>CM073759.1:44342319-46742319 GCA_037127475.1 Arma custos | reverse complement strand
GGCATTGGATATATAACGGATGTTAATGAAATTATAAGTAAATAGTGCAATCAAATAATACTTCTTTTCTTAATTTTTCTGAGAGCTTGCGGTCTCAACCTATTGAAAGACAACATATCACCTACTCTTAATAATTATTCTTCATAGTATAAGTATTTACATAACTTCACAAATAATAAAGAAATTAAAATTATCACATAACTGCTTATTATTTATTGTTTCATATGCAAAGCACTTTTTAAAATATGGGAAAATCGTATACAACATCATTTATCATACTATAGATTTTTTTGGTTACGAAATCATGTTACCAGAACTTCATACTGTTACGGGCTACTGGGTATTAAAATGAATGAAACTACTGCTAAATTAAAGATACTAATATTTATTAACAAAAGTGATAAAAAGGATACAAGTAAATTATTAACAATTAAATTATTAAACTGATATAAATTTACAATAACAATATTCTAAATATTTATTATCTAGGCCTAACCTTATTTAATTATTACAATAATGTAAGATGTTACTAATTCTAAATGGCTTAACTATTTACATAAGCTTGTACAAATACTATAAAATTACAACTACTACTTAACTAATTAACTACTACTAATTAACACTTACAGTTCACTAATCAAAGTCCACCAACCGTAAGATTCTCCAAATATGACAAACTGACACACATTAATACACAGGAACGGTTTATTACACTCGCGAGACTGTCACAGTTCCAGACACACTTATTACTGACACAGCTGTACAGGCTTAAGCCAGACACACTGGCCGGTTCAACACTGAATACTTTATCACACTGACACTCACTTATTACAAGTACATCACCAAATATCTATGACTGACTCGCTCGAGGCGAGGGAGGTATTTAAATAGGCAAGGACGAACATTCTAGACCACGGAAGTAGGGATCCTATTCTGGAACCTTCTTAATCTCTGCCGACAAAGCAGAGGCGGTTCTACGTTCTATGTTCGAGAAGGTTCTAATCCAATCTTAACTTCTCCCACCGACGGCTTAAGACGTTAATCCCTTGTTTCCGTCTTCCTCTCTGTGACCGTAACAATAATTTCCTTCCATCAAGTCTTTTTATTTGTTTACGATTATTTTCAATGACTATAAAATTATTCTTATGTTGTATCAAAAATTACAAGATGAACATATAATTATTGATTTAACTTATAACTATAATTTCATTCTTTACCTGAATTTATTTTAGTGGTGTGCTATCTAAATAAAAAATAGTCGCTTATGAAATTTTATTGGAGCAAATAGGAAAGGTTTTTACTTGTTTGTTTATATATTTTATCGGATTGAAGTCAGTTGTAGTAATATTGCAGTACTGTACTAGAATTTAGAAAAACGATAAGGAATTGATTAATGTGTGCATAGAGTATCTGGACTTCGGAGAATTATATTCGCGGTAGAATACGGATACGGTATGATGATATAAAATATAAAGCGGAATAATAATGTGTAATTATATAGCGGAGATACAAATATACTTTTTATATACTAAGTTGCTATTGGTTTAGCCAGCGGAACATAATACAGCTTCCTTGATCAGACCTTGGGGCAGACCACGAATTGGACCGCTCAGGAATCGTAGATAATTACCCCAATTACATCGACTTCCGTCCCAGTCTCTTCCGCTTCTCACCGGAAACGAGCTGGTTCCGATGTGATGTAAACCACACTTTTTCTGGTTTGTTTCTTTAGAGAAAGAATCGGTGCATAAGCAGCATCCTCCTCCCTGCTTAGAAGGGAAGTTCCCTGCTAGAAATCATAGAAGGGAGAAATAAAATTTGCTAAAATGAGTATTAAATTTACCAGCGTGGGGTGGTGGAAAATGGGCATTTTTGGATTCAGGAGAAAAGTGGGAAACAATTAAAAACTGCACCTAAAAATTGAGCCCATCACAATAATTCCTGCGATAGGAAAAAACAAGTATTTATAATTAAAAGGCGGATTGGATTCGCAATTCTGGGCCCATTTCAAAACCTAAAAATTAAATTTTACATGTTCGCAAGCTGTTCCACAGTTCTTCCTGTGCGTCGGCTGAACATGGTTGCTGAAGTTGAAATCAGGTTAACAAAAATTAAACAATGACGAACTTTATAAAATACATATTAACGATTATAATTGAAGTATATAAAACTTATTTATATAGGTTCAGAAAGAATTTCTGGATGGGAAAATAAACGAATCTCTGAAAAGCCAATCAGCGATGAAACAGGCGGTTAAATGAGTTGTAAACTAAAATATAGGTGGGAGGATTTTGTAAGACCTGACCTTGATGAGTTTGATTTTTATTTGGAATAATGGAAGGAATGAATACCACTGTGTATGGAATCAAACTTTCTTATTTTTCCACATTATTAATATATAATTTTTGCGGTATGATCTTCCATGTAGGAGATTACATAGATTGAAAAACTTTGTTGTTGAAGGATGAAGAAAGCAATGAATAAATAGAGAATAGATATTTTTTTAACACGTTCCTTATCGATTGAGCCGCAATGGTCACGCTAATTTTGCTAGAAATGCCATTAACGATTATCGATACCTAGATCAGGGCCAAATACAATCCTAAAATAGAGTTTATTTCTAGTGATCGCCTACAGTGCTCATTTCAAAGATCGGTTAAGAATGATTCATTTGTTCTTTTTAACGATCATTTGTTTCATTTATACTGCTTTGGTTAAAAAAATAATTTCTTTATATACTGGTATCTGTCTATTATTATCAGAGCCTAGATGACTTACCCAACGATCGGATATAGCTTTTTTTTAAAATATAGCTTTGTAATTTTACTTTCAAAGTACTGTATATTTTTAGATCCCTTTAAGTATGTATAAAATGCATCACGTGAACAGCAGATATATAGCCTAAAAGTAAATGTAATTTCTAGAAAACAAGAAAATTACAAGGAAAGTATGCGTTTCGTAGTAATATTATTAGATATTCGAAAAGTAATTGAAATCTCTAATATGTATATGCCAGATAATGATTATGTATATAAAATATACATTATTTCGAACCACGAGGAAATGATTGACTGTATATGTTATAATTACGAAGAAATCGGTCAGGGGACAATCGATTCTTCATAAATGAATTTAATTTAATAACATCGATGACACATTTTAAACTTCAATGCTTTAAAATTTCTCAGTGAAATAGAAATACCAAGTAATAATTTTATTTATTTTTCTCTCCGATTTTTTTAGGATGGGATAATACGCACAATACCAGAAAAATGAGATTTGAATGTTTTACGAAAGTGTCAATAATAACAAGATATGAGATAAAATAAAAATGACTCCACCTTTTGGAAGTGGCAGATGCCTGATGGAATTTAAAATGTTGATACTCAGTGAATGCATAGTTCGATGGCTACAACTTTTTAAGTTTATCTGATAGAACTATAGACACCCTCACAGCTACTCTCAGTGCCCCTTTTTTTATGTTAGTTTAGCTCAAGCCACTTATAAGGATATTAATTATACTGTGATTAATTTATGCAAAATTCAGTATTTAATTATTTTCTTCCTAGCACTACAGTTTTAATTGATTGCAAAGTTTAGGACTTGCAAAGGAAGATAGAAAAAAAAGGGTGATTAACCGGAAACCTTGGGAAAATACAATAATATTAGGCATTTACCGGCTGGTGGATGGCATCCTCCATCATTAGATTAAAAAAATATTCTGAATAGCAGATAAAAACGGATACGATATAAACACTTTCTTCGTGGCAAGGAATAATGTCCCATTGTTATAAAACGGATGAGGGACCATAGGAGACTAAGATATCGGGATCTATTTCTGTACCGTCGTGCTTTTGGTGTTTAGCAATTTCGTAAAGCTTCTTTACATAGCTGTCCTAGAAAACACAAATTGACATGCAGAAGCCAGTCGGAGCTAAGGATTATAATAGTGTCTGACTACTTTTTAAATTTAAATATTTGTGTTAGATAAAGATAACCATACATATTGATATTAAGAAAAGAGTGGTACCATTCAGTACGTACCTATTCATTACTTCTTATTCAATTTCATCTCACGCCACTTAACTTCAACAACCGTCATTATTATTTCTTTCTTTTGTGTTAACATATTTTCCTAGTCTTTCACATACTCTACATCCTTTAACCAGAAGATCGTTAATTTAAATGAAGTAAACTTTTTAATTTTATTTTATGTTGATTCGCCCTAATTAAAAGAAAATTCAGAACAGCTATAGACAAGATTCTCAGCGACCTCATTACTTTTTTTGATGATCTCAAGTCCACCAATTTTTTTTTTCTTTTGTCCAAGAAGTGTAAGTTTTTTCTCAACTTAGCACAAATATTTCTTCTTATAGAGTCATCTACAAGGTGAATAATAAGTAAATTATGATAATGAGAAATACTCCTACAAGCATCAAGGTTTCGTAGCAAAAAAAATTACTAATCTTATCTGATATACTCTGTTACCACATAACTCGTTCGATCTATGACATCATTCTTAATCAAGTGAGAAAAATAAAACAATAATAAACAATTATGAACGACTAATTATGATTATTATAAAAATAAACTGTACCACCGAAAACGGTACTGGTTTTAGTACACAGTTTTCAAGCCCATATTAGTGCGAGGAGATGATTTCGCCGACATGCTTAACCGCCAGGTTTACGCCATAATTAGAGAATAACAAAAGCTGGAAGTGCCCCAAGAGACTATCCCAAGAAGTCAACTTATGGCTACTTACGGAATAAATTATCTGTCATAGCCAGTTTCGACTCGGGACAGATTAGTAAACTCAACTCCCTCTCAAATAAAATAATTGTGATAATCTAAATTCCAGTTTAAAAACTTTACCAATAGCTTTCATTAAAAAGTATCTGAATCAAAAATAATTTTTAACAATGAACAATAAATCAAAAAATTATCTAATAATTTTAAGATACATAAAATGTGTAATATATAAAATATAAGTAATATATAAAAATACGCAATGGCTTAAGATGCCCAAAAATACCTATAAGTCTCAAGAGGTCCAAAAAATGTGGTTAACCCCCTCTAAATAATCAATCATTTTTTAAGATATTGTCAAAATATTTGGGAAGATAAGTAAACAAAATCAGTTTTTGAAATAGATCAGGATAGATGCTTTCCTCTTTGATTATATTGCAAGCTACTTGTAGAAGGGGCATCGAGAAATGAATTATCTTGGCCTGAGATATCTTCCATTGCCCTGATAGGATCCAGATGGACCAATCCCTGACCTGGACAAATCCGCGGGCCTCTTCAAACCTTTGAGCTGGGTTAAGGACATCGCTTGGGAAATAATTTGGAAGATGCCCAACCGATGCTTGGCACTGATATTTTCAATGCTGCCACGAATACTATGGCTCGTTTAGATTACCAGCGTCATTGATTTTTTTTTTAATTTGATAAATCTTTTTATTATATACCAATAAGTACAATCTTCCATACTTAACGGCAATGAGTATAAGTGATCTATGAACACACAAACTATATAGTCATTGAATCATTAAAGGATTCGAAAATCATCCATAGTCATTTTTTGATATAATAATTACACAATTCACGTTCAATAATCAATCAATCTTCCACAATTACAAATCTTACAAAAAGCTACTAAAAATTAATTCAAGAAATTTAAAAAGAGCAGTCGTCGCTAATAGTCCGAGCAGTCGAAGCCACTTAAAAAATAATCAAATAAAAAAAATTTCAATAAAAAATCAATAGCTAAAGCTACTATAATACTTTAATTATTATATTGAATAGTAAGAGCTATAATCAATTGAAAATTCAGTTAGTTATGCTTCTTAATGCTATTTTTTTTCGGCTTTATTTAATTTTTTTCAATCTCTTACTCAGCACCCAGTTGGTCTATAAGCAGAGTAAATTTTTACATAGGTAATGTTTAAAAATATAAATAAAGCTGGGGAATTTTTTCAGTCCGAAATGAATTTCGAAATTTCGCAATTTCAATCGGCTGTACTACCTATTTAAAATTTTTGTGTTAGTTCCTCAGGTCATCGCTTCGATTTAAGTCACAATAAATTTTAATTATCCATTTGTTTTTTTGTAAATATTTTCTTCTTAACAAAATCGTTAGTTTTAGTATGAAAAAAAATATTTTATGGTATATATGTATACGAGTATTTCGCTAATCATTTTAAAGAAACAAATGAACGTTTTAACAAACATTTCGAAATATAGTGAATGATGTAACCTAAACAGTATGAGTCGGTTCTTTAATCTATATAAAATCAGTAATTATCAAATTATTTTTATTTCCGTGAATATTAAAATGAAAGCGAATAAATAGTTAAAACTTGTTGTTACTTAATCTGATGCGATACCCTGCGGAACTTTCAGTAATATTTTTTTTACTAAATCGAAAACTACATCCATATTCATGTAATAGCGATTTAGGATTCAGCTTATTGATTACGAACATTTACAGGATTATATTTATATAGTAACTTATATAACATGAGCACTTCTCTCCTGAGCCTCAAGTAGTAGTGACAGCCAGATCTTACAATTCATATCCTTATCAACAGACAGCCACTCTAATTATTCTTGTAATCTTTTCAACCTTGGCACAAATCCAAGCTTGTTGCAGCGTTCTTAACAAAATTTAATTTTCCTAAGAGTCAAAATTAAAATTATATTTTCTTTTTAAAATATCAATTATAATTATCTTAGGACCGTATCGTATAATAATAGGGGTGACCCCTAGATAAAGGCTTGTGTGAATGTCATTTTCATCTGACTGATATGGAATCCTCCTCCAGCAAGTATATGATAAACAAAAGTTCCATCATTCGAAAAAATGTTAAAAATCGTTCTGACTTTATTGACATATTTAATGATTTGTTTTATTTTAAAATTAATTATGCTATTTTCAAAACTAAAAGGTTAACAAAATGTTCAGAACTAAAATTCGACGTTTACTCATTACTCATGCTAAACTTATTACAAGCCAGTAATTTTTTTTTTGGAGGGGGGATTTAATCGATTTGCGATACTTGTTCAAGTTTCAATATTTAAAAATACATCAGTGATAACATTAATTTAATTAATGTTATAACAACCTCGTTGAAAGAATTTTTCGGTAGTTGACATACTTGCCTTCGGCTATGTTTGCCCAATAATAGCCAAGCCCACACGTACCTTGGAAATTTCCGCTCAACGTTTATCGGTTTTGAATGTCACATGCAGATAAAATCATCTGTTCCCAAACCGTAAAATTTTATTATTTCACTATTTGTTCATATTTTTTTTTTAGAAACACAAATTATGTAATAAAATATAAAAAAACTCATGTAAACGACTAATGGCTTCGTTTTTATTATGCTGTAAGTCATTGGCTCAAAAGTTCCGCAATCAAGGTTAAAGATACAAGTATCTATGAATTATCTGTAACAGAATATCGCAAAATATATTTAAAAATGAATTTACGATTCGAATATAGAAAGTATTTTGAACTAATTAATTATAGTTTCACTTTTTCCACAGGAAGGCTACAGGGAGATAGAAGACCTAGAAACCGAAATAAGAATCAGAAGACTAAGATTCTACGAGCACATCGTAAGAATGGGCCAAGAAGGGCTAAACAAGAAATATTTGACAAAATCTGTAAATACAAGAGAGTAAGACGGTAAGTAAAACAAATGAGAGAGGAAATTAAAGTTAAAATTAAAATAATTGACAAATACTTCCTAGATACATAACAATACGGAAAAAATTAAAAGAAATCTAGGCTCTTGTGGAAAATAAAGAAAAACGGAAGGGTAGTGCGTGGTCGAAAGAAAGCAGAGTTGGGCAAAAAGTAATTTCAATTACAATTACGAATACTTACCAATTATTGTAATTTAAACTTGCGCAGGTACAGTTATATTATAAATTATTGTAATTGTAATTGCAATTACATCATGAATCATTGTAATTGTAGTTGTCGTAGGCAAATAAAATTACCGTTGAGGCAAAGTAATTCAATTACCAAATACAATTACATGTAATTGTAATTGTAGTTCTGAAATTCCAAGAAATTGTTATACAATTACATGTAATTGTAACTGGTAATTCCAAGTCTTACGCCAAAGTGATAGGTACTAAAAAATAGAAACAATCCATCTATATATTCTTGAATTATTTAAATATTTTTCTTATGAATGAAAACTTGCCATTATTGCGGTAAAATGAACGTGATGAATTCTCTTTAATTTTTTTTTAACTGTTAATAAAAAATGGGGGAGATCGATTTTATTCGAGGGTGAATGCCCGACAAATTTTGCTCAATTAGTCAATTTTTATCTGTTTTAATAAGTAATTTTATTGCTACAACTACAAGTGCAAGTAATTGTAGTTTAATTACAGGTAATTGTAATTGCGATTACTGTGACAAAAAATAATCGTAATTAAGAGCCTCAATTCTAATTATAGTAATTGTAAGAAGTAGTTGCAATTCCTTAAAGTGATTACAGTAATTGTAATTGGATATTACAATTACTTCATGTAATTGCTCTTTGAAAAACAGAATATTTTTTTTTATTTTTGACCGTTTAACTGTTTTTCTATTGAAAGTATGGTCCATTTTCGCTCATGTAATTGGAGATGTAATTAAATACTCATGTAAATAATTACTGTCCAACTCTGAAAGAAAGCAAGAAAAGGCTAGCAGAAACGATGAGAAATTTCTAGGATAAAAGAAGGGCCAAAATGATAAAGGAAAATTGGTGATATTCGAGTGGTCTCAAAAGATCGCATCCTGAAAAAACTTTTTCACTGTTTCTTCAACATTTTTTTAGTAACGAAAATGGCAAAACTATGGAAAAATTCACCTCCATAATAAGGACCTACATTGAAGCACTGAAGAAGACCTGTAATTAAGGTCGAAACGTCGGATTCTAATAAATATTTTATCACTAATTATAATTTCGACAACTAACTTTTTTTAGAACTAAACGGTTTGATTATTTATTATTTATTTTGAAACTAATAAATGTCATTGAATTGTCGGATTGTACTCTTTGAAATCACATTTACAAACATGATTCTTTTTTGTTTTCTATAAAAAGTAGTATTTAAAAAAATTAAGTAAAACATCTATATTTAATTTCTGCATTATAACTTGTAAGGATAAAATCAATTAAAATTAAGAGATAGTTTTTCTGTCATTTTTAAAATTTAAATGCCTGATCTCCACTTCTTAATTTAAAGGGTGTGTGAATACAAATTGGGATTAATACAAATTTGTAATTTTTTCAGGATTCTTTATTTAAATGTTAAACGTACCTTTAGAGTGATTAAGTACATACTTCTTAAACAGGACAGAAAAAGTATAGAAATCATTTATTGAGTAAAAAATATGGATTTATTTTGCATCCATACTCCTCGTATAATGTGTTACTGATATGTTTTTGAATGTAACTTCTAGTTCTCATCCAAGGATTGTTTTTTTCCGTTCAGTAAGTTTAAGTACCAAGTTGTGATGAGACAATTTCGTGCCCATCGATTGACCCAGTTATGAAAAAAATCAAATTATGTTGATTAGGTCAAAATTAATGAGGATAGGATTGAGTTTCTAATTACAGTGATGACAAGAGACCTTTCAGAAAGATCACAGGATCAGAAATAAATTTATAATGAACAATAGATCTTTATTACGATTATTTTCCTTCATTAAATTATAGTTTTAACAGCGAAATAATGAGTTATCGACATATTTAATTGAAATACCTCAAACGCTTCATTTCCCTTGGATCGGAATGACCCTTCACTATTTTATGTTACGTACGTACTTCAGGTAGCAATCCAATTTCGGTTTTTATTGTTTTGTTTATTTAAACTTAATCCCAGAGAATTTTGTATAATAATACCCTCGTAATTTTTTTTAACGGAAAAAAATTTCTAGTTTACAAGTTGTTAAATCCGGCACTAAATTATATTAAGTAATTATTGTGATTATTTAAGTAATCAAATATGATTAAATCTTAATTACCTAAAATATACACGAAATATAAAAAAAAAAAAAATAACGTAGGAACATATAAATATGAATAATATTGATTATTCAAAATTTTGTGTTTATTTGAGACACTATTTCCGAACCTTTGTCTAGGTATATTTAACTGTTAGGAAATAATATAAATAAAATAAAGAACACAAAAAAAGTATAGAGAAAAATTAACTAACTATATATTTTTTTAATATGGAGGCAATTTTAGTGGAATTTACTGAAAACGATCAGATAAAAATTAAAGTATATAAATCAATAATTAACCCAATTTTAATTAAATAACACAATAGGTGAAGTCGATGTTGTTATTACAAATTAAAAATAATACCAAGATATTTAATATAATTCTAACACCCGAATGATGAATTTCTTTTGATATAGAAAAATATATAAAAATAAAATTAGATATAACCGAATAAGATAAATTAATTATCTTTATTTCAGGACTCCCGAGTGAGGTCTTGCATTTGCTGCGAATCTATCAATCAATTGAAGCTTGTTTTGTGTTCAATACTCACTAAGGAGCGAACTGTTTCTAGGTTAATGGTTGTACTAAGAAGTGATTTAGCTATTGAATCGTTATTCTAGCATCCCTCATTTCCAGGCAGTTTATGTTGCAAACAATTTAATAAATGAAATAACAGAATTAACAGACAAAGTAACCATGAAAAAAAAATTAAGAGAAATATATTCATATTAAATACACTCCTGGACAAATAAAAGCGTACAGACGACTTTTTCCCATTGATTAAACATTTTATTTTTTCACTATGATTTCTAGCAATATATTATGAAATTAAATGTATAGCTAATTTGTTTGATGGAAATAAACACAATTGACAATTGAATATTCGGTTAGTAGTGTTGTTTTTTTCCCTTCTTCCATGGCGTCCTCTCTCCCCAGACCTCAACCCCACCGAGAACTTTTGGAAATATCTCTTGGATGGACATGGACACTAATTAGATATGCCTGTTATATCAGTCCCTCTGCAAGGCGAGTCCCAGCTCAAGAATACATCCAACATTCCAGCACAAATTTTATAGAGCTGTATTCAGAAATAAGCCTGACATCAATAAAGTTTTAAAAAACTTATTAAACTATATTGCATCTTCAAACTTTTCAAGGTTCCTTGAAGGGACTTTACCGAAAAAGTCTCAATAAATATAAGTGCAAGTATGGGGTCCGTTAAAGTTTTCTTTTGTTTCTTTTCTTTCATATTAATGGAAACTTATATTCTTCAGACTTGATGTATAATATATTTATATATTAATATTTTAAAATTCTAGTTCCTCGAATTTAGTTTCTTTTGTCTTATTGTATATTCTTTCTTAGTTATTAATAATTGAAATTTCATTTAAATACCTGAATTTATTTTCCTTTGCCGTTTTAGTATTAAATTAAAAAAAACACAACAGAAAACAAAAAAAAAGTGAAAAGATGTGACTCAAATTGATGCGATAACCTACGGAAATGATCCCGTAAATAGTCACCCACGTTTCATGCTTCTGTGAAAGGAAAACATAGAAATCTACGTCGTTTTGTGGCAGCATCCCGTACCATTACAGCCCGTGAAGGATCTGGGGTAATGACTGCACTGTTTCTTAGACAACGGTTGTGCAGGGAAGTGATTTGTCCTATATTACGCTCAACCGTCAGATTTCCCCCCTTATTTTCGGTTCCCACTTTATAGAGGCTGGATGAGCCCCAGAAGGGTCGTAGATCCAATAGGAACCATCTCCGGCTGCTAGTAGATTAAATTAAATTCCTGCCGGCAGCGGAATTTGAACCCAGGACATTGCAACTCAGCGCTCTACCACTGAACCACTCCGCTCAAAAAATTACTGCCATTTCAATTGTTTTCTTTTATGTTCAAGTTTAGTTTGATTTGTTTAGAAATTTACATTTATAATGAAAATTATTTTGTTTCATATTTTGAACATTTCGTGTTGTATATAATGATTATTTTAATAACATACCTAATTTATTATTATTTCATAAATAAAAACAATATTTAACGAATTAAGGAAATTGTATAAACCTGTATCTATCATATATGGCCCCCAACTGTTTAATTTTTCTTAGCAATAATTTGCTTAACAATTCTGTAAAATGTGACTACTATTTACCGATTAAATGACTCATGCCTGGAATGTTGAGAGTAAACATGAAAAAAACAACTTTTTTTTTTTCTAAAACAGCACATGTCATGTGATAAAAAGTAATCTTTGATTGCCTTGGTGTAAAAATAGAACGATAATACTCTGCCAACGACAACAGGGAAATTATTCTTAAATGCATGGTGCCTGGTGTGTAAATCCAAAAAAAAAATAAAAATAGTTATAGTAGTTGTGGACCTTGGCTGCCAGTACAACCTATGGTTAGCCAAATAAATAGTTTCAACTATACCAAATTGTAGAACTATCAACAATATACCCAACAGGTTGTCAGTTTAGAGATTTATAAAGGTTATCAACGGAAACTATGCGTTGCTTTGTTGCTATTTATATCTGAGTCAAATGTAGGCTTTACTGTTGCTTGTCAACAGTTTTGCCAATTATATTTTGGTTTAGTCTTGTGTAGAAAGCAATGAATCTCTTCTTCCTTTATACTAGTTGTTCACATTCACCTTGAAAACCATTGGTATTTAAATATTTCTAACATGAAATTAGAAAGGATCTATGGAGTTTATTTGAGGTTAAGCAGCTATTTTGGAGAACTTTAAATGCAATCAGTTTTCAGAATTTCCGACACGGACTAATGTGAGTAGTTTAAAGACCGTGGAAAAATTCTAACGAAAAGGCCTTAACTCTCCAAACTAAAACAGAAATTGAAATTATCTGTCCAATTAGGGACAGATAATTTCAATTTCTGTTTTAGTTTGGAGAATTAAGGGCTGTTCGTTGGAATTTTTTCTACGGTCTTAACATTTAAGTGAGCAGTTTTATTTATAGTTGAAAAAAAGCCTTTTCAAAGGACTGAATTGATATTGATTCGTTTTAGTAAAGGTCGGAAAGAGAAAACATCAAAGTCATTAAAGGCTGTTTGTACAAAAATAGGAAAAAGATAATTTCGAAATCAATAAATTAGAGATATATGATTCTCTTTCAAATACTCATACCCACTAATAGCCGTTAAGTTTTTATTTAATACATGAGTCCTTATCCCATTTTTTAACACATACATAAGTATGTACTCCGATTAGCAAACGTTTTCTATTTAGTCCATCATGTTTAGTATAAACATCGTTGTCGTTACCATTATGCGAAAGATAACTAACATCTATACATGACAATTTTAGTGATTTATATAATAATAAGTAATGAAATATAATATAAGTACTAAGACACTAAGGTACTTTTAAACAAGTTTGGCAAGATTGGCTAGCGGTGTTCCTAATATCTTGTAGCATTGTAATAGCTAAATTAAATCTTATTTACACGGCTAGGCCGTAGAAACAAACCTTTTCTTCTGAGGTCACTGAATCTGAACAATATGCTGTATCTTAAATTTAAACTAAACAATGTTGTACTCTTCATGGATAACTCAAAATCAAAAGTAGGCCTGAAAATATCAGATTTTCGAAATTGTTTATGAGATTCTAATCGCAACACCTTCGGCCATTTCGTACAATCTCTTAGGTGACGTTTGATTATACTGCTACTAGGCCAGTTTCTCCTGCGGCCCAGATGGTGTAGTTTTTTGCTGGTGTCATATGACAAAGTATTAAATAAATTTAGGCGTAGGGTCACTCTGTAGTAAATTAAAATAGGAAAAGATGATTTCGAAATCAATAAATTAGAGATATATGATTTTCTTTCAGATGTAACCATCTACTAGTAGACGTAGCGTTTTTACCCGGCAGCTCTGAAGTTGGCACTATAAAATAAGTTTTTCTTATTTTGTGTTATCAATGACAGCACTCCCTGACCAATTCAATCCATTATAGTAGCAAAAATAGTAATTGCTTAGACTTCTAGAATCGTAGTGTATAGAAATTTATTATAACAGAATAAAATTAGAGTTTGGGATTTGGAATAAACTAACTGGATAAATATTTTTTTAAATCTTCTTGCATAATTTTTTTGTATGCATTAATTTCTATAAATAAATACTTTAACGTAACAACGATTAAAAAGAAAGTAGAATCTCAAAAAACTCGTTGGTGCTAATCTAAATCAAGGCTAACGGCCGATTTGTAAATACGCCAGACAATTCTTTTTTCCCATTGACTATTAGCAACCTGGCTCCGATCCAGATATTAAGGATTCACCCCAGATAATTTACATAAAACCTAAGATACAATCGCTGTTTGAAAAATATATCCCTAGCCCCATTAATAAGTACTTAGGCCGAAAGTAAATTTAAGAATCAATTCCCATTCAAAAATCATCAAGAAATAAACTTGAACCTTTAAAGTTCTATGTATGAGCATTAATTTTCTGTTGACAACCTTTTTTTTGTGCCTTGTAAAAGTCAAATATGCCTCAATATTCATCAAAGTTGACACCCGCACATTTTTAACGTTACATTAGTCAATGTGATCAGTTCCAAGTTCAGAAGAATAAACAAAAATTTATTTATCTATATATATTATAAAACAAAGTCCTCGGCCGCGTTTCTTGGCTGTAAACTCAATAACTACTGCACGGATTTTCATAGGGTTTTCACCAATAGATAGAATGATTCGCCAGGAAGGTTTAGGTATGTAATTTGTCGAGGTTTTGTGTAAATGGGTTGGAATATCGATAGGTTTCACTGAAGACGCTGCCTAATCCCGTGCAATTATCTAACCTGCAAGATAATAAATTCATATATAAAGAAATATTTGGTTTTGTTTATATTTTTATAATTTTTATACAATAAATTACATTAGTTGTGAAGAAAGAAAATCAAGACTCACAAAGAAGCCTAACCAATGATATTCGCGTGGTCCTTAGTGGCCGGTACGTGATAAAAAAAAATACATTACACATACAAATAATATAGGCATAAATAATATTACCCGAGCAAAGCTGGGTTCGGTTGCTTGTTATTTATAAAAAAATAATTGGAGCAGAGTAAGTTAGTGTTATCAATATAACTTAAATTTTGTATTCTATATTCTCCAAAAGCATTTCTATTACTTATTTTTTATTTAATTTTTTTTTTCGACCAATTCTAATCATTATATTAATATTTATTACTAATTATTATTATTATTATTATTATATTACTTTATTTGGAATACCATTCACTTGATCAATTTGTTTTACTCTTTATTATTTACTTGATAGTACTCTACAATTATTCCCTCTATTTTTACATTTACCTAAAGGGTTTCCCATTTTTATTTTTCATCACTCAAATCCCTTGATGCCTATATATATTTTTATTTTTTACAATGCACCACTTTCTAATTTGCCACTTTAATGTGTATCTTGTATTTTTAGCCCTGAAGAATACCTGCTATGTGGGTCGAAATATTGGCTTTAAAATAAATAGTTCTCCTTATTTAAGAGAATTTTTTGTGACCTCCACCAGAACTATTTTTTTAATCTTATAACTTAAATAGTGCTCTAGCCTGTTTTATTCACTAATCATTATTATTAATAGTAAAAAATATTCATAATTTAATTTTTGATAAGAAGTAAGTTATAACTTTAATATACTTGAGACTGTACCTACACTCAGATTTTAATTTGATTTAGAATCTCTTTTTCGAACCTCTGATTTTTTGTTTAATAGATGTACAAGGAATTTATGTAATTTCCCATGAGATAAATTTATTGAATTGTCTCAGCTACCTCCGCAGCTTTACGAATAACTGGAAATATATTCATCTTGCGCGCTTCAGATAATAATTATATTTTCTATACATCTAAACTAAAAAAAAATAGATAAGAATTAATCGGACAACTATTATTTGTCAATATTTGTATTAGATTTTTGTGCCAAGCGTTAGTTATAGCCTTGGAAAAACCATGTAATTTTTGTAAATAAGGTGTTTGGATCTTTATTTGGAAACCAGACTGGCATGGATAAACTCCGACGAGACCAAAATAACTCCTGGACTGAATTGGATTAAAATCCAGGTTACTGGGCATGCGCTCAAAGTATCTTTGTTAACTAAGACATCCTCTGCAAAACGCTAAAACATTTTTGGAGGATAGGATTATGGACGCTGAATGATCGAAAATGAATTTTGAACACTTATTTATTATTTATTTATTTGATTTTATACATATATTTTATTCGCAACGATCAAAATTATTATCGTAGATTTATTTTCCCACGATGTATGTTAATAACCAATTGAAAAATCAAGATAAGAACTACCAGGTCACTATGCCATTGTCTTTTTAACCTAAGTACAGGTAGGCCAAAGAAGAGGGAGGATGAGAAATGAAATGTGCTTCATTTGTCGTGAAGCTAAGATTTTACAGGCTTTGCGGACTGCATGATTTTTAATCAACAACTAAGAACTTGCGATTTTACTAAGCATTTCTTATTGTATTGTTTGTATTTAATGTTGCTAAGCTGTACCCCAAAGTGCTACTCCATAGGTCCTAATAGGTTCATAGTATAATAGTGTGGATTAGTCAGATATTTCGCAATCGTTTTGAACATATGTATTCCTAGGAAACTTGATAGTTGTTTGCAGCGTCTTATCTGTTATAAAGTCGTTAATATTGATTTCGGGATACGAACTTTTCGTAGAAAGAAGCTAAAGAGGATCTAATTTGTGCGTTTAATTTAATTTTCCGTGGGTAGAACCACTTTTCTAAATCAAATGAATTGTTTTGTAGGGATATAGAAGCTTTGGTATGATCTATGTGAGATGAAAGGATGACCTTAGTTGAAGATGGCAGTACCAGAGTGGGCAGGGAAGTCAGTGGCTTAAAGGGAATAGAAAATTGGCCTAAAAACACTAACTTGGGATACACCTCTATCTTGATAAGAATAAATAATAAAATATAAGAATTATATATGCTGATACTCTTTTAAATCGCCACAGTTAATATTTGATGAATTGATTTATTATAAATTAAATAAGAAAGAGGAAAAACTGGAGAATTGAGAGAATTACGGAATTAAAACTAAATTTATTGGTTGATAGATGAATTGTTTATGAATATTACATATTACAGGTAACATGAAAGTTATACACATTACAATAACTGCAGGTTATAAATTCTATATAATTTACATATAAAATTAAATAAATACACACATTATAACACATAGGCTACAGCAAGGGCGGATTTAGGAGGGGGAGGACGGGGCCACGCACCCCCTCCCAGACAGTTTTATAGGTACTGTGGAGAATC
The DNA here is from genome assembly GCA_037127475.1 of Arma custos. Lineage (NCBI taxonomy): Eukaryota > Metazoa > Arthropoda > Insecta > Hemiptera > Pentatomidae > Arma > Arma custos. The sequence goes on along the minus strand of CM073759.1, from coordinate 46,724,957 downwards.
CTTTATAGTACATAATTCAAGGCAAATCAGGAACTTTGTATCTTGAAATTTGCAGATAGGTTCTCTGTATAATTTAAGAAAGAAATTTGGATAATTCGACCACCAAGGGTCTCCCCCTTAATATAATAGTTGTTCAAAGATTGTGTAGAATCCGTCAGTTTTGGAGTTAGACATCGGAAATTTTGGATGTACGAGTAACTTATAGTTAAAAAAAAATTAAATTATTTATTTAAAATGATCTGTTTCGAAACTTTATTTGGCAGACCAATTCCACGCGAGAGAAGCCGCGGGTAAAAGCTAGTATATATATATATATATATATATATATATATATATAAATCTCCTGTCAATATATTTGTCCGGGCTAATCTCCGAAACTACTGGACCAATTTTAATGAAATTTCGCACAGATATGTAACATTGTCCAACGTAAGATTAATAACCGTGATATTTTTATTGTGAAATTATATTTCTATCTTAATTAAAAATTATTAATTAATTAATTAAAATAGAACTATGAAAGATTTGAACAACAACGACAAGCTATTCGGTGGTGCTGTTCTATTACTATTTGGTGATTTCCGACAGTCATTCCTCTCTCTACTTTTGCCGATGAGATCAACGCATGTTTAAATCAATTGTTTTTTGTGGCGAAATGTCGAAACACTTCGATTGAACTTAAACATGCAACTACAATTACAAAATGATCCACCAGCACCAATATTTTCAAAGTTATATTGGAATCGGTGAAATAGAACTGCATCCAAATACACAATTCAGAAAATTGCCAGAAAATTTCAGCACTGGTGTTCAGACAAAAATGAATTAATTAGGGGTGTCTTCCCGGATGGACTCAATGATTACATGGACCATAATTGGCTCAGTAATCGTGTTATTTTGGCAGCGAAAAAATGAGACTAGCAGATTCAAGTGTGTATGGAGCTTACCATGGAAGGAGAGGTATCTAGTTTGGGCCAAATCAGCAACATATATAAGGGGGGACCGGAAAGTAATGTCGTTTTCTTACGCTAAATACAAACACATACATTTTTAACGAGTCTTTATTTTTAATCAATGATGTATTCCCCATGATTGTCAATAACCTTTTGCCATCTAGTGAGTAAATTTTCAATCCCTGATCGATAAAAATTAATTGGTTTTTCGGCAAAATATCTAGAGATGGCATTTTGGATATCATCCAAATTTGCAAATGTTTTGCCACTTAAAAAGTGTTGCAGCGCTCGGAATAAGTGGAAATCCGATGGTGCAACATCGGGCGAATATGGTGGATGAGGCAGCACCTCCCACCCCAATTCATTAATTTTTTCTAGAGTTCGCCTTGCGCAGTGCGGTCTTGCATTGTCATGTTGGAGAATGACGCCTTTTCGGTTGACAATCGCTGGCCACTTTTCAATTAAAGATTGATTGACTCGCTGCAATTGTTCGCTGTAGAGGTCTGCAGTAACAGTTTGTCCAGGTTTCAGTAATTCAAAATGAACAATGCCGCGAATACTCCACCAAACACACAAAAGCGCTTTTTTGGGGTGTAAACCTGGCTTAGCAGTACTCCGAGGGATTTCATTTGGAGAGAGCCACTGCCTTTTGCGTTTTGGGTTATCATACAGGACCCATTTCTCATCTCCTGTGATCAAGCGATCAAAAAACGCTTCTGTGTTGTGTCGTTGAAGCAATAAGTTGCATGTGATTGATCGGTTAGCCTTATTCTGTTCGGACAGATTATGCGGGACCCAAACACCTGCTCTGCTTACTTTCCCAATCTGCTTCAAATGTTCTTGGATGGTCGACCAAGGTTGGTTGAGACTGTTTGACAATTCCTCGATCGTCTGACACGGATTTGCTTCCACTTCCGCCCTTAACACGTCGTTGTCTAACGCTGATGGTCTTCCTGATCGATACGAGTCGGAAAGATCAAAAATACCCGATTTGAACTTGGAAAACCACCTTTGGCATTTACGAATGTCCAGTGCATTTGGATAAACATCGCAAATGTTTTTGGTAGCAACTGTTGCGTTATTTCCCTTGCGAAACTCAAAGAGCATGCAATGCCGGATGTGTACCTCTTCTGGTATTTGGCTGGCCATTTTACCCAAAATTACAAAAAAAAATTGTAATTCAATTGTCTATAAGTAAAGAAATCACTATAACCTCACAATGTCTTTGGTACGCCTCTGAACCAAACAATGAGCTGAAAAATGACAATCAAGTATTGGCATGCGCAGAAACGACATTACTTTCCGGTCCCCCTAATAGGATATTAAGATCATGATGAATGTGATATAATAAGGAGCATTCATTTTAGGAAGGATTTTGGATTGTAAGGATACGAGATGAATTGAATGGTTTAGTAGAGCCCCAAAGCTCAACTCCGTATGTCCAAATAGTTCTGATAACTGCCATATAAATGAGTCTTTTGTAATTAATTGGGATCTTAGAGCGTTTGTCCAGTAAATGTTGAAGTAGGCGAAAACGTCGAGCAGTTTCTTATCTTTTCAGTCTTGTATGAGGATTCCAAGTGATACGTTTGTCCAGATGGAGTAACGTATCTGTTCGACAGGGACCAGTGGAATATTATTAAAGGATACAGTAGGGCAGGAATTCGCAGGTTTACGATGAAGGGTGAAAGTAATTTAGTGGGATTTGTTAGGAATTATTTTAACTCTCCAATTTTGACACCATTCTTGAAGATTTGAGATATGGGATTGAAGAGATTGGGATGCAACAAACTGATCCTTATTTAGACATATGTGTCATCAGCGAACGTAGTGAGGACAGTGCTTGGACGCGTTGGGATGTCAGCTGTATATATCGTGTATAGAATGGGACCCAGGATACTACCTTGAAGACTGGGTAAAGACACACCAGCAGAGTAGAGAGGGAAGAGTAGGAAAAATTATGATTTACTTTAAAGGTTTCATTACTGAGGTAGGAACTAATAATAAGGAAGTAAGTAGAAGGTAAGAATTTACGGAGTTTGTACAGCAGACCCGGATGCCAGGCTCGATCAAAAGCGTGCTCTACATCGAGAAAAGCTCCCGTGCAGTACATTCCGCGCTCTAATGCGGATGAGACAACTTTCACCACACGATGACATAGCTGGATGTAGAGTGCGTTGTTCTGAAACTAAATTGGTGATCTGGGATTATTTGGTTGGATTCTATGATAGGATGAAGACGTTTCAGAATCATTTTTTCAAGTATTTTGCCCATTATGGGCAGGAGAGATATAGGACCGTAAAAAGATGAGAGTTCTGGTGTTTTTTTAGGTTTCGGTATGATCTTAACAATGGATAATTTCCAGGAATCAGGAAAGGGTGGGATATGATTAGGTCGTGCCCAGTGGCTTTGTTGGCGGGTAATCTGTGAATAATACTTGTAATTTCGGAAGGATGGAATGCTTTAGGAGGAGGGGATAACTGAAGAGGAATACTTAACTCTGCTTCATTGCATTCAAAGTGGGTTTGATTAAGGATATCTGGATGAGGGTTAAATGTGTTGAATAGGTGCTGGCCGAATATTATTGATTTTTCTTCATCAGATCTTGACCAGGTTTGGGATTCGGTTAAAAGTGGATGGTTGAAATTTTTATATTTTAGTAATTTTTTAGTGGTATTCCATAAGAATTTGTCAGTAGTACCGAGATTTTCTGTACGGAAATACAAATTTTGAATTTTGAATGTTCTGATCTCTGTTTTTAATTTGTTGGTTAGTTTGGTATAATGACTCCTGTCAGATGGATATCTCGTGCGGTGCCACATCGCTCTTGCCCGTCGTTTTTCTTTTAATAACTCGCGAATATGAAGTGGCCAGTTATTCTGTTGGTAATGATTTTTACTTGGGAATGTCTTATCTTTTATATTGGTTTGTATTGCTTCTGTAACTTTGTCTATTGCAGAATAGATGTCTCCTTTTGTTTTAAGCGGAATTTTGAGGTCTAAATTATTTTACAGATTCGATCGAAATTTATCCCAGTCTATATGTCCAGTAATCAGTCTGAGATGAGAGGGCTTAGGAATGGGAATTGAATATACTTGAAGTAGAACTGGACTGTGATCAGAGGAAAGGTCATCCAGGGATTTTATAGTTATTCGATTGCAGGAAATCTGAGGAAACGAATATATCAAGAATATCAGGACGTGTTTTAAGCGATGTAGGCCAATAAGTAGGGTTTATGGATGCAAGGATAGAGAAACTATTAGAGGTTGAAATTCGAGATAAGATGCTACCACGGGAATTGGATGGTCGACAACCCCATCGTTGATGTTTGGCGTTGTAGTCTCCTCCAGTAATAAAACGCGGTCCGAGGAATCGGAATAGGGATTCGTGGAGGTTATAAGAAAGGGAGTTACCAGAATGACAGTATACAGCTGAGAATGTCATATGGAGAGGACTAGTTGAAATGGTTACTGAAGTTGATTGAATGGCATCAGTTGCAGTAGGTGTTAGTAAGGTGTTACCTTTTATATTGGTTTGTATTGCTTCTGTAAGTTTGTATATTGCAGAATTGATGTCTCCTTTTGTTTTAAGCGGAATTTTGAGGTCTAAATTATTTTCCAGATTCGATCGAAATTCATCCCAGTCTACACGTCCGGTAATCAGTCTGGGATGAGAGGGCGTAGGAATGGGAATAGAATGTTGAATAAAAGGTAAAACAAAAAATCTATTTAATTCATTTTTTCATTCAGTCATTATTTCTTTAAAATTCAAATTTGAACGCAATATTTTTTAAAACTATTAAACAGCCACAGCAACGCGTGGACGGGTCAGCTAGTATATATATATATATATATATATATATATATATATATATATATATATATATATATATATATTATATATATAAAATTAGGTGAGTAAATGTTTTAAAAACGTTATCCATATATCCTGTTATCCATATATTCCTGAATTCTTGTTAAAAAGTTGTGTCAGTAGGTCTTCTTTTTTACATAATTCAATTTAAACTTGGACTGAGAAGACCTTCAATTTGTCGTTGAAAATATTACTTTCAGGCAAATCAATATTACTAAAAACAGAATAATTAAGGTTATTATTAAGAGAATCAAGTAAAGGATGAGTTTAAAAAAAAAATAGGGTAGAGTCTGTTTCTTTAGCATTTTTTTAATTCATGCCAAAAACTTACCGAATCAGTTCTCAACTTTTCCATTTCATCTATAACATTATAAATTATTGACTCCCCTATTTAATCCTTCATTATTTATTGATTGTATTTATAGAAAAAACTTGAATGTGTTTTTATTTATTTATTCAAAATTACAGCTGTATAATAATGATAAATCAAGTAAATTGAATAAAAGATATACAGAGTGTCCCGAATTTAAACGGCAAAACTTCAGGAGCTTATAGAGGACCGAAAAACTAAGACAAAAGTCCTTTAGTGATTTGCTCGTTTTTGCTTAGTTTTAGAGAAAATCGCAAAAAAAGAAACAAAACAAAAATGTTACAGGTAGCGATTATCACCTTTCAAAGTTCGTCAGGCTAGGCAGTGAGATATGTAAACACTTAATATTACCCTTTACATTCTTATATTTGTTTATATTTTGGCTTCTTTCTAGGATTATAATTCCTAAATCAGTCTTCAGTCAGTTAATCAGATACTTTCGTGTGAATAGCATCAGCCACAATGCCGCATACATATTCTAATGTTGAATACGCAGATATGATTTTTATGTATGCTTTCTGTAACGGTAATGCTTTAGAAGCGGTGCGGGAGTATGCGCGCCGATTTTCAAATAGAAGAGTCTTTTCGTTAACTTTTAATAGACTACGAGAGACTGGGTCATTCTTAATATGCAATGAAGGCGACCAATTCCAGGTAGCAGTAAGAGCAGATTATCGGAGAAGATATTTTGTCCAACACCACTTCGATAACAATCCTGAGACTAGCATCCGAAGAGCATCTGCTGCATTAGCAATATCGCGGCAAGCAATATGGCGAACTTTGAAAGGTGATAATCGCTAACCATACCATCTTCAAAAAGTTCAGAATTTATTACCTCAAGATTATGTCAAGAGATTGAATTTTAGTAACTGGTTTCTTGAAAAAATTCGCGATGATAATTTATTTCCATTAAAAATTATATGGACCGATAAAGCTACCTTTACAAGAGGAGGAATTGTTAATCAAACAAATTATCATGTATGGGCTCTTGAAAATCCCAGAGCTATTAGAGAGAATAGGTTTAAGCATGAATTTGCTATTAATTCATTATATATTATCATTATACATTAATGTTTGGCTTGGAATTTGGAACAGATAACTGGTGGGACCATATTTTTTACATGGAAGATTGAATGGTATCACATTTACACATTTTTTGGAGAGCGACTTTTCTAATTATTTAGATGACATTCCCTTACAACAGCGGATTGAAATGTGGTTCCAACTCGATGGATGCCCAGCTCATTTTAGCAGAGTTGCTCGAGCTTGGCTGGATATAAATTATCCACAACGATGGATTGGACGTGGAGGAGTAGTACCTTGGCCACCCAGATCACCTGATATGACACCCATGGATTTCTTCGTATGGGGAACCTTGAAGCAGAAAGTTTATTCGGTGTCAATCAACTAAAGAGAGCAATTAAGAGACCGAATCATAGATGCAGTGCACCAAATATCATCAGAACAATGTTTAGCTGCAATTTATCAAGTGAGTGCTATATGTAATGTTTGCATTGGTGCAAGAGGACAACATTTTGAGCAATATTTACATTAAAAAGAACATAATGTTACGGGCTACTGGGGGACAAATAACTCAGTTGCTCATACTAAAGTACCAGGGACCCGTGGAGTAACTCAGGTAATCTACAGGGATATCTTCTCGTTACCAGTGGAATATTCTCTGGCCCATTGCGTTGCCGAAGATCTGAGGACTTCTCGAGGGATTGCAACGGTCTTCAGGAAGAAGTTCGGCGGAACTGAGGAGCTGGAACGCCAACGACCAATTGTCGGGAAGGCACTCCACCAGCCGTACGAAGGACGACACCTGTTTTACTTGGTTACCAAGCGTGCCACTGATCAGAAGCCAACATATGACGCACTGCGGTGAAGCCTCGACGACCTACGGAGTAAGCTTCTGAGACTGCGTGTCACTATGCTCGCTATTCCGAAGTTGGGCTGTGGATACGACGGCATGGAGTGGAATGTTGTCAGGGACATGATCGAACAGACATTCGCCAACTCTGGAGTTGCCATATTGATGTGCACGTTCAACCCCTGGAAAGAAAGTGCGTCTCCATCAGCAGAAGCTCATAAATGCCCGATTTCTCCGGACTATGCTCTGGGGCAGAGCACTTTTAAGGAGGGGGCAGTGTTACGGTCGCCAGCAGGAGGACGGAAGCAAGGGGATTAGCGGCTTAAATCCGTCGGCGGAAGAAGTTAAAATAGGATTAGGACCGTTCTAGATCGTCTCCTTTTGTCGGAAAAGGATTAAGAAGATTCCAGAATTGTCTGGCCCCTCCGTGTTCTAGTATGTTCGGCCTTGCCTATTTAAATACTTTCCTCACCTCGAGCCAGTCAGTCTTAGCCTGAGGGTAGACTAGTGAAGATCTGTGATAAGTGAGTGTCAGTGTGATAAGCTAGTCAGTGTTGAACCGGCCAGTGTAATAAGTGTATCAGTGAACTGTGACAGTCTCGCGAGTGTAATAAACTGTTTCTGTTTGTTACTGTGTGTCAGTTTGTCATACTTGGAGAATCTTACGGTCGGTGGACTAGTGAACTGTAAGTGTTAACTATTAGTTATAAATTGTAGTGTAATTTTATAATATTCATAGAAACTATTGTAACTAGTTAAGCTATCTAGAATTAGTAATAATATTTTATATTATTGTAATAATTAAAAAGGAGTTAGCCTTGATAAGTAATATTTAGAATGCTGTTATTATAAATTTATCTTAGTTTAATAACTTAATTGTATTCTTTCTATCACTTTATTAATAAACTTTAGTATCTTTAATTAAGGAATTGTTTAATTCATTTTAATACCCAGTAGCCCGTAACATTACTTTACATTACAAGTCTTTTATATGTTTATACCTTATGTTGACAAAAATACCTAATAACAATATTATGATTCTATAATAATTACTCGAGAAAATTTATCTGAGCCTTAGGTTTTTGTTTTAATTTTTAGTAACGATATTTATTCATACCCTCTTCTTGCTTGATTTTCTGTAAATGTCTGGATAAACGAATCTTACATTTATATTACACAGCTCCATGTGCTATCTAATGATGCTTTCTTTTAACTTTTAATAACACAAATATTTACAAATGAAGCTGTCAGATGGTAACGAAAGATGTCTTGTTATTTAGATATATAAATACGTATTTGCTTATCATATTTTTTCACGGTATATATTGATCTATATTTTCAGTTACTTTCGGTTTATCACAGTTTAACGAACCTGTTACTTTTCGGTATTAATGACTAAGTATCATGTCAATACGTTGATAGATGTCATTAATTCTTACAAAACATCCCATAAAATACAATTCAGTTAAAATTGCAACTGAAAACTTAAGCATCTAGCCTTGTGCTAGTTATTAGTACCGTTAAAGACTGAACTTATTACTAACATAAAATCTTATGATAGCGCCTTTTTAAATATTCAGGCGCAATGTGGTAAAAGCCGGGTTTCCTGAGGTCTCTGAAGATCCCCTTACTACTCAGAGAAAATTAAGATATACTTCTGAATTATTCAATTTTATTGACTTTCTAATAAAGTTTAACTACAGTTAAAAGACAGCATGCAATATGATAATTTTTGAGTTTTGCCGTTTTACATCTTAAACGGAAGTCTCCCTTCAAGGTTGACATGGAGTCTTGAGAACTTTCTTTTTCAATATTACAAGACCTTGAATCCGTCAGTCGTCATATTTTATAGCTATTAATGTGAATATAAAATAGTTCATAATTATTTTAATTCGTCTATGAAAAATAAAGTAATCCCAAGCAATAAACAATTGTATAGTGAGACTTAAATTTTATAAAAGAAAATAAACAAAAAAACTTGGATATGGTACATCATTCCTGAAAAAAAAGACAATTTTACTATTCCTAACCTATAATGGAAAGTTGTTAAGAACAATTAAAAAAAATTGGTATATAATGACTTAAAATACAATATAATTGCATAACTTTTATTTAAAACAGTGGTAACAGTGGTGTTAAAAGTGTTTTGGGAACAGCACTCCCATCTTTAGACAAAATATCCTTTTTTAATAGTCATATATTAAAATCGTGATTGTCAAATAAACAATTGTGGACTACCAATGTGGGTTTAGGCCGGGCCAATCAACAAATGACCAGATATTCGCTCTGACAGATATTGGAGAAAGGCTACGAATATAATGTTGACCTGCATCAGCTCTTTGTCGACTTTAAGCAGGCCTACGATAGCATAAATCGTAGCAAACTGTTACATGCCATGCTGGAACTAGGACTACCAGGAAAACTTGTTCGCCTTAAAAAGGATGACCCTCACAAACAAGAGATGCCAAGTTAAAATAGGGAACATGCTCTCTGAGGAATTCGTGGTGGTTGATGGTCTGAGACAAGGTGACCCACTGTCGCCATTGCTCTTCAATTTAGCCCTCGAAACAGCAGCGCATGCGATCCGAACAAATCCAGGTGGAACAATATGCAATAGGATGACGCAACATTTAGCCTATGTGGATGATGTTGTCCTAACTGGCAGGACTAAAGCAGCACTCTCAGGAGCCTTCCAGGAATTCCACCAAGCAGGAGAAAAAATGGGTTTGCATATAAACGAGGCCAAGACCATGTACATGTGTAGCTCAAGAAGAAACGTAGAGGTAAAAGAACAAGTCCCGTTTATGGAGTTCACCTTTAAGCAAACTCAGAATTTTAAATACCTGGGCGCAATAGTAGTAGTAGACAACAACCAGATAGAGGAAGATATAAAAGCAAGACTTGCCGCTGGTAATTGTCGTTACTATGCAATACAAAAGGCTCTTAAAACTGGGCAATTGTCAAAAAGGGTCAAGATCACCTTGTATAAAACCATTATCAGGCGAATAGCGACATATGGTTGTGAAAGTTGGGTCCTGTGTAAAAAAGCAGAAAGAATGGTGAATGTCTGGGAGAGGGAAATACTGCGGCGGATTTATGGACCCAACAACAACCAGGGAAAATGGAGGATTCGTAACAATGCAGAACTCCGACAACTTCACGGAGAGCCAGACTTGGTTTCCTTCGTAAAAAGAGCTAGATTGAGATGGTTGGGCCATGTGATGAGGATGCCGGAGACAAGAGGGCCCAGAAGACTGTTATTTGGGAAGCTCGGTGGTAAAAGACCCAAAGCAAGGCCCTGTACGAGATGGTTAGATGATGTGGAGGCCGATCTTCCCCAGCTGGGAATCAGACATTGGAGAAGACTTACCGGGGACCGAAGTGAGTGGCAGGCAGTGGTGCATGAGGCCCAGGTCCTTGTAGGATCGTAGTGCCAAGGAGTGAGTGAGTGAGTGATGATCAAATAAAATCCATAAGTAGAAATTTTCTCTGGTAAATATATGATAAATACTATTCCTTCAATATCTCAGTGAGAATCGATTATTACTTTCAATGATACATCGGTGATTTATTGGTTTATTATTAGGTTTATTATTACCACGCTTTACAATATTTACCATCCCCCGCAAACCCCCCAAAAAAACTACTGCCTTTCCAAATTTTTTTTTGGGCGTATGGTCTTAAAACTCTTGATTATCATTACCACAACTTGCAACGAAATAAAATTGATTGAAAAACATAATGTTACGGGCTACTGGGTATTAAAATGAATTAAACAATTCCTTAATTAAAGATAATAATATTGATTAACAAAATTAACAAAAAGGATACAAGTAAATTATTAACAATTAAATTATTAAAATAATATAAATTTATAATGACAATATTCTAATTATTTATTATAACCTTGGCCTATTTAATTATTACAATAATATAAGATATTACTAATTCTAGATAGCTTAACTAGTTACAATAGTTTCTATGAATACTATAAAATTACACTACAATTTATAACTAATAGTTGACACAGTTCACTAGTCCACCGACTTGGAGAATCTTACGTTCTCCAAGTATGACAAACTGACACACAGTAACAAACAGAAACAGTTTATTATACTCGCGAGACTGTCACAGTTCACTGATACACTTATTACACGGGCCGGTTCAACACTGACACTCACTTATCACAGATCTTGCGTGGTCTACTCTCAGGCTAAGACTAAGACTGACTCGCTCGAGGCGAGGGGAGTATTTAAATAGGCAAGGCCGAACATTCTAGAACACGGAGGGGCCAGACAATTCTGGAATCTTCTTAATCCTTTTCCGACAAAAGGAGACGATCTAGAACGGTCCTAATCCTATTTTAACTTCTCCCGCCGACGGATTTAAGCCGCTAATCCTTTGCTTCCTGTGGCCGTAACACTAATAAACACAAAAAAATACAATAAGCTCTCTTCTAACATAAATTCATACTTATTTTAAAAGGATATACAAACATCAATAGCTTTTCGACAGTTAGCCTCGGGTATCTTATTTATTAACGAACATCGATTGATATTTTCTAGGAATATTCAACTCTAGCATTGCCTAAGTTGAAAAATTATTTTTAGGCCTTCTTACAACCGTGTTCAACTTTCAGTTATTAGCCTCACACTGAAATTGCGCATCCGAGGTAACTATATACATAAAATGTAACAGCGATCTTAACAATGAAATTATTATGTATTGAGAGGGTGTTTGTCATTGATTTTATGGCGACCTTATGCCAAAATCGATCAGAAGCGAACTGTTTTTTATTCGCTTTTACAGATCTTATCACATCAATGAAGATCAACGAAAATACAAGTTAATAATTATTTTAAATTTACGGCATGGCTAAACAGTCTCACAGAAAATGACTACATACTTTCCAAAATACTCAGACTCATCACAAAAGTATATCAAGAACAAAACTCTGCATGCGGACTTAAAAATACCAACGATTGACAAACACATAAGAACATACAACAAACTCCTTCAAGAAAAACTACACGGACATCCAAACCAATTAATAAAACAAATGACCACGACTCTCAAGCCTGAGAACACAAGGAGGAGACTAAAAAGAGCGTGGATGAGGTATCTGCTATCTTAAGAAATTAAATCAAGCTACGGGAGATGTACAGCGCGGTAATGTTCTTCTTCATGTGTCTCGTGTCGTCATATAAATATGACTTTGTATTTGTAATTGTACTGCTAGCTATTTTGCTGATTGTCAATCATTTGTATTTGACAGGTTCGGATGCAAATATAAAGAGAAAAAATTATTTCATTTTATGATTTATTCTTTTACTTTTAAATTAATGTAAACTTTTAAAGTTTATTTCTGCTATTATAAAGTTTATTATGCGCCAACGAAAGTTTCTATCCTGATACTCTGTGGTAGTCCATTTAAATAGATCTGAAATAATTCTTGCAGTACTCAGGAGCTGATGTGTGGCTCTATCCTATCAAGCCATTAATCATTAGGATTCAGCTCGATGAAGCAGGTTACCGCTCGGACGGCCATATTGCTGCTCCCTGTTTACACAGCCTCCAACGGCTCTTGGCACACAAGCTTCCATTCCAAGCCCTTATTTTCTGCACTGCAAGCAAAACCCAACTTTACCTTAGCCTTCCAGAACATCATTTAGCTGCCCAGGCACTTATTTCGTAGCGTTTGGTACTAATTTTTACAATAACTGTACTGGAGCATTGCTTAACTCATCCTAAGATATTATTTGGTCGATATAAATTGTGAATTTACATAGAGATATAATCATTTACAGGTATGAGTTAGGTTAGGTTTTATTGCTTATAGACGCACAACATCTATGGTCATTAGCGTCTTTCTTCTTTTTGTTCAAATGTTTATTTCATTATTTATTCATTTATCAGCCTCTTTCTTCTTTTGGTTCAATATTTAGTTCTTTATTATTTTATGGTTTAACTTTTATTTCCATTTAACCTATAATTATTATATTTTACTGAAAATATTATTTTCTTTAAGAAAGGTTATCACTTTGTCTATATTTGCGGCGTTATTTCCCAGGATAGTCGAGGTTTTCCTATCAATCCCCAAGCCATGAAAATATGTTTCATACAGGGGGCAGTCCTCCAAGATGTGGGTGATAGTTAGTTGCACCCTGCAACTTCCGCACTTTGGTGGTGCATCTTTCTCAATCAAATATCTGTGACTCATCCGCGTGTGGCCGATTCTTAGTCTCTTATCTACTCGTATTTACAGGTATGATTTATAATGATTAACTTTTACTACATTAAAAAAAAGAAGGGTATAATCAAGATATAACTGACTTATTATATTCACTCATAACGCTCCTTCAAAAGGACACCTAAGCCTTCAGCAGCAATTGTATTGGTTGAAGCTTTTTAATTCAGGAACGGCGTATCTGATATTCCATTCCCAACAAGTTTTTTTTTTAATTAAGTCATATTTTAAGTTGTATCATGTTTGAACTTGGTGATCACGGTAACCCCCACGCCAGGTAAGTATAAATATATACCTATTTATATACCTCCGGGTAGGAAAAGTATTATAATTATTTCCGTGTATATATATATATATATATATATATGTATATATATATATATATATATTTATGTATTGTATATATATATATATATATATTGTAAATTTTTTTTTTTTAATATGAATAAATGGAGATTTGAAACAAAAAAGTTTGAACTTGACGTTTTATAAAAATAATGACTTGTGTTAAAATTAAAAAAGTTTCAAGCTTTTAAAAATGTTCTAATGGTTAATAAAAGAATTTCAATGCCAAGATTACAATAAGAATGCTCTACTTTACCCTTTTTTATTTTTAACTCGCAAGCAACTTTTAAATACCTCCATTAAAAAAATAGTTTTTTGGAGTTATGACAGTGTACTTTTCAAGGAGCGATATGCTCCGCTATTTCACCTAAGATTTATTATTAATAAAATGAATGACATCGAAAGGAGGTGGGTTTCGATTTTCATTCTCATTATCTAAGTGATACTAAATTAACCGCGTTCCTTCTTACCATTGGGATTCCCACAAGCTTTCTCTTAGGGAGCTATTTTTTTCAGTTCTATTCCTCCAATCTCACCTGAGCGACCTGAATTTTTAAATATATTTTGTTTTTAATTTCATCAGGCCGTCCGTTGATTATTTATTATTTTTTTTATAAGTAGACACCTCTAAAAAATTTAATATGGTGGAGTCTCAGTCATTAGTACTCCGATAAGCTTATATCCAATAATCCGATTTATTTTTTTGTTCTCTGTACATCCGTTCTGAAGTGCAAAAAAACACTAAAATGTTAATTAGCGAAACAAATAATTCTTTCGCGAACTTGAATTGAAACATGATCAAAAATACATAAACCCAAACTGCAGAGAAGAAAAGAATGAATCAAGCATTAATTAACAAAGTAACATGACGAATTTATTAACGAGAGAATAAACGAAATTGTTCTTGATTTTGAGCATATCCGGCTCTAGGTACAACTCAAATAGTGACTTCGTATCGATAGAGAAGAAAAATATCAGGTGGATTATTTGTAGAAATAGTAAATCGCGAAGGCTTGGTAGTGAAATGCATAAGGTACATTTAATACAAAACAAGCAGAAATGATTCATTATTTTTTAAAAATGTGTGGAAACACACAACACCAATCAGCCTATAGACATTTTACACAAGAAAATCGTGCAGCCACCAAAATAGAAATCCCATTCATCTCAGACATTCAGGTAAGAACAATACCTAAAATATTTCTAAGAAGTCTTTTTGTTGTTAATAAAAATAAATATGTATTACGCCAGTGATTCAGTTCCTTTAAATGATTAAAATCGCATAGTCATGCAAGAAACCGTTGTTGTTTTTTTTGTTATTGTATTATGTAATTAACATATGACGATAATAAACTATAAACAACAGGGGGATCTCGTACGGGCTCTTATGAGTTTTTAGAATTATCTATAATGCAAATGCATTACGTATGCACAATTGTTAATATCAACATTATTTTATATTAATGTTATATTGTATATTAAATAGAGTCGTTCATTTCCAAATCGTCCTTTATCCATTAGCTGAAAATTTTGGAAAAAAGAAAATAAAACTTATAAATTTAAGTTAGGTCATACCAATTTGGAAATTGTTTCCTTAAATTCATAAAATTGCTGGATTTATTTGTTGTTTATTCAAGATTGATATCTTATATTTTTATTTTTATTATTTTTACACATTTTATTACTTACATTATTTTTATTCTTTTATTTTTATTATTTAAAAGAAATGTTTCGATAAAGGCCGTTTTGGAACCAAAATATGGATAAGAGACGTTTTGAATCTAAAAATAAAGGAGAAGGGATAGTTCGGATTGGATAAAGGACGGTTAGAGAGCCAACACAAATTTCTCACAACTTTGAGATTTATTTTAAATGATTTAAAAGACGTTTCGTAACTAAATATTTGGTTAATTTGATAGGAAAAGCTATATAGATTGTCATGGTAACTGTAACTCAATTTCGAAAAAAATTGGATAGAGGACGATTGGGAAGTGAGAGACTCAATACCAACGTTATTATCATTATTAAAAATAAAAATGATTTTAGTAAACATGGATAGTGACTAATGGAGCGGGGTGGGGATCAGTGTGACGAAACGCTTGATTTTCTGGACATGGCTTTCCTAAAGCTGATTCTGGAGGGACTCCCAGATGGAGAAAGAGGAACAGGAAGGCCTAGAATGCAGACCTTAAGCTCCTGGGGATAAGAACATGGAGGAGAGCAGGGGAAGACCGTTCAAAGTGGAGGAAAATTGTCGAGGAGGCCAAGATCCTCCATGTGATGATAATATAATAATTAACTACTATATGGTACAATAATTAACTAACATTGAAAAATGAGAACTTTGTAATTATTCTACAGAAAAATAAGCACTGGATGTGTGCACTCACATATCATGTTAAAGGGTAGTATTTTATAGCTGAAGTACTATATCATGTTTGAAAACAAATCTTCAGTGTTTTTGTTTTGCAGAATATGTTTTACTACGACAAGAATATATGACTAACGGGACTACTACCAATACACGACACTACGATTTATGACTATGTCATCATATTAAAATTATATTCCTATAATACAATTCGATGTAAAAAACTCAGAGCTCATTAAAAATATTAAAATACGCTATTTTTTTTCAAGTTATTTATTAAAATTAAACTGTATAATAGAGTAGATCAAGTAAATATAATAAAAAAAGAATGGGATAAGTACTCGAGGTCTAACCCAGATTGCAGGTTTCTTCTTCTTTTCAGACGCCTCGGAGGATTATCAGGAATTGAAGAGGTTGCTAGGTTTGAAACTAGTGGGTTTGAGTAGAAATAAATTTTGTCATGAAAAGATTGATATCGAATTCGGGCCAAATCAGCAACAAATGGGATATTAAAGTCATTATGGATTGCTTTGTTCGTAACAAAGTAAGGAGAAAATACAATCTTATATTGATAATTCAACTTAATGTATTTTCCACTAAGTAATTAAGTTTTAACTACTAATAATGATTTTATAAATAATGTATTTATTGAAATTTACAAATATATTAAAACAATACAAGCAAATATATTGAATATAATGTTAAATATAATGAAATATATGAATGGCATGGATTGTTAAGGTAAAGATTGTTATGGATGTTCAAACTCGCTCGCTTCTTACCTCTTTGCTATAGATTCCCGGTGCATCCAAGCAATTCCATTGAGCCTTATAATAAGTCCATTATTATATAGAATGGTGAAAAAAATGTGGAATAGTCTCTCGTAATAGCGGTAGTTTCTTCATTTTAATATACACTACAGGCTTTTGATCGAGTCTGGCATCTGTTGTACAAACTCCGTAAATTCTTACCTTCTACTTACTTCCTTATTATCAGTTCCTACCTCAGTAATAGAGCCTTTAAAGTAAACCATAATTTTACCTACTCTTCCCTCTTTACCCAGTCTGCCGGAGTTCCTCAAGGTAGTATCATGGGTCCCATCCTATACACGATATATACAGCTGACATCCCAACCCATCCAAGCACTGTCCTCACTACGTACGCTGATGACACATGTGTGTTATCAATAAATAATGATCCATTTGTTGCATACCAAACTCTTCAATCCCATATCTCAAACCTTCAAGAATGGTGTCAAAATTGGTGAATTAAAATTAATCCTAACAAATCCCATCAAATTACCTTCACCCTTCGTCGTAAACCTACAAATTCCTGCCCTACTGTATCCTTTAATAATATTCCTCTGAACTCTGTCGAACAGGTACGTTACCTAGGACTCCATCTGGACAAACGTCTCACTTGGAATCCTCATACAAGACTGAAAAGACAAGAAACTGCTCGTCGTTTTCGCCTACTTCAACATTTACTGGACAAACGCTCTAAGCTCCCAATAAATTACAAAAGACTCATTTACATGACAGTTATCAGGCCTATTTGGACATACGGAGTTGAGCTTTGGCGCTCTACTAAACCATCCAATTCATCTCGTATCCAATCCTTGCAATCCAAAATCCTTCGTAAAATCCTCAATGCTCCTTATTATGTCACAAACAAACTCATCCATCATGATCTTAATATCCCATATGTTACTGATTTGGCCCAAACTAGATACCTATCCTTCCATGACAAGCTCCATACACACTTGAATCCGCTAGTCTCTCAACTTGCTTCCCATACTATTCCTGATAACCCTCCGAGGCGTCTGAAAAGAAGATGGCCTCGAGACCATCTACTATAGAACTTTTTGGAGTGCTACCGATGGGTAATTTCTCCACAAGTGCTTTTCAAGTCGTATTGTACATATAGCAGATTTACTTATTGTAATAGTATTATAGTTGTAAATATCAATAAATTGAATTAAAAAAAAAAAAATATATACACTAATCCAGTGTTACTGAAATCCAACCCGTAGCGGTAGGAACCTAGGACAAGATCTATCGGGACGGCCTTGGAGTAGGGCGAATTAGCATTGAAGTGGAACTATAAGGGAAGCATGCACCGGAGTTATAGAATGTAAATACCCGCGGGAACACGAGAGATGAAACAGAGCCAGATATGGCAATCAGGAGAATAACCGCTAATTTATTCCTCCATGTTGGTGGAACTCGAGATACGAATGTGTACTTTTTTTGTGCGAAGAACAAAAAAGATAGTCAAAGCCAACTGTGTCATATTAAAACAGGGAGAAAAATTTGGCTCATCTTTTCATTTAATCAAATTTAATTAAAATAATATTTAATAATTTGAATTTAGTTTCCAGAGTTCTATTTCAATTCCAATTGGCTGCAATGATAAAAATCAGTTTCCATTAAGTATGACTACAAATTATTATTTAAAAGAATTAATGGTTATTATTTAAATTAAATAAGATCGAGAGGCTTGGCTGTCTTGGATTGAGGCACCTCCACGTTGAGAGGCACTAAGGAGGAAGATAAAGAAGAAGTATTAATGGTTTATAGATTTTGCTATCCTTTCGATAACTTTCAAAGTTTGTGTTGTAAATATATGACTTTTTTTTATTATTAGCATTCAAACAGTATATTCTGTACCTATTTGTGGAAAAGTGGTTTTCAAACCTTAAAAAATGTTGTCCTTATTTTTCCTTTTGTAATAATCATTTTTTTATCCATATTTTTAAATAATTTATTTATATTATGGTTTAAAAAAGGTACGATTAATCATTAAATATTCAAGCCCCGTTTTAATGAGGATTATACCCAGCTGATATTATAGAATATTTAATTATACAATAATATGAGTTGATTATAATCTTCAGAATACTTATTTGAAAATGTATAAACCGTTGTCCAGAAATTATAATTGGATGTTAACACTATCATTCAAAATACTAACAACTTTGTTACTGATTTTTTAAGAATTTATAATAACTTGACAAAATTAAGTCAATGGGATATTTCGCTGTGTAAAATTAAAATAACGATTAAGTAATATCGTTATGACATCAACGAATCTATCTATCTTTAACTAGGAAGCTAGTGTAAAGTGATAGATTTACACAACAGCAGGATAAATTGAATAAATTTTATATTTTGCCCTATCTTATTTAAGGGTGTCAACATGTTTTTATTTTTTTGATGTATTCACAATAACCAGAATAATAATAATAGTAGAAACATATTAAACATATAATAGAAACAATAGATAATAATAATAGAAACATATTACATATAGTAGAAGCATATTAACATATTAAACATATAACAGAAACAATGAATATTAATAATAGAAACATATTACATATAGCAGAGACATATTATTAAACATATAATAGAAACAATAGATAATGATAAAAGAAACATATTACATATAGTAGAAGCATATTAACATATTATACGTATAGTTAGTTATTTGAAAAAAAAATTGTTATTTGGAATAGCCATTTTTTTCAACCTCATATTATGGTTTTTATTTTATACCACGCCTTGTATCACGGCTTAAGCATAAGGAGATCACCAATAAATATTTCAGCTAGAGGTTTTTCGGATGCAATGATGACTGTATAGATCAGCGAGTGAGCGGTATGTTTCTTTTATAAGTATTGATTATCTACTCAAATAGAAATGGTGATGAAGCTACAGTGACCTTCGAGGCAGATTTTTTATTCGTTTGCCCTAGCTGTCCTTTGATAGGGTTGAAGGTGCGTGTGGCTAGTGTGAGGGCGACGTGTTGCTGATGAGGCAGTCATATTGAACCGTTCATTTCGTGACCACTCAATTGAATAAATCATTATACAATTCCATCAACTGTGAGTCATAGTCATTCAATCTGATTTCATAGTACTTTCAATATCTTGTAAATCCATACTATATTTTCTAAGTAAAAAGTAAACCCCATCCCTAATAATTTTTTCTCAAGAAAATAAATAGTTAAATATAATAGCGGGATCATTAATATACTCTATCTCAAGCGCAATATACTTTTATACGAATTGGGGTAAAATCCATTTAGCACTTTATTTGTTAATATAAAGTAATAAACTATTCAAGGATAACATTAAGCAAGTATAGCAATTAAAACACCGCTTCCCTTTTATTTCATAGAGAATTTTAATAAAGCATGGTTCGTAATTCTCTAAAATAAGTATTATACCTTTAACCCAAAAAAAGAGGGGTAAAGTCTTTAGTTTCAATTTAAACTATTGGACTCTTTTGATCCAACAAGGAGATTTTTGGAAAAAAATCATTTTTCCGATTTGTGCAACAGTACTTATCCAAATTTAAAGGGAATTCTAACGAAGTCCTATATTGGTTATACATTAGTCTTAAAAAATCTCAATATCAGAAAAGAAAAAACTTACGTTACAATTAAATCGTTTCAATTAAAATTATTCATTTATAAAATACTTGGTGTAGAACATAGTTGTAGATACATAACTCTACTTATATATGACATATTTTAACTTTTTGGTTCTTATAAATACCGGCTGTAATCATCAAAAATACTTTAGCGGAAAGCAGTCAGTAGTTGTTGCTTCCATGATTTTGAATAAGTAGGATTCCCATTAAAAAATCTATCTGGTATCCCTCCCATAAAATTGAAGGGCTTTTTTTAATATATTTTAGTACAAGTTAATTGGTGCTAAGCGATATATAACTAAAAAAAAACTTATTAACGATATATAACAGATTATACAATAATCCCAAAGGGACAAAATAATTAAATGTGAAATAATTAATAACAAAATATGTACATCCATGAAACTTTATTTCATCTGAACTTCCTTTTCACTGAATAAGATAATGTTCTTATTTCTGGGTTTTTTCTCTGAGCCAAATGAAACCGCTCCCATGTCAAGGTCTATTAAATAAATGGTTAAGGAGTTTTTTCCCCAAAATGACTTTTAAATAAATGATCTGTAGTGTTGGTTCTTGTCTTATTGCGTCCCTTTTACTGACATTTACTGCTTAGGAGCTAATACTAATTTAAAGTTTTATAAAATAGAGGAAAATTTTACATAGGAGTACTACACAAAAAAAGTTTAGATGGACCAAAGATTCGATTCAACACTAACATATAGGAACTTTGATTATTATGTTTTTTTAATTGAGGCACATTTTTTATTTGATAGAGAGCTATTAAAGAAAAACTTGATAACTCGAGTTAATTATTTAACAACATTTTTTTAGATTAATTTATTGATATTTACAACTGTAATAATATTACAAGTAAATCTGCTAATATGAACAAATGACATGAAAAAAAAACACTGGGAGAAACTACCCATCTGGACCATTGCAAGTTGAGAGACAAGCGGATTCAAGTGTGTATGGAGCTTGTCATGGAAGGATAGGTAACTAGTTTGGACCAAATCAGCAACATATGGGATATTCAGATGATGATGGATGAGTTTGTTTGTGACATAATAAGGAGCATTCATTTTAGGAAGGATTTTGGATTGTAAGGATACGAGATGAATTGAATGGTTTAGTAGAGCCCCAAAGCTAAACTCCGTATGTCCAAATAGGTCTGATAACTGCCATATAAATGAGTCTTTTGTAATTAATTGGGATCTTAGAGCGTTTGTCCAGTAAATGTTGAAGTAGGCGAAATCGTCGAGCAGTTTCTTATCTATTCAGTCTTGTATGAGGATTCAATGTGATATGTTTGTCCAGTCCTAGGTAACGTATCTGTGTCGACAGGGATCAGTGGAATATTATTAAAGGATACAGTAGGGCAGGAATTCGTAGGTTTAAGACGAAGGGTGAAGGAGATTTGATGGGATTTGTTAGGATTTATTTTAACTCTCCAATTTTGACACCTTTCTTGAAGGTTTGAGATATGGAATTGAAGAGATTGGGATGCAACAAATGAATCCTTATTTACTGATAACACACATGTGTCATCAGCGTAAGTAGTGAGTATAGTGCTTGGATGGGTTGGGATGTAAGCTGTATAAATCGTATATAGGATGGGACCCAGGATACTACCTTGAGGAACACCGGCAGACTGGGTAAAGAGGGAAGAGTAGGAAAAATTAAGATTTACTTTAAAGGTTTCATTACTGAGGTAGGAACTAATAATAAGGAAGTAAGTAGAAGGTAAGAATTTACGGAGTTTGTACAGCAGACCCGGATGCCAGACTAGATCAAAAGCCTGCTCTACATCGAGAAAAGCTCCCGTGCAGTACATTCCGTGCTCTAATGCGGATGAGACAACGTCCGCCACACGATGGCATTCCTGGATAGTGGAGTGTGATGTTCGGAAACCAAAATGGTGGTCTGGAATTATTTTGTTGGATTCTATGATGAAGACGTTTCAGAATGAGTTTTTCAAGTATTTTGAAAGGCAGGAGTGATATAGGGAGGTAAGAAGATGGGAGTTCTGGTGGTTTTTTAGGCATTGGTATCATCTTAACTATGGATAATTTCAAGGAATCAGGAAAGTATGTATTTAACAACTTCTACTAAAATGACTTTCAAAAAATACCTTTTGGTTTAACTAAATGCAAAAAGGGGGATTTCATATGATCAAGCATCGAAATACTTAATTTTTTTCTGAACATCGTTTGTTTAACAATGCCTTTTTAAGACATAATTAGTAAACTTGTGCTTTTTCTGAACTTTAATTTCATATGAATTAAGTCAAGGTGATGATACTATATGGATTGGTCTACATATGATTTCTGATATGTCAAAAAATTTTCCTTTGTAAAAATATGTTTGAGAACGAAATATATCTAATACACTTAATTTATTTATCACAAACATTATTGCTTAAATTGAGTGTTTTCTTATATGTATCAGGAAAATCACAACATTTCCTAGAGTGGGTTTTATTGGTTATTTTCAATTCTTGAAAAAAAAAAAAAAGCGGTTTGCTTTTGAATTGCTCATATAGAAACAAAGGAGTTATAAGAACCAGTAATTTATCCGACGATTGATTTTTTAGCTCCCTCTAAAGAAGATTTCCCCTCGACACTTGAGTGGACTCAGCAGATCTCAATCTCTACTCAGAAGACGGAGTTATGAACAATATTTCATGATAATATTATCTTTTGGTTTATCATCCCTGTACTAACAGGATATTATGTACCCAATAAAATTATTTGGTAAGCTGTTCTACTGATCTGTGTGCAGAATTTTTGTTTAATTTTTTTTTTTAAATAGCTTTTCATAGAGTTCGAAGTACATGTGGTACTAGCCAGAGCTACGTTATGTTTCCGATACGATACTGCCATATTGAACACACCACTTCGTAATTATACAATAAAATTGCAATTTAAAATATTGAAATTAAAATTGAAACATTAAGGATCGTTCGAAAAAAAAAAATCTAGGTAAAAATTAAAAACGGTCAAATGTCAGATCTCAATAAAAACGAGCATCACAAAAAATCCTATTATATTACAGATTTTAATATTTCAAATTTCTCTGGTACTTTTAGTCGAAATAAAAATAAAATAAAATAATAAGAAACTTTGTATCCGCCACTTAATCTGATGAGATTTTAGACATTACAGCTCTATTGAAATTAAAAAATAAGAAACCAAAATACTGATGAAGGGAAAAACAATTAAAATACTAAACTACATTTGAAATATATATATTATTGAAATTTATCTATGTAACTACCATTTTGCAGTGTGTAAATTACTGTCATAAAGACTTATTTTGAATGAACCACATTTCTATTGAAAACTCAGGGAATTAAAATTTTGGCTAAAGTGTTGTGAATAATAGGAAACCCATATTTTTTTGGTAAACGGATAAATAAAGTGTCAAGATGTTCCTATGTTCTAATTAAATTTTTTATTTCACTTCTTAAAATTTAATTTTTTCTTTATTAGATTAGCGACAATGTGTAAATTGATATTGATATAAATGTTCTATTTTTCATCACTATAGTACAATTAATAGTATAACAATAGTAATATTGTTTCCTAACCACGATATGTTTTTTCTCTATTTTTTTAATATGATATGTACATCATGTATACAATGATACGATGATATGTATACAATGATTATCGACAGGACATCAAAACGGTAATCGTTATAAATATTAAAATATACTTTAGTTCTTATTAATCCCAACCTCGATTTTTATAATTGTCTAGATTTTTATAATAAGAGACACTTCTACGATTTAAGATAATCATATGTTCAACAAAGATAATAAATAAGAAACTATGGCCGGCACATGCTCAAAGACTTGCCGGTTAGGTATCTATAACTCCTTAGGCAGGTAGCTACGTATCATAATTGTATGTATATTATTATATTTCTACAAAATAATTAAGTATTAAGAACAATAGTTTTTAAATTAATTTAATAAATAAAAATGTTAAAATATTTTTTGTATATGTTTGAGGGTGTATAAATTAACACAATAATAAGAATTGAATTACCCCACCTCCATCTAATGATTTTCAATCCCTGTTATCAATTCTCAATAATAATATATGTTCTTATTTAATGGTGCTATAATTAATCGATTCAATTGTAAATAATTCCCACCTTCGTCCTGGCTTATAAGCAATATCGCAACACAATATCGTACTAACAATCATAATAGTAACATTTAAAATAATGTAATCCTCACATATTATATAATTGAAATGGTGTTTTCCGGCGTGGCAAAAGGCATAGCTATAACACAATTTTTAAATGAGACTCTGAAAAGCGCTATTGCAGTGGATTTTAACTTAGCGTAAGCCGCTTTAAAGGTCTTTATGAAGTGTATCCGCATCAATTTATTGTTGAAATCCTTCATGCGCTCTATTTACATTAACTAACCAGTATAAATCACACGCTTTGCATTTTCCTTTGTCTTCAGAATGTTGAAAAATCGTAGCTTCCGGAACTAATAGAGCATCTCAAAGCCCGATAAGTTGAATCTTAGAGCTGTTATGCATGTGATCTCCTAATGAGAATGCAAAGGGCATAAATAAATTCTACAGCTGAATCATTTGATTGGGCAGTTCAGCTGACTGCTGGTTTATACCATGTTTGCCAACCTCCATCAGGAATATTTTTTAACTTAGCAACTAGATTGCAGTGTAAGTTTTAAGAAACTCTTTTAAGATGACTCAAAAAAAAAAAGTAATAAAATACCAATGGTCTTAGAGAACATATGGTAGAAGATTTCGACACTATTAAATATGTAAAAAAATATGCTCAAATTGGTGCATAAATTAATTATGTAAGTGAAGATAAGTAAAGATGTAAAAAAACGTTCTGCACCTTTCTTATTAGCTTTTATTATTCTTTAGAATAACATTTTTATTTAAGCTTATTTTTATTTTTTTGGACATCCTAGCCACGTTTTCTTCCTCTACCTTTCGAATATGAAATGTGTATAATAAATTATGTCACCTCATGTACCAAACCAGAAATGATTTAGCAAGGGCTAAACAACTTTTTTTATAAAGATAAAAACGGCTCAAAGGATTTTGATGAAACTTAAATTTGTTTAACTATCCGCAAAGGTACTATATTCCTGAGAAAAATTATTTAAAAACACGGCAAAAAGGAAGTTTTATTTCCTCATAACTCGAAAATGGTGCGTTTTATCCTTTACGCTAATCACTATTTTAAAGAATAATTTCTCTTTATAATAAAAAGAAAATAATCTTATATCCCGGACATTTATTAGAAAAAATGACTGCGAGGATAGCTTGTTTTATTTTACAATTACAATTTTAAATCACATTATTAATTATAAATGTTGACAATGGCTTATCAATGTCAAAACTTAATTAAAGCAGTTAGAAGTATTAAAAAATTATATTTAAACATCGAGCTTACTTAATTTCTTTTCAACGTTATTCAAACTTTCTAGAAGTTATATAAGTGTAATAACAAGACAAAATAACAGATATAAATGCTGAAGGAAACGGAAAAAGGAAAAACAAAGGAAATAATAATAAAAAATGGATTGTTCTTTTCTAATAAGGTTAAATGGTAACTATGCATAAATTCGAGAAAAATAAATATTAAAAATTAACACACAGTGCATAGACATCTCGTAAAAAAATAAAGAAAGAAAAAGAAAAAATGGATGGATACCTAAGAAATTTAATAAGATATTTTTATTATTTTATGAATATACTGATTATATACTGTGTACTCGTAGATGTATATAATTAGAAACGAATATAATAAGATAACAAAAAGATTTTTAAACTAAAGAACATATAAACATGAGGAGTTAAAGGTAAGGTAAATAATTCATTGTAAATTGTTAAAAACGTATTGAAGAGATAAAATTGAATAAATAATAAGGTGTATTGTATTTATTAATTTGAAATATTTTAATTTGTGATTTCAACAATGTTATAAATGATAAAGATGGTGTAGAAGGGAATTTCTTCGAACATCGGCAAGAGTTAAAAAAGTATTATATTTGAAATAAACAAACAAATTTAATATTGGGAGGGGTACAAAAAAATACCCAAATGTACAAGCAGGCAATATATGTGCATCCCTTCAAAAGATGAATGAGAAATAAAATTAATAGGGTGCTTGATGAACAATGTTTACTCTAGAAGGAATCCATTTATGAGCGTTATTGACCCATAAATACTTTTCTGTATCTGGTTGTAAAATATTATTTGTTTTAAAGAAGGAAATGAATAATTTTACTGTTCATTGAGATGGACGGAAATTTGTTGAGTTTGCCTTATAAAGGAAAAAAGGGAATGGTTCGATCAGGACGTGGTTCATCACAGTTCAAGTCCATGCGTTATGAGGCGGAAAAGAAATCTGGCGATAAAAATAATTTTATATGAAAATGAGTATATTC
Organism: Arma custos; assembly: GCA_037127475.1. NCBI lineage: Eukaryota > Metazoa > Arthropoda > Insecta > Hemiptera > Pentatomidae > Arma > Arma custos. The sequence goes on along the minus strand of CM073759.1, from coordinate 46,698,041 downwards.
CTTTCGGGATAACGACGATACTAGCTATGCATTATATTTCAGTTTTATAATGTAATACCTATATATTGATAATAATTGTTGACCTATGATAATTTATGTTGAAGAAATTGGTCCGGGTAGAGGTCACTGAATGAAATTCTCAAGTAATTTCAGATGATATTTATTGTTAGCCAACGTTTCGACCTACGTTGTAGGCCTTCTTCAGGGCTATAAGCAAAATACAGACAATTTAAGAAAGCGGTATGAATATATTAAAACATTTTAAATATAGATAAACTAAAAGAAGGTGAATACAGGCAAAAATCCCGGACCAATTTCTTCAACGTAATACCTATATGTCAGAATGTGTCCTTTCATGGATGTAAGATATTCAAACTTAATAGTAACTATATGGGTCATTTCCAGTAAAATACGTTACTTGAAGTCCTTGCTGATTATAAAAACTACCAATAAAACCTAGACACATGTTAGTTTTGATTCTTTTTCTTTCTTTTTTTGGGGGGGGGGGGATTTAAAATGGAAAATTAAAATTTGTATTTAAAAAAAAATAAGATCGAATACAAACTATAAAGTTATTGTTACAAATTGTATTAAAATGAATAATATGTAATATTGCGTTTGCTTATAATAAATGATGAGAATCTTGATGCAGTAAATAAATAGAATTTTACAATTTAAATCAGATTTGAAATGCAAACTAAAATTAGTTTTTCAAGCAGTTTTCTAATGCTTCATCCGTCAAAAAATGTTGGTGGTTGAATATGGAAATATGGGAAAGGAGAAATTTAACATTTGATAGCAGATATTTAGTACATGTGACAGTATGTGATATATTGTCCCAAGTTAGTAATACTCAACCGGTTGCATTCTAAAGCAGTCCAGTAAATGAATGAAATAGAGGTGCATTGGCTTGAATAAGAAACTTCAATAATAAAATAATAAACTTTAATAATAAAAGTTTAATATTTAATAAAGTAATTTAAAATTTTCACAGCCCAAAAAGGCAGCAAACTACAACACGCTATCTTTCCTGTTAAAATAAATTATAAAATGCACTATTTTCAAGTTGTGAGAAAAAAAAAAATGGCAGACCGACCCACCTAGTTATTGAAGAAATATTCTTATTATAGACACACATTTTATTTCCCGAGGTGTGCTCTGAGACGTTTTTATCCAATCTGAAAACTGAACAAAAAAATTTCATCAAATTACAATACTTTCCTTTCTTATGAAAAAGAGGGAAAGTGAAAGTTGTTTATGTATGCATTTTTTATTAATTTAAATAATGATAAAGATATCATCTTTTTTCAGGACAATTCATAACCAAAAAATATCATTAATAAATAGGCGTGATTGAATCTAGGGGTGTAGAGGCCCTTCTGTGGCTTTAAAAACCCAATCTCTAGAATAGTGGATACATTTATTGATGGTAAACCTTGGTGATTGATTTAAATTAAATCGCCTCCTTACACAACCGTTGTCCTATGAACAGAACCTATATTTTCACAAGGGTCGAGCCCAAGACGCTTCATGGGTTGCAGTTTTAAGTTCTTTTTTTATTGATAGTTTTGTTTTTAAGAAAATGAAAACCAGAAATCAATCAGAACAATTAATTAAATGAAATATTTTATATGATGGTTGTTATTATACTATTTTTTGTACTAGGTTAGACCTAAAATGTTGTAGATATAATATTTGTTGTCATATAACAATCCCATGCTTCAGGCACCAATTAAAAGGGCTGGTCTCTCTTATAATCATTCTCCATCCTGAGGTGAATACAAATCTACATGCATTCCTGATCAAATTAGGATATCTTAAAATTAGTAACTACATTCAGGGTATTTTTAAAAATGAGGAAAATACGTCTCTTGAAAAATCTAGTTTCATTTATAGTTAGTTTACAGAAGAATTATAAAAGAAGGTTAATAAAAATATCTTATAAACTCAAAATTATCTAGTCTTACAGGCTCCTTGACGTAGGAATAATAAATGAAAGATTAAAATTAAATTAGGAAAAAATCAAAGAATTAATCCTTTTAGTTCAGAGATATACATAACATTTGAGGAAAGAGTCAACGATAGATGATATATCACTTTATTGCATAATATTATTGTAACGCTATATAAGTTATATAATGTACACCGTATGTGATGACGTCTTGGAATTCTTATTGAGAGAGGATCCTATCATAAAATATATTTATATAACTAAATACAAAATAAGACGACACTTTAGATTGGCGCTTAAAGGGCTGAAAACAGTTTTAAACAAATTTAGTGCCTACTAAATTAAGCCAAGTAAGTGTGGCTTACACTAACAAAATTTGTGTGAGCCCACATTTACACAGAAACTATAGATTTTAAAAAGGAAAAAAACTTTTGCTAAAAGAAAAATGCTAGAAGTAAAATTTGCACTTTTTTTTTCCAGAATACGCTCATTATTTCACACTTTTACGTAATGTAACATTTCATACCGAAAGGTTCGCAAGTGACCCTTTTTTTTAAATGCATTTAACACGAACGATAACAATGGTTATTTGAATTAATAGATTTTGGCGAACAAGATGCTTTGCCATTACAGGATATGCCTGTAACACCGATTATTTCGTTAGATGTAATTATTTGCATTCAAAACTTGAAATTTCATTGTTCGGTGTTTTTCACGATCGCAAAATATTCGCTTAGCTGAATATTTCATTCACAGGTAAGTGGAAGTAAATATAAATGTGGTGTAATTGATCGTATAAAATGCATTACAATATTTGAACATATTTTGTAACAAACTTGAGAATGAACACAGAACCCGAAATGTTGCCAAAGTGAACAGTATTACATAATAGTTTGAAGTGAATCTATTTAAATATCCGATATTGATCTACAAGAGTTGCTAATTTAGATTTCCTGAACTTATAATACTCTATTACCCTCTTAAAATTAATACAGATAATTAATATATCGCTCCTTCAAAAGAACAGTGCCATAACAAAAAAAATTTTTTTTCAATGGAGTTATTTGTAATTTTCATGTGAGTTAAACAAATAAAAATTTGGGTATTGGTAAAGCAAAACACTCGTATTGTTATGATGGTATTGAATTTTGTTTAACCATTCCTTAAAAGCTCGAAACTTTTTTGTATTTTAACTTATAACATTATCCCCGTAAAATTCAATTTCAAACCTAACACAAAATATGACTTTATTAAAAAAAAAAGATATTGGAAATGAAACATATGTCGTTATAAAATGAAAAAGATATGTCGTTTCTGAATTAAAAAGCCTCAACCAATACAATTACTACTGAAGGCATAACTTAAAAATGCGAATTTTTTTGTCATGTCGTTGTTCTTTTGAAGGAGCGATATATGCATCTAGTACCAGCTATAATCCATTTTTCCCTCAAGGAAGAGCTTATGTAAATAAGTAATTATTCTGAAATGTATACTTTTTTATTTGTTAATACCCTGTTTAATTTGTGGGCTTTCAATTATTTTAGTTTAACCATAGTTGGTCACTTGGTTGCAGAACATAAGGTTTTGGCCTATTCTTAATTTATTCAATTAATTCCTACCACTATTTTTCTCATATGTATAATAAAAATAAGTATCTCATAATAGAATCTTAAAAACAAAGTGCATGGACTTTGATAGAAAAACAATTTTTATAACGGAATAAAATCGAAAAGAGCACTCAGAAAATAAGAATATATATATATATATATATATATATATATATATATATATATATATATATATATATATACATCCGAATTCCAATTATTGTGTTATATCGTGTTTTTTTGAAGGAGCGATATAATAACAATTGCAAAGATTAATATAACAAATTATGAAGAAGATTTAATTGTATTTGATTGCTATTTAACTGTAATCGTAATGAAAAATGGTCTCACCTATGTTTAAATACTAGTAATAAATCATTTAAGGCAAAAATAAATGTGAAAAAGCCATTTAAAATATTCATACCTTGGAGGGAGAAAAGCAAACGGAGCGAAAGTGTCACTATGGCGACCGGTAAATTGTGGCCTACGTCAGGGGAGGTTATTTCTGTCATGTACCCGAGCTGTTTGATATAAGATGCTACATTTCGAATTATTAATCAAGGATTCCAAACGGGGTCTTCATCAATCGATGTCCTCACAAAATATTCATCGTTTTAGGAACCCAACTTTCGCTCAATATTCTATCCTCTTTGGAGACTGATAACCGATCATCCACTTATCTCATTTCCTCAGATAAACGTCCTCACGAAATTTGAGATAAACATTTTTTTGTTTTATTTTCTATTTTTATGGTTTTACAAAAAACAAGATGTAAGCGGTATTTTTTAATACCTAATAGTATACTTTCATTTAATGAGATAAGCACGTTTAATCATCTTATCTTCAAATTAGATAAATGTCCTCAAAAATAATTCAATTGTTCTAATAGATTATCTACACAGAGGAGGACACTTCAACATTTGATATTTTTAGCCTCTGTAACTGATGATGGTTTACAATTATTTGAATTGTTACACGCACCTTACCTCGTAACCAAATAATATAATAAATGCAGTTTTGCCAAATGTACATTACAAAGAATACAAATATTTTAAGTAAATACGCCGCAAACTCATTCAAGATATAAATATAATCTAATTCTAACTATACTCAAATAAATTTACTCCAATATTTGAATAATTTTTTACAGATCATTAAATACTAATATATTTGTTTACGAATACAGATATAAGAATAATTATACTTCTTGTAAATAATGTTCATTTCTTTACACATTTTCGAAAATTTATTAATGAACTCGTACATTAAAAAAAAAAAATTTCTGTCCAATGTTTATTGAAATAAATTTATGTTTACATCATTTAAATTATTAATAATAAAAGCTAAATAAATCTCACTAATGCCATAACAAAAATTCCCTACCTTAAAACGAACTTGTTGAAGTAGTGGCGTAGGCTACGTAGAAACAAGAAAGAACGAGACACTAACACTCTCACAAAGAGCAGAGCGGTGACTGAGCCTCTGGCGCTGGCCCCACCACCACTTCTTCCCCCTCCCTTCTCCTCCTCCATTTTTTTTTTTAAATATTTTCTTAATTGATTATTGAACTATTAGCAAAACTTTCAGTAATTATTCCGTAGGTTGTCGCCTCGAGGTAAGTCGAAAGAAGTTTTAACTTTTTATTCCACAAGTTATAACTTCGAGTTCCCTTTTGATATTTGCGAATAATATAAGTTATCATGAGCTTTAGTTAGGAAAAGGGAATGTAATTATGGGGAATGTGAATACTTCGGTAATCATTTCATCTAGAAATGAACGTTTCAACAAAATTATATCATCTGTACTTCGAAATGTTAGTCGAAAGTTTTACTCGTATTTGTCGATGAAATGACTACCGAAATCCACTCATTACCCATAATTACATTCTCTTTTCCATACTAAAGCTCAAGATAACTTATATTTTGGGAAAATATTAAAAATTAAACAAACAAACAGTTAAAACTAGTCGTAACCCAACTCGAAGTGCTATATTGGCTTTACTGCCCAAGCTATGTTCTCAGAGAAAAGTCAGATCTTTTGATCTGAATATATTTAAATACAAAAACGGGATGCCACCCTGAGATCGTTATACTCAATATATAGTAATTTTATGTTATTAATAAATGAGACATATATACTCTTCTCCAAAGGTTAGCGTGGTTGACTGACCAGGAGTTGTTTATTAAATAAGAATAATTATTGAAGAACATTATATTTGTTTGTGCTGATCATGGTTACAAAGATTTAACTAAACTTATAAACTACTTACAAAGAAAAGGGACTTATGTGATAAATTATATGTGACTTATGTGATACATATGACTCCATTCTTCATCCTGTTCCTTAGTACTGTTACGGGCGCCGGCAGGAAGACGGAAGCAAGGGGATTAGCGGCTTAAATCCGTCGGCGGGAGAAGTTAAAATAGGATTAGGACTGTTCTAGATCGTCTTCTTTTGTCGGAAAAGGATTAAGAAGATTCCAGAATTTTCTGGCCCCACCGTGTTCTAGAATGTTCGGCCTTGCCTCTTTAAATACTTCCCTCAACTCGAGGCAGTCAGTCTTAGTCTGAGAGTAGACCAGTGAAGATCTGTGATAAGTGTAATAAGTGAGTGTCAGTGTGATAAACTAGTCAGTGTTGAACCGGCCAGTGTAATAAGTGTATCAGTGAACTGTAACAGTCTCGCGAGTGTAATAAACTGTTTCTGTTTGTTACTGTGTGTCAGTTTGTGATACTTGAAGAATCTTACGGTCGGTGGACTAGTGAACTGTAAGTGTTAATTATTAGTTATAAATTGTAGTGTAATTTTATAATATTCATAGAAACTATTGTAACTAGTTAAGCTATCTAGAATTAGTAATATCTTATATTATTGTAATAATTAAATAGGAGTTAGGCCTAGATTATAATATTTAGAATATTGTACATTATAAATTTATATTAGTTTAATAATTTAATTGTTAATAGTTTAATTGTATCCTTCTTATCAGTTTTGTTAATAAATATTAGTATATTTAATTAAGGAATTGTTTAATTCATTTTAATACCCAGTAGCCCGTAACAGTACTGTTCTCTCACTGGATGTAATTTATTTCGGTATCGCCTATTTGTCTGATGAAAATGTCTTTTAGCTCTCCTAACATTGTCCTCATTATCGTAGTATTTATTTATTCTACCTTCTATGTGATTAATTCTCCGATCTGCTTGTGATGTGTGATATTTTACATTTCCTTCTTTCCGCCATTGCTTGTTTGGGATCCATTGTCTGGATGATCTCTCGAATTCTTTTTATTTCCTATTATGTTCTCTCACTGGAAATGATTGGTTTCGGTGTTGCCAATTTGACTGATAAGAATGTCTTTTATCTTTCCTAAAGTTGTCCTTATTACCGTTGTACTTATTTCTTCTAACCTCGATTTGGTTAATTCTCCGGTCTGCTTGTGACCGGAGCTTTTGTGCAGTTCCTTTATTCCGTCATTGGTCCTTTGGAATCCATTGTCTAGGTGATCTCCTTTATTGGTTCACCTTTTTACTATATTCCTGTGTTTTTTTTGGAGTAAAGTAGTTCCTAGTAAAGTAGTCTCCTATCAAATTCTTCTCTTTTTACCGCATTATTAATTTCTTCGCCATTTTTCTAATAGACGCCCCTAAAATTTCTTCCGGACCTAAATGTTCTATAACCTATAAGAACCTCTCTCTACCCTTTATCTCATGAAACAAAAACAATAACTTCAACCTGTTTTCCAAAATGCCTACTCGCTGTTCGGCAAATATAGCTGTCGTCCAATTTTGTAGAACAGGCTCTGGCTCTTATGACTAATCTACCAAGATAATTTTCCGGGCTCATTTCGGTATGGTTAAAATATGAATCATGGTTTAATTCATCAAAAATTATATGATCATATGGTATTCCCCATAATTTCTTTAGAAATTCCTCTTCGAAAATCTCAATCGAGTAAACTCCTTTTCCTTAATGGAGTACCATACTAGGGCTTGGTCACACAAATGTTCTTTAAGCAAATTATTCAACAGCATATGCCTTCCATAGGAATTGTATTCGATTTTTAATGCTTTTATAAAATCAGTTGGTATATCTTGCTTGCAATTTGAAAGTAAGCATTTATCACTTAGAGGATTTCTACCTTAAATTTGACTTCTATTATACCATGCTTCATGGAAAACAGTTGCTTCGGCACTGTGTTGAACATCTTTGTGTGAATCTTCTTAAGGCATTGGAGCCAGCTGGGGATTGTTAAACTGATAAAATTGTTGACCTGTTGTTGCATCGGGACTCGATGGAGGAAGAAGTTTTTGTATTTTTATTTCTAAATCCTTTACTTTGTTAACCGTTCCATCTCTTCCACCGAATCCGTCATTTTTTCAATAATTTCACCAAAGGCGCGTTCTTTGGAGCTCGCTTTGTTAATTAACCTATTTACAGCTTCGAATGAATATTTTCAATTAATTCATAGTTCATCCTAAATTAGATTTCTTCCAATTCCGCCATCAGTTGTGCCATTAGATTTGATTCTCACGTAAGATAATCTATTTGAGCCACCACGGTCACCTGCCGGCAAGGGACACTGTCACGGAGAGCCAGAGGTTCCGGGTAAGATAATCTATTCTTTCACTCTGAACCTTACTCCCTTCATCTTCTAAAACAAGCGCCTCACATGCTTCCATCTCATGGTTTTTACCATCTCTTCGTGATCTGTTCTATTTTTATCGTCTCTGCTTTTTCGGTCCTGGCGTCATTTTAAATAAATGGAAACCATTACAACCAACAAAAATACTAATTTGATAAGTTAGCACTTCACTGAGATTATCATTGAAGAGATCACACTTTTCAAAAATATACACACAAAAAAAAAAATCACGATAAGTGTTTAAACAAATTTAAAAACTTCATATATACTATTCATAAGTAATCAATAAACAAATAAACAAACTCCCGTCAATCTGTTCAAAATCCTCTCACAAGGGATGACAAAATGCTAAATTGGCTTTACTGCTCAAGCTATGTTCTCAGGGAAAAGTCAGATTCTTTGATCTGAATATATTTAAATACTAAAACGGGATGCCACCCTGAGATCGTTATACTTAATATATAGTAATTTTATGTTATTAATAAATAAGAGACATATCCCCTTCTTCTCCAAAGGTTAACGTGGTTGACTGACCAGGAGTTGTTTATTAAATAAGAATAATTATTGAATAACATTATATTTGTTTGTGCTGATCATGGTTACAAAGATTTAACTAAACTTATAAACTACTTACAAAGAAAAGGGACTTATGTGATAAACTATATGTGATACATGTGACTTCATTCTTCATCCTGTTCCTTACATCTTGAGTTGACTGCTGCTTACCGACAACTGCCCTCTCATGACAGGTAAAGGTAATAAACACTAAGGGTCATTTTACTCTACCTAGGCCCCTTACCATATTTACTTAAGGTGCATTTACACCAAAGTTGGCAACTAAAAGTTGGCAACTAAAAGTTGGCAACAAATTGTGGAAAAATAAAAGTTGTCAACTAAAAGTTCTTCTTCAGACGCGTTTACACCAAAGTCTTCCACAAGTTGCGGCAACTTGTTGCCGGTTTTTACAAAATACAGCAACTGTTTTTGTCTTCCACTTGTGGAGAGATAAATCTTCCACTAAATTTTCGTTTCCCGCGGAGAGTCGGTAAAGATCAAAGAAAGTTGGCAACTTTCTTCTTTGGAAGACTTGTTGCTGCGCCCTATTCATAATTAAATAGTGCTGTAAACGCATTTATTCATAAATAAATAGTGCATCTGGGGTATGTAAGCACCAAAAAGAACTATAATAAATTAGTCAAGTATTTACAAATAATTTTAATGCCGGGGGCATATCTTTCCTCTTTAAAATAATATTATTTAAAAATTAAAATAGCTGACCAATAATTATAAAAAAAAAATAATTCTTCTATATATTTACAAGGTTACTTATTAGTATATTTTTACAATCTTTTAATTCCAGTATGTTATTAGATACACTGGTAATGAACCAGAATTAATAATGGTACATGATAAAATTAGTAACATATTCCAAAGTAATATTAAATGTCACACTTGTTTTTACTATACATATGTATTTCAATATTAAATCTTACCGTAATAGAGTACAGAAGCTTGTTATTTAAATGTTCTATTTTAATTAATAATTTCAATTACTAAGTTTATCATTAAATTGAGTTACAAGAGGACTACCTTATAAACCTTCCATGAACAATAATACCGCTGGTTTTGTTAAAATTAATAGTCTGGACTATTTGAACCTAGCGTCTATATTTATTCTTACTAACGTATTTTAATATCATTATTCAATAGTTATTGAGCATATAGACTTATAATTGTGATGTTGAATTATAATTAATAGTTCTAATACTAACTGTAATAATGAAAATGGCTAACAAGGGGAATACTTAATAACCTTTAAGTTCACTTTTATGACAATTTTTACCTTTACTATAGTATATTATGGAGTGCTACCGATGGGTAGTTTCTCCACAAGTGCTTTTCAAGTCATATTGTACATATAGCAGATTTACTTAATGTAATAGTATTATAGTTGTAAATATCAATAAATTGAATTTAAAAAAAAATACTATAGTATTATAATTTGTATACATGGTGACGATTAATATTGATAATATATACACCAATAGCTATAATATAAAAAAAAATATCGACCCTAAAAAATGTTTGAACATTATCTAAATATGGTCACTACAATATGACAGTTTCAATTTTTTTTTCCTATTTTAAAAAAAATTGTAATTTTGATTGATTAGGTTTATTTTTTTTATTATAATTACTATGGATAAGTTTTTTTGAATCCTTAATATTTTCATTAGTAATGAGGTTAATATTTATATTCTTTGGCATGCTATTATTATTTATTATTTTATATTGTGTGTACCATAACTTGTTTATAAGACTAATTGGAAAGGCATTGCTTAATAGAATTTTGAATACTATTTAGAATTTTTTATTTCTTGTTTCTTTTAAGAATTTGATATATGTTAATTTAATAGATCTTCCAATCAGATTAGCAGCTACATTTATTATTTGGGCAATAGGGTGGTTTGAGTAATAGTTTAACAATCTATTAGAGGTTACATCTTTTTTGAACCATTTAGTAGTAAGATAGTTATTTTTTGGTTCTCTGATAATTGTAATATCTAAAAAATTAATTGAGTTTTCGGTTTCCATTTCCAATGTAAAAATTATATTTTTATTTTGTTCGTTTAGGATTTTGTTGAATTTTTCTAAAATATTATTATTAGTAATAACCAACAGATCATCTATATACTTTGCTGTAAAAATTGGAGGGTTGTTCAATTTTAGTAAACTTTCTTTAATAACGTGATTAATTACTACTCCAGAAATATTCACTGAAATTCTGCCTCCCATCGGTAAACCCGATAACCCGATTTATAAAATTTATTTTAAAAAGTGAAATATCCATTTTCAGTACATAGCTTAATTCCTTCAATGAATATTGTTTTACTTTTAATGCAAGTATGAGGTTCTATTTTTTCCCAATTGTCGTTAATTAATTTATTTGCTAATTTTAATGGAATGTTAGGGAACATGGAGACAATGTCTAAACTGGCAATTATTTGGTCGGGTTGTAAATTAATATGCTTTAATTTATTGTTCAATTATATTGCATTTTTTATATCAAACTCGTTATCATTGTTTAAATTGTCTAAGGCCCCATTTAGAAATTTGGCTAGATTATCCGTTGGGTTATTAGTTCCATCAACTATTGGTCTGAGGGGATAATTCTTTTTATGCATCTTAATTAAGCCATGTATTCTAGGGGCATTAAAATAGTTATTTGAAAGTTTATTTTTGTAATTTTTATCAGTAAATTTATATTTTATTAATTTATATATATATATATATATATATATATATATATATATATATATATATATATATATATTTGTTAACTTTATTGTTCAGCTCTATCATGGGATTATTTCTGATACTTTTGTAAGTCTGTTTATCATTAATTATGTCTAAAATCTTTTGTTGATAATTATTTTTTGTCATAATAACCAATTGTTTAGGTTTATCAGATTTAATAATGCATATATCTTTGTTATTTTTAAAATAATTTTTTGTATTGTTAAGATCATTGTTTATAATTTTATTAAATTTATTTATTGTGTTATTTTTTTCTTTGTACAAATAATTTAAGATGTTTTTATTAATATTATTCCTAAGTCCATTTCTATGGGTTTCGGGAGTGTCTAAATTTAGGATTATAGATTCAATGTCCGCTAACATTTGAAAAATGTTGATTTTTTTTATTATTTGGGTCATAATTAAAATTATCCCCTAGACTTAATAAAGTTATAATGTTGTTGGGTATTATATTAGTTGTTAAGTTAACGACTCTATTGTATTTGCCTTGGTGGCTCAATTGGTAGAGCGCTGTCACGGAAAGACAAAGGTTCCGGGTTCGTATCCCGGCCGAGGGCCTATCTTTTCTCTTTAAAAATATTTCTAAAATTGTTAGAAAAGATTGTTGTACAATGCTTATTTGCTATTTCATTGTTATTATATGGGTTTCTTAATGTTGATTTGTTAGGTTTATTTGCTTTAAATTTTATATTTATTATTTTGACATCTTTTAATATGTTACTCCATTTTTTGCATATGTTATAGATTTGTGCATATGAATTATTATCTACATTATTAATTTTATCTAAGTGAGCTTGCAATTTTTTCTTATTTGTTCTGATTAGCCAATAAGCTTGTTTTTTATCTAGGTTTAATATTTTATTTCTTAGAATATTGAAGAAATTATTTTGTTTAGTGTTGTTTAAATAATTTTTATTTAAAAAATTTTTCAGATTAATAATGTGAGACAGTAAATGGTGTTAGGTATGATTTGGTTATCTATACATATTTTTAAGTACAACAATTTGCATTCTGCGTATATGAAATTTTGGTTATTGATAATTTAAATATTTTTGCTTGTACCAATGGATGCCCTAAAACTTTTGTTAAAGATTAGTGTTTAGAACAGGTACAAGGGCCCGCCTCTTGGCAATTTATTACCAGTTCAAACGAACCCGGCGGTATTCGCCTCTTCAAGGAGCACTGTTTGGGTCCCAAATGGTAATATAGATAAAACGAACCCGCTGTACAGGTTGCGAAATATTTTTGCGAAGGTCACATTTTTGCTAGGTGCCCAGGTTATTGAGAACAAAGAAGCCGCACTGGTAATAAAAAGGCATACCCTTCTTTTGAAACAGTCATATTGCGGTGACCATATTTAGAAAATGTATCTAATAACATACAGTAAGTAAAATATTCTAAATATATATACTAATAAGAAACCTTGTAAATATTTAGAACAAATTATTTGTAAATACTTGACTAATTTATTATAATTAATTTGGTTCTTACATACCCCAGATGCACTATTTATTTATGAATAAATGCGTTTACAGCACTATTTAATTATGAATAGGGCGCGTGGAGGGGGAACAGTTCTCGACTTGTTTTCCACAAGTTGCTAGATACCCGCGCAGCAACAAATCTTCCACTTTTAGTTGTCCACAAGTGGAAGACAAAAACAGTTGCTGTATTTTCTTAAAACCGGCAACAAGTTGCGGAAAACTTGTGGAAGACTTTGGTGTAAACGCAGCCTTAGGTATTGCTAATGCTTCAGATAGTCACATATAGCAGAAGCTATGACTTGTGGAATAATTATCCTTTTCTTAATAAGGGCAATCTATCTCAAATCCCTTTCAAATGAAATCCTCGTCATTGAAGCCGCAATATCCGGTGTTAAAATGAATGATTTTTGTATTTACGCATTATACATTCTTATGATTATAGAATTTCCTAAATTATGCATTACAATTTATAGCCCTAAACTGTAGGACTATTTAGCTTTATTAATTATCTTTTTGTATCAGTTCCGGAAGTTGTCGCTTCGAGCTATGCCACAACAAATAAAGGAGATCGTGTTTCTTCTTAATAATAACGGAAATAATCTTATTCCCATGATTATTTCTCACATCATTAATAAGAAATATTTGTTCCCATACCAGATATATTCCACTTCTTCGCATCTCTTAACATTGTATCCATGGAATTCTGACCTACTTATACTTTGCATTCTTTTATTTGTTTACATTTTGGCTTCCTTCTAGGATTATAATTCCTAAATCAATCCTCAGTCAGTTACTCAGATACTTTTGTGTGAATAGCATCAGCCACAATGCCGCATACATATTCTAATGTTGAATACGCTGATACGATTTTTGTGTATGGTTTCTGTAACGGTAATGCTTTAGAAGCCGTGCGGGAGTATGCGCGCCGATTTCCAAATAGAAGAGTTCCTAATCGACGAGTATTTTCGTTAAATTTCAATAGATTTCGAGAGACTGGGTCATTCTTAATACGTAATGAAGGCGACCAATTCCAGGCAGCATTAAGAGCAGATTATCGGAGGAGAAATTGTGTCCAATGCCACTTCGATAACAATCCTGAGACTAGCATCCGAAGAGCATCTGCTGCATTAGCAATATCGCGGCAAGCATTATGATATCGCGGCAATAATTTGAAAGGTGATAATCGCTACCCATACCATCTTCAAAAATTTCAGAATTTATTACCTCAAGATTATGTCAAGAGATTGAATTTTAGTAACTGGTTTCTTGAAAAAATTCGCGATGATAATTTATTTCCATTAAAAATTATATGGACCGATGAAACTACCTTCACAAGAGGAGGAATTGTTAATAAAAGAAATTATCATGTATGGGCTCTTGAAAATCCCAGAGCTATTACAGAGAATAGGTTTCAGCATGAATTTGCTATTAACATTTGGCTTGTAATTTGGAACGGATTACTGGTGGAACCATATTTTTTATCTGGAAGATTGAATGGTATCACATTTACACACTTTTTGGAGAACGACTTTTCTAATTATTTAGATGACATTCCCTTACAACAGTGGATTGAAATGTGGTTCCAACTCGATGGATGCCCAGCTCATTATAGCAGAATTGCTCGAGCTTGGCTGGATATAAATTATTTACAACGATGGATTGGACGTGGAGGAGTAGTACCTAGGCCACCCAGATCACCTGATATGACACCCATGGATTCTTCGTACGGGAAACCTTGAAGCAGAAAGTTTATTCGGTGTCAATCAACTCAAGAGAGCAATTAAGAGACCGAATCATATATGTATATATATATATATATATATATATATATATATATATATATGAATTGTATATATACATTGTAAATATATTTTTAATATGAATAAATGGAGATTTGAAACAAAAAAGAAATCTGACCTCCAATGCCGAAAGATAATGGAAAGCTTTGAATTGTATAGAAACATTACATTTATTTATTTGTTTTGTATTGTATATGATGGGCTGCACAAGCTCAATACAAAATATCAATAATTTAATTATAGTTATAATATTACCTTGTATGTATTTGTATTTACATAGATGTTAATGAACTTTATTTCCATTTTTAGCATTATCATTATCGTTAAGTTCAACAATACTTAGATCATCTGTACTTTCAATCATTTCAGGAAACAAGATAAGACATTTAACAATGACAAATAAAATTTTTTAGGAGAAACAAAAACTTCAGCTAGTTATTGATGTTTTAAGTTATTTATTATCGGTATGAATTCCCCAACTATTCAACTACCATTTAGTTAAATATTATTATTCATATATCTAAAGAATATATAAATAATATTCCTTTATATAAACTGCACAAAGATAAATAGGGATACCAATAATTTTGTTTTATTTACTTTTCATTGCATTTTAATATTATTTTTATTAGAAAAAGCATTAATATTCATTAGAAATTATACTACATTAAATATTAATGCAATTATTGAACATAGAATAATATATTTCAATATTTAAAAAATTACATCTTCAATTAATTCTAGGTTCAGTAATTACTACAAAATTGCCAATATCCCTATTCGTTTTCGAGCAGTATATATAGTATAATCTTTTAACTAAAGCTGATGAATCATATAACTCATATAGGCCGATACGCGTCGCCAGTCTCAAGTAATACGCCACGAGCATGTTGCTGACAATAGTTTTTCCCCTACTGAAAGTCACAAAACGTGGATAAAGAACTTTTCTACTTCAATTATTAGCTTCCCATTGCATTGATTATATCAAAATTCATTTTAAAAAGGATATAATAAATTCAA
This sequence comes from Arma custos, assembly GCA_037127475.1. NCBI lineage: Eukaryota > Metazoa > Arthropoda > Insecta > Hemiptera > Pentatomidae > Arma > Arma custos. The sequence goes on along the minus strand of CM073759.1, from coordinate 46,682,217 downwards.
CAATTAAAATAATTGTTCTTAAATTTAGTCTTAAAGTAATAAATTTAACCTATATACTTAAATTGTAACAATAAGAATTTATTAAATAATCATTTGTATTATATAAATGATGTAATTATAATTTTTAATACAATACTCATCAGCTTTAAAATTGAGACAGACTGAGCTGCGGTTATTTATTTCCACATTCAGGCCTGAATAAAATTGATATATTGCCATCAATTTGTTTTTCTTTCTTTTCTCTTAAAGGCTGTCAATAAATTCTCATCAGGTTATGATCGACAACAGAATAGACTATGGGGCCACTTGTGATATAGTTGTTATCAAACGGCTGACGGAAGTTGAGCAGAGCTGAGATGACCGGAGCACAGTGGAGTCAGAGGGGTTCGGTAACCGATTGCGTAGTGGACCCCAGCTCTATCAGTAACTTTCCCTTACTCGGTATCCTTCCGAATAATTTTTTTTTAAAAATCGAAAAGTTGCTCATGTTGGAGTAGAAAAGGAAAATCGAATATTGAATACCTACACTTAACTATGCTCTCAGCAGCCGTTCAATCTAACATCCTTCAACGGTTTTCTATGATCAAGGTGATGGGTTCGCAGCCCGGAAGGTAGTCTTATGATTTTTTCCAAGGAATAAAAATCCATTGTTGTGCCGTCCTTCTGAGGGAACGTAAAAAATATTGGGCCCAAGCCTGTGCGGTGTCAGGTACTCGTTAAAGATTCCTATACTAATGATATTCGAATATACAAAATTTAGGACTCCTACTGCAACATCGTCCGATTATCCATAGATGCATATTAGAACAATAAGCAGACCAGACGCTCGAAAGCTCAAAAAATACCGAAAAAGAGTTAAATAAACACCAAGTTTAATCGCAAACCTTCAAGGATTAAACACAATTTTAATTTTTGAACATCAGGATGTTTTTGAAAATTAAACTCACTATTCTTCTGGCTTGAAAATCATTTCATCTAACAGTAAGTGAATCAAAATCAGATGCCAGAATTTTAATTATCCCATTTTCCTGGATTGTATTGAATCTGTCCAGAATTTCACCGGGAAATAACGCGGATAAAGAACTTTTCACTTAAAAAAAAAACTGCCTTAAAAAAAAAAAAAAATGCTTCGCCTAGACAGGAGTCGTTGCCCGCGCCTATTTGTTATTCATAATGATTGTCATCCTTGGAGCTTCCCTCCTCATTATCGTTAAGAGTACGATCATTAAAAGAGGCGGGGCGGTTAATGATTCCAAGGAGAGGAATGAAAGCCTTGAAGGTCTTCACCTAGTTGTAGGAAAAATTAAAATAAAAATGAAGTATTTTGCCTGTTGCAACCTGTTTAATAACATAACCTTGTAATGACAAAGTCTACAAAGACTCGTGTAATTCTTTGTGAGCCGGTAGTGCCCTTAGTTGCTCTAAACATTTGATACCTTGGAAGCCACGTCATCTCTTCCAAAAATTTATTTTATTAACAATTTACTTAATAAATCAATATTTATGAGCATGAAATACGAGTATAAATGAATCGCTTATTTTTTAAATGTGTAAACTCCTAAATAATAATCGATTTGGATCCGTTTTGAAATCAATCATATCACCCATGATATGATTGAACAAAATTCTATTATTGGCCTCTTTAGAACTACTCGAGCTGTGGAGCTGCAGCTTTCAGTATTGTTTTTCTCTCTTGAGTAAGAAAAAATGCGCTAAATATGATCTAGAAATATTCTATAAATAGGGAATTAATTTAGCGATTATCATTTTAAAATGTATTTGATCAATTGCTAATTAAAAGCTTGAATTTTAATGCTTTTCCTTTTATTATATTCATTAACAATTAACAAATACATTAGTTCATCATACACGTTTCTTAACATAAATGTGTAATGTTATGGGACATTCCGCATAATATAAAACATGAATTGCAATTTTCTTTTATTATTGTTTTTTACTTATTTAGTTCTTTCATGTTTATGTTAAAAATAATCCTGTTATCGACATTATTGATGGAAGCCAGTTGTAGTAAACGAAAAGTGTTTAATGGATATGACACATAAAGAGGCCGGTTTTGAAAAGTACTATTCATGACGAAGGAAACATTATTAGAACGCAGAAGGGAATAATGAAAAAGGAGATAATAATCAGTAAAGTACATGTAGTAAGTGGGAAAGTCAGGCTTACTCAGGAATTTATCAAGCAATTTGAATGTGGAGCAATGATTTTTTTTTATGTATCTTCCCTGCTTGGGCAGTAGTTTAAAAAAAATTGTATTCTACTTTATTAAAATTTGAAAACACTTGATTGTTTGTTCATAAATCATTGTTAACTTAAGAAAGTATTGTTTAAAGCCTGAACCACTACAGTTCATGAAGGATCAGTAAAAGATAGACTTTGTACTATTTCTAAGGCAATCGTTTCGTAGGGAGGTGAACCCACTTTATAGAGGCTGGATGAACCCAACGAGGCTCTATAGATACCAAAGGATCAATCTATTGCTATTAATAGTTTAATAATAATAATAATAAAAATATTTATTTAAGAAATCATACAAATGCCTTTTGGCACATATTGTATTTTTGGTGTTCTTCGGAAAACCTTCCCTAAGGGATTCTCTTGGAAGCGTGTAAGGAGAAATCTCCCATTGAAGGCACTCCTAGCGAGGTTTATCTTATTGTAGTAGATCCCTGCTCTAGAGACGTTTCAGTCTCCTTTTCGGATTATGTGGTAATGTGTATGTCAGTAATGTTTGTACCAGTAAGTTTGGATGTCCAGCAAGTGAGTCATGAAATTTTTTGTAGTTGTTCTTGATTGTGTCAGCCACTAGTGGTATGTTGAGATCTTTGTGTAATGTTTTATTAGTGATGTAAAAGGGACTATGTGTAATATAACAAAGGAATTTCGATTGAAAAATTTGAATGGTCCGTATGTGGGATTTTTTGCATGACCCCCACACTTGCGAGGCGTAGGTCCATATTGGTTTAATTAGCATGTTGTATATTATAATTTTGTTTGTTAGTGATAGTTTATTTTTGTGGTGAAGTAGTCGTCTTAGAAGTGAGAGTCGGTGATTTTTCTTCAAATTAATTACGTGTGATTTCCAAGTCAGTCTTCTGTCCATGGTAAGGCCCAAGTATTTTGTCTTTGTTTGTCTGGGCAATGGTGTATTATAAAGTGTTAGCGAGGGGCAATCTGAAGGTCTAAGTGTAAATGTTACTTGGTTCGATTTAGGTATGTTCATTTTTATACGCCACTTATGGAGCCAATTTTCTAATGAATTTAAGTGTGTCTGCAGGTTCTTAGAAGCTATATTGGGGTTAGTACTGGTCGAAAGTATGACAGTATCGCCCGCATATGAAGCAAGTAGTGTTTCTGTTGTCTGTGGGATGTCGTAGGTGTATATAGAATACAGAACTGGACCTAAAATACTGCCCTGCGCTACTCCTGCATTAATTCGACAATAGTCGGAATGTTTACCATCCTGATTAACAATAAAGAACCTGTCTTCTAGATATGATTTTATGAGCAGATAATATGCCTGCGGTAGAACTAATTTTAGTTTGTACAGGAGACCATCGTGCCAAACTTTATTGAAAGCTTGTGAAACGTCCAAGAACGCTGCTGTGCAATATTCCTTCTTTTCTAGTGCTACGGCAGTGCTATCAACCACTCTATGACATTGTTGTGTTGTAGAATGTGCAGGCCTGAACCCGAATTGGTGGTTAGGAATTAAATTATTTATTTCTAATAATGGATAAAGCCACTTTAACAATAGTTTTTCAAATATTTTGGAAAATAGTGGTAAAAGACTAATAGGTCTGAAGGACGTAACTAGGTTTAATGATTTGTTTGGCTTGGGGATCATTTTTACTACTGAAAATTTCCATACTAAAGGAAAATAAGTAAGTCGAAGAATAGAATTGTAGATAGCTGTCAGAAAAATTAAGCCTTTCCTAGGAAGAAGTCGTACAATTTTAGGTGTAATAAGATCATAACCAGGTAATTTTCTGCGCGGTAATTTTTTTATACAAAATTCAACATCTAAAGTATTGATTGGTGAGGGTGGTAAAGACAGAGGTAGTGGCGAATTCAGAATTTGTTGGACGTCAAAGTTGTGCTGTGGGTCAAATAGGTCGTCGTGTGGTTGAAATACGTCTGTGAGATGAGAGGCAAATAGGCCTGCTTTTTCTTTATCACTTTTGGCCCATGAGTTGTCAGATTTACGGAGGGGCGTCTTTGTATTATGGTAATGCAGAATCTTTCTAGTTTGTTCCCATAGAGTATTATTACTTGTCTGTAAGTTAGTCAGATGAGTGTTGTAGATGTCATTTTTGTATTGCTGTACTCGTGTTCTTAATTTATTAGACAGTTGGTTTAGTAGTTGTTTGTCACTAGGATATCGAGATCTTTTCCATTGGTTCAGTGCACGTCGCTTTTCATTAATAAGGGACCTTATGTCGGGTGGTAGGTATTGTTTTGTCTGAATGTCTTATGCCTGTGAGATGATTGCCAAGCGGCAGTTTGTACAGTCTTTGTGATCGTCTCAACAGCGTTGTCAATGTCATATGCAGTTTTCAAGCTTGTATTAAGGTTAATTTTGTCATTTATTATACGATGAAATTCAAAAAACACTATGGGTCCAGGAGTTAACGTCGGTATATGATTTGTAGTGAGTACTTGTCTTGAGAGAGATAGAACGATTGGGGAATGGTCAGATGAAAGATCGTTATCAACACTTATGTGGTGAGGTAGAGGGCTTAGATTAGAAGTGATAAAGAAGTCAAGTAGTTCTGGTTGACGGTTTGTGTCTGTTGGCCAGTATGTCGGTTCAGATGGTAGAAGGCAGTCATAATGAGGGTCCAAACAGGTATTAAAAAGAGAATTTCCTCTGAAATTTTGTGTCCTGTTGCTAAATCGGGGATGTTTGGCGTTGAAATCACCTCCGCATAACAATTTGGGCCCTAAAGTGGAGAATATGTTGGTAAACATCTCCTTGGAAACTCGTAGCCTAGGGGGGCAATATGCGCTAGCTATGAAAATACTGCAGTTATTAATTTCAACTGAAATCGCAGTTAACTGAATTTCGGGTAAGGCCGTCATTTGTAAAGGATGGTGATATAATGTACGTTTCACAATTACCGCAGAGCCACCACAGGCAGCACCGCTTGGATGGTCAGTACTGTATACGACATATCCCTGTAAGTAAAATTTTATATTCTGAGAAAAAAGGGTTTCGGTAAGTAGTGCTATGTTGATGTCATGTTCACGTAAGTATATGCCAAGTTCGTTTCTTCGATGTAGGGCTCCATTTGAATTCCAAAGAAGGAGTTTTAAAGATTGATTTAAAGTGAAATTACGGACTGGCATTAGGAATGAAACTAGTAACAAGCGTGGTAAGTAATGTGATGAGAGGGTTTATCATCGATTTAAAATCATTTAAAAATGAATTGAAGTATATTGATATGTCTGGAGTACTAGATTGTGGATGTGGTATAGGGTATTTAGGAACTGCGTTAGAATGTGGAGGGTAATGATACTGTGGGTAACGTGGTATTGAAGGATGAGATGTTATACTCATAACTAGAGGAGTTGCATTTTGATGAGTTCTATATTGGGGCGTTGTGTACTGAGGTGTTGTGTATTGGGGCATTGTGTGTTGAGGTGTTGTGTATTGAGATGTTGTGTGTTGTGGTGTTTTGTTCTCAAATATTGTGTTAGTAAATGAAGCCTGTGGTTGTTGCGGGATAGTAGTTGGGTTAGTAAGTCGGTCACAGTCCGTCTCTAGGGGCAGGGGATCTGTTAAATCACGACGTGAAGTTACCTGTCTTCGGACGTGCAGTCTTCTTCTTTGAAGTTCCAGATGAACTCCGCATCCTCTATAGTTCGCTGGATGATCTTCGCCGCACAGCGCACAGGTTGGCGGCTCTTCACGCGGTTTCTGGCATCTGTCACTAGAATGATCTTGGCCACACTTCACGCATCTTGGTTGGTGTCGGCAGAATGCAATGGTATGTCCATATTCCCGGCACCTCGTACATTCAACAATGTCCCTTCTTTTATGAGGTTCCTCAATTTTTACTTTAGTGTAAGATAAATGGCTTGTATTGAAGACTTCAGCATTGTTTGGAGCTGTCTCAATATCCACGAAGGAGAGTGGGAGGGGTTCTTTCGACCTTGGGTGTATTACATTATTGATAAGGCGAACAGTGAATCCTTTTCTCTCAAGATCATATTTAATCATATCATGAGGCGTGGAATAATGAAGATTTCTGATGACGAACCGGAAGGCTTTTTCTTCTTTAGGTTGAAATGTGTGAAAAGGAAAGTTTTTCGATTCTAAATATTTTATGCAGGCTCTATATGCATCACTGGTTTTAGTTTTTAATGTGATCACTTCTTTATTGGAAAAACATTCAAAATTATTGTCCCGTAAAAGAGTTAATAAGTCTTTGCATAAGTTTTGAAAGTTTGTGATTCCTTTAATTTTATTGGCGGTGGTAAATGGACTACTGGTGGTGCGGCGCGTTCTTCTTCCATTTCGACAGATAGTGGAGCAAACATGTTACTAACAGGAACATTAGGAGCATTGCTTAGTGAAGGAATATTCATAGAATTATGAGTAATGGGTTGAGTCACTGGTTGTGTAGATTGAGATACTAGATTGTCACCTGTTATTTCAATATTTTTTGAATTAATATTATTATTTAAATTACCACGTGGTTTGGGTAGGTTAGGTTTTTTTAATAATGTTTTAACTTTAGAATCTTTAGTATTCATCCTTTTTTTGTCAATTTGACCTTCATTTAAAGAAATACTGGAGTTACTCCTTATCTTTCTTTTCAAAAGAGTAGAAATAACGGCTTCATCGTCTTTCCTACTTGTTCCGTCAATTTTATTGTCTTTCATCAGAAAAGTGTCCTTTTTCACTAAATTATACTATAAGTCACTTCAAAAAACCATTATTCACTATAACACACATCAAAAATACATGAATTCAATTAATTCAAAAACTTAAAGATAACTTAAGCAAGTTCACAGTTCGAGGCCTGACAGCTGATCCATTAATAGGTTAAATCATTTATCTTCTAAAGCGGGAATGGAATCCGCGTCCTTCAGCAGCTCAGCATGCAATACAAAAATGTTATATTAATTTACAGTTCATTTACGCATATATGTAAAACTTGATGTTTTCATTTCTATTTGAAATCGGGTGAAAATACCTATGTGCAGTTTTCATCGTACCTGTCTGCTTCAGACTCCTCTGGTTCCCAAAAAATGACTTGTGGACCATTGGTCGATAATCTCTTGAACGTGTTGGCCTAATCTATTGTTTCCATTTTTTTCATTTTGTGAAGTATTAGAATGTACTTATATATGAAATCGAGTTGTGGACAATAACTAAAGAACATATTTTTTGTATCCTGTAGCACAAGTATGGCTCCGATGGCTTTGATGTAACGACTTAAATCTTCTCCTTAAATGAGTCCTTTAGCTATCTATATTTAGAACTTCCCGTTAAAAATCAGAAAATGGATATTTCTTCTTTACATTAGAAGTTACAGTCAACCAATTCTTCTCTAACATGAATATTTTAAACGTTCATGCTTGATCACACGTTGTTTATGTATTCGAAAGTGCAAGAGGAAGGGCTTTTATAAGATCAAAGGTGTAGCTGTTTCTGGGAAGCCATACAAAAGGACTCCCAGTAGCCAAGAAATAATTGTTAACAATTCGTTTTTAATATTTAACAAACATTAAGATTAATGTTTACGGTAAAACTATCGTGTGTAATTCAAGCACACCACGTTACTAAATTGTTGTGTTATGATAATCTTAGGCATACAATTTAATGTAACGAGAAAATACATATTTAAGGAGTTATACGTGAAAAACAAAAAATTGTCTTTTTTGTTTATTGTTTTTTGGATAATTTTTATGTAACCAACATGATCCAATTAATAGATTCTATTGTTTTGTTTTTTCTATTTAAATATTACAAGGATTTGAAAAAGTGTTGCCAATGTTTACTTCAATCGCCAATTTTCACTCGTGCTCTCGTACTCACAAATAAAAATAAAAATCCCTCTAAGTAAACAAAATTTAACAATAAAATTAGTTTTTAGAATTATATGACAGGAGGAGTACATGAAAAATGCCCTGACGATTGTAATTCAACCTCTTGCACAACTCTTAGCCTGGAAGCAGTATGTCAAGCCAAGTACTAAAAATCCTTCTTGGTTTTTAATGCTATGGGGTTTGTTAGGCCAAGAATGTATTCCATATGCTTTGCTTTCACCTCTTGTCATTTTACAGGATTTCTTATCCTTTTTCGACAAGTCCATACCATGATTAATAAAAACAGTCTACAAAAAAATAGTTGTTTAAACATTAGCTAGCCTCCGACTATAAGTATACCTTTTTGCACAAATAAGCTCTTTGTTATTAAATGATTAAGTAGATCCAGTCATCTGTGGACTGGTTGCTAACTCATGAAAAACAGCTGATTAAGACATTGTTTAGTTTCCCCATGTTGGTTCCTTTCAAAATAGTTTATTTTTTATTTTTGGAACAACTAAGTTTTTGTGAAATGTAAAGTAATTTTCTTTTATTTATTACATTCTCAAGAAGTTCCAGGTCATGATTTGTTTCAAGTGTTAGTTCTTTTTATTGATCTACGCTGTCATCAGAATCATTGCTAATGAAAACAATAGGGGTTAATCCTTTATCAATCGTATTTTCGTGTTGAAGTTTCAATCTAAGGACTTAATCAAATTAAGTCTTTGTTTAATACTAATATTATGATAATCACAAGATTTTCAAACCATATTCGTTCACTTTAGGGAGCAACACCTTCTGTCTGGTCATTATTAATGTCTAGTTTGGCCATTTCTGTCTCTCATTTTGAATGATTCTTTGGTTATATCAGTATTGTAATGTTACATTATAGCTTAATTCCTTGTCTGAATATATTTGATGTTTCATTTTCATTGATTACTTTTAGTTCTTATTACCACAATAATTTAACCTTTACCAATTGATTTTTTTTTTTTCTAACTCCATTGATATCATCCACCCTCTTTCACCTTTAAAGTGTTTTTTGTGTTACTAGGTGGGAAAAATGTGGAAAGGTGTATGCTTAGATGAATTTTGTCAACAGACTTTAGTTTTTCCAGAATGTTTGGCCTATGTCACTTGTCATTTTTGTGGTCAGACTCACTCTACCACATCTTTACTTATGCGTGCCCCAATAAATTTGAGTCTTGAAGAAAACCAACATCTATTGAAATGCTCTGTTGATAAGTTTAATCATCCACCGAAGGGACCAGATCTTGTAAGTCTTTTGTATGTTTTTAATGTATGAATATGTACCACCTTCAGTTTATTTTCAAATATCTGAAGTGAAATTCGTCCAATGTAGTTTTATTATTAATAACAGTTTCTTTAACACCTTTAGTTTATATATTGCCAAAGAATGAGTAATATTTGTATTTTACCAATTATCCACATACTCAACGAATATGCAGAAGGTTTTACACTTATTCTGACAAGGTTTGTTTTTCTTATTTGTTAGTACATCTTTATTCTTATTAGGTTTATTTTTTATATTTGTTTACTTTCATGAGTTAACATGGTTTAATCACTAAATAGTAGCCATGGTTTAAGATTATATTTTATACTGCTGATGATGTCATCATTTTATAAGTTGATAAAATATGTAGAATGATTGAATTGGTTGTCACTATTTATAAACATATCACATCATTGTGTATGATTGTTCTACTGGAATCTTGATATCTTTCTAGTAATATATATTTGTGGTATATTGTATTCGATTTATCGATTATAAGTTACAACACATGTTATTTATGGTAACACACATATGTTTTGGTTTTATTATAAAATTTGAAACGTGATGCAAACACAGATTCTGTCTTCGAGAAATGATTATCCAATAAACCAACTAGCGAACTATAGGAAACCGACTCCGGTTTTTCCGGAATGGCTAAATTTGGCAACAACCTGAAAGTGTCTTCGCTTAAGGCGTTTAGAAATGTGTCGCATTTAAGGTCCTCGGTCTTATTAATCGAATACAATATACCACATTCTATTTATCGATTATAAGTTACAACTCATGCTATATTTGGTAACACACATATGTTTTGGTTTTATTATAAGAATTGTGATTCTGGATCATTAAAAAGTTTTTCTTAAGTTAAATACCAATGTATTTCATTTATGTTGTAAGACATTACAATATTTTACAGCATTGTTTTATTATTTATTTTGTTCATAATAAACTGATTCTAGATGTTCCTTAAGATTTAAAATTAAAACACAGTTACTTTTTTCATACTTTTAAATTAAGTAATTTTTTTTTCTGAGTTTGACTATTTAGGTTTTTTCATTGGATGTATCATTTTTTTATGAATATGCCAAGAAGTTCCTAAGGTATTTACATGAATTTTAATCATAACAACAAAGTTGTTACCACGATTTAAGTGATGTTGGGACTGTTGTTATTATTTTGATTTTTTTAAAAATTGGTGTTAAATAATGATTCAATAATTTATTTTGAAATAACTAGAAAGTATGGTGTCTAACAATCTTAAATTATATCAAATTAATCTTAATTTTATTAAATCTTAAATGATATCAAACTTTTGGCGCTATTTATTGTGAAGGGCCCAAGTCTGTCAGTTGGGAGAAGATTGAAAAAATTATTACAATAAGTTCCTCGACTTGGCCATTTTGAATTGAGGAATTTTCACTCATTTATTAGTGGGTGATGTGGTGTTGACAGTTTGTGGTTTAGAAGCTATGGTTGATTATAATTAATACTAGCCTTAGATATTTTCATTTTAAACACACACACACACATATATATATTTAAGCATGGTGCATGTCCTAATCTTAATAAACAGTTCCTCCATGGTGGAAAAAAGGAAAAAATAAAATAAAATAAAAAAAAAAATATATATATATATATATATATATATATATATATATATATATATATATACTTATACAGATACGTGTGTGTGTAAATATATTTACACACTAATAAATATTTTTTGTCAGGTGAAAGTTATGGGTCTTTCTCATTATCATGAAAAATTAATATCTCCTCTCTTGTCTACTTATGGTATGGATAAACACACTGGTAAGGCTGTTCTTCTTAGGTTATTAACTGGCAGGTATGCATTTTAAATATAATTTTAACTATGTAATTACATTAGAAAAGGATGGTTCTGCATTTAGAAATTTTTTCTTTTTAGAGCTAATCTCGACTGCAGTGTGTTCTCTGATCGGTCATTTATAATAGAACCTCATCAAGTTGACATATGTGGTTTTGGAAGAGATAGATCTGCCAACGAATATCTTGCTGAAACTCTTAGCACACTTTTGCCATTCAATAACAATCAGTGAGTTGTAAATTTATTTATTTTTTATATTCTTGTCTGTTGATGGTCATTCTATTTTATTGACAGGTGTGTATAAATATATATATATATATTTATTGAATGTAATGCTTTCTTTATTTATGATATTAACAAATTTTAACACCTATTATCTTGTAGGCAGTCTCAGTTTTGTTGGCTGGTTCTGTTTCATACTTCATGACCTGTATTATGAATTGTGTTCTGCATTAAGAGGATAGGGCATAACAATGAAATAACTAAATATATGTTTACAACATTTTGTCCCTCCAACATTACCACAGAAACCCTTCCATGGTTGTATTGGCAAAATATATTTATTTTTTTTAATACTTCTTCAGGCAGAGAAGCATTTGTGGTCTTCAGATATTTATCTGGATTTTTATATCAATCATATCAATGCTCAATGAAATTAGATTGGAGGAAGCAGTTACTTGTTCTGTTTGCCAATATTTCATGCCATATTGTTCATCTATGTTGAAGAAATTGGTCCGGGTAGAGGTCACTGAATGAAATTCTCAAGTAATTTCAAAAGATATTTATTGTTAGCCAACGTTTCGACCTACTTTGTAGGTCTTCTTCAGGACTATGGGGGTGGGTCCTCTCTCCGCAATACATATTGTTCATCATTTTATTTTTAATTAAGGGCGGTGGTTTGTTATCATAGAGATTCTGTACTTTGAAGCTCCCAACTTAGCTTCTCATTGAGGTGTTTTTTGTTTCTGATGGACTTTATTCTGTAGTGAATGGATAAATGTAGTCTGTATCATTGTTGTACAGTGTGCCCACTGACCTGAAGGACCATTGTAATTATGCTGTCCAATGTTATCAGGCATATGTAAGTTTCACAGTTTGATAAAGAAATGATCATATTAAGTGTTACTCTTCATAGTCCTGACAAAATATTTTTACCAATTCAAAATTTACAATGAAGTTAAAAGCTGATAACTGACTTGTTAAATATTAATCTCAAATTTTGACTCCGTTTCTTCTTTAGACTTTTTCAGCTATTCTATCTAAACAGTAGTATTATTACTACATCTGATATTATTTAACATCACAACATAATGTTGAACAAGATACAGTATATATTAAAATAAATTATATAATTGATTTAAAAATGACGGTTAAATTTAATATGGAATACATGAAAACTTATGCTTATGTTTATGCTATAGTTATTTTATATAAATTTTATTAAATAAAATGAATCAATATGAAATATTCATCCTTTTTATTTAAAAAAAAAATCTAAAACATTCATAAAACAAGAATCAAATTAATGTATTGACCTGCAAACAGATAATTAAGTATGATGAAATAAAATTAGAAGCCTGGCGTAAATTTAATGAAAAAAAAATGGAACATAATCGGGGCTGTTGTAAGACTGTGCCTTGACTTGTGAGAATTTTAGAGAGGAAAATTGTAGTTGCCTAATAGAACTAGGCCAAAATTGACTCTATCCTATTTTTCTAATTGGGATTATCGGAAGGAGACAGATACTGGAATCATGGAACCCCAATATAAATGGTGGCTAAGGGGCACCTGTAGCCACACAACTACTTAAGGATTAATGCACAATTTTATGCAGATTAAGAGTTTAGTGAAGAAATCTCAATGTTTTTTTCCACTTATTTTTAGGAATAACTTGGTCGCCCTACATGTTGATGGGGATGGTCATTGCCTGGTACATGCTATTTCACGTGCAGTGATGGGTAGAGAACTTTTCTGGCATCCCCTCCGAGTCGGACTTAAGCAGCACTTTAATACTAACCTTGAAAAATATAAGGTAAATTACTTTTTTAATATATTTATTATAGCATTATTATTATTATTTATTTGTCTATTACAATATTGTTTAAAATATATTTTATTGATATCCTTAAAATTTTCATTGGCAGTCAGTCCTCGGCAGTTGGATAAGTAATCAGGAATGGGGAAATATTATAGAAGAATGTGATCCTACTTATTCTCCTCCAGATGGAAGTATGGTTGGACTTAGGAACATTCATGTTTTTGGTCTTGCCAATTTACTCCGACGACCAATTATTCTAATTGATTGTTTACAAGGAATGAAAGCTTCGGCAGATTATGCTGGTATTGTCTCCATGTTATTTTTTGTTCTCAAGCCACTGCTTAATTAAATAAAAATTTAGTAAAGTTTATTTTCAATAATAAGAACAATTTACTTTAACAAGTTTTATGTAGAAACATTTGATTCTAAGCCTATTCCTTTTTAACACTACTTCTTAAATAAACTTATTTTGGGTGGATCTATAAGTTTTTCTGGTTTTTATTAGTAGTGCAAATTATTTTCAAACATCTCCAGGTCTCTATGCCTTATCTGACAATAATGATACATATTGAAAAGATCCGCTCTCTGCAATTGTTTGGTTTCATTGGCATTAATTTTGTTCATGTTACAGCATAGGGATTTTGCTTTCTTATTTCAAAATTGGCAAGCGGGGCCACCAAAAGATATCTAAGGTATTCTGGGCCGTTGCCTTAACAGAATGTATTGTACAAAAAAATTTTTGTTCTGGAGATCTGATTCTCAAAGATGTACCATACAGCAGTCAGCACACTGAGGTTGATTCAAGTGATACCAAGCATCTATCCGAACAAGAGAAGTATAAGAAGTAGTGATTTCACTGGAAATAGATTTTGCAACCATTCAAAGACATTTAACCTGGCCTAACAAATATCAATATGCAACTCTATTCTAAACCGACATGAAGGGTACCCATTTCTCAAATTGATAGTGACAGGTGAAAAAAATTGTATCATCTATTTCAATGTAAGATGCAGGAGATTGTGGAAAACTGCTGATGAGACGCCTAATGCCACTCTAAAGACCAGCCTAATTCTGAAAAAGATTTTGCTCTCCATCGGGTGAGATTAACTTGGCATGCTGTTGTATAAGTTGCTTTCACTAGGAAGAGCAATTGATTCAAAGATCTGCTGCTCTTAGCTAATGGAATTGGACCAAACATTGTAGAGTTTGTGTTTATACTTCGAAGAGTGAAGATCTACGTTCGGAGCTCCTGAGGATTAACTACAAGCGATAAGTCACATTTAGTTTATTTTTTCCGTTTTAAATTATTTTTCTTTCATTAAAGTATTTCTTTTATCTCTAAATAGAAGGTTCTTTATTTTATTTTATTTCATTTTTTCTAACGAAATGGCGGAATCTCCGCCTGTAAAAAAGAAAAAAGTGAGATATAGAAATGTTATTTCTAATAATGAAGAAAACTCTGTAAAAAGCAGTGTCAAATTTTTAATTATTAAAAGAAATGAAACGGATGATGAGGGAAATTCTCTAGACTTCAAAAAAGTATCACCGTTTTTTATTAGTAAGAGTTTGAAAACTATAATCGGTGAAGCTAAAACAGTCAAAAAATTGAGAGATGGTACTCTTTTAGTCGAAACTGTGTCAGTAATTCAAACAGAAAAACTTATAAAATCTAAAACCCTATCAAACCTCCCCGTTATTGTCGAGCCACATGCTAAATTGAACACCAGTAAAGGAATAATATGGTGTCCAGACCTTAACAATTGTTCGATCGACGAAATAAAAGACGAACTAAAAACCCAGAATGTAGTAGATGTTCAAAGATTGACGTTTTACAAAAATAATGAGCAACAAAAAAGCAATAACTACCTGTTAACCTTTAACAGCCCCACCATACCCAACGAAATTAAAGTAGGTTTCTATAACATCAATGTGAGACAATTCATTCCAAACCCTACCCGCTGTTATATTTGTTTGAAATTCGGTCATACTAAAAATGTATGCAAAAAAGAGCCGCTTTGCAGACTCTGTGGCCAAAATAAGCATGAAGGGTCAGACTGTGTTAGCCCTATAAAGTGTGTTAATTGTAACGAGCAGCATGATTCATTCTCTAAAAAATGTCCAGTGTTTCAAAAAGAAAAAGAAATTAAAGGCATTCAGGAGGCCGAAAAGATAACATACTTTGCAGCTAAAAATAAATTTGAATCGTTACATCCCTTGTCAACACGTATGACCTTTTCTAATATAGTTAAAAATACTAAAAGTGTTAGTGTTCAAACAGATAATAGAAATGACAATATTAACATTTTTAAGAAGCCGTTAGTGCCTGAATGCAATAAAGCCTCTTTATCTATTGCCCGTTCGGAAACGATTAACCCGGACCAGGCCTCCACTCCCATTCCCTATCCCCACCACCTCCCTACGTCAGCTGGGCCATCAGCTGGCTCCATTCCTCTTCCAACTCCTTTCACATCAACTTCTCCTCCAGCTGAGCATAACCTTCCTTCTCTACCCACCAAACCGACTCCTTCCCTGGCTCCGGAACCGGCCAAAATTACGGAAGCTGAGTCCACTATCCCCAAATCTCCCGCGGAACTCTCAGTTTTATCTTCGGATAAAACTACTTGTGACGGAACCACCTCATGTCGCAGGAACTTCGACGACATGCAAGGTGATTGGACACTAGTAAAAGACAGACGATCAAGAAGCAGGTCGCGTAATAAGTCACAAAATCGAGCGCTTAGTAAGGAAAAAATGGAAACAAATTAAATAAAATAATTAGTATTGACCATATATTATTTGTTTATTTTTATATTTGTTTATTTATTTATTTTTTCTTTCTTTAGTATTTTTGTTTTCATATCTTAACCATTTTAACAACTTAATTTCATCTCTACCTGTTACCTATTCTTATTTCATTATTTATTCCAATTGGTCAAATATATTTATTTACACTCATACTTAAAACATGCCACTCACAACAAATATCATTGAATGGAATCGCAATGGTATAACTGGTAAAAATGAAGAGTTGAAATTAATCATTAAAAAATACCAACCCTTAGCCGTATGCCTACAAGAAAGTAAGTTGCTTCCTCACAAAAAATTTAATCTCAAGGAATATAATATTTATAGAATGGATTTTGAAAACAGTAATATAGCTTGTGGTGGTGTACTGACCGCGGTTCACAAAAATGTTGTATCCGAGCTGGTCCAAGTAGAAACTTCCCTCCAGGCGGTAGTGGTTAAGGTCTTCCTCAAATTCCCTGTCTACTTGTGTAACATATACCTACCTCCAGATAATTTTTCAGAAAATAGTTTATTAAATCTTTTCAAAAATTTACCATCTCCGTACATTTGCGTAAGCGACATTAACGCCCACCACACTTTCTGGGGCTCCTCTCATTGCACAACTCGGGGAAATCACATTAGGAGAATCATCGATAATACCGACTCAGTCGTCCTAAATACGGGAGAGTCAACTTATTTAAGCCCGGCTTACAACACGTTCTCCTCCATCGATATAACCTGGTGCTCTTCAAGCATCTTTCCGCATTTATGTTGGCAGGTTGCACAAGACCAGTACTCTAGTGACCACTTTCCGATAGTAATCTCTCTCCCTAACGATAACCCCATCAAATCTAAACATCCTAGATGGATCATGGAAAAATCTGACTGGTTTGCGTTTCAAAAAAACCTAAACATAACTGAATCAGAACTACTATCAGCTAGCAGCAGTGACGAGAAAACCCATTTGATAACAACAGCGATTCTGGAAGCAGCAGGCCTTTCAATCCCAAAAACCTCCAACAAAACGAGATCACACAAAAATGTACCGTGGTATGATGAAGAATGTAAGGCCGTTATTAAAAGAAGAAGAAAAGCCCTGAAAATATTTCAAAAGGAACCCACTCCTAACAACCTAATAGAATATAAGAAGAGCCGTTCACTCTCTAGAAGAATAATCAAGAGTAAAAAGAAAGCATCCTGGGAAAATTTTTTAGATAATATCACAACTAATACTCCCCCAAGCACATTCTGGAAAAAGATACAGGGTATTACAGGAATATATAAAGAAAATCAGGTGGCACTCCTAATCGGTGAACAAGTAGAACAAAAGGAGGAATTGTTAGCTGAGCGTTTTGCAGAATTTTATTCAGGACTATACTCCTCGAAAACACATCATCCACTCGATAACTCCGAACAAAATACAAACGCGAATGAAGCGGAAAAAGAGTATAACCTTCCTTTCACCAAAACCGAATTGCGAGCCTCCATAAAGGATCTAAAACCTTCCGCACCGGGAATAGATGTCATTCACAACGAGATGTTAAAACATCTACCAACACAGGTTCTGGATACGCTTTTGACCCTATATAACCACATATGGCACTCGGGGGGACTTTCCGAACGTCTGGAGAAGATCTGTTATTATTCCAATCCCCAAAAATGGAAAAAATAAGCTATTTCCTCCAAGTTACAGGCCTATTTCACTGATAAGTTGTATGTCGAAACTGCTTGAAAAAATGGTGTACAAACGGCTGATATGGATCTTGGAAGAAAATAAATTACTATCGAAGGAACAATGTGGGTTCAGAAAAGGACGCTCTACCTTAGACCATCTTGTTACAATGGAATATGAAATAATGAAATGCTTCGTTGAAAAAAAAGAATGCATAGGCATTTTTTTCGACATTGAAAAAGCTTACGATAATTTAAATCCGACGCTTGTACTGCATCAGTTGAAGGAATGGGGATTCGAGGGTCGCATTCTCACCCTGATAGGAAACTTTCTACTGCACCGCACGTTCCAAGTCAGGATAGGGGATTACTTATCCTCAGTTAAAACAATGTCAAACGGAATACATCAGGGAAGTGTATTAAGTTGCGCCCTATTTGCTATTGCCATCAACAAAATCACTAGTGTTAATCCAAAACCCATAAAATCGTATTTATTCGTAGACGACCTAGCCTTACTACTTCCGTTCAGCAATCGAAATCAGGTCACGAAATCTTTACAGAAATGTCTAACAAATTTAGAATCATGGTCAAGACAATCTGGATTATATTTCTCAGTTGATAAAACAAAATGCATGCTCTTCTCAAGACGGAGAACACCAACATCTCCCCCAGACTTAGTTTATAGAGGCGCAAACTTAAATTTCGAATCCAAAGTCAAGTTCCTGGGATTATTACTTAACTGCAAACTAGACTGGAAGGAACACATTAAATGGCTGAAGGAAGAATGTGGAAAACGGCTAAACGTGCTCAATGGGCAGGAAGCTCATGGGGAGCAGACAGAAAAAGCATGCTGAGAGTATACACTTCTTTAGTCAGATCTAAACTAGATTACGGCAGTTTTATATATGCTTCAGCTAGTCCCAAATTGCTGACTGCTTTAGATTCAGTCCACCACGCAGGCATCCGTCTGGCTACTGGTGCCTTCAGAACTAGCCCAGTAAGCAGTCTTTGTGTAGAAGCAGGTATAGCTCCACTGGCTGTTAGAAGACATCAACTGGCCTGCGGATATATCGCTAAACTAAAATTTAATGAAGAAAATCCAGCATGGAAACCAGTTTTTCAACCTAGAAGCAGGAGATTTAACGATGCCCGAAGATTACCCACCCCACTCGGAATAAGAGCAGGAAGACACATAGAAGAAATCAGATCCTTGCAAACCTCAGTCAACGAACATTATTACCCTCCATGGACCCTCAAAATACCTACAATAGATCTAACTCTTTGCAAACTCAAAAAATCTAACACCCCAGATTTTGCATATATAACAGAATATCTAAGCATAAAAGACAAATACAGAAATAGCAAATATTTGTATACAGACGGTTCAAAAACACACTCCAATGTAGAATGTTCCTTTACCATAGACTCAAAAACAATTAAATATAAGCTCCCTTCCATATCGAGCAACTTTACAGTGGAATGCTATGCTATCAGTGCAGCACTCTACCATATCATGCAGTGTAATGAAGAAAACTTTTTAATATTCACCGATTCACTGTCCGCAATATTAGAACTAAGCAACATATATACAGACAATCAAATACTTAAGAAAGCGCAGAGCTATTCAACAATGATTAAAAGTCAGGGCCAGAATGTAATAATAGCATGGATACCGTCCCATGTTGGAATTAAAGGCAACGAGACAGCAGATCTAGCAGCAAAGGAAGCAGCAATGTCAACTCTAGATGAAATAAGAGTCTACACTCCATCAGATCTCGGAAACAGCCTGAAATCCCTAGCAAAGAAGACCTGGGACCAGCTCTGGGAAAGTGTCGAGGACGGCAACAAATTAAAAGGAATAAAAAAAGAAACCTCATCCTGGGAAAGTTCTAACCGTACCTACAGAAGAGAGGAAGTTGTCCTAGCAAGATTGAGAATAGGTCACACCCGATTGACCCACGGATACCTCATAGACAAGTAAGCTCCACCTAAATGCACATCCTGCAAAGTACAGCTATCCATCGCTCACATTCTAGTAGATTGCCCGCGTTACGCAGCTTACTTTGAAAACTGCAAAATAGAAAGAAGACTCCACTGGATGTTGGAAAATAATGTTTTGAACGTAACTAAAGTAATTGACTTTCTAAAAAAATTTAACCTGTATAGCCAAATTTAACAATAAAAAATAAGTCAAAACAAACCTAACTTAAAGGACACGAATGACCTCTGTAGTTGAGTGTCCAAAAACCACAAAACCTAACCTAACCTAACCAAACATTGTAACTGAAGTGCCCAGAACAAGTTCATCACAATGGTGTTTTATTCCACTATGGTGTCAGACCACCCTTTTCAATAATCATACAGCCCAAGGTAATGCAACTTGGCTGGGAGAGTTTTACAACACTCACCATATTCTCTGATCCCTGGCACCATTCGTCTACCGACCATGGCACCATTGCAGTTCCTCCAAAACTCCTTCAACAGAAAATCATTTGCTGATGAGTGAGATGTAAAAATGAAAATCTTGTTCAGTTTTTCGCTTTTATGACCCAGGTGTTTTACGAAAGGAGAATAACGAAATTTTATAAACATTGTTAATACAAATGGCAAATATATGATTGAATACACTTTATTCTATGTATAAAAAGTTTTGACCTTGTCAGCTGTTGTTGATGTTCTGGGCCATCCAGATTGGAGTTCATCTTTGGAATCTTCTCTGCCATCTTGGTACTTGTACCACTTGTAAACATCATTTTTACTTAAAGCAGATTCACCGTATGCAACTGTCTATATTTCAAGTGCTTTAGAGTACTTGAAATGTTGAGCAACCCATTTTTTACACAAAATTTAATTCAATTTCTTTGCACCATTTTTTATAATAATCGAAAAACTCCAAGCACACTTCAGAGATGGATCGAATTATTAATCAAGAGGTTGAAAACTGACCTAATGCAAAAATTTTACTAACTAGAGATTAAAAATTAATCAAAAGGAAGCATATAACTTAGATGATGTATATAGGTTTTATTTATTATCTCCCTTACTTTCAAGTCTTGAATGAGAGTAAGGAAGATAATAGAATCAGTTGACAATGGAAGTCTATTGTTGTGAAAGTGGGATCAAGTTGTTTTGTTTTGTTTTTATAATAACTATGCCTGAGTTACTTATCTAAGAAAAATTAATTAACACTAAGATTTTTAAAGAACCACTATACACTGAAAATAGATTTATTTAACTTCATAATTACCAATAACATCTCGTATGGTTTTGTACTGAATACAACAATATGAGATGTTTTTTATTTTTCAATAAAATTGATGTGGTTAATTTTTTCAGCTATCTTCCTGCCTGGTCTCAACCCACCTATGGCCTGTCGAGACAAGTCAGGACGCCTAAATACACCTTTACTTTTGGCTTGGTCGTCATCAGCCAGAAACCATTATGTTCCTGTTGTGCCTATTAAAAATGGTAATTTTTAACATAATATAAAATTGTTTAATTTACCAAATATGTATGTTGATAGTTAATTGTGCGTAGTTAAATATATAAAGCAGTGGTTCTCAAAGTAGTCACGTGTATGTTACAAACATGCAGGAAAATTTGAAAATAATTAAATTTAGTTAAAATTGAAGAATTAATTAAATTTAACCTGTTAACCGAGCGGGACTTATAAATACGTCAAACGTAAACAATAGCATGTACGGGTAAGACAAATGAATATGTCCTTCAAATATATGTTGCGCCCTGGAACGGGTGGGTGGGAGGTATAGTTTCATACAACAAAGGTATTAGTCATCGATACAGGTTTCGACGTGAATTTAAGGTGCGGAGAAAATTAGTATATATAAATAAACAAACTGTATTTATTTCAAAGTCTTTTCATTTATTTTAAGCATAAATAAAAAAAAAATTATATGAAATTACGTTCTCCGGGCATGGCGTACTGACATGTCCTAGCGAAAGAGCTTGTGCCCGTTATATGCTGCGTAATTAAAAGAGAATTCTCCGGTTAACAGATTAATAAATAATTAAAGCAATTTTTAAAAAATAGTAGAGTTTTTTCTTCCTTCTATATGGCATATAGAAGGAAGTGTTGTAATCATGAATTTTTTTATTTTTTTTTCAACTGATAAACAGAAATATTCGTTTTGATCATCTCTGAATTCATTTTGACTAGTTTCATCATAATGTTTATACATATGTTATTTAGTCAATATAAAATTCAGCTATTTTTCATTATAAAATTCAGCTTTTTTTTAAATTTTAACTGCACTGCAACACATCTTTCTAATTTTATGTTAATGATTTGTTTATGCCCTCGATTAGCTTGAGTATGAAAAACTTTGATAATGAATTAATAATTTTATCACACACATTAACGAACACAGCTGGATAGATGACAAAATAAATGAACGAATAAAAGCTGCCAGCAGCTGTTTTAATTTTATAATTATCTTATCTTATAAATTGAAAAGTTCTATAAATACACAATTGATCCAGTACACTGAACACTACATGATAAATTAAGAATCTTGGATTGATGTTACAAGATTAAGATACACATATAATTATTTCATCAACAAATTAAATAAATTCAGAAATTTGTTACATAGCAACTTCTGCAACTCATGTCTTAAATTGTATCAAAATTTTTACTGAATAGAAAGAAAATTTATTTAGTTGTGAATAAAGATTTTTAATACATACACAAATTAATTTTCAGATAATCAACTACCTAGGATACATCGTAGTTTCTTACCTGAAGTCTGGGGCTTTCCTCAATCACTAATGGATACTTATATACAGTTCGATGAACAAAATTGTTTTACTCTAGGTAATTATTAGTTATTTTTTATGACTAACACTCTGTTCTTTGGTTATAACAATTAGTGTTCCTTTTTTGTTCTTCTTGATTAGCATTTCTGTAAATTAATATCCAGAACTTTTAAGTGGTCTTGAAGAGCTGTAGAATGTTAGGATACTGGTCAACTATTTCTTTTGACAGCTATCAACTATTTTCTGTGAAACTTGTAAGAATAACTTGTGTGTATCTCTGTAAACTACCTGTATTGAGCAAAGTGATTTAAAGGCCTCGTCATTACCATAGAGATGTTGCTCAGAGATTTACTTATTATTTTGTTTTGGTGTTTTATCATCTTCTACAGTAACAAGAATACATTGCATTTTATCATCATTATCCATATATAGCCATTATTGGAGTAAGTTGCTCTACAACTATGTTCAATTATTATATTTTTCTCAGGAGGTGAAGGTCGTCTTCCGCAGCCTTACATATTGAAATTAACAAGTGCCATGGATGAATTATTCTGCTTAAAAAATGGTGTATCACCTCAGCTTATTGCTGATTTGTACCAGTTTGAGTTTCGAGGAAAGGTATTAACAACGGTTTGCTGTTTGATGATTGGTATTTGTATTCTTATACACCTTTCTTTAGTTTTTTAATGAAATAAAAGCAATATTATGTTTAAGTTTTACAATTTATTTTGTATTATCAATGAAATCGATTTTTTCTTTACCACAATCTAATAAATTGTGGTTTATAAAATCTCATGATTTTTGACATAAATTAAGATTGTAAAACTTATGGAACATGAGCTTATTATGAAAAGTTAATGGTAAGTTGATCTAAACTAGTTCTATCTTTCATTTGGTGTTGACATTTTTATTTTTATTTTATTTCATAAAGTTAGCTATTAAATTTTTTAGATAAGTTTTACTGTTGGTTAGCAAGGTATTTATTGTTTAAAGATGACCTTTTTAAAGTCTATTATTAATAGAAGAAAAAGAGAGCCTCTTATAATTGAAGTACTATGGAATAAAACATTTCTTATAACTGACAAACTGACAACTTTATTTTGATGTTTGTTGGTTGCTATATTTTACCTTTATCTAGTAGTCACCATAACTTAAAAGCTAGATTAATTTTTTTTTAAAACAAATTTTCATATTTTTCAACAGCTTAGGAAAATATGTTTTATGAATCTAGTATCACTTAAAACTTCAATTCACAAATATAGAGATAACTGTTAGTATCCTAAACAAGTCACATTTTGGCCTTTGAGGAAATTTTGTTATTGTTTTAAACTGATTTGAAATGTTAAAGATTTTCTTGTTCTATATATTCTAAGGCTGATATAAAACTTCAAATGTCTCAGTTTTATCTATTCTCAAGAATGATTTTCCCTCCCAATTAGAATCTTTTATAATGATTTTTTTACTTTAATTAATGTATATATGTCTCTATCTTTGGAATTCATTTCACATTATTATATGGCTTATAATTTCATTTGAATTCTTCAAAAATAATTGAACAAGCTTTATAATCGAGGATGGAGATAGTTGGGGGGGTCAGGTCAGTTACACGGTTCACCCAGCCCTCTCTTATTAGCCCTGAAGATGACCTACAAAGTAGGTCGAAACGTCGGCACAAATAAAAAATTAGTCTTGACTTGTATGGTGTTTTTTTTTTATTGCACCCCCCAACTATCTCCATCCTCCATTATATCTTCCAGTCAACTATTTTCCTCTCTAAGCTTTATAATCCATTTGAGCTGGAAGAAGGTAATACAATTTTTGTCATTATTATCTGCTTTCTTGTTTTTGATGTCAGTGCTCAATATATAGAACATTTTAGGCTTGCAAACTACTGAAGAATGAAATTATAATTTGCAAATAACTCAAAATCCTCTGGTTTAGTTTTTTTTCCCCCTATGAAGACTAAATATTTTAGATAATAATATAGGTAAAATAAAAAAAAATATAGGTATTCATTACCTATATTTAGGATTTTTCAATTTCACAAATTTGATATTTTTTTACCAATTCATTCTAGGTTTATATTTATATTGTAAGAAGTTTTTGATCTATATTGAAGAATCGATTGAGATATAGATTTACAATTATGTAGCTAGCAATTTATTCTCACGGACTTTTACTTAAGTCCTGTGAATGATTGTGGTTGTAGTTAGCCCAGGGATGCGAAGATTGATGTGATGACTGATGGTAGGCTCGAGCGGGGGAGACGGCTGCCTGGTACGATAAACTTGAGGAAGTGATCCCTGCTTGCGTGGCTGCTTTCCAAGAGGGTAGGGTTGTGCGTTGCCTCTTTTGCGCAGCTCTCAGCCTGCTTCCGATCAGAGGGCTATGGCTTAGGAATGGTGGTGTCCTCTATCAGGCAGCATCAAAAATGCACGGTTTTCTCACCGATGGGTTGGAGTATGCTTTCAGAAACAATCTTTACATTTCTTCAGTAAGTATTAATGTTAGTATAACTGATAATCATTAGTGAGTTGTTATCAATATTTTGATAGAAAATATTTCTTAATATAATTTTTTTCATTTTTATGGTATAGTAGAGTGTCGATTGTTTGAATCTGAAAGATACAAGATAGAGTAAGCATTGCCATTCCTATAAAATAATTTTTGAAGTGTATGTTCTACAAAATTTGATTTTCTGGAACTATTACATAATATTTACTATTGTACTTAACAGAATTTGAGTCTAAGCTGCCATAAAGAAGTCAAAATAGGAGCAAACTAATATTACTACTTTCTTTGTGCCACTACCCTAAATATTGCTTTTCCGTTTATATTTTTATTGACGACTAATTTTTTAACTATCCTACATGTATTTTTTTAACTTACATGCTACACTATAAAATAAATATTTTTTTTTGTTTATAAAAAGGTGGTGATGGTTTTTTTATTGATAGGTATTCCCCTTCCTTTAAGAAAATTTCAGTTCTTTTAGCTTTTCATTATCTGAACCACATTTGACAACATTAGGTTGTATATTTGATATTCTATTGTATCTTGAATTTAAATAATAATTCAAATTTTCATTTTCATTCTAAATGTGCAAAAAAAATTCCAGTCAAAGGCTTCTTTATCCAAAAGGTAATTAGTTATATATTAAAAACTTTATTAGATTTTTTCTACCTTGCAAGGATTTTTCCTTCTTCCATAAAATGTATAATAGCCCTACGATAGTATGATCATTTAATTTTTTAACAAAATCAAATTAAAATGAATCCCCCTTCTCTGGAATTGACTTTTTTTTTTAATTATTCTAATTATGTCAATTGATGTTGTTACCACTTAAAAGTTGGATTTACTATTTTTTTTTTTTTTTGTAATTTTAGTGTTTCAGTTTCAAGTATAATTCTCAGTTAGACTTGTTGGTCGTTCACAAAATTGACTCAAATTCAGTGTGTCCCTTCTGTCAAGAGTAAGTATTGTTTTATTTATGTGAATGTATATGTTTAATCCATAACTTTTATTTATAGCAAATAATGTCCATATCAATAAAGGATGAATGCATAATTTTTCTCATTGATTTTGTTTTTAGTAACTATATTCCAAATATTTCTTTTTAATTATTTAAACTCACTTGGTAAAGATGCATGATTATATATTTACTAGTTTTGAAAATAATTTGTAAATAGTCATTGCTTGTTTCATGAAGATGCTCTTTGAGGAAAGTCAAAGATGATGGCTCTGTTATTTATGAAAATGGAGATCGTACTCTCCTTCCTGTTTCTGATCCTTCAAAGACCCGTTGTGGCTGTGGAGCTAAACATTTCTGGGGTAATCAATATTATGACAATCCCCCTGTGCTTGTAAGTTTTTTATCTTTATTTGTTTCATAATAAAAATAAAATTATAAAATATTCTATTTCCTTAGAGTAATTTTAAGTAAAAGGGCTTCTAATATTATTGTTATTATTATCTTCTATATCTTTTAATCATTTGATTTATATTGTCACACTAAAAATGTACTCTAAAAAGACAATGAATTAATCATGCTGTTAGATGTTGTTTTAATTATATTACATTCCTTCTTTACTAATTTTTAGTTCACTCTGGAGTTGAACTGGAATGGCATTGACCTGAGGGAGAGGATTGTATGGTTTGAAGGTGAATCTGATGAGAACCTCAATAGTAGCTTGTACGATACTGCTGCTAATATTATCAGGAGTAAGTTTTCTACAAGCAGGTGTAGTAGTTCAACCAGTAACAGCCCGAGCAGCAATTTAATATTGGACGACTATGAATTGAGCAAACTCCATGACTTCATTATTGGTGAACTATTGGAAAGGACTAGTTCAGTGACTAAGCGAGTATGTTTATCTTATTTATTATTTTTAAGTTACAAAATTGTCACAGTAAATACCTTACAATATTTTTCTTTTAAATTAAGCCAGAAACTAGCTTAGCATCCTTCTCGAAATTTGTAAACAAAATACTATACTCCATGCTCATTTTAACAATATTTTAAAATATAATTGTTTGAAAATGTAATCCCTTTTGAAAAAAACATTTTTAATGAATATTCTTCTTCTTTGACTTCCTATTTGCCGTTGCTAGCGCTGAGGAGGCTCCACCCAATGCAGCCATGCCTCTCAATCCCTACTAAGCTGCTTCATTTCCTGGAAGGTCTTGCCTCTCTCCCCTCCAATGCACTGAATGAATTCCTGATAGGATGGCCTCTTGGCCTCCTCCCAGTGGGTCTAGCTATGGGAGCCTTGGAGACCTTCCTTGGCTTTCTTTCTTCATCCATCTGACAAACATGGCCAAACCACTTTATTTGTCAGTTTTTTATGGAAGCCCATAGCTCAGTACACTCTAGCTTTTCTCTAATGCTTTCATTCCAGATGCGATCTCTTTCATTCTTGTGGTCTATCCAACAACTCCGCAGCTGTCACACAGCTAGCTTACTTGTCCAGCATAAACCAGCTTTCACTTCCATAATTGAGGTTTGGGAAGTAAACTGATTTGTAAATGTGCATTTTTGTTTCCTTACCAACATCCCTGAGACCAACTATACTGTTGCACCTAGGGTAGTTAAACTGGTTGGCTTTAGATATCCTGTTTGCTACTTCTGGGTCAATTTTTCCCCTGTTGTTAATGATTGTGTGAAGGTGTATTCTTACACAACTCCAAGTACCTCCCCATTACAGATCAGCTGAACATCTTCTTGTTCCTCTCTTGATACCACTGATACTTTGCTTTTCTTGCTATTAATTGTGATTTTTTTGCGGATGAGTTCTTCCTCTCATTCCACCAGTGCTTACTGCAGCTTGTCTTTAGTGTACGCAATCAATACTATATCATCAGCATACTATAGGCTTTGAAACATAATATTTTTCATGCTTCATTTGCTGATGACTGTCCAGTATGGCACTTACAGATTTTATGGATTTCATCCTTGAACAATATAAATAGAAGAGAACTTAAGCTGTCGCCCGGCCTCAACCTCTCTCTTTGAGAAAACACTTGGACTCCCTTCCGTTGATCCTCACTACTCCTTTTGCTGCCTCATATACTGATTTAATTGCAGTGATAAGGTCTTCTGGCACATTTTTATCTGCCAAAGCATCCCATATTTCTTATCAAGGGACTGAGTCGAATGCTGCTTTAAGATCAAGAAATGCCATGTACACATTTGTATTTCTTGTGTACAAAATTGTGGTCTTGTGCCTGCTTCTCTGGGCAAAATCCTGCTTGTTCACTCCCTATTTGGTTCTCGACTCCAAGCCTTAGTTTCCTTTCTAAGATTGAGGAGTATTGTTTGTATGCCACTGAAAGCAAGCTTATAGGTCTATAGTTTTCGCATTCAGTGGAGTTACCTTCTTTGTGAATTGGGACAATAGTGCTGAACTCCCAATCCTTGGGGACTTTTTTTGTATTCCATATTTCTTAGAGGAATTTTTGTAGAAATTTGATAGTTCTTGACCTCCAAATTTCAGTAGTTCTGGAGGTATGCCGCCCTTTCCTGCTGCTTTACTTATGCTTTCCGCGCTTTATTCTTTATTTTTGGCACACTTTATCATTCCACCACTCTGTGTGTTTTTCGCAAGCCACAACCTTCTCATGCTGTTTTCAGGATACATAATTTTAACTATTGTTGCTCTACATCACTGTCTTGACTCACTTGTTTTAATTTGTCTTCTAGTTTTTTTTTTATATAGGAGGTTCTCTTTTCTAGGTCATCTAGAGCTGGTGTTTTCAATGCTTGGTAGCTCTTTTGTTTTCATTGTCATTTTTGTGGAATTTTAGTATCGGCTTTTAGTAGAAGATGATCACTACCGATTTCTGCTCCTCTTATAACTTTAATGTCAACAAAGTATTGTCTTATGCCCCGGTCATATATGAAACAGTCTATGTTACTGTTTCTTACCCGTCTCGAGAAAGTTATATTGTGTATCCTTTTGTGGGGAAAGAAGGAATTGCCCATGAGCGTGTTATTGTCCGCACAGAAATTGATAGTTGTCCATTTCCATTCCTTACACTCTCTCCTCCATGCAGTCCAAGGACACCACAAGCAGCAGAGGGTTCACAACCTGTTCTAGCATTAAAGTCTCAGCTCAGTATCACAAATCGTCCTTTTTCCTTGATTTTATTATCAGTCCTTGCAAGCTTGAGTAGAAGCCTTCCTTATCCATAGTTCCTGCATCCTCTATTGGTGCATCTGCCTCCACCTAAGTAACTTTCCCGATGCCCATCACAAAAGTAGCAGTAATTATCATGAGTGTCAGGTTGTTTCCTAGAGATCTGTCCTCATCCAGAGCTAGTTTATTTCCTTTGAATAGAATTTACTACCATGCAGGTTATTAACCCAGCAATGGAGGCCCTGTATCCTTTGGACAACTGGTCTCCTGAATATTTATGTCTCTTCTCAGGAGAAATGGTGACCAACCTGGAGGACTAATGGTTGATTGAAGTCCGATGGGGCCACCAACTCCCTTTGTCGTTAATGAATATTTAGTGGTGTAATAAGGGCATCATTGTTTCATATTAATTTATATACGCATATGTGTGTGTGTTTATATATATATATATATATATATATATATATATATATATATATATATATATATATATATATATATACACGCACACACATTGTTGAATTTCAATTGCAACTTAATTAATTGTTATCTCGGCATTGGGCGTCAAATGTATTGAATTTAAATGTATACTCAAATAAAAACCGATGCTAACTATCACACGTAACAGTTTATTGATCTTAAAATATTTTATTGAACGTGAAACCTTAATCTCCGTGGTTTCAGTGAAAACTATATTTAATTCGGGACAATAAAAACAAATTCAAACGATAAATACAACTTTGATAGCACAAAGATTCAAACACACACTCACACTTATGGTCATCAAACTTATGTACTGAACCTTGTTCTTCATGAAATAGCTTCTGAGTCACAATATTATACTAATTCCTCTTGAGAACTGGAAACAGGTCTATCAACTAATACATATATACATTCAAAGAGAGTGTTCGCTTGAGAGCTCCTCTTATCTTGGCTCACATTCATTGAGAGTAATAACTTGGGAGATCCTCTCTCCCGGACTCCCATTCGTAGAGAGAGCAAAATATAGCAGGAGTAGCCGGTAGCGAGAGCCCATGCCATTTGTATTATATTTAAATCTATCATGCATATAATAATTGTGTTATATTTGAATAATCCCTTAAATGAAATTAATGAATAATTATTTAATAAGTTTT
The DNA here is from genome assembly GCA_037127475.1 of Arma custos. Taxonomy (NCBI): domain Eukaryota; kingdom Metazoa; phylum Arthropoda; class Insecta; order Hemiptera; family Pentatomidae; genus Arma; species Arma custos. The sequence goes on along the minus strand of CM073759.1, from coordinate 46,651,976 downwards.
AGAATATTTTTCATGTATTATATAAATTCCTCATAAATTTATGTTAACTTTATGGTGGTTCGCTTTCTATATGCCAAACATTGATAATTATTTTAAATTGTTCCTCAACCCTCAACAATATATATATACAATTTATTAATTTATATGATGTATTTCTATAGTGAAATCTGTTTTACTAATGTTTTTTTTTAGTTACACGAGAATAACAAAAGACAACACCCTGCTGAAGATTACGATGCTCCTCGGAAAAAACATTCTAGAGAAGATTTTTCTCCTCAGCCTTCTACAAGTTCAACTTGAAATTATTTTTAACTTTGATACTAAAATTAACTGGGTTATTTTTCGATTCTGTTTCTAATTATTTGCTTCCTTAACAATGCTGTGTTATCAGAAATCCGATCTCTTAATTTGAAGTCATTTATTTTTAAGAGCTAATATCTGAACATATATATACACATATACATAAATATATATATATATATATATATATATATATATATATATATATATATATATATATATATATATATAATTAACTGGGGGAATAAATATATATATATATGTACACACAAACACACACACATATGTACATAAATATATATTTATATATATATATATATATATATATATATATATATATATATATATATATAAACACGTAATAACGTACCGCAAATGGCTCGGCCGACATGCTTTCTTCCTCTACCGCATTAATTACCAGATCGCGCAACAGCCAATCTGCCACTGCGTTCTTTACCCCTTTTTTATGAATAATTTGGAACGTATAGGGTGCCAATCGTTCCTTCCAATGGGAGACACGCACTGACAATTCCTTAAACGTAGCTAGATAAACAAGTGGTTTGTGGTCCATCAATAACTCAAAACGACGCCCATATACATATGGCCGGAAGTACTCAATCGCCCACCCCACTGCTAAGAGTTCACGCTCGATAGCACTATATCGTTGTTCAGCCGGATTAAGTTTCCAACTTGCGAAAGCGATCAGCTTTTCCCCCTCCACAAAATTCTGTGACAGGACCGCCCTCACTCGCGTCTGTGGTGATCCTGACCATGAGATGAAAATCTGGAAAAGCCAACAGCGGTTGTGACGTCAAGATTTCCCGGCACTTATGAATGCTATCGACCTGGGACTTCTGTTCTTCTTCTTCTTTCGGGTCTCTGTTCTTATTCGGCAATTCCTGGAATGAAACGCCTATAATAGTTCACCATTCCTGCTCCTTCTCCTCCTCGGTCTCCTCCTCCAACTAGGGACTGGGACCTGGATCTCCTCAATCTCTTTTTCATGCCACCACTCGTACCACATATTTTTGTTGCTTCCGCAACTTCGTTCTTCGCTCCTTCTGTCTCCTGCTCAACCTGTGCATTGTTTTCTTGCGTATCTCACTTCGATCCATTCACCATCACACTTCTCTCGCCGTGCCTCGTTCCTGTCATGCGGGTCTACCAATTCGTGGGCACATTCAACAAAATCTCTGTCACGTGGTAGTGAACCTGGTCGGTCCATATGATGGTTCAGCTGTACCTTCAGGAGACCACGTACAAACTCCAATCGCCGGCCGCCTTCCTCTTCACCAAAAGCTTCAACCATTTTCTCCACCACTCTATTGTAGAGAACTAAAAGTTTTTCTGTGGATTCGCCCTCCGACTGGCCTTGACTCCGCTTCACATTCACCAGATAAAACGCGTCTTCTTCCGGAGTCCAGCGCCCTCCGCCGTACAGCTTCTTTAATCGTTCATTTAACATGTCCCATGAATGAGTTGTATCGCCCTGTATAATGTTCAGGATACGTCGTGAGATACGACCGACCAATGCTGTTTTTAACATTTTCACCTCTGACTCGAATATCGTCCCATTTTCCTGTTGTGATGCAATTAGAATCATAATCTGGTCGGCGCCTGTTATGAAGTGATCCAGATCACCAACCGTACCTGTGAATGTCTCTAGTTGGCCAATGACCTCGTGTATAAAGGCAGAATTTTGAGTACGTACCTTTACCAACTCTATTTGTGCCGACCTTTTCGCCTCCGTGAGCTGAGCCATCAATTGCGCATGTTTTCCGCAGCCTTTGCCAACTAGAATTCGAACTTGGCACGTTCCTTAATTAACTCGTCTGATTCACGCATCATACGAGTGCTTTAACTTCTTAGTTTTTAACGAAACGCGAAAAAACAAACTCCTGTGTTTCGGCACTAGTTAATATTAGACTGAAATAATCACATCAACTAACCTTTATAGATTATACAGTTCTTATCTTTTTTATATCATAATTTTATCTCAGAGAAAAAAACATATGCTTAACCCTTAACCTAAAACTAACTCTACTAGTATATTTACATACACATAACTTATATATATATATATATATATATATATATATATATATATATATATATATATATATATCTATCAGTTAATGTTATTTTTATTATTGAAAAGTGTCTATTTTGAAAAGTATTTATGAATTAATTAATAGACATTTTTTCTGTTTTGTTTTTTTTCTTTTTTGCCTTTCTATCTTTCTCATTTGTTAACATTAACAGTTTATCATTAAGTTGCATTTTAAATTAATTTATTTTAAAATAATTAAGTAAGAATATATACATATAGTTTTGTAAATATTTTTTTTAATAGGGGGCAATCCCCTTGTGTTCACAAATTAGTTGATATTGGTTTATAAATACTCTTGGCAAATCCGGGCATTTAGGTGTATGTTTTTGAAGTGTTAGATATATGTATATGAATTATTCCCTGAATTTTTTTAATTAATGTCTACTGAAAGATACTTTATTGTACCTAATAAAAATTCTATTTAACTGGCAAAAAAAAAAAAAAAAAGGAAGTTCATTCTCACTACAAAATGAATATATTATTTTGGTTATAATATATTAACCATAAACCTTTTTTATTAAAAAAAAATCTAGCAAATTTATATTTCATTACACAATTTAATAATTTATTAGTAAATAATTTGACTCATTGATAAAAATTTATCAACTAATTACAAATAATCAATTATGTTTATAATAAAGTCACATTATCAAAACACACACACATATATATATATATATATATATATATATATATATATATATATACATACATACTTCATAATAATAAAAAATAAATTAATAAATGTTCTTGTTTTCTTGAAGTTATTTTTTAATTGTTTTATGTTATCTACTTATCTTCTTTCTTTTTTACAGTTTCTAAGATATTTTTAGAATATAAATGAAATATGATTTTTGCTCTCTGTTAACTTGATTCTGGTTCATTATCTTAATTTGAATGCCCTAATGTACTTAATTTAACATCTATTAATGCTAGACAACTTATTTTCATTATGAAATTTTAAAATCTGAAGACATTTATTTATCATAAATAGGCTCTGAAGGGGCTAATGGTTACTACCTCAGAACCAACCCAGAGATACTACAATTACGCAAAATGTTCATGATCAGATGAGCTATTTGATAAATAACTATATCGCTAGTTTTGAACAAATTAAGATTTATCTGTGCAAATGAATACCTAAAATATAAATAATATTTCATCGTATTTCACATACAATCTACTTTATTTGAAGCTTTAATTAGTAGTATTAAATTTTTATCTGTAAATATTGATATACATATTTTCTTATTTCAGTTTTTGACTGTTTACTAGCAAGCTTTCAATCAATGCCAACTCTATTTTATATAGATAGCATTTAATATATTTTCGAATATATGAGTATATTATTAGTTATAATAATGACTGAGTAATTTTAATATTGGCCAATTTTTAAAAAAAAAAGTGTTATGAGCTATAAATATTAATAGATCTTTTTCTATGAGAACATATTTATTTATTATACTTATGAGTTATCTGGGAATAATGGATAATTTTTTTTATTACATAAGGAATTTTCAAGAATGTGATATTCCTTTAATTCTGGCATTAACAGGTTTCTGTGAAATGCGGACATAATATAATTTATTGTCTTTATGATTTAAAATATTCCACTAAAAATTTGTTTGCTAATTATTTTTATATTCTAATTTGGTTTATTATAAACATTGTTTTTTTTTATTTCAACATATTTTTTGGTCTTTGGTGCTATGAAAGTTGCAGGTCAGTATTAAAATGATGTAATATCTTAATATAAATTTGAAAACCATCTATGTTGCGCATTTTATATAAAACAACTAATTGTAATTATGATTTCGAACATTGCTTTGTTTCTGGTGATATGTAAACTTCATTTTTAAAAAATAGCCATTTTTTTTTCAGTTTGTTATGCATTAAGGAAAATTGCTTTTTGACGGTATATATAATGTCATTGTAATTACGGAAGTCAATGTAAATATTATGGAAAAAATTATATATTTCTTCTTATTTGAGCTCCATAAAATATTTATAATTGGTGGAACATTGTTGGTGCGTTATTATTTAGAGTAAAACACAAACAATAATAATATATCATTTGCTTATTTTAAATTTTAAGTTCTATGGCTAATCATCTAAAGCTTTATATATATATGTGTATATATAAATATTGTAAACATAATATTTTTTAGTTGGCAAGCTTGTAGTTTTTGTTTTGTTTCTTAATTTTATTTTTGTTTCTAAGCACATGAGATTCTATTTAAGTAATTATAGTTAATTATTTTATTTAACTATAATGGGAGGTCCCATCTCAAGTAAATTGTAAAGCATTTTCTTCGTATTGCTAATATAATTGCTTGTTATCTATCATAAACTTTAATTTTCAAAATGTATTCTTATGAAGAACACTTGGAAATTTAATGTTATTTTATTTGTCAATATTAGTATGACTATAGGGAGATTTGCATGTGTGATATGAAATTAATTTTTATTGTGATATAAATTTTGTATATACAAAATAAAATGTTTTGTTTATGTTTTTTGTCGATATCCTCTGAAAAGTAAGTTATTCCAGCTTTACCTACAATTAACCTATGAAATATATTATTTATTCATTAGATTTTTAGTTTATCCATGAATAAGTCAGAGATTAACATAAGGTTTAATTATTACTGTTATAGTGTAAATTTTACTTGTAATAGAATGAAAAAATCATAAGAAAAAATTTAGTAAACTTGTCTTGTTTTATTTTTAAATATGTATCATATGTTTTTAGGATTGAATGTTTAAACAAGAACTTTATTTAACAATTTCTTTAATGTAATTTTATACAAATTGTGATGACTTACTGTGTCCTCATGCATAAAGTCTTCCTTATGTGGAAAATGTATAAAGATATGGCTAATTAAATTTGTTTTAATTTGAAAATGGTGTCATGATAATTGTGATCCATTTTCTGTGTTTATTTTCCTACTGTGTTATAGGTGCATTCAATGCAAGAAATGTGGATCTGCCATATTTCCATAACTTTTTCAATTTAAATTTAAGCCTTTAGCCTGGTTCGTATTATATGTTGTATTCATGGTAGAAGTATTACTAGTGATAATTTTTTTTTTTTTATAGTTGGGTGGCGTAATGAATAGTTTATCATATTAAAAAGTTTTTTAAAAGTTACTACTCAATATTCTTTGGTTATATTATTAGAGCCTAGATTAATACTATACAAACTTGGAAGTTATAAATTTAAAATATGTTTTCACATAACTATTAAATTTTCACTTGGTTTCTCATCTCTACTTATGTGATACATCATTTAAGATGTCGAGTAAAAAATAAATTTTTGTGATCTGGCGAATTCGCCCTTCTTGCATAGAGCGTCTCATGTAACTGTTGCTATTATTATTCTATTATGACTTCCAGAAGCTAAAAATAGTTTTCACAATACCAATACTATTTTTCACAAAGAGTTCCTAAGTAATTCTTATTAAGAAGAACATAGAATTTGATTTAATATGTCAAAAAGCATTTGACATTAGAGCTTTTAATATGCCCTCTAACGAAGAATAAATGTGCCATAAGAAAGGAAAACTAGAAAGATTCTTTCTCCCTAACACTATTAATTATTAATTCAGGAACATTAAATTATTTTACATGATACATAATTTTTTCAAGTAATAATAAATTATGTTACTCCTTAAAAGAAAATTGTTGCTCAGTCTTTAATTTTCATTTTTTGTTATGAAAAGTAAATTGATGTGATGATTCTGAACATGGAGCCTAAAATTCACCTCAGCCATTAAATTAATGATGTTTATAAGTAAATTGTCAAAGGCTTATGTGTGCTAATGTAGTATTAAAATGACAGGAAGGAAAACAAAATTTAAAAAATAATAAAAACCGTTGACTTAACACTGCTAAGAAAGGGTTGCATTCTGACACTTTTTTCTCTTATATTTTTTTAACCATAATTTTTTTTTTTTTTTTGTAATTTTAATAGGAAATAAGTGATAATGTTTTTGTAAGCATTTTTAGGTATCAAATATGTTATGAATTCATTTTATAAATAATTAATTAAAAGGCACATCTTATACTGTTGTATGGCATGTGGCAAAGTTTCACTTAGAGAAGAAAAAAAAATCTACTGGTATGACTGATGCCTACGGCCTACTCAACAAGTCTTCCCCACTGTGTTCTATTTTCTGCCAGGTTGATATCCACTCCCAGCTTCTACATTGACTATTATGAATTTTGCCTTTATGCTGCCCATGGATCATCCAAACGTTACCACATCATCAGCATATGCTAATACCTGGGTCATTGTGCTATATATGGTCCCTCCTGAGTCTAATTCGGAAACTTTTTTTTCACCATTATGGGCATAGATACCATAAAGATTTATTTAGAAAAAACATTTAGAGTGAAGACCTTATTTGAGGCGTTGAGGTGCAAAAGGGAATAAATCCAAATTTAAAATTTTTTCAGGAATCACATACATATGCATAATTTAGGTTATTATGAAATGATTATTTATTTATTTATTTCTAGCCATAGGTACTTAGTAATGTAACAAGAAGCACATTACTCACATTTATTACTAAATTATAACTTTCCAACTATTCATTAATTATTACCATATTTAAATTTTTTTTTAATTAAACAGTTTATTGAAACATTACAATCTGCCACTTGTGGGCAATAATTAATGGTGCTATGTAGCTACAACCACTCCATAACAAAACAAAAAATGATATGAACAAAATAAAATAAGTGAATGTAGTAAAATATATGTATACATACGCAAAAATATATACATGCGGTAATAAAAGGAAATTAATGCAAAAATGATAACAAAATAAAGTCTAGATAAAAAAATAAAAATAATAATAAATAAAATAATGTACACATTCAAACCCTATTTACAATTTCCCTGGGTCCCCGAACTAAGCTTCTTCCCCAGGAATGAGGGCAAAAAAGGAGTTCGGGAGGCCCATGCCCCCTTTCCCAGTCTTTTCACTGGAATTAAACTCTAATGGAAGCTGGTTAAGGGCGCTTCCCACACACACACACACACAGGTTGTGAGTGGAGAATCTGGCCAGTGCCAGTACTCCAAATAACATTATTCTAATTACACATATTCTGTCATTAAGTGGCTTTAATTACATTATATTGTGTTTTAAAGTCTTTCTAATCATAAATCCTGTTCCGCAAATGCTAGCCTGGTGCCCACTGTTGATGAGTGTACATTCTGCCCAGTCCATTATCCAACTTTCCTCCATTTTATCTCCTGTATAGCTGCAATATCTATTCGGTACTTCGATAATTGCTGCTCTCCAGCTAGCATAAGTCCTCTTACATTCTATAAAGCGATCGTTAAAAGCCGTGGTAAATTTACCGTTAAAACAATCCAATCTGAGGCATGGTTTTTGTTTCTTAACTAGTTATTGTTTTTATAGGGGGAGAGAGAAGTTAGCCCTTTGCCCTTAACCTCCTCCTTTATCCGGGCTTGAGACCGTGAATTGCCCTAAGACAGCAGGCGGAGTTTAACAAGGGGGTTGTAATGTAATGATTTAGGGGTGCGTAGCCCATAGTGGGGTTAGAAATCTTGTTCCTATAGAGGGGATTTTAAATGTGGAATGCTACGTGATGATTTTGCGCAGCAACCTTTTAACAAATGTAGCTTTGGGAATGCAGCAGCAGTTAATTTTCCAGCAGGACGATGATCCGAAGCGTACAGGAAATAAAACTAAAGATTGCTAGATATTTAATGTTCGTCAACAACTGTCACTAGACTTGAATGTAATTGAAAATTTACGACAAGTGTTTGAACAAAATGTTCAAAAAGTGGAAGGCACGATCTCAAGAATATTTTAGTAAAATAACGGGAGCAAATCAATCTGGATTTAATACAAAACTCTAGTTCACTCAATTCATAAGTGGTTATTGTAGGTAACGGCCTACATATGAAATATTAAACTTAAAATAATGAAGAAAACGTGTGGTGAGGAAATGCTTTCTCCCTTTATTCAGTTTGAATGATACTTTCTATTTTTAAGGTATATTGTATTTTGTATACCTAACTCTCAACTTAATAAAATATTTGAGGTGCACAACTTTTTCTGCCACTGTGCAAATCTTCGGGATCATCGAAGGTTGATGGCAACACAGCAGCTTTAATTAATATAAAAATAAAAACGTAATCATTTTAATAAATCCAAAGAATACGAATTTTATAGTTCAATATTAAGCAGTAAGTTACTACAAATTTTGCTAGGTAGCACTAATATGTAGCCATGAACTGTTATTATGAAGTTTTGTCAAAATAATAAAAATAAAATAATTGAAACAATTTCGTGTGAATTGTTTTGTTAGTTATAAATGTAAGTGTAGCACTCTTTGTGCCGATCCCGTATAGACTCAGGGAGTTGTGGTGTGTCGAACTTTGGGTAATTACTCCACAGTGTTTCGCCTCGAGTTTTCATTCCTTTCTCTTCTAATATTTTTCAAAAATACAAGTTATGAGCTTTATTTAAGAAAATAGAATTTGATTATGAGAAATGTGTACCAATACTTCAGTAAATCGTTTCATCTAGAAATGAACGTTTCAACAAACATATGTCATCTGTGTTGTGGATCGTAATGCTAGTTGCAACTGTCATTTCTTGAACTGAAATGTTTACCAAAAGCTACTTATTACCCATAAATACGTTCTTCTTTCCATTCTAAAGCTTAAGATAACTTGTATTTTTGGAAAATATTAAATATGAAACTAATAAACAGTTTAAATTTGTAACTCTACTGGAAGCGACAACCTGCGGGAAAATGACCAAATTTCGTAATAAATGGAAGTAGTGTGTTAAGGTTACATAGTTCAATAATTTGGTATCAGTATATAGTAAGAGGTATACCCATTACATAAAAGAAAGTATCTTGTAAAAAAAACAAAATAGAAAGTATCATTTAGAAAATCCTCCTTGTTTGGAAAAAGCGTTCGTGATTGTTTTGTTTGAGCGCCCCCGGTGCCTTTAAATGTAAAGTTCTGCAGTTGTTGAAATGAACATTGGTTATTAAAATTCTAAGTAAATTGTGAAATATTCACCTTACCAATGGATCACGATAGAAGTCGTGAATTTAGAAAAAAAAAATATTCTGCTCGTGTAAATATTTTTTTTTTGTTAATTTAGTTTAGGTTTTAAGCGTTCATTTATTTTGTTTAGAATTCCTTAAATTAATATTTTATTTTTTACAAACAATTACTTAAAATTTATTATATTAGTTTGTTTGTTTTTGCAGGAACAGTTAATATAAATGTACTTTATAAATCTTCTATACAGTACAACATTACATTCTTTAAGCAATTTTTATATTCACTTAGTGTTAATTTATAATGATTTAATTTTTATTAGAATGCATATCTTCTGAGTTGGTTGATTTATATAATTTTATCACAGGAAAGGGATGATAAACAAATTAAAAGGCCTATAATATTATTGAAATCCAAAGATTCTAATGTGAAGACAGAAGAAACTCCAACAGTTCCACAAACTATTTTGCTGAAGACTAGAGATGGAGAAAAACGAGCTGTTTCACCACAAGCTACTTCTTCTAAGTGATTTTATTATGAATTTATTTTGCACTTTTTATATTTTTGTTCTACAAATGCTTTCTAATTTTATGTTTTGATGTAGAACTGGGAAAGAAAGTGATGCCTCCCCAGTGTATCATCTCGCTCCAAGAGTTACTGCTCCAGACTGTAAGTAAATAACTGATTCTAGTGTTGCATTATACGTTCTCTTATCTTGTATTCTACATACCAGCATGCTGGAAAACCGGAATCAATGACTCATAAAAGAGTAATAAATTAAATTGATAATATTGATATAATATACTGCTTAATATTGAACTATAAATTTCGTATTCGTTGGATTTATTAAAATGATTACTTTTTTATTTTTATATTAATTAAAGCTGCTGTGTTGCCATCAACCTTCGATGATCCCGAAGATTTGCACAGTGGAAGAAAAAGTTGTGCACCTCAAATATTTTATTAAGTTGAGAGTTAGGTATACAAAATACAATATACCTTAAAAATAGAAAGTATCATTCAAACTGAATAAATGCACAATTAAAGGGAGAAAGCATTTCCTCACCAGGTACAATGTATTACCTCCAATACATGTAAATAACCACTTATGAATTGAGTGAACTAGGTTTTAGTATTAAATCAAGATAGATTTGTAACAAATAGAACATTAATAATCCCCATTTAAGTTTGTTCACCAAATTAGTCATAACAAGAAGAAGATAAAACTAGGAAACAACCTGACAATCGAGATATGCTTACTATTATTTCCACCCTCAATAACAATTTTGTGGTTTTTGATAAACTATGATTTGTAAACTTCAGTATAATTTTTTTGTTGACCTTGGGCAGCAGAATCTGCATTTCAAGTTTTTTGTTTTTATACAGTACATCTCATAAAACATAAGAGAAAATAAAAAAAACCTTAACTATTTATTAAAATATAAAATTAACTAGGTAGGACATGATGTAGCTTGAAATTAATTGGTCTGGGTGTATCTTCACAATTGTGGAATCCACATTATTTCGAAAGAGGCCAAATAGGAAATCCAACATCTGATAATAGAGAGGATAAACAATTGTCACAAAGCACTACATGGAGTGAATTGAATACTATTGGCAATATGGTTGGTTTTTGAAGAAGAAAAAAATGTATGTTTACTAAAATCAAAATTTATTCAAAGAAGTGTTTATTAAAAATACATTTTAATTAAATACATTATTTTATTTTAAAATACATTTAATTCAAGTTTATTAAACATTGATAATTGCACTTAGATGCTTAGTAATTTTATATATTTTTTTTCTAGTGGCATCTTTATTGCCAGCCACATCAGAAATGAAATCAAGCGTAAAATTAATTTCTCCTGACACTTTAGCTGTATCAGATTCCCTTTTGGATTATTTGACAGACTCAACAGACTTCTTGGTTATTGGCTGCCTTGGTTATCAAAGTGTTGGTAAATCCACCATAATGTCAAAATTGGCTAATCTGCAAACAAAGTAATTACTAAGATATCATATATATGTATTTTAGTTTGGTGTAAGGCTTATTTTATGTCTTGCAATATTATTCTAGAAATTAATAACTTTCATAAGATATTTAAATTTACAATGTATAATAGTTGTTTTAAAGCTCTCTTGAACAGAATATATAATCTCTTGAACAGAATAGTTGTTTTAAAGCTCTCTTGAACACCTACTCCAACACAAAGTATTATGATACTACACGCCACTACTTCTTTGGCACTTCAGCCCACCCTTAGCCTTGTACTGCAGGAGTCTTCATAGCATCTCACTTTCATCCATCCTTGCTATGTGGCCAGTCCACTGTAATTGGTTTATTTTTATAAACTTGATGATAGGTATAATGTATCCTCAAAAAGCAGTGGTTCTCAACCTGGGGGGCATGAAGACAAGTCAAGAGGGAAGCGAGACCAGTTGATGATATTAAAAATTCTCACATAGTTTTGATTTTTTTTTTCTTATCAGTACTTCTTTATCTTGAATTGAAAGTTATAATATTGTATCTTGTGGTAGTAAAACTACATGTTATGCCTTTAATATAATACAGTAAAACCTCTATTATCCGTCACTCTCTGTTAACCGTCACCTCAGTTTGAGAAAAAAAAATGTATATACATTGTTTGGTTGCTAAAGTCATAGACGCCGACTAAGAATCAATCGTCGTGTCTTGACAACTTCATTTTCTAGAATCTGTTGTTTACTCAAAACCTAGGCTTCCTCGCTCACATTTCTCAGAAATTAATTATCTCCTCATCTCTACCTAATGTAGCCTCCACAATTGAACTACCTTCAGTCTTCATTCTTGTCTTGCGGGTATTTGTCGTTTTCTTAAAAGTACATATAATAATGTCGGAAAAAAAAACAAAGGAAGAGTTTAGATCTCGCTATTAAGTTTGAAATTGTAAAACGTTTACGAAAAGGTGAAAGTGCTTCAATCTTAGTAAAAATCTATGATATTCCTCGGGCGACAGTTAATGATATAAAACGTGCGGGGGGACCCCAAGAGTATGTCCCTTCTATATAATCATTTAATGTTTATTAGGAAGGGGCATACTACGTTAGTGCATGAGGAAAGAGCTAAACTCCACCTTTAAATTGATATTAATTTATCAAGAGGGAAAAATTGGACATACAATGATTGTGCTTTTAGCCATCGATGTACGTAATTATTATTATTTAAAAAAAATAATTTTACTACATATGTATACCTTATTAGTACCTAAATAAGTTATGAGTACATAGATAATGTCGAATGTTTGAAATATATTGTTCAATTTATGTGTACATATATGAGACACATGACTCACTCCCATTTCCGTCTATTTCCCAAATCCGTCACCATCTTACCATATTACCCTGACGGATAATCGAGGTTCCACTGTACTTGTATATTTTCATATAACCCATACAGATTTTGTGCAAGGGGGCAGGGGAGGCTTGCATTTGAACAGGGGGGTGGCATGGAAGGCTTTTATGTGAGCAGGGAGGGGTCATACTACAAAAAAGGTTGGGAACCATTGTTATAGAGAATATAGTTGATAATTATGCTGTATTCCCCATCCTCCCTCATCCTTAACTGGACAGTAAATTTTTCTGAGGATCCTCTTTTCAAAAACGCTGTCTCACTTTCTTCATCAGCACTGGTTTAATAAGGGTTTTATAAATCAGCAAATTTTGACTTTTTTCAATAAGCTTGGATTTAAAGCATTTTTGTAAGTCTATGAAAGCATATATTAGCAGCTAATTTTCTTCTACCAATATCTTGCTCTACTTCGTCTCAATTTTTTATTTAAGAACACAAATAAACAAATCCTTCTACTTTTTCAAAGGTGTAATTATCTATAATTAAGAAAGAGGAACAATCCCTCCATGCGCTTATTGGCATATACTTAGTATTGGTGATGTTTATAATAAGCCTATACTACAGGCAGCCTTCTCAATTTTTTTAAAAGTTGCCTTCAAATCACCCTCAGTTCTACTCATAATGTCGATATCATCGCCATGACCGAGGATTTGACTGCTTTTATAAAAGATGTGACAACTCATGCCCGCTCCAGAGTCTCTAATGACTTTATCCAACGCCCCATTAAATACACTTGAAAGTACATTCCTTGCCCCAAACCATTCTTAGTCACAAACGGTTCTAATAGTCCTAACTTAATTTTAATATGGCAACATGTATTATTCATGAAAACGTTAATGAGGCAAATTAGTGTTTTAAGTGTTATGATAGATCTGCTAATATACCATATATTGGATTTATTTTGACCCAAAAAGTTATCATTTTTGTTTATATCTAACTAAACAATAGCCTCACATTTATATTATTATCAACAAATTTATTATAAGATTACTCTGAATTTTAAATTTTTTCACATATCACACTTTAACCCTAGGTTTTTAAATTTGTATATTTTTTTAATTAATTCTATTAATAACAGGTTAAGCAGTGAAAAATTCAAAAAGCCTTTTTGAGGCTATTACACCTAGTTAAAAAATCAATACCCTTGGGTTAAAGTACCTCTAAGTTTTGGTAATTGATTTGATTGGAAATTACTATTTAGAAATTATTGTTAAAAATAAATGCTGAAACTCACATTTAATACCTGTTTATTTAAATTGTTCGGAGTCATGAGATGGATCTTGGCCAAAATAAGTCTATTCCATGCCTTACCAGAGGGTGTCTTACAACATGATCTTATAACAACCTACAAATTTGAGAATATTAGAAAGATTGACTAGTTCATTCAGTTTGAGATCAGTGACACAATAATCCAGGCAAATAAAACCTTGGGCTGTTGTATCCATTATATAACCAGATGATGTGATCGGGTATGTTTATGGTAGAAACGACACAGTGGAATACTCACTCGCCCAAATTTAAGCATTTGGCTCTTAAGTCTGCAGTGACCTGTGAATACCACTGTGGTTGTCCTAAATGAGTCCCTGCCTGAATTCAAAAGTATTTTACTCCTTCTCGCAGAAGTACCATTGAAAAATTGCTTTAAATGTGGAAGATGTTTGGGCCCAAATCAATGTTGTTTGACCTTTATACCCTACTAATATTGTTGTACTATTCCACAATTCTGCACTTGGTATAGTTGAGATTAATATCCCAGACAGGCTCAAGCTTTAAAGGAGTACTTGCAGTGCTTTCTCTGGCTATTTTCTCAGCTACTTCCTTTGATATCTTACTACTTTCACAATCTTATAATTATTTAGTGTAATATAAAAATAATGCATTCAGTATCTTAAAACTGGTCTTAGTTCAACTTTCATTCTTATGGTCTCAATTCTTAATAATAATAATTGATTGATGTAATGATATTTATTGTTTTTTTCAGTTAAATAACTATTTTAATTGTTTCTTAAACATTTTTATAGCTTAAGAGTTGTCATGTTTTAGGGAAGCTGTGTTCAGTGTTTCTTCACATCCTGAAGAAAGCCTTCCAGGAACAGAAGGAATCGATGCACTGGTTACTCCAGACAGAATCATTTTTCTAGACACAGAGCCACTTCTTTCCTTTGCACTTCTTAACAGAAAATCTGATGATGAAGTGGAAAATGAATTAGAAATTCTATCTCTTCAGTATGCTGGGCTATTGTTTTCAGTTTGTCATATTGTTTTATTGATTCAAGATAGTGAGTTAGATACCGATCTAATAAGGTGATTTTTTTTTTACTCATTTTCGAAACTTTGGTTAATTATTGTCCTAGGTTGTTTTATGAGTAATTCTAATTAATTTATCATTTAAATAATTGATTAATACAGTTTAACATATCCCTAAGTCCTTCCTGAACTATAAGAGATATTTCAGGGATATAAAAGTAATAAGCAGTGCTGAAATTAATTCAGACCGTCTTTTTTCTATTGAAGAACACATCCTTTCAGCCAGAAAAGAACCGCTCAGCATATACTAAAAAAATGATGTTGCAGAAAAAAAAATCAGAGCTATATTGGTGTATTAGAGCTATATTTATGAAGTGTATAAAGTATATGTAGTATAAAGGTAGTCTCTACAAAAAGCAAAAGAACTATGTGGTGAAGGATCTTTTGAAAGCTGCGATAGCTAGAAAATTGGCAGCATGAAAAGAATATTATGGATGGTAAAGAATTGTAGCATTATAAAGAAAGATAAGTAAACCTATCTGAAGCATGAGTGTGATTAACCACTGAAGAAGAGGAAATATTTTAAAGATGGTGGTGCCATTATGCTGAAATATTTTGTGGTTGTATTGAAAAGTGAATGGAAGAAGGACAAGGTTATGAGGTTATTGTTGACATTGGACTCCCTGATGAAGGCTCACATGTTTGGGTCAAAAAATTTTCTTTCAGAATAATAAATTTTCATTGACTGTACTATTTATTCCAATCATTGGATCACAGTTGATATTCAAACATTAATATAAAGCTAAAAAATAATAAGACCTTTTGCACTTTCATATAAAAAAAACATATTTATATATTAAGATATTTAACAATATATTTCAATCCAGGTTTCTTCATGTAGCGGAAATGTTAAAGCCATCAGTCGGTCTCCAGGCTGATGATGAAACCAGTTTAGATTACTTTCCTTACCTAGTTTTTCTTCATAATAAAACTGACCTCAGAGCTTTCAGTCGTCATAATATCAAGTTTTTACAGGTAAATTAATTGAATATGCCATTTTAATTAAGGAAACTGCAAGATATAATAATGCTGTTTTTATTTTGAAGGAACGTTATAAAGCTACCTTTGCTGGTTCTCAGTTGCCCATTACGAGTGGCATAGGAATAGGAACTGGTTCTGTCTTACGATCACTTACACCAGAGCTCTGTGGGGAACCAGTCAATTTGTTTTTATTGCCACATTTTGATGAGGGACGTAAGTATCAATGTTTTTGATAAATTATCATTAGTGTTTCATAAGTTGAATTATTTTTTAAGTAACACTTTGTTGATATGCAATTGTATCAGTTTATGAGTGGAGTTTCTGCAAATGACCTGTGCTATACAGTAAAAGTTGAAGTCTCCCATCTTTATTTTCTCTAGGCAATCTCTTCATTTTAATTTTCAGAGCATATACTTTATTCTGGACTTGTTTACCAATAATCCAATGCAACAATGATTGCATTAAGTAGATCTTGGTCGACTGACATACACCAAAAATTTGTTTTTGATCAAATTTCATCTTTATAATATATATTTACTATAAACAATTATAATTATTTTTTCTAGGCGACACAAAAGGTTTTAGTTGGAATATACAATATGATGAGTTATTGAAAAAGATGAGACTGCAGCTTTTGAGTTTACCTCCAATGCCTTTCACTCATACAGTTCTGTCTGAGAAAAACTGGTTTGTTTATTATAATTTTTATTCTTTTAGTTAGAGAATATTTGATATCACTATTTTAGATAAGGAATGTTTGTATCTGTTATGAAAAGAATACATTTTTAATAAATTAAAAGTGAAGAGTGCTAAGTTTAAAAAAAAAACTAATAATAACAAAGAATAAAACGTATCCTATCTATACAATTGCAAAAGCCATAATTAAAAAAAATGTTGGTTTGTAATGGACACATATTGTCGCTGTCAAAATAATACTGCCTAAGAACACTTTGGACGATTTTACAGGAGAGAAAAAAAACGCGCCGATTGTAGACTTGGCAATTTATAAGCTATTTTTGATCTTTACAATTTTGGAACTATTACTAAAAAGATTGTAGAGAAGTATCAAAAATCATACTTTGCCATGTTCCTGACCTTAATACATCTGTTACGGTTATTAACTTTTTTTCACCAAAAGTTGTAGATAGGCGATATTGTTTTGACAGCAACAACATGTATATTTCTAAAAAATTGATGCTTATAAACTTCTAAAATTGTTAATAATTAATTATTAGTTTCCTTCTTTTATGCTTTATTTTTATACAAATAATATGAATAAAAAATTATTTTTTTCCTTGTAACGTTTACGGAAAGGGGTATATTTTTCTTGCTGAGACTTTTCATTCGAATTACAAAATCCTCTGGATAGTGATACAAGTTTACTAATGTTAGAAAATAAGATATCGGTAATTATTCCGCAAGCTGTTGCTTCCAGTTGTGTCATAACAAGATTTAACTTTTCATTTGTTTCCCTTTTAATCTTCTCGAAAATGAATATAATCATGTGTTTTAGTATGAAAAAAAAAGGGTTTATTTTGGGAAATATGTAGACTTTGGTAATCGTTTAGTAAAAAGAAGCAGAATTGAGTTTATATTCAATATTTCTTTTAAACTCTGACAGGACCAACTTTTCGATTTTTAAAAATGTTTATATGGAATGCTTGAAGGATACTGATGCAAGGCAATTTACTGACAAAGCTGGGGTTCACTATGCAATCGGTTGCCAAACCTCTCTGACTCCACTATACCCAGCTCAGCTCACCTCTGCTCAACTTCGCTTTCGTAATTATTCCGCAGGTTGTTGCTTTGAGTTGAATCAAAAGTTTTGTGTGAATTATTTGTTTCTCTTTTAATAATTTCCAAAAATACAAGTTATCATGAGCCTAAGTATGGAATTTTCAATTAAGGGAAATGTGTAAACTTCATTAATCATTGCACCTAGAAATTCAAGTTTCAACAAGCATATCTATACATATAAAACAAAGTCCTCCGCCGTGTGAGGTTTTCACCAAAATGAAAGGGATTCACGACAATGGCTTTGATATATAATTTTCCAAGATTTTATTCAAATTGGTTGGAATTTAACTATAATTGTTGGAAGTATAGGAAAAAGTATAGCCTCTATTTTTGGTACTTGTCCAATATAGGGACTCTACTATACTGGTAACATGGTTAGTCTAGGGACTGTCAAACAAGAATCAAAGCTGAGCCGAGATCGCTCCCTTCAGATTCTCGAACCCCTATAAAAATTATTTTATACCCCTCAAATAACTAATAATAACACAATAATATAATAGTAATAACAATAAAAGGATCGTTTTATTAATAATAATAATAAGAAATATTTAATAAAAACACAATTTAATAGTAAACAAAATAAAAGGAACGAACGATACAATATAAATTGCAATAACAAAATAAACGATCAATTAAAAAATAATTAATAAAAAAACATATACAATTAATAACAAAATAAAATATAGAATCATTAACATAATGAAATATAAAATTAGTAACATAATAATACCGTAGTATATAAAAAATAAAAAAACAGTTATATTGAACACAATAATTATTTTTAAAAAAGGCAATAGTCATTTTTAAAAAACAGGAACATGGTGATAATGCAATTAACCGAATAATGCAATAGTAATTTACATATCTACAGCCAGTTGAATGATATAATATTTAATATTTCATTACATATGTCCTTTCTCGGAACATGAACTCGATCAAATACGATAATTGTATATTTTGTTATTAATTGTATATGTTGTTATTAAATATTTTTTATTTATTGTTTATTTTGTTATTGTAATTTATGTTGTATCATTCGTTCCATTTATTTTGATTGCTATTAAATTGTATTTTTATTAAATATTTCTTATTATTATAATTAATAAAATGATCCTGTTTTATTGTTATTACTATTATATTATTGTGTTATTAACTATTAGTTATTTGAGGGATATAAAATAATTTTTATAGAGGTTCGGGAATCCGAAAAGAGCCGAGCTTTGATTCTTGTTTGACAGTCCCTAGACTAACCAGTGTTACCAGTATAGTGGAGCCCCTATATTGGATAAGTATCCAGCTTTTATACTTCAGTTACCTTAAGAATTTCATGTGCATTATTAGAATATTTTATACCATATTATTTAAATGAGTATTTTATGGGTTATCGCAAAAACATTAATGCACATGAAAATAAATTTATATATAAAGAAACATTGTGTTTTGACAGACAAAACATGTAGACATAATATGTCGTATTACCTGTGCAAAGCCGGGGAGGGTCGCTAGTATCATCTCTTTTGAAATGTTAGTTGAAACGTTATTTCTCGATGAAATAATTACTGAAATCAATTCATTTACCACAATTATATTCTCTTTTTCCATACTAAAGCTCACGATAACTTGTACTTTTAGAAAATATTAAAAATAAAAGGAATAAACTGTTGAAACTTGTAACAGATACCTAAAAATCTTTTTAAGTTATTTTTATTAATTATTATTTTGATAATGATTATTTTTAAGTATTTTTGTATTGAAGAGAAAAGATTTGCCCTGGCCAGGGCTCTAAACCACTGAGCTACCAGGGGTCGTATCCAAGTCATTATTTAAAAAGATAATGAAATAAGATAATCCAATTAAACTATAAGAAAGTATATCTACACCTAATAAAGTTCTAGAGGGGAATACATTATCATAATAATTATTAAAAAAATATATATAAAACAAGTTAATATAAAAATCCACATTAATAATCGATAATTAAAACAAGAGGCATTAAAAATAATACTATAAACATGATTGAGAGGAAAATAGTTGACTGGAAGATCTAATGTGGGAGTTAGATATTTAGATAGACTAATGCTCCTCTTAATATAATAATAATAACATTATATATATGAAAAGAAGAATGATGGTTATATATAACAAGTAATCATTGCAGTAATGGATAATAAGAATTAATCCTATATCTAATGGGTGGTTAGGTTAATAAAATTAGATAGATAGTAATTATTATTGACATTAATATATTTATTATATTAGTAAATAGTTTAAAATAAAATTTTAATTTTGGAGATTAATAAAATAATGAGCTTTGCTCTTTACTGAAGTTTTAAAAGTAATATATCCTATTGATGATTTACAAAATCATTGTTTTTTGTTAAAACTTTAAAATCTATTTATTTAGAGTATATTTTATTATTCAATTTATTTAGACAATTAATTGGTTTGTGTTCAACTCGGAAATATTTGTTATTACCTCTTTTGAGTTTAGAGTATATGGTTTTGATAGTATATCTTCCTTATGAATGAATTTTGAGTAAAGTATGAATATTTTATAGTTTATTTTATTGTTATATGATATAATTTTTTTAATATTTTATTTGAAAAGAAAAGATATGACCAGGACGGGGACTCGAACCCGGGTCTCCCACCTCTCCGTAGTGGCCCCTTAACCATCTCGGCCATTCTGGCTCGCTTCTCTCAAATAAAATATTTAAAAAATTATATCATATAACAATAAAATAAATTATAATAATATTAACGACTTAAAGTCAAGAAGATCCAAAAATAAAGTAATGTTCAATTAACATTCTCCCTGTGTATACATCGCAAATTGCGAGAGCACGGAGTTATAGGATCAGTGAAAGAAGAGATATGACTGACCGAGAAGCGAGCCAGGATGGCCGAGATGGTTAAGGCGTTACCACGGAGAAGTGGGAGACCCGGGTTCGAGTCCTGGTCCTGGTCATATCTTTTCTTTTCAAATAAAATATAAGTATTTTACTTTAATATCTTTAGTATGTACTGTATGGGAAGGAGCTTCGGGTTTATCTATTTTGGTTAGATTGTTTCGTAATCAAGGCAATGATTATTTATCAAGAAGTTTATCATCTTAAAGTATTTGATTATATTATTGTGGGAGTTAGACAGTCTGGGGGTGCAGTAAAAAAAAACAAAAAAAAACACTAAATAAGATAAACTTATTTATTGTAAGTGCCAACATTTCGGCCTATGTTGTAGGCCATCTTCAGGGCTATGAGAGATGAAACATAACAAAAATAACTATAAAAAACATTGCAATACCAAGAAAATGAGAAATTGATGGGTAATGAAATTATGGATGGATATAATGTTAAGGGCATATATGAATACAAGATTACATCATAAGAGTACAAAAGGTGTACAAATGGATTTGCCTGACTTGGATGCGGCGTATGTATCCAATCCGTTCTCATCACCGTTCCTATACCCCCATGATCCCGCAATTTTTTCGATGTATACACGGGGAAGAGTGTTCATTGAACAATACTTTAATTAGGATGTTGTTGACTTACGTCAATATATTATTTATATTTTATTTTTATTAATTATTATTTTGATAGTATTGGTTTTTAAATATTTTTGTTTTGAAGAGAAAAGATATGCCATATTGCGATGTATAGGATCAGTAAAGAGTACGGATTTGCCTGACTTAGATAGGATCCCTGGTAGCTCAGTGGTTTTGAGTACTGCGATGGAGACGCCCGGACGAACCGGGTTCGAATCCCGGCCAGGGGACTAATCTTTTCTCTTCATAACAAAAATATTGAAAAAATCTTTTCTTTTTTAATGATAAATAACTCATGGTTTCCAGCACTAATAAATAAGTTTTCTATTTCAAACAATTTTATAATTATAATATTATTTCATATATACTATTATTTGTTATTAAACTGTATCTTAAATATCGACCACATTTCTTACTCAGTTCTACCCTTTTATTTATACCTAAATAATTTTTTTTTTTTATAGGTGGCATTATACAGTTAAAATGTGGGAGGATATTAAAAAATCTAATTTCTATACAGAGTATGGCCGTCTTCTACCATCTCAGACTTCTGCAAAAATGGAACTGGGAAACACATAATCATAACAATTATAAGTTATTTTTTTGTAAATTGTGGTTAAAGTTTAACTGAATTAATATAATTTTGTTTTTAAAGATCTTTTTAAATTTCCTGTTTTTTTTATGTACTCTTTAACTGATGTTTCTGTGATATAATTTAATTTTTCTAAGATACAACTTAGTTCTGCTCTATCTGTAATTTTTTTTTTTTTTTTTTTTTTTTTTTATTATGGCTTTAAGACTTAATTTCAAAGTCCTATTTTGCCAGATATCTGTAATATTTTTATTTATATTAGAATTTTCCAGTATTTTTTAAAAATGATTTCAATTAAATTGTTTTTAGAGATAGTAAATGATGTATTAAAATATAAATGTGCTATGTAATATGTTGTAGTTATGAAATAACCCTTATAAATTTTGTGATACATAATTGATTATATTTTTATTTTAAAGAGAATCCCGGCTGGGGGTATATCTTTTCTCTTTAAAATAAAAATATTTAAAAATCAAAATAGCGGACCAATAATTATAAAAAATAATTGAGTATAAGTTTCTTTTTCTTTTTTTTCTGATGTATGGAAGTCAGTAGCCGTGGTATACATAATAATGTCCTTATCACCAAACTTAAGTAATAAATAGGATGGAAAATCACATTTTTCAAGTTCTTTTATTTTATTAATTTACTGGAAGACATTTTATAAACATAAATCTAAATCTCATAAAAAAAAAGTTGAGTTTTTCATTCTCCTACACTATCTCTCTCATGGTGTTCAAATGAAAAAAGGTTAAAATACACCTGTTAATAACATCAGAAAGCTTTAATTTGGGTAAAATCATTGGAGCCGTTTTAATCAGTTGCTTCATTGTAATTATAACTTCTATAATTAAAATTGTTGTTATAGACTTTTGGTAGGGGGATATTTATATTTCTTGGGAGAGTGAAATTCAACAGGTGTGATCTAATTTAAGAAGAAATAAAAACACAAGACTCTCACCTTAATTTAAAGGGATCCATAGGACCGAAGATTTGTCAGAGTACTTTTCTTTAAAAAATGTTAAGCTTTTGATCTTCCGACTTTGTGGTGGTCGAAGTTTCAAAACCGTGTGTAACCACAGGGCTGATTCAGAATGATAAGGGTTTGATTCAGAATTAATTTAGTTCACCTCGAGTTCAATATACGAGAAATGATACTACTTATAGAAAAGTTGCATTTGTTGGTGGCCACTAATCTGTTTTTAATTTCTGTCCCTATTCTATGGTTACCAGTGACAAAGGTAAGTAAATTCAGACAATTGTTCAAAGTTATATCTTCCGAAGGAAACTTCTGCTCCTACTTGACTGGGTGACTCTTGTGAGAACATAAACTTTGTTTTGTCCTTCTTTATAAATATGCCTAAACATTTAGCTGCACCTTCCAGGGCCAAAAATGACTTGCAAGCAATCAATTGAGCGGCCTATAATATCAATACCATCTGTGAATTGTACTGGATAATCAAATATAGTGCCAGTAGCCTTAACATACCAGAGTTTTGAAACGCCTTTTCAAGGAGGAGGTTGAAGAGCATACATGCGAGAGCATCTCCTTGCCTAACCTCTCTTTGTGAAGGATATGTTTCCGACAAATTTCCACAAAAGTCATTGTTTGTTTGTTTGTTCATTTAACGTCACTTTATGCCGCTATGGCTAATCGGAGGATGCTACAGTGGGAGCTCTAAATTTTGCCTATCCAGGTTTAATTAGGATAGGGATTTTTAAGAGTACCTGACATCGTACAGGCTCGGGATCCCCGTTTAACACCCCTTCTGAAGGACGGCGTAACTAAGGATTTTTTACTCCCTTAAAAAAATCCTAGGGCCACCTGCCGGGCTACAAACCCGCGATATTGGGTTTAATAGTTTGTTACGCTAACCACTAGACCACAGGTGACCCAACAGTCATTGTCATCCTTGCCAGTCGTATTAGCTTTGTGGTTATTTTCAATTCATTCACAGCCATATACAACTGATCTCTATGAATCGAACCAATTGCCGATTTGAAGTCGATAAAGATGTGGAGGGTCTTTTTACGGTATTCTCTGCATCTTTCCAATATTATAAGAAGATTAAAAATTTTATTGATATGAGCCAACCTCTCATGGAACAAATGGAAGGAGTCGTTGGAAGAGGATATTCAAAAGGATCTTATAGAAACAAGGAAGCAGTGAGATTAATCGATAATTAGAACATTTAAATTGATCACCTTTCTTGGGTATACCACAGTCGGTTACCAGTCAGAGGGCATAGATTCTTCTTCCGAAACTGACTCTCCATGATTATACTATGGAGTGCCTTTATCAATTGTCCACCACTTTTAAAAAGCTAAGCTGGCATCCATCATGGCCAGGTGCTTTATTGTTCTTCATCAGCCTGTTATTGCATCAATCACATCCTCCTCATCTGGTGGTTCCAAATCTTCTTTATCTTGATATGTTTGGGCAGGTTCTAAAGATGACCTTGTCCATTCAAAAGGTTCTCGAAGTTTCTTTGCCATTCAGAAAGACATGCCTTTTTGTCAGTTATGAGATTCATGTACATCCCTGCATCTTGAGGGTATTTGTTACATCCTCCAGCTCAAGATTTTCAAAATGCCTTTTCTTTCTTTTGTGTAGTAGTTTCTCTTTTCCCCTTTTACCTACTAATCCTAAATGTTTAGGAGAGCAAATAATTTTTTTTTTAAATTTATTCATTGATATTTACAACCGTATTACAATAATACAACAAGTAAATAGGATAAGCGATACATAATGACATGAGAATGACAAATAGAGAAACTACCCACTGATAGTACTCAAATCAAAGTTCAACTAAGAAGGTCATGTGACCATCTTCTTTTCAGACGCCTCGAAGGATTATTGGTAATTGAAGAGGAAGCTAGAGGGTTTGAGTGGTAATGAAGTTTGTTATGAAAGGATAGATACGGGTTCGGGCCAAATCAGCAACAAAAGGGACATTAAGGTCATTATGGATGACTTTATTCTTAACAAAATAAGGAGCATTGAGGATTTTACGATGGATTTTGGATTGTAAGCATTGGAAACGAGAGGAATTTGATGGCTTAGTGGAGCCCCAAAGCTCTACTCCGTAAGTCAAAATAGGTCGTATGATGGTTATGTAGGTGAGTCTTTTGTAGTTAATTGGCAGCTCAGAGCGTTTGTCTAGTAAGTGTTGAATTAGCCTGAAACGTCGAGCAGTTTCTTGTCTTTTCAGTCTTGTATGAAGATTCCAGGTTAATCGTTTGACGAGGTGCAACCCTAAGTATCGGATCTGTTGTACAGGCACCAGTGGGATATTATTAAAGGATACTGAAGGGCAGGAAGTCATTGGTTTATGACGTAAGGTAAAAGTGATTTGATGCGATTTTTGAGAATTTATTTTAATTCTCCAGTTTTGACACCATTTTTCAAGATTAGTGATGTGGGATTTGAGGCTTTGGGACGCAATAACTGGATTGGTGTTGACTGATAATACACATGTATCATCAGCATACGTGGTAAGGATAGTATTAGGATGAGTTGGGATACCAGCTGTATAAAGGATTGGGCCAAGGATACAACCTTGAGGGTCATCAGCAGATTGGGAAAAGAGGGATGAATAGACATTATTATGGTTTACTTTGAAAGTTCTATTTGTGAGATAGGATTAAAGGATGAGAAAGTATGTAGGGGGTAGGAATTTACGGAGTTTGTAGAACAAGCCAGGATGCCAGACTCGGTAAAAAGCCTGTTCCACGTCAAAAAAGACACCTGAACAATATGATCCACGTTCTACTGCAGAGGAGACTAAATCCACCACACGATGACATTGCTGAATAGTGGAGTAGGATGCTCAGAATCGAAACTGGTGATCTGGTGTTATGTGATTTGCATCAAGAATGGGGTACAATCATTTAAGGATGAGTTTTTCTAGGATTTTACCCATGAAAGGTAAAAGAGAGATAGGACGGTAAGAGGATGGGTGTTCCGTTTTTTTTTGTTTTTTTTTTTAGGTTTGGGTATCATTTTCACAATGGATAATTTCCAGAGGTCAAGAAAATATGTGGAGCAGATTGCAGCATTACATATATATAGGTAAGGAATAGAATAGCTCTTCTAGAAAGGTGTTTTAAGATATGAATTGTGATGAGGTCGTGCCCAGGAGCTTTACGGGAATGTAATCTTTGAATAATGTTGGATATTTCTGAAGGATGGAATGTTTTGGTAATTTATATTTCACACTCACCTACATTGGGTGGAAGGGACGTTAGGAGGGGAACATCTAACGCTTCTTTTATATATTCAATGTGAGTTGGGTTAATGACATCAGGATATGGATGAAGAGAGCAAAATTAACCATGGAATTCATCAGTATCATTATCAATCTGGCAACAAAGTACACGTTAGATTGAGAAACTGGAAGCCCAATTTGGAGAATCCATGTTACCCCATTCTCCAATCAAAACCAACACTCACCAATTTTTGTATATTTTTTATTTTGGTTCTGTTTTGCTGAATGTTGTCAATGTTAAAGGAATAAATGATCTAATATTCAGACTACTTTTATTATTCACATATCTATCATACATCATACTACCATTGATATACACTGTTATTTTTCAGTCTTAAATATGTTTACAAAAAAAGAAAAAACATTTTTACAAGAAGGCTATATATAAATATATATTACATATGTAATATATAATTATACATGCAGATATATAATTTCTAGTATTTTAATCCATCAAAAAAATTTATAAATACATTATGATTCACTGAGATAGGACAGTTATTTCTCCCCAACCTTTCTGGTTAAAAAGTTTACTACCTCACTGCTTAATTTTTAATATAATAAAGAAATTCAGAGATAACTCTGGGAATTCATTTTACAAGACAACAACTTTTGGATTCTTATTAATTTAATTAATAATATTAAATTCTTTTTCCTGTTTGAGCAAAAGTGGATACATGAGACAGCAAACTTCTTTTCCACTTAGGTTTTAAACTTATATACAAAATTAACTCCTTAATCAATATACAATTGCCACTTGGCGAATAATAAGCCACAAGCTAAACATACAACCAATATACAACATAAGTAAGTAACCACTAGTCATGCTAAAAATATATAAATATTAACCCAACATTTTGTAATTCACTTGTACAACAACACATTAAACTTGATAAAAGAAGAAAATAATTTCTTCCATATTTCATGCCTTTTTGCAATTATTTTACAAGCATAAAGAAATAGTACTTTTTTTTTAATATGCTCCATAATTGATTATAAATAAGTTAACACAATTAAGAGGAAAGTTCCAGTGCATGGTTTGGAATAGTTTGTAAGGAATAAAGTAATAATAATAAGGCTTAGCGAACCAGAAGGCTCGATGCAGATTCAAACAATCTATGCTAAAAAATTTCCATCCATGGACCACCACCACCCAAACCAGTTTAATCACTCTTAACAAAATCCTCCCACTGACACCAACCCCTAAGACATTTACCTGACTACTCAGGACTTTTAATGGATTCATTCGTTGCAAAGCCCAACAAAAAGTCCATTTCAAGCTTAGCGACACTATCACTTCATTTTTATTAACCAAGTGCATGCTCTGTAATGCGCCTTTGTGTGATCTCCAGTAGCCTCATCCTTTTCTCATCGGCCCCCGCATCCCTACCCGTACATACTCTGTGCAATACCTTATTTCCGAATATTTGATGACGTTTTTTATCCTTCAGTGTTAGTGGCCTACCCACTTTAATATCACCGCTCAGAAAGAATGATAGTTTGTAATGTCAAGATCGATAAAAAACTAGCACTTCCTCTCTGCCTTTCTGTTAGGCATCAAATAATTTCAAACTATAGATACCAAAGGCTAACTTATTATTAATTTGTAAAAAGATACTTTTGAAGCTGAAAATACCGAAGGATAAAATTAAATAATGCAATCAACAACTACTACCACCACTACTCTAACGGTGCTATGGTCCATTCAGGACCTTGGTTGTTCCTCCATCATATTTTGGCTTTTTTATGATGGAGGAAATAATATCTGGTGTCTCATAGAATTTTCTTATTTCCTCATTGATATTCATCCGCCACCGCTTAATCTTGCTAATCATAATTCATAAGAAATAATTTTGTATAAATATCGAGGAAATAAACAGTAATTTATTGACTAAATAAATAACTAGTGATTACTTATGAAGTAAATTATACAAAAATAAACAAATTTATAAACTCTTTTAATTACAGAAATTATAAAACAATGGTAACCATAAACAATAAAACATTTTATTAAAAAATTAGTAATATTTTTAAAAAGCAACATATGAAATGCAGAGTGACCGCAAATATTCAAACAACAAATTAAATTAAATTAAGAACTAGAGACATTTTAATGATTTTAGATTTTATCATCTCAGTCTTCTCAATAAAATAACAGGTATTTATAATCATTTGTCAACTGATCTATCTTGAACAAAATACAACTCCTTTCATAAAGATAAATTAAACCTTATTGTCAACTACAGTACGGTGACTACTGTGACCTAACAGCCTGATTTTATCCCAAGATGAAGGCTAGTTTCTCATTTCTGTTAAACACTCAGTGGACCCAGGAGATATGAGGTAATGAGTTCCCTCCCAAAACCACTAATTATCTATCAAGAGAAACTAACACGATTATTATGGCATAAAATCAATGACTAGACTGCCTTAATATACTGCATACTGGTAGGCAAATCTTATATCAAGTCATTACCTTATACGAAGGAGTAATACTCTGTTTAAGTTATAAGATCAGTGTATAAATTCAGATTGACTATTAGAATAAGCATTTTAAAGATGTGTCATCATGTGTAGGCCATTATATATTCATAATTGGACAAAATTTGTTTCAAATAAAGAAGCTTAGTTTTAAAAATACAATTCTACAGCAGGAGACATTTTTTATAAACTTTAAAATTAGCAAGCAATAATAGCGGAAAAAAAGCATCAGGCCAGTAATATAATTTTTTCTTGATTTTAAAAAAGTAATCAATGAAACATATTTAAGTATAAAATTTACAGAAGCTGTTTTTATTCCTTTCTTTTTTTTTCTTGACTTCTTTACACATATACATAATATACATAAATATATACATAAAACAAAGATAAAATTAATTACATTATTTTGTTTTAAACATCAATAAATGAACATTTAATTAGATTCACACACTATACACATTTATCTACCACTTAATTTAAAATAACAATGTATTAGAGGGAGCCAAATCAGCAATACCCTTCAAATATTTATTCAACATCATTTATACAGATTATTGAGAAAATACATAAAACATGTATTAAATTTAATTCTCCTTCTCAAATTGTTTTAAAGAAATTAACAGGATTCTAAGCTTGTGACAACAAGAGTGGTCAGTTTCAATGGAGACCACAAGGGAGCTAACATGTACCACAAACATTGAAGTGCTTTCATTACATATTGCATGCAAGTTATAAAAACAAGCTGGATGATATAATATTCATCATTTAAAACACTAATCGATATGCAATTAAACTGTTTCATGATTTAGACCAATGTTACAGCTAATTAATTATTATTCTATTAAACAAATTCTAATCGTTATTAAATATAAAGACATGCAAATATTTGGGAATCAAAAACTATTTTATCTCTTCCATTAAAAAAAAAGTTTGTCTTGCTTGGGACAAGCAATCCCAACACATGTATGAAAATAGGAAATATGAAGGACTTTTGGGATCAGTTTAATCCAAATAATTTCTGGGATATATTGGTTTGAAACTAGTTTAATTTTATATCTAGTAATCAACCGTTTATAAGAGGCCTTAATGTCAGTGAAAACAAAGTCAAAGAACTAAAAATATATAAATATATATATCCAATAAACCACATGGTTTAGATTCTTTATTAGTTTAAGAAAAACAACTTTTAGTGAAAATTTGAAAACAAAAGAAAAATTGCAGTTTAACTTAAAAAGTTCATAATCTAGATTTTCAGATTAGTTTAGAAAATGTATCAATGGTTACATGAGTATTTTAAAATACTTCATTTCTTCCCTCCTTTAACCCTTTGTAATTATTTAATAATTTCTATAAGTAAAAATTAATCTCCAGCTTGCAAAAATGACATGGTATAAACATTTTAATATATGCACAACTGAAATGTATGTTTTATGTGAATTTGCTTTTCTTTATTTTTTGTCCAAATTTTTGTAATTACCACTAATTAAAAATAAACTGAATAAAAACGTTATCTACAAACATATTGCATAGGCTTGTACAGGCAAATATCATATAATTGTGTATCTATTAAAATACTAATTATTTTAAACAGAATCTCATGTAATAACTAATTTTCAGCTTATGATTTTCAAAATACTCACTAGCCATGAGAAAACTAATATACATACTAATTATTATAATACAACTACAAAACAATTTATTATGTAAAATGTTAAAATATAATCACAATATAAAACAGAAATAAAAAAACTACCAAAAAACATAAAATAATAAAAAAAACATAACAATATATGTTAACCTATGTACATATCAACAATGCAGAAGAAAATTAATATATATTTAAATTTTGAATGAAATTAAAATTTGATTACCATTTTATAAAAAACTTTATAGGGAACCTGAACATAAAACTGGTTTGAATTTGAATTAATTTAATGAATAAAAATAAAAAAAAAACA
Source organism: Arma custos (assembly GCA_037127475.1). Classification (NCBI taxonomy): domain Eukaryota; kingdom Metazoa; phylum Arthropoda; class Insecta; order Hemiptera; family Pentatomidae; genus Arma; species Arma custos. The sequence continues at coordinate 46,621,189 of CM073759.1, read as the reverse complement.
TTTCTTTGAGTATATAATAGATACAAATTTAGTTTCTTGTATAGTAACCAAAATATAAATGTTTGTATTTTTCTTCTACAGTGACAGTATGTATGTTAATATTAAAATATAACAAACAAAAAGTGAAACTCTAACCCTCCAGAACTGGCTAAGGTATAATTTATCAAATAGAAATAAAATATCTAATTTTCCTTACATCATAAGTAAAGATATATATTAATTAAGAACCTCCTTAAAAATTAAATTTAAGCAATCGTATCAACATAAAGCTATTATAAAATTTATCAAAATTCAAACTTGTAACCACAGTAAATCTATCTAATTTTAGCTATACAGTCTGTACTCTTTGTCAGCCTTTATTAAGGGCACAAAAATGACAATTTCAGTCTGTCATGACAAAGCTGCCATGAATATTTTTATTTATGCATTCCATACAATATAAGTCGATACCCAACATATCCCAGTCCTCTATGGTTTCAAATAAAGTTTATTGAGCATTTTTATTTATTTTTTAATGAAAAAATTGAAAAAAATATACTACATTAAAAATAAGAATACACCTTTGTATATTCATTTAATTATATGCATTAATAAAATACCTCTTACGATTAAAGCCCGGCTTACAAAATATTTTATAACAAAAGTCACAAAAATATGAAATTATTAAAAATATTAATATTAGTTTGATTACGATTGCTTGTATGTACAATATTTTGTTTATTATCATTATATTACTATTAGGTTCAAATGTAGAAAAAAGTAAAACTAGTTTCAAAATTAATAACTATATAGATACTTGTACATTCCTGATTTTTTTTTTTTTTTACATAAGTACAATAGATTTTAAATTTTGTTGTCACAATTTAGTGTTTCAATTAGATTTGATCCAATAAAAACATATCCATATCGCTTTGCGAAAACATGGCATAACTAACTGAATTTGAAGGATATTTTAAAAAATTAAATAATTCTAAAACCTTAAAGACTACATAATAAGGAATTTTTGTACTACAATCGAAAAACAAATTAACCAATTCTATGGCTAATAACAATTTTTTATTACTACTTTATTTGGATAAGAATAAAAACAAACATAAAACTTTTAGAAAAATAACAAATAATACAACAGCCATGCTGATGGAACATTCTTAGTTCCTCATGATGAATTCTGGCATAAGCAAAATACCACTTACCAGCTACATATCAGTTATACTAATATGTAAATTGAGCTTGAAAAGACAACTCATGAAATTATCTTAGACTCCTATGTTCTGTTCTGCTCCCCTTAATAAAATATGTTCCTTTGTCTGCTGGCGTTGATGATCTTGTTGTAAAGTTTTTAAAAGTTCCTGCTGTTTTCTGTGTTCCGCCTATAAATTAGGAAATATTTTATAAATGCTAATAGATAGTTGATATCTGCTTAGCGCATATATATATATATATATATATATATATATATATATATATATATATATATAAACCTGTCCAATATTTTTAATATAAATGAGATGATTGAACAAAATAACGAAACTTACTTGTATGATCATGGTTATTATGTAAAGGAGATGGTTGGGGGGTGCAGTCAATAAGAACACCGAATAAGTGAAATACTTATATTATGTGCCGACGTTTCGACCTACAGTGTAGGTCATCTTCAGGGCTAACAGAGAAACAAACAGAACAAAAATGTAAAAACATCAAAGTTGTACAGTAACAATACTAGTGACAAATAATGTAGAAAAATACAAAGTGGCAGATATGAAAATAGAAGATAAAGAATATTAAAAAGGAGTCAGATTATAATAAAATAAAGATATAGACAGATTTAAAAATTACTGATAATGAAAAGGCATTAAACTAGTGGTAGATATAATAAAAATCAGATAAAGACAAATATAACAAAATTATTGAAATAGTGACAGATATAATTATAGAAAATGTGATAGAATATAATAAAATTAAGATAAAGACAGATATAACAAAGATATTGATAATGGAAAGAAAATGGAAATAATGGCAGATATAATAAAGAAAGACAGATTTAATAAAATTAAAGAAAATGAGCAGAAATGATAAATAATAAATAACGCAAATAAAATAAAAATAGAAAATAAATGTACAGAATGGATAGTACAGTACAATATAATAATATAAAGAAAAATCAAAAGGAGGAGTTAAACAAAAGAACAAAACGAGGATATTTACATATAAAGAAAGGTTGGAATATGAATAATACAGAAAAACTAGTAAAATAAAGGTGTAAAATGTATGATAACGGACTTAATGATGTTACCAAATTACAGAAAAGTATGGAAATATATGTACAATAACAACTGTGAGTAATAGAAAAACTATTGTACAATAACACCAGTGTACAATGACTGTTTTGAAAATATAGTAGATAGGAATAGAATATGAAAAGATAAAATAGGTGAAAACGCTAGTACAGTAACAATAGTTTACAATGTATGTATGAAAAAATTAGATGGGATTAATGAATTAGAAAAATAAAATAGGTGTATAAAAATATGAACACATGATTACCAACATATGATGGATGCCAAAATGATAAGGGGAAAAAATAAGAAAATTAAAAATGTAGAAAGGATAAAGAGAAAAGTTTAAAATAAATAAAAAGAAGAGATGAAGAGGAGACCTACCGAATGATGGGAAGCGTGACCGTTACAGATCGCGGCTAGAGTGTACTGTGCCAATTTGACCGTTGAGAACGAGGGGAGAGATGGGGGCGGAATCTAGTGGCCGGAAAGTTAACTATAGAAGGTAACTATACTGGAGTATAGGAAAAAAGGATAAAAAATATAAATAAAATTAAAACAATGAAAGAAATGTCGATAGAGTGATAAAAAAGAAAACATCAAAGTCGGAGTGACGGGAAATTATCGGATTCCAGCAAAAGAACGTTAAGACCGGGGGAAGAGATAGGGGCGAAATCTAGTGGCCAAAAATTAACTATAGAAGGTAACCATGCTGGAGATTAGGAAAAGATGGGGAAAGGGAGTAGATGGATAAAATTAATATGAATACATATTTTTATATAATATGAATACAATAAAAATAAAAAAATTGAAACAATGAAAGAGATGTAAACCGAGTGATAACAAAAGAAACATAAATGACGAAGAAACGGAATTTAAGGTCTTTTGAGTAAATTAAAAATTTGGGAGTAGGTAGAGGAAAGGTGATGAGAGTCAGACTTAAGATTGATAGAGGAGGAATCTAAATTTATGTGGATGGTTTCAGAGAGGATGCGTTTGTCATGGTTATGCGCTGTAGCTAGGATAGACGTATTTTCAAAATCAAAGGTGTGGTTTAAAGAAATGGCATGTTCGGAAAGTTTAGAGGAGGTGAGGTTATGGGAGGAAATGGCATATTTGTGTTGAGAAATACGGTCTTTAAGGAAGTTTTTGGTTTCACCTATATAGGAAGAGTTGCAATTAGTAGAAGAACAAGGTATCCGATAAACGACATGGGAACGAAGCTTGAAGGGAATAGGATCTTTGATACGGGTATAGATATGGGAAAGTTTGTTATGGTTTATGTATTATTAAAGTATGTTATACTTTCCCATATCTATACCCGTATCAAAGATCCTATTCCCTTCAAGCTTCGTTCCCATGTCGTTTATCGGATACCTTGTTCTTCTACTAATTGCAACTCTTCCTATATAGGTGAAACCAAAAACTTCCTTAAAGACCGTATTTCTCAACACAAATATGCCATTTCCTCCCATAACCTCACCTCCTCTAAACTTTCCGAACATGCCATTTCTTTAAACCACACCTTTGATTTTGAAAATACGTCTATCCTAGCTACAGCGCATAACCATGACAAACGCATCCTCTCTGAAACCATCCACATAAATTTAGATTCCTCCTCTATCAATCTTAAGTCTGACTCTCATCACCTTTCCTCTACCTACTCCCAAATTTTTAATTTACTCAAAAGACCTTAAATTCCGTTTCTTCGTCATTTATGTTTCTTTTGTTATCACTCGGTTTACATCTCTTTCATTGTTTCAATTTTTTTATTTTTATTGTATTCATATTATATAAAAATATGTATTCATATTAATTTTATCCATCTACTCCCTTTCCCCATCTTTTCCTAATCTCCAGCATGGTTACCTTCTATAGTTAATTTTTGGCCACTAGATTTCGCCCCTATCTCTTCCCCCGGTCTTAACGTTCTTTTGCTGGAATCCGATAATTTCCCGTCACTCCGACTTTGATGTTTTCTTTTTTATCACTCTATCGACATTTCTTTCATTGTTTTAATTTTATTTATATTTTTTATCCTTTTTTCCTATACTCCAGTATAGTTACCTTCTATAGTTAACTTTCCGGCCACTAGATTCCGCCCCCATCTCTCCCCTCGTTCTCAACGGTCAAATTGGCACAGTACACTCTAGCCGCGATCTGTAACGGTCACGCTTCCCATCATTCGGTAGGTCTCCTCTTCATCTCTTCTTTTTATTTATTTTAAACTTTTCTCTTTATCCTTTCTACATTTTTAATTTTCTTATTTTTTCCCCTTATCATTTTGGCATCCATCATATGTTGGTAATCATGTGTTCATATTTTTATACACCTATTTTATTTTTCTAATTCATTAATCCCATCTAATTTTTTCATACATACATTGTAAACTATTGTTACTGTACTAGCGTTTTCACCTATTTTATCTTTTCATATTCTATTCCTATCTACTATATTTTCAAAACAGTCATTGTACACTGGTGTTATTGTACAATAGTTTTTCTATTACTCACAGTTGTTATTGTACATATATTTCCATACTTTTCTGTAATTTGGTAACATCATTAAGTCCGTTATCATACATTTTACACCTTTATTTTACTAGTTTTTCTGTATTATTCATATTCCAACCTTTCTTTATATGTAAATATCCTCGTTTTGTTCTTTTGTTTAACTCCTCCTTTTGATTTTTCTTTATATTATTATATTGTACTGTACTATCCATTCTGTACATTTATTTTCTATTTTTATTTTATTTGCGTTATTTATTATTTATCATTTCTGCTCATTTTCTTTAATTTTATTAAATCTGTCTTTCTTTATTATATCTGCCATTATTTCCATTTTCTTTCCATTATCAATATCTTTGTTATATCTGTCTTTATCTTAATTTTATTATATTCTATCACATTTTCTATAATTATATCTGTCACTATTTCAATAATTTTGTTATATTTGTCTTTATCTGATTTTTATTATATCTACCACTAGTTTAATGCCTTTTCATTATCAGTAATTTTTAAATCTGTCTATATCTTTATTTTATTATAATCTGACTCCTTTTTAATATTCTTTATCTTCTATTTTCATATCTGCCACTTTGTATTTTTCTACATTATTTGTCACTAGTATTGTTACTGTACAACTTTGATGTTTTTACATTTTTGTTCTGTTTGTTTCTCTGTTAGCCCTGAAGATGACCTACACTGTAAGTCGAAACGTCGGCACATAATATAAGTATTTCACTTATTCGGTGTTCTTATTGACTGCACCCCCCAACCATCTCCTTTACATAAGATCATCCAGTCAACCATTTTCAACTCATAGATCATGGTTATTATTCAAAACATCAAGTACAAAGTATATTCACATAAAAATATTAATTTAAACAATTTTTCTTGCCCAGTATATCTATCCATATGCTGGGTAAGAAAAATTAAAACAAGTAAAGAAAACAGATGAACAATACCTGTTATTTAATTTTAGATAAAAGAGATTTTTTTATTTTAACTGTTATTTTCTTGGTTGTACTATTTTTTTTTATGGTATCTATCTTTTATATTTTTTTTCATTATTGCTAATTGTTAGTAATTAAGAATCTTTAATATTGAAATAAATTTGAATAAAGCTACTATTTTTTTTAATAATTAAATATTTCAGTATTTGGTAATATTAATAACTCCTAAATCCCATGTTATTACTACTATAATTTTATTACTCATTGAAATTATTGAAAAATGCATACATTTTTCAAAATTGTACTTTTATTAAAACAAAAATCTATCATTAATGCTCCATCTATGTTTGGCTTTGATTAGTTATTTTATAATTAATACCTTGAGATGTGTAAAATGATTCTGATACACATGAGAGCTTGTGAAAGGAACTGTTTGTAAGTCCTCTTCAATTTCCTGAATTTGAACCTGAAAAAAATGATTTGAATTTTGTTAAGTAAATAGTACAAAGTCATTTACTGAGCTCGAATAGAGAAATTTATTGAATAGGCAAAGTTATTGATAAATATAAGAGTAAGTATAACTTATTGCATCTTAAGTTGAAAAACTCTAAGGATATACAGTTTTTCCCTAATCCAGTCATTTATAATGTCTGGATATATATTATTTTAAAATGTACCCATAATTGGAGACAATACACATTATATATATTTTCAAATATAATCTTGTAAATCAAAATTTGACTTCTTTTGATACATGCACATTTTATCTTTGCGTTAATTTTGATCTAGAACTGTTTCCCTTTCAGTAAATCTTTATTCGTCATAGAACATGGGGCCAAAAACTTCTAACCACTTTACAATAACTGTACAAACCTATTCTATTCAGGTTTTTCTAATAAAAAAAAAATGAGAGCTTGTAATTTTGGTTTTTTCCTGGTACCATGATTTTTTGGTTGTTTTTAAAAATATGATAGCCCACATTCCTTGCAATTTTCTTCTATATCCAACATCTGTAACCCTTAATGTATAATCTTTCTCTCCTATCAATGTAACCATAACTGGTCCCCTAGAAAGAGAATAATTAAAAAATGTACTTAGGCATACAAGTTGAAAAATCTGGTCAAACTAATGACTACAAAGAAAAAAAATATTAAAAATTTTTAGTTCAAGAGTGTCTCAATTCAGGTTTAATCACATTATTTATTGAATATTATATTCAGATCATACATGAGGGCATCACAATAAGGGATATTCAGATGTTTAAAAATCTTTTTCCTAGCTCATTTATTCTGTTGGTATATAAGTATTAAGTTAAGTAATAAACTTTTTTTTGTTCATTATTTCCTTTAATTATTTCAGTCATTATTTTGTTTTTTAAAGTTTAATTATGAATTGAAAATGAACTCTTTTTAAAACAATAAAAAAGTTAATGTGACAAATTTCCACAATTTTCATGAAATATCGACTAACTTTACTGTGCCTGTTGATACAATAAATATTTATATGATTAAAGTTGCCTTACCCCTTGTGACTGTATTCGGTTTTCAAGATGCATGTGCCCTCGAAGGACTCCCTCTTCAAGGTCTGAATCAGGCGCATCCCACAAGTCAGAAGACTAAAACAAAAATAAAAATTAAAAAATAATTTCTATGATAATTGCAATCAGTTTTTAATTATGATTGCATAGAATATTTAAAAATAAAATCAAAGCACAGAAAAATTAGTTATTAACTTACTGTCACATCTATGGGAATTCTCAATGGATCATCATCTGAAATATTAAACAGAAAAGTTGAATGTATATAAAGATAATGTTTCATAAGGTACTATACCATAAATCATAAATCAAAAAGTGAAGTTGAAAAATACTCCATCAAATTCGGCAACTTATTTCAAAGCAATTAATGTAAAGTAAATTTTTGAATAAATCAAGAGACATTAAACAACCAACTATAAAAAAAGAGCAATGATTGCTAAGTTATTGAAAGATTCAACTTGTTAATCTCTAGTATTCCATCAATTTTTCATTTATCTATTAAACACTTTCTAGAGGCATTAAATAATATTTAATTAACAATTTATTCTAGGCTATGAGGATTTTATAAACTACCTGAAAATTGTAAAAAACTGGTACTGGCACTATCCAATAAGTCTGCACTGAAGAAGAAGTTTGTATCGAGTGAATAAGTGTCAAGTTGACTTCTTGTGTCAGAAACAATGACACTTTTATTTCCTCTAAGTCGCTTTGCTTCAGTTTCCTGCAGAACCATCTTCATTAGAATTAATGATTAAAATAAATATTGTTTTCCGGCATTCCGGTAGTTTAATTTTAAAGTTTAGAGAAATAAAATTATTTCTACAAAAAAACAAAACAAACAAATTTCAATAAATCAATAATATTAAAGTGTTCTGAGCAATAAACAATTGGATATAACTATAAGATGAATGAAATACTTAAGAAAATCCATTAAATTTTTGTTTTAATTGTAAAGAATTAATCAGGTCCAGTTAAGGATAAATAAGACAATGTGCAAAAGATACTGAAAATAGAGACAGCAAGGATACTACAAAAATACTGAGAATACAGATATTAAATTAGTAGCTGATGGATTACCAACAAAGTTATAATGAAATTGAATAAAGTAAACAATTCCTGTATCAGAAATACCCAAGTAATAAAAACAACCAAATGATAAGTTGAAAAAATTTAATAAGATGTACTAATCTAGGCTGGATGAGGAATCTAGTCTCTTCATCCATTATCTCAAGTTAGACTTTTACTTGATCATTATATTACATTATATATTAGGCTATACTAGTTTTAAAACCAGCTCAATCTGCTTCTTTTCACCACATGTTTATATTTTTAAATAAAAATTATCTTCGTCACCAAAAGTGTTTCAATCCAAAATCAATAAATGTTTTGAACTAACTGATGTGGTTGATTACCTAGGCCAAATATCATAATAAATTTTTTTTTCTATAAAATTCTTGAAAATAGATTGAGCCAGCTTTCACAATCTAGTCATTTCATGAGTGCCTGGTACTCAGAGTGTAAAATTTTAGTTTTTTAAGAAAATGTTTACTTTTTAATGAATACTAACTAATAAGTTAATTAAAGTAAAAATATGAAGCTATTTCAGAATTAGTTGTAATAGAAGTTCACAATTAGTTGTTAAAATAAAAATGTTACACCATTTTCTTCTTATAATAGTTAGTACAACCATACCTCCAAGCTTTCTGGACTACGCTTAATTCTTTCGGTGGCAGAAACTGAGGTTATAACTGAAGGACGATCATATTTTCCTGCCATGTGAGACATTTTCACTTCTAAATCTCGACTTGGAACCTAAGGAATTATTAATGAATGATAGAAATTATAAAGTAAAGATAGAAACAGTTAGTAGGAAATATATGATTTCCAGAAAAAATTAAATAATAAGCCTCCAAAAAAGTGTGTAGGTGATTCTTCCCTAATAAGACTGAATACAAATTCATGAGTGTTATTATACATACTACAGTGATTAAAAAGTAAGGTGAATCACAGCTCCCCGGCATTAGGAAGGTAGGTAAATTTTTTTTCCTAGGTAGGTAGGACTGTATAACATTTGCCAAGCGTCTGTTTGTCAAAAGGTTTGATTATCTCCAAGTTACACGTGTTTTTGTAAACAATCAAAATGAATTTTCTGATTTTTACAATGGGTGATTTTGTTGAGCAAAGAACTTGCGCCAAATTTTGTTTGTGGAACGAATATTCTTGTGCGGACAAGTTGAAAATGTTGCGGAAGATCTATGTTGATCAAACTATGGGACAAAAAAACGTTTATAAGTGGTACAACGAGTTCAAAGCGGGCCGAGAACGTGTTGAAGATGAACTGCGCTCTGGACAACCATCAACATCTACCGAGGAGGGCCACGTCCAAAAAATCAAAGAGTTGGTGCTTGAAAATCGTTGATTGACAATTAGAGACCTCGCTGATAGTGTTGGAATATCATTTGGCTCAGCCCAAACCATTTTGAAGGATGCTTTGTGTCTCAAACGCGTCAAGTCTCGATTGGTGCCAAAACCGCTCATTTTTTTGGAAAAAAAGCGTCGCATTGATGTGTGTGAAACTTTGCTGTCTGATTATCAGGACCACTTGAAATGCATCATTACAGGAGACGAAACTTGTATTTACGTAAACGACCCTGAAACCACCGACCAATCCAGCGAATATCATGCAAAAGGTGAAGCAAGACCGAAAAGACCACGGCAAAGTCAGTCGAAAATCAAGGTTATGTTGACAGGTTTATTTGATTATCGTGGTGTGGTGCACTATGAATTCCATCCACTGGGCCAAACTGTCAACAAATAATATTATTTGAGCGTTAGGCATCGTTTGTATGAAGCTGTTTGTCTGAAACAGCCAGAATTGTGGGCGAACAGCTCTTGGTTCCTTCATCACGATAATGCACCGGTTCACAGTGCTTTTTTGCCAAAAACTCGATTCATATTGCTCCTATTAGCCTGATTTGGCTCCATGCGACTTCTGGCTATTCAGCAAACTCAAAAGGCCAATGCGGGGACGCCGTTTTGACACGATTCAGGAGATAAAAACCGAATCGAAGAAGGTCCTGAAGGCTATACCGAAAAAACACTATTCCGACTGTTTCGAGGACTGGAAAAAGCGTTGGAAAAAGTGTGTTTTATCGGACAGGGATTACTTTGAAGGGGATGAAATTGATTTGGAAGAATAAATAAAGAATTTACATTTTATAAACAAATTCGCCTTACTTTTTGATCACAGTAGTATACTAAATAGTTTTAAGGTAGTTTTTAGTTCTTTAAACTTTGGACTAGACATTCCAATTTATTGAAGTGTAAGTAATAATAATTTTTTTTTTATCTAGAACTGAGATTTTTGTGTTGTGATGAAAAATCTTTTTCTAAATTTAAAATTTTTTAAATTGGAATTTTTATGAATTTATTAAAATAAGTTTCAACAGATTAAAACAATTATGAATAGAGAATCATTGAGCATGCCAGTCCTTGCAGGATTGCCTCAAGATATCTATGGAAAAACCTCTGCAAAAAATACATTATAGGTACTACTTCAGTGTATATCAAAAAATCATTAGTATAGCAGTTTATAAAACAAAAAACAGAGACCAAGACAAAGTTTAGAATATTATAGAATCAACAATATTTAAAAAAACTTTAATGGAATAATGAAAAGTTGACCAGTAAAGATCAATGCCAAGTAGATTATTGTTTGTTTATTCTACTATGGCTTCAAATTGGACTAAGAGGGAGTTATAAATTTTGCCTATCCAGATATAAATAAGATATGGATCTTAATATATTACCTGACTTGGCTAGGGACCTTTATTATTAATTTTTATGAATCTTTAAAATCAAACAAATAATCCTTTAAAATCTATATCAACTTTGTAATGGTTCAAATGGGACATTAAATCTTCAATATTAGTTTTTATATTACATTACCAAAATTAACCATTCATGTCCCCTTAATTTAAATCAAACCAACCATTTAATATATATATGTATATATATATATAGTTAAAAACTATGAAATATATACAAATATTAGATATTCAAAGTTATAAATGTACTATACAAAATCAATCCCAAAAAAATGATACTACTTCTATATGTTTGTAACAAAAAGAAAATATTGACAGAGGAAAAGAAATCATTACAATTCAAATTTACAATTAAACTAATAAAATTAATAAATTCTAGTTATAACAAAATGTTCTGTTGCCGTAGAATATTGCTTAATTCATTTAACAATATATTACCTCTATAGAGGAAATATCCTGGCAATGTGTGTTTGGTGCGGCATCGTAAGTGCTTGTGTTTGAGACCTCTTGCACGACAGTTGGGGATAACCCTGAGAGCAAAAGTTCAACATCTAGCTTGATCCCTTTTGGATTTGGTGACATTTCAACGTCCTCACAATCTTTTGTTGAAACGGGACTTCCATTCTTAACAAAATTAAAACAAAATAAATTAGCTGTCCTCAAGCAAAACATTGGTTACCATCATAGGTTTATATTCTATCGTGATGTAATAGTGGTTCAACACAACTTTAATTATTTATATTTAACCATATTTTCATACAATTTAATATACCTGTTTTGCAATTTATAATTAAACAGATAAAATGTACATACTATAACAGAAAACCTCGCTTGTTTAATTATAATATAAGTTTTTACAGCACACTTTAATTTTTTCCTTTAACAAAAAATAGACAATGACTTTATTTGAAGCAGATTAACTAACTTTCAAAATTTGTTCAATGAAATGCTCAGAGACCATACAATATACTTATTGATATAAAATTTTAATTCATCATTTCAATTAATGAAGGATCAAACAGGCATATATTTCTCTCACAAATATCAAGTTATATCTGATATGAATTTTAACTTGTTTTTAAAACCTAAAAACTTTCATTAATAGTATCACACATTAAATAAGTAATTAAAAGCTTGAATAATACAACAACAAAAAAATGTTTGACTCGGTTTATCAAATGTTATTGATAACTAAATGTTTTCAGAGATTAATTTAAAATTTATTAAAATATTACGAAAGCAGTCAACTTTCTAACATAAATTTAAATAGCTTCCATGACAACAACAATATACAACTTGAGCCTCCATCCTCCATGGAACCACTATCTGATAAATAGTAGTTTTTAAGGTTAAAACCTTATCCCCTTTATAAGGACATTTAAAATGCAGAACCCAATAAGTTCCTTAAGAATTTCGATGTCTGTTTTAAAATCTATAAAATGTGATTAATCCCTTTTCTATTTGACAACTAGAGCCATTGGAATTTCAAAACCTTGAAGATTTTTGCCACTTATAGCAATTTGAAAATAAAAATGTGTCAATTCTTCATGAAGATTTCTGTTTGTTGGTACTTTATTTAATCAAAATCCATTATTTGGGAGAACAGGGAAAATGAGAAAAAGTGGTTCTACATAAAATAAATTTCTCTTATTCTATTAATATATATATATATATATATAGAGAGAGAGAGAGAGAGAGAGAGAGGGAGAGAGAGGGAGAGAGGGAGAGAGGGAGAGAGGGAGAGAGGGAGAGAGGGAGAGAGGGAGAGAGGGAGGGGGAGGGGGAGGGAGAGGGAGAGGGAGAGGGAGAGGGAGAGGGAGAGGGAGAGAGAGAGAGAGAGAGAGAGAGAGAGAGAGAGAGAGAGAGAGAGAGAGAGAGAGAGAGAGAGAGAGAGAGAGAGAGAGAGAGGGAGAGAGAGGGAGAGAGAGGGAGAGAGAGAGAGAGAGAGAGAGAGAGAGAGAGAGAGAGGGAGAGAGAGAGAGAGAGAGAGAGAGAGAGAGAGAGAGAGAGAGAGAGAGAGAGAGAGAGAGAGAGAGAAAATTAATAAATAGGTACAATAAAAAGGCTCTGTTGGGCTGAGAGAAGTAAAATTATTCAACAGCGGTAAATATTACTATCTAATGATTTTGATATATGATTTTATGATATATATGATTTTGATCAAATGATTCACTATCCAAATATCGCTATCAAACATTGGCTTTCCAATAAACAGTTCTCCTTATTTATTTTTTACCTCCAACCGGACCTTTTTCTTCCTTATCACTATCAAATATGTTAACTCTCACAATAAGTTTCAAGTACTGAATTAAATACAGATTCCTACAGAAAAAAATCAAATGCAGTTTAATTTTTATTGAAATTTTATTACATGGAATTAATTAATTAACGGCTCAAATATAAAAAAATAATTGAGAACTAAAAAAAAGACTTTTTAAATTATCATATCGTCACTGTAAAAACGATACCGCCAATGTACACTTTGGGCGATTTTACAGGAGAGAGAAAAAGCAGCGCCGACTGTAGACTTGTCAATTTTTTTCAGAACTATTATAGAGAAGTATCAATAAATCATACTCTGCCATGACCGTAATACGTGCCTTCCTTAGTGTGTAATTCAACCTACAGAATGCGTTACCGTTAATAATTCAATTTTCATAAAAAATTTTATTGTTTAGACAGCGACAATATATTAGAGATTTTTTTAAAAAAATTTTCTTTACCATTTTAAAATTTGTTAAAAAACAGTTGAGATGAGTACAGAAATGTTATGAAGTTTGTGATTGAAGGGAAAAAAATGAATAAATAGACTGTCATTCAATATAGAAATGATTTAACACCTAAATTACAAAAATATCAATAGTTAAAACTTAGAAATTGAATAATTTAAAACTAAAAATTGAGGATTTCAATACCGTTTAAGTAAACATGGAGTGTAACTCCAAAATTTCTGAAGATAGTTCATGAGACCGATAGAATTACTTACTTATACTTAATGCTATTATGGAAAACAGGGGAGGCGGGACCCTAGATATTTGAAACTTACATAATTGTAATTTCTTTGGGATGAGGGTGACCATGAGAATTAACAACCGCAATAAAATTAATATTATTATGTGTAATGGAGAAAAATGTTATACCTTGACAGTTAAATTAAAAAACTGCGAAAATGAGAATCAACCAAAGAAATAAAATAGTAATCAATTAAATTATCTCTAAACCATAGTACAAATTAACATTATTATTATTAAACATTATTATTAACATACATAAAACCTGTAATTAAAATTCATACCAATCTGGTTTCGGTGACTGCTGCAATAGCTGGTTCTTTCTTCTCTGATTTATAAATCACAGGTGTATACATCGATTTCATTTCAGTAATATATTTTTGACCTTCTTCAGCGCTAAACATATGAATTCCAGTAATTTATGTAAACAAATGACAGAGGAAAAATTAGAAAAGAGATAAAATCAAATCAAGGAATACAATTTTATATTATGATGTGTATACATTAAAACGACTTAATACGGTGGCAGTAATGAGCATTAAAATTACTGTTTACCATTACCATAAAAATGGCCCAATTTCAATTACAGTTTGAAGATTCATACTTTTATTTATGGTGCCTCCAGAGATTAATATAAAGCTCCCACATAAGGTAATATACAGAGTATATCTATTAATTTTTAAAACGCCTTGAAGGACTTATTTTTAAGCTCAAAAGTTAAGTCACATATTAAATCATTCTCATAAAATATTTTCTAAGAGCAAACTATGTAGAGAAAGATATATTGTTGAAAAAGGCTATTTATCACCAGGTTTCTGTTATGTCATATTTCATGTCAACAATGCAATATAAAGAACATAAAATTGATTTTTTAAATATTATATTTGAAAAGAAAATATATGACCAGGAATGGGACTCGAACCCAGATCTCCCACGTTTCCGTCGAGGTGCTTAGCCACCTCAGCCATCCTGGTTCACTTCTCGGTCAGACATATCCTTTCTTTTCACTGATCCTATATCTCCATATTCTCGCAATTTGTGATGTATACACGGGGAGAATGTTAATTAAACATTGACTTCGACCCTATTTCGAGTCCCGGGCCTGGTCATATCTTTTCTTTTCAAATAAAATATATAAATTATAATAATATATGGAGAACGGAGATAGTTGGGGGGTGCAGTCAAAAAAACACCAAATAAGTACTAGACTTATATTTAGTTAGTGCCGACGTTTCGACCTACAATGTAGGCCATCTTCAGGGCGATTGGGAGAAGTGGCTGGGTGAACGGGCTACACAACAAACTTGTTGTTTAGGCTATTCACGATTGTTGTTTAGCCGGTTTGCCCAGCCGCTTCTCCCAATCGCCCTGAAGATGGCCTACATTGTAGGTCGAAACGTCGGCACTAACTAAATATAAGTCTAGTACTTATTTGGTGTTTTTTTGACTGCACCCCCCAACTATCTCCGTTCTCCATTTTACCATCCAGTCAACTATTTTCCTCTCTTCTATAATAATATATAATGACGAAAGTCAACAAGATCCAAAAATAAAAGTAATAGTTAACATTCTCCCAGTGTATACATCGCAAATTGCGAGAGCACGGAGATATAGGATCAGTGGAAAGAAAGGATATGTCTGACTGAGAAGCGAACCAGGATGGCTGAGGTGGCTAAGCACTACGACAGAGACATGGGAGACTTGGGTTCGAGTCCCGGTTCTGGTCATATCTTTTTTTTTTCAAATAAAATATATAAAAATATTTAAAAAAATTATAACATCTAACAATAAAATAAAAGATATAAATTATAATAAAATTGATTTTGTTGAATCTTAATAAATTTTATAATATTTTGTGATTAGTAAAACTATAAGAGAAACCAACATTACCTTGATAGTAAGGTATTCTATCATTTCTACAACATATAATACACTTAATACTAAATATTAATTCAAGAAACCCCAATTGTAAGCACAGGATGACTTGACAATAAAATTATTAAGAATTTAAGCATAACAAATAAATAAGCTGGAAGCGTCAAATTCAATTAATGTGAAAGAACTAAGAAGTTTTATGACACGAGTAGGAAATAATAATAACAAAAAATCATAAATCACCTTATGATACAACTGCCGAACAACTACTGGTCAACTACGCAATATCCAGGGTTGAATTAACATTGATATAACCTTGACTAATAACTAATTTCAGAATTGTAACTAAGATAAGTCCAAGTGAAGTGGTGCATACCTTCGAAAGAGGAGGCAACAGTCACTTGGACTGCCTGGGAAATAAGAAGTGCCTCTTGATAAGCTGGGGACATGTGGCAGAGGGGGGAGGGGGCATTTCTTCAACTAAGATCATATAAAGTTGACACTCGAGATACATACTTATAACTTTTGCATAATTCGCTATATCACATATTTTCAAAGTTTAACTTTTAAAAAAGATTATAATTTTTATGGTTAACAAATTTTGCTTTCAAGCAAAGCACTCAAACAATACAATTATTAATAAAATTATATCTAGTTAATTAATTAAAAGGAGAAACTATACTGTAAATATAAACAGAAAATAAATTAGAACAATAAAAATCGAGACCAAATGAAAATAATTATAATATTCTAAAATGATAATATTGTGTTTCAATTGGACATTAGTAACAAGGTTTAAGACAGCAGGTCTGCAATATGTTAAATTTTGGAAAATAACAGCAAAATTGGGAAATACATTCAACATTGTGGAAATATATATTTATTTATTGATAAATAAATACTTTATAGTACAGTTTATCAATAGTATTTTTCCTACTTACGTGACAAGGTTGTTGATACATATAAATGACTGTATTTGTCCTTTTTCATCTTTTTCTAAAAATCCATAAGTTTTTAGATAAATATAATCTCCATTCTTGCTATGCAGGCGATAGCAGCTCCAGCCATAGCTATCATTTTGGCTGTACACTGAAAAAAAAAATATAAAACTCTGTATATTCTTTAAAAATCAAACTAAGTACCAAAATGGTATGATATGTTATCTAGGTATAAAATTAACATAGTTATTATTTAGGTAGTAAATTAGTATAGTTATAAAAAAATAATAGTTTAGAACAAGACTTATAATTAAAAAGAGAACACCAAACTTCCTGACCAGCAGCACCTCCTTGATTTATGCAACCATAAAAAAATATATCCTACACAATAGGTTGTAAGAGACTGAGGACAGATCTTACTGACTTCTAAAGTCTAATTAAGTTGCATTTCTTCTTGGATATATCAGATTCAAAATCACTTTGAAGGGAGTTGCCAAGCTAAGTTGAATCATTAACTGCCAGGTTTATAATAAATTTAACCTTAATGCACAGTACAGTTTAATGATATAGAGGAAAATGAGTTAAAAACTTAGATTAACTGAATTAGCGTTTTGATAACAAAACCTAATGTAACGCTAATAAGGAAATAAATTAAGGTTGGCAATGACTTGAATATTGTGAGGCTCTTGTAACTGATTAGGAAAAGTGAGCATGAGGCTAGTCAGCAATAATTTCAATGTACAGAATAATAAAGACGCAACAAAAGCTTGGAGTTGAGCCAATGGTTAGGAAATTGAGCTAAATTCAGCCCATTTTTCAAAAATGTTTAATGGAAAGCTGGGAAGATAGGAAAAAATACAAAAATTTAAATGTTAAGGCAACCCTTCACTGATGCCTGAGGATTACTAAATACAGATGCTTTGAGCAGGCCATCATGGAGTCCAGATCTAAACATCTGTAAGTTGTAAGGATGATTGAAGTTAATCCTATAGTCTTACTTAATGTACGAACTTTATTAATTTGGATTGAGTAATGTGTTAGGCCATGGATGGCGTTTGAGAGTTATAATCAACACACTTGAAATAAACAACCTTTTTTCAAATTTAGTTTGTAAGAAAAATTAAGAAGTTACTTTTAAACAAAGTCTAATTTTATATTTAAATTCTATTTATAATTATTTGCCCAATTACTTGTTAGTAATTGTAACACATATCGATTACAAGCTCCAACAAATAATAATGTGTCAGAAATTTTTAAGAGTATGTTAAGAGTACTACATATGTGATCTGTGAATATTCTAATTACAAAGATAATCAGTGTTTATAAAATGGTGATAATATTTATCAACTCCATTTTTGTGGAGAAGAAAGTTTGTTAAAATAGAAACTCCAATCAAGACAAAATAATAAAACTCTAATTAATTAACTAATAATTATTGATATTTCCACAATTGTTTTCAATAAAGTGGCGTAATAATTTTGTTTAGATACAGGACAAATAATAAAAAACGTTCTTTTTGACAAAAAAAGGAGTCGATCATGTTTATCCCCAAACAGAATAAAGTTACTTTTATAATTAATTTAATTTAATTATTAATTTAACTATTTACATTTAAAGGAAATCATTTTAAAAATAAACTTACTCTTTCTCAATGCAATCATTACCCAATAAAGAGGCATAATAATTTAGATACAGGAAAATAATAAAAAACCTTCTTTTATCATCGAACTGAATATAATGACTATTTATAATTAATTTAATATAATTATAAATACTTTAAATTATTTACATTTAAAATAAATGTATAATATAATAATAAATTTAAATTATTTACATTTAAAATAAGTCATTTTTAAAATCAACTTACTCTTTCTCAATGCAATCATTACCCATCGCACATCGTCTTTATGCATATAGGTAAATGCTAGATTTCCTGTAACTTCTTCGGATAGATATCCAGATAAGAATGAAATCCTAAGAAAAAAAATACAAATTATCTTTCAGTTTGATGAAGGATTTGATTTAATTGAATGTTTTTGAATTTAATTATATAATACTTACATTAAACATATTTTTACAAGCAAAATAGGATGAAACAGTGAAACATGATTATGTTAAACTTATAAATATAAAATGATTTACAATATCAATACATATTTAAGTGCAGATATTATATATCAAAACTAATAGATGGAAATTATTCATTCTTTAAAATGTGATAGGTTTTATTAATACAATACCTATGGTCAGAAAAGACAATAGTTCCATCTAGCAAATGCCTTGTAATCCATTCTTCTTTCAAAGATTCCAATAGAGAATTGTCACACACACTCCTCTGCTTATGACTTCTCACAAAAGCCACAAATATGGATTCATTTGTAATTACACCATTCTCATCTAGAATAAAAATGATAAGTAAAGTAATTAGTAATAACTTTTAAAATAAAAATAAAAATCATTTAAAATACTCAACATATCTGAAACATAAAACTAGTCCCACTAGATCCTATTGACTACCCAAGGGATGACCAACACAAATGATCTTGCAGGCCACTTTGGAAATTCAATAAAACTCCACGGATTGCATTTAAAACTACATGACCCCATTTTAGATTAAGAACCACTTTAGTAATTTTTTTGGAGTAAGAAATTGAATCATAATGAGCTATTTTCATTGTTTTTACTATTATTCTAACAAGGAAGTATAGATAATATAATAAGTATACTGCCCATATATGATAACACAATATCTATCATATGCAACAATAGTTTTTCAAAATAAAAAATAATTTTTTCTCTCGATTACAAATTTTTGTTATGTTAGTTCATTTAACGTCACTATATGCTGCTATGGGTAATCGGACGATGCTACAGTGGGAGCTCTAAATTTTGCCTATCCAGTTTTAATTAGGATAGGGATTTTTAACGAGTATCTGAAATCGTACAGGCTCGGGACCCCCGTTTAACGTACCTTCCGAAGGACGGCGTAGCTAAGGATTTTTTACTCCCTTAAAAAAATCCTAGGGCCACATGCCGGGCTACGAACCCGCGATCTTGGGCTTAGTAGTTTGTTACGCTAACCACTAGACCACAGGTGACCTTATTACAAATTTTTAATTGATGCAAAAATACTGTAATTTTAAAAAATTGG
The DNA here is from genome assembly GCA_037127475.1 of Arma custos. NCBI lineage: Eukaryota > Metazoa > Arthropoda > Insecta > Hemiptera > Pentatomidae > Arma > Arma custos. Next base: position 46,601,117 of record CM073759.1, on the reverse strand, counting down.
TTTTCAATATCTTGACCATTATAAAATAAATATCCCTTGTAAACGTGATGAATCTCACGGGCAGGAAAAATGTACAAGGATGGCCACCCCTGCACTACACTATGATGGAATATAGATTTCTTTTGTTTATTACTTCCATAAATTGATGTTTATGTACCAAAGAACTTACTTGTGGAATAAGTAACTATAATAAAGTTAAATATTTTTATTTTAAAGAGAAAAGATAAGGCCCCGGCCGGGATTCGAACACAGATCCTCTGTCTCTCCGTGACAGATAGAGGATCCGGGTTCAAATCCAGACCGGGGGCATATCTTTACTCTTTAAACTAAAAATATTTAAAAATCACAACAGTTGACCATAAATTATAAAAAATTATAATACAGTTAGTGTTTTACAATTAATTTATAGGTTTCTGCTATCTTTTATTTGTTCGCTTTTACTGCTTAAACAGGATGTCTAAGTCATTGGCGCCAAATACAACAATCTTGTTTCAATCATTTTGAGACGATTCCAAGAAAACTCATCAAAGTCCAAATTACTATAACTGAATTTTACAAAAAATTGACCACCAATTTTGGAATCTACACAAAATTTCCTATTTTTACAAATTTGTAGAAAAAAAAGTTTCTTAAGATCAAAATAACCAAAGCAAAGTAAATATGTAAAAACGAATAATTTTCAGAAATTCTCCACTGAATGTCACGAATTTTCAAGCCCATCTTGAAATATCCAAAAAGTTGCTTAATTAATTTCACCAGCTTTCTAATGATTTAAAAATATTTTGCTGTAGGAAAGCCAGGAAATGATAGAGCCCAACTATATAAGCAGTATATAGCATCATTTTCCAGGTTTTGTTACATTTTATCTAGGTTCTTTTTGTTTTAAAATAAAAGTGTTTTAAATACTGATTTTAATTTTTGAAGGTTTTTCATTCTTTGTTCCTACATTTGGCATCTTATTTATTCATTTTATTAAGTGGTGAAGGTGGTTTTGACCGTGAAGTTAATAGCAGGTCATTGTAGTATTATACCCTACTTCACTTACTAACTACTGCCTAATGATAAACACATCTTAACCACTTGGAATGAACAAATAAAATTAAAAGTTTTAACCAAAAATAAATATATAATAAAAATTCAAAACGAAAAACATCGCATATTTAGAAAAAACAACTCTCGTGTTAATATAGTTTAGTGATCTGCTCCACCTTCGAGTTGTTCAGAACCTTTTTTTTTAGCATTAGATAAAACGTAGTCATATGTTATTACGTCAGGAATCCAAAAATCTTTATTACGGTTTAGTTAGACTGGAATAAAGTCTAAAGGATAAAGTAAGTCCAATTTAAGCTAGCTAGCCGAGGCAGCGCCTCATCCAACTACCCCGAGGAATAAGGAACTTGTGTTCCAATGGTGCAGGAGTTCAGCAAAACTTCACACCAGGTTCGCGAACCAAAAAGAGTGCTTCGTATACAGTCCGACCAACTTAGAACTACAACCCTACATGGTTGTTCATTATCCCTTACCTAAGGTCTCTTTTTATATTCTAAAGAAACATAAATTTGAATAATAGACATCTAATACATATAATGATACATGTCAGTAAACATGATGCAACTTCGTAGTGCGCTATTTTTTTTTTTCTAAAACAAAGTCTTTGAAGTCACCTAAACCTTCTTTTATTCTTCCAACGATTACCACAGAACATACTCTTGTCCTTCTTCATTTCATTCACTCAAACCCAGAACAGAACATCTACATTAAGTCCTTGTATTTCAGTGACGAAGTCTGCCTCTCTTCCTGCCATCGTATAAATATGGATATTATATCCTTTTTCCTGCTGGGTCGCTTCAGTAAAATCCGACCAAATCTGAAGCCACAGAAGGCCACGGAATAGACTCAACGAAAATGCTGGCCAACCACAATTATTTAAATATCCTCAGAGAAGCAGTTTGACCATGTAATACCTCCTGACTATGGATTATTTCAGATGAGGTTCGGAAGTGGGTACTGTATGATTCGTAAGTAAGTGTTAGATGATAGGTAAGAAAATCATAATTATGTTCATGATTTTCGTACGCTACTGATAAGAAAAAGGTATAGTTTAGATTGAATAAAATATATCGTCGATTCCTTAATTAGTTGAAATTATGAAATTACGTTCGAAAAAAGGAGCAGTATAAGGATTGTCACTCTGGTGCAATGCATTTTTTTTAATGACATTTGAAAAGGAGATTTTAAACAACGAGGCCTCTCTCCTTCGCTACTACAAGGTTAAGGGAGTTCCGCTTACCTCGTGAAAATTTATTTTCAAATTGGAGTACATAATACAAATGATATGGAATATCCATTATGTATATTTGTCCGGTGTATATTGATTGGCCAGTTATGGAAGATGGGGAGATAAAATGCAATATGGAACCGCCCCGGTTGCCCTGGTAACCTCCCCACTCTTTCCTCTTTTATCACACAATCTTTCACCACCGCTCACTCCACTGTCAACCCTAGGACCTGTTGCCACTGCAGCATGTAGGGCCTGGATGGTGCACATCAATTCGGGCATAGATGTTTATAAATCCTGGGTTATCAGTCCCGCAGGTTGTCACAAAAAGTATTAACGTTTCATTCGTTTCCTTTTTAAGATTCTCGAAAATAAAAATAAGATTGAGTTTTAATATAAAAAAAAGAGTGTGATTATGGGTGATATGTATATTTCGGTAATAATTACATCAAGAAATTAATTAACGACGTTTCAACTTCGAAGATAATGATGGTGTTTGTTGGACGATGATGATGTATGTTTGTAGAAACGTTCATTTATCAGGACTATTTTTCCATACTAAAATTAATGATTATTTTTATTTTCGAGAATATAAAAAAGAAACGAATGAAAAGTTAAAACCTGTTATGACTTAATTCGAAGCGACAAGTAGTGGAACTAATACCAATTACGGTATTCATCTATCCGCCGGAAAGACCTCCTGAAAGCTTTATAATAACTAGGAATGCCAACAGAAAATTGCTAATTACTATTGAGCAAAAAAAAAAGAACGGAGGTTATCATCATTTTTATATGTATTAAACTAGAGATTTATATTTTTTTTTACAGAATAAAAATGTATAAGTTTTTAGTGCACAAATAAATTGCTATGTTCGATGCATTTATCCTGAAAACCCTTACTCCTCAACATTTTACGAAAAGAAACTACATTTAAAAATGTCTGTTACCTTTAGACAGGCCCCCTAAAGATTTTACATCATTTAACCCCAAAATAGAAGTCTTTAAATGAATTAAATATTGAGGGATATAAAGGGTGGTGTCAATAATGAAATTAAAAAGTTTGAACAACCATAACCTATGTTTTTTATAGATATTAGTAAAAAGCCTTTCAATGAAGAAATATTTCAAATCCAAGAGATTGAACACAAAAACCTGCTAAGCTAGGCGAGCAAGGTGTGTTCAGAATCACATACGTACTTCATCTAAGAAGATCCGGGATACACCAGACATCTGTGCATCCAGAGAACCTGGGGAAATGTCAGGTCTTGAAATTACTTAGATTTAAATTTAGACAATCATTTGAGGTCTGAACCTTGACAACCATCATGAGTGCACGATTTGTCTCCACCGAGAACGCTCCGCAGGACCTGCCAGTAGCAGAAAGAAACCCTTAGCAGGATGCAGGCTCGTCAGGTACGAGACAGGAGTTACTCGACATCTACTGCATATGCTACTCCCCGATGCTTTAACTTACTAAAGGGACTTAACCACACTATCCAAAATACACTGTTTTAGCTATTATGGGATTTCTCATACAAAAGATAGTTTTATACACCATTCGAGAAGTATATTATTTATTGACAAACAATAATGTAGCACAAAATATATTCCTATTAACAATTAATGTATCAATAATGTATTTTTGTTGATGTTATTCTTTTCTTTTAATAATCGCATTGAGATGAATGAGTTTTTTTAATTTACAACGAATAAATAGGTTTTTTTATTACGGGTATCCAGTTAAAAGAGACTGGGTGAGCCCCAGGAGGGTCTCCAGATCCCTCAGGGACTGTTAATACACTAAACAAATTATCTGCCACAGCCTCATTTCAGCTTCGGCACGGCAACCCAGCGCTCTACCACTTAGCTACACCGCTCCCTTATTCTAAATTACGAATAAATTAATAATAATTGTTATCGTTTTATTCGTTATTCGGTATGTTAAGCTAAGTACTTGAATGATTTTCGCTGCCCAAACGATTCTTGACTGGTCTGATGTATATTAAAAAATATGTTATAAAAACTAGTCCTTTTTTCTTTTTCCAACTTTCTGTTCACTTTTCCTTACCGATTTTTTAAATTATTAGAGGAGAAGGTGGTGATGTGTAACCCTGCTGGTAAAATGGAACCCCTAATTATTTAAATAACCAGGGGCTTCTAGTATATTATATATTAGAGGTATCAGGTGGAAGTTGTACAGTTGCCCATTAGTGCTTGAAAAGTGCTAAAAAAAGGGAGTCGCCAGTTCAGTGAGAAAACACATGTGAGCAGCACTTTAGTATAACTTAATTTTGTGAAACATTTCGAGGTGTGACAGTTTTGTTTATTTCGTGAACCAAAAATATTTCAGTCAGCTTTTGAAGGTAAGTGTGATTATTGTCAATAAAGTCACTTATATTTTATAATCATAATGTTTTTTTTTTGCGAATAAACACCATTTTATACATTTACGAATGTTTTATTTATATTTTTTTGAAAAAAAATGTTGGGGTTCCATATTACCCACACCTTAGAGCAGATGACATTTTTCGCACTTTTTCGGAAATACTTAAATATTAATTTTTCTAATTGGTGTAGCAAGTAATAAAGTAAGAGACCAAAAGTAGATAGATTACAGATGCTATATGTCGAAATTGGTATGAATCGAGTCCATACCTTAAGAATGATTAATTAAAAACAAAGTGGGGTTCCACATTCCTACCTTCTCCCTATGTAAGTTGCTTAATCTCAGGTTCAGCACACTGATATTTCCTAACATAAGAAGGTGCGCTTGAGGTGTCAAGAATTATCTATAGTTTCGGTGCGGCGAGACCTAAAAAAATGTATTCAAACCGACTTAGCTTATCTAGATAGGAAATATTAAAAGTGAACGGGTTTTCTAGTAAACAAGACGAGCTAGTCGATCTAGCAGTCCAATAATAATCGCTTACACGAGGAATTTTATGATTACAGTTACGGAGACCTATTTATCAACAGCCGAAGTAATAAAAATTACACATAAAATAACAAAAACTAATTGTATTGTTTAAAATTCAATATAATAATGACATTTGAAGCGGAATATTCCAGGCAGTACGACCTTCTGCCTTTCTCTTAAATAATCTAAACAGTAAATATTCACTAGTAAACAGATTACAATAAAAATCTAGGCCAGATAAGGTGCGCTAGAATTGACATGAAATAATAGCCATTGCACCAAGGCAGTTAAAATTAAAAGTTCAATAATTTAATAAAAAGACCATTAAAGTAATAGTGTAGGTCTATTGGATTTGGGAACTAGCAGTAACACCGTGAGTAAAATAATACAACGGTGCCGCTTCCACTCAAGATTTAATAAGGTTTATTATTGTTAGTACTATCAACTTATAGATTAATTAATTAAAATTTAAAAAAATAGCAGTCGGATAACGTGCATATAAATTGGCATGCAACTAATAAAATTAGCGATTTTTATTTATAAAAACGAAACCGGCGCACTAAATAACTAGTATTTATTGTTATTCATAAAATAAAAAATTAAATATAAATAAGATAAAATTATACATAAATATAATATTAAAAAAACAAAAAAAAAGAATACCACTACAACCCATGAAGGATCTTCTTACTTTAATTTACAGTTTCTTGGACAAAGGTTGTGCATGGAGGTGATTTGTCCTAGATCACGCTCAACCGCCAGATTTTCCTCGCTATTTTGGGTACCCACTTTATAGAGGCTGCGTTAGCTCCTGGAGATACCTGGATCCCATAGAACCCATCTCCGGCTCTAGAAGATTAAATAAAAATCTGCCAGCAGCAGGATTTGAAACCAAGATCTTTGGCATGGCAACTGTGTCACTCCGCCCCCATTTATTTTATTGTTATGCATAAAATAAAACTTAAATAAACAAATATAATAATATAAGTAATCAATTCAGTCACGTTAGTATCATAAAAATATTAATATCAACCAGCTTTATTACTACTTCACTGGCCCAGCGCGCTGCGTCCATTATACACTTTTCCTCTAATAGTGGTTGAACATTAAATAAGTAATCAGGGCATGAGGACATGCTTATAATGTAGACTACACTGTCAGTAGGGACTTTGTTAACCGAGAGATATCAATTAAAAATATCGGGTTCTTTAGATACTAAAATTAATTAAATGAATAACTTTGCAATATAAACATAAAGAATGAACATATAAGTCAAAGTTATATTTTTATTTATTATTTGAAAAACATCAAATTTAAAAAATAATAATATACACATTGATAAGAAGCGTCCCCTTTAATACCACAGAGCATAAACTGGCACTGATCGCCAGAATGCAATAACATTACTTTGTACAATTTATAATAGATTTAATAGGCTTTTAATCAGCAAACTCTCACCCGGGATTTCAAAAATATTATAAAAAATAATATTGTTACAAATGAATCTAAAAATTATAAAAAATGTGTATAAACGAACAATGAATGCCAATAAAAAAGTAACTACTAAAGCGGAATTATACGAGCACAAGTACGTTTCTACGAGACCACAAATTGTGTTTAAAATACAAGCTCTTTTTTTCTTCTATGCCATTAAATTTTATGGAATCAATTTACATTACAATACATAAAAGATCAATATTATATAAACACTCTAGTATCTCCCTTATTTGATCTTGGGTATAAAAGTAGAATGACTACCAAGTCCTCTATACGTTCTTAAATCACTACAACTGCCAAGACTTCTATATCTACAAGTCTTTTATATACGCCTGAAACTAAAAATCGATTCTCGTCACTACACCTAAGCATTGAACCGAATCACAGAGTTTCGATTAGTAGAAGCCAACTGGACAAAATTATTTTTTGGCATTTTTGCATTTCTTTTGACTAAATAAGTATTGTAATTATTAAAAATTGGTTTTAATTAATTATCAACTGAATAAGAGGTATTGGTAATGTAATAATTAGAAAAAATTAAAATCAATACAATGCATAATTAAGACAATATATAGTACAATAATTAAATTGATAAAAATCCGTATTTATTCTGGTACAACCTCCTTTAGAATATTGATACGGAAAATAAAATATAAACTATAATGTCTTAGATTAAATTAAAATTACAATTTAATAAATAAATGAAAATAAAAAATTAATGAATATAAATTAGGAGTTAGCTCGCAATAACGAATTAAATGAAAGAAAAAATATAAATACGATAACAATAATTATAAAGAAACAAAACTATTTATATTCATATATTTACAAGTTTTATGGCAAACAAAACAACAAAAAATTCAAGAAATTAAAGAAACAAAACAACTAATAATTATTTTAAAAATATGTGTATATATACATTACTACTACTCATCATTCATCCATCCAAAAATTTTAAATCAAACAACTAATTAAAGTTGTTTCGTGATAAATAAATGCTAAATAAGATACATAATAAATTGGAAAAATTTCTTGCCAAAATCATTTTTATTTTCCTTTCAGAGTCCTCTGTAATGTTTTCAAAATTAATTTTGGTCGAAAGAAACTCTAAGAGATAAGAGTTTCTTTTTTCCTTTGGGTGCATCAACCATTATTCAACAAAACATCTTCTCAAAATAAAGTACTCTAAATAAAACATGCTCGAGTGTGCAGACCAAAATGTGTCCCATTGGTTATAGGAAAGGTGTAGCTATTAAATATAGAAAAATTAGCCCAGGTACAAATGGGCAAAAGGCAATTTGATCACTTCAAAGTTTCAAAAAAAAAAAAAAAATATAGTTTGATTATCAGAAGACTTTTTTATTTCGAAAAAATAGCACTTACCATTACAATTACTATCCATATTCAACGATTAGTTCGATAAAAGTAGTTAAACAATAAATTTTTGAGGTTGAAATGATGCCTTGAATTCCACTAATTTATTCTACTGCTATGATTACTTTGCGCCCTAATCCTCAAGCAATGGAGTGTGGCAGACTTAAACAAATTCTAGATTACCATGTTTTGAAGTATTGTTTACAATATTCTAAACCATATTTCAGATTTCTAAACATGACTTTTGTTCTAGCTTGTACTAATCGAAACACTGCGCGCTGTTTTGATTTTCCAGCCATTTATCAGAAATTTTGGAGGAATAGCTAGCCAATCTTGTTTTAATTTTACTTTCAGAGTCCTCTGCAAGGTTTCTAACATTTTATTTGGTCGAAAAGAACTATGCATATAAAAAAAGGGTGTTTCTACCATTCTTCAGAAAAAACCCTTTCTCAAAAATAAGTATTCTAAACTAAAAAAAAACAATGTTGTACTCGAGTGTGCAGGTTATAATGCATCTTATTATTTATTAATGGGAGAGATGCAGCTATGAAATATATAAAATTTAGCGCGGATACAACGGAATACTACTCTATTACTGACGAGATGAAGTGTGCCAGGCAAAAACAAATATTGGATTTCTAGGTTTTGAACAATCGTTTACAATATTGCAATAAGAATTGTTAGAATTTTGACATGAATTTTGTCCAGCTAGCTCCTAGTAATCGAAACACTGTGCGAATATTAGATTTTTTAATTAGTTATAAAATGTTCAATCATGTTGCATGTTCAATACGAGTTAATATTAAATCCTTCAGAAAAGTCGAAAGCATTAATTAGGCCAAATAATGACAATTTAATAAATAATTGAAATTACAATGTAATCTGCAAAAGTAATTAATTAAATATATGAAATATAAGTACATATATATCGAGATATCTATTAGGATATAAAAATAAAAACGATGAAAGAATCTACCAATGTATCAAACTAACTTCTTGCTAACCCAAGATAAACGAGCGATAAAAGACAATTATTGTCGATCAGGCCTTCAAAAAATGAAAAGATGATGTGTCAAAGCAGCCTTTCTTAACACGTGTAGAAAAATAAATTTAAATAAAATCTTGAAAACGGAATAAAAGGGAAAGGGATAAAAAAGGGGGAAAATACATACAATAAGAGAAACTAATGAGCGATAATTTGAAGGAAAGTAGGGAGAAATGAGGTAGGTGGCTTGGGACGGCGACTTCCACGTGGCGACAAATCAATGACCCGCAAACAATACCAGAAAAACGATAAAGAAAAGCAGAAGGAACAACAAATATTGGATACACACCTGTGTAAGAAATTTGAAAATATGATAGAACGACGAATAAAAAATAATCACCAGAGAGAAATTAGACGTTTAAATTTAAAATAAAAAACTTAATATTTGGTTGAAAGTTCGAGGACTAGCTCCTAAACACAGCAGTACTAGCATGAATTCAGAAAGTCCCATCATATACCACGTCCTAAAAAAAGTATTAGATTTCCGCCAAACACCCTGGAAAACCACTATTTTTCCATTTTCGATACTCAGAAATGATTTTTTTTCTCTCTTTTACTTCTGAAATTGACCCTATTATGAATGAGGTCTATTTTATTTGTTTGACATGAAAATACGAAATTTTTACGATTCTATAAATCTGCTTCATCTCACAACTCTGAATATATCAGCAAATCAAAATAGTAATTCTAATGCTTCCTGTAATCCAAATGGTCATGGATGTGAAAATATATATTTTTTTTTAAAATAAATTCATTTAAAAATGAAGGAAATATTAGATTTTTACAAAATTGGTCATGATTTGAATTTTGAATTTTTCATCATTCGTTCCTCGATATATGACAAAATAGCTTTTAAGTAATAAAACTATTAAATTTCGTTCGTTTTTTTTTTTTATAAAAATATAAAATCTATATATAATATCAAAATATAATCCTATAAAATGGCTTATACACTAATAAACTTTCTCATTTCACTCTCCTTCTCATATGAAATATACACTGATTTTTTAAAATGGCAAAATGACTCTAATCTTCGCAACAAACGTATTTATAAATGTAGTTGTTTGTTTTTAACTTCTTTTAGATATTATTCAATAACAAATCTACAATTGTATAATAATAATAAATATAATAAAGGAGTGTGAAATGGTCAGTGGGTGTTGTCAATAAATTTGAAATAAAAAAGTTTAACTTATTTTATTTGTGCCAACATTTCGTTGTAAATAGGCCTAATTTTTAGGCCATCATCAGGAATGAGAATAGAACAAAACAGAATAATAACTATACAAACAGTGCAGAACCAAAGAAAATATAAAAAATTAATATAGGAATGATAAGAAAGAAATACAAAGAGCAAAAGAAAAATTATGAAAAATTGATGAGAAATAAAAAGAATGGAAAGAAATCTAGAAGATAATAAAGTGAAGTAAAATTACAAGAGAAATGATCCATTACAAAATATAATGGACAATCTGAGTTTAATCAAAAAATTTCAAACTCATTTTGCCTTTCACCTATAACATGGTATTCATTATATATTCAATATTCATTATATTTGTAATGGATCATTTCTCTTGTAATTTTACTATGTTTTATTATCTTATAGATTTCTTTCCATCCCTGTTATTTCTCATCAATTATAACATGATTTAAGGAAGAAATAGTTGGGGGTGCAGTCAATGAAAACACCAAAATAAGCATAACTTATTTATTATGTGCCGACGTTTCCGCCTACAATGTAGGCCATCTTCAGGGCGAATAGAACACGCTACAGCTTGGGGAGCTCAGAATCAAGTCTGTTTGATTGACTTGATTCTGAGCTCCCCAAGCTGTAGCGTGTTCTATTCGCCCTTAAGATGGCCTACATTGGAGGCCGAAACGTCGGCACATAATAAATAAATTATGCTTATTTTGGTGTTTTCATTGACTGCACCCCCAACTATTTCTTCCTTAAATTAGAAGATACAGTCGACCAATTCTTCTCTAACATAACATGATTTATGTTTTGCTCTTTGCATTTCTATCTTATTACTCCTATAATTTCTGGGTATCAGTTCCGCAGGTTTTCGCTAAGAGTTGACTTACAAGTTTTTACTGTTTATTCGATTCATTTTAAATCTTACCCAAAAATACCAATTATCATTAGTATGGAAAAGAGAATGAATTTATGGGAAATTTGTATACTTCGGTAATCATTTTATCAAAAAAAAAAATGTTTAAACTAATATTTCGAAGAATTAAACAAAAAAAACCTGTACCACTACAAACCGTGAAGGGTCTGGGTTCATTACAAGGTAGAGACTGTACTGTTTCATAGACAACGGTTTTGCAAGGAGTCCTAGGTCACTTTCAACCGCCAGATTTTTCCACCTTATTTTGGGTACCCTATTTTTATAATAGTTTATAGAGGCTGGGTGAACCCCAGGTGGGTCCTAGATCCTGTATGATCCATCTCCCGCTGCAAACAGACTAAATAAAAGTACTGCTTGCAGCGGGATTTGAACCAGGATTTCCGGTATGGTAACTCAGTACTCTACCACTGAGCCACTCCGCCCCCTTTTTCGAAGTATAGATAAATATATTTTTGTTGAAACGTTCATTTTTTTATGAAATGTTTACCAAAATATGCAAATTCTCTATTCCACACTACAGCTCACGATAACTTGTATTTTTTAAGAATACGAGTATTAAAAAGGAAAACAATAAACAGTTAAAACTTACAACTCAACTCGAAGCGACAATCTGCGGAACGGATACCAATTTCTGTTTAAATTAAAGTATTTTATTTTCTTTGGTACTGCACTGTCTTTACATTCAGTCTGTTTTTTGTTTATTTCAATTCTCAGTCCTGATAATGGCCTGACGCCTTAGAATCAATGCTGCAATGAGTTTGACCATTAATAATGACAGCATTTAATAATAATATTGTTACGGTCGCCGACAAGAGACGGAAGCAAGGGATTTGCGGCTTAAATCCGTCGGCGGGAGAAGTTAAAATAGGATTAGGACCGTTCTAGATCGTCTCCTTTTGTCGGAAAAGGATTAAGAAGATTCCGGAATTGTCTGGCCCCTCCGTGTTCTAGAATGTTCGGCCTTGCCTACTTAAATGCTTCCCTCACCTCGAGCGAGTCAGTCTTAGCCTGAGGGTAGACCAGCGAAGATCTGTGATAAGTGTAATAAGTGAGTGTCAGTGTGATAAACTAGTCAGTGTTGAACCGGCCAGTGTAATAAGTGTATCAGTGAACTGTAACAGTCTCGCGAGTGTAATAAACTGTTTCTGTTCGTTACTGTGTGTCAGTTTGTGATACTTGGAGAATCTTACGGTCGGTGGATTAGTGATCTGTAAGTGTTAATTATTAGTTATAAATTGTAGTGTAAGATATTCATAGAAACTATTGTAACTAGTTAAGCTATCTAGAATTAGTAATATCTTTTATTATTGTAATAGTTAAATAGTAGTTAGGCCTAGCTAATAAATATTTAGAATATTGTTATTATAAATTTATCTTAGTCTAATAATTTAATTGTTAATACTTTACTTTTATCCTTTTTATCACTTATGTTAATAAATATTAGTACCTTTAATTAAGGCATTGTTTAATTCATTTTAATACCCAGTAGCCCGTAACAGTATAAAATGAACATTGCATAGCGTGCTAATAAGATGCAATCGGTAAGCTATGCGGAGGAACATTTAATATAATTCCCAACCATTTAGGCCAAGCTATCATCAATCTATTTACAAACGAGCGAGGCAGCGGGACTGCACGACTAATGACAAACTACGGGGAGGGGATCAAAGACCAGAAAATACAAAAATGAAAAATAGAATAAGACATTAAGAGGCTAAAAAGAGAAAAAAGAAGGGGAATGAACTAGAGAAAGAGATGAGTTGAGGAGGGCTAAGAAGAATGAGGATTGCTAAAGTGAAGGCAATTAAATTATATTCTTTTTGTGATGAGTTAGCGGGGACTGGCTTTTTCTAGACTGCTCTGGGGTTAACACCTCCTCTGGTATTATCTATACTTTACAATCGTACTTTAAGTCATAAAGTTTAAGATAAATAATGTCTCATAACATTAACAGGTTTTATTGGTTAGTAGGTTAACTCTTTTTCTAAATTTTATTATAATAAAATCAAAAAAACCTTGTCGAATTCCAAAAGAACATTAACAATCCAATCTAATCCAAATCTACGAAGTCAGAACAAATATAATCTTCCCATCTACGACACATTCCCGGCCTATTTTCTGAAACGATTACCCATTGGATGAGCTGAATTGCTCTTTTTGAATTCGTTTATCTCGTAATGCAGGGACATTATAGGCCAGCGGCCAGGTGTTTGAAAGTCGCAAAAAATTGAAGAGAGTTACTTTTTTATATACTTGTTTGTTTATTTAACGTCAATTTATGCTGCTATGGCTACTCGGACGATGCTACAGTGGGAGCTCTAAATTTTGCCTATCCAGGTTTAATTAGGATAGGGATTTTTAACGAGTATCTGACATCGTACAGGCTCGGGACCCCCGTTTAACGTCCCTTCCGAAGGACGGCGTAACTAAGGATTTTTTACTCCCTTGGTGGCCGAAAAACCTCGGGGATAGTAGGGGATAGTGTCTCCCCTCTTCATAGTAGTACCTACTAGTACTACCATTATTTTTTGTATTGGTAATTTACAAGTAAATATTTATATTTTGCAATAAACAAGCTGTTTTAGATCGTTCGTGGCGTACAAGGTCATTTTCTTAAAACACCCACTTTCCCCGATTAACAAGAGGAGTATAAACAGGCATCGTTATGTCTTTAAATTAAAGCTAATTAAATTTTAAAACTCCATTTCACTTGACTTTCATCGTAGGATCTCTCTCGTTTCCTTCCGAAAGTCGGCCAAAACTTAAAATTTGGAAAAAATTACCAAAAGGGCGTAACTCAGAATCTATTAGAGCTACAGAGCAGTGGTTGGATTCAAATTCTAGCCAATTAGGACATTTTTTTTATATTGAGAGTTTCCCCAAAGATGAGGTTTTCTCCAACCAAATATTAGAGTAACATTTTTTTCCAGGTTTTCCTGTCAAATGCGTCCTCTTCGTTTAGGCCATACCCTGCCATGTCTTCCTGGACTTGGTTCATCCAAGAAGTTCGTGGTCTTCCTCTTCTTCTTCTTCCTTGAGGACACCAGTTCATTGTCATTTTGGGTATTCTATTATTAGCCATCCCAATGAGGTGTCCAAACCACTCCAATCTCCTTATTGCGATTTTTTCGAGTATGGTATTCTGAGCACCCATTATCTCTCGCACTACTGAATTGGGAATCCTTTCACGTCTAGAAATTACGGCTGCCCTTCTCCAGAAATCCATTTCCGCACTATCAGTTTCTCTTGGACCCCTTTCCCCAATTTCCACGTTTCACACCCATATAACATTATAGCCGTTATAATAGCATGGAAAATAATTTTTTTTGTATTTTTTAGGATGGTTTTACTCCACAGTACAGCGTTGAGCATGGCAGTAGTTTTTCTTCCTTCTCTGGTTCTTCTGGCTATATCCCCTTCAGACGTTCCGTCTTTTTGAAGGATAGATCCTAAGTATTTAAAGTGGGTGCATTTTTGATCTGTAGGCCGTTTACCTCCAATGGTCCGTCCCCCTCCGTATCCAAATATCCTGTCTTTTCAAAGTTCATTTTCAACCCCCACCTATTATATTCCTCTATTCCTACATATATTCTGCACCTTCTTTATCCTGGGCTATGATGACTTGGTCATCTGCAAATAATAGGTGGTGAAGGTAAAAGTCATTCTGCATATGCAGCCCCATCCTTCTACATCTCCTGTACCATTCATTTGTAGCACCTTGAATGAATATTTTGAATAGGGTACATGACATAGAGCTTCCTAGAAGGAGTCCTTTAGACGTTGGGAATTTACGGGATAGTTTGTTTCCAACTTTTATTTGACATATGGTATTATGGTAGATATTTTAAACAGCACAGATTAAGGGGTCATTAATGTTTGCTTTTCGCATGCACTCCCAAAGATGTTTTCGTGGAACACTGTCATATGCCTTTTCAAGATCGATAAATACTAGGCTAAGCTGTTTCTGTTTGCTTTCACATTTTTCTAAAAGCTGCCTCAGAGTAAATATGCGATCAATACATGACTTTCCCATAGTAAAACCACATTGTTCTTCTAGAGTTGTATTCTTTTATTCAGTACCCCCTATTCTTTTATTCAGTACCCCTTCGTATACCTTCATTATTGTGTTGTTAACACATATGCCCCTGTAATTAGTCAATTGAGCCTTTTCCCCTTTCTTCTAAATGGAGGTAATGTGACCTATTTTCATCTCCTCCGGTATGACATTTTCTTAGAGAATTTTATTGAATAATTGGGTTAAAATGGTCACGATGGTTTGCCCACCGTATTTAAGCAATTCCAAAATGATTCCACCCGGTCCAGGGGACTTGTTGTTTTTACCCTTCTTGAGGATATATTTCACGTTTTCTTCTGTAACTGGTTCCTCAACAAGTTCCGAAGATTCGTTCATTTCCTCCTGTAGTCCGCTTCGGTTCTCAGTTAATAAACTCTCATAATGGTTTGCCCAGTTTTCTATTGGTATTAGCTGTATATTGGCTTTAAGTCTGCTCTGCTGTCTCATACTCTTAAGAACGTTCCATGTTTCAGCAGATCTCCTGTAGCCCAGCTGACATGTAATCTTAGAGCACTGAACTTCCCACATGTGGTTTTTCGCTTTTTGGACTAGGTTTTTAACTTTTCGTCTTTCTTCCGCACAATTTCTTCTGTTCACGTCTGATTTGGACCTTAGCCATATATGATAGGCATTCTATTTCTCATCCAATGCAATTTTCAATTCCTCCGATGTCCAGTTCGTTCTACTCACCTTCTTATGTTGTGTTCCTAATACTTCATATGCCACTTTTTTCACTTTATTGGTAAGCGCATAGTATATGCCTACAGCATTCTCATCGCCCATACTTTCCAGTTCCTGCTTGAGTCTTGAAGCATATAGGTTTCTCACACTCTCTTCATCAACATTGTATCGGATGATAGATTCCTCCTTAGTTTGTTTAGAAGTATCTCTCTTTTGCTTCCATGGCCAGACTAATTTAGCTTTCACCAAATAATGCTCAGAGCCACAACTCGTTCCTCAAGAAAGTCGGCCAAAACTTAAAATTTGGACTTTTTGGAAAAAAATTCAAAAGGGCGTAACTCAGAATCTATTAGAGCTACAGAGCTGCGGTTGGATTCAAATTGTAGAAAATTTAATCTACATTAAAAAACTGAATTAACTCGGAAAATTTCGAGGTTTTTCTGCCACCAAAAGTTTTCCCATCGGTTTTTTCGGTTCGGATTACATCCAACTTTGTGCCAACTACTCAGACATGCTCTTACAACATATCAAAAATGCAGCTCTGTTCAATTTTTTTCGACCTAAAGCCCTTTTTTGATATCTGGCCGCTGGCCTGCTAAGCGACCATTCAATTCGTCGTGATGTTTTTGCTTCATTTAAGTTTTTAGAATAGCTAGGCCACAGATGCTAGGAAAACAGTAATGTAATAAGTGAAATAATATTTTTAAAATAACCTCAAAATTTGCGTATAGATTTTTTAGATGATAATAATAAGTAGTATATAATAAGTACTATAAAATGAGTATAATAAGATAAAAGTTGGTATAATATTTTGCTTTCTGAAAGCCAACGTTTCGGACCTATTTTGCGAGCCATTGGAGTTAAGATTTTTTAAGAGTGTCGATGAAAGAAGAAAAAACGTCAGCTTAAAAAAAAATTAATAATTTTTTTAGTAAGTTAAAACAATGTGCATGCTATTAGACAGAAAAATAATTTCTTATTACTTAGAATTCATAAGTTACAAATAATGAAGCATGTATGTTCCTATTCAAAAACAATAAGTGTTGTAAATGAATAAACAAACCAATCTATTCATCTATGCAATGCAAAATGCTTAAAAACATCGTCCTCAATATGAAGGTTATGTTTCTTTTCAAAACTCCAACAAAGTTTTACCTGTATTCAAATTTTCAACATAAGTTTTTTTGTGTACTGAATCAATTTCTGCCGGCTCTTTTGATGTAAACATAGGCTAGAATGCATAGTTTAATTGGTAATTTAAACAAACAAAACATTATTTGATCAAAACTCATTTATTTTTTTAAATTGACATTTATCCTTGGACAAGATTGTATGCAATATGTGTCGGAAAACAACTATTTTTTTCACCTGCTGCAATTGAAAGTAATGATTTTGCTGAATAATAATGGAATAATTAATTTCATTAAGTCATAAAATAATTAAATTGTTTATTCTATATTTTTAAATTTAACTGAAATAGTACATTGCAATTCCTACATTTGTTGGAGTTTTAGTAACGCTTTTTGTTTTACTGTGTAACGCCATCGGTTACGTTCGTGCTTCCTCAACTCAATTATCAATCATACAAACTTTTTCTTGAATAACAATGTTAAAAATTGTTTCAAATAAAATCAAATCTGTTTAGGAAAAATAAATTAAGATCGTTACAAATCACAATTTAAATACTTCGAATTTGAATGTTTTCGAGAAATCCATGATTTTTTTACCTTATTTTTACCAATTGGTGTTGAAACGTACCATTCATCTCTATCACAATAGAATGAATGCTTACCAGTTAATATTTTGAAGATTTTTGAACAAATAAAAAATACACAAAAACTCGTTAACTTCGATTTTAAATTAAATTTCAATATTATTTAAAATCATCGAATAATTTCCTGGGAAAAAATGTTGAAATAATTTTTTTTAGCTCTAATTATAAAATAAAACAATTTCAGCGTATGCAATTGTTTTCCTAAGTAGAATAAAAAAAAACTTATCAAACTTAGCTTTGGGCATGCATAAATCTTCCTCTTGTTAGTATGGAATACATAAACTTAGATACATATATTTAATTATTTCATTTTATATATACATATACCAATTAAAATAATATAATTACTTTTAATCTTGCTCTGTAGTAGCTGCTTGCGATAGCGAATATGTCCTTCGACATGGAACACTTCGTACTGAGGCTGATCGCTTTTAGTTGCGGGGCGCTGCTTCAATCTCAGGAAGAAATTCCTTCTGTCTTGATGGCATTTTGGGTCCACTGCGCAAAAAAAATAAATTAATATTTCTTAAACAAAACAAAACGGTAATTATAACTCATTATGTTTTCATATAAATACATTTCTGAAACCAGAGATATTAAAAACACAAATTGGGAGATGGATAATCGTGTTAAAATCGCGATTTTTTAAAAACAAATATGAATAAAAGTATGGCAATAGAAGAGATATTTAATAAGGCTTAATAAGAATTAATAATAAGAATACCACAGTCTTCCTCTCAGAAGGGTACGTTAATAACGACTAAACTGATGAAATAGAAGGAGAAACTAAATAAACGCAGGATTAACACCGTAATAAGTATCAATATCGTAAATACAATTCATATGAAATTGAGAATAAATTTAGTTCAACCGTTAAATTGCCAATCTTAACTTCGAAAGTCACATAGAATACAAATAAACAAATTGTTTTCCCTCCTCAAGGGCTTCTGATTATTTAGAGAACCGTAGGAAATTCAAATATCCACAAGAATGCCGACCTTAAAACAGTTAAAATGTACAATCCACTACATCTTTGCTAAAGTGTAAAAATCATATTTGTATTTTTTTTTTAATGATGCAATGCGCCAACCCAATGAAGCAATTAGTTTAAATAAATAACAAAAGAACGTCCTAGCATCATTGATGCGTATTTTTTATATTATAAAATATAATATATAAAAATATATTCACGTTAATTGTTAATATGCTGATTCATCCTGTACAATCCATATTTCATAATAATTTAATTACATTAAATATTCTCATATAAATTCCTTACAAATTATCATTATATTACTTATTAATTAGCGACCCAAGCAAATCACTATTAATATATTCTAAATTTGCTTCTGAAAACAATTTAACATCTAGCTCATATCTTCACGACAAAATCGAAGCTGTGATAAATAGATTAATTTATTGATATTTACAACTGTAATAATATTACATCTAGTAAATTTGCTGATATGAACAAATGAGATGGAAACAAAAAACACTTGTGGAGAAACTACCCATCGGTAGCACTCCAATTAAGTTCTAGAGTAAAAGGTCTCGAGGCCATCTTCTTTTCAGATGCCTCGGAGGGATATCAGGAATAGTATGGGAAGCAAGTTGAGAGACTAGCGGATTCAAGTGTGTTTGGAGCTTGTCATGGAAGGATAGGTATATGATGGGGCCCAGGATACTACCTTGAGACTGGGTAAAGAGAGAAGAGTAGGAAAAATTATGTATTTTTATTTTAAAGAGAAAAGATATGCCCCCGGCTGGGATTCTAACCCGGAACCTCTGTCTCTCCGTGACAGAAAAGAAGGAAAAATTATGGTTTACTTTAAAGGTTCTATTACTGAGGTAGGAACTGATAATAAGGAAGTAATTAGAAGATAATAATTTACGGAGTTTGTGATAAATTTACTTTCGCAAATGGAAAATATGTTTTTTATGATTTTTGTTGATTGTTTTTAATTTTTAAATATTAAATATTTTTTATTTAAAGAAAAAAATGGTGGTTCTATGGCTCCGGTGGCTCAATTGGTTAGAGCACTGTCACGGAGAGACAGAGGACCCGGGTTCGAATCCCGGCCGGGGCCTTATCTTTTCTCTTTAAATAAAAATATTAGAAAATATGTTTTTTTTTTTTTTTTTTTGTTAATAATATCCCAATAATTTTCAAGTAAATTGTAATTTTATATAAAATGTCTCCTTTTGACATATCTGATACTAGATTTTTATATTATTTCATATTTTTATAAACTTAATAACTCATTTGAAGGTTATGTTTTTTATTAATTGCTGGAGTGGAATTATCTTTTATTACAACGACCTCGAGCCTTTCATTTATCTTCGATAATTGAAATAGGCGTAGGATAATTGAAGTTCATTAATGTTACTAAATCTTGTAAAGAAGAGAGATTTTGTAAAGCACTTTCGACATATTGGCAACTGGAGGACCTTCCCTGGATCATATTATTGTGGATCTTTATCTATTTTAAACTACTATAAGGATGCATTTAAGCAAAAAATAAATAAATAAACTAATCTACAGGAATAAATAAATAATTTAAACAAAAAATGAAACAACAAGCATAACTCATTGTAAAATATGCATACCTATTATGCCACTTTTTATATCATTGCCATTACTTGGCTTTAAGTTCTGCTCCAGTTCCACTCTGTCATCTTGGTGAGTGACGTCAAACAAAGACTGTCCGAGAAGATCATTCTGTTAACATTAGAAACCATGTTTAAAACTGCAATATGTATAAAACAAAAATGATTACACTGTGATTTATAATTATATTTATTTTAAAGAGAAGAGATATGCCCCTGGCTGGCATTCGAACCCGGATCCCCTGTCTCTCCGTGACAGCGCTCTATCCATTTGAGCCACCAGGGTCGCCTGCCGTAAGGGAACAAATCTTTTCTCTTATCCGATCCCATGTCCTCGCAATTTTTTTGCGATGTATACACGAAAACGAATGTTCTTTGAACATTACTTTTAATTCTAGGATCTTGTTGACTTACGTCATATTACTATTTCTAATTATTGGTCAACTGTTTTGATTTTTAAATATACTTATTTTAAAAAGAAAAGATACGCCACCGGCCGGGATTCGAACCGGGATCCTCTGTCTCTGTGACAAAAAAATATATTCAATATATTCAAAAAGTGTTGGGCTGGAAATAAATTCGGATAAGACTATGTATATAGTTAGTTACAGAAAAGGGCGAAGTTTCGATGATATTGTTGTAGCAGGGAATAAGTTCGAACAGGTGCAGACTTTTAAGTACTTAGGGTCTATGGAAACTAGAAAAAACAAAATTCAAGAGGAAATAAAGACGAGATGATTAAAGGCGCTAAATGTTTGTTATTATTCGGTCTCCAAATTACTAAGCTTTTGTTTCGAAATCTAAAAATCAGAATTTATAAAACATAAAAATCAGAATTCATAAAACAATCATCCTTCCATCTCTTCTCTACGGATGTGAAACTTGGCTAACACTGAAGAATGAACAACGTCTTCAAGTATTCGAAAATAAGGTACTGCGTAGAATATTCGGTCCAAAAAAAAGATCAGACCACTGGAGAATATAGGAGATTACATAATGCGGAATTGCCATGCTAAATATTATTATATATTAAAACATTATTATAAATATATGATTACATAATGCGGAATGCCATTCGCTAAATATTATTCAGGTGTTAGCGTCGCGAAGATTAAGATGTGCCTGTAAAGTGGCTGGGCTTAGTAACGAACGAATTCCCAAGATGTTAATAGAAGCTGTACCCACAGGGAAGCGTCTGAGGGTGTAGACCGAGGCATAGGTGTAGTCCAGGAAACGAAGGAAAAGTGGCGGAAATAATTCATGTAGAAGCCAATTTTGGCACACTGGTAGGGGAAGGAGTTCTTAACAGCATAATAAAAGTACTAGAGGGGGGGTGAAGCTAAGGGTGGGGGAGGGTCCTTAAAGTTCCCTTTTTTCAGTTTTTTGTTAAGAACACAAAAAATACTGCCTCTAGCGAAAGAATGTTCATACACTAAATTAATCTACACTAATAAAATTTTCTATAAAAAAAGTTCTTGTTTGCTAGGATCAATGCTTAAGGAGATATGGAAAAGGGAAGATGGAAAATAAAAAAAAAAAGGTTTTATTGTTAAAAATGAAATCTTTATTGTTAAAAATGAAATGTTTGTAGTATAATATTTTTATTATTGAAAATTAAGTAATTAGTGTTTAATGATGTATCTTGAACATTAAATTTCGTCGAAATCTGAACTTTCATCTTTATCGAAGTTGTCTTCACAGGCACCGGAGCAGGGAATCTCTGTTATGCGACAACAGCAGCGCACCCCAAACCCAGTCGTGCATCGGCAAAAGATCATTTTCAAAACGGAGTGGGGTGCCACAAGGTCACTGCAATGCAGTCCATGAAGACTCTGAGAGATTTAGGTATTAATTGTTCAGCCTCACTGCAGAAGCTAGCTGAAGGAGGATAGGTACTGTTGTCATAAGTCATGGATTCTATTTCTTCCAAGATAATTTCGGCAGCTTTTTGTACAGTTCTCTCACGTTCCCTTTGTTTATCTTTACACCTTTAGGTGTACCACGAGTCGCTCAAGATTTTATCACTAAAACTAAGAAAGGAGATGACAGTTTGTCTGGTGCTAATTGTACTAAAAAAAGTTGGTCCTCATATTTTTCCCTCAATCTCTCCTTAATGGTCTTCACATGTGGTGGTTCTCCTGTAATAACCTGTTCCAGCAACTCGTCCATAGAATATTGGAAATTATCAGTACCTTCAATATAATCGAAGATTTCTTCCATTGCATCTGATCCCTTCATCTTGAGGCCGTCCAGATTTTCTTTTTGAAGGTACGGAGACCAACAAGAATCTTTTGTAACAACCCTCATGATACATTGCAGCTGCTGCGTGTAGATCAAAAACAGTGCAGATATGCCTTACTACTTCGTTTCTCCTTCACTTAACCAATTATCCCTTTTTTACCGACGTTACACAAACCACTTTCAACTTCACTCGTACAAATTAAACACTTCTCACCCATAGTCACATACACACTGGAAATGAATAATTTTATTCTACGTTTCTACTATTAAATATGATTTGAATTTGTAGATTGAATTTGGGATGCCAGAGTCTCATTTAGGACGAGTACTCAAATTATTATTTATATGCCTTAATCTTAATTGGGTTCCTTTCCAGAGGTCTGTTCTTGTGTTTACCAATTTATTCATCTATTATACCCACAATATATCATTTATAAATAAATAGTAACTGGGGTACTTCATACTATTTATAAATAAATCTGTATCTGGGGTATGTATGCACCAAAAGAATTACAATAAGGATTGCTTATTTATTCAATTTTAAACAAGAATAATGATTCAGATGTTGATATATAAAGAGGATGGCCATAAAATACCTTACAGGAAATAAATTAAACTTATCTGTGAACAGGGATAGATTGGGTTATAAGTACGTCGGTCTTCGCCTGCCCGCGTCCGGGTCTTCTGCTTACTCGCTCCACGGGGTCTCCAGAGTGCTCCCTGCTTCTCCGGGTCTGTGTCGAGGGTGCTTTCTCAGTGGAGTTTGCTTGCCCCCCTTTTCTTCTTTCTCCCAGCCATCTTGACGTGGCTGTCCCGATAGTTTCAAAAGTAGGGTGTGTAGGGTCCATTAGCGTTCGCGAAAATATTTTAAAACCTGTACAGCAGGTTCTTTTGAAGTGACAAGAGGCGGGTGCCGCCCTTGTACCTGCTTTAACACTTATCTTAAACAAAAGTTTTATTGCATTTTATGGCGTCCATTAGCAATAGTAAAAATATTTATAACCAAAATTTCTAATATTATTTACAAACAGTTGACTATTCTTAATTATAGACAATTTACGAATCATTCTGTCATTTAAAAAATAATCAACTACTCCTTCAAGCGATATCTAAACTCCAGAAACATTCCTTTTCGTTAATTAATATTCCATTCGGCGGTAATATTGCTTTTTCTTTACTTACCCCTAAGATAATTACGGACGTCCGCTGTCCCAAACTAAACATTGTGTGCTACCATATCGTTCTTAATATTTAACTCACTCAGTTTTAAAATTTTTATATTTATTTTCTGTATATTTTTTATACTATGATTGTTGGAGTTCCATTTTTTCTGATAAGAAGTGCAGTGTAAACTAGTTGCAGCCAATTGTTTTAGTTTTGGTATAAACCACAAAATGAGGGATTAACCTACACATGTCTTACACTTTTACCTTTCTTCTTTGATTTTTTTCTTAATTCTTAGCTGGTGGTGGCGACTGAAACTGAAAAAATCTGTGTTTAAAGATTACCTGTGCTTATAAACCGTCAGTGCAATATTTTCATCTGGTTCTACTCTGTTTATTGTATCATGTAGAGACGAAAATTCCTTCAAGGATTGTTTAAATGTAATGTTATAATACGAATTTATATCTGCGATCATTTCAAGATTTAGGACTGTCCTCTAGCAAAAAAGTGTAGAGAACCTTTTTTATAGAGCATTTTATGTAGACTAATTTAATATATCAACAATTTTTCGCTAGAGGCAGTATTTTTCGAGGTATTAACAAAAAACTGAAAAAACGGACCTTTAGAGGCCCCCCACTCTTAGCTTCACCCCCACCCCTCAGTACTTTTAGTATGTTGTTCAGGACACCTTTCCCTACAAGTGAGCCAAAATTGGCTTCTACATGAATTATTTCCGCCATTTGGCATTTTTTGGTTTTCGTTGCCTGGACTAGTGGGAGGATTGCGTTAGGAGTGATCGGGCGGGTTTGGGTTTGGGTGGTGCCCCGTGAGTGGAGGTTCGTAAGCGGAGATTGGTGGTATCGTCATCTAGTTGTTATCAAAATAAATGTATTTCATATGATAATGATAATGATAATGATAATGTGTTAGAATATAATAATGATAATAACAATAGTAATATATACTTATTTGAGGAATACTATGCAAATGCCATTTGGCACATACTGAATCTTTACTCTTCTTTTGGAAAGCTCATCTCAGAGATGCAGATGGAAACGGATGATTTATACCGTGTATTTTGGTAAACGTGGTAAAAGAATAATAGGTCTGCATGACGTGACTAGGTCTAATGACTTAATTTATTCATACACATTCATTTTCACAAAACCATATTCAAAAATACTTTTAGAAACCATATTACACTGAATCGTACATGAAAAATCACTGCATCATAAATGGATTCAAATAACTCAACAATTCAACCAAAACTTTACAGAACGAGGCTGAATAGCTTTCTATACGAGGAAATAGCTCTCAATAGTAAATCTAAAATATCCAAAGCTTTCCTAACTAAAATATTGCTGCTGAATTTTTTTTATATTAATACAATGTATAAAATAAGTCAACATTTTCAGGATGAAAAAAGTATTTCAGTCATCCACGTGCTTCGATGTGAACTGATAATAGTAAAAGTTGAATGACCAGTGCATAAATGTGTCGTTACTGCTTATTGCGACATCAATGCTTTACAAAACTGAATTATTACTTATAAGGTAGTACTAATGAATCGAAAGTGGAATAACCAGATTATTCCTTATTAAGAACTTTATATTAAAAAATATATAGCAATAGCAGTTAACACTCAAAAATATCAAAGCTAATTAAATTTTATCTTTATGTTTTTCCTAAATCTTCAAAGCTGACATACGTTGGATACGGGAGAGTGTATTTTTTTAATAGATTCATATTGAGATAGAAAAGGCAAATTTAAAGAAACACTCCCTTTATTGCCAAATCTTCAAATTTGCCGATTTTTTTACATTCCATTTTATTTGCTGATTACAAATAATCATTATTGAAAATAATAAGTCAAAAAGAAAAAAGAAATAGTTACATCACACATACTGTTTCATTATTTGTAGTTTTCCTCTTTCACATACTATAAATTACATGACATGTAATTAAAATATTATAGAGAGCAACGAAATTCTCATATTACTGTCGGTTTCGAGTTATTATAACAGATATATAAAAAAAATAAAAACTGTAATTTCATTAGTTTGATGGACGGCTGACAGAGGAATGTATTCCGAAGGGTGTTAAAGATTTATTTTATTTCATTTGATTCACCAGATGTTTTCACGATACAAATATATTAATCCATTTCATGGATATCAATCTATCAATGTTTTTATATTTTTTTATAATTATTGGTCAGCTGTTTTGAATTTTAAATATTTTTATTTTAAAGAGAGAAGATATAATCCCCGCCGGGATTCGAACCCGGAACCTCTGTCTCTCCGTGACAGCGCTCCGACCAATTGAGCCACCAGGGTCGCCTGTCGGCAAGGGACAAATCTTTTCTCTTATCCGATCCCATGTCCCAGTGTTCTCGCAACTTTTTTTTGCAATGTAAACACGAAAACGAATGTTCTTTGAACATTAATTTTAATTTTTGGATCTTGTTTGGGGACATGGGATCGGATAAGAGAAAAGATTTGTCCCTTGCCGGCAGGCGACCCAGGTGGCTCAATTGGTCAGAGCGCTGTCACGGAGAGACAGAGGTTCCGGGTTCGGATTCCGGCCGGGGGCAAATCTTTTCTCTTTAAAATAAAAATATTTGAAATTCAAAACAGCTGACCAATAATTATAAAAAATTGTAAATAGTTCGTTTGTTCATTTAACGTCACTTTATGCTGCTATGGCTAATCGGACGATGCTACAGTGGGAGCTCTAAATTTTGCCTATCCAGGTTTAATTAGTATAGGGATTTTTAACGAGTACCTGACATCGTACAGGCTCGGGACCCCCGTTTAACCTCCCTTCCGAAGGACGACGTAACTAAGGATTTTTTACACCTTAAAAAAATCCTAGGGTCACCTGCTGGGCCACGAACCCGCGATCTTGGGTTTAGTAGTTTGTTACGCTAACCACTAGACCACAGGTGACCTTAAATTATAAATAGTAATATGACGCAAGTCAACAAGATCCAAAAATTAAAATTAATGTTCAAAGAACATTCGTTCTCGTGTTTACGCCCTATGGGTCACAGTGGTACTGTTTTTTTAATAAATACCTTTCCTTTTTTTAATGTTTAATAAGCACTAAGAACTGTAGAGACCTTTGGGGTCGTCTTATATATTTACTTGCGGGAAAAAAGAACGCCAAAGCTAGAGGGAAACCAAACCCGAGGTTGCTTCATTGTGTAGCCGCAGGCTTCCCATAACTTGATAACCAGTCCCTTTGTGGCAGATTCGCCAGTTTCCTTCCCGTTTAGTGGCCACTTGCTCTGTTCCCAAGGATTATGGCTGTGAGAGGTGAGTGGGAGCACGAGGACCTTTATCCCGTTCCCCCGAACAGACCGTGCTTCGACCAAATATTCAGGTGGCTATTGAAATCTTGGAGTACCACAAGTTTCCCGGTAGAAGTTCACGAGGGATGGTACTCCTATCGCGTAGATATTCTACACTCAGTTTTTATGATTTTCCTCTTGTAGCCTGACGGGTCTCTAATCTCCTGGGAAATGGGAGGGAATAATCTGGAATTTGTGGCAGGTGGTCATTCCTCCAAGTAATAACCACATCTGGTATGACATTGCTTAACTTTGATTACCCATTGCAAGCGCCCAAGTCCGCTCGGCAAGCCTGACCCCATACAAGAGTATAGATGTAAGTCATTTCAAAATTTCCATAATCGTTGTCTAAAGTTTATGAAACGAATACAAGATGCTCTAATTTCATTCTTCCATGAACTTTGTCCCAAATCAATAATATATTCATTCAGAGGAAATTATGAAAATAAAGTCTTCTGGCTGTATCTGGGCAAAGAATCAACCTAAGATTGTACTATGAACCTACAAGGATATACGATCATTAGTTCTATTTCGGTTCCCTTTTAGACCATAGATTATAATTTATAAATATTATAATTATAATTAAAGAAAACAAATTATACATATTCAAGCACATATTCCTAAGATTTAAAAAAAATGAATAGTCTGGGAGAATGAAGAATAAGAGAACAGAACAGTGATATCAAATTATTCAAAAATGACTTTTTGTATTCGACGTAATTTCATAAACATGAAGTAATTGAATAAATTTGTCATTATTCCTGATTTGAATGAGTAACAGTATTTCCTGTCGGCAGCTTTAAAAAATAATATTTTTTAAATTAAATTAATAAAAACCAATTTTCTTTAACTGTAAAAAGTAAAAAAAAATATTAAAATTTATTACAAGTCTATTAAATATTAGAAAGGAAAGGGTTTATCTGTATAGAGCTGGTCAAAGCCCCGTAGCGGTGCGGGAACAAAGCAAGCTGGCTCAATACTTGGAAGGAATACCTTAACCTACCTCTCCTCTTGTAGATTTCCAACCATTCTTCTCGTCCTTGCAGATGTTCTGGCTAAGTGCCTTAGGAATATATTTCAGAAGGTGCCTTGCAAGGAGTTTCTGCCATTTATGCTCATTTGCCTTAGTGTACTTTTGATAATGAATTGGTTACAAGTCTGGAACACAATAAGTATTCTGGATTGCATAGTCGGCCTGCGAACTTTCGACGCATTGGCAAAACGATAGTCTTACATTCAGAATTACAATCTTTATTTAGGTACTTGTGTATTAGTCTGTCTCCAGGTTCTGTTATCCATCATTGTTTATAACCTGAACATTGATAATTCTGATATAGACAACACCTACCTTTTTATTCATATTAGTGGAAATTGAAGTATACAAAATATTATAATTTGCTAATTCTAGAATCCTCTAGCCAGGTTCTTTTTTTTATACAAATGTTTTTTCTACACTTCTACGAAAGCATCCCCATTTCTTTCCGTGTCAAGATCCACTTTATGACTTTTTTCACATAATTTCATCTTTTATCAGAACTTTTGGAAGTATTTAACAGGGTTAGTTGCAGTGACAGACTGAATAGGAGACGAAATTTTCAAAATAATTGACGGCCTAGGACAACACTGACGCGTGGTTTTCGGAACTAAAAAGTGAGAGGAATCTTTTTGGAGAAGGTTCTTTCTTACTTTTTTATTTAGATCTCCAATGTTTGAATAATGTTGAATAAAGATTAATAATAAATCCCGACTTTAAAATAAATGAGTTTTTAAAAGTTTCTGATACAGAATTATGGATATAAGGAAGAAATAGTTGGGGGCGCAGTCTTATTAAGGTGTTTTTATTGACTGCACCCCCAACTATTTCTTCCTTATATTAGAAGATACAGTCAACCAATTCTTCTCTAACAGAATTATGTATGCATATTTGATTTAAACCGTATAATTCCGTGTGGACGTACTGAACTCATCAGAAAGCACCGCTATTTCAACATTATATGTGGATTATAAAATTGAATAATTTTTTTATAAATAAAAAATATATAAAATAATATATATGATATATATGAAATTATAAATAAAATTCTGAAGAATTGTTTTCTAAAATTGAGTTTATGTATTAATTTTAAAAAACCAACAAACATGTATAATATTATAGAATAAAACATATTCTAAAATTGAGTTTATTTATTAACTTAAAAAACCAACAAACATATATTTTGGAAGTTGCATTCAAGTAAGTTCGACTATTATTAATTTTGAATCGTATTTAGGGTTTCTTAATTTTACTTTTCCTGCAAAGTATATTTCCGTAAAACGATTAAAAACATTAATAATGTTTTAACATTAATAATGTTTTATTCTATAATATTATACATGTTTGTTGGTTTTTTAAAATTAATACATAAACTCAATTTTAGAAAACAATTCTTCAGAATTTTATTTATAATTTCATATATATCATATATATTATTTTATATATTTTTTATTTATAAAAAAATTATTCAATTTTATAATCCACATATAATGTTGAAATAGCGGTGCTTTCTGATGAGTTCAGTACGTCCACACGGAATTATACGGTTTAAATCAAATATGCATACATAATTCTGTTAGAGAAGAATTGGTTGACTGTATCTTCTAATATAAGGAAGAAATAGTTGGGGGTGCAGTCAATAAAAACACCTTAATAAGACTGCGCCCCCAACTATTTCTTCCTTATATCCATAATTCTGTATCAGAAACTTTTAAAAACTCATTTATTTTAAAGTCGGGATTTATTATTAATCTTTATTCAACATTATTCAAACATTGGAGATCTAAATAAAAAAGTAAGAAAGAACCTTCTCCAAAAAGATTCCTCTCACTTTTTAGTTCCGAAAACCACGCGTCAGTGTTGTCCTAGGCCGTCAATTATTTTGAAAATTTCGTCTCCTATTCAGTCTGTCACTGCAACTAACCCTGTTAAATACTTCCAAAAGTTCTGATAAAAGATGAAATTATGTGAAAAAAGTCATAAAGTGGATCTTGACACGGAAAGAAATGGGGATGCTTTCGTAGAAGTGTAGAAAAAACATTTGTATAAAAAAAAGAACCTGGCTAGAGGATCCTAGAATTAGCAAATTATAATATTTTGTATACTTCAATTTCCACTAATATGAATAAAAAGGTAGGTGTTGTCTATATCAGAATTATCAATGTTCAGGTTATAAACAATGATGGATAACAGAACCTGGAGACAGACTAATACACAAGTACCTAAATAAAGATTGTAATTCTGAATGTAAGACTATCGTTTTGCCAATGCGTCGAAAGTTCGCAGGCCGACTATGCAATCCAGAATACTTATTGTGTTCCAGACTTGTAACCAATTCATTATCAAAAGTACACTAAGGCAAATGAGCATAAATGGCAGAAACTCCTTGCAAGGCACCTTCTGAAATATATTCCTAAGGCACTTAGCCAGAACATCTGCAAGGACGAGAAGAATGGTTGGAAATCTACAAGAGGAGAGGTAGGTTAAGGTATTCCTTCCAAGTATTGAGCCAGCTTGCTTTGTTCCCGCACCGCTACGGGGCTTTGACCAGCTCCTAGCAAATACTTTCTATATCGTAGATCATAATCGATAATCTCATCTGTAATTAAATCTGTTCGTCGGAAATTCTAGTCAAGTGTTCTTTCATTAATATTTCGTTGCCACAGCTCTTGTATGACTGCATAGAAGTGCTTACAGGACTCAAGAATGTACAATAAAAAATAATAGCAGTCATGAGGGCTACAGTAAACAAATACAGTAATGAAAATTCAAAACTTTCGAATAATAGTTTTCTTTTTTTTATCTCCTCCCGAGCAATAATTATATAGATTTTACAGATAGTTTATTTATTAATAAAAACATATGATGAAATGCCACTGGGCTACCATTAGCAGTGGCTCAGTGGTAGAGCACTGAGTTACCATGCCGAAGGTCCTGGGTTCAAATCCTGCTTGATGACAGACTTTTATTTCATCTTTTAGCGGCCGAAGGTGGATCTAATGGGATCTAGGACCCTCCTGGGGCTCACCGAGCTTCTATAAAGTGAGTGCTCAAAATAGGGGGAAACATCTGGCGGTTGAGAGTGATTTTAGACAAATAACCTCCCTGCATAATCGTTGACCAAGAAACAGTACAATCTCTACCATGTACTGACCCCAGGTCCTTCACGGATTATATTGGTTTAAGTTTATGATGGCTCAGATCAGCAAAATCTCATTACTAAATATAAAAAATTGAAAAATACACGGGAAAACGAATATATTAACTAGTTATTGATATTTTAAGTTATTATTATTAGTATTATTACAATTAAATGCACAACTATTAAACGATTTTTGAGATAATCATCAGATCTAACTAATCAGAATATTATTATTCTGATAGCAATAACGGCAATCGACTGTGATGGCCATTAGCAATAGATCAACATATTCAGCACTTAATCTATATATATAAAAGAGAGTGGCGTTAGTTACTGATCTAATAACTCAAGAACGCCTGGACTGATTTCGATGATTCAAACAATTTAGGACTGGTCTCCGGCCAAAAAAGAAGAATAACCAAGAAAAATCGAAATCGGTCCAGGCGTTCTTGAGTTATATTTATATATACATAATACATTTTTGTAACCTTCACAGCTTCTCTATTAATTTTATATCAACATATGATCTATGACTTTCTGATCACAACTCTACAATATTATTTATATAACAAAACCCATTTTTGAAAAATTTGCACATGACACATTTGTGAACTAAGGCATCAACTTTTGACAGCTGATTCATTTGCAGTCTTTTCATCGCATACTATTCTGTTTGATAATTGTGTGTGGTAATTATTTATTTATTATTTACAATAATTGTAGTTTCAAATATTGCATTTAATACATTGTTTTTAAATGATTTATTAGTTTTATAAAGTGCACATTGTGAATGGTTATGTTCTTTGTGATTGCATAAGATCAATTAGAATTTTCTATATAATAACTGCCCAGTTAACAGTAATAATAATTTATTTATTATTTCGTGGGGTGAGTACTACAACTAGGTTAACTACAAATTTGGCAAAATCTGGGTAAGTGCACAGATAAATCCCATTAGGTGAGGTCCACACCATACTACAACTAAGTATCTGTTGTAAACGTTAGAGAAGAATTGGTCGACTGTATCTTCTAATGTAAGGAAGAAATAGTTGGGGGTGCAGTCAATCAAAACACCTAAATAAGCGTAACTTATTTATTATGTGCCGACGTTTCGGCCTACAATGTAGGCCATCTTCAGGGCGAATAAAACAAGCGGCAGCTAGGCGAGCTCAGACCCAAGTGGTCGAAACGTCGGCACATAATAAATAAGTTACGCTTATTTAGGTGTTTTGATTGACTGCACCCCCAACTATTTCTTCCTTACATCTGTTGTAAACATTTTACAGGAGTTATTTAGAGTTTTCAAAACTATATGTAAACCATAAACATTAAATTTCAAGGACTGTTTTTGATCAATTCTTACAAAATTGTGGTCAAAACGAGACATAAACACTTCTAATTAAATATAATCCAGAAATGGTAGCAAAATAACTTTTAGTTTAGTCTCCACAATCTTCCAAAATCTTAGCAAAACTTTAATTTGCGTTTTTCTCGAAACAGCTGAATTGTAGTTACCTAGTTGTAGTATTGACCCCACGATTTACAATAATTGTTGTTTCAAATATGCATTGAATACATTGTTTTGAAACGTATAAAGTGTACTTTATCAGTTTGATGAAGTACACATTGTGAATGGTTATGTTGTTTGTTATTGCATTACGAATAAAAAATTAAAATATGAATTAACCTATACGAAAAACGCATCCTCTATTTAAAATTAATTATAGATCTTTAATTGATTTACCATCTCCATCTTCAATTTCATTATGATGAAATTTTGGATTCTTATTAGGTATATGTTTAATAATTCAAATTAAACCATACATTAGTTCCTAGCTATACATTATACAGCAAATATTGAACTCGCTTTTAGAAGAGTAGTACATATCGACAATCAATCCCAACTTCGGATTGTGCAAATAATTTTTACGTGGGTTACTTTGAAAATCAATTCGAATTCGCTGTTCATTTCATTTTGATGTGGAATTCTATTTTCAAACGGTAAGTAGCCAGCGAATATGTTTATTTTGACATTTGAGCACATGTTTTCATCGATGTTTATTTGTGAGGTTATGACATTTATATTTATTTATTTTTGTATCGATAATTTCTTAATTGCTTTTGTGACATTCATTTTTTAGTGTTATTCACAATGCCGCTAGCCAGAAGATCTAATCTTTTCCATCGAAACCGTCATGCAAGTACAGTTCGGAATATGGCCAATTGGTTGAATATGGATGAACAAGAAATCGCACGAGAACAGCGCCGTGTTAGTTTGGCCCGACTTCGTGCATCACAAACACAAGAAGAAAGACAAATGGCAAATGAAACGGCTCAGTTAACAATGAGCAATCGTCGAGCAAATCAAACAACTCAACAACGTGAAAATCGAAATAAACGCGTAAGAAGTTCTTCAAGTGTTGATTTGAATCAAGTGGCGTTTCATTACGATCGTACAATTGACTGCAGCTCGCATCCTTCCGTTCAAATTGGCCCAATAGAGGTTGTGTGCAACCATTGTGGGGCATTGAATTTCGATGGAGAAACGCCTGGATTGTGCTGTCTCAGTGGCAAGGTTAAATTACCACCATTACCCTTGCCACCAGAGCCATGGCATTCTTTGGTTCTTGGTGAAACACCAGAATCACGTCATTTTCTATCGAACACTCAGGAATATAACGG
Source organism: Arma custos (assembly GCA_037127475.1). Lineage (NCBI taxonomy): Eukaryota > Metazoa > Arthropoda > Insecta > Hemiptera > Pentatomidae > Arma > Arma custos. The sequence goes on along the minus strand of CM073759.1, from coordinate 46,567,123 downwards.
ATGCTTTCAAATGCCTCTAAATCACTATTTATAATATGGAGTTCATTTATAGAATTCAAAATTCACTCTCCATTTAAACTCAACACAGATTTCTATTTAAAATCAACGCGGACGAAGTCGCGGGCAATTATATTAAGTTTACGTGCACGTTCTTTTATTTTCATACATCGCAAATATTAAACTATCAGGCTTTCGTGGAAATAAAATAATCATAAAATCCATTATAATTTGAGGCTAGCAATAAGGTTAAACCAAAAAACTACAATTTTCCATTTTAAAATATTAAACACGATAAAAGCCATTAAAATTCTTGATTGAAATCGAAATAAACATTGGTTTTGCATTAAAAATAAACATTTCAAAAAGACAATTCTTATTATCCTGCATCTAAAAGCTGCTTTACATTTATTTATGAAATTTTAATAACATAAATGAAAAGTTTTTTCAATAATCGACCTAAAATATTTGAGCAAGACCAATTAATATTTTATATATTTGAATAATGGTGTTGTTCATCGTTCCAGATTTTTTACAACCAACAAATACGTACAAACGCCCGCCAGTGTATGTATGTAAAAATTGCTATAAAACACTTTATTGAACTATCACGATCGGGAACGAAAATAGGATCAGACATAAACTGTATGTCAGGATGCGATATGAAGGAGATTAGAAAGGACAAATATATATATATATATATGTGTGTGTGTGTGTGTGTGTGTGTGTGTGTGTGTGTGTGTGTGTGTGTGTGTGTGTGTGTGTGTGTGTGTGTGTGTGTGTGTGTGTGTGAATAGTATGAAAGCTATTCTAATAGTAAAGATACTGAGTAGGAATCTAAAGGCCATATTGATAGAGGGACTGCATATACGACAAAGATATCAAAGAGATGCTGAGGCGCAAGACAAAACCAAAGTCAAAGATTATTTATTATTGTCTCAACTCTCATAAACAACAGACCATTGTCTTGCTATTAATCGGAATAATTATTAAAGATGCATGTCAAACAGGAAAGTCGGCCAAGTCGCAAATCCTCTATAAAAAATAGATTATTTGCAGACTGGACGTAAAAGGAGATGCCAAATCCAGCTCATTACCCTTATCTATAAACAGCAACAAGGAGCGACAACAAAATTAAGAGTCAACAACAGAGATGATTTTGTTGTAATGAGAGGGTGATGACAGGCTGTTGTTGCCACGAGTACGAGGGGACAATCCTCACTCGTTACGGCCAATTATGGCAGTTCGCCTATCCCGCTCCGTCCGGGCCCTCTCAATCCACGCTTTTTTTTTACTTCTCTTCCTCTAGTCTTCCTTTCACTCAGGATTACTGGCGTTGCTCTGCTTCAATAACACTTCATCGGGTTTAGGTAACGGTGATCCGCGAAATTAAGACCATGTCAAACAGCAAGTACGGTGCTAATGATGTCTTAAAAATAATTCAATCGAGAACATTAAGGTTCTTAAATAGCTCACACGAGAAAACAATCACGAATTTAACAGTTCTTAAAACCAATCTGAATATATTTTGGATTACCTGGAATGGACTTTCGTTCATCGTTGCAATAAATAAAAATAAAGTTGTAAGAGGAGAAAAGAAGCTGAGATATTCCTACTCCCCCCCCCCAAAAGGACCTCAACATGAGTAGATCATACACAAAAATATCATCATTTCTCTCTACTGCTCATGCAGTATGAGGTTTCTTTCTGTATAGAACCGAACGTTTTCCACTGTTCTGTTCCATTCCAGATTTCTCTTCGCAAAGCATTCTTTAACTCCATCTTTCCAGATATGTCGTGGTCTTCATCCGGATCTTTTATCAACCTTAGCTTCGGTGGTAAAAATATTCTAAATGTAAAACTTTACTGCAAGGGAATACGCATGTTGGTAGGCAAAACATAGTGTACGCAATAACAGTAATGGATGAAAAACCTGTCAGATTAGCCTTTTTCTGATTTAATAACGTTGCACGACCGTTGACATAGAATAAGATCCATGAAGCCAAACACCGACGCATTGATCATAGTTCATAGGTACTATTTGTAATAATTGCATATTAGAGATGTTTCATTTATGTGTTTACATATTTATACAAGTATGTTTACTTAAAACACTTTTCCTCTAGTCGCTATTCTCCATCATAGAATTAGAGTTAACTAGAGTTGATTAGGTCTCACAGGTAGTTTTAATTTAATTACTACTCTTATTTAATTCACATATTTCACAATTGTACAAGTAACTAAAGTAATAAATATTACAAATGCGAAAATGAAAAAGATCTACCCCTTGCTAGAAATAAAAAACAAAAATCAACGAGAGATAATTTTTCTAATGATGAAAGGCGAATAAAACAGAGGATTTTTCGTTTCTGTATAGGGTGTGCATAGACCGTTTATATAAAAATAGAAAACAATAAATAGGTGCTCTTTGTTAGCAAAACAGACATGGGCATGAAGCAAAAATACTATGTATGCATGCGAAAAAGTTTTAATAGGTAAAACTAAGTATGTATAAAAATGAAACAAAACAAGTAATTCAAATTACATACGACCTTCTCCAATAAGAAAAGAAAAAAAATCTATTTTAGTTCAAGCTTTTCAAGTTAATAATAATCTGATGAATTGCATTGCCTGTCAACACTTCAAAATGCAACATCACCCAAATTTGTGTCTAATCCTGGTTACATAATCTTGGCGCAGATGTACTATGAAGTACAATGAGTGAGATAGCACATGTAGTGTAGCATAAGGTGCACTATGATAAGTAGTAAAAACAAAACGTAAACTATTAGAAACATGGACGACTTTTTCATGGTGCTTTGAAACCATGCTGTTAAATATTTTTATTTGAAAAGAAAATATATGACCAGGAGCGGGACTCGAACCCGAGTCTTCCAAGTATCCGTCGCTCAGCGTGAAATTTCGCCAATCTAGGAGGACAAAAATCGAAAAAATGAACTATTTTTTAAAAGAATTTTTAATACTACATATGACAGGTACAATGCCTGAGGGTATTGGAATCGAAATAGTTAAAATTTTAAAACCACTTAAAGCTTTGTACGTTACACCCAAACTTGCCTGCTCTATGTTAACATACAAGGAATTAGTGCAAACCTTCACTCATTCGTTCTTTGTTCATCAGTGTGCACGGTTCTGTTTTCCAGTTATTTCAACTTGTGAATTATTCTCTGTTTATTCATCATTTGAGGTAAGTATTGACATGATTAGATTAGAATACGTGTAATTTAAAGGGCTTAAACATTTTGTTCAAGTTAAACGAATAAAATTTAAAAAAATCATACACTTATTGAATTTTGGAGGAAGGTAACTTCTTTATTACGTCGATTCACGTCTTTCTCTATGCATTAACGTAAACTTAGGAAGCTAGAGAAATAATAAAGCAAACAAGAAAAGTTTGCCCATATTTGCCCGTTTTGTTGAAGTCTTAAAAAATGTTACTGTATTTTAGAATGGACGAATTAGTCACTTACGACGAAATCCTGTATGAGATATGGAGAGAGAGTGAAAAGGATGCAAGATTTGACAACGTTCTTAGTTTTTTAATTGAGAAGAAAGGCTGGGAAGAATTGCCTGAGAAAAAAATGGAAACAATTAGAGCTCGTCTGAAGTCAATACTGTACAGATTGGAAAAACCTCATACTACAGCTGAACGTTTTCTAGCAATGAATGTCTACTGGTTGCGGAACAATTTTGTTGTTGGATTTGAATGCAATGCAGACATTCCTATAGCAGAACTACCATCGACATCAAGGTAAGAAATAAGTTACAAAAAGAAAAAATTCAAGGGTGTACACAAATACTGGCCTATTAAATAGGTTACTTATTGCTTCTGATTAAGTTGAATTTTATTGTATTTTTCAGGAGAATAAAAAAAATATTTAAAAAATAAATAAATAAAAATTATATATATATATATATATATATATATATATATATATATATATATATATATATATAAGTTATCTGTGTACCAACAAGCTATGAGGATTAGTAATACTAGTTCTAGTATAAGAAGTAAGCATTTGTTTTGATTTCTATGTAAATATTGTACGACTATATATATGAGATGTAAAGAATAATAAAGTCAGTTGATAACTAGCCTGTGTCGTATCTATGCCCGAAACCCTTCTTTTTTTTAAAGTAGTGTTCAGTCTTATTTTATCTGGTGCCGAAACCCGGGATTACTGTTCGTTAGTGTTATCTCTAGTAAGAGTGGTAAAAAAGTAATTATGGGTGAGAAAGAAGAGTTAGCCAAGCTCGAGTACCAGTTGGCTAAAGAGAAAGAAGAGTTAGAGGAACGGGCCAAGTTCGAGTACCAGTTGGCCAAAGCAGCAGAGGAACACGCTCAAGTAATGGCTTAACTAACAGAAGCAAAGAAGTCGGCGGAAATCGAATTAGTCAAGGTACGTACCCAGAATTCTTGCTTCATCCATGAGGTGATTGGTCAGTTAGAACCGTTCACGGGTACAGTTGGCGACCTGGACCATTTCGTAAAAGGCGCCGACCAAATTATGGCATTGATCGCAGCAAAACAAGCCAGTGGAACCATCATGGAATCAGATGCACATGTGTTGGAAGCTGTATTGGTCGGCCGTATCTCACGGCGCATTCTGAATACGATACAGGGCGACACAACCCATTCGTGGGAAATTTTGAAGAGCCGGCTGAAAAAGTTATACGGCGGAGGACGCTGGACACCGGAGGAGGATGTGTTTTACTTGATGAAGGTGAGGCGGAGTCAAGGCCAATCGGAGGGGGACTTCGCCGAAAAACTACTCGTCATGTATAACAGAATGGTAGAAAAGATGATAGAGACTATGGGCCAGGAAGAAGGCAGTCGACATCTAGAGTTTGTACGAGACCTCCTGAAAGTACAACTTAATCACTACCTGGACCGACCGGGATCTCTCTCGCGTGATAGAGGTTTCCTAGAATGCGCACCCGATTTAGTGGACGCACATGATAGAAATAGAGCCCGTCAAGAGAAGTGCGAAGGCGAGTGGACGGAAGTCAGGAGACGCCACAGGAGTCCTCCCAGACATAACAGTAGACCTTCGGCGAACAGACATAGCCGGGGATCTGAAGAAAGGAGGAAACGGCCGGAGCGGCGGTGCTATGAGTGTAATAGGGCCGGCCATGTAGCAGCGCAGTGCAGTCTTACGCGCTGCTATGAATGGGACAGAAAGGGTCACGTGGCACGAGAGTGCCCAAGACGTACGCTGAGACCGCAGAAGAGGGAACCTAGACCGGAACCTATGGAGATCAACAATCAGGAGTGGCGGAAGAAGCGGACACACCGGCGGAACAGCGATCACTACTCCAGTGAAGAGTCCTCAGCAGAGGAGAGCAGCAGATCCGAGCGCAGCACACTTACAGTGAGGGAGCATGAGGTAAGAGGTGGGAATTTCGTGAGGGGGGGTCCCCCCAGTTCGGAGGTAGGGCCGCGTCAACAACGTCCAGAATGAGGAAACGGTGTTAGGTGGGGCAACGGTTCGGGGGACTTAATTATTACTAATACGGTGAAAAGAGGAGGACGAACACGTTTGCCCGTGGCGAGCATGGGGGAGACGGGGATAAAGTTTTTAGTAGATACCGGGAGCACAAACTCTCTAATCAGTAAAAAGGGGGCTGAGAAATTAGGACTGTGGGGGAAACAAAATCAATGCCAATGTAGCATTAATACCGTCAGTGGGAGGTGCAGTACCTTGGGGGAAATAACCATAAATTGCAAAGAATTGGTAGGACGGGATCTGGGAATTAAAGTCCACGTAGTAGAAACCATAATGCCGGGGTACGACTTTATTGTCGGGGGGGGGGATATTTTGACGTTAACGGGGCTAGAATTATCAGTGAGTCGGGGAAAATGGAATTTTAAATTAGGGGAACGACCGTACGAAGCGTTAGTCTCAGGACTAAGGGAGGATATGGAGATTGGGGCTGTAAATTGCGATAAGACACCCATAAGTAGGATCGTGGCTTATAACAGGGATCTTTTTTACGCTGAAGACGAAATCCTACCTACCACGGGGAAAACCGTCCATCGTATTAGACTTAAAACGGATATTCCGGTATACGTTAAAGACCGACGTTACCCACAAGCTCTGAGGGATATTATGAAAAAACAGTTAGGTGACCTTCTTCGTCAAGGGATCATTAGGCCAAGTAACTCACCTTTTAATAGTCCGTTGTGGGTCGTAGAGAAAAGGAAATATGATAATGCGCAAACGGCCAAACAATACAGGGTCGTGGTCGACTATAGGAAACTAAATGAACTGACGGAAGACGAGCGATACCCCCTACCCCGCGTGGAGGACATCTTGGATAGGTTGGCAGGCGCAAAAATCTTTAGCACTCTAGATCTCAAGAGTGGGTATCATCAGGTCAAAATGGCTGACGAGGATATCGGAAAAACTGCGTTCTCTTGGGATCGGGGCCATTACGAGTTTGTGAGAATGCCTTTTGGACTAAAGGGGGCCCCGATGACCTTCCAACGGCTGATGGACGAGTTCCAAAGAGGTCTGGAAGAAGACTTTGCCCAGGTATACATGGACGATTTAATCGTTTTTAGCCGGTCCGAAGATGATCATGTAAAACACTTGGGACGGGTATTCGACCGAGTACGCGAGTTCGGTCTCAAATTGTCCGAGGAAAAGTCGAAATTCGGGTTATCGGAGATAAGGTTTCTGGGACATGTAGTTTCTCAAAAAGGGGTACAGCCAGATCGAGGGAGGGTGATGGCCATACATGAAGCACCGTTGCCCAATAATGTTCGGGGAGTTCGCAGGTTCCTGGCCATGGTTAACTATTATAGACGGTTCATCCCAGGGATTGCGGAATTAATCCAACCATTAACGGAGATTCTACGGAAGGGAAGACGGTTCTGTTTGGGGCCCGCTCAGATCGAAAGTATTCGTAGGTGCCGAGAAATACTGACGACTCAGCCGCTATTGGCCTTTCCAGATTTTAACCGCACGTTCAGGATTACCACAGACGCAAGTGAGGTAGCGATTGGGGCGGTCCTGTCTCAAAACTTCTCAGGAGGGGAGAAGCCCATTGCCTTTGCTAGTCGGAAACTTAACCCTGCGGAACAAAGATACAGCGCGATCGAGCGAGAACTTCTAGCGGTAGTTTGGGCGGTCGAGTATTTTCGATCCTATGTGTACGGGCGGCGGTTTGAATTACTGACGGATCACAAACCACTCGTCTACTTGGCTACGCTAAAGGAAACATCGGCGCGAGTCTTTCGATGGAAAGAACGGTTAGCACCCTATACGTTTCAAATCGTGCACAAAAAGGGGGTAGAAAACGCAGTAGCAGATTGGCTATCGCGCGACCTTGTAATAGTCGCCGTCGAGGAGGAAGGCACGTCGGCCGAACCGTTCGCAGTACGGTACTTAAGGGACTGGGCAGAACACGGACCCGAGATTCCGCTAGTTCGTCAACAATCGGAAGAAGAGGCAGGCTCACCGGAACGAGCTAGGGAGCTGCCGGAAAGTGACGACATCATTAACGACAAGCGGTTTCAATTGGTAATTCGTTCGAAACAGGGCGCGGGTACCGAGACTAAGGCGACAATGTATGAGGGACTGTCTACGGTCACAATCCGCATACCACCGACAACGGACGACGTCGAAATAGAGCGAATTTTTTCCGAATTTTGCGTGCCGGGTCGCCGGGGCTATATCTATGTAGGTAACAGGGTTCTAGTCGAGAAAATCAAAAGGTTATGGCGGCAGGAACGTATCGGGGTGGGATGTTCTTTAGAGCGCTGCCTTCGGCAAGTAGAGACAGTACCGGATAGCATAGCACAACGGCAGATTATTAAAGATCACCACTGATGGAAAACGAACCATCGGGGGATCGAAGAGACAATAAGAGCATTGAAAAGAATTTACTTTTGGAAGGCGATGGGCCGTACCGTGAGGGATTTCATCGAAAACTGCAGAATTTGTCAACGCGTGGTGGCGGAACAGGTGGTCACTCCCATCGCGATGGAACCGCTCAGGTCATTACAGGTCGATTTATATTCAAATGAGGGGCAAACCTGGTTGACGGTGATAGACGGATTCAGTAAGCTCGCTATGCCGTACCCGATTTCAGCGAAGACCCCGAAGGCCGTATGGGAAGGCATCCTCCAATGGTGCGCGACTTATGGGATGCCCGAAGACATTATCTCTGATGGTGGACGCGAATTTGACAATTCGGTAATCCGCGAGGAGTGCAACCAGTTAGGAGTCAAATGGCGGCTTAACACTCCCCATCACGTTAAGGGCCGGGGGGCAGTGGAGCGTTTACACAACACGCTGGGGGAACACCTCCGACTACTGCAATTAGGTAGGGACTTAGATGCATATGACGCTATGCCGCGCGCGATAATAGCATCCATACCATCCAACAATACGATCCATACGACGACGGGGCTATCACCAATTGAGATCGTGTTTGGACAAGCGCGGAGGGATAGAGGGGATCTCATCACCATCAACAATGAGGAGCTACGGACAAAGCTCCACCGATCACGCACCGACCGTAGAGCTACGTGGCAGAAAGTGCGCGAGAAAATAGTCCGAGAAAAAGTTAACAGGGTACGGAAAGCCAACACGCGTGCTAGGATATACGATAAGGGTCCACTTCCGTTGGGGACGACTGTTTATAGGCGACTACGTACGGCTCGTAATAAATCAGTGGCGCGGTATGAAGGCCCATACAAAATTATCACAGTACGGGAACACAACTTGTACACAATTCGGGATGAACAATACCCATTCCGCGTCCGGACTGTCCATCTGGAGGAACTCAGAATACTTCATGCTCTGTCACCTGTCCCGTCTGAGGTTGCGGCGCAGGATTCGGAATAACTGGTTCAAGCAACAGTTTTTTTTTTCTCTTCCTTTTTTTTCCAATAAATTTTTTTTTTGTGTGTGTGTTCTATGTAATCTGAGTAGGTTGTCTGTAACTTTCTTTTTGTGTATCTTTGCTCTTTTCCTTTTTCTTTGTATTTGTGTGTTGTGATAGTTCCTCCTATGCAGGAACTGGAAGGGGGGAGTTATCTGTGTACCAACAAGCTATGAGGATTAGTAATACTAGTTCTAGTCTAAAGTAAGCATTTGTTTTGATTTCTATATAAATATTGTACGACTATATATATGAGATGTAAAGAATAATAATGTCAGTTGATAACTAGCCTGTGTCGTATCTATGCCCGAAACCCTTCTTTTTTTTAAAGTAGTGTTCAGTCTTATTTTATCTTATATATATTATATATATTATATATATATATATATATATATATATATATATATATATATATATATTATATCTTATATATATATATATATATATATATATATATATATATATATATATATTATATTTTATCTTATATATATTATTATTATATTTTATCTTATAAATAATTATTAAAATTATACCTGCTGTGATCAAATTCTTGATAAATCTCATTAATTGTCTTAGTTTGACCACTTAAATATAAAAAAAACATTCATTCTGAGGACGTTTGGAATTTTTGTCCTCCTAGATTGGCAAAACTACACACTGTGCGTCATAGTGCTTTATCAACTAAGCCATCCTGGTTCGCTTCTCGGCCAGACATATCCTTTCTTTCCACTGATCCTATCCTCCGTGTTCTTGCAATTTGCGATGTATTTTTTGTTAATATTTTTTTCTTTACTATAAAAAGGATCGTGAGGTAGTAATCAAGTTAAAACGTTTAAAATCTAAAATGTTTGAATTGAGTTTATTATGTGAACTATAATCATTATTTACATCCATTTCAATATTGAGGAATGTTTTATGAATATTTTAGAAGATTTTGGTTGAGATGCATAAGCTAGTCGAATATAAGTCTATATCCCCTAAAATAAGATTTAATACTATACAAATATTCTGCTAAGTGTTATAATTTTATTTTTTCTCGGTTAATGAAACATATGAAAAAATAAATAATAAATTAGCATTTAAGACTCAAGTAACATAGTTTTGTGAATGAGGTTGATGCAATGTTTAACTAATGCATAAAACATAGATCCATATCGATATCAATTATTGTCTAAGGAAATATATATTTATCTTCATTTGAGGTATCTGGATCGAACCTTGGCTAGCACGTGTTCCCTCCGTGATTCTTACATAATGATCGCAATGATTTTTAAATAAAAATAACAATAATAACAACAAAATGCAGTAGTAGTTGAAATACACTTGATCGCCACTCAATAGACGCTTACATTTGCACCACTGTAGGTATTTAAAAAACAAGACAATGTAATCAAGTTGCATCCGTGTAATTTATATAACAAAGGTGTAGTTAGACTGCATTGTTTAGAAATGATGCTTTTAAACAGATGCTGAGAAAGTAAGCTTTGATTGGTATTCAATAAAGGAAATGATGTTTGAAGACAAAAAAGGTTTCTCAAGTCGTGCATTGAAGAGACATAATTATGACCTTGCAAAGACAGCGTAGAGAGAAACGCAATTGCAGTTGCATTTCTAGGCCTAGCTACTACCTGTTCAGAAAAAGTCATCCGGCAGCTATCAGCTCTTCAAGGACTTTTCCTGGGGAAATTATCATCGTGAAGGAACAATTAGTTGTTATTAAATGAATAAATATTCACAAAGTTGAAACAAACAAAGTTATAAAATATAATGAAAAATCGGTGCAGAAAACTAAATGACTTGGGTAACAGAAACTAGTCTAAAGGTCTATTTTATTAGGTAGCTACATTGTATTCTACATTACTTTATAATATAGTTATCAACATGAAAGCAAGGGACATTTTGACAATTAATAATTGTTCCCAAAAAGCATTTCAATGCCAAGCTATTTTGATAAGGCCAAAAATGTTTATGCTTGTATCAAATTTAGAAGATGGCTCAACTATATGCTCTTTTGATGGTTTATATAGTAGTACACAGTAACATATACAGATTTTTATGGGTTACTATAAAAACGTGAAATAATCCAAATGATGATGAGGTTATTGAAATAAATCTTAAGTTAAAAGGATATAAGCATAAACAAGCATCGTCATGGCTAAGAAAAGGTAACAACCTTGTTTTACTAAGTATTTATTTATAACGTCTGATTCGTGTTAAAACTCTCAGAAATGTAAATAAAGAGAAAGAAAAGAATTTTATTTTAATATGAATAACTTTATATAAGTATTTATCTTTCTATTATATGTTTTAACTCAAAAACTACTGCACGAATTTTCATGCGGTTTTCACCAATAGATAGAGTGATTCACGAGAAATGTTTAGGTATATAATTTGTCAAGCTTTTGTATAAATTTGTTGGCATATGACGATAATTGTTGTAAGTTTTGGAGAAAATATAGCCGCCTGGAAGATTTCATGGAAGACGCAGCCTTATTCCTTCTATCTATACATATTATAAAACTAAGTCCTCCATCGCGTCTTTCTGTCTGTTCGCGATAAACTCAATAAGTACAGCACGGATTTTCATGCGGTTTTCACCAATATATAGAGTGATTCAGGAGGAAGATTTAGGTATACAATTTGTCAAGGTTTTGTGTAAATTTGATGGAATATAACGATAATTGTTGTAAGTATTATATTTGAAAAAGTATAATCCACATATTTGACGCAACAAATTGATAAGATCCTCCGACAGATAAAACATGTAGGCATAACATGCCCTTCACGAAGCCGTAGCAGGTCACTAGTAATAAAATAGAAAAATTTAATTGATTAATGTAACTATTTATTAGAAATCAATATTTCGACCCATGCTGTTTAACATCATGAGTGCTTAAGATGTACTCTTGAAATACCTTGTACAAATGATGTTCTATTTCTTTTGCTTTCCTTCTCGACAACAATTGTTTGATCTGGCAGTCGAAAACCGCTGGAAACTGGCGAATAAACAAGTTGTTATATTGCACTGGGTTCGGAATAAAAATAATTTTATAATAAAAATTACAATTATAAATCATATTTTGAATATATGCAATTGCTACATCTCACTAATATTATAAATGTGAAAGTTTGTAGGTTTGTCTCTCATTCACGCAAAAACTACTGAACGGATTTGGATGAAACTTTACAGTAATATAGGTTATACATCAGAATAACACATGGGCTATAGCAAGCGCGGAACATTAATAGTTACATTATTAAGGGGGGCGCACGGGGGCAGGTGCCCCCCCCCCGACAGTTTTATAGGAACTGTGGAGAATCCATTATAGTGCATAATTAAAGGAAAATAACGTGATTATAGTTGTTAAAATATCAGAAAGAACAAGAGTGAAACTATTTGTTTTGATATACTACTATTCTTACTAATATTATAAATGTGAAAGTTTGTATGTTTGCCTCTCTTTCACGCAAAAACTAGTGAACGGATTTGGATGAAACTTTACAGTAATATAGGTTATACATCAGAATAACACATGGGCTATAGCAAGCGCGGATTTAGGGGGGCGCACGGGGGCACGTTCCCCTCCCTACGCCTGACAGTTTTAGAGGTACTGTGGAGAATCCATTATAGTACATAATTAAAGGCAAATCAGGAATTTAGCATCTTGAAATTTGCAGATAGGTCCTTTGTATGATTTAAGAAAGAAGTTTGGATAATTCCACCGTTATTATAATAAGGGTTCAAAGGTTGTATGGAATCCGTTAGTTTTGAAGTTAGACGTCTGAAATTTTGTACGAGTAACCTACAGTGAAAAAGATTAAATTATTTAAATAATTTATTATTTTAAATTATTGTTAAAAAGCACTGTCAAGAAACTTTATGCGGTAGTCCAAATTCCGCGAGCGAAGCCGCGGGGAAAAGCTAGTATTTCCATATTGTTTCTTCTATCTAATCCACAAAGTACATTCGCAGAATTATATCTAATCCGAATGTCATGCAATATGAAGGTTATCTCATTAATGTTTAATTCACTTTTCCAGTTTTTAATTTATGAAGTTACAGAATATACATATTCTTCTCAGGACATCAGTGGATACCAATAATGTTATGATTGATGAAGCAATATTCTATATAAAGAAAATCGATAGGCGATTTTCACAGCTAGTACCTCTGGCGTGTCGTTAATGTACTAGTTATGTAAATAAAATAAACATTTTCACAAAGACACATTTGTCATTCTGTATTAATCCTTCCTTCTTTCATTACTTCTTTTTCCTTTTTAATGGGACCTCAATATATATTGATCTTGAGATTTTTCTTTGTATTATTTTAAGATTATCTTAAACAGAGCTTAAAATTAGATATTCACTTAGACATTTCATTTTGGATTGCAGTTTCCTTATTTAAATAAATCATTTTAGCTATTATACTAAATATTCTTAGTGATTTCATACGCTGTTAAGAAACCTTTGTTTTCATTGTTAGATTCTTTAAAAGATGTGTTAAAATATTTATTTGTCCACCTTATTTTGACTTAATATCGAAAAAGCGCCCTAATTTTCAATCGAAAATTCCCATGTCAAAATATCAGCTTTTTTAAAAAAGTCGGTGGGCGTTCGTTAAAATCTCTACTTTCTGATGGTGTAAAAAAATTACATTACTATGTTAAATGTTCTCAGAAAATGCCATGTAACAAAAAAAAAAACTCGAATCAGAATTTTTTAAAAAAATCATATGTACAATTTTGAGCTATTTATTTAAAATTAATTTCATCTGAATCATTAACTTCCTCTTCCAAACTGGAGCATTTTTCAGAACCATGACAATTTGAGCATAAATTAGTGCATTTTAAACCATGTATTCGTTATGCCACATTTTAAACTGTTACATCCAGTTTCACAAATACAGCAAATAGTTTTGAGCAATAGTTCCGGAATCAATTCATTTTCTGTCAATTTGGGCATAATGCTACGTTGATGATGCTTCCAGCCCCAATTTGTTGATGTCAATTCGTTACCCAGCCAAATTTGAAGCTGATAATATGGCCTGTAACAATGTTGTTCTGCTGTACCTTCTGTGGGAGCTTTGGCAATATGAAAGATGATTTAATTTTGAATGAAAAATGATTAAATCTTAATTGATTCAGTGTTATATTATCATTTTTACATTTGTAAACAGGCTTGATTAATTGTAATTCATGTTTTTCCATATCTTCTTTGCTTGCACCTTTTTAATAAAAAATATTTGCCAAACAACAAATTTTTATCGTCTAATAATGAATCTACGATACTTTTCTGGTTGCTTTTATTGCTTTTCCTGCAAATCCAGATGTTGTATGGCAACCAGAAAAACAATACAGAAATGCAACGATATTTTCAAAGGATTCATATTTGAAACTATTAGACGTGAAAAATAGATCTTTTACATTTCAGAACCTGGCTTGAGAAAATGAATGTTATGATTATTTGAATTAAATTGATTCAAAAGGACCAAAAGATCAATATCTTGACCCACAACAATGACAGTGCTATTAGTATCCCCGGCAATTTCTTTCGAGGTCTTGTACAATACATTGTACATAACGATAAAAAATGTTCGGATTCGACATTTTTTCGTTTCTTTGCATTTTCCGAGAACATTCACTATAGTAATATATATTTTCTTTATACCATCAGAAATTAGAGATTTCAATGAACAAAAAGGCCACTGACTTGTTTAAAAAAACAGATATTTTTAATTGATAATTTTCGATTGAAAATTAGGGTGCTTTTTCGATATTAAGTCGAACCTTGAAAAGATTATATATATTAATATTAATTAATTATAATTAATTATATATATTAATAAGGTGAAAAAATAAACATTCTAAATTTAAAAAAAATTACGGTGTGTTTTGGACATAAAAAAGGCAAGTTTTTACCAAATTTCGTGAAAAAACTTTTTTTTGTAAAAGATAAAAATAAAAATCCAAAAACTTGGTTATTTGAATTTTTCACATAAATTTTGAGGTTATGTGGAAAAAGTGTAAATACAAAAGTCGTAAATCTTTTTATTACCTACAACTTTGCCATTTAACTTTTTTCCATAGGACTTGCAGTTTTGCCGGAAATCGAGATAAACCGGTTTTTACCCTTAGGTAAACCTCTTCCACTTCCCGTCCTCAGA
The DNA here is from genome assembly GCA_037127475.1 of Arma custos. Classification (NCBI taxonomy): domain Eukaryota; kingdom Metazoa; phylum Arthropoda; class Insecta; order Hemiptera; family Pentatomidae; genus Arma; species Arma custos. The sequence continues at coordinate 46,552,041 of CM073759.1, read as the reverse complement.
TCGCCCGTAAATTATTTTTACTTTCTTTCTTGTTATATTTTCTTCCTTTTTGAATGGGTTTCATGCTACTATTATTTTTTTCACTTTTCAGCATTTTCAAAGGCTTCTTTCTGCACTGGTCTAAATAAACAACGGCACCTTGATGTTATTGATGCTCATTTGAAGGATGATATAAATACCAGCTATTTAAATACAGTTAACTATATTTAAGAAAAGAAAAAAAAATTAATAATAATTTCACATTCATAGTAAAGAATGAAAGCAGAAGTTGATCAAGGGAAGAATGGAGTCAATCATTGCATACAACTATTCTTCGGTATAAGATGTAGCTAACAACCATTACTATACTATATATTATAATCCTCACAAATGGTAAAGAAAAATAGGGAGTTCCTTAAATCAGCCGAATTCATAAAAACAAACTCATGATGAAGATTATTGGCGCGACAATCCGCTTAGCGATCCTAGGCCTCCACTTTTTTGTGTGTGGTTTCGCTATTGAAGTTAAGGAGTGGGTGATCAGCCCACTTCCCTCCCGTGTCAGATGGAGAGGCTGCCTCCTGAGAGCCGGCCGGGTTGGCTACCTAGTGTGAGTACTCTATATTGACCTACATCTGTAATGTAAGGTGTTGTACTGTGCAGTTAAGTGTAGATGCGCTAGTGTCACAGTACTGTCCCCCAACCTGGAGGGCCGGCGACTAACTGCTAAGCTATGACCAATGGGCAATGTGATCGCCGCCGCCTTTCTACGCCAAGAACTAACTCAAAAGCTTTATTTCATAGTTCAAATTTACATTTAATTCTAATGTTAAATAGAATAGGACTGACCATTATACATTGTATTTCAACGGATGACTGTACATCCAACATTTATTCTCTATTCTAAAATAAACTATGATATTTATCAAAAAGTAAATAAAGTTAAAACACTAATAATGAGTTAAATAGTTACAGCTAAAAATTACCTGCTGATGTCCAAGGAAAGACTCGACATTTTCAGACCAAAAGATTATTTTCCCGGAAGATGAAACAACCAATAGCATCCCTTGCAACTCCTGTTGAAATGAATAGATCATATAAATTTCTTGATATACATGAATCGTGTATAATATAATGTTTAACAATAAAACTCACATCAAGCAATTTCTGACACCATTCACTTGGTACTGCAAGTTGCTCATTCTCCTTCAGATCTAAAACATAATAATTTTATGTAGGTAATTATGTAACATAAAAATATAATTGTAATACATTTTAAAAAGTTGTTATCGATTTGATATTCATTAACCAATAAATAAGGCTAAAAGGGGTATGTCCCCGATTTAAACCAGTTCTAAGGCACACCGTTACAACAAAAAGCGTCTTTACCTCGTGTCCCGAATGGCAAAGAGACATTAAATGTGGTAAAATCGTAGATCAGGTCGTGTCCGATAACATGTCAGAAAACATGAATTAGAGATCTGTCATATGATATATGTAGCTGCAAGGACATTGAGGTTAAAACTAGGACTACTTATAGAAAAATCTCAATCCTCTTGTAACGCAATCCTCCCACTATGCCAACAAGCAAATAATAATAATAAGCATTATTGATTGACATTAATGACAATCAATAATTTTGAGTAATAAGTTTCTGTCGTTCTGGATTAAAAATACAAAAGCATCCTTATTCCACTAATGAATAATAAAGTTCTCTAAATATAGGTTATTTTATAAATCCCAATACAGTGAAAAAAATGCATCAAAGTGATAAAAAAGGAAAAGCAGGTATTTGACAAGGAAGTCATATTTTCACTAAAATAACTCTCTTTATTATTTAAACTGAAATCAGAAAATAAATGTGATACCAATTGTCGATTACACTAATCGACAAGGTTTTCTTCACAACAAATCTGTGAATCTAGTGCAGCTTTTCATACTGAATTCAGATATGTAGTCAGAATTTTTCCATCAGCACAGTTTTTTTGTAACAGCTACTTTTTAAAATCTGATTTTAGCGTTATTGTTTTTTTATCTGTCATAGGAACCTTTTCCTAATATGTAGTGATTTTATCCAAGCTGTATTTAAGGAAATTTTATTTGTTATATGCTGAAGCACCATAAGGCTGTGAAGGTTCATTTATGTTTGTACATGCTCCCACCAGTTCATCTGGCATTGTGATGTGACAGTATTGAGCTGACTGTGAGTTTGTTCAGTAGTGAAATTTCCTTCCTTTCTTTTCGGAAGAATATTGTGTATGTAGTGTTGGGACGCAGAGATAGGAAGTCTCACCATGTTACAAAATCATGGCCTAAACGTGAATCTCTTATCCCTGGCCAGAAAAACGTGTCATATGTCCCATTAGTGAAGCCTGAAAAAATATTGCTACCTCCATTGCATATTAAGTTAGGAGTAATGAAAAATTTCGGCAAAGCTATGGATGAACAGTCTGGTGGATTCTTGTACTTGAAATCGAAATTCCCCAAAGTCAGTGATACTTAACTATAATGTTAAGACTGTGGAAAAATTCCAACGAAAAATATTTTCACTTTCTGTTTTAGTTTGGATACTTAAGGGCTTTTCGTTGGAATTTTTCCACGGTCTTAACATTTATGTAAGGTCTCTCTTTACCTTTCCCTTTTCAATACTAAAATATAATAATTATTTATAATTTTTTATAATTATTGGTCAATTTTTTGATTTTTAAATATTTTTGTTTTTAAAGAGAAAAGATAGGCCCTCGTCCGGGATTCGAACTCGGAACCTTTGTCTTTCCGTGACAGCGCTCTACCAATTGAGCCAACAAGGCTCAATTATAAATAGTAATATGACGTAAGTCAATAAGATCCGAAAATTAAATTAATGTTCAAAGAACTTCGCTCTACTCGATTCATCGCAAAAATTGCGAGAACACGAGGACATGGGATCGGATAAGAGAAAAGAGCCTTGGTGGCTCAAATGGTAGAGCGTTGTCACGGAAAGACAAAGGTTCCGGGTTCGAATCCCGGCCGAGGGCCCATCTTTTCTCTTAAAAAATAAATATAAAAATTATTTATAATTTTTCATAATTATTGGTCCTCGACTCCTCGACCGAGAAGTGCCTTGGATAGCTCAATTGGCAGAGCGATGTCACGGTGAGACAAAGGTTCCGGGTTCAAATCCCGGTCGAGAGCCTATCTTTTCTCTTTAAAAAATAAAAATATTTATAACTCATAAAAAATGACCAATAATTATGAAAAATTATAAATAATAATATGACGAAAGTCAATAAGATCCTAAATTAAAATTAATGTTCAAAGAACTTCGTTCTAGTGTATTCATCGCAAAAAAAAATGGCGGGAGCACACTGGGGCTTTAGGATCTAAAAGAGAGAAGCTTTGTCCTCGACCGAGAAGTGCCTTGGATAGCTCAATTGGCAGAGCGATGTCACGGTGAGACAAAGGTTCCGGGTTCAAATGCCGGTCGAGGGCCTATCTTTTCTCTTTAAAAAATAAATATAAAAATTATTATTAGAATCTACTATGAACTATAAAAAAGAATGGTCAAAAAACCTTCCGTTTGGGCAACAAATGCCAAGTTGAAAAATCCCAAACAAGAATTCCGAAGAAGCCATAATTGTGACATCATGGATTTAATAAAAATGTTTTTTTTTTTTAAATTTTAGCAATAGAAAACAAATATTGTTAGTTCTGAAACATGATGAAATCGAGCGATCAGGAGATATGCACAGATTTACATTCATTTTTCATTTACCGTTCATTTCTTATCTTCTTAACTCATTAATTAAATAGTTTCCATTCCAATGGAGCTTTTCTATTGATCAAAAATTGAGCCGGATACAAGATGAAGATATCTTAACTATATTTTATAGTTTAATGGAAATTTATTTATAAATTCATTTTTAGCTAAATGACAAGTACTATGTAGTATCAGCAGTTGTAGGCATCCGAGCCCATAAAGGGACCCTCTGGATTAAAATACTCCTTCGACTAGCTGCACCATAAAATCTATCCTTCCACTATAAAGGCAATTCACCTCACGATGTCTTCCCTTCAACATGGTGCCTAGAAGCTACCATATTATTTTTATCCCTATCCTTTAATTTGATTTTTTTACTTATTACGATTGTGAGTAATACGACATATCTCCAAAAAATTGTATTTTATTTTAAAATAATAAAGTCATATTTTTAGTTTCTATCAGGTTTGAACTTGAAGTTTTGTGGGAATAATGACAAAAGATAAAAATAAAAAAATTTGAATACCATCATTGCAATAGGAATGCTTTGCTTTACCAATACCCAAATTTTTATTTTTTTAAACTCACATGGAACTTTCAAATAGCTCACTAGAAAAATGAGTTTTTTTGAGTTATGACATTGTTCTTTTGAAGGAGTGGTATACCACATGATTTTAAACTCTTATTTGAATTGAAGCTTCGAAATTAATTCAGGCTTAGACTGATATTGCAAACAACATTTTTTATGTTAGCCCATTCAGGACGTAAATTAAACTTGGTTACTTTGGGATATAAAGCTTTATCATCAACACTGTCAACTAACTAGCAGCATTTTTTAATAGAATCTTTTTAAATATTTTTTCCTTCAAGAGAAATTGCAAACTTGAAATATAATAAAAGAATAACATCTACGATATTGCAGATGGGTGTTATAGATAACTAACAAATAATTAATAAATACACTAATCAATTCCGTTTTATCCTCCTTTCACTATTTTACGGTTTTACTGTTTTTTAAATTTTTCTCTTAAGAGAGTTAACTGCTTTCAGATAAACGGAATCGTATTATTTTCGTTATTTTTGGCTTGAAATGGAGTTGTAATATAAACAATAGCTCCTTTTCAAGCCAATTCCTTACTTAACTCCTTATTAACTAGGAAAATAACTCCATTGCGCTTATTTAAGTACAAGAAACTCGACTTAACCACGGAAAAAAATAGACAACCACTTATTCACCAGGACTGTAGATATATTCTCTCATTTAAGTTTAAATTTTATTATTTAGAGTAGCAAGTGTCATGGCCGCAACTGAAGTTCCCTTGTAGTTTCGCTCCGTGCTTGTTACGTTCTCAGCCCGTTATTGCTGAACGTCTCTTAGTGAAACTCTATGAACATTGAGTTTATAACTCATGGAACATTTTTTACATTAACCTAAAAGTGAGGTGAGTGGTAATTATTGACAATTAATAAATGAACAACATAGTGATCGGTTGATAGAGGCTACTCAGCCGGCTGGTAATTCCTCTAGGAGGTCTTATCAGCTATTTACTATTGACTTCACGGTCACGGCCGTATACTGTTCTCGTATCCGGCCGATCTTAAGTTCGAACCCAGTGACATTAACTTTTTTTTTTTTCCCCCTTTCTTCTTTTATCCATTTTTTTTTCTTTTTTTTATGTATGTGTATTCAGAATGTTTTATTTTGTATGTAATTGTATATAATATTGTAAATACTCTAGTTTCTTAGGCTTTATATAAAGAACTTTTATTTTAATATTTCTTTATTTTATTTTATTTGGAACGGATAAAATGAATCTGGATGAGAATTCACTCCCCGAAGACTCGGGGGAAGAGATCCCGTTTTCTGAAATAAGCGAATCTGATTCCATATATTTAAAGGGACGTACACTACAAAAGCGCCACCGAAATCCTGCCCCCGGCTCCGCGGGCAACTCACCTAATAAAAAAAAGAATACATCAAAACAAACAGTCGATAAAAAACAATCACCACCAAAAACTCGCAGTAAATCTTCTGCAGCCAGCAATAAAACTATAAATACAACAACCACTGTTGAAACCTCCCACAATTCTCCAGGCAACAATAGCTCAGCCAATAAGAACTCGGATTCTCAAGGTTTTTCTGACCCTGAGCCACCCCCTGTACATGTCACGAAAATAGACAATTTTCTGTCTTTCGGTGATGAAATCGCCAATCTAATTGGGCAACCCAACTTCAGGTGCTACTCACGTATTAACGATATAAAAATAAATACAAATAGCAAAGACAACTATAAAAAACTGATTAATCATCTTACTGCTAATAATTACGATTTCCATTGCTATCAACTAAGAGAAGATAAAGCGTACCGTGTGGTCTTAAGAGGTCTTCACTCAAGCCCCCCCACAGCTGCCATCAAAAAAGGTCTCGAAGAAATAGGCCATAGCGTTAGAAACATATCTTCTGTTCTACACCCAACAGAAAAATACCCACTACTATTATTCCTATTATTTTTTGTTGACTTGGAACCAGCTCGAAATAATGCTGAGGTATTTCAGATCTCAAGGTTAGTGTATTCAATAGTAAGATTTGAACAGCCCCGACAAAAACCATTAATAGTGCAATGCACAAAATGTCAAAACCTAGGGCACACAAAGGCTTACGCCATCACCAGAGCAGATGCGTCAAATGTGCCGGCCCACACTCATCTGAGGTGTGTCCGAAACCAACTTAAAAGAGGAGCCTGCAAAATGTGCACTCTGTGGTGAAGACCATCCTGCTAGCTACAGGGGTTGCATCGTTTATAAAAACCTCTATCGGCAGAGATCGCATAATACTGCACAAAAAAAAAACAGAACAGAAGACAAATGCTGTTCCTGAGCCTGGAAATTTATCACATTTCCCAGAACTGCCTCATACATCTACCAGCCATCAGCACCCCACTACCTCAACGATCGCCGATTTACAGGAAGACATAAAGCCGCCTTCTCAAGCCTACACCAAGACTCTACAGCAGCCGCGACGTCAGACGCCTCAGAATATTCAATATACACCCCAAACCTCTCAATCCAAGCCACAGATCCCCAAGGCACAGTCCCAACCTCCACGACATCCCATTCCTCCTCACCACTTAGCCCTCCGTGTTAAACTTCCGCCAGAACACCCACTTCCAGTTCCATCACAGCCTTCTCTCATGGTAAACCCCTCATTACATCGACCAACGAAAGTTGATCTACCTCCTCGTCCCCAGTGTCGGGCTCAGCATCCAGCCAACACCCCTACTGAATTTCCATCTCAACCTCCTTATCCATATCCGCTCCAAGAACATAATCCCTCCGACATATATTCCATCCTATCTTCCTTCCTGATAGACCTACAACAAACTATCAAACCGCTGATAACCCTCCTCACTAGATTCCTCACAGAAATTCCATTCAACTTCCCGCGATGAATGTGAAGCCCCTAGCTGTCCTCTTATGGAATGCGAACGGACTAAACAACCGCCGAGACGAACTTGACATATTTCTTCATGACAATCAGATTGACATTGCCCTACTTACTGAAACTCACTTCACTAAACGTTCATATTTTTACATACGCGACTACATCACTTATAGATCTGACCACCCAGACAACACTTCCCACGCCGGTTCTTGCATCCTTATCCATAAATCCATTCCACATTCCCTTATTCCCTCTACTCCAAATGCGGTTATCCAAGCAACCTCTATCATAATATCAACTCGTCCCCTCCATCTTACATTATCAGCTGTATACTGTCCTCCTGGCAATTCTCTATCCTATAACCAACTAGAATCCTTGTTCCAATCCCTCGGATCACGCTTTATTGCTGGAGGAGACTACAACGCTAAACACCTACGATGGGGTTGTCGAACATCCAACCCTCGTGGCAACATCCTGTCTCATGTCTCCACTTCTCGTAGTTATTCAATTCTCTCTCCCTCGAATCCTACCTATTGGCCAACTTCCCTGAAAAAACGCCCTGATATCCTGGATATATTTGTCACATCCCAGATTTCTCCTTCCCATGTATTAATCAAATCCCTCGATGACCTCTCCTCAGACCACAGTCCAGTTCTGCTCTCATTACACTCAACCTTCATTCCTAAGTCCTCCTCTCCTTCATTGATTACAGGACGAATTAACTGGGAGCAATTTAATAACGATTTGGAAAGCAAACTAGACTTACGGATTCCACTAAAAACTAAACAAGACATTGACAGCGCAATAGAAATACTTACAGCAACAATAACACAAAGTATAAGAGATAACACTACCATAAACAGAAATAATATCACACAACAGACTAACCTGCCACAGCACCTTCGCATCTTGCTAAGCGAAAAACGCAGAGCAAGATCTAAGTGGCATAGGACTCGTTACCCATCAGATAAAACGTATTACACCCAACTGACTAACAAACTGAAAACGGAGATTAGAAACTTAAAAATCCAAAATTTGCTTAGTGTGACTGAAAATCTTACGACTACTAACAAATCACTATGGACGACCGCCAAAAAGATCCTTAAATTCAAAGATTTTAATCATCCTCTCCTTACTGAAAATCAAACTTGGTCCAGATCTGATGAAGAAAAATCTCACATATACGCTCAACACCTCTTCAAATCATTTAATCCACACCCTGATATCCTCAACCCTATTCACATTGAGCGTATTGAAGCAGAACTGGATATCCCACTCCAAATGTCTCTCCCACCTAAGGCTTTTCATCCGTCAGAAATATCCAATATTATTCATAGTTTACCTTCCCGTAAAGCTCCTGGACATGACCTTATTACAGCTCACATCCTAAAATCCCTTCCTCGAAAAGCTATCCTATTCCTCACATACATATATAATTCTGTAATCCGTACTACCTATTTTCCTGATACATGGAAACTATCTATAGTAAAAATGATCCCAAAATCCAAAAAGCCTCCAGAACTCCCATCCTCTTATCGTCCTATCTCCCTCTTACCCATAAAGGGCAAGATCCTCGAAAAACTCATTCTAAAACGTATTTATCCCATCGCACCACCAACCGCATAATCCCAGACCACCAGTTTGGTTTCCGAACATCCCACTCCACTATCCAGCAATGTCATCGTGTGGTGGACGTTGTCTCCTCTGCATTGGAGCGTAGATTGTACTGCACAGGAGCCTTTCTCGATGTAGAACAGGCTTTTGATCGAGTCTGGCACCCAGGTCTCCTTTACAAAATCCGACAATTCCTTCCTCCTACATACTTTTTAATCATTCGCTCCGTTCTAACTGGCTGAACATTTAAAGTAAGTCATAAAGGTTCCTACTCATCCCTCTATTCCCAGTCTGCTGGCGTTCCTCAAGGTAGCATCCTCGGTCCTGTCCTTTACACAGTATATACAGCTGACATTCCAACCCATCCTAACATCTTCATCTCCACGTATGCTGATGACACATGTGTGTTATCAGTTAACAACGACCCATATATTGCATCCAAATCCCTTCAATTACACCTATCAAGCCTCGAAGAATGGTGCCGGAATTGGAGAATTAAAATCAATCCCAGCAAGTCCCATCAAATTACCTTTACCCTTGACTTCCTGTCCTACTGTATTCTTTAATAGTACTCCACTTATCCCTGTTGAACAGATTCGCTACCTGGGACTCTACTTAGATAAGCGTCTTACTTGGAACCCTCACACAATATTGAAAAGACAAGAAACAGCTAGACGTTTCCGACTACTTCAACACATACTGGATAAGCGCTCAAAGCTTCAGATCAATTACAAAAGACTTATTTATGTGACTGTTATAAGGCCTATATGGACTTATGGAATCGAACTATGGGGCTCCACCAAACCATCGAATTCCTCTCGTATCCAATCCTTGCAATCCAAAATCCTTCGCAAAATCCTAAACGCTCCTTATTTTGTCACAAATAAAACCATCCATAATGACCTTAACGTTCCATATGTTACCGATTTAGCCCATTCCAGATACCTATCATTCCACAATAAACTTCAAACCCATCCAAACCCACTAGTTTCCATCCTTGCATCCAATTCCATCCCGGACAATCCTCCTAGGCGTCTGAAGAGAAGGTGGCCTCGGGACCTTCTATTATAGAACTTTATTAGAGTGCTGCCAGTGGTTAGTATCTCTACATGTCCTATCATGTATTATTTACTCCCATAGCAATTGTACTAGATGTATGTATTACAGTTGTACAACTCAATAAAATAATCAAAAAAAAAAAAATTATTATTTTAATTTTAGTTAAACAAGAAAATAAATGATTTAAAAAAGGTTTAAATAAAATGTAACTCGGCTTATCTTTACTGAACCGAATCCTGACGGTAACTCCTACAACGAATTAGTTCGCTTACGAATTCATAACTTGATCAAAACGAAAATAGAAAGTTTTAGCAGAAGATTTTCATCGATATATCTTCCAGGAAAATTATTTTAAAAGGTCAATTTAATGTCTTGAGGTATATAAAACTGACGTAAGTCAACGAGATCCTAATTAAAGTAATGTTCAATGAACATTCTTCCATAAATTGAGAGCTATTCCGGGGGAAATTAACGATTAGAATAGGTTCAGCGAAAAAGCAAAACCTTACAGATATACACGGAAAAAATAAAACAGATAGGTAACAAAGATAAACATTCCGGTGGTTAAACAAAGATAAACAAAGATAACACAAACAAGTGCACGATTTTGGTAGACAATAATAATTAATTGATTAAAAGTTGATATCATAGAACGTTTAATCATGCTTCATTAATGATAATAGAAATATATGGATTAAAAATTAATCCTATAAAAATATGAAGTCAATATTTACAAGTTTACATAATTTAAAACGCTATAGATCATCGTCAAAGCTATTACTGTTTAATTTTGATCGAAAGAATTAAGGCATTGAATATCATGTGTTACAATATATAGTTAACAATTTATTAATGCATTGTTAACTATATATTGTGAATGCCTAAGATTAAGATTATTGCGAATGCCTTTTTTGTTTTCTTTTCAGCGAAATGATTAAGTTTCACAATTTACATCATAATTTACAATGTACACAATGAATGTGAAAATATGCATAAAGGTGATTCCAAAATACATAAACAGTAGGTTAAAAAAAGCAACATACGAACATTATGAAGGATATATAATCACTAGGAATGTTACATATGAAGTAAGCATTTAAAATAACCTTCAATTACAACGGACATAGACGGAACTTCAAGATCAAATATAAAATATTGTCATTCTAGATTAATATACTATGTACCTTAAAATTATTTATTTACAATATGAAATATTAGCATAAATAATAACCATTAATGTATATAAAATATTACAAACTACATCCTTTTATGAAATTACAAGGTAAGCTGCTTAATGAGTTTCAGAAGTAAATTACAAATATGTTTACAATAAAGTCAAAGGGTGTTATTTATTTTCTATTATACCTAAATGATTAATACTAAAACATCTAAGTTCAAAACCTGTTCAATCTATTGTCAACTTTTCAAATAATAAGTCAATTATGAATTTTATGAAATCGGGTCAATCAGATTAATCGAATAGAGTAGGATTTTGTATTAATTTTTAAATTTTAGTTGTAATGAAGTAGTTACTATTTTGTTATTTTTTTAGATAAATCTGCAAAATAAAAAAGTTGTATAGTCCTCAAAATTTCTACTACAAACCCAAAAACTCAGGCTACTTCAATACTTACTAAACAAAAGCTCTAAGCTCTCAGTTAATTATAAAGACTTAAATACATGAATATTTTAAGACCTATTTTGTTTCTTAAGCCAACTTTTCAAATAATAAGTCAATTATGAATTTTATGATTTCGGGTCAAAATTTATACGTTGGTTATTTTTTTCCTTTCGAAATTACTGAATTAATTAATTATCTTGCAAACATTTGGATATCATGAATTATCTGTGTATAAATGTCTTTCATTTTTGTCCCGTGAACAAGTAAGTATTGATATTAATAATGTGGGATCTGTGTATAATTTAGCTTTTTCATGTACAGTTAAAAATTGTGTTGGCTTTTACAACTGCGTACTTTTACAAATTTATTGCTTGAACATGTGGAGCTTAGTACGTACTTAGGATCGTAGCATTCATGTCACTGAGTAGCCAATGAGTATTTGTCCAACCCAAAAACTCAGGCTACTTCAACACTTACTAAACAAAAGTTCTAAGCTCCCAGTTAATTATAAAAGACTTAAATATATGAATATTTTAAGACCTATTTTGTATCTTAAGCCAACTTTTCAAATAATAAGTCAATTATGAATTTTATGATTTCGGATCAAAATGTATACGTTGGTTAATTTTTTCCTTTCGAAATTACTGAAATAATTAATCACCTTGCAAACATTTGGATATCATGAATTATTTGTGTATAAATGGCTTTCATTTTTGTCCCGTGAACAAGTAAGTGTTGATATTAATAATGTGGGATCTATATATAATTTGGCTTTTCCATGTACAGTTAAAAATTGTGTTGGCTTTTACAACTGCGTACTTTACAAACTGATTGCTTGAAGATGTGGAGTTTAATATGTACTTAACATCGTAGCATTCATGTCACTGAGTAGCCAATAAGTATTTGTTTGTACTCATTCTTTCTTTTCTATTCTGTACTCGTTTCCTTCTTTTCTGTAAGGTATGAGTAAAATTGTACACATGCGTTTCTGGGTGTAACCAATGGAAAGGTTTAGATTTACGTTCATGTTCATGTATAGGCTGAATTGTGCAGATTAATCGAATAGAGTAGGACTATGTTGTTATTTTTTTAGATAAATGTGCAAAATAAAACAGTTATATAGAGTACATCCCAAATTTCTACTATAAACCCAAAAACCCAGGCTACTTCAACACTTACTATACATTCGTTCTAAGCTCCCAGTTTATTATAAAAGACTTAAATAAATGAATATTTTAAGACCTATTTGGTATCTTAAGGAGTAGATCTTTTATTCAATGATAGGACTCTCAACTTAAGGTCTATATTTTACTCATTCAATATTCAAATATCAAAGAAAATTCACTAAAGTAAGAGAACGTATTATATGAAAAAAAATTGTATCATTAAAAATATTTTAATAATTATTATAATTGACTAATTTAGTTTTCCTTTTTAAAACCCGTCCCACTGCATAATAATAATACAATAAACAGACCTTTAAAAATTCAAATTGTTACATACGAAGTTTTGAATATCTTCAAGGATTATTCATGTCAAATTTGAAGAAATTCGATGCATTAGCTCGTAAGTGCAAACAATATTTTTAGCGGAATTTACATAAAAAATAAAATTAAAAATATTGTTTAAATTGGCAGGCCAAAAATAAATATACATAACAAAGACGTGGTAACAAATTGCTACCTATTTTACGGTGTTTATTTTTTATTTATATAATATTTTTTTTAGTTGGATTTTGCAATGCAATTTTAACAAGCCGCAGCACAAACAGCTGGCTGGTGATAGTCACTCAAGCCTACTTTTCAAGTATATCTTTAAAACTGCCAGCCACTAGGCTTGCAAACGTTCGGATGGACGAAAATTTTCATGTTTATATGCACGATTTAAGTGAATTTCACTGTTTAATCTTAAATTAAGACTCTAGATCTGCAGCAACCTTAATGAACCAACAAATTTATAATATAAACAAGCTAACCGGATTCGCAACTTTCATCAGCTCCATTTGGCCAATTCCGTTTTTCCGAAGTTGATGTTTCGAGGGTGAGGAGATCCTCACTTTTCATTTTCATTTGAAGTCAATGGCAACCTTTTTTAAACTAAAATTAATTCTAAATGAATAATTTAAAATGTATTCTTTAAAGAGAATTTCGTTCTACTTAACAACGTTGTCAACGAAGCATAACTACAATGAGTATGGTTGCGGAATAACGCACTGTTAGGTTAGACGGTACTTCTGTATTTATTTTCGAGAAAAAAATTGTGAAAAGTTATTCAAACGTCGGAAAAATCATGAACGCAGACTTCTAATCTTCGAGAGACTAATCTTGAGAAGGATTTTTGGCCCTGTTAGAGAGGGTGGTGGAATTTGGAGAAGAAGGAGAAATACTGAACTAGCTGGGGATCCTTTATAAGGATATAGACTCGGTCAAGTTCATCAAGATAGGACGACTTTGATGGGCCGGGCACATCGCACGTATGGATGATTCGGCGATACCCAGGAGGATGCTGTCCGGAAGGATGCATGGACAAAGAAGGGTTGGCAGGCCAAATATAAGATGGGAGGACTCTGTGCCATAGGACGCACGGGCTCTGCTAGGAGTCCGAAACTGGAGAGCTGCTGCAGCTGATCGTATTGACTGGCGAAGGCTTATGGAGGAGGCCCAGTCTCGGTGACGGGATGCATAGCCCAGCTATGTATGTATATAGTAAAAATCATTAGTATAATATTTTATAAATACAAATAACAGAAGGTAAAATTGTTTATTTTCCCCAATCTGTAAATTGCATTTTGTTTGTGTAGAAACTAAGAGCATATAATATAAATACAACTGACTATTATATTCTATATATTTATTATATTAGTTTACATTTTTTCATTTTTTTTTATAATTTACTTCTTGAGAAAAAAGTCAACTTTTTGTTTTAATTTTTTGTAAACAAAAATATTATTATTTTATTACCAAAACTATGAAGATACTGTTGTTAAGTTCAGATCACATGTTTTTACTTTTTAAAAATAAACTTTCTCAGAAAAAAAAATCAACTATTTGTTTTTTTAATTATTCCCCTCATTTTTTCTTTGTGATGAATAAAAGTTGTGAAGAAAAATGTTGTGATGATTTTATCCTGGCGAGTTCTTAGGCCCTAAATTAACCCATTCCCGGCGATAAATTTTCAAAACATTTTTAAGGGTGACAATTGAAATGGAAACGGTTACAATTGAAATAAAAAGGGTGACACTTGAGTTGTAAAGCGTTACATTTGCTTTGGAAATGGTTTCAACTCATTTGGAAAGGGTTACATTTGATTTGGAAAGGGTTGTTTGTGACTTGGAAAGGGTAGGATTTGATTTGTTAAAGGTTACAGTTGACTTGGAAAAGGTTCAAATAGGCTTGGAAAAGCTATATATATTATAGAAAATATATATATGATGAATAAAATTTAAAATCAAAAATCTATTTAATTCATTTTTTCATTCATTCACTGTTTCTTTAAAATTCAAATTTTAACGTAATATTTTTTAATACTATTACAGTAGCCACAGCAACTCCGCCGATCAGCTGGTATTTAGTAAAGGTTTCTTTAAAAACAAATTAATAATAAGTTATTATTACTAATAAATTAATTTATGCATTTTTCTGCCGAAAAATATGAAACTTGAGGCGAAAAATCATTTTTGTTTTTTAATAAATAGTTAAATTTCGTTTATTTAATATGTTTTAATGATATCATCGCCATTTCTATTCCTTTGAAAATGATAAATGCGATGTAATTTTGACAACGAAATTACTATTGAAGCTTTTAAACATTTTTTGTTTGTTGTGAGGTTTAAATCCCTCTGCTTGGCAGACTTTTATTTAATCCGTTAGAGCAGGAGATGGGTCCTAGAACAGGATACTCCCGGGTATCGCCCAGCCTCTACTTAGTGGGTACCCAAAATAAGGGGGAAAATCTGGCGGTTGAGCGTGATCTAGGATAAATCACCTCCCTGCACAACCGTTGTCAAAGAAACAGTACAGTCTCTACAACGTACTGAACCTAAGACAGATGGGATTCATGGGTTTTAGTGGTACAGTTTTTTTTAAACCTCATGGATTGATACAACTGCATATATATTAAATCAGTGGAACATTATTTGTAGAATAATGACAAAACTTATACTATAAAAAGGTTATTCTATTTATTGAACCACTTACGCATATGTCTCATCAAGAAGTTAGCGCTGAGGCGGAGGACCGAGGTCTTGTCCACTTTCTTGCCAGAGGAGGTGTAGGGCACGACAAGGGATGCGAGCGTACTAATGGATTGGTTCAATTTATCTCTTCTATTTTTCTCGGCTTGGTTACGCTGTTGGCGGCTTGAAGTGCTAAAACAAAATGAATAATAAGAAACAATAAGGTCGAATATCTGGGTAATTATAAACATAATGGAAAAATTGGTGTAGTATCGAATTGTATATTCACATAAGAAAAAAATCGTAGTAAGCCATATATAAAAAAAATGTCTGAGACATCTCTATTGATATTATAAAGAAATATTTACAAATAAATTACTATTAAATGCCCAAGATAAACCTGTTCGGCAGACTAAGATATTATAATTGAATCTGAACAAAGTTTGTAAAAATTAATTGTTTCTGTCAGTCCTGAACTTAAAGCGGAGGAAGAGCCAGCAATGGATTTTTCATTAAAAACTTTTTTTTCTATCAAAGAGTTTGTTGAAATTAATTTGAATAAACTGGAATAAAAATTGAAGACATTTAAAAACGGCAGAAATTTATTACCAGGACAAAGAAGTTAATGGTGAATGAAGCAAAAAATTGATGACCACATAAAAAATCGTATTTATATTGGGTCGTTTCTTATATGAAATGTTCGTTTTTATAATTTTTAAAATTCAAGGAGGAGCCGAGTGGCTCAGTGGTAGAGCACTGAGTTGCCATGCCGGAAATCCTAAAATATTTGCTATCATTGCACTTAGAAATTGAAATTGAAGAGTGTTTCATCAAATATGACTATGGAAACTAATTTTATTTTGTGAGTTTAAACATGGAGACTCTGCAGCCCAAGCTGCAAGAAACCTAATCATCGCTAGGCTGTTATTATTTTCGAAAGACAATTATGAAAACTCTAAAACTTATTACACGAAGTGGCACTTCTGGTTATCCAAATTATTAGAAATTATTATGTTTATATTTCATTAATACATGTGAATTATGGTAAAACCTGCCATTTGCAGAGAAACATCAAAATTAGTAAAACATAATTAAGGATTTTTCCCAATTCACGGGTTTGAGAAATTTTCAGATGGTGACACGGATTAATTCATAAATAAATTAAAAACTTGTAACCACTACGACCCGTGAACGGATCTGGGTGTCAGTACATGGTAGAGACTATACTGTTTCATGGACAACGGTTCTGCAAGGAGGTGACTTGTCCTAGGTCACGCTCAACCGCCAGATTTCCCATCTTTATTTTAGGTACCCTATTTTTATAATATTTTATAGAGGCTGGGTGAGCCCCAGGAGGGTCCTAGATCCTATATGATCCATCTCCGGCTGCAAACAGACAAAATAAAAGTATTGCCCGCAGCGGGATTTGAACCAGGATTTCCGGCATGGCAACACAGTGCTCTAACACTGAGCCACTCCGCTCCATTTAGAAATATTTTATAGCTCTTAAATAATTATATATATGGATTGTTCCGTAGGTAAGCACTTTACAGGCCCTAATCGTGTTATCGATAATAGTCAGTATTATAATTATTATATGAAATACCAAAGGGTATTTATTTCATTTTAAATAAATTCCCCTTGCAGAGTTTTTCTGTTGTACTAACCAAAAATAATGAGGGCTTACCTAAATGTTTTAGACTTATAACTATTACTAGCAGTTTAATATAGTTAGTCAGTTACCGACGCGAATTTTTGGAATATGGAAGTCGAATTTAGAAGAAAATCCGATCCATTTCCCGCCGCAAACACACTAAATAAAAGTAACTGCCTGCAGTGGGATTTGAACCAGTATTTCCGGCATGGCAACTAAGTGCTCTACCACTGAGCCACTCCGATCCCAAATAACTAATTAACTCATACATAATTCATTTCTCTTTTCTACCCAGAGGAGAAACCTTCATATCCACATGATACTGCAGGGATATTCATCACAATGTGCAAAAAAAAAACAACCTGGATTGGTTAATAAGAAAGGACCAATAGTCCTGTATGACAAACCCCCTTCCTCGATAGAAAGTGAAGAAACGAGCTCCTTCCAAACCCAACCCACCTTATTCGCATGACTTATCCCCAACAGATTTCTATCTCTCCAGAAATTTGGACAATTTCCATAAGTTTCCTTAAGTTCAAGTCAAAAACGTATTTCCAGACTTTATTTGATGACTAAACTCTAAATTTTTCATTTCTGCGATTGAAAATTTGATAATACTTTGGGTAAAATGTATAGAGAATGAGCGTAAATATTTTGATTTCATAAAGTTGTTTCACTAAATAATATTTCCTCTGAAACTGACACAACATAATTAGGAGGAAAAAGGTTACTAACAGTGTCCCAAATCAAACCACTTAGGTATTGATCTAGTGAATTTTCAATAACTTCATCTGAATAAATATTGTATAACGTCCTTTAAACTTATTGCATTAATTTCTAGGCAGAACAAGCCAGGCGTTAGTATTAATATTGTTAACAATTTTTGTTAATTTATAAATACTTGTTAAAACATGATATATTAGTAAATATTTATTGTAGATTACAAGTGATAGATCCCTCACTATTCAGGACATTCCTTTTTCCTGGATGGTGGCCAAGACCTTGCCATCGAAAATAAACAATGTTGATTAAGGAGAGACAATACGTCATTTCGTTAAGCAGATATTCCACATTTGAAATAATTCATGAGCCCTATTGAGAAAACTAATGGAAGGAGATATACCACTTAAAATATAATGCTAATTGGCCACTTAACATCCAATTATGAATCAAATTGGTAGTAGAATAGATAAGAAATAATGTACGTATAAATTTCGCGAAACTAAACATTAAAGAAATATTCAGATCCATTAAACTTCAAACAGGATTGAAATAAAAAAATCTTTTTGTATTAATTGTAATTATCTGTCCCCACTTTCATCTTTACGTTGCCAATCATTATTTTTCTGTATATTTGCATCTGTTTAACTCTTCACTTTAAGGACCTACTATGTCATTTAATTCTGATTATATTATCTTATTATATTATATTATCTTTCGTAACATTTTCTATGTGTCTATTTTTTTTTGTTGTTGTCTTGTTATTTATAATTATTTTACACCACATAATACTTCATTTTTGTGTTTTTAGAGACCTGATGAAGATCAAAAACATGAGTAGAAAAGTCTAATAAATAAATAGGTATGTATAACACTCTTTATTCTTGTTTTTTGACCGACTAACAACTGGATCAATTCTAAATCACGAAGTAAGAGATTCCTTTTACATTTGCACTTGTCAAACACTAAATTGGAGTAAAAAACTGGCAGTTAAGAGTGATCACCGCACAACCTTTGGCCGGTTATAGTGATATATGGTATATATATATATTTTTTTTTTTTTTAATACTTGACAAAATTTGTCGATCAAAATTTGGGAAGAGCCATTCTTCTTTATATCTAATGGGCTCCAATCTAATGATAGGCGCCGGAAAGGAATATCGGTGGAAATTTTGGTCCCAGTTACAGTGCCAGATCATTCAGCCTTTTTTGCAGTTTAGAATGCTTCTTATCACTGGAATTATAAAAATAATTTATATAAATGCTGCTATTAATATCGACTCGTGCTCACTGCAATGGACGCGTCAACAAAATAACAATTGAAGGTAATTCATAAGTCATGAACAAAAAAATGTTTCGCCTATATTATTCTACGGTATATTATATTATGTATTTTGTAAATATTTACATAAAAATAAGTCAAAAAAAGTACAAAATTATTTATGTATGACTCTTATTTGTTACCATGCACTTCGGCCTAAAAAGGCCCATTGTGCTCGAATCCTAAAATCCCAAACCTAGGTCTAGACTTCTGAGAAATTATAGATAGTCTTTGAATCTCAGTTCTTGAAGTTCCTTGTGTCCTCCAGGGCCAAGGTCAAATGTCCTCTTCGACTTAGTGCTTTGCATTCAAAGAGAACTTGCCAGGGGGTTTCGTCCTCCTATCTGCACCATCTGCACCGAGGTTCTTGTTTAATGCCCAAGCGATACATATGTTTCCTGAGTTTATAGTGCCAGAGATGGTTTCGACCATACTGTTGAGGTCGGTCCTCGACATGTGAGCGGCTTCTTTCTTGATTTTCAAAAAAGAAAGATTGTCATTGAGATACTTTATAAAAAGTTTAGTATACCTTATCTTGGCTCTATACCAACGCAATTTTATCTTCCTCTTGGCTAGTTTGTTAATTTTATCCTTAGCCAGAGAAAGGGGAACCCGGCATGGTATTTACTGAGTCCAGGGATTCAAAATATGTTAACTCTGATATGTATAGCTAGTTAATCAAGTCTTAAACAGCATTCCTCCACTAGTCTGGATTTTTTTACTGCATTTTGTAATGAATAGGATGCTGCCTGACTGTCAGTAAGAAAACTAATTACCTCATTCTTGTTTATTAACGTGAAATCTTTTATCAAAGTTATATTTGTTCAGCGTTAAATCTGAATGCTTTTTTAACTCTGCCTTTCGCTCAATTATATCAAATACACTTTTTATACAAAGTAGTTGGTGGGTTTCTTAACCCCTCCTATTTTCACTAGCCTATAGGCTGTCTTCAATGCCTCTGCTTCAATTAGAATGTCAAGAGGTGTTAAATCAAGTGTAGTCTCCAGTGAAGCGGTAGGGGCGGTACTCATGGCCCCAGTGATCATGATGCACCCGAAGCGCTGCACCTTCTCTAACCTTGATCTTTACTAGCTATAGGATACCAGCTCTTTGCCACCAGGCCATTGAGCCATAAGTTAAAACGGGTCTGACTATTGATGTTTACATCCAACGAGCCATCTTGGGGCTAATTCCCCACCAGTTGCCGCAAAGGCTCTTACAAGTCCACAGAATTCTAGTGGCTTTCTTGGTAATATAATCGATATGTTATTTCCAGTTTAATTTACTGTCCATGATAACGCCGAGGTATTTAACCTTCTTGCTAAAATGAATGCTCATCCCTTTCATTCTAGGGGGGTGACCTCCCTCCAGTGCCCTTTTGTAGGTAAAAGGTACAATGAACGTTTTATTAGGACTTATGTTCGTGCACCATTCTCAGTACCATTGTCATCAACTCTGAGATAATTTGCTAATCAAAGCCCTTGATGATAATTGCTATGTCATCTGCATAGACTATCGATTGGAAGCCCGCCTCATTCAGGAGGTGTAGTAGTTCATCCACTACCAGGTTCCAAAGAAGTGGGAAAAGAAAACCTCCTTGGAGGCAGCCTGCAGCTGCGTTCATCTTAGGTGATAATTGCCCATATTGGCTTGAATAGCCCTGTTCTTTAGGATGGCAATAACCCATTTAGTAATATTTGGTTTAATGCCATGCTTTTGTAGGGCATTAGTTAATATATGAGTAGGGGTATTATCAAATGCCCCTATTATATTTAAAAATGCTCCGAGCACTATTTGTTTCCACTGCAGAGCATCTTCTATTTGGCCCACCACTGCATGCAGCGCAGTGTCGCAGGATTTGCCCTCTCTGTATGCATGTTGATACAACATTACTGATCCATCTTTGAGATGTTTGTTCCTGATATAACTATCAACAATTTTCTCCATTGTCTTTAGTAGAAATGAGGGAAGACAAATGGGGCGGAATGACTTGGGTTCATCATACAATCTTACAAGTCCACATTCTAGTGGCTTTCTTGGTAATATGATCGATATGTTCATTCCAGTTTAATTTACTGGTAATTACTAGGTATTTAACCTTCTTGCTAAATTGAATGCTCATCCCTTTCATCCCAGGGGGGTGAGCTCCCTCAATGCTAATATCCCTCAATGGTAAAAGATAAAATGACCGCTTTATTAGGACTGATGTTCAATTCTACTTTCGTGCACCATCTCACCACGAAAAGTACATTAAATACTAGTGCATCATTATAATATGTAATAAAAACATCTTTAAATTTCGTAAAGGATAAAATATAATAAAGAAGAAACGAACTAGGAAACAAAGGAGAGATATTAAAAATAGATTTATGGTTTTAGATTATTTCTAGAACCACTAATCATAATGTAAGCGTAAATAATTACGAATATCTTTTTAAACAGACGATATATGTTTTATATACTAGCTAATAAATATTATGACATAATAGTTGTCATTAGTTAAATTTTACATTAGATAGCAAGGATAAAAAACAAAACAAAAAAAATTAGATAACAAAGTCATGGTATATTTAGTAATAATATTATTATTTCAACGAGAAAAAGTAGATAAATGTATACACACACCCAAATATATATATATATATATATATATATATATATATATATATATATATACATTTATATATATATATGTGTATTTGTGACTAAGAAGCAAGCATATAAATCGAGAACATTACAACAAATTCTGCTACGAAAATACATATTAGAATTAATCTAACAAGAGTGAAGGTATATTTTATTATTACTAAAAGAAATATTTTTAAACCAAAAGCTTTTAAGGAAGTTCGAATTCATGTGGTGATAGGCCACGTGGCGTCCGGCCAAGTGCAGCGTGCGCCTATGCAAGCGCTAAGAATACAACGGCTGTATATTCACTGCAACATATCTAGGAGAAGAAAAAACATTAAACCAAATAAAATATATTAAATATTTTTCCAGATATGAACAACTGAAACGGGTTATAAGTTTCTAATACGACATACTAACACTTAAAGACATACCTATTGTGAAGAGATATTATAAATATGGGTATAGGGGAAACTTGTATTAGAAATTACATATTACCTAAATCACTGCTTATTGCTGATTAATTTTATATGAAATATCTATGTACTAAAAATAACCTAGAATGTGAAGGACGTTCGATTCGGGAAAACGCACCGCCATTTGTCTGGGATAATATTCCTAAAATGAGTTTAAAATTGCAGCTAACTAGTCAGAATCTAAAGAATTATTTTAAGTTGTAGCTACTTTCATTCTATTTACTCGATGTATTATTATCATACAGTTGTAAATTTCGATAAATGAAATAAAAAAAAAAAAGTAATAGCGGAAGATGTTCCAAGGTATTGGCAACCACTAAAGGAGATTTATATGGAAATGTCTTATATAGAAAAATAAAAACTAAGCCATACTTTTTCACTATCTTGTTTACTTTTGCACATTAATAAAAAAAAATATTTGTTTTCATACAATTATTCTGAATACTTATAACTAATTTCTTACCATAACATAAGTACTACCGTATCGTACCGTATAGGTACTATGGTCAAATCAAATTATGGTAACAATAAACGAAATATTATTTTTGAGGTGGATAGAGTTGACTGGATACATCTTTAGAAATGTTTGAAATGGTCGGGGGGGGGGGGGAGGGGTGCTGTCAATACATTTTACAAAAAATAAGTTATAAGGAAGAAAATGGTCCGGGCGAAGGTCAGACAAAATTCTCTTTATTAAGAACTGTTCATTTTAAAGCCAACGTTTCGACACACATTGCATGCCTTCTTCAGGGCTATGAATGAGATCAAGGGTTGATGTTTGACAGTCAACTATTTACCTCATTCCCAGCTTATTGTCACCGTCAGCCCTTCACGTCATTAATAGCCCTCAAGACCTGCAATGAGGGTGGAACATCGATTTAAAATAAACAGTTCTTCTTAATGAAGAGATTTTTTTTCTGACCTCCACCCGGACCGTTTTCTTCCTCACATACATACGGTCTACTAATATTATTTAAAAAAATAAGTTATACTTCATAACTAAAAATCAATATAATAACAAAAACCATTTTAATCAATAGTATCAATTACGTATTTAAAGCTGATTTTAAATAAACCAATGGTTTAACCACTTCAAAATACAAATTTAAAAAATGTACTCTTTGTAGTAAAGAAGATTTAAATGTTTTTTATCTGCCATTAAACGAAAGTAGTAAAATAATAAGTACAAAAAAAATTTCGCTTGAAATGCTAGATGATTGATGATCGTTTGCATGAGTATGATTGCGCAGACTTGATACGCTGGAACAGTTTATTTATTTATTTACTTTTGATCAATTGAATTTCCTATTTAGTATTTTAATTGTTTAAAATAATTACGACTAGATATTTGGTCGAAACGTGATCGCAAATCGGCTTAGACGGTAGAGACTTAGTTGAGGATTTCTGTCGAGTTTTGGTAGCAATCGGAGGAGATATTCCATCGCTAACAAGAGCATTATGTTGAACTCTGAAGGGTACTTAGCAATATTATTGAACCATTAGTGCGGCTGACAAAGCGGCAATGAAATGAGTTCTGCCGCCGGTTCTTGTTATGTTCCCAACGAGGCTCAGCTCTCAGGTCCCTCCTTTGTTGCCTTATCTTTAATACCTTAGCATTTTTAAAAGGAAAAGCGTGCTCCTTTCTAATGTCAATTATTCTGTTTTTCACGCTGTCGGAAAAAAAAATGTTTCTTTTATTTTTTTTTAGTACCCTTATCAATTTGTTCGCAATATTACATGTTGTTATTAATTTATTTTTTAATTCGGTATAAGTGAAACTTATTTTTAAATTGTGGCAACGTTTCGGCCATCTTCAGGGCTAATGTTCCTGGTCTGTGGGTGCGTGGTCTGCCATGGCTAGTCAAACTAACAACAACTCATCCAGTCAACTATTTTTCACTCAAGATGTAAAGCAAAGAGTGATTGATGTTTCCAAGAAAGCTTTTTCGTTATAATCAATATTTTGCTACCATTGGTGAATAAACGTTTATTTTAATTTTATTTTTTTCAAACGAATGATATTGGGCAAATAAATATACTTATACCTGCTTCTGCGAATTTTAAACTATTATTGAAATGAACAGATAATTAGTTCATGTAATATTACGGATCTACAGGTTTAAAAAATAATTGGTTCTAAATAGCGAAAAGATTAATTAACCAAGAATAAAAGAACATAAAATTCTGCGTCGAACTATTACATATTCAGTTTTAAAATATAATCGAAACCAGTGGTTGGAAATCGGTAATTGCCGAGATTACGGGATTTTGTTTATAATGAGGCCAAAAGAAAGCTTCTATGTGAAAACTTAAGTATTATGAATGTAGCGTCAATTGAGAACTTGAAAAACTTGTTTAAGAATTATGGGAGATAAAAGTTTTACCATTTAGTCAAAATATCCAATCTAGCTTTTCAAACGTGTGTATGTACCAGGGAAAGGATGGTTTTAAATTTTGTTAAGTCTTACAGCCAATCTAATGATAAAAATAATATTTTTATCATTAGATCTTATCTATTTATATTTATTTATCGTCTCGGTAGCTGAAATAGTTGAGTACTGTCACGGAGAGACAGACGACGCGGGTTCGAATCCCGGCGGGGCATATCTTTTCTCTTCAAAATAAAAATTAAAACAATTAACAAAACATTATAAAAAGTTATAAATAGCAATATGACGTAAGTCAACAAGATGCTAATATTAAAGTAATGTTCAAAGAACATTCGTTCTCGAGTATACATCGCAAAAAATGCGAGAACACGGAGACATGGGATTAGATAAGTCTCCTTGTTTGTCGTCCCTCTTCATAACGAAGCTTCCGGACTCCTTACCATTCACCCATGTATAGGAGGATTTGATGGCGTCTATGAGTTCTAGAGGGGCATTCTTTGCCTTAAATGCATTCCGTATTTCGATTCTTGATACTGAGTCGAAAGCGGCTTTCAGATCTCAAAATGCTTGGTAAACATTTTCATCCATATTTCTCTATACGGCTAAATAAAGTTTTAGTTCACTGCCATAAGTATTGAAGGTCACTTTGATGCAAAACTAAGTATTGAAGACAGATTGCAAGGTAAACTCTCTTTTACGAATATATTATAGATCATTTCAACATTCCAACTCATATCAATAATTACTCTAGTTACATGAACAATTGAATTTCGCAATATCAATTTAAATATTTCATGAATAATGCAACAACTTTTTCACTGTCGTACGTTGTTTGTTCTACTAGGAATTTCGAGTACCTTTTTGTTTGAATAAATTCTGAGACATTGAGAAAACTCACGCAAGCCAAACAACATTTTTTTGCAGCTTAAAACATTTTTTTAAATATCTATTCCATCCAATCAATCCATTTCATAAGTTCAAGTGATAAATTTAAAACATGACAGAACCTCAAAGAAAGAAAGAAGTAAAAAAAAGTACATAGTAAAAATTACATATAGTCAGTCTATGACTAAAATTATTAAAAGATGGAACACAGTAACATAACAAAAAGATATATAACGAATAAAGCTCTTTGCTTTTGCCTATCCGTAAACATCCTCCGCCTATCACCTAGATGAAGTTTTTGATATCACGGACAGACGTTTATTAACAAATCGGCTTCATCAAATAATTAGAATAAATATTTACTTATTGAGCCTTTCTTTCAGCTGTGTAGGTAACTTCAATTTTAACAAACTTCCGAACATTTATTAACATTTCTCGAAGGAGAATTCTTAAAGAAAAGTATTAAAACTTATTTTAAGAGTATGGAAGCATTACAAAAGAAAATATTAAGATAAAATTTTATAAATATTCAGAAAGGAATGAATTTATTTTTTCTTTTCTGTTAAATTTAATTATTAATTAAATTTTCTTTCCGTAAACTATTTAATTTTAAGTGCAATTTAGTATACTAGGATCTCTAAGAGATAAAAAAAAGAATGTTGTTTTTTTTCTCCATACATTGCTTTATACGATACTTGGGATAATCAATCATTAGACACTTCTCTTTTTTTCCCTTTGAACAATCTAGTCGCATGATTCACCATTGATCTACATATGCATATAGTCATAGCTGTCTTACTATTCTACTAACTGATATCATTATTTTCATTTGTACGGATGTGTATTATTATTATTGAGCTTATTTATCATTATTGTGCTTCATAATAGATACTTTTCTTCCTTCAGAAAGCCGACCCTAATACCCTACAAAATATATCACCTAAAAAGAGGTTTACGCGCTATTTGAATTTTTCTTTAAATGAAAAGAGAAAAAAGAATATTCTATACAAGTGTGAGTATTGTATATACATATGTGTGTGCACCTATAAAAGATAATCAATCGAACATGAAGTTCATTTTATTGTATATTCTACTAACCGTATCTTCTTATCTCAATCCGTTTATTAAATTTGTCAATGTGTTTTCTAAGAAAACAACGCTTTTGCCAATAGAAATCATTATTTCCCAATTGTACCAGTTGCATTTATCAATGTCCATCATTTTTGTATTCAACAATAATTTACCATGATATAGCAATCGATTTGTTGAAGAATATTGAATCATCAAATCTGTTGAAAAATCGACAGATATCACAGATCTTCCGCAATTGGCAGTTTTCATACGGTTTGTTTCACCTGACTTCGTTGTTAAAGAAGAATTATTAGATTCAGCAGCACTTTAAGAGTCAACCCGCGGTGTCAATATTAAAAATGCATTAGATTCCAAAATGAAAACTTTTGATGTGCCTCTTAATAAACATGTCAGGATTGGTGGAGCTGCGGCAATGCTGGGTAAAAAAATCGGTCTTATTGGGTTTTTGATTCTCAAATTCATACAGATTCACCGAGAACATCTCGTTACAAAACATTTAAAATATCCTAATGTTATGAAAACAGTGTTACACAATGCAAATTACATTCGCACCAATGCAAAAAATCATCGGCAATTCAAAAATTTCCTTGAAGAATTAAAGGATAAAGAACTCCCAAATGACATTAATTTATTTTGCATTGTTAGATGATTTTCTAGCTACAACGTATTATTATAAATATAATTTCTGTAAAAAAAAATTCAATAACTTTTAAATATGTATATAATTGCTGCTCGCGAAAAATTTCAAACTCTGAAAAATGGCTCGGGGTATGAGCTTGGCCACCTCTGGTCTATAGGCACATAGTTTTGTTTATTAAATAAAATACGCTGGGTTCACATGAATCTTTTTTGAGAACTAAACTCTAGACCCATTATTGAGGAACTGTGCCGTTTCCAGAAGCGTTAGCTACAGTGACACACAGTTTCATCCTTTCAGAAGGATGCCGCGATATTCTTTTACTAAGGATTGCGATACAAAAACAAAAAAAAATGAAATAAAAAAGTCTGACTAGTTACAGAATAGGAAGAGATAGCCAGGGCATAACCTTGATTCAAGATCTTTCCATGTTTGGAACTAAGAGTCGACCAACAAGGCACACTTAAAGTCTCCCATCTCTGCTCCACAGGCTCACACTTTTTACTGCAGAATAAGTGTTTCAGGATATGATGATTCAAGACTTTTGGCTGGTACATGAGAGAGTGTATATGGAGACAAATCAAACGAAATGATAATCAAGAAATTCTAGCGACCTGCTTATCAAAGAAATTCTTTTAGTTAAAAAAGTTGGATTTACAAGATATAAATGAACTGAAGTATTTGTGATGATAAGTATTTCAGAACGACAAATCCCCATTCATTTTTCGATTTTTTAAATTGATTTTAAATACGTCCAAACCAAAAAAACATATATTGAAAATATTCAGGCTTGCAAGGATTAATAACACTCACCACAACATTGAGACATGATAAAAAATAGATTTTCCTCATTAAAAAAAAATAAAAGGCTCATTGTTATAGAAAAAAATAATCCAAAATCACATTCAGAGTTGGCATGAGACTTTCTAGTAAATTTCAAAAAACGAATTAAAATATTTTTCCAGATATATTATAAATTGGAATCTACATATCTTTAAACAAAAGATCTCAACTTTGGATAAGTTAATTTTTTCTCTTTCTTTTTTTTAGATTTACGGTTAGATTTAGTTTACTTAAGGGCTTTTTTAAGTATCTGATTATTTTGGCCGTGAATAAAAATTTGAGTCAAATTCTATCGGATGTCAAGTATTCGCAAAGCATGGGTAATCCTCAAGCTTTCCATCATGTTTTAACAGTGAAAAAAATACTTATCACAGAATTGGTAGATTGATAGGTTCTCTCAGGGACAGGGTATTAGTATTATATTGCCTGTCCCACCAACATTTCGCAATCCACGTTAAGTAGATATAAAATTACTTTTTATGTGACAACAACTCGTATGCAGAATAATGGAGATTACTTTCAACTGGACAAGTTACAAGTGATAAAAAAACTCTTGAGTGCGTTCGCTCGTGTCACTAATCCCTCACGACAGTT
This sequence comes from Arma custos, assembly GCA_037127475.1. Lineage (NCBI taxonomy): Eukaryota > Metazoa > Arthropoda > Insecta > Hemiptera > Pentatomidae > Arma > Arma custos. The sequence continues at coordinate 46,523,173 of CM073759.1, read as the reverse complement.
GAGTATTGCGAGTAGGATTTAGCTTGCCCCGTGCGGCCAGGTTAAAGGTAGAGGAAATTTACGAACATCTGATAATGAATACAGAAAATACCTGTAAACAACATGATTGTGGGGGCATAAATCATAAGGGTACGGTCACACCAAGGTCGTAAGCCCGTCCAGTCACGTCTAACTGGCACTAAAATTTAGTCAAGCTAGATGGATTAGAAGTGACTTGGCTAACTGTTGGCCTTGGTAACAGCGAATGACAACGCACAATAAATAAATTATATTTTTATATTTTATTTTCCTCCGCATGTATAACATTAGAACACCCCCCTCCATGTACTGAATTACACCAGCAATTTAATAAACATATAAGTGTGGTAAAACGACAAAAAACAGAAACTAAACTATTTCATTTTTAGTCTAAAACAACAGGTTAAACAGGTTATGAAGAAAATCTCTCTAGATTCTTAAGTGAACTTTAACATCAGTTCTGTAGCGTCTATAGTATCTTAATCGTGAAACTGAAAGATGATCCGGGGTACACCATTCTCAATTTACAACTGTCCATATGAATATTATGTATTTAAATCGCTGCATATATATGACATATCTCGCAGAAAATAGTGCGGATTTCTTCTCCGTAGAGCACATAATAGGCGTTCAACTGATTTGTAATAAAAATTGTATCATTAGCACTATGAAGGATATACGATTCAGTACAGGACAGGGAAGGGACTGTATCGAATTCGAAAAATAATTGCTCTCGCTTAAAAACAAAAGATAGAAATAGAGACCAAACAGTGAGAACTGGAGCTTTGAGGGACACCTGACAGCAAGCCCATGGAATATCGGTTATTCTGTATGTGTGTCTATATATATGTGTGTATATATATATATATATATATATATATATATATATATATATATATACATATATATTTATATATATCAGAATAATCTTATATTATATTATAATATACAAACAATTCTATAAATATTTAAAATATATACGGGTCCGAGAGAAAAACATGACACCTCGACCACGACACCATTGGGTAGTTTCTCTACTTGCCTTTATCTTATTCCATCATATATATTTCATTCTATTTACTCGATACTTACTATTATACATTTCAAATTTTCAATAAATATTTTTTTTTAAATTCACTAAATAATAAATAACTAAAATGATAATAATAAATACCTAAAATTTTCTGTTTAAGAATAGCTACTTAGCCCTACAATTTGACGTGGTCACTAAATAAATCCGTTGTTCGCATATCAAAAAATAACAGGAGGCTCTGAAGCAAGCGACCGAAAGCAGTACTTATTTATTATAAAGTATAATAAAGTATATAGAATCAATAATATTAATAATAACGTTTCTGTCATATTCATTTCTTTAGTAAAGCACTGCGTTAATTACAGCAAATAAAGAAAGTTGCTTCTAAAAAACTAACTATAATAATAATAATAATCTAATCGATAATTTTTTAGATATGCAATTGAAAGACACTGCATCGCAATACAGAATTGCGAAATAGTTGTTGCAAATCCAACAGAAAAATAAAGAACTGAGAAAAAAAATGATGTGTCATTTGATGAAAACAAAATAAAATTGACTAATTATACAGGTCGGCGATGAAAAAATTGTAGCATATTTAAATAGTGGATTTAACAGTATTTTTGTGCTTATTACGGAAAAAATGTTATCCCCCCTAGATAAGCCACAAATTCACCGGAAAATTTCTTATTTTCAGTGGTCTGCTTCCTCCCCAATCCTACTGTCTGCTACACCCACACACGATCACACAGGTACCAATGACCCTAAACTTTTCTCTCAATCAGACTTGAACGATTTAGTACGAGATCTGGGCCTCCTGAAAGATTCAGCTGTTGTTTTAGAGTCTAGACTTAAAGAAAGACATATTAGCCTCCCGTGATTCATTTTCATGGTACCGATTTAGAGAAAAGGAATTTGCTCTTTTTTTTTTACACAAGAGGGTGACCTAGTTTTCTGCAAAAATGTACCTGGAATCATGAAAATGTTCAAAATCACGTATTTTTTAAGCTGTATTTACACTTGTGCTGCTTTATATGTAAAATTGCAAATAAAGTATTTTTTTTTTAAATCACGTGAATATGAACCAGAGGAAAGGAGACTTTTCATCGATTCATCAAAAAGGAGTTTGAAAGCTGCACTTCTTCCCAATGGTGACCAATATGCTTCTGTGCCTGTTGAACACAGTCCCTTTGAAAAAATGCTACGAAAATCTTAAGTTTGTTCTTAATAAGCTCGGCTACTCTGACCATCAATAGACCATTTGTGTGGATTTGAAAATTCTTTCCTTCTTACTAGGTGAACAAAATGGTTACACAAAGTTTCCATCTGTCAATGGGATAGCCGTGAAAGGAATCAACACTATATCAATAAGACGTGGCCAATCAGAAAGGCTCTTATTCCTGGAGTTGAAAATAATGAAAGACAAAGCTTAGTGGATCCTAAAAAGATCTTACTTCCATCACTTCATATCAAAATGGGGATAATGAAACAGTTTGTGAAAGCATTAACCAAAGAAGGAGAGTGTTTCAAGTATCTTTGTGAACAGTTTCCTGCTATATCCGATGTTAAGCTGAATTGATACAAAATGTTGGACTGCAACACGAGTGTCAAAGTTCATTTCCTGCACTCACATCTGGACTGCTTTCAAGAAAATCTTGAGGCTGCAAGTGAGGAACAAGGAGAATGTTTCCATCAAGATATAAAAGAAATGGAGCGCAGATACCAAGTTCGATGAAACGTCAACATGATGGCAGACTACTGTTGGATGTTAAAAATGGAAAATTTGTACAACACAGCAGAAAAAGTACCATAAGAAGCTTTGAAGGAAAAATAAAACGTTTTTACAAAGACTTATAAATAACTTTACAACACACGTGCATCACTTTATGCTCATTTTAGCTAGGTATCTTTTTTTTTTTGGTGGGGGGGGGGGGTGTTACTTACATATTAAAATAATAAAAACAAATTAAATTTTTTTCGTTATTTGTACTTTTTCCAAAAACTTAAACTTTATTTTATAGAAAAAACCCAATTCCATTTTGGAAATCAGCGCAAAAAACTACATAAAGATCAGTTAACGAAATAAAAACAATTTTTTAATAAGTTTCTTTTGCAGACCTGTGTTATCATTCAATAAACAATATTTTATAATAATCTAGAATACTGCTTTATTAGATACAATAATATATATATAAATGAATTTAAATCAACTTAACAAACAAAGCTTTTAGAATACACAACAATAATTTTCCTGTCATTAAATATTTAATAATAGACAAGAATACAGCCTGTGATTGCAGCGCCTGACATATGGTTACAGGCAGAAAATTAAATGATCGCTGCATATCATGACCATAAAGTAAAGCAATTATTCAGTTTATTAGTGAGACTCGTGTTGAACTGGAAGAATGGGGACATTGTAATAACTTTACGTGTAATCGAAAATAGTGAGATGTCAATTATCAAAGTTAATTGCTAAAAGGTTACAGTTGGGAGAAAACGGTACAAATTGATCAAAATGTCCCAATGAAGAACTAATCATCCAAGTTTTAATAGAACTCAAAAACAGTCCCTAGTTCGTTAACGATCTACAAGGACATAGACTTAAATACCTAAAAGGGCTCTCTGTCTGTTCTTATAAATTAAAGTAAAATCTGTCATTAAAGCAGTTGAACAAGGAAACTCTCAAATATTGATAACATACGTAGATTTATTTTTATATATTAAATTTAAATTATAAAAAAACCTGTACTACTATAACTCATTAAGGGTCTGGGGTTCAGTATATGGTAGAAACTGTACTGTTTCTTGGACAACGGTTGTTCAGGGAGGCGATCTGTCCTAGATCACGCTCAACCACTAGATTCCCTATTATTTTGGGTATCTATTTTTTAGAGGGCGGGTGAGCCTCCGGAGGGTCCTAGATTCCAAAGGATCCATCTCCGGCTGCTAACAGATTAAATAAAAGTCTGCCAGTCAGCGGGATTTGAACCGAGGACCTTTGCCACAGCAACCTCTACCACTGAGCCACTCTCCCTTATTTAAATTAAAATTATAAATAAACCTTTGAATATTAGTTTTGGTTATACCTTATATTATATGGTCCGGGTTGATGTCAGAAAAAATTCTCTTTAGTAATAAGAACTGTTTACTTTTAAGACTTTAAACAGTTCTACTTACAAAAGAGAATTTTTTCCACCGGTACCCAGACCATTTTCTTCCTTATAAATAAAATCAATCATTTTTTGACAAGTTCGCGTAATGCAGTTCTAACGCTGTATACAAATATGTCAATATAAAATGGATACTCATGTGTAGGGCGGTTCAATAGGAATCATAAAAATATATACAGAACTGTATATGGAATATTAAAATGAAATAGTACTTATGGTAAAAGATTGTAAAGAATAAGAGTTCGAAATTATTACTTTATTTTATAGGGAAATGATAAAGATACCAGACTCCAATGATAAAAACCAGATCTCTTTTTTAAACAAAAAAATAATTTTCTAGAAATAATTTACAAAAATTACCCCACTTTAAGGCAGAATCACATCGGTCATGAACACATTAAAATTCAAAATAGGAAATAGGAGAATCTCATCTCTGAAAGCCTGTTGCACTAAGTTTAAACTTGGGTTTCTGAAATCTATCAAAGTTTTAATCGATATCACCAATCACCCTTTGCACCATTTAAGTTTAAATCTTTAAATAAGGTTAAACTTTACCGAGCAACAGAAGAGACTTTAGCAAGTAAGGGTTATAAGTTAAATTAGTTAACGTATAAACTACTCCAACAGTTTCAGTGAAAGAATCTGCCTTGTGTTCAGTGTCTTCTGTTTTAAAGTAAAAGAAAGAAAGATTCTTTAATAAATTAGTTTCATACAAAAAAATTAACAACCATCTTTTTTATAGCTTATTGTTGAATTTATATGAAACGCATCCTTAATTCTTATAATTATGATAATCCCCGTCAATTTTTATCCAGATAACACGCCATATTGTGGAACTTGACCTACTGTACATATATACTTATTTATACCATTAAAATACCCCATTTAAAAATGATAAATAATTGTTTAATTAAACAATGATAAATAACGAGGGACACTATAGAGATATATTCCAATCTCTATAATATTCGTGTTATATAATAATATTTAATTAAAATATTTAATTTTTAATGTTTAACATGTTTGAATGGGGTATAATGAAACGCATTTACTAAATACGTATATAAAAATATAATATAAATTCTCCTCGTCTAAAGCAAAACGTTCACTGTTATCAACGAATATAACTTTAAATTGTAGTTTCAAATAAGTTGACCTGATGTAAAGTAAAATGGAGATTGGTCTAGTCATGTGGGCTTACTGAACTGAACCATGATTTTGTATCATCACATAATTCGAAACAACTGATGTAAGGCCGTCTTTAACATAACAGTTTTAATTTTTGTTTATTCATCTGGATAATAAAATTGCAACTAATAATAAAATAAACGCTATAAGAATTTATAAACTTGTTTTTGACCTTCTAAAGTATTTCCAAGGCTATTTTGAACGATTAAATATGAAGAAACTTCTGTTCCCATACTCTCATGCGTATTGAGGCTAGTTCGACTATCGAAAACAAGAATCTGACAAACTTAGCTTCTCAATATTTATACATTAGTTTTTAAAAAACCCGGTAAATTACTCTTTCCAGGCTGTAGAAAGATATATAAAGCATTAAGGGTTTGTTATTTAAATAATATGGAAATGAATGCAGATATAACAAATTACCTCTTTATCTTAAAAGATACTGAATCGAACTGTATATGGATTTGAAAAATATGAAATACCGAAACCATATGTTACAAACCAAATGAAGAGGAGGAAATGGTTATAGAGGAAATAAAAATAAATGTGAATTCTTCAATAAATTTTGTACTTTAATATTGTTATGGATATTATCGATTGTAATATTGTTCGATTCTGAATTCATTCAGCCTAATTTCTTGTTATGCTTTATATTTTTTTTCCTTTTTTAACAAAGTAATTAAATATTTTTTATGTATTGAGCGGTGTCTTTAAGGAAGATAGAATTTATTTTTTGCCCTCCAAAGTATTTTAAGCAATTTTGAACGATTAGATCGACGGTCCCTAAGTACAAAGGGACATGTCAAAAACTGATGTTATAAGAGAGCGTAATGAAAGTTCAAATCACTCTTCATTACGCTGTCCTGTAAACCTAATTTTTTGTCATGTCGCTTTGTACGTCATGTCAAAAACTGAGGTTTACAGGAGAGCGTAATAAAGAGTGATTTGAACTTTCATTACGCTCTCTTATAACCTCAGTTTTTGACATGTCGCTGTGTACGTAGGGACCGTGAAGAAACTTAGTTTCCCATTCCCTGAAGGATATTGAGACTTGTTCGATAATATTACGTTACTATAATACAGTAATATTACAATAATATGGTTCTTTGAATTATGCTGAAATTGGATGGATATACGTGTACTTCAATACCTCAAAACCAACACTTTTGTTCAAGAACAGTAAACAATAAAATAAAACAATAATTTCGCATATGAAATAATGTAATTTCCATTTGAGCTTTTTTTATTGTTCATACATAATAGTAAATGGGTCTTTGTTTTATAACGTTTAATGCACTGTAAGAACAGAGTTTTGAAAACTATCGCATGCCTAACAAGAAACATTTTTTTTTGCCTGATATAATATTGTGAAATCCAATTGAAATGTATACTGGCAATATTATACACCTTCCAATCAAAAGGTAAACAACATCGAGATTCAGCTGATTTAGCTTATTTTACACAAAGTAAACAACTTTCCAATCGTGACCCTAGGGAAAAATACGAATATTCCGTCGTGAATCTAAGGCTTTTCTAGAAAGCGTTCAATTATTATCGAAAATATTATTTAATGTAGATGTATGAAATAATAAAAAAAACATTCACTTAACTCGCGACATAACTGAGTTATCAATCTTTTTTTGGGTTCACATTACGCTGACAAGAGGAATGTGACTCAACGGCGGAGAGATATTACCAATTCCCGACGGTACATCCTTTTAAGTTTACTATGTGTTTTACAACACATACACAATTCTTTGTGTCTAGTGATAATAAGAGATTTGTGTCTAGTGATAATTTATAGCAATTCCCACAGTTTATAATGTAATTATTTATATTGAAGCGCAATTGTAATTATTACATATTACTTTAAGTCACAAATGAGTATTTCGATTTTATGTAATCTTCAAACGGTGCTATTCTTACGAAGTCGCATTATAGCGTTTTAATATTCAGATTATAAGAATACTAGCTTATGCCCGCGGCTTCGCTCGCGTGGAATTTGGTCTGCCACATAAAGTTTCGTGAAAGATCATTTTTAATAAATAATTATTTATTTTTTAAAAACATAAGTTACCCGTACATCCAAAATTTCAAATGCCTAAATTCAAAACTGACGGATTCTTTACAACTTTTGAACCCCTATTATATTAAAGGGGAAACCCTTGGGGTGGAATTATACAAATTTCTTTCATAAGCTATACAAAGAACCTATCAACAAATTTCAAGATGCTAAGTTCCAGATTTGCCTTTAATTATGTACTATAATGGATTCTCCATAGTATTTAAAAAACTGTCGGGGGGGGGGCACGTGCCCCTGCACGCCCCCCTATATCCGCGCTTGCTATAGCCTATGTGTTATTCTGATGTATAACCTATATTACTGTGAAGTTTCATCCAAATCCGTCCAGTAGTTTTTGCGTGAAAGAGAGACAAAGCTACAAACATTCACATTTCTAATATTAGTAAGAGTAAGATTAGCAGAATATCAAAACAAATAGTTTCACTCATGTTCTTTCTGATATTTAACAACTACGATCATGTGATTTGCCTTTAATTATTATTACTATAATGGATTCTCCATAGTATTTAAAAAACTGTCGGGGGGGGGCACGTGTCCCTGCACGCCCCCCTATATCTGCGCTTGCTATAGCCTATGTGTTATTCTGATGTATAACCTATATTACTGTAAAGTTTCATCCAAATCCGTCGAGTAGTTTTTGCGTGAAAGAGAGACAAACATACAAACATTCACATTTATAATATTAGTAAGATTAGCAGGATATCAAAACAAATAGTTTCACTCATGTTCTTTCTGATATTTTAACAACTATGATCATGTAATTTGCCTTTAACTATTATTACTATAATGGATTCTCCATAGTATTTAAAAAACTGTTGGGGGGGCACGTGCCCCTGCTCACCCCCTATATCTGCGCTTGCTATAGCATGTGTGTTATTCTGATGTATAACCTATATATTTGTAAAGTTTCATCGAAATCCGTCCAGTAGTTTTTGCGTGAAAGAGAGACAAACATACAAACATTCACATTTATAATATTAGTAAGATTTATAATTATTGGTCAGCCTTTTTTGATTTTTAAATATTTTTAAAATATTTTCTCTTTAAAATAAGAATATAAGAATATTTAACTGATTTAATATTTAAATAATTATTATGTTTCGTTAAAGGAAGAAAAGTTATGAGCATGCGTAACTAATCATAGAAAACTGATTGATTTTTTATAATTGAAGACGTTATGTGCTTACATTAGCCCTGTAACATTAGCTATCCATGTTTTGAGTCAATACAAATATTTTTCAGTAGATTGGATCAATCATCTGCTATATGTGCCGCTACCTACACCATCAGGAGTACCTAGATAAGTAGGATCAGGGGCATTGAGGTACTTTCAGGTAGTTAAGAGACCCTTAGGATTTATTACCTTTACTCTCAAGATAAGGGCAGTTATTCGGAAGACGCGGTCAACTCAAGATGCATGAACTGGATGAAGAATGTCGAGAAATAGCGAGTCACATATAAATATTTGAAATGGCATGCACTTTCTTTGTAAGTAGTTTCATAAGGTATCTTTGTAACCATGATCAGCACAAATAAATATAATGTTAATCAATAATTATTATTATTTAATAAATAACTCTAGGTCCGTCAACCTTTGGAGAAGAGAGGGGTATGTCTCTTTTTTATCAATGACATAGGATTACTATATATTAAGTATAACGATCTCAAGGTGGCATCCCATTTTATTATTTAAATATATTCAGATCAAAGGATCTGACTTTTCCCTGAGATCATAGCATGGGCAGTGAAGCCATTAAGGCAGATATCTCTAAAACTAACAGTTGACATTATCTCAAACATCATTAAAGACAAATCAAAGCTGTTACGAAACCAGAAAGAAGAGAATATATTAATCTCAGTAAAATAATAAAAAAAAAACTCTATTCTAATTTAAATTCCAGATTAGGATATATACACTTTATTGAAATATTACAATCTGCCACTTTTAGGCAATAAGTGAGACGTTTAGTATCAAAACCAGTTCGATCCATTTCATCAATTTTTTCAGGAAAGCCAAAAAGCGTTTTAAAAATTCATAACCATCTTATAGAACATTTTATCCAAATTTTTGCTTCAGCCATGTCAAAAGTTGGTTGTTATTAGATCAGTAGAACTATTTTAGTAGATTCGCGGGGTTCAATCGTAATCTTGGATCGAACTGATTTTGTTGCACAGCACATACTTTGTGGCCAATTTTATGTGGGATGGAACCGCTTTAGATCCATACGGTTAAACTCAATTTTAGAATACCTTTTGAACTTTCAAAACACATTAACAATTTTTTTTTTTTATAAAAATGGGATCGAACTGGTTTTGATAATAAACGCCTCAAGTAATAGCGCTAAATAGCTATACAATCATTCAATGAATAAATAAATAAAATAAAAATATATACATGCTGATAATAAAAACAAAATAAATACTTGCGAAAATGATAATATTAATAAAATAATTTCTCGCATTCATACCATAATTACAATATTTACAATTTGTCAGGGATCCTCAAATTAAGCTTCTTCCCCAGGAATGAAGGCGAAGCAGGAGTCCGGGAGGCCTCTGCCCCCTTCCCAGCCGCGTCACTGGCTTTAAGCCAATGGAAGCTGGTTAAGGGTTCATCACAAATTTAAATTAGTTGCTGGATTCTGATAGTAAAGGAATCTAAAAATGAGGATATGGATGAAGTTTAAGTAGATGAAAATCATATTCCAGACCTCTAGAAGATAACAACTGAGGAAATAAATGAAAAGAAAACAAGTCACTATGAATGATCCAATCATTTGCAGGTGGCATGTATATACATTTTTTTAAAGGAAATTAAATTAATTCTATTGATTAACGAAATTCTAAAAATGAATAGGTAACGGAAGCAGATTCAATAAAGAATCAGTAGTTAAAGATGATATTGCAGTAAAAGTGGCTAAAAAAGCTACTTCAGGAATTTCATATAGCAGCGTGCAGTGCTGTATTGGCTTAACTGCCCAAGCAATGATCTCAAGGAAAAGTAAGATCCTTTGATCAGAACAATATTTAAATAATAAAATGGGATGCCACCCTGAGATCGTTATATAAATTATATAGTAATTCTATATCATGAATAAATATGAGAAATATCCTTATCTTCTCCAAAGGTTGACGTGGTTGACTGACAGGAGTTGGTTATTAAATAAAGATCCTTTTTCATTTAATTGAATAACATCATATTTATAGGGTGCAGATCATAGTTAAAATATAGAATATAATTCTATTTACAAGTAATGAAAGGGGGGCCCCGTTTTGCTAGATGTGACAGTCTAGATTTTGAATCGTACGCTTCTCGCCTACAACTGCCCCTCTGTCCCTTCCAGGTAAAGGTAACACACCTTAACTACGTGAAGGTACCGCAATGCCCCTTACCCTATTTATCTAGGTACTCATAAAGTTCCAGATGTCACATATAGCAGCAATAAGCATGAATTAAAAAAAAAATTGGATATCTTTATATATAAAATTATTCTGATCGTGTGTATGTCACTGAACTCTTCGTAAACGGATGGACCTATTTTGATGAATTTTTGTGTATGCTCAAGAGGGTTCGAGGATGGTTTAGATTCATAATCCGAACCGATAAATAATGTTTTTTAAATAATTAACTTATGTTTTGTTGTTAATTATAACCTCAATATGTTTGATTTACACCGGTCCCGGCAAGCAGCACTGCAATTGCATTATTAATTTTTTTTAAATAATTGTATTAGGATAAAAAAAAATTCGTCCCTGTTAATATTGAGATTAAATACTCTTAACTGATTTAATTATTGTACATTAAAAAAATATGCATATCTTAAAAATCATATGAGCTTATTCTTCTTTCTTGCTATTAATTACAGCAGCATTAAGTTAGGATTTAACACATTTAACCAACAGATGTACATATATATACTCACATGTAATTGATAAGCCAAGCCGTAAAAAAAATACGCGTGATGGTGTCAAGTACTTTAATGATTTTTTTTTACATATATTTTCAACAAACAGTTCAAATAACTTCAATACATTTAAAAAATGTAATAATTTTAGGATTTAAACATTTGAACAGACAACGTCTGCTGAGTCAGCTATTTCTCTAATACAAAGTTATTTTGGTGAAACAAAAAATACAAATTTCTGTTTAATTTAAAATTTAACATTCATAGAGAGAAAAATAACTTAATTTGTAGGAATAACACAGCTTTTAGTTATCTATTAACTACTTTAACATTTACTTATCAATACTTACAAATTACTTATTTTATTTTAAGACAAACTTGCCAATATAAAAAATGTACTTATTATTAAATAATTTTAACAGTGCTTAATAAATTACATAGAAACAGGAACACTGCGAAAATAAATAACTTTGATCAAAAACTCATGTTGGCTTAAGAAATTTATAGAATTGAAGCATATGCGTAATCCAGATGTTTAAATTTAACCATTTGAGTATGAGCGGGGAGGCTCCGGTATTGATCGCTTCGCTGATCACCTTCTCCTCCTTGTACCTCCAATAATGGTTAATTATCATTCGATACCGAAATTTGTGCAATAAAAAATAATTGAAAAATAGGCAATAAAAACGCCGAAACATAAAAAAATGTATAAACTCGCGAAAAATTTAACGACCTGTAATTAACGAGAGATTGTATCGTCGGGTAGGATGTGAGACAGATCATTACTAATCGAACTACTAAACTAATTTCGATGTTTAAATATTTTTTATGTTTATGTTCGAAGTGGAAACATATCATCCCTTCGTATGGGATATGGTACATTCCCGCTATGGTATTATGGACTGTGTATCAGATTGGTAAATTGATAAAAAGATAAAAGGAAAATATGATACTTGGTTGTGATACATCAGTGATCCCTGCATGTTGGTATTGGATTCTTCTTTGTCCTTGCTTGGATTTTCTCTCCTTACTCTGCCGCCTTTCTGCTTTTTTTCTACTCTGTGCTGGTGTTGAGATAAACTTCGATATATGTATCTTGTTCTTGGTTCAATTCCTGTTCCTCACTATGTATATTGAGCTGGTTGTGGGCGTAGGCATATTATAGATGTCTCCACCTCTATAGCAGAGAGATGGAGCAAGCCATGAGTAAGATGATTGGTTGTTTTACATTTAACACGTTATTTGATGAAATTATCACAAGAAATAAGAATATATTTTTGTTTAACACATAAAAATAGTGAATTTAAGCATAACCGTTTAAACAATCTAATGCATTTGAATAAATAACGTTAAACCACTGTGAAACCTTCATCGATTATATAATACTTTAATTGCCTTATTAAAATTGAAAATCAAAATAAATCTCATCATTCAAATATCCTCAGGAACCAACTTTGTCGTTACCAACTTAGGAAGGACTCAACGTCAATAGGTGGGTGGCAGTTGCATACCCTTCTTTCTCTAAATCTATTATTAAAATATCCTAATGACACCATCGTATTGTTACGGTCACAGACAGGAAGACGGAAGCAAGGGATAAGCGGCTTAAATCAGTCGGCGGGAGAAGTTAAAATAGGATTAGGACCTTCTCGATCGTCTCCTTTTGTCGGAAAAGGATTAAGAAGATTCGAGAATTGTCTCCATCCTTCCGTGTTCTAGAATGTTCGGCCTTGCCTATTTAAATACTTCCCTCGCTTCGAGCTAGTCAGTCTTAGTCTGAGAGTAGACCACGCACGGTGAAGATCTGTGGTAAGTGAGTGTCAGTGTGATAAACTAATCAATGTTGAACCGGCCAGTGTAATAAGTGTATCAGTGAACTTTGACAGTCTCGCGAGTGTAATAAACTGTTTCTGTTTGTTACTGTGTCAGTTTGTCATACTTGGAGAATCTTACGGTCGGTAGACTAGTGAACTGTAAGTGTTAATTATTAGTTATAAATTGTAGTGTAATTTTATAATATTCATACAAACTATTGTAACTAGTAAAGCTATCTAGAATTAGTAATATCTTACATTATTGTAATAATTAAGTAGGCCTAGGTTATAATAAATATTTAGAATATTGTTATGATAAATTTATATTAGTTTAATAATTTAATTGTTAATAGTTTAATTGTATCCTTTTTATCATTTTGTTAATAAATATTAGTATCTTTAATTAAGGAATTGTTTAATTCATTTTAATACCCAGTAGCCCATAACAATATAATAAATTATAGAGTATTAAAGTGTGAAATAAAAGCCAAAGTGGAGTGATTTTCATGAGTAAAAAGATTTAACATTAGTGAAGGTAATATTCCATATAAAAAATAACAATAAAGAATAAATCATTTGATAAATAATTATTTTATAATAATTATAAATTATTATAATTATAATTATTTGATATTGTTTGTATTTTTCTTCCATTATTATTTTTTTTTTAATTGGCATAAAATTCGTATGCATATGTAACTTTAAATTGCTCCTCTCTCTATAATTATTGTTATCTTATTTATATTTATTTTACTCCGTTTTTTTTAAATATTGTCATTGGAGGTAATTAGCAATTTGTTTTCATTATTTTTATTAAATCCTTTCTAATTTGGTAATTTAATTGTACTAATTAATTAAGTGTAATTACATTATGCCCTTAGCCATAATAGCTTATATATTAATACAGTTTTTGTTATTCTTAAGGGACTTGCCCCAGAATAAATAAAGACTTTTTTATTATTATCTTTACTTTTCGGCTTCTTCGGCTTATGCCGGAATAAATACACCAACCCGAACCAATGTCAAGGATATGGTTCATTTTATAATCAATTTGGTATGTTAAGGGATTTTCTGACAATGCTGCCAGTTCCCGCTTTCTCCACTTCTTGAAGTTCTCAGCTTATTTCGAGCGCCTTCATAGATTTGATTGTTTCCTCAGTAATCAAACCATTGCTACGATTGATACTATAATCGGTAGTACTTTAACTTCCACCAATCGGTAAAGATGTCTTTTAATTCCTCGCACAGCTCTTGGTACTTACGAATCTTTTCGCTTAATGTTTTAAAACATTATCGTCAGCAGGCAACTTCGATGATGGTAGCTTTTTTTTTTTTTTGTTACCAGGTCTGTTGTGGGGGGATATTATAATGAGACATCATAGCTTGATCCCAATATAATTTGATGTCTGCTTTTTCTGATATTGCCTGTGGCTGATATCTGTAGAACGGTTGATGGCTAGTTATTAATTTATATTTTTGAGCCAGTGCCTGATGTACAATCTTTGCAGCAATATTGTGCCTCATTAGGTATTCTTTACCTGCTAATGCTTGGCAGCAAGAGGTGACATGCTGAATCGATTCGTACGTGGCTTTATATAGGTGGCACTTGTCTTCGATTGCTTCGATGTGCTTTCTGTAACAATTTCTTGCCATGACCTGTTCCTGGATCGCCAGGAGGAATCCTTCAGTCTCGGCAAATACTTTTCCTGAGGTCGGCCAACGGACAGACGCTTCTGAATTGATTCCCGGAGTAATCAAATAATTGTAAAACCTTCCATAGAGTGGTTCACACTTCCATGATTCTGCTCCTCAGTTGCCATTGCTGTTGGATCTTGCCGAAGCAAATTCAGAACTGTAGTTGCGGTCAAAGGCAGCAATTGTCGACAACATCGGTGAACTACTAATCATATAATAGGCTCTAAGCCTTGCCTCTGAACACGACAGGCTTTCAGCAGACTAATAAGCCCCCTACCTCCACGATTTCTGGGCATACATAGCCTTTGCACTGCTGAATTCGGGTGATGGTGCCTTGATTTAACCATTTGAATTCTTAAGAAGCAGCTCATTTTTTCTAAATCTGTGTCACACCATTATATTATTATTATTATTATTAAAGAATACATATTAATATTTGTTGAGAAGAATTGGTTGACTGTAACTTCTAATATAAAGAAGAAATAGTTGGGGATGCAGTCAATAAAAACACCTTAATAAGTGTAACTTATTTATTGTGTGCCGACGTTTCGGCCTACAATGTAGGCCATCTTCAGGGCTAAGAGAGAGAAACAACCAGAAAAACATATAACCCCATAATAAACTCTCCAATATTTATACCCGAGTAAAAGATCCCATTCCCCTAAATCAACGCTCTCAGGTCGTCTATCGTATCCCTTGCTCTACTCCAAACTGCAACTCTTCCTACATCGGCGAAACCAAAAACCTCCTTAAAGACCGCATTACCCAGCACAAATACTCCATTTCCTCCCATAATCCATCCGCTTCAAAACTCTCCGAACACGCCCTATCTTTTAACCACATTTTTGACTTCGAAAATACGTCTATCCTAGCTTCTGTTAATAATTATAATAAACACATCCTCTCCGAAACCATCCACATCAATTTAGATTCCTCCACTGTTAATGTCAAGACCGAATCCCATCAACTATCCTTAATCTACTCCCTAATTTTTAATTTACTAAAATAACCTTAAATTCTTAAATTATCCTAGAATTCTTACATGTCTATATATCATCTCCTATATACAAATTTATCACCTATTTTCCATTATCATATTATCTCTATCCATATTTGATTTTCCATTATCTATTACCATATTGTTCTCCTATCATCTCACCTATATATACACATTTTGACCATTGACTTTTAATTTTTTTACGCTTTTTACATTAATTACGTGTCACTTATATTCACAGCATCTGCATTTCCCCTCCCCATTCTTAGTTATTTTTTGGCCGGCTAAGATCGCGGTTAGCGCTTCCGACAGTTCCAAAGTATTTTCATTTGGGCAGTTGATCGTTCTCTCCGCCGCTTGGAATATTTGGTTAGTACACATCTTAATCTTTATCTTATCTCCATCCTTTCCACCTTCCCCTTTCTTCGCACCTGTTTCTCACACCAATTTTTGGCATCCAACATATGTTAATAGAGTTCATTATTATTTAGCCTCATATTTTTACATCTACTGAATTTCTATACCTATGTTCTAGATGTTTATGTTATATTCACATCATATTTTATATTAATACAAATTCTTTTTAACTGTATCCAGTTATAATATGAACTTCCCTCACTTATATTTTCTACTAGCTTATGCCCGCGGTTTCACTCGCGTGGAATTAGGTCTGCCACATAAAGTTTCGTGAAAGATCATTTTAAATAGATAATTTAATCATTTTTTTAAAATATAAGTTACTCGTACATCCAAAATTTCAGATGTCTAACTTCAAAACTGACGGATTCTATACAACCTTTGAACCCCTATTATATTAAAGGGGGAACCCTTGGGATGGAATTATCCAAATTTCTTTTCTAAACTATACAAAGAACCTATCTACAAATTTCAAGATGCTATGTTCCTGATTTGCCTTTAATTGTGTACTATAGCGGGGAGGGCACTTGCCCCCGTGCCCCCACATAAATCTGCTCTTGGTGTAGCCTATGATGTGTAACCAATATATAAGTATCCGTTCAGTACGTTTTGCGTGAAAGAGAGACAAACATACAAACTTTCACATTTAGAATATTAGTAGGATTTTCTTTTCATACTTTAGAGTTCATATTTATAAACATTATTTTCAATTTTTAATTTTTGAAATTTATCAATCTTTTCTTCCTACATATGCTTGTATTATTACATTTTACTTATGGAACCTCTAGAAGTCTGGTATATACCATTTATATCTATAATTAAACTAGTTTTTTTCTAAATCCTTCATATTCCACCCCATTTTTCTATATTTTAATCTTCTCATTTTGTATCTTTCCGTTTACCTCCTCATTTTTCTTTCCCTGTTTATTATGTTTACATTTTATCCTTTCTGTACATTTATTTTCTGTATTTTATATTCGTATTCTTTAATTGTTATATCTGTCACTATTTTAATTTCTGTTCATCATCTATAATTTTATTATTATCTGTCACTATTTTAATTTCATTATATTCTGTAACCACTTTTATATTCATTATCTTTAATTATCATATCTATTCACTATTTCATCATATCTAGTCAATATTTTAATTTGCACACTAGGCTAATGACAAAATCTAGATTATCAGAGTCATAAATGGAGTGAGAGTGAAATGCAGTTAAATTTATGTTGCACTCCATCTGAGAAATAAAAGTTTTTCAGGTTTTTTCACAACCTGATTTATAAGACCAATTATAATCCCACGTGGACCAGTAAATCAATTTTGGGTTAAATTATTTGGTTTTAAAATTGAAAACAAGATGGCATCTTTTAAACAAAACAACTTAAATATGATATAAATAAATGGATAACGGTAAGCAACGTATTTTTGATAGAAATACAAGCAAAAAATAGCATAACAATTTCTGCGGACGGAAGAAGATTGTTACAAAGCCACCAATACCTCTTGAGCTAAAGCATTATTGCAAAAAAAAATGCAAAATGGCGAGACCCATTTTTCAAAGGAATCCTCCCGCCGTGGGGCGAGAACTCATTTCCAAATGGGGGGGGGGGAGCCATCAGTCACGGCCGATTCAAGGACTTCCAGAGCCTCTTATTTTCGCAAAATATTTTATCACATACTCCTCATTCTTCGGGAGCTACGTCCACGGGATCATCAAACTCTTTTAAAAACACAAGAAGATGAATTAGTTCGAAAGAATTAATACCCATCCTCTTTTCGGCCAGTAATTATATCGTTGAAATAGATGGCTAATGTTCATTCCCATTCATAATACTGATTCAGGTAAAGTGTGGATAACACAAGTCTGCGATAAAAAAAAATGTACCATATTTAACTAGTGGGTTTAACAGGATTTTATTGTGCTGATTAAGGAAAAAATAGTGAAAAAAATTCCATCACCCCTAGATAAGTCACAAATTTCAGCTGAAAATTTCTTATTTGATTTATCAAAAACGAGCTTAAAAACTGTACTTTTTCGCAATGGTGACCAATAAGCTTCTGTGCCTGTTGGACACTCGGTCCGTTTGAAAGAAAGCAATTTAATGTAATCTATTTTCCTCTTAAATATTTTAGTTTATACATTATTCCTAAATTATTGTTCTAAAGGGACTTGTCGCAGCATATATAAAGTATTTATTATTATTATAGCAGTATTGGTTAGCATAACAACCTTATATGCCACAGATCGTGGGTTTGGAGTCCGATAGATGGTTATAAGATTTTTCAAAAGGAGTAAAGATCATTTGTTTGTTTGATTGGTTATGCCGTCCTACAGAGGAGACATAATACGGTGATCCTGACACTCCTGACTTAAAGAGTTGGGGTTGGGAATAAGAGAATCGATACAGAGATGCTGCAAACAAATGAACAACTATTTACGAGATCAGCTTTGCCAAACACATACAATCAAGTAAAATACTTATTTTCTACAGCTAAATATGACTATTTCATAAAAGAATTACTGATCGCCTGTCCATTGGTCCAGAATGGTCGAGTCGCTAGTCTTACTGTAGAACAAGACGTTCTGATTATAATTAGGTACGTATTTTTTAATTATCTATTTAAATGTTTCGGAGTTTTTTTTTTAAACAAATTTAATGTTCCAAATATATTTTATGTCGGGGTGATGAAAAGGCCGATTATTAATAATTACACCCAACTGCAAGTTTTTTTCCCTTAAGCTTCTGGTTCTGAATGGTCTGCAAATCTCTCTCAGTCGATCAAAGGCGGCAAGCAAAATAAATAATTTAAATGCCACAGCTGGTTTTGAAAACGAAATTTAATAATTGGCAAACAGTTATCCGAGCTACTGAGCTACCCTGGATGATAAGGACCAAAACCAGACAAAACAGCATATTTATTTTTATGAAATAGCAATAGCCATTACTGGAAAATATAATTAGCGGTTTTGGTTAGCCGTAATTCTGAGAACCTCCATATTGAATTGTATTAAATTATCATTAATAAATATATATAAATCATATAAAGAATGCATAAAAATGTTAATTAAAAAATCGATACATAGTAATTAATTTATATGTTTCAGTATCTAGTTATCTTTACTGCTTACAGTTGATATAGATTCTGAACCATCAGAAAACCAATTCTTAAGGTAATTTTAAGAGACCACAAAAGTAAACAACGTAGAAAAAGGTACACACAACTTTAAAAAACCAAAATAACACAGAGGAAGAGTAAGAATAGGATATTTAAGAGCATAAAAAGCGGACTCAGTCAAGGGTATTCTATTTATAACTCGGAGTTGTAGTCGCTTTGCTATTTGTCACTGGTCGGAAGCCATTAAAACCGAGACTTACAACTGATACTTTAGTTGTCCATCTAGCCTTGGCCTGTTAATTATTATCTTACAGCGCATATTGAATTACATTTGAAAGATAAAATGATAATATGCAATTTTTTTTCTAGACAGGCATCCTTCATCCTACACATCAAACAATGAAAGATCTCTAACATCGGAAATACATCCTACAGTTGATATCAGTATAGCTTTACTTGATCGAACGTTGCAGAAATTCCATTTGCATTACATTTTAATAAATTATGTGCTCAGCGCGACTTTAAATATTTATATTCATTAATGATTGTGCACACAAATATTTATTCATTCGACTACAATACTATCGTCATCTAGCAGAGCGCATATCACCCGCAGCATCTACACTTGCAATGAAAATACAAATACGACTACAATGTTCCGTGTGCTGCATCACAGTTAATAGTGGTCTGATTTTGATTATTACAAATTTTTTTTCATACGTAATTTAGACACTACAGTTGATTATTTTATAATATAAAGCTCGGTTTTACTCTATTATGCAAAAGAATATTTTAAAAATAAATTTCAGCTCTGGTCCGATTTACAATATTCTTTGCATAAGTAATTTTAATTACCTTAAACTTACTTTAATTACCTTAAAATCCATAATCTGGTTTTTAATTAATTAAAAATTATTTGTAGTACCTATGTCAATTCCAGCTACATCCGACAATCTACGCCAAAGTAACTTTGAATCGATTGTCATAAACGGATCTCACTTCTTCTCCATATAAAGGGATCTTTCCAATAGAAATAATGCATATCGATGAATTAAATATATTAATATAGTTATTTTTAATAAATTATTACTTTCATTAATGCTTATCAAGGATAATAATTATAATAGAAATTTTTAGGCTAAATCTTTTGGGAGGTCGTGAGTCTATAATAAAATTTACAAACTAAATTTATGACAGCACTCCATTAATTATAAACAATATAATAGTTTTATTTCTTTAAATATATTTATTCATCTATCTCGTCGTAGCACCCATTCCAGTAGTCATCGGGACCATCCATATTTCCATTCTTTTTGTGTGTCCAAGCCACCTGATTAATTTCAATTGAATTATTGTTTTCAGATGTGTGTGTTTTCGTCATATTTCTGATTGTTTCTTTTCTACTTCTATGTAATCTGGACTTTCCGCAGCCCAGTCTCAGAAAATTTATTGCAGCTGATAGTATTTGACAACGATTTTACCATTGAAATCCGATGCTTATGTTATTACAGTTACAAATATGATCTAGCATATCGTCGCTGTCAAAACAATACCGCCTATGTACATTTTGAGCGAATTCAAAGGAGAGAGAAAAAAAACCGCGCCGACTCTAGACATTGCAATTTTTTTCAGAACTATTAAGAGAAGTATCGAAAACCACACTCTGCCATATTGTTTACCTTAATGCATGCCTTCCTTAGTGTGTAATTCAACCTGTAGAATGCGTTACCGTTACTAACTTATTTTATTAAAAAATTGTAGATAGGCGGTATTGTTTTGGCAGCGACGATATCGTTTCTTCGTTTCTATGGTGACATTCTTGTCTGATATTATTGGTTCCCGAGTGACCTACTTCAACATTAAGTCTTTCTTTAATTTCATCTCGGCTGTTGCCTTACTTGTTATATAAAACTATCAGATAATTCCTAATTCAGATCCCTTTTAGAAGGTCCTGTTCCAGTTCTAGATCACCTCTGTTATCGTTTCTGATACTTGAATATTTTTATTAGTTCGCAATTATGTTCAATGTAGCATCCTCGTCACATGCTTTCAATTGGCTAATCATGTAATTCGAGTCATCTTTACATTCAGTTAAAACTACTTTTTTTAAAGCAACAAATAGTGATAGAGAACACAATACCACAAATTTTTGAAAAATAATCCTACAATACCTAGGAGCAGAATGGCGTTGACCTGAATGCTCGATGAGAAATAGAACTTCTATGGCGGAATCATGTCCACTAATTACTACATACACTTACTACATTAAGTTGATATCATCACAGAAAAAAGACACACATTAAAAGATTCAAAATATTTCAGTCAAAAACAGTTAAATTTACCACACAAGCACGTCAAACAACATAACATCTTGCATATGCAACTGTCGGCAAATACATACTAACTTACTTCAATCGATTACATGAGAAATTACATGGACATGATCACCGACCAATAATGAGATGAATGAAATTTGCAATTTATAATACATTATATAAAGTTTTCGATCCATTTGGATGATTGCTTCTTAAAACCGGAGTTGTTATGTCATAACTTTAAATCGAATGAGACCTCCATTGAATTTTCTGCCTCACGTGATGACCTTTAATCATATCATTACATACGGAATATTAAAAAAAATAATAATAATGATAATACAATACGATAAGGAATCTTAGGAACCCCCCCCCTCCCAAGCTAGAACACAACCACACATCCACACTACCTCTTCGAGAGATACTTAATGAAATATCAGATGTACAATATGGATTTTAAAAAGATGAAATATCAAGACCATATATTACAAACCAGGGAACGAAGTGACTCAATGGAAGAGCGCTGAGTTGCCATGCCAAAGGGTCCTGGATTAAAATCCCAAATCTGGGAACTCACTCAGACTGAGTAAGTAAAGTGGGTACCCGAAATTAGGGAGGGAAATCAGGCGTTTGAGCGTGATCTAGGACAAATCACCTCCCTGTACAACCGTTGTAAAAGAAACTGTACTGTTTCTACCTAGTAATGAACCCCAGATCCTTCATTGATCGTAGTGGTACAGGTTTGTTTTGTTTGTTTAGTTATAATGGTCAGCATTTGGGATAGTTAACGTATTCCTTCTTCTTTCTCTGTGCCATGATCATCAATAGAGTTAAAGAGTGAATTAGAAGGTGAACGCCTCCATTTCCATTTGTGTTTGCAGCAAAATTCATCGTAGCGTATAATTAATTTGTTTTTCTATGAAAGAGGAAAACCACTAAAAAAGCGAAGTATTAAGTTTATGTTTTGGAGACTAATCAGAACCCAACGAAATATAGTATAGTGGAACGTCGATTATCCGTACTAATGTTGTCAGTGGTGGTTCGTATATATATATATATATATCGCCGAATGGCGGTGGCTCATTGAGAATGGCAGGACCCACCCAGGGGTGTAGCGCCACGTAGATATATATATACATATATATATGCGTGTATATGAATATAAGTTTAAACTATCTTTGGGTTTCGAGACTACATATATTGTACTCATAACTAAGCCGTAACAGTGAAAAACAAGTTATAGTGATTTATATTGAATTACATCCTGGTCTAGAAATTATTTTTTGCAAATTCTTCAGATGCAGTTAGATCACCACATTTTTATTTCTTATTGCGCGTTTCGACGCCGAGTTAGTGTAATTCCCTTAAATAGAATCAGAGGGAATAAGCTAACTTCAAAAACTTAAATAAATTTAAAGCTAAAATAAATTTAATATCATTAATTGCAAAAACTTGACGATAGTTGTATTTACTGTATTGTCTTGAACAAAACTGAGTTATATTAAAAAAATT
Organism: Arma custos; assembly: GCA_037127475.1. NCBI lineage: Eukaryota > Metazoa > Arthropoda > Insecta > Hemiptera > Pentatomidae > Arma > Arma custos. The sequence goes on along the minus strand of CM073759.1, from coordinate 46,499,903 downwards.
AGTACTCAGTAGGGTCTCAAATAAGAAAAAAAATATTGGCATGATGAATAGATGATCACTATAAGAACATTTATAAAGGAAACCACATGGCGGAATATTCTGCATGCCCGGCCCTCTTTTGTATTCATTTATTGTAATTTATACCGATAATGATAAACACTATGATCGTTACAACGTCTAAAGAAGTCTACCAGTGACCATGGTAGAGACAAAAGTGTACAAAGTAAGATCCAAAATTTATTTACACTACAGACTAAAAAGTACATAGGTCAGTGAACTTCGTTAATTAATATGCTGATTCTTCAAGATTTCCAGAGATACTATAAATGTGATTATATATGAGCAGCTTTTATGTCAGTTTCTTCTGCTCATCAGTTATCACCTGTCTATCTAATGGTGGGTTCTACTTACAAAGCCAACAAATTAGCGACTGATAACGGAGTGAAAATCGAAAAAAGGACGATAAAAAGTGTTTGTAAAGCTCCAAGAAGCGAAGATCTTCCACGTGTTTTGAGATGAAGAATGCCCCAATTGGAGACCCGTTTGAAAATATCAAGTCCGAGGGATAGGCCTAACTCCGGGACCTGCCAATAACTTGTCTTCCTCTCGTTGGCTTATTCTCACCTAACAGCGCCGCAACCTGTTTAAAGGACTTGAACTCTGCTTCAGGAGCTCTATCACTTTGTAATGATTCCTTTATAAATGAGGCGTGGAGATGCAAAAAGGGATAAATCCATATTTTATCATTTTTAATTTTTTTAATGTTTTTCACAAATTTAGCGTCCTCTATGCGGTGGTACGTGATTCACCATTCAAAACATGGCAAAGCCAATCTAATTTTTCTAAAAATAATTGTCTCGAATAAATAATCATTTCATAATGACCTGAATTATGCATATGTTTGAGTTTCTTGAAAAAATTTCTTTCCCCCTTTTGCATCTCAACGCCTCAAATATTCATGACTAGAGAAGCGAGGCTCTATCAAAAATTATTGCCAAAACACCATACTTCCTTCCAGAACACCGTAAAAATTAAAACAGATTAAAAAAAAAAATCAACTCAACACCATACTCATTAAAAAAGAAATTATCGTTTATTTATGACAAAACCTACCATATCCTCCAAGAAATATATCGAAAAGTTATCTTTGTCACTTCATTCATTCTCTTATCCGAATTTATTTCCAGCCCTTCATTTTCCTTACCAGCATTCATTAACGTTTGTTTATTCAGCTTTATAGTTTCTGCGTTTCACTCATGAGTACCAAATCGTCCGCAAACCCAAGCACGGATATTTTACTATTCATATTCAAATTAAAATCTTTTTCGTTGTGTATCACCTTCTTTTAAACCTGAACGAACCTCAAACTACTCCGAACAATTATTACCGATTCCAACCTAACCGAAAGTTTCATTCATACAGATCCTTACCAGATTTACTAATTTGTTCGATATACCCTGTTCAATCAATACGTTATACATAATCAGACGGTCGATGGAATCGTAAGCTTTTGTTAAAATCGATATAAAGCTGATGAACGACACCTTTGTATTCTAGTTTTTCTCTAGTATTTCGGATTAGGAAAATATTCGATCGATAGTTGAACGGTTTCGTCTAAAACCACATTGATAATTTATGGTAATTTCTCGGCGATTTCGGAATTCTACTAGTTAGGATTAATGAGAATATTTTATAACGGAATCGGTAGAAGTGAGATTCCGCGGTAGTTATTTCAGTCCGTCCCCTATAGATTCTTTCCATTCTTCAGCCATTTTTTCATGTTCCCATATCTTTGTAACCAAAACGAGAATCTTCGAGATTCCTGTATCCCCGTTTCCAACATAATAATATTTTATATTAATTTTCCAAAAGTATATATACATTAAAATTCCTAGAAAACTCTAAATGTATTATTAAATTTAAATATTTTATACTCTAGCGTCTCAACAATTCGTTGTAACTATACAACCAGCTATATAATTATATTTTAGCTATATAAAAGGCTATTGTTACAGTTTTATAAAAGATTGTCTTAATAGCTCAATCGTTATGAAAACCAAAAAATACAAAAAAGTTGGTAAATCAGCCACACATCTACAATAAATCTACAGCGTCCAAAATAGAACTAAAGTAAAGATGAATTCATATTCATAAAAATACAAGTGTATTTTTGTACAAGGCGTTACCTGTAAGGTAATAATAATAAGAACATGGAGAACCAACGATGAGAATCAAAGGGAAGAACGATTTTTATCCTTATTTCATTTCTATCAATGCCTTTTTATGTTCTTTTATGTATATTGGGTTGTCGGGAAAATAATGCAGGATTGTGGTCATCGATAACGCCTTGAGATGATCATCGACGGTTGATTTGCTGACTTCGAGTTACCATCCTAGTTCTCGACACAGTTGTTCTCGGACATTCATCTACCAAAGTTCGGAGAACTCCTGAAAATAAAGTTTCAGGAACCTCCGTTGAACAGAGCACTCACTTACACTGCCTTCTTCCCAAACCTCGTTGATATTTCTGGTTCTTTGGGCACCGTTCCGGCCGAGTTTGAATTCGTAAAACAAAGATTTTTGTTTGAAAGAGCATTCATAAGTGTTTTACACCTATAAAAGTCAAAAAAACAAAAACAGTTTACTATTTGGGGGGATATTTTAAAGAAAAGAATAGCATTATTTTCCGGACAACCCAATAACTATAAATACTAAAACATTTACAATTATTAAAAAATGCTGGATATTTATGTTATGTTTGCCCCATTCACAATTAAGCCTAATTTTCATTTTTATTTATTTATTTAATTTTTTACATAAAATTGTTTAGATCGTAGGTAACATTCTTAATTTTGTGTATGATTGGTTTCGTTTAAAATTTTTGATTTCAATAAAATGGAGGAAGTCAGTCAAAGTAATGTTTAATCTTAATATTAAATTATCATAAAATATTAATGTGTGCACAAGGAACACGGGTATCTGATAATGCCTTGTAAATATAGTTATTCCCTATATAAAACATTAAATAAAAATAGGCTTGCGCATAAGATGAAAAGGCAGAGTTAACAGAAAAAATTAATTAATTATTAATTGCAATTGTATGCAAATATGTAACATATTATTGATGAATTTCAATCTTCATTTCTGGAGAAAGAAGTAAGATACTGCAAGTAAATAACTGTCTTCATTTTAAATATTGTAAATTCTACCTTCTACATAAACAAACAGTAAGCAGCTAAGGTGCAAATTCATCTTAAGGAACATGTTGCTTATAACTAAAATCGAAATCTTCAATTTGTTTTTCAATATATTTAGGAAAACCTTTAAATTCATTGAACTTTATTTTCTAAGGAAGTAAATAATATTTAAGAATTCCCTGACTGTATGACATATTTTAAAGTCCCCCTAAAAACTAAATAAACAAATGAGATTCACGATTTTATGTTACATAAAAAAATATAAATATGCGTTGTTTGTTTACTGTTTATCGGGTCTTATCAATATGTAATTAGGGACCCAATTCTTTATCATCAAATATTTCTGTTTCCGTATTTAATTGTACTGATGACCTACAAAAATAATAAAAAATCAAATGGTTTCATGCTATTATTATAAGCAGTGTGAGCTTAATGTCTAATGAAATATAACAATGCGATTATAATTGTAAGTGAACTGCCACATTGATAAAATAAGTCCATAAAGAACAACTAATGTAACAGACGAATAGGATAGAAATAAGGGCTTTAATGTAGCAGGTAAAAACAAAAAGGATGCATTTAAACAAATTCGCAGCTGTGTATTTTTATTTCAAGTAAAATCTGTACCACTACAAACCATGTCTTGGGTCCTATAGGAATGGTACAATTTCAATGGTTGTGCATGGAGGTGATTTATCTGAGATCACGCTTAACCGCCAGGTTTCTTCCAAAATAGGCTTAGGTTCCTCAGGCATTTATTAATAACATTCAAGTGCCACAGCCGGATTTGAATACGAAACCTTCAACAATTATTTAAAGTACAATAATAAAAACAATTTGCAAGTAAAAACAAGTTTAATCCTTAAGCAATATTTTTTTTCATTTACTGTTCCCTTTTTTCATCTTTAAACGGAAACGGTTTGAAATATAAGAAAAAATTATAGTAATTTAATTTTGATTTAGTTTTATTTATTTATTATACAGATTTTATTATACAGCTGTAGCTCATGTTTAGCACTTTGACTCATATATTTATTTTGGTCTTTATTTAATGGACCAATTATTTATTCTCTATGTCATTTCTTAGGCCCATTTTCTATTGTTTCCTACCCACTGTACGTATTCCTTCATTTACTTTAGTTTTTAATCATACATTTGTTGAATTTCTAGTTTTTTTAGAATATCATTTAGGCTCCCCCCATACATGTGACTTACATTACAAGGTCGGTTGTGTTTCACACGTTGATTATTTATCTCCAAGTTTAATTGTTTCTATTACTACTGTCAACCTTTTCATTTTAACTACTAATTATTTTCTCATTCTTATATTTATAGTTATAATGCTTTTGCATAATTTTACTTACATATTGTTTTCAATATAATTTAAAAATGAAAATTTAAAAAATCAACGTATTTTCTCTTATACAATGTTTATTTACAATAAATTGTGGCAGTACAACCACAGTAAATAAAACAATATTCAGTAGAGGTATTTTATGATAAAGAAGTTAATAATTTTATAATACAAGTTATTATTACTAATTTGCATTGGTTCAAGTTTTCCTGACCGTTGGACAATCGCTTACGTATTGGGAAAATATATGTGGTAAGTGCAATTCTGTTTAAATTAGGAGATGCTATTTTTTTTAAATTAATGTTTTATTTTTACACGAGAGAAAAAGGAAATCAAGGATAGGCTTGGCAGTTGGAAGAAGTCTTATTTTAATGATAGATTTGTAAATTGAAGCCAATAAAGAAGTATATGAAGGGTGAAAAATGTTAGTGGCATTTGAAATAGTAAAATAAAAATTGTATCACTTTTGCACTAAATCGTGAGTTGTATCATGAGCATCACCCCAACATGCAACCAGAAATGTTACGTTCCAATCAAAATAATTCTTAAAAGTTATAATTATCATACACGTATGATAATGACCGCTCATACCTCAGAAATAATTAACTGAATTAAGTGGATAAGAGAACGGAAGAAGAATTAGATTCTTTTTTTACCAAGAGTTCAAAAAAAATAAATACACTTTACAACACTTCAGTCTTAAAGTCCACGAATGTCATTGCACATTTGTTTGTCTAATTCTGTGTTTTAGCTCTAACTCGATTCGTCAAAAACGAAAGTAAATTGCTTCCTATAGTATTATTCTCAGGCAACGATTAATATATTATTTTTATAGTCCCAATTAAAGGCATTATACCAAACATTAAATGGGCAAATGTTCCACATTTTTGCACTCATATAAGTAGCCTTTCAATGAAAGAAATCTTTAACAAATATATACACTATTGAAAACGTTAGGAAGTTTACTTAGTTAAAATAAACCCATTTTTTATTAGACAGAAATTGTAGAATAATTAATAGTATTAATGTTTAATTTCTAAGGCATGTAACGGAATGGATAATTCAGCGGCTATTTCTCTTTTTTGTTTGTACACAATATAATTCTATAACGTCGAAACAATCTCCGTTTCTGCAATAAATTAATATATATTCGGTTTATCCTAATATCTTTTGGTATTTTGAATAATTATAGAAGCTCGGATATCATTTCTGCGCTATAAATGTAGTAGACAAACTTACTAGGAATGTAAATTCAAAAATCGCAGAACTAAATACTTTAATTCGCAACACGAGTTGATAAACACATAAATATTACAATACGACTACCAATTATAGTAAACCCAAGTCCTTGCGTTAACAGGACAGGTGGATCTTTATGTATCTTAAAAAACATAAGAAAAGAAAGGTGAAACTTTCAATTTCCTTGTTGCACTAAATCACTAGTTAGTAAGCTTCTTGTGGACAATTTACTGACCATCAAAATCGTATTTCATTAGTTTAGCCGAAACGCACGGTGTTTTATCTTTTGAAATTGATCTTATCTGCATTTCATATGTATGTTGTCAACCTAGGAGCCGTTACATGTACAAGTTATGAGTTCCTTTTAATTAAAAATGCCTCTTATGAGCGAATGTCATAACTTTTTTAAATGGTTCTGATAGAAGAAAGAGACCATAAGAATGAGGGGAATACACAAATATGTGCTTTAATTCACTAGGCATTAAAAAAAGTAATCTATAATGGAATACATTTATGCGACTGATAATGCGGATATGTGAATATTATTGATAATCACATAAAGTAATGCTGAAATTTTTAACATTTAATTAAGGATGTGAACAATTTTAAATTGGTATATTTAACATAAACGCAAATATTTCATTAACGCATCATGAAATCACCTGTAATTACTTGCCTAACTGCTACCCTAAAAGTATATACTCACTCCAACGAATTGATATCGAGCCAGGTGTTTTTACTTAATTCTGGCTCCTCTCCAAAAGGTCTATTTAGAGATATCAAACATTAATTAAACAAAGAAACCACAACAAATCGTGAAACAATCTAGATCTCTATGAGAGTAGACATGATGAGACTAGGTCAAAATTCTATGTACTGGACCTAAGATAGAATCGGCTACCCGTTAGAAATGAATATGACATGCGATCTAGTCACTTATATAACCTGCCCAATCCTCAGAGCCATCATCTAGGTCCCGTTATGACTATCTTCTCAAAAAAGGTCCAATTACTGGCGTCTCACTTATCAATTACAAGAAGCTAAATTGCAAGATTATTATCATCGTCAATCGAAATGGATCATTAAGAGACAGTTATGCCTTTCTGGATTACATTATAAGCACCTATCAATAAATACAAATTATTTTGAGGAAGAAAATGGCAGGGGTGAAGTTCGGAAAAAATATCTTAGTAAGAAGAACTGTTTGTTTTTTAAGCCAACGTTTCGACCCACATAGCACGTCTTCTTCAGGGCTAAATATACTACATACCTGTGAATTAAAATACTATATGGTTAAGAATAACAGTTTATGTAGTATATTGATAGAATAATAATATATGTAGTATACAATAACAAAATATATAGTAATCTAGGGATATGGGTGATAAAAATAAATGTATAACCAAACTTAGGGAATTCTTTTGGTAGATCAAACAGAAACATTAAGTATCCAATAAGAGATAGGAACATTTTTAAAGACAACGTTTCGACCCACATCCCATCTGTTATTCGAAACTTCTCTGGAACTATTCCTTACTTCTCTATAAATATTCCCCATTTTTGGATATACATTTTTTTAATCATATCCCTGGATGACTATATGTATATATTGTTATTCTTTACTACATATATTATTATTCTATTCTATTCTTCTACATATATACACAACATTCCACTCATAAACACAAAATCACCGAAACCCACTTGTTCTTCATCTTTCCTACTCCATGTACTCCATGTAGGACTTGATAGGAAAAATTAAAAAGACAATGGCCAAGAGACCTTCTCAACTTATTTTGATCATTTCCAACTTATATTGACCATTTCCAAAACTTGATGTTCAAAAACAAGTAAAGCAAAGAAAAAAAACATACTGGATCACATTTGTTAGAGACGCAATGACGCGGGAACAAATAAAAAATTAAAGAATTTATTAATAAAATTTTTAATTTCTATCTACAATAAAACCTCTTCTTGTACTTGAATATAATAAAGTATTAACCACCCATATAAATAATTGACTGTACCTTGTACAAACCTCAATAGTTCCGAACCTCTACTCAAAACTGACAACAAGGAAAAAAGTTATTGAAAAAATAACACAGGTATGCAAAAAAACTTTTTTGAAAATTGTTTTGATTTAGTTAACTGATCTTTATGTAGTTGTTTGCGCTGATGTCAAAAATGACATTGGTTTTTTTCTATCACGTAAGGCTTGCCTACAAAATAAAGTTGAAGTTTTCGGAAAAAGTACAAAAAACTGAAAATTCTGGATTTGCTTTTATTATTTTAACATGAAGTAAGAACGATACTGAGCATAAAAGTGACGCACATGTGTTGTAAAGCTATTATAATTCTTTATAAAAACGTTTTCTTTTTCCATTAAAGCTTCTTTTGGTACTTTTTCTGCTGTGTTCTTGTGAATTTTCCCTTTTTAACATACAACAGTAGTTTGCCATCATGTTCACATTCCATCGATCTTGGTATCTGCCCTCTGTTTCTTTCATATCTTGATGGAAACGTTCTCCTTGTTCCTCACTTACAGCCTCTAGAATTTTTGGAAAGTAGTCCAGATGATGATATGAGTGAAGAAAATGAACTTTGACACTCATGTTGCAGCCCAACATTTTGTAGTTTTGTAACAATTCAGTAACCAAAGTTTTGTAGTTTGGATCTTTCTCGTTTCCAAGAAAGCCTGCCACAAGTTTAAATGAATTCCAGGCATTTTTTTCTTCCATTTCCATTTTAGTGACAAACCTTTCATATTTTAAAAGTTTTCTGATGTCAGGCCCAACAAAGACTCCCTCTTCAGCTTAGCATCGGATATACCAGGAAACTGTTCACAAAGATAGTTGAAACATTCTCCTTCTTTGGGTACTGCTTTCACAAACTGTTTCATTAGGCCCATTTTGATACGAAGTGGTGGAAGTAAGATCTTTTTAGGATCCACTAAACTTTGTCTTTCAACATTTTTAACTCCACGAATAAGAGCCTTTTTGATTGGCCACGTCTGCTTGACATAGTGTTGTTTCCTGTCACGGCTATCCCATTCAGAGATGGAAACTTTGTATAACCACTTTGTTGACCTAGTAACATGGAAATAACTTTCAGATCCCCACAAATGGTCCATTTATGGTCAGAGTAGCCGAGCTTATTAAATGCAAACTCAAGATTTTCATAGCATTCTTTCAAATGGACTGAGTGTCTAACAGGCACAGAAGTATATCGGTTACCATTTTGAAGAAGTACAGCTTTCAAACTCCTTTTTGATGAATCGATGAAAAGTCTCCATTCCTCTGGTTCATACGTGATTTTTAACATTTCCATGATTCCAGATACATTGTTGCAGAAAACTAGCTCACCCTCTTGTGTAAAAAAAAGACAAATTCCTTTTCTCTAAATCGTTACCATGAAAATGAAACACCGGAGGCTAACGTATGTCTTTCTTTAAGTCTAGACCCTAAAACTTCCGTAGAAATTTGTGACTTATCTAGGGGTGATGGAATTTTTTCACTTTTTTTTTCCGTAATCAGCACAAAATATACTGTAAAACCCAGTAGTTAAATATGCTACAATTTTTTCATCGCAGACCTGTGCACCTCGCTATGGATGACCTTGTAAATTATTCAGGATGATAATACGTTCCGTGTGGCGAATAATTTTCATTATAATGGAAGAAAATTGTTAATAATATGTAGAAATACTTGATGACCCGACAATCGCTCTGTTCAAACATTTATATTATAATTTATATTCAGTGAATTAAAAGAATGACTTAAAATATTAATTGCGAAAATGAAAAAGCGTTTTATAATCAAACGGAAGAGTAGAAATAAATACAAGTTCCTTTACGACAGAACAATTTATTTCAAGTTCTAAGAGAATCTAATAATGAACCGTTGTTGATAGGGTCTCTTCGACTTCTAATTCTTCCCGGGTTCTTGTACTATCTTATGTGGTCCAATGTTTAAAGAACAATTTAATATTATTTTTTTATGAGTTCTGTTTTTTCCCATATATGAATCAGCGAATATTATCTTAAGACGTTTTACGAAATTTATCTTTTCCATTTAGCTAGTTTGTAAAATTACAGAAAAATCTATATGATTAAGTCTAATTTATCAATAACGATAAAAAATAAATAAATTGCTTTGATTGATAAACAACCTCTGCTTTAAAAACGTAATACACAATAAAGAAAAACGAATAAGTACTAAATGGAGCATGACGAAGAATTTGTTTTATATAGCAATAGAATAAAAAAAAAGGATTTTAAGCTTAAATGTCATCATGGCTTAATCAATAATAAAAATCACATTTAATATAAATAAATATTGTCTCTGTAGGTTTAGTTCCTCGCAGGCCTTTCAAAGTGACTTATTTCATAATTTTATTAATATATAATTTAGTTAGCACTAACTTAACCTTCTGGTTTATGCTTTATTCAAATGCAAAAATATAATTAGTGATAAACATATTATATTGGCTCGTCCGAATAATTCATATGACATATTGGTTAAAAAAAAAACAACTCACTGATAAGTGATTTTTTTCTACCATCAGGAACGCGCTTGGGCTTTGACGAGTGTATACAATTATAAAAAAATAACAATTAACTTATCGTAATCGATAAATTACAATTATATATAGTGATAAAATGGTTTGATGTGTATATTTAAAAATAATATTAAAGAAAACGACTCTTTATGTTTCCGATTTTCAGTCCAAGAATTGTACATACAGGTAAATCTAATATGAGGGTGTATAGTTTTGTTTGCGGCCCGAGGAGTAATGATGCATTTCCAATTTGACCTACTATATCATTTGGTTTGGCCAATCCTGGTTTAAGGTCTATGTAATTTATAGGTCATCGGGTGCGAAGGAATGTAATCCGGCCAAAAATGTTCACCCCAATCAAGATGATTGCAATTTAAAGATGTTCGGTGTGGTACAGGACAGACCTGATCTCACTTCTCTCCATGGCTAAAACCAGAATAAATAATTATATAAAATATAGGGTTTCGAACTCGGGATATAACTCAGTGTCATCTACTGAGCCACTCCTTTCTCAACAAACGAAATTCTGTTTCGGAATTTAGTTGAGCCATAGAATATTTACAAATGTATTATTATTTGTTACATAAAAGAAGAAAAATAGTTCTCCTTCTTCATACGATTTGGCAACATCAATAATTTATATGTTCATATGATTTCTCAAAAGTGATTTTTTTTATCAGACGGGCTTTATTTTTCCTAATACGTCATCATAATAAATAAGTGAGGCAATATATTAAAGATTATCTTCACTGTTAATGACAAAACTTTTTGAAGTTTGATTTCTTAAAAAATCCATATGATATATTGTTTTATTAAGGATCAAGTCATCGAATCAAATATACTTTTAAAAAACTTTACAGCAGTTTCGTTGTTACTTGAGGATATCAACTTTATCGGCCCTGATAGCGTCCCTATCCTAGACGTCAGGCCTTTGTTTCCTTTCTAAGGCTTTCTAACGATAAATCCTTATAGAGGAGCGTGTAAAGTCACGAGTAGATTAAAAAATAGATAGTTGGTACTAAATAGTTAGCTTGAGACCTACATAAAAGCAAAACCAATGTAGCCGTAGTCGTCAGCTGGCTGAATAATGCTGGTGAAATAAATGTGTTTATCAAATAAAATTAATAAAAATCGAGAAAAACATGTAAAACCGAATTTCTGTCCACCATTATAGATATTTATATTTGGAAAAAAACATCACGTAACAATGATTAAATAGGAAAACGTTCATCAACAACAAGTTTCAAAAGTAAACTGAATTTTAACTATTAATAAATAAAATTGGTTGGAGATGAGTAAACACCCCAGCAAATAGTCATTGTGGCGAAAATAAGTACATAAACAAATATGGAAGTGAAGGAGCAAGGTATTTTAAAACATTATTAGCCAAAAATTCCATCTTTTTACAGCTTTTATCAGATCTTCTTCATTTAACTCGCCTCCTTGGATGAAACTTTTCACGACCAACTGTAAAGAGTATTATTAAATTTCTCGCAAGTTTAATAAGTAGTATTATAATGCTAAAGAGAGTAGGCAGGTGGATGTGGTAAGTAGGTGGGTGTGAGCACCACCAATTGTGTACAAATAAGTTTGAACAAAAAAAAAAGAAAATGTACGCAAATATAAAAACTACAGATAGATAAATTTCATTCCTCCAATCGTAAAATATCTTAATGTTAAAAACCCTACAATAATTATAACTGTTCAAACGAGAACTATAAAAAACATTAAACGAACAGTATTTACCAAGTCATGCTGTTCATATGCTTATCAGTGAGAAACAACGCTATAGGAAATATGCTCTACATTTATGTTTTTGTTGCAAACTTAACAGGGCCCCTTCTTGTTAGAGAACCCTATACAATAACTATTTTTTCAATTATTATAGGTTGCCAAACAAGATTAACACAGAAACAATTTTTTGGAAATGCTTATGATTCCCGATGCTTATGAAGTATATTTCTAGATTTCAGTTTCACTAGCTCTATCATGCAAAGGCATGTCGTTTCCGTATGAAAAAGCAACAATAACGGAATTAAATAAAAATAAAATAAACAAAAAATATATTAGGATTGCCAAACTGTTTATAAGGATGATTTTTTACTGGTATCCGTTACTTTCAAACCAAACGATTAGTACGAGGTAGGTAGTAAAGTATAATCCTATCGTAACCAGAACACGCCTCCTTCAAATCGATCTTAAACAAGCGTTGAAACCATTAAGAACAGTCGTGATTATGCATGGCATTTTGGGAAAGTTGTAAAGCTCACAATCAGACAGACAACAAATCGGCTCAAAATGTAGATCGTAACTTAACAATATCACCTTTCTTAAATGATGGAGAATCTAAAAAAGCTTAGGAATCAAAATTTTCAAACCTAATTAGCAACTACTGACACGTTACGCTGTTTTAACTTTGAATTTAATTAAAGGTATGAGGGCTTGATAAATGTTTCTTATGCAAAAAGGGAATGAAAAGCTATATCGACAAATCAATGATAAATCAAACTTCAAAGCTTTCGTTTATAAACAAATAATTACTTTATGATTAAGAAAAAATTGTTTTTTAAAAATAGAGTGAGACTCCACGTAAGTAGGATTGATTTGAAAAACAACAAAACAATATTGAGGTTCTTAATTGGTCTCTGAGATGCTTAGACAACAATTTAATTGAGGGTATGTGGGCTTAATTATTATAATTATTATATTAATAATAATAACTGTAATAAAGAAAATGCTGTTTTAATTTTTAAAAAAAGAACAGATACAACCAAATGAAGAAGAATATTTATTATCTGTGCTAAAAACGTTATACGAAGTCATTGTTAGATTAGAAAATATTAAACTGAATGTGTAATGTAGGCAATTACAACAAAGATGGCCTATTAAAGCAAATGTTATCTTTTAATAAAAAGTTAGTATGCTTGGAATCTCCCATGTCAGATTGAATAGTATCTAAAAAAAAGTTTATGAGATAATATGCATAAAATTATTGTGATTTGATGAGTTAGTACGAAAGCTGTACCTGAAGCGCAGACCGGGTGGGTTCTTTGTTAGATTTATTATTAGGGCAGGTATTTATTTCACAGTGTGTAACTCACAAATCCTAGAAAATATGAGTGTGAATCAGAAAACGTTTACAAATAAGCCGATTGCATAAAATGCTGATTCGGTTGAAATGCCATGTCTGATGGCAAGTTACAACAAAACAAGACAAAAATTGTATAGACATTGTAATTTCATTTCAATCTTGAGCCCAGACAACGGGCTTTATGTCTTCCAATACGTGTACTGTCTTTCTTCCTACAATTCTATTGTTACGTAAACCCTAATTCAACCTAAGAGCACTACTGACTTGAAAAAAGGATTATACATAATTTCAATAAATAATACAATGTTTTATTTTGTTTGTTGATAAAGTTGTAAAGAGAAAAGAAAAAAATATCTGTATCGTAGTGGCCTCATTTCGAAAAATCTAGTGTCGATCCAAATTAGTTTAGTAATCGATCTACGAAGTGTGGTTGTTTCTACAATAGTCTCGTGTGTTAATTAATTTAAAATAAATAAATTACGAATGTGTTTAAGGTTTTCCTTTAACATGGGGTCTACATATGAAACAAACTTTAGAATAACAAAAGAGAGTAAAATGCTACTGCTGAAACTATGTGGAATATTTTAACAACACAAAATATTTGTGCTATATGCATCATTATGAATTCGCATAAATCTGTTACGGCCGCACAAAGGAAGGCGGAAGCAGGGGATTAGCGGCTTAAGTCCGTCAGCGGGAGACGTTAAAATATGATTAGGACCGTTCTAGATCGTCTCCTTTTGTCGGAAAAGGATTAAGAAGATTCCAGAATTGTCTGGCCCCTCCGTTTTCTAGAATGTTAGGCCTTGCCTATTTAAATACTTCCCTCACCTCGAGCCAGTCAGTCTTAGTCTGAGAGTAGACCAGGAGGCACTGCGATGATCTCGTAATAAGTGCGTGTCAGTGTAATAAGTGAGTGTCAGTGTGATAAACTAGTCAGTGTTGAACCGGCCAGTGTAATAAGTGTATCAGTGAACTGTGATAGTCTCGCGAGTGTAATAAACTGTTTCTGTTTGTTACTGTGTGTCAGTTTGTCATACTTGGAGAATCTTACGGTCGGTGGACTAGTGAACTGTAAGTGTTAATTAGTAGTTAATAATTGTAATAATAATTAATAGTGTAATTTTATAATATTCATACAAACTATTGTAACTAGTTAAGCTATCTAGAATTAGTAATATCTTATATTGTTGTAATAATTAAATAGGCCTAGGTTATAATAAATATTTAGAATATTGTTATTATAAATTTGTATTAGTTTAATAATTTAATTGTTAATAGTTTAATTGTGTCCTTTTTATCATTTTGTTAATAAATATTAGTATCTTTAATTAAGGAATTGTTTAATTCATTTTAATACCCAGTAGCCCGTAACAAATCAATTTTAAATAGTCTGTATCTGTTTTGTTTTTTCATGTATTCCATTTTATATATTATATCGTATTCAGTACTAATTAAATTTATAAATTAGGTTAGTCGAATTTTCGATTATTTGTTTCGAAATGGAAGTTTATTTTATTTTTTATTTACTCAAACAGACCAACATTTTAGGAGCGAGAAAGCCAAAAATGTCGTAGTGATATCAAAACTAATCTTGATATTAAAAATATTTTTTATTTTTATTTTATACAAGGTGGAAACTTAATAGACACTTGAGACCAAAAAGTCCTCAGATAGTGTGGGACTCCAACCCACTGAAACCACCTTGGGCAACAACTGAGCTAGCCCAACAAGTCGCTCCTCTTTCACGAGCAAAATCTCGGGATCATTGGCTAATCTCCCAATTTAGTGTAATTTTCTTTAATTTTGAGTTTTAATTTATTTACTTTGAGTAATTCACTTTAATAGTAAATCCCTAGGCTTCACTCTTTTAAGCCGCCTTATTTGATGCGAAGCGTCCTTAACTATGCTCTGCATTTCTGGGTTTACGTGGAAGTTATTTCTTTCATTTTGACAATCCGCAAATCTCCCAATCTCTTCTCTCACAGAATTGTTTGTTTGTTCATTTAACGTCACTTTATGCTGCTATGGCTAATCGGACGATGCTACAGTGGGAGCTCTAAATTTTGCCTATCCAGGTTTAATTAGGATAGGGATTTTTAACGAGTACCTGACATCGTACAGGCTCGGGACCCCCGTATAACGTCCCTTCCAAAGGACGGCGTAACTAAGGATTTTTTACTCCCTTAAAAAAATCCTAGGGCCACCTGCCGGTATACGAACCCGCGATCTTGGGTTTAGTAGTTTGTTACGCTAACCACTAGACCACAGGTGACCTCTCTCTGACAGAATTTACTTTGAGGTTCCTATGGAAATAGTCGTTTCTGACGTACCATGCAGCATTAACTATACTTTTGAGTACTTTATTTTGGAATGTTTGGATTATTTGCAAGTTGCTTTTCTTGGTACAACCCCAGAGCTGAATTCCATAACTCCATACCGGTTTTAGGACTTGTTTACATTATAGAGGCTTGTTCTCAACTGTAAGTTGTAAATTTCTTCCTAGCAGCCAGTGCATTTTCCTAAATTTTATATTCAGCTCTTCTTTCTTTTTTTTAAATGCTCTTTCCAGTTGAGTCTAGCATCCAATATCATTCCAAGATATTTGACTGTATTTGAATACGGTACCTCCTGTCTATTGATATAAATCTTTCGCTTATCTATTTTTCTATTTGTGAAATTTATATGAACAGATTTGCTTTCATTTTGTTTGATTCTCCAGCGTTTGGTCCAGTCACATACCTCCGTGATTTGCCGAGTATCATCGACAAATATAGCCACAGTTTTCTCCTCTCTTTGGTAGATCCCTTGTATATAATAAATATAGGATAGGGCCTAGCACCCTACCTTGAGGAACACCTACGTTTATTTTCTTTAGGGAAGAATAGTCATCACCTTGTCTTACACAAAAATTTGACTTGGATGTGTCTTAAAAGTAGTTTTGAATTTTTTTCAGGTAACGTATAACCTCAATAAACCATCGGGTGCTTCGGACCTCACTAATAATAATGATTTTATTTTAAGTCTTCTAGTACACCCTCTAAAATATTCCCATGTATGTATGGTTCTAATTTGTGTGAATCGTTTATTATTAAAGTGATTTACAAAAGTTATAAGGGAGAACAGTAGGAATGTGAGAACAAAAACTTATAGTTTTTGATATGATAATAATTTCATTGTTTATTTATAGATATATTAACAATCTGGAATGAAATAATCTTATTACATGAACCTATGCCTGAATATTGGACGCTATATTCAATCAACCAAATTATACGTAGGTTATTGATTTAAACGAAGCGTCACGAAAGCTATAAAAGATGAAATGTGAGCAAGTCACATAACAATATATAATTTTTTACATAGTACATATAAATTGATATGTCTCCATAAACCCAAAAAGCAATAACTGTGGTCCATGTAAATGGTTATGGTTAATAAATTAAGCTTATTGATACTATTCTCAAAATTAAATTTCCACATGATAAATACAGCACAACTCATAACAGTTTATATATTAGTTAAAAATTATAAATGGACTTACGGTAAGAATAAAGAGTCTTTCAATTAATTAGTAGATTTAAATACCTAAAACAAAATAAAACTTATTAAATAAAATTTGTAAATATAATAATCAAAATCAAAAATAAATAAATAAGAATAATTTGTAAAAAAAAAAGTTGAAATACATTAACATATATACAAAAAAAAAAACATTCACTGCTGCAATCCACGCAGAGTCTTGGGTTCAGTGGTAGAGACTGTACTGTATCTTGGACAACGGTTGTCCAAAGAGGCTATTGGTCCTAAACCACCAAATCCTCCCTATTTTGAGTACCCACTTTACAGAGGCCGGGTGGGCCCCAGGAGGGTCCTAGGTCCCAAAGGATCCATCACCGGTCGTTAACAGATTAAATAAAAGCTGATATTATATGCCAGCGAGCAGAATTTGAATCAACAACCTTCGGCAGGGCAACTCGCCTCTACCACTGAGTCACTCCGCTCCCTATCAAAATGCAATATTATATAGTTTGTTAGAATATTTACGAATATTTGTATTAAAAAAAAATAAACATAGCCTGAAATAACTAAAATAATTCATTGAAGAATCCAAAGAAAACATAAAATATTACTAACGACCTCCTTCTTTCTAAAAAGTTCCAACCCTTCCTCCTGTAATCCCTTTTTTATCTAGAAAATCCTATTCTCACTAAAGCAAGCTGGGGGATTTAACAGATTCTCATTTGCATTTCATGAAGCACAGCCAAGACGAATCAAACCCATTGTTCTAGAAAATGCTTTGGTATTCGGACGCGTTTTGGAGGAAAACGTTCGCCTGTCACTTGATAACCTCCAAAGGTAATAAACATACTTGTTTATATAGTTGGATTTATTTATTTATACAGTTGTACTCTATTTATTTATTCATTTCTGAAATATAAATTTGTTCGCTATTACAATGCACAACAATGTTTTATTCTACATCTTAAGCCGTAGATATTTGAAAAATCCTTATTGCTTCATTGCAAGCAATAAGGATTTTTCAAATATAGTATAAATAATCTTTAGTATAAATAAATAGAGTACAACTGTATAATTGCAAGCAAATTAAAAATTATTTGTTATATATAGCTAGAGAATTTGTCTAAATTAACGTAATGGAAGGATTAATAATTGTAGATTTAATAGACATGTAAATTTATGAAGATTAGTATCTGTTAACCAACCTTTATCAATACTTTAATTACTTTTAACTATTCTGATTCAACCACTGTAACCTATTTTAGATAATTATGCCACTAGTAGTCACTTCGAGCTGAGTTACAACAAGTTTTAACCTCCATTTGTTTCCATTTCAATATTTTCCAAAAATACAAGTCACAAGCTATCAAAAAGAGATTGTAATTATGGAAAATGTGCATACTTCGGTAATTATTGTATAAACAAATAAACTTTTCAAGAAACATACATCATCTATACTTCGAAATGATGGTAGAAACGTGTATTTATTTATGAAATGATTACCGAAATATACATATTTCCCACACTACTTTTTCTTAACTGAATCTCCCGATAATTTTTATTTTTGAAAATATAAAAAAGGGCAAGTTACAACTTATCTCAAAGCGACAACCTACGGAACTGTAAAGAGTATTATAGGACTGGATTGATCTATTGACCGCATCAACATGAAAAAAATCTAAAGGCCCCTAAACACGGTTAGTTTGATTTGTCAGTTCGGTGTGTTCATTTTTAACTGTGACTTATAACTAAACGCAACATTCGCATCCACACGAACATTCGGTGTATCAGTTCAATGTGCAACCCCTTGGAAGCTCCAGTCCCTCTTATTGAGTTTTGTGTTATGTTTTTAACATATTAAACACAATTTTGTTTTCGGACGATGAATTGTTATTTCTATATAGTGCAGTTTTTTTGTTTGTTATTATTGTCATTTGAAGTTACTTTCCACAAACATTCCTCTCCTCTGGAACAGTTCTCTAAATTCTAGAAGAAAATATTTGCCCCAACTAACTCAGTAATAACAAACACATAACACGAAAGAATACAAACGAGGTCTGGAAAAGCGATTGAAAGGGTGATGTCTATCCAAACGACACCTGTACTCAGATAACTGACGCGACGGTACACACGCTCACTTCGGACTGTCGTCATCGGTCACACCGAAATGATGAATTTTCATCAGCCCATCAGATCACTTTTTCGATGTTATATCACATCAATTTAGCTTACGCACAGTCAATTCGGTGTGTCAGTTCGATATGAACACACCAAACTGACCTCTGTAGTGAGCGGCCTTTATATAAGCTTCTAAAAGGACAACTTTAATTTCCTCCTTATAACGTTCAGAGCAAATAGCAATCTACAAAGGCCTTAACATTATTCTTGCTTAATTAATTATTTTGCTTATCAACATCAACTCTTTTTATAACATTGTGTATTTTTATTTAATTAATAATAAATGATTTTGTTTCCCATTTAAAACTTTGAGTTATCATATTACCTTTATTACTATATTATTACTCTTTTTATGTATTTTGATTTCATTTCAAATTATTTATACTTTATTCATATATTTTCTTTTTCTCATATTTATTCATTTTAGGAACTTGGACTTGCCAGGCACCGAACTCCACAAAAATCCTGTTTATCAGGTTGAATTTTAATTATCTACCCTTTCCAAGTCTCTAACGTCAGACACTTTGGTTGATAAACAAATTTTTTTACACCTTCAGAAAAATCCTCACATCATTAATTTTACAAAATCCCTTAAAAGCTAGTCATTTTTCATGTTGCATAAAAAAATATTAAATCGAAAGATTTAGGCCATTACGCCAGCAAAATACCAGGTAGGTGGTTATCTTTTTCTGAGCCTCGCGCTTAGCATATCTGCCATTTGGCGACGCCCTAACTAATAAATCATTGATATCCTGGTTGGTTACTTTCACTTTAGAAGCCGCATATTTTAATCGTAATAATAAAATCTCGGTAATGACACATACTCAGGATCAACCATGGATGTTATGTTAGCACTAGAGGTTTTGTAGGTCAATAGAAATTTGTTTATTTCAATTTATTACATGAAAAAGTTCATAGTGATCGTGACCAAAGTTTAATATTTTCTTCCCATTAAATATTTTTTACGAACCATGTTGTTATTCAGCCTCATATGTAAAAAAATTAATTGATTGGGAAGAAAGATTCGAATTGATTTTTTTGTACTTTCAATCAGCCGGAATATGCATAATATAACAATTATAAAACAATAGGAGTCCGAGTGTACACTTATACTATTAGAATAAACAGATAACCTTAGGTTTTTTAATTAATTTTAAATGCATTTATTATCATGATCAAGAAGAAAACCAGTTTCCAGTCGCAACATTTATGTATTGTTTTTCAAACTTTCGACAATTAAGTCATTTTCAATTGTTAAAATTAAGCATTTTGTATAATATAACATCATATATAACTCAGTAAGTTATAAGTCAGTTATCTCTAAAAATTTATTATTAAATAATTAATGTCTTTATCATCCTAGGGATCAACTATCACCAATGGTCAAATGTCAGTTAAGGTGCTTAATTGTCGAAGAGTTTTATATGTATAATAGGCCAGCGGCCAGGCACCAAAAAAGGGCTTTAGGTCGCAATAAATTGAGAGCTGCATTTTTGATATGTTGTAAGGGCATGTCTGACCAGTGGAAATCCAGGTTCGCTACCGAAAAAACGGATGGGAAAACTTTTGGTGGCCGAAAAACAAAATTTTCAGTTAGAAAAAAGAGTTATTTAAGTTTTTGGCATACATCTCCTTTTTGAAAAAAACAAAACATTGGTACCAATTTTTAATGTATGTCCTTCAGAAGGGACGTTAAACGGGGGTCCCGAGCCTGTACGATGTCAGATACTCGTTAAAAATCCCTATCCTAATTAAACCTGGACAGGCAAAATTTAGAGCTCTCAATGTAGCATCGTCCGATTAGCCATAGTAGCATAACGTGACGTTAAATGAACAAACAAACAACAATACTAGTACTACCATTAATTTTTGTATAGGTAATTTACAAGTAAATATTTATACTTTACAATAAACGAGCTGTTTCAGATCGATTCGTGACGTACAAGGTCATTTTCTTAAAATGCCCACTTTTCTTATTTTTTCCTTTTTTTAAAATTAACAAGAGATGTGTAAGACCTACAGGCCTCGTTATCTGCTTAAATTAAAGCTAATTAAATTTACTATGAATCCATTTCACTTGACATTCATCGTAGGATCACTCCTTCGGTCGGTGTTCCTCACGAAAGTAGGTCAAAACTTAAAATTTGGACTTTTTGGAAAAAAATTACCAATTTGCAAAGGGACGTAACTCAGAAACCATTACGACTACAGGCCTCAATCTGTGCTGAAATTAAAGTTAATTAAATTTACTACAACTTCATTGCTAATGACTTTCATCATAGAATCACTACTTCGGCCGGTGCTTGTCACGAAAGTTGGACAAAACCTAAACTATGGAGTTTTTGGAATAGAGGCGTAACTCAGAATCTGTTACACCTACAGGCCTTGGGCTGTGCTTAAATTAAAGCTAATTAAATTTACTACCTTGAATTTAATTGGAAAATCGCTCCATCGACTGGTGTTCCTCACAAAAGTCGGCCAAAATTTAAAATTTGACAGTTCTGGAAAAAATGACCAATTTTCAAAGGGACCTAACTCAGAATCTATTAGATCTTCAGAGCTGCGGTTGGGTTCAAATTGTAGCACGTTTATTCTACATTAAAAATGGTTTATAATGTTTTTATCAAACCCCCCACATATCATAAATGCATATGTATAAATTGCATGCATATGTATAAAATGCATAAATGCAACTCTCTTAAACTGATTGCAACCTTCAAACACCTGGCCGCTGGCCTATAAATAATTGTTACGACTGGAAACTGGTTTTCTTCTTGATCATGATTACAAAATATTGTAATCCAGTGTAGTAAACACAAATTAAAATGTATTTATTACTGATTACACCGATATAACAATAGCTGGTATTGACGTGTCTATGTATGCTTTCGTTAAAAACATTGAAAACTGAACAATCCAAAAATTATAGACTTTATCATAATAGATTCACTTTTTAAGTAATAAATGAGCTGTACTCTTCAAAGTAGAAATCCATGTCAGTATTGGAAAGTAAATTTCTTCTTTTGTGCATTTCCTATTGAGAAAACTACATCTATTTTTATTTATCGTTTTTAGAATAACTTTAACTATGGCTCACTTATAAAGCATGATGCTTATCTATTGAATTAATTAATTTCAGTTCTGATTTGACACACAGTTGAGGATATGTGAAGAGTTGGTCAAAATTTTGTTGTTAACCAAAGATTTTTGATTTTTTAACCTACTTGGGATTGTAGGCAATTGTAATAAGCATATCTGTAATATGCATTGAAATGTATTATCTGTGGATAATGTAGTTGGTACTGATACACTTTTTATGAATGCTATGGGATTTAAATGGCAATCATTAACAACTGCATCATCTATATGACATGAACAATTCAATCGATGTTCAAATAATTCCATATTCTCCTGATCAAAATAAAACAACGCATTGCAATCCCTCCTGCAGGCCTTAAGTATGAGGCACACATTATTTCATTCTACTTCCTATGATATATCTTACTAATGTTATAAATGTGAAAGTTTGTATGTATGTCTTTCACGCAAAAACTACTGAACGGATTTGGATTAAACTTGACAGAGATTTAGACTGTACATCAGAATAACACGCACGGGCCCGCCGACAGTTTTTTAGGTACTGTGGGGAATCCATTATAGGACATAACTAAAGTTAAATCACATGATAATAGTTGTTAAAATAACAGAAAGAACATGAGCGAAACTATTTGTTTTGATATCCTACTAATCTTACTAATATTATAAATGTGAAAGTTTGTATGTTTGTCTCTCTTTCACGCATAAACTACTGAACTGATTTGGATGAAACTTTACGGTAATATAGGTGATAGATACATCAGAATAATACATAGGTTACAGCAAGGGTGGATTTACGGGGGCACGTTTACTCCCCCCCCCCCCCCCCCCAGACGGTTTTTAGGTATTGAGGAGAATTCATTATAGTACATAATTAAAGGCAAATCACATGATAATACTTGTTAAAATAACAGAAAGAACATGAGTGAAACTATTGTTTTGATAACCTACTAATCCCACTATTGTTATAAAAGTTTGTATGTATGTTTGTTATTCATTCACGCAAAAACCACTGAACGGATTTGGATGAAACTTTACAGTAATATAGGTTATACATAATCATAACATATAGTCTACAGTAAGTAAGGCAGATTTAGGAGGAGGGCACGGGGGCAGACCAATTTCCACGCGAGCGAAGCCAGGGCAAAAGCTAGTACATATACATATATACATTACTATCATTTTTATCAATAATGATTTTGGTCATAAAAATTATTTGTTAGAACTATCTATAATTAGAAACAGGAAAGGTTCCATGAAAACAGAATATAGCTATAATCAGAATAGCAGTGTAAATAAATAAATTGAGGCGTTTGGTTTCAAAACCGGTTACATCCATTTTCAAAAATAATCAAGTTAACGAATTTGTTTAAGAACTTCTCTTTTTTTTAAATTTCATTTAACACATATAAAAAATATGTTGGATATAACTTGATCAGAAAATATCGATATCGGTAAGTTATTGATTGATGAAAAATAATTAAAACATACATCTTTAACACTAGATATACCAGCTGTTTACGTATACCTATTTGTACCAAACCAGTCAAAATGACAGTAGCATTAGAAATAAGGCTTATTGTGGTTTCCAGTCTATATTTACTCTTAAAAAGGATAAAAATAAAGTTGAACAATATTAAGTATAATAGATAAATGGATTTATAGACATTGACAAATAACAAAACATTTAATTGTTTACAGTTTGTAGCTCACAATTTCTACATGTGTAGATTTTGCTGCGTGTACACTTTCCGCATAGACTTTTTTTGCATTTATTGCAAATATTTGTAGTTTTATTGTTATTGCAATATCCTATTTGACACCATTTTCGTACAGGAACAGTGGCATTTGTGGTTGGTGTATTGACTTCAGCTGGTTTTTGGAAACAAATTCGAATATGTTCCAAAATGTGGTTGTCAATCAGTAATAGGAACGCACTACTTAGATTCCCATTCATAATGTTTCTTTTAGCATGTGCTGTTGGCCCGTGTACATCTTTGAAAGCACTATGGAGTGGTAATCTACCAGCAATACCTCCTTCTTCAATTCTCGTCCAAATAGTTCCGTCGGAAGCAATTTCAGTTTGCTGATTTGGTATGTTACTTCCACATTCATCTTCAGAACTGGAAGGGAATCGCATACATCGTCGTGTGCGTTTGTTTAGAATATTTTCGCAATCACTGTCACTTTCGATAATAGCACTAGTATTATCACCATCACTATCACATAATTCACTCTCTACATCTGAACATTCCTGAGGTATGTTAGTTGCATTTTCTAAATATGTAGAAAGTTTTGCTTTCTTTGACATTTTTTGGGGCTCACAATCACTATAAAAACTTTGTCTATAAGAAAAAAGCTGCGACTTGGACAAAGCTAGAAACAAGACTGAACATGTCTAGAGCATTTACAAAACAAATGCTTATCAAAATGACGTCATCAACACAATGACGATAGTGAAAGAAAACAAAAGACGATAACGAAAGATACAAAAGACGCTTCTGTGCTATATGTACTGCAACGGTCTCATGATTCTCCCAAAATCATACATTTTTTAATAAAAACACAACCTGTCATTTTGACTGGTACTGGTATAAATGTCAATAACAAAAATTATATTTGTTACTAATGTATAAAAAATAACATTAACTTTATAAAACGTGTTCTCTAATTATAGCAACAAAAGTCATAAATTCATTTGTGAAAAAAAAAGTTTTACTTTGTAGGAATTTTGAATTGAAATTGCACGACCAGTCTAAATGACTGGTCTGGTAAATCTAGTGTTAAAAGCAAATTAAACAATATATATACCTATTGTTACGGGTGCACAAAGGAAGGCGGAAGCGGGGGATTAGCGGCTTAAGTCCGTCAGCGGGAGACGTTAAAATAGGATTAGGACCGTTCTAGATCGTCTCCTATTGTCGGAAAAGGATTAAGAATATTCCAGAATTGTCTGGCCCCTCCGTGTTCTAGAATGTTCGGCCTTGCCTACTTAAATACTTCCCTCACCTCCAGCGAGTCAGTCTTAGCCTGAGAGTTGAACGGTGAAGATCTGTGATATGTGAGTGTCAGTGTGATAAACTAGTCAGTGTTGAACCGGCCCGTGTAATAAGTGTATCAGTGAACTGTGACAGTCTCGCGAGTGTAATAAACTGTTTCTGTGTGTCAGTTTGTCATACTTGAAGAATCTTACGGTCGGTGGACTAGTGAACTGTAAGTGTTAATTATTAGTTATAAATTGTAGTGTAATTTTATAATATTCATAGAAACTATTGTAACTAGTTAAGATATCTAGAATTAGTAATATGTTATATTATTGTAATAATTAAATAGGAGTTAGGCCTAGATAATAAATATTTAGAATATTGTTATTTTAAATTTATATTAGTTCAATAATTTAATTGTTAATAGTCTAATTGTATCCTTTTTATCATTTTGTTAATAAATATTAGTATCTTTAATTAAGGAAATTGTTTAATTCATTTTAATACCCACTAGCCCGTAACACTATATAGCTTTGATGTTGCATACAGTCCCTGGCCATATTAATGTGACCACTGGATAGATTCGTTCTTGTTACATGTTTGCATTATCTTTTTGTATGTTTAATGATGTAAATCGAGTTTAAATATTAGTTTTATGGGTAAGTTAGTTATCTGATAATAATATGAAATTGAAAAAAGTAGTTTCGAAAATAAATCATTATTTTTATTAATATTTTGTGGAGTCACCCAATTTACCCCTATTTTACATATTGATGAAAAAAAACCTATCAAAATAGTTAAAATATATGATACAAATAATAAATTAATAATAAACTTACCGAATCCGACTTGTATTTAATGAAAAAGAAACAATAAATCCACAAAAATTTCAAACACAAATTATGCACGCTGTCACTCGTAAAACTAAATGACTGTACTAAAACCAATGCCATTACTAGAAAAAAAATATGTAAAGGAGATAGTTGGGGGGTGCAGTCAATAAGAACACCGAATAAGTGAAGTACTTATTCGTATAGAAAAAAAATACTTTAAAAAACTTATAACAGTGTTGCCATTACTTAAAATTGCAATTTATTAAGACACGCGAATGTATATAAAAAAAATTAGGAAAAAGCAAAAAGAAAATAATCTTTCTTGGTGGTCACATTAATATGGCTAGGGACTGTACATCAACAATTTTCATTTAATGTAATGGATATTATCACTTTTGATAGAAAATGGCATCTTTTTTCATTAATCCTCGATTTGATTTTTGAAGGATCTATCTAGATGGTTTTGAAAGAAACACATCTAACACATAATTTCAGGCACTAAGAACTTATAAAAAATAAAGCATTTTTGAAAAAAAAAATGGATGTACCTGATTTTGGAACCAAACGCCCCAAACAAAGGTTAAGGTATGGAACTAATTAACATAAAAAGTATGTCATAAGTCGGATGTAATCATCCACGCCTATCTCTTCCAAGCCTTTTGTCATGCTTCTGTGTTAAAGCGAGAATAGTCTAAGTTTAATTAGTGAAAATTTAACAAAAAAAAAAGATCTTTCAAGCTATAAGTAAGCCAAAATAAAAATAAAAAAAAACTGTACCACTAAGAGCCATGAACGGGTCTGGGGTTCAGTACATGATAGAGACTTACTGTTTCATGGACAACGGTTCCGCAAGGAGGTGACGTTGAACCGCCGGATTTCCCCTCTTTTTTTGGGTACCCTATTTTTATAATATTTTATAGAGGCTGGATTAGCCCCAGGAGGGTCCTAAATCCTATAAGATCCATCGCCGGCTGCAAACAGACTAAATAAAAGTACTGCCTGCAGCGGGATTGAACCAGTATTTCCGGCATGGCAACTCAGTGCCACTGAGCCCCTCCGATGCCCAAAGCCAAAATAATACTCATACATTAAACAATTTAATATGATAAAAAATAAATAAACAAGAATTTATCAAAATGAAAGAAGACAACCGAGATCATAAAACTCTGAACGACGCATGC
This sequence comes from Arma custos, assembly GCA_037127475.1. Classification (NCBI taxonomy): domain Eukaryota; kingdom Metazoa; phylum Arthropoda; class Insecta; order Hemiptera; family Pentatomidae; genus Arma; species Arma custos. Next base: position 46,472,671 of record CM073759.1, on the reverse strand, counting down.
AAAGTAAAAGCGGCCTAGACCTAGGTCGAACGCCGAGCCAAGGAAGTGTCTAGCGAGATTAAAATAACTTAGCCACATTATTTTACTTTAGACGAATTTGAACAATGAATTAACAAAATGTATGATTTCTATAAATATTTAATACATCAATACTTTCTTTAATTGGTAATATTTGTTATATGTTTGGTCCGATTATCTAATATATAAAATTGTTCTGTCACAGTGTTTGTAACAGAACTTCTCCGAAACGACTTGACCGATTCTTATGAAATTTCGTGTCTACATTCAGTAGGTCTGAGAATAGGATGTAAACTATTTTTCATACCCCTAAGGATATGTGTCGGCCATTATTATTGATTATGTGTAATTTGAATCCACCAATTATGGAATCTTACACGTTTAGTCATCAAAAATATCACCGGGAATGTCATTGAAGCAGCAATGTCGACTGGAATCGTCAAAGAAGAAGTCATCCTGTAGCCACTTTATTCCAATGATATCATCAGAACCCATAATACCCTTCAAAAGACTTCAATTTGATATGAGCTTGGCTCTTGCTCTGACCATCAAGTCTCAAGGCCAGACAATGTCCATTTGCGGTTTGGACCTAGAACATCCATGTTTCTCCCATGGAGAATTATATGTTGCATGCCCACGTGTTAGTAAGCCATCTAATCTATTTGTATTAGCAAAGGACAGATTAAAAAAAAATATATTGTGCATAGATTAGCGCTCAATTAAATTGAAATAAATAGTTTTAATTTAAAAAAAATATTATTTGAGCCGTTTATTTTGAAAGTGACCTAACTCCGTTTTTAAAATTTTTGCCTAACTCCATTCTTGATAAGAAAACATACATTATTCACTTAATAATTGTTAACATTTTAATTGGAACCATAAATTTAACAGCCTTAGATACACTTAAGCAGTATGACTCATTAGTATCCTATACGTATATTTTTAAATTCATCGAAACGCAAACCCTTAAATATTTGAAGATAAATGGAGGTAGGCCACTTTCAAAATAAACGGCTCATTTGCCATAATTAAAAATCAACCACGATATACCTCTACTCTAATGTTTATATTTTATCTGTAAGGAATTGAGTATATTATTTATTTATTATAGATATAAGATGAATAAAATGTAAAATCAAAAATCTATTTAATTCATTTTTTCCATTCTTTGTTTCTTTAAAATTCAAATTTTAACGTAATTTTTAAAAATATTACAACAGCCACAGCAACGCGTGGCCGGGTCAGCTAGTCTTTATATGCAATCATCGAGGTGAAAAGGTTTGTGTTATTCCAAAAACTAATAAAACTAAAAAAAAGTCCATAGCGAAATACTTTTTAGAAATCATGGGTAAAGGTACAGTACATCTATATTCTATTCATACTAAGCCAATATGTTCCCAATTTTCTTTTATTTTATTTTTTTCTGCATAAAGTTTAATTTGATATCAGAATTTTCAGAGACTAGTGCGCAAATTAAGGAATGATTAGTTAGTGTAATCGGAAAGAAATAAAACTCATATTTTCCAACAGAGGTTTTCCGATTTTAACTAAGCAAATTTAGAGATAACAAAGATGAAAAAATTCATTCGAAGAAATAATAGTTTCCTTTGTGTCTCCACTAGACTTCAGGACTTGAGGATTTGAATGTCCAACTCCAGCATCTCTTAACCGTCTATTTGAATATCGCAATTCCATTAGAGCCAAGAGTCTTATAAAGTTGACATTCCTGTTTTTATACACCCGTTTCCCTTTTACACCCTGAATTTTAAATTTAATTAATTCATTAATCAACTGATCATAATTTGATTAATTAATTAAATAAATTACCATAATTTAATTTCACGCTTATCAAATGAAATCCGAAAATTCAGGTTTGTCTATATTCCCGTTAAATTATAAAAAGAGCGTGTACATCCGGTTATAGAAATTAGCATTCACTGATATGTAAATCACTGAAAATTTCGGTAATAACTGGCACCTAATCACGTAAAGCGGTCTCTCCCTGCTTTGTATGTATAGAGTTAGCGGCCTTGTGGCGGTTTAGAGAACCCGTCTTCAGCGGACTCATACTATGTATTTACTTAAAATACCTCCAGGTAGGAAAAGTATTATAATTATTTCCGTGTATATATATATATATATATATATATATATATATATGTATATATATTGTAAATATTTTTTTTCATATGAATAAATGAAGATTTGAAACAAAAAGGTAATCACTGGTTAAAACATGAGTATCGGACATTCCTTACTAATTTTTTTTTTTATTCCCCGGATCGGCCAGCAAAGACCACGCGAATATCACTTAAATTTTCTCCACACTCTGCTTCTACTCTCATCTTCCTGGACTGTTCCTTAGGCTCTTCCTTAGTCCATTTTCTCCCTCGTCCTTCCTGCAAGAACCCCAACTTCTTTTAGTTGTTTTCCGAAAAGCTCTCTATCCAAACAGTCCTTGTCCTTGATGTTCAGCCTATCCAGCTCCTCTTTTATTTGTGCCATAGATCCACCTATCATTCTGACCATGTGGCCGTAGAACCTCAGTCTCCTGGTCCTGATTACTGTTTCAATATCTTCCAAATTTCTGTATATTTCTTCATTGGATTTTCGCCCATACCCATCCCTCTTGTGTTACTTTGGGTCCATGAATTCTCCTCAGAATTTTTACTGAATATTTCTTTTATTTTAAATTTTTTATCGAATTTTATTAAATATCATATCATTACTAAATATTTTTATTAAAAAGTCTAAAGACGTGTATGCTATATAATTAGCATTAGAATCAACATCACTAATTAGCAACGACAATGAAATTCAAATCCGTACAGGTCGTCATTCCTATTTGCTATAGTTCAACAAATAACAATCATGTTACATCGAAAGTCATTACACTCGATTCAAATCCAAAATTAAATCTGTAAATTTCGTGTGGACCCAAGGTTACGAAGATATATTGCTGTTCAAGAAACAGAAACAACATTTCAATGCCCCTTGTTGTCCTTTTTTCTTATTACGAATTTTTCAATAAGAAATAATAAAAGGGAACCGTCAATAGTTTAAGGAATATCTGCTTACTACTTACTTAATGTGGGAGATATTTGACATTCTAATCCTAAGTCCTATTATTCTATACTTATTATTCGGATCACTACGGATTCGCCTTTTTTATTAAACATTAAAAGTTTTAAGAAATTTTTATGAGCTAAAAGAATTGTTTATGAAATCTTATGAATGACTACTCTTCAGCTGAAATGAATGAATGAGCATAACCACTAGTGAAAAGGGTACCGTATTACCACAAGTGGCTTTAGTTATTGAACCGCGATTACTACAAATATTTGAGCTGTTTTTTTTAGCACATACCACAGTCCATTTGGATAAAAAAACTTTATTTTTTTAAACGATATTAATTTTTAGATATCATGAAAAAATTGACTTATATCACATTAAAAAATAACTCATTTGTATTTCTAGATGTTCTAAGATAAAAAAATCTGCGAAGTCAAAATATCTTTTAACAGTAGCCAGAGATGTTTCAATATTTCTCATTAATTAAACATTGTCTGTTCTAAGCGCGTGGCCCGAAACATTTGCAGTAAAACTATCTGCTATAAGAATGATCAGGCTCTAGAAGCCACCACTATTTGCAAAAATTCAGGAAACAATATTGGTACTAGAATTTGAACCTAAAGTCTATCTATCTACGTGGCGCTACAACCCTGGGTGGGTCCTGGCCTCCTCAATGAGCCGCCGCCATTCGGCACGATTTTGTGCAGCCGCTGTCCAGCTTCTGATCCATAGCAGGCTCCTTGCATCCGCTGCCACTCCATTACCCCATCGCAGCCTTGGCCTACCAGTCCGTCATGTACTGTGAAGGGTTGGGTCCACTACTTTTCTAGGAATTTCGTCCACTTCCATCCTTGCGACATGGTCCAACTGAGCCTCCCCAGTTTAATAAACTATATAATGCCCACGTCTCCGTAAAGGTCATAAAGCTCCCTGTTCCTCCTAATCCTCCATCCATCTCCATCTCTCACTGGGCCAACTATACTCCATAATATTTTTCTTTCGAATATTAAAAGACTATATTCATTATTTCTTGAGATAGTCCAGGTATGGGAAGTATAGGTAAGAACAGAGCGTATAAGAATCTTGTATTTGACCTGTTTAGTGCCCCTGGTAATGTCTGCAAGGATCTGCTGCCAAGAGTTTTCAGTAAGGCAAAATATGCCCCATTTGCCACCACTATCCTTTTTCTTATCTCAGCAGAGACATCATTTATTGGTGTCACTAAGGATCCCAAATATATGAACACGTTCACTCTTTGGAATGTGTAAGGGCCTACAATCAGTGTCTCTTCGCCACCAGTCTCTGTCTGCATATATTTTGTTTTCCCCTAGTTTGTGGTTAAACCCATGGCTGAAGCAGAATCCATGAGTTTCCCAAAGGCTTCTACCAATTCCAATCGAGTCCTGACAGCGATATCCAGGTCATCAGCGTATCCCAATATCTGTACAGTACGGGTAAATATCACGTGACCTGTCTGGATTCCTGAATCCCGTACAATTTTCTCCTGCAAAAGACTAAAAAGGAGATAGGCCAGTCCATCCCACTATCTCAAGTCTTTACTGGGAAATGCGGCAGAGCAATCGAATTGGTCCGTACCTGACAAGGGTTCTACCGATACCCAATAATATCGATACCATGTCGTTGCGATATATCGGAACAAAGTATCGATACCGAGAAAATATCGAAAGAAAAATATCGATATCACTCGGTATCGGAAGATTTTTAGTCGTTTAAAAGCACGGTTCATCAAATGGCTACAAACATTCCATTGCCAGGAAAACGTCACATATTGGATAATCAATGAAATAGTGAAAGACCTTTTATTTTTTATTACAATAATATGGTTCTCATTCGATATTCTCAAAGTATCGAAAGATCTTTCCGATATTTCACAGATGGCTGATATATAAATTTTTTATTATGTTATGAACCCCATCTGTACATATCAGGGAAAGTAATTAAAAGAAAAAAAAACATATTCATGCATAGGAAAGGACATTCTTCCGATACTAGAAGAATATGGTACTCATTCGATATTCTCAAAGTATCGAAAGATCTTTCCGATATTTCACAGATGGCTGATATATAAATTTATATTATGTTATGAACCTTACCTGTACATATCAGGGAAAGTAAATAAAATAAAAAAAACATATACATGCATAGGAAAGGACATTCTTTCGATACTAGAAGAATATGGTACTCATTCGATATTCTCAGAGTATCGAAAGATCTTTCCGATATTTCAAAGATGGTTGATATCTAAATTTTTTATTATGGTATGAACCCTATCTGTACATATCAGGGAAATTAATTAAAAGAAAAAAATAATATACATATATATACATAGTAAAGAAAAATTCTTTCCATACCAGAAGAACAGGGTACTCTTTTGATATTCTCAAAATATCGAATGATCATTCCGATATTTCACAAATAGCCAATATCTAAATTATTATGTTAACAACACTATCTGTACACATTAGGAAAATAAGTTAAAAGAAAAAAATTATATATATATGCATAGCAATGGAAATTCTTTCGATACTAGAAGAACAGGGTACTCTTTCGATATTCTCAAAATATTTTCCGATACTTCACACATGGCTAATATCTAAACATTTTATTATGTTATGAACCCTATATGTGAAAGGCTAGCCTTTGAGCAGAGAGGATCTAGAAGTTTTAGCACCGAGACAGATAAGAGGCTTTATTTTTATATTATATATTTTCACTCTTTCTTTTTTCTTTAAAATAGGTTTACATTACTTATTTTATTTATAAATTAAAAAAAGGGAATAATGTCAGAAAATAGTGATGGTCGGGATGATATCCCCCCGATAAAAACCAGTAAGAAATAACAAATGTGATTCTTGATAATAATTTATTACATAATTTAGTTAATAATAATTCAGTTCATGATTCGAACATTAATTTCAGTGTTATCAATTCCAGATGGGGAGCTGACCCAAACATATCTTTATTATTTTATAGATTTACGATAAGGGCAATTTTTGATTATGGAGCAGTCATATACGGTGAAGCCCCAGATTCATCATTAAAAAACTAGACGTAATCCAAAACCGTTGCATAAGAATCGAAAGAGTACCCTGTTCTTCTGGTATCGAAAGAATTTTTCTTTACTATGTATATATATTATTTTTTTTCTTTTAATTAATTTCCGTGATATGTACGGATAGGGTTCATAATAATAAAATAATAGGGTTCATATAGGGAAAGGAAACATATCATTCTATTTTTTTGAGAATATGGAAAGAATGTGCCGTAGGATATATACAACTTTTTTAGGATATATACAACTTTTTATTCAGGTTTCGTTTGGATGAGCAAAAAAAAAAAAAAAAAAAAAGTCAGTTAACTGTTTCGATATTTAGTTTTCCATACCGATATCGATAAAATATCGGAAGAAAAGTATCGATACTGTACCCATATCGGTAGAACCCTATACCTGACACCTTACATCTTTCATTTTCAACTTCACGAGACGTATCAGTTTGCTTGGAATGCCTATTTCTCTGATCGCCTCATACGGCTTAGGTCGTTTGATGCTGTCATATGCACTTTTAAAGTCAACAAACAGGTGGTGTGTAGGGATTTTTTATATTCATGACCCCGTTCTAAAATTGTCCTGAGGGTGAATACTTGATCAACAATTTATCTGCCTTTCCGGACCCAGCCGGATGTTTGCCGATTTCTGGTTCCGAAAATGGGGCAAGTATGCTAAAAGGAAATTCGAAAGGATCCAGTAGGCACAGGAAAACAGGGATATTCCACGATAATGTGTGCAGTCAAGTTGGTCTCCTTTCTTATGCAGAAGACATATTAAAGCATTAGCCCACAGTCGTGGCACTCTTTCCTGCTCCCAAATTGTCAGGACCATATCAGATAGTGCTCTATGCAACTTATCTCCCGCATACTTGAAGAGCTCGACTGGCAATCCATCCGGTCCCGGCGCCTTATTGTTCATGCGTAGAATTGCATCCATCACTTCCTCAAAGTCCGGAGGCTCGATAGCACCAAGATCGTTAGGCATACCTCTCCAGCAATGTCGCCTGCCTCTATATCTTCAATAACCGCTTCCTCATTTAGTAACAATTGGAAGTGCCTAGGCCACCGATCCAGTATATCGTGCTTATTGTTAAGAAGTGTGTCCCATCTTCTTTCTTGCATGCTTGAATCCTAAGCTTAAAAACGGCAAGCCCACTATTGACCCTCTGGAAAAATTTCTTGCTCTCTTTAAGCATGATGTTTTTAAAGTCAATTAGATCAGAAGTAGGCTTAGATATTATAGTCGTACTTTTCAACTATTGGCATCTGAACACTTCTCATTACGCATTCTTATCAGACTATAGGAGATTGAAGAGGAATCATCAATGCAAAAGAACTTAGCCAATACAACACTTTAAAAACGAGTTCGGTACTTAGTAAGGAAATAACATAAAACAAAATATATTGTTATATATTATATAAAAATACTACTGCAGTCACTTTATAAAATTAATTATTATGAGTGTTACAATATCATGGAAATCTTGGTTTTAATTGCCGTTTTTACTTAAACTTATTCATTTCATTTGACATTTTATGCACGTGTGCTCTTCACGTATGCATGTACAAAAAATAAAAACCTACCAGCTTTGCAAAGGATGCAGGAATGTGTCACGTATAGGACACAATCAGAATACAACTTAGGGGCCCATAGTTTCAGCGAATTTAAATTAATCAACTGATCACGAACGAAAGATTTACAAGCTCGTGAACTATCAGAAGAACACAAGTGTTTTGGAAATGATCCAACTAAGTCACTAGAAATAAGTGCAGGTTGTTACTGCGAGTAGAGCAACTATGTTCGCTTCTGTTCCAGTCATGTTTGAAATGTTGCCTCAATGATTTAGCGTTTGAATCTATTTCTGAAACAAGTTTGAATAACGAAGATTTTAGATCTAATTTTTTCATCCACACTTCGGATATTCTTTAGAGATGTCTTAAACAATTCATAGTCCCCCAAAAAAAACTCTTAAACTTGTGTGTGCTATTTGGAATCGATCCAGAATACAAATAATATGAACCTCGTCCGATGAAAGATAATATTCTGAATAAATAATTTTTATTTAATAAATTTAATTATTCAAGATAAAAGTTTAATAAATGGGATGACCTGTGGTCTAGTGGTTAGCGTAACAAACTACTAAGCCCAAGATCCCGGGGCCGTAGCCCTGCAGGTGGCCCTAGGTTTTTTAAGGTGGCTTTTTCAAATTCATTTGCATTTTTATAATATTCGAAAAAAAAAACGATAAAACTCAAAATTATAACTACTCATTCTGACTTACCTAGAAAGTGGTACATGGTGATTTTCGGGTATATTTTGCACCTGGAACGACTGTCTTCTTGGTGAAACAGTAGTCAGCAAGCATATTGGAACTCCACTTGCCTTGGCACCTCTTTTCCATAGTAAAAATTTGCTGGTGGAAACGCTCACCGTGCTCATCACTGACAGCTCCAAGATTTTTATAGAAGAAGTTTAAGTGAGAGTCCAAGAAGTGAATTTTTAAAGACATGTTGCATCCCATAGCGTTATAAGAATGCAGATCAGTCACTATGTCACGATAGTTTTCTGCTTTATGGTTTCCAAGAAAATTGAAACATAAACTTTTGTAAGACCGCCAGTCTGCTTTGCGTGGATTTAACAGTCCTTCGAAACGCTCATCACCCATTAATGACCAGATTTGTGGTCCTATAAAAATTCCTTCTTTCAGTTTAGCATCACTAATTTTGGGAAATTTCGATTTCAAGTAAAAGAATCCATCAGACTGTTTATCCATAGCTTTGACGAAATTTTTCATTACTCCTAACTTAATATGCAATGGAGGTAACAATATTTTTTCAGGCTTCACTAAAGGGCTTCACACAATACCATTTTCTTCAGAGAATCAGTCCTTGAAATCACTATGGCGGCCACGATAACTACATATTCTTACTTCTTTTTGGAGTAGATTCCACCCTTTGAATCTGGAAGTTAAACCTTCAGCTTGCTGTGAAGACAGATTTAAATCACGAATCAGGTCATTAAGGTCTTTCTGATTAAGAAAGTATGGTTCTGAAGAACAGGTATTGGCTTCAATGTAGGATCATTTTTATTGTCATCTGAAGCATTTTCAGTTTCAGTATGTTTTGTTTTCAATGTGATTCCTTTAATATTTGTCAAACAGAAATTACAATCACTTAAATGATCCCTCGGTTCCCTCCAAATCATGGGAATTGCAAATGGCACACAATGTGTACTATTTTTCCAACCTGTCAGCAATCTAATACACGAAACACAGCATGTATTTGGGGCCCATCTCTTATCAAAATCACCAGCCTGACAGCCAAAGTAAAGTTGATAGCATTTCTTTACGAGTGGAGTCAAATTTCGCCTCTGAGACTTGAAGGTCAGCTCACAACAAACATAGCAGAAACTGTCTACATGATTTAAACACTTTCTTGGCATGATAAAAAACAAAGCACTAAAAACACTACATACACAATACTCTTCCGAAAAGAAAGTAAGGAGATATTTCATTACTGAACAAACTCACAGTCAGCTCAATACTGACACATCACAATGCCAGATGAACAGGTCTGACCAAGTCCAAACATGAATGAACCTGCACAGCCTTGTTTTACGGTGCTTCACCATAATAATATATTACAAATAAAATTTCCTTAAATAAAGCTTGGATAAAATCGCTACATGTGAGGTAAAGGTTCCTATGACAGATAAATCAGATATTAAAAAGTAGCTGTCACAAAAAACTGCCTGATGGAAAAATTCTGACTACATATCTGAATTCAGTATAAAAAACAGCACTAGATTCACTAATCAGATTTGTTGTGAAGAAAACCTTGTCAATTAGTGTAATCGGCAATTGGTATCACATTATTTTCTGATTTCACTTTAAATAATACAGAGAGTTATTTTAGTGATTAGTTATTTCTGAAGAAAACCTTGTCGACCAGTGTTATTAGCTCATATCAATCAGAAGTAACTAATATCGCTATATAGTTACTTTGTTTGTCTTACAAACTCATTAATTTTAACATATTTTATTTGCGTTTATTTATTTTTGCATGTTTTTTTGTGATTTTATGTTGTTTTTTCTTGAAAAGAACATACTTTTTGGTTTTTAGTGGTTTTTGGTTTTTAGTTACTTTTGCACTTTTGAATGCTTACTACCATCTGATTTTCGTAAAATAATCAAACGTAAACCTAACTCCAATAAAGCAGCAATACTTAGCAATTTTTTAAAAATCTTATTAGCTTCAAGTGGGCTAGGATAAAATTTAACCTCAATTCCAATTGTTTGAACGAACCCCACAACATTCTGCTCAGTGATTAATAAGAGGCCAGTTAATTATTTCTTAGTATTGAACCATTTTATTCATCTAGAAATAATAAATAATAAGACTCCGTTCTATTTCCAAAGATAAAGATTTTAAAAATAACTTCAAACAAAGGCTTGGATATCAGAGCCATTAGGAATGATAAGTAATAGGGGTAAAACTGTACCAACTTGTTTTCTATAAAGAAATTCTTCTTTACAAATCTAACGATCACTTGCTACAAACGGCGAAGAAATGTTTAAATAAAGGCGAACAGGTATATAAATTTCAAGCAAGAGTAACGATTGAATTTTAAATAAATAAAGCAAGTATATCATTTATTTTAATTCAATACACCCCTAGTACTCTAATATAAATATAATTTAACAGTGAGCTATTTCACGAATTGCAAGCTTTTACTTTGTATCTATTTACCATATATTATTGCTTTATACCAGTATTCCATAGCATAATCTAAAGATGAATTATAAATAAGTAATAATGATTAATGATGATAGCCACTAATAAATATTAATAGTTCGATTAGAAAAGATAAAAATATAAATCGGAAAATACAGTTTAGATAATTAGAATAAAACTTTTAAAAATGGAATTGTAAACGATGACTGCCTCAATTATATAATTTACATATTTATTTTGGAACTATGTAAAGGAAAATGGGATAATTTAATACGTCAAGCTAAATCGAAACCCGTACTCTTCGTCATCGCAGCCATCTAGAAGATCAGAGAGGTTTCAGAACAATGTTAATTTCTGGCCGCATATTTTAGAATATTTGCCTTAGGTCTACAACCATAGTTGATTTAAATGAGGAAACAGAAAGAAATCGTATCAGAGAAGAATAGTATACAATATAAAATAATAGTGTACAATATCTTTGTTCGACACTTCCCTAATTATTTATTTAGTGATTTTGATTCCTAATATTTCTCGAAATACGGATTTCTAGACGACTGGGCCCGATGCGTTTGTTATGGATAAGCAACAAAATATCAATTGACAAAGCACATTTCATGCACTTTTTTTCATTAAATATTAACTCGAAAAAATCGGTCAGTAAAGGGTGATCGGGTTTCCATCAAAATTGTGTACAACACTTATGGTAAAAATATATTTATAATTCCTAATCATGGCACTAAAATATTTATGTTTTTCTCATAATATTTAGATCGTCTGCGATGGAATTTACTACTACAAGATTGAGTAGAATAAAACTATATTGTAATATATTGTGGTGTATACGTCCTTTTTAAACCCAATTTAGTCACGCGATTTTTATTATTGAAGCCTTAAAAAATTCTAAAATGTCCAATAAATAATGTACGCGATGCTCAAACGTTTGATTTGTTTATCCTCATTTTTTTTTTAAAGACCTTACCTCCAATACTAGCAAAAGTGACCTTAATATAAATAAACATTCGCCCCGACGCTTATAGCGATCGGGGCAGTTCACGGCTTGATGATGTCACACGTCTGGCTATAAATATCATTACGGTAATAAACATGGGACACGCGCACCGTATATTTCAATCATATCAAATATTTCAATCATAGATATAATTATTCATCATGATTTAATAAAAAATGGATAATTTATCTGGTTAAAAAATAAAATATAAATAAAAACAACAACCATTTACCACTAAAAATACTAAATTAGCTCGGCTCACAACCAGGGAGATTGTTATCCAAAACGTTACGTTAAAGCATTAATAAAAAATTCAAGAACTATTACAAGTTATTTCACAACCTTTTGGAAGCTAGGAAGGAAAATATTTGAACAAGTGGGTATTCCTCTCTTAACAGAATAATAAACTCGGGTTGCAACACGTAACGGTAATTAAGATGAAAAATGAAGCAGAGAGGTAAATGAACTTGCCGCCATTAAATCTTATTTAATTACAGACCGTTCTTTAGATGAAGAGAAGTCGTTCACGTTTGAATAAATTGTAGTAATAGTTATAATTATCTATAATAATATGGGTTATGCCTGGTCCTCAGCTAACTACCTGAAAGAGGCCATACTCTTTCTAAACCATCGCCAAAATAAGCAATTTTTAATCATTGAGTCACTTTTATTTTTAAATACTGAATTTCAAAAAAGAATTATGGTTTGGTGATCAGTTAAATCGCTTTTAATATAAATATCTCTTACCACTTAATACATTATTGAATATAAATATAATGATTTGTTAATAAATGTTTAAATTATATCAATTATTTTATTATTAATAGAAGTGACCTGTTTGTTTGTTTATTTATTTCATGTCATTTCATATTGCTATGGCAAATAGGAGGATGCTGCAGGGGAATCCTAAATTTAGCCTATCCAGGTAAAATTAGGAAAGAGATCTTAAATGAGTACCAGAAGTCGTACAGGCTCGAGAATCTCCTTTTACGTTCTTTCCGAAGGACGGCATAACTAAGGATTTTTTACTTCCATTAAAAGCCACCTGCGAATCCGAGATGTAGAGCACAATAGGTTTTTATCCCAACCACTAGACGACATGTGACCCTGTAGTAGTGGCTTATTGCGAATCAAGAGTTTCTACTCGTGATACTTCATTTCAGATTCCTGTTGATATTTTTTTACCACAAAAATATTTTAAAGAATGAATATTTAGATCGTGAAATCAGGATTAATTGTAATTTTATTTTTGTTTTTTATTTATTTTATAATCTGTATACAGGAATATTCCTCTACAGATGGAGTTGGGAGCATAAACATAATTTCAATATTAAATATTAACAAAAAGGAACAAAAATAATACCAATATTAATAATAATAAATAAAAAATAATATCTATATTACATAGTTATAAACTAAACTATACCTGTACTTTGAAATATATATTCTTGATGTTTAAAATAATACAATTATTCTTCAATTATAAACATTCGCAACTTTATACATAATGCCATAAAATTATAAATATCATTAAGTCCACATTACTATCGTGAGAACAATATTTCTTGATTAATTTGGTACGTAAATTATTGTAAATAGGACATTCAAACAGAATATGAATCAGATTTAATATTTCCTTTTGGTTACAAATAAAGCATAGCTCAAATCCATTTATGACGTATTTAAAACCTTTATAGATCAGCCTCAAGTCATTAATTCTTGCTATTCTAATTTAGCTTAGTAATAGCATTTTATCAATAGCAATTCTAAATGAAAAGTAATTTCGAGATCCATTAAAGTTATTAATATCCCTAAAAAACAGGTAATATTTAGTTTAATGCTAAATCTATATCTTTTGAGTTAAGGTGGTTGGAATATTTTTCGATCAAGTCTTCAATGACATGTTTTGGAAAACACTAGGTTCCCGCTTCAATTAAATGACCCTCACCTATTAATTTCAAAATTGATATCAAGTAAGGTTCAGGCAAGATTGAAGTTGGCACGACAGAAATCCCACAGGCTATACCATCTGCTATTGTCGCCGCAGCTCTCACTGAGGTTGAAATTGCAAATCTACAAGTCCATCATAAGACCTACGTTGCTCTATAGTGCACCGCTACTGAGACACCTCTACAAAACAACGCTGCAGCGCCTGCAGCATTACCAGAACTCTAGTGGCACATCGCTCGAGGGAGCACTTAACACCACCATCCGGGAGGAGCTTCGGCTTCCCTCGGTGCCCGAATACATAGGTCGGAGGCACATCAAATTTTTTGATGGGCTGAGGACCTGTGCGAACCCCCTATTTAAGGACTTAAAACCACCCCCCAGACCTGGTAGATGGCAGGGCAGTGTTCCCTTGGTCGATGTGCTTACATTTGATCTAGGAATGGGGTAAGTACTCCCTTGTCCTTCTCCTTCCTTCGTTTTCCTTCTTCCTGCCTTTACTTTCTTCTTTCTACCACTATTCTTGATCCCGCTTAACGGTCCCTCTCTGTTTTGTATTTGCATTGTATATAGTCAGCGGCTCTGAGCCGGTTCGAGTAAAAACCGCCTTCAGCGGACTCACATTGTAACGCCTTAAAATACCGAAAGGTAACAGAAGGCCTTTATATATATAAGCATTTGCATGTATTCATTGTAAATTTGTAATATATTGTAAATAAAAGTTTGGAGGATGTGGAAAAAAAAAAAGTAAGCTAACTCTCTTAAAATGCACCTGGTGCAGTAAAAGAGATACCATGTATCATTATTAATATTTATATGTTATTTTTCAAATATTAATAAAAGACAAAGGGGTTAAGAAAGAAGAAAGAGTAAGCTATTAATACCGAAAGGTAACAGAAGGCTTTTGTTTATATAGAAGCATTTATATTGTAAATAAAATCTTAGAAGATGTGAAAAAAGAAAAAAAAAGTGGGCTAACCAATTATAATATCTTCCAGATGGTTTCTCGTTGCTAAACGTTTTTAGTGGATTAATCTTAATTTAATTATTATAACAACAAAATCGTCTGTCGTTTATAAAATGATAAACCGTTTTCAAAACAAAAAAGCAAATTAAATCGGAGCAACGGATGAACCAGTAACGAGCTAGTTGCAAGACTCATTAAAAACTGTCTAGTATTACATAAACAGCAGAAGCAGTTATATTATTATAAAGAACAGAAGTACAGAGGATTAGTGTGCGGTGAACAAGGACGATCTATTTGTGATGTAATGAAAAAAAGAAATATTTGTTTGCCAATAAGGGGAGGGGGTAACGGAAATATTTCTGCGAAAATTCAGAATCAAAGGAAACACCGGTTCTCAGGGGGAAGTGTGACAAAGTGTACTTCAGAAGTTGAAAGACCTCCCACTGGTCACGCTCATCAGGAGTTGCTGAAATCGCTATGGAACAAAGCCACTAAAACAGTTGAGACAGAACCCCTCCAATCGCGTAAGGAAGCGACGAGCAGATAGAGAAGAGGTTAAGAAGATAAGGACAATATTCCGGGGAATATTACGCTACGTCCTGGAAGTAAAAGAGGTGGAGGATCGCACGCACATCAACCTCTTACGGGAAATTGTTTAGAATCAGAGCGATGATTCCTTCACCAGTGCAGGGAAATAATTTTTTTTTTAAGAGAAAAGATAGGCCCTCGACCGGGATTTGAACCCGGAACCTTTGTCTCACCGTGACATCGCTCTGCCAATTGAGCTATCCAAGGCCCATGCTGTCAGTGTGCATCCCGGAACCCCCGGGTTCAGTGTATTCATCGCTAAAATCGCAAAAATGGCGGGAGCACACATGGACTTTAGGATCTATGAGAAAAAAGGTTTGTCCTCGACCGGCATGGGCCTTGGATAGCTCAATTGGCAGAGCGATGTCACGGTGAGACAAAGGTTCCGGGTTCAAATCCCGGTCGAGGGCCTATCTTTTCTCTTTAAAAAATAAAAATATTTATAACTCATAAAAAATGACCAATAATTATAAAAAATTATAAATAATAATATGATGTAAGTCAATAAGATCCTAAATTAAAATTAATGTTCGAAGAACTTCGTTCTAGTGTATTCATCGCAAAAATGGCGGGAGCACACATGGACTTTAGGATCTATGAGAAAAAAGGTTTGTCCTCGACCGGCATGGGCCTTGGATAGCTCAATTGGCAGAGCGATGTCACGGTGAGACAAAGGTTCCGGGTTCAAATCCCGGTCGAGGGCCTATCTTTTCTCTTTAAGAAATAAAAATGTTTATAACTCATAAAAAATGACCAATAATTACAAAAAAAAGTTTTTTTAATTTATTGAAATAAAAAACTGCATTACAACAATATAACAAGTAAATATAAAGAATGATACGTAATGGCATGGATAACAGGCAACTAGAAACAAGAAACTACCCATTGGTAGTCTCAAATAACAAGTTCAACTTAGAGGGTCACGCCTCGGAGGATAATCGGGAATTGAAGAAGTAGCTCAAACTAGTAGGTTTGAGTGGGAATAAAGTTTGTCATTAAAGGACTGGTATCGGGTTCGTGCCAAATCAGTAACAAATGGGACATTGAGGTCATTATGGATGATATTATTGGTGCCAAAGTAAGGAGCGTTAAGATTTTCGATTCTAAGGATTTGATACGAGAGGAATTCGATTTCTTAGAGGAGCTCTAAACCTCGACTGCGGAAATCCAAATAGGTCTTATAATAGTCATGTATATGAGTCTCTTGTAATTAATTGGGAGCTTGGAGCGTTTGCCTAATAAGTCTTGCAACAGCCTGAAACAGGGAATTTTTTTTTTAAAACTGTTTATTATTGTGCATGTGTTCTTCCGGGATGGACTGTATGGTTTTGGTGTTGTTTGCCTGGCAACACCACACGGTCAATCCCGGAAGAAGAACTTATGCAGAATACCTAAGACCGTGGAAGCCTATGTGAACATCTGTTTATTATTTCATACTTACATCATTTTATTTGTTTTATAAATAAATTGCTATTGATCAATGCAATTAAATAATTTATTACAACAAACATGAAAGAAAAGTCCTGCAGAATATTTTGAACAAGCAGAATCCATTTGGCATAAAAAAAAAAAAAAAAAAAAAAGAAATGCACCATTTACTGTATAATGTACAAAAATAATTTAATGCAAAGGCTGTCCGATGAAAAAGGGCCAACATCCATGCTGAGGTTCTTATTAAAAACTTCAATCTTTTAAAAGTAAAGTCCTTATAACCAGTTCATGTTTAACAAGTAGAAACCACATTTAAACCGGGACATAATTCTAGGCTTTAGTGAATGCATGCTCATTTAAACCAGAAAATGAAGATCGTTCCACTTCACCGTTATACTACATGAATCTTCAAAAAATTAATTTAATATACAGCTTTTTTTTAAATTAATTTAACATTAATTTAAATTTTATAAAGCTTGAACGTGTTGAAAAACGGTCTGAAGACCTAAAAACGGACGATATCATTAAGACAATATCAAAATCTTCGACATATTGATCATTTTTCATATTAATCATTAAACATGTCATGGAGGAGACGCAATTTAATATTTAAATTTCCAATGTAAACAATTTTAACACTTCATCTCATTTTAATTTAAATTCATAATAACACTCTCCTTCTAGGCCAGCAGCCAGGTACCAAAAAAGGGCTTTAGATTGCAATAAATTGAAGAGAGCTGATTAGAGAGCTCTATATCTCAAATAGATTCTGAGTTACATCCCTTTGAAAATTGGTCATTTTTTCCAAAAAATCCAAATTTAAGTTTTGGCCGCCTTTCGTCATAGAAAGTCATAGGGAATGAAGCTGAAGTAAACTTAATTAGCTATAATTTATGCACAGACCGAGCCTTGTAGGTCTAATGGATTCCGAGTTACGCTCCTTGGTCATTTAACAAGCTTTTCGGAAAAAAAGACCAATTTTCAAAAGGGCGTAACTCAGAATCTATTAGACCTACAGAACTGCGGTTCTGAATCAATTCACCGAATATGATATACAGGCCATAAGCTGAAATAACTCCGAAAATTTCGAGGTTTTTTGGCCACCAAAAGTTTTCCCATCCGTTTTTTCGGTAGCAAACTTGGATTTCCACTAGTCAGCGCTTACAACATATCAAAAATGCAGCTCTTCAACTGATTGCGACCTTTAAGTACCTGGACGCTGGCCTATTCGTTTCGACTCCCAGAATTGGTGTGGAAGTAATGTTGGAAACAACTAACATCGAATGATAAAAAAATTATACCAATAAGAATATTATGAATATATACTATGGAATGTAAGGACTGAATACGAAAATATTTCGTAGCACAAGAATATGTTAGTGGTGTCGAAATAAAAAGTTTATTATTTAAATTATTATTGAGAGTGTTCATAATTACAGATAAATATTAATTCGATTAATTAATATAATATAGGTATTAATTATAAATTAGTTCAAAGGCCTCTAAATTCTTGTCTGCCAACATTAGGAGGGGGCAACATAAAGACAAATTTCAAATACACCACTTTCACATTAAGTGGAGCCAGGCCACGAACCGCACAATTTTCAATTATTTTTTTTCCTTTATCCAGACAAAATTTGTTGGTGAAATCGCAGTCTGAGTGGGTCTGAAACCGCTGTATCATGTTCTCCATGGTTCACGGGAGCCTTCTTAATGAATTATTATTATTATTATTTAAAAATTGAAAACAGATTTTTTTTTTCAATGGTTTTTCAAGACAGCAAAGGAGGTTATAAAAATTAAGATGATTTTAGTTTTCTTAAGAGCATTCATTGCCAAGCTGCAAACTCATATTAACTATTCTGTCTCCTTATTTTTACTTTATAAATCGTATTTAGTGAAGGTTTTCGACTACAGCGTTTAATAAAGCTACTTTCATGTAGATCTTATATAATACCATAACCTTTTGAAAGAATGCACAGTCTAGGAATGATAAAAGTAAAACCAAAAACATAATTCAAATTCGAAACTTCTTTTGCCACCATTATTAAGGTAAAATAATTCGACTGGTAGACTATGTATTTTAAAACCAACACCACAAGTATTCAAGAGACTGTCAATGTTTTCTTCAGGTATTAATAATTTTTTACAGGCATTAATAATTTTAGATGCGAAAAATCTAAGGGTTATTGTCTTAATTCATAAAATTTATATAAGTTAATATAACACTGAGCTTTGGAAAACTAACTATTAGGTAACCAACGTATTAAACTTCTGATAGTTTAGTTACTACTAATTATACATAACCTAAGCTGTAATAAGCATTTAATGTATTAAAATCTGATGTAAACCTGTGGTTTGCACGGGACTGATTTACGAAAGAAGGTTGACGCTACGAAACTGCTATTGTTTCAATAAAAAAAGAAAAGAAGAAAAAACAGTGCCTTATCTCTCCAACCGCTGAGATAACACTACAATAGACGTAAAATGTGCATATTTTAAAACAGCCAACTGTTCTCCAGCTCAAGGATCAATTTTCATTATTGTTTTCATCTTGATATAATTTAAGCAAACAAGATTTTAGAGGATGTTTAAAATAATATAGTATATATGATTAAAACATCAGATAAACGCTTTAGACCATTATTTGTCAAAGGCTACAATTTACAAAAATTTGCATGGATTTATCAATCAAGAAACAATTAACATTTACAAACAACCCACGAATAAACAACAAAAAATCATATATACATTCACAAATCTAATAAGTGTACCATCGTTTTTTTTTTTTTTTTTACCTCTTTACCGTAAAACCTCTTTCCCTCCTGAAAAAAAAAGCGGAAAGATTCAGAATGGAACCATGTTTTAAAGAATAATAAACACATCGGTTAAAAATAACTCAAAAAGTTAATTAAACATTTTTGTTTTTTGTTTTTGGTTTATTATTTCCAATAGTTAACCATTTTAAACAACTAAGACAAAAACTATTAACTGCTTATTGAACTTCTACAATGGTTTCAACCAAAAATCATAGATGACCTTTGACGAAAAGAATCCGGAAGAATGGAAAGTGGCTCTTGTACATCCTTCGCATAAGAAAGGTAACAAACATGATGTAAATAAATATGGAGGAATATCGCTTTTGTCAGTGGACTTTAAGATGCATGTTAAAGCGACCTTTGACAGGCATTTGGGTAAATGTCTGAGTGCATTCATAAAAAGCAAATGTTACTCTGAAATACTATTTGCTGTGTTTTTTGTCATGTTGTCTGAAAATATGACTAATGTTTCAGTGTGAAACAATTTCTTGGAAGACATGGATGACGAACAAAACAGGTTTACGGATGACAAATAAAAACAATGTTCCAGATATCGTAGAAACAGAAATTTTTCAAATTCAGGTAGCAAAAAACTTCAAATATTTGGGCAAAAGCATCCAAGAGAATGGTTAAGAAAACTGCAAGAGATGAAAGGTTTCACGGAATAGAGAGAGCATAGTGTAATACCAGAAATTTGTACAGCAAAATACAGCACTACAAGACAACATTCAAGGCAGAATGCCTGTAAGTAAGTGAATGTCTAATGATAAATCATAACTTAAATAAATTAGAAGTATTAGAAAGAATTATTCCCAAAATTCATGGTCCACTAAAATAAGAAATTGCGGAAATTAAGAAGTAATTGTGAAATAAGTAGTAACAGCAAAAACATAACCGAATCGATACAAAAAAAACGGTTATTTTTATTGTTCAGAATCAATGAAAACAAGTAAACCAAATGCGAACAAGACATCAATGACAACCTGGATTCAAGAAGTTAAGAAAGATTTATAAACAAAAAAATATAAAAAAGGAAGATCCGATAAACGAAGATATGATCAGGTAAAAAATGTTGGGAATGAAAGCATTCCAGGGAAGAAAGGAAAAGAAAACAGCCTCAAATCGTCGGAAGAGAAGAGGAAGATGCTTAGTGTTAAAAGTTGTGGAGAAAGAAAAGGGGACATTGAAATGTCATCTTGGCCTCAGAAGACCATAACGGAAACAAAATCGCTTCAACAAGCTGGATTAATATATATATAAAATATTTTAAAAAAAACTCGTTCCTCCGTTGACAGTCGCTTTCTCCAAGGCTGCAGTCTTAACTTAGCGTTTTAAAAATGATCTTGGAATTTACAGTTCTTAATTTCAACCCAATTTACGTAATTATGTGTGTGTCTATGTGAGTGCGGTGCGTATACACATTTTTTGTTTGTTTTTGATTTTTGTTAACGGCGGCTAATAAATAATCTAGACCATATCCCCTGCCCTTCAATCTTTTCTTGCTACGTATATTTTCCACCAGCTGTTCAGCTGGCTTTAATACAGTGTTTTTCTTAATATGAGATTATGGTAAACATGTTCATAGAAACATGACTTTAATTTTATTTTATACAATATGGCTCTACAACCCTGTTTTAGGCTTAGCCTCCTCAAGAAGCCAGGCGGATATATCTAATGCAGCTGCCCTCCAGTTACGGACGTTTAAGATGCGCCTGGCATCCTGTGACACTCCATCTGCCCATCAGAGCCTTGGTCTTCCTCTTCCTCTGGCACGGTCCAACTTTGTCTCCAGTAGCTTCTTCGCGGGATCCTCCTCACTCATCCTGACCCACCTTAATCTATTAATTTTCACCCATGTAGAGATGTCGGGCTACCCAAACATCTCGTTTTCTTCTCGGTTCGTTCGCCTTCTCCATTGACATTTCACATAAATAGATCCGAAAACTCTGCAGAGCAGCATTCTTTCGAAAACAGCTAACTCTTTTTCCTTGGCCTTAGACAAAGTCCAAGTCTCAGGGTCTTAAATAGCATGATTTTTGTTATCCGTGATAGTAGTGAGCTCCTTAGATGCTTCCCCAGCTCTAAATAACATCTTTTAGCTCTCTTTTATTTACTGAAACATATTGTTTGACGAGGTAACAACACTTCCAAGATAAGTAAAGCTACCAACCACCTGGAACTTGTAATGACCTATTTCTACAAACTCCTGTATTAGATTGCTTGTAGATTCACCTGTCCTCATATATTTAGTTTTTTCATCGTTGATAATTAGACCCATCTCTTCTGCCGCCTCCATTAGTGATGAGAATTCTGTCTTCAGTGCTTCAAATCAGCGAGCTAGATCATCCGCATAGCCTAATAATTGAACTAGCCTGTTAAAAATTGTGTGTTGGTCTGCATTTTTGACTCCTCACAATCTTTTACAAGGCAATCTTAAATAATAGACATGCCAAGGCATCTCCCTGCCTTAAGTCATGAATTGAGCAGAGAGATCCCCTGCGTTTCGACAACACAATATGTTTCATTCATGGTCATTGCTACTAGGCGAATTAACTTTGAGGGTCCTCCTAACTCTCTCATAGTTTCATAGAGTTTGGCTCGTTTGATGCTGTCATAGGCACGTCGGAAATCTACAAAGAGGTGATGCGTGGGCATTTTATATTCTATTGCCTTCTGGTCCTAAAGCTAAAAATCTGATTAATAATCGAAATTCTACTTGACAGTATCCTATTTCTCTTTCGGCAAATGGAACAGGTTTTTGATAAAGGATATTAGATAATACTTTATATATTTATTTATCAGATAATAAATAAAGTTATTATAAGATAATAAAGATACAGTACATCTAATATATATTTATATATTAGGTAATACTGAAGTAGAGTAATACGACGGTTGTTGGCACACTAAAGTGTCTCCCTTTTTATGAATAGGGCATGTGATGCCTTTTTTCCATTGCATCGCCATTTTCACTTCGACCAATAAGGAGAGTATAATATAATCCATTTCTTTATGTAGGGTTTCTGTTCCCTTCTGGTACTATTCAGCATGAATTCTATCCTCACCAGGTGACTTTTACTCTTCAGTCTTCCGATTTCCTCCATCATATCTTAAAATAACGAATTCCTTCCTTGCTATTTTATACCCCATGATTATTCTCCAAAGGCTTTTTTTTTTTTTTTTTTTTTTTAGAACCAAGAATATCATATTTTGTTCAAATACTGAAGGCAACAATTATTAAATTAAATAATAATACTTTTTTTATTAGAAGTTAACACCATTTCCAACTCCTAATTAATTTATAGCTAATGTAATCCGCGGAACCATCCTGAACAGATTTTTTATGATGATTATTATGATTATTAAATATAACCTTTGCAATATAATAAAAAAATGCAAAAACAAGCAAACATAATCATGATTTTTGTTTTGTTTTTATTTGTATTTAATAAAGTTATATTTTGATATCATGTTTCAACTTGAGGTTTGTTTGTTTGTTCATTTAACGTCACTTTATGCTGCTATGGCTAATCGGACGATGCTACAGTGGGAGCTCTAAATTTTGCCTATCCAGGTTTAATTAGCATAGGGTTTTTTAACGAGTACCTGACATCGTACAGGCTCGAGACCCCCCATTTAACGTCCCTTCCGAAGGACGGCGTAACTAAGGATTTTTTACTCCCTTAAAAAAATCCTAGGGCCACCTTGCCGGGCTACAAACTCGCGTACTTGGGTTTAGTAGTTTGTTACGCTAACCACTAGACCACAGGTGACCACTCAACTTGAGGTTTTATGGGAATAATGACATAAGTTAAAATTAAAAAAGTTTCAAGCTTTTGAATATTTTCTAATGATTAATAAAATAATTTCAATAGCATCATTAAAATAGGAATTATTTGCTTTACCAATACCCAGATTTTTATTTTTTGACACATAATACAAACTTTCATATACCTTGATTGAAAAATTCAACATTCGAAACATCTCAGAGTGATAAAATCGGATGAGGTTGAAAGTTGGCCGAGTAAATATCGTGGGAATCCTATCGGGCATCTCTAGAAATCCACATTTCCTAATATTTTTATAAAACCGTGGTTCACACATGTAAACACAAGAAAAAACATAACAAAAACTTTTATTAAGCTAAGGACGAATCATGGAATTTGCAATAATTATATATATATATATATATATATATATATATATATATATATATATATATATATATATATATATATATATATATATAATGTAGGCTTAAAAGAAAGTTGTAAATGTGAAAAGTGTAATCGTAGTGAGACTCGACCATTAAGCAATTTCGTCTCGAGTGCCCGGCGTATATAAAACAAAGGGAAATGTTCAGGAATTTAAATTAGAACCGAAATATTATTTATTATTGAATTTTGCAATTATCATATAGAAAAAAAAATAAAACTTCATAAATATTTGAATTCGTAGCTATAAACAAAAATATATATACTTAATATAATAAATTATAGCAGTAGTAACAAAGTGATGGAACATACTGAGTAATAGAGCTTTCATATAATTTAATTTGCACACACATATATATATATATATATATATATATATATATATATATATATATATATATATATATATATATATATATTTAAATAATTAAAAAAGAACTACAAATAAAAAATAAATTATGAATATAAATTTGTCAACGAGATTCCGATTAAAGTAATGTTCAATGAACATACTTCCCTGTGAATACCTCGAAAAATTGCGAGATCACAGGGATATAGGATCAGTGAAGAGAAAGGATTTGTCTAGCTGGAATGCGTGCCTTGGTAGCTCGCTTGGTAGCTGGAAACGCGGGCGACCCGGGTTCGAATCCCGGCCAAGACATAATCTTTTCTCTTCAAAATAAAAAAAAAAATATTTAAATAATTAAAAAAGAACCATAAATAAAAAAATATATATATATAAAATATTCTCATTCATCAAAAGTTAAGCCCCCTTTTAAATTCCAATTTAAAATTAATTAGTTTTCTATTGGGGCGATGACGAAAACCATTAAAATGCAAATGAATGTTTGGAAACACCTCTAACTGAATTTATTATGGATTTAACAATTTAAATACATGTTTAAAGTAATCTTTATTATTATATAAGTTGGTTAAAATGAGTTGTTCATCTGAAAAATTAGTAAAGGGATGAGAGAGCACGTGCGTTGCACGAACAAACATTTTTAAAACCGGTGGCCATGAAACGGACCAAAGTGCAACTGACAACGGACATGATCGGTGTTATCATTGATCGTTAGGAGCAGCAAAGGTCAACTAAATGTTAAATGACTGCATAATTCTATAACTGCCAGCTCTTAACGAGTCACTCTTCTCTTATTGGTGATTGCAACAAGATGCGTTGGAAAAATATAATGCACTACGCATATAGACCACGGGGTTTAATGCAGAGGCTAGACGCTGAGTGAGCTGAATGAGATAAGACTGCCCCATCATCAGGAGATACCCGACTAGGAATGGCCGATGAAAAGTTAGCAGAAACAATAATCGCAAAAACGATATCATGTCGTAAGGAATGAGTACCTGTGATGCTTGATAATAACAATTTATGACCTTTCAAATTTAAAATTTGGGAATCATGAGCATTTATTTTATAAATATTGGGCTGATTGTAAAGGCTTTATGCAGTAGATGTGAAAGTCACGATCGGCCAGTTCTCAAACTGGGCGAGATTTGGACCAGTTTTCGCTTATTTCAGATGCATTTATCAACTCCAATGACAAGTAAACGGTGTTGTCCTTTTAATAATTGTTTTCTAAAACTTTAGAAAACTAAAATGTATTTAATTAATTGTGGATATACAGACACAAATGAATAGGTGCACCACTAATTTCGTTGTATTTACTTGGTCTAGCATTTTAATATTATTTTTATTATAAAAAGGATTAATATTTATTAGATATTATACTATATCAAATATTTATGCAGTTATTAAATATATAATGATATAAATGCTAGAACTCATTCATTTTTGGGCAGTACAGATTAGTACTGAATAAGTAAATAGTACAATTCACACAACCATATATATATAAATACATTTAATGGTTATTAAGGGTTTGATTTAAGCGTAGATAACTATTAAATCCGGATGAGGCAGATGATTTATTTAATATGTTAACAGCGGAGTATGGACCCTTGCAATCTGAAGACCCTCCTGGGGCTAAGCCAGCCTCTGTAAACTGGGTACCCTTAATAAGGGGGGACTTTTTTTTTTTCCTCCCCCTACCTGCCATTGCTGGCATACGGGGTTCGGCAATGGTGGGTTAATACGTTGGGTTTACGCAGGCCCACCACTTCCAAAAAACAACTCTTTATTAAAAATAATTCTTAATCTACACCATATACACTTGAATCCACTAGTCTCTCAATTAGCTTCCCATTCTATTCTTGATTACTCTCCGAGGCATCTGAAAAGAAGATGGCCTCGAGACCTTCTACTATAGAACTTTATTGGAGTGCTACCGATGGGTAGTTTCTCCACAAGTGTTTTTTTCTCCATGTCATTTGTTCATATTAGCAGATTTCCTTGTTGTAATATTATTACAGTTGTAAATATCAATAAATTAATCTAAAAAAATATATATATAGTAATCAGCAAACGATTTGATTTTGATTAGAACATAGGCATTAAAAATGTAATAACTATAATTAGATATCTTAAAAGTTATATTACGGTTCTTTGCATTTGAGAAGAATTGCATAAAAAAAAGTTTCAATCTAGTGAATCATGACGAACATGTTATATAAGTAATACATCTCGTATTATAAAGCGAGATATACAAATTAGTAGAGAGAATGTTTGAGGAAATTTAAATTTAACAAATAATTAACAATAATTGGTTACAGAAAAAAAAGTATGAGCAATAAAATTAACTGTAATCATTATAAGTAAGAATTTTTCAAGAAAGGCAGCATGAAAACCGACAGTGGTGGGGTGATAAGAGCTAAGACGAAGAAAGATAGGAGGTATCAAGGCCATACGGATAATGATAGCGCATTAGAGTGCAGTCATATTTGCACTTGAGATAATTATGCAATTTAACGTAAAAGTGCTAACAATGTCGCTTCACCAACCAACAATAATTTCTATTTCAAGCGACATCTCTAATATTCTCATATCAGATTTTTTTAAATTCAACTTTGAAGACAATTAATCGCTTATCTAATCTTAATTATGGAGACGATATGTGCATAACAAGAAACACTTCAAACCGTGTTTCGATATAATGTCTGCACTATTTTTTTTTTATAAATGTGTATTTTAATTACTTATATGCAATTGCAAAAATATACCAATAAGTT
The DNA here is from genome assembly GCA_037127475.1 of Arma custos. NCBI lineage: Eukaryota > Metazoa > Arthropoda > Insecta > Hemiptera > Pentatomidae > Arma > Arma custos. Next base: position 46,445,659 of record CM073759.1, on the reverse strand, counting down.
TACTAAAGATATTGAAATAGGCTTATAAATATAGCTCATTAAATATTAAGAATAAGAAAAAAATAATAAATTCCAATTTTATATCAATAAAATCAACAACTCTACTTATATTCTCGCAAACTCGGCAATGCATTCCTTGAATTGTATGGTTACATATATTTAATGAGCACAATCGCTGCAACAATAATTGCTGAATTTTTTGCATAGGTGTCTTTATTAAACACACCTATCCTACCATTCACTTTGTTGTGTATTGTGCGCTGTTCATCTTGCTTAGCTTGCGCCTTAAGCTGACGAGGTCCACACATATCCAGTGGAATAAACCTCAACAGCCAAACGGGCAGCCTTGCGCTGGCAAGAGCCCCCCCACTGCTCGTCCCGACGTCACGGCCCGTCCGGTTCGGCGTATCTAGTTCCGTCACGTCGTTCCCAGCCATGGCTACCGGATCAGTGCCTGTTGAAGAACCTAGTACCTCGATGGAAGTAACTGACGACAACAGAGGAGAGAAGAGGTCAGGAGGACCCACCGAAGAGGAAGTTTTCCAGCCTGTACCTAAGAAATTCAGTTCCAGACCCCCAGTCTACAAGGGACCTACACCCACTAAAGTTGCGAACAAATTTGGTACCTTAACTAATATCAGCGAACCAAGCACATCGGCGACCAACACATCTACTAAGACGAGGCTCCCTCCTCCGATTGTGATCAGGCCTCCGATCTCGCAGCGAGAGCTCACGGAAAGGATGGACAAACTAAATATCACGAATTATGCCACCAATTCATCTGAAGCAGAACTGAGAGTTTATTTATTTAACTACCAAGATCATAATGCCACCAGAGCCCTACTAAATACGGATGGCACGACGCAGTACCACACCTATGCCCCAAGAGGTACCAAGAGGTCGAAAAAGTTTGTCCTCTACGGTTACGATATCGACGCAGACATGGAAGCCATCACTCAGGACCTCATGATAGGCTTAACAGGGTTCAAATCTGCTAAGAAGTTGATGCGAAAGGATCCCACGGGCACACTACGACCCACCGAGGGCATTTTGGTAATAACTGACCACACAGTCAAAATCGAAGACTTGAAGAAGCTAAGGTATGCAGGTCGTGTTAAATTTACCGCATCTGCCTTTAAAGAAGAACGTGGCCCTGTACAATGCTACCAGTGCCAGGAATACGGCCACACCAAGCAATACTGCGGTCGAACATGCCACTGTGCCTGGTGCGGCGAGCACCATCTGCTGAACCAGTGTAAAAATCGCGGAGAAACTGCCACATGCCAGAACTGCAAGGGCCCCCACCCAGCCTTCTCGAAGGAATGCCCAAAGAGACAAGAACTCCTAAGATCGAAAGCGAAGAAGAAGGAAGCCGTCGTAGCAGCCACACCAGCATCAGGAAGGAAGCCTAGCCGCCTAGCCACCAAGGACACAAGCTATTCTCAACTCATTGGAGGAACACCTGCACAGCAGCCGAGCCAATCAGGTAAGGGACCGCTTCCCCACTCCTCTCTTACCCCCCACCACCTTGCTTACCTCCACCCCACACCTGAATCACCTCTAGTGACACAGCTCCCCTCGGTACCATCAGCTTACCAGCTGGCACCAGGACAAGACCTCACCCTCTCCTGCCTCTTCGAGAAGTTCAACTTGATGATGCAGATGATGACACAGATGATGTCTCAGATGATGTCTTTGGTGATGGATACCAGGCGACATGACTGAACATCTAGTCATCAATTATAACATCAGAGGCCTTCTCTCGAAGTTGGCCGAAGTTGAAATCCTCCTACAGCAGCACCGTCCATCGGTGGTGGCGCTGACGGACACCATGCTACCCTCCTCAGCTCGAATAAATTTCCATGGTTACACAGTGTACAGGGAGACCTGTGCAATGGGAACCAAGGCAGGCGTCGCCATCCTCGTCCGAAATGATGTACCATCTAGGAGGGTTTCTAGTCCAGTGTGTTCAACTGCCGGCACTCATATAGTCACTGTTGACGTGCGGTTCAAGACCCGTTTCACGTTCAGCTGCGTCTATAGGAGGCCGAGAGCTGTTCATAAAGCTGTGAGATCGTTGTTGCAACACGCCCAGTCGGTCAGTCGCTATATAGTCCTTGGTGACTTCAATGCCAAACACCCTGCCTGGCTATGTATCAACCATGACCCACTAGGGACGTACATTACCAAGACTGGACTAGTCGCCTACCACCCCGGGGTTCATACCTTCCGGCATTATTCCCTACCCGGATATACCTCAACTCTAGACCTCCTCCTGACCAGGGATCTGCACACCATAACGGGCTGTATAGCGCTCCCATTCGGTCCGTCAGATCATCGGCCGATTGCATATATTTTCGGAGGTAACCCCGCAGCCCCGACTGCTAGCAAGTACCTCTTAAACAAGGCCGACTGGAAAGGATTCAGGGTTAGCATTGAGGAAAATCTCCCCGTGATCGATCGCCTGAGTACAGAGGCAGAGGTGGATAGGGCGGTGCAAGTCATCACCACTACCATACTGGACTCAGCAAACCAGCATATCCCGAAGTTTAGTCCGCAACCCAACGCCATCAGGAAACCTCCAAAGCACATTCTTGCCCTCATTGGCCAACGCAATCATCTGAGGAACATTTTCCAGCGCTCTCATGACTATGAGTTAAAACCGGCCATCAATGCAATGACCCGGCAGATAGCCAGCCTCATGCGAGTCTGGAAAACTTCCCTCTGGCACGAACAGTTACTTAGGACTCATGATGACCACCGCCAGTTCTGGCGACTCGTCAAAACCTACGTAACTAAAAAAAGGACAGTGCACCTGACTTCCGGAGACGAACTGATGACGCCGGGGGAACAGGCTGAACGTTTGGCGAAGGCATACGAGGCGAGTGATGCTGCTCGGCTGGTAAATGCTCCACCAATCCCTGAGGGACAACTTCCCTGCCCCAATGAGAAACCCATTTTTTCCACCTTCAAAGGTCTTGAATCGGTACTACGGCGCACTAAAGGTAAAAAATCCTCTGGGCTAGACAACATCCCTTATGTCATGTTGAAGATGCTCCCTAGAAAAGGTAAAGCCTTCCTATTGAACATCTTCAACACCTGTATGAGAATCTCATACTTTCCTGAAGCATGGAAAAAAGCCGTTGTAGTACCACTACTTAAGCCGGGGAAGTCTGGTAAACTACCTGATCACTACCGGCCGATCAGCTTGCTCTCTCATATGAGTAAAATTTTCGAGAGACTTGTCCACCACCATTTGCTGACCCACTGTAGAGAGGAAAACATTATCCCCCCAGAACAGACTGGTTTCCTTAGAGGTGTTTCCTGTGACCATCACCTGGCAAAGCTCCAAGCGCACACCATAGAGCAGATGAACATGAACAAAGCCACGGCCTTTATATCCCTTGATTGCACTCAGGCCTTTGACAGTGTGTCTCACACACTGTTACTCCGACGCTTGGAAGAGTTTAACTTCCCAGGCTCGTTATGCCGTTTAATCCGAAGCTATCTTAGCCGAAGATCCTTCGTCGTGCGAGTCGGGGAAAGCTACTCGACTTCTAGCAACACCACCTGTGGAGTACCACAAGGGTCTGTACTGGGGCCACTGTTGTTTGTGATATTCACAGCACCCGTGGTCTCGGTTAAGCATGAAGGAGCGGTAGTAGCGGCCTATGCGGACGACATAGGGATTTATGCTTCAAGTGCCAACGCCCGTCATGCCCTTAAAAAGGCACAAAAGGCGTCGGTGTCAATTATTGATGATTTAAAGATGAATGGCATCAGGGTGAATCCGTCTAAGACGGATGCCATCGTGATGTCATTTCAGGAAGGCAAAAAGCGCCTCCCGACGACCTTCACAATTGAAGATGAAGATCGTCGTGTATCTAACTCTATCCTCTACCTTGGCGTCACTCTTGATAGGCATTTTACCTTCTCGAGTCACGTCAGGGGGAGGCTGAAACTGGCCCGACAAAAGTCCAATAGGCTCTACCACCTCCTCACTTCGCCCCAACTGTCGTTACGGCTTAAATGCCAAATTTATAAGTCGATTATTAGACCAACGCTGCTCCATGGTGCGCCGCTCCTTAAACATATTTACAAAACCACACTAAAAAGTCTACAGCAGTTCCAGAACTCCATCCTTAGGCGTATAGTTAAAGGCACGTCGCTCCAAAGGGCGCGTAATACTAAAATCTATGAGGAGCTGAAACTCCCGTCTATACCGAACTACATTAGCCGGAGGCACATCAAATTTTTTGATGGGCTGAAGGCGTGTAGCAACCCACTCTTTAGAGACATAGTTCCCCCTCCCAGACCTGGGAGGTGGCAAGGCAGTGTCCCCTTGGTCGACGTGCTCTCATTGGCCTAGGGATGGGGTGAGGACTCCCTTGTCCAAGCCTTTCTTCCTTTCTTCCTTCCTCTCCCCCCTTTCTTCTTCCTATCACCTAATCCCTTAAAGCGGTCTCTCCCTGCTTTGAATGTATAGAATCAGCGGCCTTGGCCGGTTTAGAGAACCCGCCTTCTGCGGACTCATTCTATGTATTGCTTAAAATACCTCCGGGTAGAAAAAGTACTATAATTATTTCCGTATATATATATTTATGTATTGTATATATATATATTGTAAATATTTGTTTATATAAATAAATGGAGATTCGAAACAAAAAAAAAAAAATGAGCACAATTCATTGAATTTTTCACATAAACTAAATAAAACAACTAGTTCATCTTATCAATGGAAAGGGTTGAAATTTGGTAAACAATATTGTATTACGGTTAGCGACTACAAACAACAAACACTTGTTCAATTCTCTTACAGTATAATATAGCAAAAAACCTTAACTAAGTAATAAAATTAAATTTTCTACTTCAAAATCCCCAATGAAGAACCATCAAAGGGATAAAAATCACTTTGGTCGTTAACCATATTATTGTATATAATTATTATTTATTATTCAAATTATTGCTGATTTAGCTTAAACTTTCTCTGACTAGCGGATGTCGACAGCAATGATAATTTTAAATAATATAAAATTGCATTAGTAATTTTATTAATTTAAATGGATATATATTTTACAATTGAGTACAAAGCTGTTTATTAGAATGGATTGCGCTACGCAGCAATAGTACGACCTAATTGCAATGTAGGTACCTTAATCACAATTATATAATTACAGTTGACAATTTAAACTATCGAATTCTCATAAGAGACAAGGTTATTTACTATCCTAACTAGTAAACGATTTATTATTAGTTAAAATAAATAATGTGAAAACAAATGGTTCACGAAAATACCTTCAAAATTGCGAGGGAACATTTAGTAGTATAAAAATAGAGGAAAATGCTAAATAAAACCAGCAATAGAGCATATTATTTTATCGTTAACTATTCATTATCTTCTTCGACTTGTATCTGAAAACTTACTGTCCACTTTATAATTATTATTAATTTAAATATTTAAGAATCGATTTTTAAGACTAGTATGCACCATGAAATATATATTTCCATTAAAAAATTAAATCCGATTTTTTTTATGATCGCGATCAATTTTCTAGTATAATATATGTGTGTGTGCGTGTTTAACATGTGTTTTTGCTTTATTTCAAAGCTTTTTAATTGAATAGCAAAAATCACACAGAAGACAGCATTCTCTTTACGAAACCTAGGTATATAAGTATTTCATTAAATTCCTTCTTGTTTAAAATTGAGTAATTGGATCTTAAACAAGAAGGAATAACTACCTTGACCAGTTTGTTGTAGTTATCCCTTCCTATTGCCAACGTAATTTAGTAAAAAACAACAAACAATTAAATTTACTGTTATTTTTTTATATTTCTAAAGTTCTTGAAATGTTTTGTATCTTACTAATCCTACTACTATTATAAATGCGAAAGTTTGTATGTTTGTCTCTCTTTCACGCAAAAACTACTGAACGGATTTGGATGAAACTTTACAGTAATATAGGCTATACATCAGAATAACACATAGGCTATAGCAAGCGCGGATTTAGGGGGGACACTGGGGCACGTGCCCCCCTCAGAAAGGTTTTATAGGTACTGTGGAGAATCCATTATAGTACATAATTAAAGCCAAATTACATGATCATAGTTGTTAAAATAACAGAAAGAACATGAGTGAAACTTTTGTTTTGATATCCTACTATTCTTATTAATATTATAAATGTGAAAGTTTGTATGTTTGTCTCTCTTTCACGCAAAAACTACTGAACGGATTTGGATAAAACTTTACAGTAATATAGGTTATACATCACAATAACACATAGGCTACAGCAAGGGCAGATTTAGGGGAGGCTTGGGGCACGTGCTCCCCCTTACAGTTTTTTGTGTTCTGTAGAGAACCTATTATAGTGCATAATTAAAGGCAAATCAGGAACCTAGCATCTTGAAATTTGCGGATAGGTTCTTTGTATAATTTAAGAAAGAAATTTGGATGATTCCACCTCCAAGGGTTTCCAAGAGTTGAGACATATGAAATTTTGGATTATTTATTATTATTAGTAAATTATTTATTTAAAATGATCTGTCACGAAACTTTATGTGGCAGACCAAATTCCATACGAGCGAAGCCGTGGGCAAAATCTATCTAGTATTATAAATGTGAAAGTTTGTATGTTTGTCTCTCTTTCACGCAAAAACTACACAACGGATTTGGATGAAACTTTACAGTAATATAGGTTATACATCAGAATAACACATAGGCTACAGCAAGAGCGGATTTATGGGGGGCACGGGGGCCCTTGCCCCCCCACAGTTTTTTCGGTACTGTGGAGAATCCATTATAGTACATAATTAAAGGCAAATCACATGATAATAGTGGTTAAAATAACAGAAAGAACAAGAGTGAAACTATTGTTTTGATATCCTACTAATATTATAAATTCGAATGTTTGTATGTATGATTGTTACTCATTCATGCAAAAACTACTGAACGGATTTGGATGAAACTTATTGTGTTAAGTAGATTATACATCATAGGCTACAGCAAGGGCAGATTTGTGTGGGGGCACTGGGGCATGTGGCCCCCCATTACAGTACATGATTAGAGGCAAATCAGGAAATCAGTTTTGAAGTTAGACATCTGAAGTTTGGGATGTACGAGTAAGTTATATTTTTAAAAAATAATTAAATTATTTATTTAGAATGATCTTTCATGAAACTTTAAGTGGCAGACCAAATTCCACGCGAGTGAAGCCGCGGGCATAAGCTAGTATTAAATAAAGCAACTATTTATGGAGCAATTATCCTTTGAATAAATAAAAGTTTCTATAAAACTTACACTGACTATTCTCCCTTCAATAAATTGGAAATTCAGCTCACCTGAAAAAATAATAGGATTTTAAAAATAAATTCCAAAAATATAAAGTGATTTAAATTAATGAATAATAAAATAAAAGTGATTTAAATCGTTAACTAAACTTGAGAAATAATCTATGAAAGTTAAAATATCGATATATCATTCATAACCAGTTATTGTAGGTAATTAAAGTTATTTTAAACCCAAATACCTTAAATTTTTTGTCATAAGCTGCTCAAATCAGCGACAAAAATTTTAATTTAATTTATTTAGATAATGTGAATGAATGAATGAATGAATGAATTAAGCCGTTAATATATAGAGAAATATAAAACAAAATAAAATGGTTAACGAAAAACTAATAATATTTACGAAAATATTTACATATTTGTAAAGTGCCTAATATTGTAAATTAAATAACAATAATAAATAATAAGATTTTTATGAAAGATGAGTTAATTAATTAATTAATGTAATAATATAATTGCTCTTTACAGACCTTCCCTTATGGTCTAACTTCCCGGAGTGACCAGCTCTTTTGGGAAGTGAAGTTTGACATTAATTCCTGCAACTTAACTTTATTTACCATATACATTAATTTAATTAAATTTAACATATATATTTCTAAATTATCAAAATTAGTTTTAAATATTGATATATTTAACTATTTATAAAAAACCAATAAATAATATTCTGAAATCCCTATTATGTCCCAATAGATTTTATTTAAGGCTTATTCTAATTCCGTTAATCTGTCTTCACTTGACCGAGTCCTCGCTATGATCGTCCTTATAAAGAGGGAGCTATCTCTTCTTTCCTTGTGCTATGGTTTCTGCCCACTGTTTAAACAATCTCTACTGCTATCATTTGAAGAATAGTTTGTATTTTGATTCGTTTTGGGTTAGTATCTATCCAGGTTGTTGCCTCTTTGTTTCTTGGCTTTATTTTTCGGTTTATTCCTTATCATTTATATTTAGATGATAATGTAACCCATAATAATTTGTGAGTTTTTTAGAGAATAATTTTGCCGAAATTGGAAATGTCTTTTGCTTAATTACATCTCAAATTCGTATACATTAAAATATTAATAACAATAATGGCAACCTAGCAATTACGTTTAATCAGTATCCGAATCACACCTTTAAAAAAATATTAGAAACTAAACTCTTCGGGAAATATAACTAAGTTTGAAACGAGAAGTACAAGTTTCAGATTCTTGAAAAATTACTTTTTAAATGGCTCTTATCCAGACACCAAATAGAAAAATGTCCAACCCTATTTTACTCTCTAACTTTCTTCAAGGATGTGAATAAATTACTTGAATTGATGGATCAACAAACAACAATTTAAGATACTCCAATAAATAATTATGCAGGAATTCCTTCAAAGAAATAGGTAGGTTGAAAGATAGCTAGATGACTAGAGTAAAAGGCATAGTGTCACATTTAATTAGTATGTAACGCCTGTATTTAAATGTAATTAAAATAATAACAGGTGCGGCTTTTAGCAAAAAAAAAAAAACAAATAAAAAGGGGTCGTTAAATGAGGCGAAGGAGAAAAGTCTAAAGGATTTACTGAATCATACGTGGGATGATTGAGTTAATATTCTATGATTAGACCAGCCGCAATGGGGGAAAATATATATTTAATTAAATATATAAAAATTAAATAAAAATACAAATTAAAAACCGTAATACCGACAATTAATTGTAACCTTTATAATTCCAGAGGAAATCGATGAAATGAGTGGAATGAAGCCATTCGTTTGATATATATATATATATATATATATATATATATATATATATATATATATATATATATATATATATACCATTATTATTATTATATAATTTGGCCGTCTATGGACCGCACATAACTCAAGATTTATGGTGTCTTCTTTCTTCTTCTCTTCTCAGTACTTCTTTATTTTCTCCCCAATTGTTCTCTGATCATCTGTCCACACTCTCTTCGGTCGAGGCTTAGGCTTGTCTTCTTCATAGGTTGCGTTTTCTATCAGTAGCCTGAAGCGGTTCTTGTCACATATTAGTTCTTCTTTAACTCCTATTGTAAATATAAACATTTTTTCAGAAACAATCGAAGCAATAGTTGTTTGAACCTATCAAATGTATAGACTATTTTTAATTTTTCACCTTCTATTTTTGTCTACTTAATTATTTATTGAAAATGTTTGAAAATATTAAACGCTTAAATGTTTATATCGAGAGTAGAAACTCGAAAAGAAATAGTAAATAAAAAATTAAGCATTCCCATCCCCTTATAGTAACCTAGATGTATATTGCAGTTTTCCGTTAGCGACTCCGATCCACCAGAAACCGGTTAGGAAGTTAACATAATTATTTTATTAGATCAGATCATCAATGTAGCTAATTATTTTTTTAATGATACCCCAATGCACGAGCAATGCAGTAATTGCAATGTTTAAATCTCAAGGATAAAATACAATGTTCTCTGTTACATTGTTAAGCGTACCCAAGCTTGAGTGAAAACAAGAAAACAAAAACAAAATTAACACGTCTAATCAGGGATGAAAATATATTCAAATGTGTCAAACAATATCGATGTTAATATATATTTTTCAGGAAAATGAGAAGGAAAAATGTTTATACGATAAATTATAAACACTCATAATACAATTTTATGTCAATGTAACCCTAACCATCTGACATAACCACACGTATTCATACACCAACAAACCCTCAGATTCTTCACCTCATGCCAACTATCAGACAACACACTCATGCGAGAAACAGGAAAGTATACAAAAATAACACCAAAATACAGACAAACGAACAAAACACATAGGTACTATTGTAAATAATATCCATTTTGTAATATGTTATACTATATAAATTAATATGTTCATAGATGTTATAAATAAGAACAATGTTATAAATAATAATGTTATATGTTCTTATATATAAATTTTGTAATTATTAGTAATCCTGTGTACTTCTTTTTTCTGTTGGTTTTTTAATTTTACCAACAACAAAAACTTATTAACCTGTGACAAGCATTGCATGTAAATTCATTTTCATTGTAAGGAATTATCCCGCCAATTTTTAAATATATATATGATTTAAAATAAAATAAAACAAAATATTTTAAAAAAAAATCTGACAACCCCATATCTGGTCTATAGTCTAGGGCGCTAAGCATGAATCTGTGTGTCTGACAATCCCGGCACAATATAAGTCTGTCACTCAAAATTGCATCAAATTTAACCCGAAACATCTATTTTTGAATAAGGGCACATTTTGAAGCTGGATAAAGGCTCAAAGCGGGCGGGTTTATCGCACTAGGACGCATCACAGACGCTTAAGCACGCTTCGAACCACATTCAATAGATGTATCTTTGAATTTGAAATTAAATTTTTTGGGCCTGAATGTTACTTTTTAAAATGTTTTTTTCGAGAGATCAAGGAACCGATTAAAGTTCCCAACGAGCAGAGTCGATCGGTTTTGACACAATATCTCATTTAAATTATGCAGCGACATAAGGATATAGGAATATAAGGAAAACTTTCTATGGCTGATAAGCCAAATTATTAGGAAATAACGTTAATGCTTCCTAAATTCAAATAAAAATACATTTCAGACGAAGGATAGTTGTCGAATATATTGAATGTTCAGCCATTTTCCTTCTTAGCAATAGAATATAATGAGGTGTATATAAAAAAATGAACGTTTTTTAACTAAATATTTGTATTATTATTTCTATTATGGCGACTAATAGTATCTTTCGACACACCACACTCCCTGGCTTACTTAGTACTTGTGGGCGGATTTGACTCAACAGCTTCCTTCAGAACCTCATCAATATTCATTAATGGTCGCCCGGAGCCATTCTTCCATTCCAACGTCGTATTTCCACTGCTAACTTTTTCAAACCAACGCCGCGCAGTGCAAGGACACCTATCCCTTCATATTCAATAATTTCACGAGTGCTTCAGCGGCTGTGAATTTTTTTTCCAATAATGTCTTAAAATTACGAGAATTTCGTAGGACGCCGTCATGTTTCTTCTTTGAAATAAATAACTAAACAGAGGCTTTTTTTTTTTTTAAGAAGTCCAGTGTGAGTAAACAAGCTTGGAGAATGGTCTAAAGGGATTATTAAGTGTTGGTAAATAATATATAGTATTAAAATATTTACAGACTATTGAACTCTGGAATTTGATAAAACGGTCATTTTTTTATACATCCTATTAGATTCTATTTTAACTGTTACTGTTTTTATTTCACATTTTTTAAGTCTATAATTAAACTGTTTTTAATTTTCTTGTTAGGGCATATTAAAACTATTTTATTGTAACAACGAAAGACAAAGAGGATTTACTAATACTTCAAAATATCGAGAATGATAATAAAATTTCAAATTTTCCGTGCCAGGATACGGGCTCATTCATCCACGGTTCTGACATAAAATAAATTTCGTAGACATTCTTCAGAAAAGTTATTAAATTTATTTATCAATTGAACATTAAGATCTGTGGATTCATTATTTTGGACCATGTAGCGACAAAAAAAAAATAAATAAATTCATAGGTAAATTCCTAAAATGAGCATGACAGGCTAGGGACTTACAGGTGATAATGGGTAAGTTTTCTCAGGACTGCAAGTTATACGAAAGAAATGGTGAAATATGTTCAAGAGGATCATACTGATACGAAAAATTTATAAATAGATTATTAATGGATGGCCAGTGAAAGTAAACAGAACAGGACTTTAATCAACATTATTAGAATGGAATCACCTAGATATGGGTGGTCGGATTTACTAGTACGCTCAAATTGTAGTATTTCCGAAAATCTAGCAACCTAAAAAGGAGTATTAATTCTGTTAGTAATCGGTTTAATGCGGAATTTTAGTTTTTATAAATTGTAGCCAAGCTTATATTTTATTATAATATATTTCAAATCGAAATATTTGTCGAGTCATCATACGATTTTCTTAGTCCATATTCAATACAGTCACTATAAAATATTTGAAAAATACCAACTGATTATATTTTATGCTATTGATATTGCGATTACTTTAATGATGCCCAAAGCACGAGCGATGCAGTTATAGCAATGTTAATACAATATTTCAAGGACAGAAAACTATGTTTTCTATTACCATGTTATGCACTTCCCACCTGTCCATTTTCAGTTAATCCTGAACATTAAGAAACCTCTAGAAATCTATGATGTATTTCAGAACGAAAAAATTACTCGTCATCATAAACACCCAGTTTAATTAAAATAACTTAATCATTAACTTTATCTGCCAATTCACTCTGTATTCTTTCCTCTTTCTTGAGTCTGAAAGAAGAAAATATATAAATATTAAATAAATTATTTATTATTAAACATGAACCCATTCATCTAGATGGCAAGAATAAGAAATGAGTGCGCCCACTGAAAATAAGGTGAAATTTGTGGTATAATTATATTGACACGGAATCTGATGCCATGGTTCCCTAATTGACTTCAGCTCATTAATCATTCAAGTGGAAATTTACATTGAGATTAAATGCTCAAAACTGCCAATCTAGATTCCTGTCATTTTTCAGCAATTGGTTTACGGCATAAGAAGAAATTATTAAGTAATCTAACCGTTTCTGGATGAATTGAATCCGAGAGCCCCAATTTGTCATGATATAATTATCTACGGAATGAAGCAGAAAAAAATAAATAAAAATAGAGTGTGTGCTTAAGACCGCACGCAGAATTGAAAACTGCAAAATATTCTGTAATAGCTTTTGCCCCCGGCAAAATTCGTGGAAGAATTCTTCGGTCACGTGGAATTTGGTCTGGCACATAAAGTTTTGTGACAGATCATTTTAAATAAATAATTTAATTTTTTGTTAATATAAGTTACTCGTGCATTCGAAATTTCAGATGTCTAGCTTCAAAACTGACGGATTCCATACAATCTTTGAACCTCTATTATATATTATAGGGTTTGAAATTGCGGTTGGAATTGTCCAAATTCCTTTCTCAGTGCTCATTTAAGCTACACAATGCTATCTGCAAATTTCAAGAAGTTCAGTGGTTTCTGCTGTGCGTTGATCGCTGGATGTGTTAATCAATCAGGATACAGGTTTATATAAACTTCTTCTGTGTGGTGTATTAATAAAAAGCCTATGTCCTTCCCCAGGCTTGAGATTATCCTTATCGAATTTCATCACAAACGGATCAGCAGAGCTGATCCAATACATTGACATTGATTAACCAACGGGACGGACAGAAGTTACTTTACTTTACGCTTACAGTTGTTCGGGTCAGTAAAAGGATCAGGATGTGATAAATATCAATAAATGATATTGAATTTATTGAAAAGAATTACTTTGAATAACGGTTTCCCTTGTCGTACGGCAGCAGCGAGAAATTAAAACTGAAAGGATTAGAATAATGTACATATGTAGGTAATTTATCGATGTGTTGTAATTTAGCGGTATAACCTATGTTACTGTTAAGTTTCATCCAAATCCGTTCAGTATTTTTTGCGCGAAGGAGTAACAAACATACATCCATTCTCACCAACTTTCGCATATATAATATTTATTAGTAGCAAAAATATGAAGATTTTGCGAGTAAGAAACACGTGAGGAAGCTACTAAGGGGGGGACCCTGTATTTATTCTAACAATATTTAAAATATTTAACAAGTAAATTAAATAACCGCGATTACCTACTATGTTGGAGGTAATATTGAGAATGTGTTATAACCTAGTACTTTTTAATGATATTTATCGTTATATTATGACCAAATTACACAAAATTATTATAAATTGTAGCCTATGTATTATTCTGATGTATTACTGTAAGTTTCATCCAAATCCATTCAGTAGTTTTTGATTGAAAGAGTAACAAGCATACATACAAACTTTCACATTTATAATATTGGTGGGATTAGTAGAATATATATACAAGAAGTGACTTACCTCTTCGATCGGATCACTCTATATAATAAAAATAACAATAATTATGTTTTTATAATGTTTAATGTATATAATGTCTTTCAATATATAATATTAGCACGATAAACCACTAACTTACATACACTAACCTCACAATGTAAACCAAATAATTATTATTACGAATCAATAATAACTATTAAATAATTTATAACAATTATTACGTATTAATTGAATATACTAAACACAGCGAAGAGCAGCTGACTCGATCTTTCTCGCTACTTCGGCGGTCCCGAGTTTACCCGATCGAGCCTTTCACCTCAGAGCGTGACGGATCAGTTTAACTTACTACCTACGAAAAAATTGTGTGTGCGGTGCGCCAAAAGAATTTTTCACTTCAAAAAGAAACGAAAATTGAGAGAGTTCTATTCCTATATCCCAGATATTAGAGAGAGTAATCTACAGTTAGGTTGAGACGAAGTTCGAGATCGATTGGTAAGTTTTTAAATAAGAATACTCGTATTTTATCTATTTATTTCTGATGTTTACATTAGTAAGATACAAAGAGTTTTGTTAGACATAATGTATTTATTTATAGATGATGTTGACGAATCGAATCTCGAGTACAGACAGACGTTGATATGGTTTTAAATACTTTTTTCGTATGAGGAGTAGTGACTTAGAAGTTCTTCTGAATAAGATACAAGGAACACACACCCTTCAGAAGATCTATCTATTCCTCCAGATGAACGTTGAAGTGAAGATGAATCTATTCGCAGATGAACTTGCAGTTACTCTGCGATTCTTAGCGACGGGAGATTCTTACCACTAGTTAAGTACAACTGAACCTGCGAGGAGCCAAGGGTTGGCACGTCCCCACTCCCCGCTCTCAATGGCTTCTTTGTAACAGACCGACACTCGAGCGATTTTCGTTGGCACACCGTTGGCTCGACGGGATACACCAACGGCCACGCCCACTTAGCATTGGCTTTACCAGGTTGGCAGGCCAACGGCCAACCGCGGTATAGTGTGGAAGCGCCTTTAGATAGGAAGTAACAGAGATTAATAATATCATTGTTGTGTTTAGGATTCAATACTGTATAAATATTGTGATCGTATGAACTTACGTTATATATTTATTTCTAGATTATGTATGAAATGAACTGTGTGGGTTTAAATCGTCACAGGATTTATTTAAGCATGGAGGGCAATTGTCTTCAGTATTAATTCCGTGGGTTGTTTTATTGGCGTGAACAACTATATGCTTGCTGGGGAAACTCCAATTTGGTTTAGAAGTCGTATTCTCTCTACGGGTAGATCTGATGTCAGGTATGGCTGTACTGAATATATACAGAATAAATATTTGTACTCAATATACCGAATTCTCTATTTACCTCTTGTTCGTATGACATTTCGTTGTATTTATTTTTCATTTCGTTTTTACGTGTCAGCACTAATTGAGGGTTTTGCTCAGCCCACAACTAGCTATATCCTAAATCTGATATCTTACACTCAAATCGACTGGCCCAGTTAAATATAATTACATTAGTAGAGGAATTTTAAACCGATAACATTTTATTAAAACATATTTTAGGTAGTCTATTATTACACATTAGCAAGGTTTTCAACCACCAGTTGATTGTAAGTTTTTAACCTAGCAATTTAAGCTTTAAAGAGCCTGTTTCTGGTCTTATTATGTAACCTGGGGATCAGATTTGTAAAATCTGACCTTAATTTTCTCTATTTTATCTCAGTATCTTAATGACCATATTTCACAGGAGTATAAAACTGAACGAATTAAACTATTGAAAAGCTTAGTTTTTAAGGTCCAGGAAGATGAACTAGAGTTGAATATAACCTGTTTAACCGAAGAAATAGCGATACCAGATCTAGCCATCATATCTTGACTTGCCAAATAAAAAAGAGCCAAGTTTGAGAAAATTATACCGAAGAAGCGGCAAGAACTTACAGTTTCAATTTTATTGTGGTTATAGCACAGGGATTGTTTTTAAGAGTACCTTGTGTGAATACTCGTAATTGGTTTGAAGAAATAATTAATTTTTAAAAGCTGTCATCCTCGCTCCTATCTTCTTCGCACGACGCTATGGTCCACAAAGGACTTAGGCCTCCTCGACAATTTTCCTCCACTTCGACCGATCTCCGTGTTCTCTCATCTCCATGAGCCTAAGGTCTGCTTCCACATCATCCAGTCATTGATTTTTAGGCCTGTCTCTTACTCTTTCTCCATCTAGACATCTTTCTTCAGCTTTTTAATCTATTCTATGTAAGTGGCTTAACCATGTTTATTTTGCTTCTTTGATACAAAACACTATGTCAGGTTATACATACATTATGATGCGGCAACACATCCATTCCCCATCAAAAAGGAAGACTTTGTAAAATCATTGACAAGCAGAAGAGATTAGACTAAAAAGAAGAGGAAGTACGCCATTTCCAAAGTAGATCGTTATAAAATGAACTTGATTTTTCCAGAAAAACAACACAAAGACAATGCGGGATATGAGATGCAGCAGAAATCGCATAACTCCATAGGTGCTATCGGATTCCTCTAAAGATCCTCTTTCCAACATCGAAAATTTTTATATTTGTTATTGTGTTTCCTTTATCTACAGAAAAAAGGGCCTTTAGTTTTCTTCAAATCCTTTACTGGCCATTTTTCCGGATAGTAAAAGAAGAATAAAAAAAAAAGTATAAACGTAGACACTAAATATTGGCAAGGAAGCCAATTTTTTTTCAGATAGTACAACGAAAGTTGAGATTTAAAGATTAATCGCGATTAAACAGGGGAAAACGATAAAATATTGGAATGAAATATGTACAGCACTTAGTATGGGAGTATATTTGAACGGTGCAAGGGAAAAGCCAACATAATCAGAAAAGTGTGTTTCTAAGGAAATTAATAATACAGATTTGAAACCTTATATGGTAAAAAATACTGAACGGATGTTTTTAACTGTTTCCATATCGAACAGGATATATGAATGCTATGAAATGAATATTTTCAAACCTTTTCAACTTAGTTGGGTTTTCCCCAGATCCCAACTGACTCAGTTGTTTTTTCTCCTGTACGACGAACTAAAATACCTAAATAACCCGCGACTGCGTTGTTTGTTCCCGTGCGTACCTCGGCAAGTTGAAAGAACGACTTTGACGATTCACATGGCATATTTATCTCAATATTTAATTTTTTTGACTTAGTTGTTTTTTTTCAGTCAGAAACTTACCAAAATTATGCCAAAAAATAAAATTAAATCAGGAGTATATTTTATTCTCCATTAGTTGTTTATTTACATATGAATGACTAATGTGCTGTGACTAGTAGCAGTTATTCTGTCTCCTAGCTATAGCAGTAAGGAATTAATTTAATTTAAATAGTAGAAATGTAAGTTGTACAAATTTTTAAGAGACTGACTACCTATCAGGTTATTTTATTTATTGTATCCGACAAAAGGGTGTTCATGACTGTATTGGCAAAATCGTTAAATTATTTTATTTTTAATCATTTAGAGAGGGGACTTGGTGAGTTACAAATGTATCGCAATAAGTTTCGATCGTCAGGAAAATTTCAGAGGGCTAATACAGATTTTTTGTTTTTTGATGTAAGCTAGATAACAGAAATCCTATTTTTGATAACGGCTGTTATAACTCAATTTTAATATCGTATTAAGTATGTCGAAGCTTCTTTAAAATTAGTTAATAATTTATAAATCATTGGCTTAAATTTGAATGAACATTTTCCTTAAAAAAAAAAGAAAGAAAAGAAAAAGGGTTTTGGATGTGAATTAACCGAAATTAATGAATCTCATTCGGTTTCATTTCAAATTCGTGAAAATGGCACAGTAATTAGTAATAAAACTTATTGCAGAGATTAAAAAAATCTTTATGAAAAAAGTTTGAGTAGATTTTGTTTTATTTCCCTTTTAAATGTTTATAAGTGCTTCCTTATTGATATTTTTAATTCAATTTTATCATTTTCAATAAAGAAAGCAGATAATTTTTTTTTTTTTTTTACTGAATTTATCATTTCTTAAAATTATTTTTTATTTATTTTATTTGCAAAAGATAATGTTGTTCTTAAAATTATTTTAATTATTAACATGTTTTTGACGATAACGTATCTAAATTATCTCTGGGAGATATTTTATATTTATTATAAAATATTTAAATTAACGGATATCAGAAAACCTGATTTATCGGCCGATGATGGAAACGTAATATATAATAATTTTAAATAAACATTCCATTATAAACCATTTTTTCTTCTTAAGAATAGTACACTTTATTTTCTTCTTAAAAATTTAATCTATCAACAATATATAGTACAAAAATGAAAAATATTATTTTTTAAATATTTTATTTGAAAAGAAAAGATATGGCCAGGACCGGGACTCGAACCCGGGACCTTCACCTCTCCGTGGTGACGCCTTATCCATCTCGGCTATCCTGGCTTCGCTTCACGGCCAGCCATATCTCCTCTTTTCAATTGATCCTACATCTCCGTGTTCTCGCACTTTGCGATGTATAAACGGGGAGAATGTTACTTTAACATTATTTTATTTTGGATCTAGTTGACTTTAAGTCGTAAATATTATTATAATTTATTTTATCTTTATATTATATATTTTTTTAAATATTTTATTTGAAAAGAAAAGATATGGCCAGGACCGGGACTCATTTAATAATAAGTCAATATTGCGCACCATTTACTTGAAACTATTACTAATGATTGATTTTTCTTTCAAAGTAAGGCACAGAATGTCATTATTCTGCTCCGACCACGGATAGAGATACAGGCACTCATACAAAGTGTATACGAAGATATATATAATGTTTATAAGGAATAAAAAAAATGAACTCATTCGAATAATGGAATTCGCATCAATAAAAGTATTACACTAATTTTCAATTGTTTTAGCACAAATCGAACGGTGTTGCCAAAGGTCTTCCAAAAATAATCTAAAAGTAAATTAAATAGATCTAACATTCACGTACAATAACTACTAAAGTAAAGGTGCGATATAAAATTGAATACAGACTTTACAAACTTCAATCAAATATATTATAATAAATGAAGAATAAAAATAAACAAAATAAAACAAGGCGATCACATCCCTTTCAATATACAGCAAGTCGCAAGGTGCGATCAAGTACATAACATGAATTAAAAATAGTTAATAATCTGACAATTATATTATTTATAAATAAATCGATAAAGATAAACAACTTAGCTCTCTACATTAGAAGAAATTTATCATAAAATATATATGTATCCTACTGCGAAAGTTTGTATGTTTATCACTCTCACGCAAAAACTACTGAACGGATTTGGGTGAAACTTTACACTAATATAGATTATAACCTTCTGTAATGTATACATCAGAATAACACATAGGCTACAGCAAAGGCGTATTTAGGGGGGGGGGCACGGCCCCCTTAAATACGCGCCCCCAGACAGTTTTTTAGGTACTGTAGAGAATCCATTATAGTACACAATTAAAGGCGAATCACATGATAGTAGTTTAAAAAATAACGGAAAGAACATGAGTGAATCTATTTGTTTTGATATCCTACTAATCTTATCTTACTAATATTATAAATGTGAAAGTTTGTATGTTTGTCTCTCTTTCACGCAAAAACTACTGAACGGATTTGGATGAAACTTTACAGTAATATAGGTTATACATCAGAATAACACATGGGCTATAGCAAGCCCGAATTTAGGGGGGGGCGCAAGGGGGCAGGTGCCACCCCGACAGTTTTATAGGAACTGTGGAGAATCCATTATAGTACATAATTACAGGAAAATAACATGATCATAGTTGTTAAAATATCAGAAAGAACACGAGTGAAACTATTTGTTTTGATATACTACTAATCTTACTAATATTATAAATGTGACAGTTTGTATGTTTGTCTCTCTTTCACGCAAAAACTACACAACGGATTTGGATGAAACTTTACAGTAATATAGGTTATACATCAGAATAACTCATGGGCTATAGCAAGCGCGGATTTAGGGGGGCGCACGGAGGCATGTGCTCCTCCCCACCCCCGACAGTTTTAGAGGTACTGTGGAGAATCCATTATAGTACATAATTAAAGGCAAATCAGGAATTTAGCATCTTGAAATTTGCAGATAGGTCCTTTGTATGATTTAAGAAAGAAGTTTGGATAATTCCACCCTTATTATAATAAGGGTTCAAAGGTTGTATGGAATCCGTCAGTTTTGAAGTTAGACATCTGCAATTTTGTACGAGTAACCCATAGTGAAAAAAATTAAATTATTTATTATTTTAAATTATTGTTAAAAAGCACTGTCAAGAAACTTTATGCGGTAGTCCAAATTCTATTCGAGCGAAGCCGCGGGCAAAAGCTAGTCTTAACTTACTAATATTATAAATGTGAAAGTTTGTATGTTTGTCTCTCTTTCACGCAGAAACTACTGGACGGATTTGGATGAAACTTGACAGTAATATAGGTTATACATCAGAATAACACATAGGCTACAATTTATAATGATTTTGTGTAATTTGGTCATAATATAAGGTATTTCATTAGTTAAGGTCTCCCTTATGACGTAGGCGATAACCAGCGCCTTCTACATTTCCCTACCGGCACTTTCCCCCGCCACTTCACCTCTTCATTGTTTATCTTCCTAACCCTTATTTTGTTTTCCGAAATGGTTTGTATCAGTTGCAGAAGGTCTTACACTGATTTTGATGCCAGTTTCGGCATAAATTAAGTTTTTTACTTTCAGTTTCTACCAAAGTTTCAGTTCCTATCAAAGGGAGAAATAATCGCTAAATAATGAAGAAAAATTCAAACAATACCATCAGTGGTTTACACTTATTTTAAAAAAATATCTAACTAGATGAGTGAGCAGCCACATCCTACTAATCCTACTAATATTACAAATGCTAAAGGTTACAGTAAATAACCGCGATTAGCTACTGACCATATGTTGGCGGTTATATTGAGAATCTGCTATATCGAAGTACTTTTTAATAATGAAATAGTACTGAATACTTTGATCTATTAAATTTGTGTAATTTATTTATTATTAACAGCACAATGAAAAAATTAATTAATATTTAATTTTAAATGTATTTTATAATCCTACTAATATTATAAATGCGAAAGTTTCTATGTTTGTCTTTCTTTCAGGCAAAAATACTGGACGGATTTGGATGATACTTTGTATGATACATCAGAATAACACATGGGCTACAAAAAGGGCGGATTTAGGGGGGGTACGTGCCCCCTAGACAGTTTTTTGTGTGCTATGGATAATCTATTATTATACTTAATTATAGGCAAATCACATGATCATAGTTATTAAAATAACAGAAAGAACATGAGTGAAACTATTGTTTTGATATTTTAATAAACTTTTGAAATCTTTCGATAGATACTACAAGTTTATTTATAAGTTATTGTTGATTTTTTCCTCGATGTCCCGTTTTGCCCTCCCAGAAAAAAATCCTGGATCCGCCCCTGGGCTACAATTTACAATGATGTGTAATCGTGTAATGATAAATATCAAGTAAGTCGGATAAAATTCTGCTCTCTGAGTAGCTTTCTCACGTGTTTCTTACTCGCAAACTCTACATATTTTCGATGAATATCCAGTAACATATTTTACAGGAGTATATTGCAGTAGGAGTAGGACCGCCAAAACTAAAAACACATTGATAAATTAACTACATATGTACATTATTCTAATCCTTTTAGTTTTAATTTCTCGCTGCTGCCGTACGACAAGTGAAACCGTTTTACTAAGTAATCCTTTTCAATTAATTCAATAAAATTACATAATAATCCTTTACTGCCACGAACAACAGTAAACTTCTGTCCGTCCCGTTTGTTAATCAGTGTCAATGTAGGTTTCACTACTGTGCTAATCCGTTTGTGATAAAAGTTGATATAGATAATCTCAAGCCTGGGGAAGGACATAGGCTACTTTTTATCAACACACCACACAGGCGAAGTTTATATAAAACTGTAACCTGATTGACTAACACACCCAGTAGTCAACGCACAGCTGAAATCACTGAACTTAGCATCTTGAAATGTGCAGATAGGTTATTTGTATAGCTTAAATGAGCACTAAGAAAGGAATTTGGACAGTTCCACCCCCAAGGGATTTCCCCTTCATATAATAGTGGTTCAAAGATTGTATGGAATCCGTCAGTTTTGAAGTTAGGCATCTGAAATTTTGGATGTACGAGTAGCATATTCACAAAAATTAAATTATTTATTTAAAATGATCTGTCACGAAACTTTATATGGCAGACCAAATTCCTTGCGAGCGAAGCCGCGGGCAAAAGCTAGTAATATTATAAATGTGAAAGTTCGCATGTTTGTCTCTCTTTCACGCAAAAACTACTGAACGGATTTAGATGAAACTTTACAGTAATATAGATAATACATCATAATAACACATGGGCTACAGAATAATACACAGGGCACGTGCCGCTCCCTAGACAGTTTTTTTTGTTCTGTGAAGAATCCATTATAGCACATAATTAAAGGCAAATCAGGAACTTAGCACCTTGAAATTTGCGGATAGTTCTTTGTATAATTTAAGAAAGAAATTAGGATAATTCCACCCCCAAGGGTTTCCCCCTTAATATAATATGGGTTCAAAGATTGTATGGAATCTGTCAGTTTTGAAGCTAGACATCTGAAATTTTCGATGTACGAATAACTTGTAGTTAAAAAAAAAATTAAATTATTTATTTAAAATGATCTGTCATGAAAACTTATGTGGCAGACCAAATTCCACGCGAGCGAAGCCGCGGGCAAAAACTAGTGTTTGTACAAAACTGAAAAATAAAATGCAATAATTTCAACTATAGAACATTAAGATAGTTTAATTTCCCGAACATGAAAACACTCGCGAAAGATATATTATCGTATAAATATAATTGTAGGCATATATACATACATATTTACTTGTGCATATTAGAGCATGTTACTTCTTCTTGCATGTTACGGATTTCCATACACATATTAATGTATAATATTGACTAATTTATTTACAAACATATTAATGTATAAATATTTTTATTTTGAAGAGAAAAGATCGCCTGGCTGGGATTCGAAACCGGGTCTTCCGCAATTGTAGCGCGGTGCTCTACCAACTAAGCTACCAGGCTCGTATCCAGGCCAGACAAATCCATTCTCTTCACCGATCCTATATCCCCAGTACTCGCAATTGCGCAACTGCGGAAGACCCGGGTTCGAATCCCGGCCAGGACAAATCTAAATCTCTTCAAGGTAAAATATTTAAATATTTAAATAATCAGAATAAAATAAAATAAAAAATTATAAATATTAATACATAGTTTCTGTTTTTTCTTCTGATATGGAGAGATGAGATCTTAGTTGTGTAATGTTTAGGATAACAGTTATCGTACTTCTGAATTCTGCATTGTGCTTTGAAAAAAAAATGCGAGGAATGTTAGTGTGATTGAAGTGTTGACTCAAAAAAAGTAATAATAATCAAAACCTTGAATAGCTTAGAAGCATTTTTTTTTGCTGTATCAAAACTATTTTTTTTTCAGACGGCCTTTGGCGAAAATTCCTAATCCTGACCAACTATAAATCGTTGCCGTCTTCTATTTTTCATACCAACAGCACTGTATATCGCCTGTGGCCTATTTTTCTGCTAGATATATTTTAAAATTTATGTTTATTTATTTTTGCATATTAACACCCTAATTTCATTTTGTGGAGTTATAACTAAATATTTTGATAACAAAAAAAATATAATTGTTGGAAATTAAATCATCACGCCTAATTTCAGCAATATTCAGTTGTAAAATGTTTAAATGTTTTGCTTAAAAGCTTTTGTTTTTCATTTTTGCCGTGAACCAATTCATTTCTATTATTGATTTACTAAAATTGCATTAAAATTATTATTTAAGAGACAGCCTAGTGCAACATGATTTCGCAAGTACGTTTCCGTCTCTAGATTGCATAATAGTATGTGCTATTCACAGAGATATCGTGCTAGACTGTTTCTAAATATTATAAATAACACAGAAACATTTAATGAAATTAAAACTCAGTAACGCTGAGCAATCAAGTTTAAAAGGCAGTAGGTATTGATAGTATTGGCAGAATGTTTGATCTATTTAACACTATAAAAATCGAGAATCCAAGAAATATTATGTGGTCTCCTCTCAATACTTCAATTCCTACATTTCTTTATGTAAACGTGACAAAAACAAAAAAAACTGTACCACTACAAACCGTGAACGGGTCTGGGGTTCAGTACATGCTAGAGACTGTACTGTTTCATGGATCACGCTCAACCGCCAGATTTTCCCTCCTTAATTTGGGTACCCTATTTTTATAATACTTTATAGAGGCTGGATGAGCCCCAGGAGGGTCCTGGATCCCATATGATCCATCAACAATAAATAAAAGTCTTGGCGTGCAGCGGGATTTGACCCAGGATTTCCAGCATGGCAACTCAGTGCTCTACCACTGAGCCACTCCGCTCCATATGTAACAAACGGTAAGTTAAATTTTTTTTTTTACATATTTTCACAACGGTTGGCCGCCATGATGTAAACGAGGTGCTGATTAATGGCTGGTAGTTTTATTAGATGCATTTACCTAATTCTATTTTACCGGTTTATAATAATGATAATTATAATCATTTCTTCATAATTTATTATCGCTTAAAGAGTCACGGTTATTCTTTCATGTTTTAAATACCATGTGCGAAGCGGTTATCTTTTGAGGGCTAATGTAAAACCTTAACAATGTTTCCTATAGCCCTACTCAGGGTCATCATGATTAACAACAATAAGGCTTTCTAAAATCTTTCTTCTAAAATAAAAAATAAATATAGAAAAATAATCGAAAAGAAGAATCTTATAGAGCAAATATACTGAAAGCAAAAATTGGGTTATCTAAAAACATTATACAATTAATGTCTTAATATTTTATATAAAACAATCGTGTCAAAATGCATACTTTACGAATGAGCAAATTACATAAAAAAGTTTGAAAGCCTTATAACATTATAAGAGAGGTCACAATGACATCTTATCTTATCTGTACAATGTAAAGATATATAAGTGTGTACAATATATATACAATACATATATATAATACAGTTATATATATATATATATATATATATATATATATATATATATATATATATACTTTTTTTATTGATACATATATTTACATTATTTATTTGGTTGTGATTTTTAGCGTACGAAAGATTAGTATTTAATAAAACAAAATGTTTACGAATCAAACCGTGTCCTAATTATAAGGATTAATAAAATAACGTTATAATGAACAATTAATATTTTTTTAATTTTTGTTATAAATTTTAAACCATTTATTTATTAAATCAAAGGAAGCGTTACAGTCAAAACATAATTAATTAGATAAATTTAAACATTTTCGCGAAATCTTCTAATGCAACCATTTTTATATCATATAATGCATTAAGTATAATATGCTTAACAAATCAAAAGTTCAAGAAATAATTAATATCTAAAGATTGTTTTTATTCTTATCAAATATTAGAATCCTTTAATTGTGATAGTATTTATATATTTTTTAAATTATACACTATATATATATATATATATATATATATATATATATATATATATATATATATATATATATATATATATATATATTTTGATATTATATATATAAATATATAGTACAGTGAAACCAAGATTCCATTTTTTCATGCACTATTCGTAAATCGTGCGTTCTATGGAAAAACAGTTAGCTAAGCCGTATTAGATTAAAGTACACCTAGTACAAAAAAAAAAATGTAAAGTAGTTTCCATAAAAATGGCATGGAAAGCTATTTTCAATCAGCAGAGACCAACACTACACATGTGTTTGACACTAGAAAATGGGTATTTTAACTATGAAAAAAAAGGTAATAATTAAAATAAAAGTTGCAAAAATATCAAATTATTTTTCAATTTAGCCCAAAGATATTCAAATTCTATCATGAATGTTATTATAACTATAGAAATTGGCAATTTTCTAATGACAGCCGGTAATTGGCATTTTCCCCTAAAGAGATATTTTGAATTTCCAAAAAATAGAGTAATGTTGAATTTCCAGTTTTTTTTTGTATATATTGCTCCCACCTTGATATAAATCCACCTTTTTAACCTCTTCCTTGAACCTTGTGTATCGCCATCTTGAAAATTTGCTAAGAGCTTTTCTAAAAAACTCATTTCCAGTACATTCAATCTAAAAATTTATAATCACCACTTTTAGAGAAACCTGTACTTCCTGTATTTTTGTACTAATGTAGTTGAATATTCGGAATAGCTTCCGTCGAACGACCTGTCTATAATAATAACCACAAAAGATGTATGTGTCAGTGGCTTTGCATTAGTTACAATTTAATTTAATGCACACTAAAACTAAAGACCCCGAAAATGACAAATAAAAAAACTTTAGCTGACATTAGAAGAGGAATTTCTACTGACAGGAAAAATTCAAATCCGCAACCGATCCTTTAAGGGGCCCGCCCACACGAACACTACAATCAACAGTTGATCGATTATCTTCTATTTTCAATTAATAATTGTTAATGAGATCAAAGGTAGATCACGAATTTTGAAGTGTCGAATCCATGGCAACTTAGGGTTATGTCCGGCGAGGCAAGCCCTCCTATCCAGGACATATATTACTTTTAAATAAATAATTTATATATATGTATATAAAAGTAAATATATATAAAAGTAAATAGAATCCACTGCCATATTCAAACTTCTAATAATATTTTGTTATCATTTCTGCAGATATCACTCTCATTAACTAGTCAGAATTTGTTTCAAAAATCTCATTTAAAAACTAGAGGAAATTTAACATTCTACGAAATTGGTAATTATAGCTTTTTCACAGAATGCAATTGGAAACTGCAAAAAGTCTTTTTCTTAACGATTTTCAAGATGGCGATTAACGATTTTTGACTTAAAGGAAGTCAAAAACGTGGAAATTTATAAATTATCCATTTTTCATAAATCCAAACGAAATCTACACTGAGATACTATAGCCATTTATCGGAGATCCGATTTTTTTCCCCTGATTTTAGCCGATTTCTAAAATCTGTTTTATATATTGACCAAATATAAATAATTTTGTGCTGAATTAAAGTATAATTCCATATTCTGAAAGTTTTATTTTGATTAATATGACTTTTTTTCTTTCAGGGTAGCCATTCCCTATATATCTGAAAGCTGATATGTACTGCTGTGCCTCCGTTTTTGACACAATGCTCGTATTTACCCGCCATTTTCGGCCACTTTGGACGACGAATTGAATTTTTTTTAACTGAATTTAATACGTCGTTAAGGGCTGGTAGATAAAAAACCTAAAATGGTTCTATAATGTCGATTTTATTTTAAATATATATATATATTTTTTTGCAGCGGTGCTACAGATAAAAAACCCGCGGACGCGTTTTAGTATCTTCCGACCTAGTATCACTAAAAAATGTTCCACAAAAATTAGTGATCCCTCTGCCGTAGCATCCCCTTAGGAGTAAAAGGTACCAATATCATATCATGTAAAATTTAAGTTTCTTTCAAAAATGTCTATGAGTATCACCAATTAAAATGGAAATCTGAAAATAAAAAAAAGGGGTGTCGGTATAATTGGTAGTTTTGTCGTTTTTCCAGTAAAACAAAGTTAATATATCGCCAAGAAAATAATATTTAATGTCAAAAAAAGTACCGGAACATTCCTGAATTCATGAGGTTCGCCTTTTACGGTAAAGTATAGCATTTTTCGGCCGATAATTGGTTATCAAAAAATTAAAAATAATATAGAGATTCAGTGTTTCAAAATACTTGGGTTAATTATAGTGCAAAGAAGTGTACTAGTGATCTGAAACTTCGGTATTAGAAATTTCTTCTGAGGGTGTTGATACGGGTTTGTCGGCAGGTACATTTTTACTCACCTTATCCGGACAGGGTAATTCCTTTAGAATTGTGAGGATATCATAAGTATATTTGGTACAATTTTTGAATAAGGATTACGATAGGACTAATTTGAAATGTTTAATTCTAGATGAACTTTTCATCACTGTGGATCATCGAAGCTTGGATTCTTTTAATTATTTATTTCGCAACCACCATGCAGGATCAGACGAGTGGACGACTGCCAACGTTTTAACAACAGGTTTTATCTGCACACTGAAATTGTCAGAAGGGCTTACATCTCTATCTCCAGCTAAGAGAGACAAAGCGACTTTACCTGGCAGCGTAGAAATCTGTACAGTGGAGGTAGTTGTAGTCCATCTGTTGGACATGGTGAGAGAACTGGGGGTAGTACCAGCTCTGAGGCTGGGCTGGCATGTAGTTCCAATCGCACATCGCGGACATTCACATAGCAGCAGCTGGCGCGGCACTGGGGCAACAGGCCCATCCGCGGGGCAGGTCAGGGGTGGGGGGCCGACCGCGCACGAACACCATCGGCTCCTGTCAACAGCTCTCAGGTGGAGGCTATCACCGGCATCGCAAATGGGCAACATTGTTAGGGGGAAACAATACCAAGGACAAGTATCAGGTTGAGTCCGGATTTTCTATGTTAGTAGCTGCAGCGTGTATGATTAGTGATACTATGCACCAACATAACGGGAGCCTTTTCAAATAATTGAATTCAAATATAGCATTTAATACTGCGTAGAATGTTTGGCAAGCAGGAGGAATATATATATATATATATATATATATATATATATATATATATATATATATATATATATATATATATATATTTAAATTTTTAATGAATAAGTTTTGAATTGTAATGCACTCTGTGAAAAGGAAGAATAGATATCGGTCAACAGCTTCTCTTGGTTAATATTGCTATGTCGAACTACTTACAAGCAATTTGAATAATATAATGCTTGAATAGTTATAGTTGACCTTACTCATATACATGAGGAACAAAATGGTTCGGGCGGTGTTAAAAAAAAATACTCCTAAGTAAGGAAAATAATTTATTGGAGACCAACGTTTTGACCCACATTGCAGTCTTCAGGGTTGCCCAGGCGGAGGGGCCCGATTTGAATTCATAGGTTATCACTTAAAAACTGAGTTCCCAAAACAGAAGAGTGGAACAAAATTGCATCACAACTAATATTTTAAAGACTATAATGACCATGGATTGATTCAAGTGCTCCAATGTGGGCGAAACTAAAAACGAAACTCGTTTTAAGGGAGTGAGGTGTGTAGTTATTGTGCTGCGTGTATAGTTAATAGTCAACAAGTCCCAGGTCCGAAACCTAATTTGGCAGATACAGCATTTATTTTGTTAACAGCCGTGGAATGGCCAGGTGGGATCTCCGGACCTTTCCCGAAGTTTTTTATTTTAAGCCACTTTTTATGTTGCTGAGGTGAATCTGACAATGTTACAGTGACAGCCGCTTTCCACTCACTAGGAATTTCCTCTTTCGTCCATATGAGTAGCACCAATTCATATGTTTCTTTATGGAGTGCCTCCATACTTGATTGCTTCTGCTGGGATCCCATCTATTCCTGGCGATTTGTTGTTTTTAAGGACATAATGATTTCTTCCACTTCCTCATGATCTGGTGGTTTCAGCTCTGCATTCTCTTCTACTGTTCTGAGCTCTCAGACTGTCTCTTCAAAGTTTCCATCTGGGGTTAGCACCTCTTTGAAATAGTCTCTCCACCTGTCGATCACTTCGTTTTTGTCCTCCAAGAGTAGCCCTTCCCTGTCTTTACAAAAAGATATCCGGGTTTGAAATCATTTTCCTATCTTTTTTAAGATGCCATAGAATGTTTTTGTTTTTGAAATCCTGCAGCATTGTTTTAATAATCACTTTATTCTTATACACAAATATTTTCTAGTTTTTACGTTTTCGATATCCTGAAAGAAAAATTCTCATTTTATTTTTACACACATCAGCACGTATTTTCATCGAAAATTCAATTTGTAAGAATCTTACTTATTTTTTATTCTTATGATTTACATTTTTAGGATTCCATAATATTGGAAATTTTGTATAAAATCCTATTAAATTAAAATTATTTTCTACTTTTCAGTTTTGTTTCCTATCACTGCGTGTTTTTTTAAAGCTATTATTTATTTCTAATGAATTGCTTGCTAATTAAATAGTTTACCCAACAAAAGTTCACACTTTTCTTTTATCACTTATTTTTTTATTAATAATTAATCGTATTTATATTTTATCTAATTTATATTATTATATCTGAGAGCGGAGTGGCTCAGTGGTAGAGCACTGAGTTGCCATCCCGGAAATCCTAGTTCAAATCCCGCTGCGGGCAAGACTTAGTCTGTTTGCAGCCGCAGATGGATCATATAGGATGTAGGACCCTTCTAGGGCTCACTCAGCCTCTATAAAAGTAATATAAAAATAGGGTACCCAAAATAAGGGGGGAAATCTGGCGGTTGAGCGTGACCTAGGACATGTCACCTCCTGGCAGAACCGTTGTCCATGAAAAGAGCCACGCCCATCCCTTATACAAATGCTACTTCATTTAGTAATAATCTAGTCTAATTTTACAATTATAAAAATGCCCATATAAAATAGTACTGATCTGCATTTACTATTCCACTTTATTTTAAAAAAATAGAGGTGCACATGCTATTAGATTTAAACTTTATCCGTATGTCGTATGTTTTCCAATTATTTCGAAATCTTTAAACGGACAGTAAAAGTTTTGAAGTTAAAGGAAGAAATTTGCGGGACATGTTTGTAGTGCCAACTCAATTCTTGAGATCCAAGGTCCAACCCGCGTTTGCTTCTCTCTTCATAAAATTTAGCTCGACAAAAGCGAGGTCTTCTGTAGTCTTTTGTCAAATAATGAATTAAAAAATAGACTGCATTTGCCACTAACTAGGGCGAAATGTTGTTCTTCACATTCGTGAAGATTCAAGATTCGCTCTGATAATCAGATAATATAATTGCACTAACCCGTACAATTAAAGTAATCGAAACGATAGAATTCGAAGCTTGTAAATAAAAAAGCGGAAAAGAAAATTTTGATGAATGATGCGACGTTTGTTTTTGAAATGTGTGCCAGTAGTGTTTGCCTATTAATACACTTTAGATAAACCTTTTATCGCTCATACTTGACCTTGCATGAGTTATTTTTTTGCAAAATCACATCCATTTTATATAACGTTTTGGCATCTACATCGGGCTGCCTGCTACTATCTATTCTCGCTATACAAGTAAGTAAAATTAACAAAGCTATCGCTAGATCTGTAGGAATAATTTTAGGCTACATAAATGAATAAATAATAAAAATGTTTATTTCACAAATTATACAAATGGCATTAGGCACATATTGTGTTTTCGATCTTCTTTTGGAAACCTCCCCTAAGCGATTCTCGTGGAAGCGTGTATGGAGAAAGATCCCATTGAAGGCACCTCTAGAGCGATTCATCTCACTGTAGTAGATCCCTGCTCCAGAGACGTTTCAGTCTCCTTGTCGGATCTGTGATAATGTGACTATCTGTAATGATTGTACCAGTAAGTTTGGATGTCCAGCAAGAAAGTCGTGAATTTATTTGCAGTTTTTCTTGATTTTTTCAGCCACAAGTGGTATGTTGAGATCTTCGTGAAATGATTTATCAGTAATATAAAAGAGACATTGTATATATGAGATACTAAGATGGCAGATATTGATGGAAGGGATACTTGACCTCTCGGCGTTACCTCCCCCGCCCCAAGTAATCAACTCCTCATATCATGTTTTGGTATTGCGGCCGCATGCCAGCAAAGATGTGTCCACGCCAACATCTCCCGACATGCGGACGCGACACCACAGAGATGGGATTACCCACCAAACCATACAGCTTCCAGTTTCCTGGTTCACTACTCTTCCGACCCACAGTCTAAACACATTAGTAGGAGCTAGCTGGACAAAATTATTGGAATATTGTAAACGATTGTTCAAAACCTAGAAATCCAATATTTGTTTATGCCTGGCACACTTCATCTTGTGTAATAGAGTTCAAAGTCATGAATCCATAGAAAGTAACTAAATCAGTTGTATTCAAAGCTTCATTTCAACAGCACAAAATTATAATGTTACTAATTTTATATGAATCAATTGTTGAATATCGATAATATATGTAATCATAGGTGCTATTTTTGTCCAATTAAAAAAAATCTTCTGATAATCTAAGTGTATCAATTTTTTTTTAAAATGCGTGACGGATTTTTCCTCATTTTGAAACTTTCAAGATATAGGATTGACAAGATATGTATCCGGTTGTATCCGGGCTAAATTTTATATATTTCATAGCTGCATCTCTCCCATTAATAACAAAATTGTTTTTTAATTTTAGAATACTTATTTTCGAGAAGGCCTTTTTTTTTTAACAATAGTAGAAACTCACTTATTTTTTTTATTTTATAGTTCTTTTCAAACAAATTAAATGTTAGGAACCTTGCAGAGGACTCTGAAAGGAAAGTTGAAACAAGATTGGCTAACTATACCTCCAAAATTTCTGATAAATTGCGGGAAAATCAAAGCAGCGCGCAGTGTTTCGATTAGTACAAGCTAGGACAAAACTCATGTTTAGAAATCGGAAATATGGTGTTTGAATATTGTAAACAATACTTCAAAACATGGTAATCTAACATTTGTTGAAGTCTGACACACTTCACAGCTTGAGGGTTAGGGCCCAAAGTTATCATAGCAATAGAATAAATCAGTGGAATTCAATGCATCATTTCAACCTCAAAAAATTATTGTTTAACTAATTTTATCTAACAAATCGTTGAATATGGATATTAATTGTACTGGTAAGTGCTATTTTTTCGAAATAAAAAATTCTTCTTATAATCAAACTATATTATTTTTTTTAATTGGCCGAAGAATTTTTCTTTATTTTGGAACTTTGAAGTGATGAAAATAGCTTTTACCCATCTGTGTCCGGGCTAATTCCACTATATTTAATAGCTACACCTTCCCTATAAACAATGAGACACATATCTGTGGCACCTGTGCATAGTGAGCTACGTCGAATTTTGTGAATTTCAAGCTATCTACTTAGAATCGTAATTTTTTTCTCTTTCCTTGTGTCTAACACGCTAAGTGTTCCGTCCATTGCAATGAAGGATATTCCTTTGTGTATCGTCGGCTGATACTCCAATCTTGAACTTAAAATAAGTTCAGAAAAATTACGATTTTAAGTACGAGGGGTGTCAATAAAATGTTTTATTACCATTATATATTACATCATTAGAAATCTTGAACATTAAACTATTTTTCTATGTAGTCCCCGTTGACATCGATGCACTTCTGCATCCGTGTCACCATTTTTTTGATGACCTGGTCATAGAGGTCCACCGCCGCGCAGTTGAAGAACTTCATGACCTCTTCTTCCAATTCCTCTCTTGTCCCAAAATTCGTTCCGCCTAGGTGTTTTTTCAGGCTTGGGAACAGATGGTAATCACTTGGGGCCAGATCGGGGCTGTAGGGTGGGTGTTGGATGATTTCCCATCCGAAATCCTCGATGAGAGCGTTAGTGACGCGGGCTGTATGCGGACGAGCGTTGTCGTGATGAAAACGGACTCCTTTAGTGAGCATGCCCCTCCTCTTGTTTTGTATGGCCCTCCTAAGATTTTTCAGAGTGTTACGGTAGCGTTCAGCATTGACTGTCGTGCCCGTTGGCAAAAATTCGCACAACAACTCGCCTTTACTGTCCCAGAACACTCTTGCCATGACTTTGCCCTTCTTTAAACTCTTTGCACCATTTGCGCACCATCTGGACACTCATGCATGTTTCAGCATACACTTCCGTAAGTTGGGAATGAATTTCGGTCGCCGAATTGCATTTAGCACACAAAAAACGGATCACGGATCGTATCTCACACATTGGGAGCTCCATCTTTCAAGGCTGTCAAGGTCGAACTGATGGTGGCAGCGAGTTGACCGGGGTTGGGATGTGGAGGGGGGAGTCCAAGCGACACGCTGGTGCCGTCTGAGGGACCTGCCGCAACTTGCACGGCCGTGCCACAACAGTGAAACTTATTTTACGGACACCCCTCGTAGATAGCTTGAAATTCACAAAATTCGACTTAGCCCCACTATGCACAAGTGCCACAGATATTAGCATGCACACTCGAGTACATTTTTTTTAGAGTACTTTACTTCGAGAAGATATGTTGTTGAAGAATGGTTGATGCACTCAAAGGAAGAAAGCAACTCTTATCTCTTAGTGTTTCTATCAACCAAAATTAATTTTGAAAACATTGCATAGGACTCTGAAAGGAAAATAAAACTGATTTTGGCAAGCATATATCAAATTGAAGTCTTTTGAACGATATTATGGGTTCTGATGGTATCATTGGAATACGTGGCTACAGGACGACTTCTCCTTTTAAGATCCCAGTCAACATTGCTGCTTCAATATCATTCCTCGTGATATTTTTGATGACCAAACGTGTAAGATTCCATAATTGGTGGATACCCACCATATCTGGTTAGAATTCCCTTATCCGCCACCTGAGGAGACGCCCGATGGAAGACTAGAAACTCCTCACGGGGTGTGTGTGTGTACGTGTATATATGTATATGTAAGGGAGTATAATATACACACACTTATTTTTAAAATTATTATAGTTTTTTTTGTATCTTCAATTTCAAATTTAAATTATTTTGTTGTTGTTTTGTTTTCTATAAAACTTGTATATATGTAAATATTAATAGTTTTCTTTCTTTATAATTATTGTTATGGTATTTATATTTTTTCTTTCATTTAATTCGTTATTGCGAGCTAAATTATTCATTAATTTTTTATTTTCATTTATTAATTAAATTGTAATTGTAATCTAATCTAAGGCATTATAATTTATATTTTATTTTCCGTATCAGTATTTTAAAGGAACTTGTCCCTGAATTAATACGGAGTTTTATCAATTTAATTACTGTATATTGTCTTAATTATGCATTGTCTTTATTGTAATTTTTCTAATTAATATCCTACCAATACTTCTTAAATTCAGTTGATATATCGTTAAAAAACATTTTTTAATAATTACAATACTTAATTAGTCGAAATAAATGCAAAAAATGCTGAAAAATAATTTTGTCCAGCTAGCCCCTACTAATCGAAACACTGCGCGACCTAACTACGCCACTACGTCTGCGACCGGCTAAACCGGCCACCACCCACCCGTACCACAATTTTTGACAGGTCTAGAATGGTCACTGGCTCGAGAACCAAAGTCCCCTACGCTTACCCTACCCCTTGGAAGTACACTTGGGCTGATGCACTTCCCAAGAGGAAGGGCGGGAGACGTTCCCGTATGAAAAAGGGACAATGTGTTGTTAAAGCAACAATATTACTTTAAAAGTAATTTCATTTTAATATATTTTACTCATTTTATTTTATATTGTACAAAAATTATGTGCGTAAATGGTCGGCCTGGGAACTCGTGCGTTATCGCATGTCACGTGACCAGGCCGCCCAAAGCCAGTCAGGTACGAGAGCTGGTGAAGGATGGTCCTCTTCTCGGCTCACTTTAGCAGCATGCTACTTTCTTTCCAAACACCTCCGTACGATACCGAGGGCACAACAGGGCGAGAAGAGGGCACATACTTCACTAGCCCTGGCTCCACAATAGTCTCCACTGGTCTGTACTTATATCACTATGTCTGTTCTTATTCTGACGCAATATAAGCTCTAAATTTATCAACTATATTGTCGGGCACCATTTCCTGTTGTCTGTCTTTTCTTCAATTTTGGGGCAATCCCATAACACCAAGCAACGGTTATTTATCCTCCATGAGGAAGCATTCCAGCACCAAGCAGCGGTGTTATTTATCCTCCAGGATCACCAAGCAACGGTGTTCATTCTCTTCCTGGAGGACGCATCCGTCGGCACCAAGTGTCACGGAGATAAGAAAGGCAGACACCAGGAGGGATGCCCAGCCTATTATGCGATATACAAAAAATAAATGGTACCTTATTCACAATAATGCCTTCTTTTTTTTTCTCAAATTTACCCTTGGTCCGCTGCCTCCGGCAAACGCATTCTTTTCAGGACAGAATCAGTTTTTTAATACTAAAGACTATCATGCCTGAACATGTGTAATATAACGAAGGAATTTCGATTGAAAGATTTGAATGGAGTGGGATTTTTTGCCTGAGCCTCACAATTGCAAGGCATAGGTCCATATTGTTTTAAGTAGCATAATTCTGTTTGTTAGCGATAGTTTATTTTTGTGGTGAAGTAGTCGTCTTAGGAGTGACAGTCAGTCGGTGATTCAATTTTTTTTTCAAATTAATTACGTGTCGTTTCCATGTCAGTCTTCTATCCATTGTAAGGCCCAAGCATTTTGTATGTGTTTGTCTGGGCAGTGGTGTATGGCTACAGAAATAAGTTCTTGAAATCCCTGATGAGCAATTATAAAATTATAGACATGTAAGTATTAACTAATTTATTTTTAAATCAATAGATAAACTTTATATATCCTACATTTTTTCATTATTTATTATTCGATTCAAGGTACAGATATGGGTTTTAAATTATATATTAAACAGTTCTTTCAAACATTTTCAGATAAATTGAAATTAAAAACAACCTATGATATTTTCATATCCATTCTGTCTCCAGTTATTTCATAATTTATCTTACTCTCCGTAATTCTTTTCATTCTCATCAATTCAGTTAATATAAATTGTTATTCTTCCTTGGTACTACAATACAACAGCCCTGAAGATGGTCTACAATTTAAGCCAAAACATTGGCAGAATAAAATAAATTTTTCTTATTTTGCGTAATCATTTACTGCACCCCCTGACCATTTCAATCCATCATTAAGACGTATTCAGTACTAATCTGCAACAACATAATTAAAATGATTTTTCATTTTAATTGTTTAATTTCTGTTTACTTGTGATTGATTTATTAACAATTAAAAACTTCAATGGAGTAAAAGGCATACAAATTGTTTCTTGACGAATATTTAATATAACATTTATATACATTTTTTTTAGAAGAAATCATATTAAAACTCTCGTAACTTAATATTTGTGTTTATGGATGGTCACTAACAACTAACATTCATGAACTTTGCATATGGAACACTCAAGAGGAAATTAATTATTACATAATTGATATCCAGTTGCAGAGCATACAATATTTTTTTCTAATCTCGTTGAGCCTGCACTGCCAGCATCTCATTTATAAACCTTCTTCCTCATGAGGATCATCGTTGCGTTAAGTCGATCGGTAAAGCTAGTTAGAAATATCTAAAAAATTCTCTTATGTAGAGAGAAATGTTTATTAAAGAGCCAACGTTTGACCCACATTGCAGGACATCTTCAGGACTTTCGAGGGGGGGGGGGCGCGGGGGCCCAGGTGTAAGTCCATCACTCACTCTACTAACATCACTAACTACTACATAAAGATGTTTTAAAGGTCCTTTCTCCCTATATAAGAGAAAGGTCTTTTTTTTTCTTTTTTTTTTAGAAGAGCCGGAATTTTTCTGGGTCGATCATTGCATTGCTATCTATAACTTCCAGTATGGTAGCGACCCGGTGGATTAAAGTTTCGTCAACTCCCGTTATTGCACTTGTGGCCTTGCAATCATTGAAAACACCTGGCATTATTAGAAGATCCGTAACCCTGCTTAATGAAGTCTACTTTGATGCCGACATTCTCAAGAAACTCTTGTTGAATACGTTTTCGTGCATGACTCGCGTGCTTTTTTATTCCTCCATTTTCCAAAATTTTGTTGTAGGCAATGTGAAGGATGCATTCCATGCACTTGATTCTGGCGTGTAATGGAGAGATACCAAATTCGAGAGCACTCACATTAATAGTTTTTTGTTGGATTTTTGCTAAGTCGTTCATTTCCGAAGGTAAAGCACTGCATTTGTAGTAGACACTTGCAAACTTCGTATTTGTAATGGCTTGAGCTACCTTGCCGTCCAACATTGTCATCTTGTCATCACCAGGGTATGACAAGATCCTAAAAAATATGAACGATCTAAAGTAAACTGAAGTTGGCCAATTTTACATCCGAGCCAATTAAAAGTTGAGAGAGGATCTGAAAGGAATAATGAAAAGAACAATTCAGATAAGTTGATTGTTGTTTCAGAAAATCAAGACATAACGCATTGCCAGTTAGAACATGAAAGACTGATGGTAAGAGACTGTTGCAAATGAATTCCTTGTAGATAAAGACAACGTCAAACCTCATGACCGTGACCCTACTGCGATAACCATTGTGCAACAGCCAACTGAGGAGTTGTGCTATCCATTCTACGGGCAAAGTCAATAAATGCAAACAGAAAAATGAAATAAACACTGGGACAATGTTATTTATTTCTAGGCATGAATTAATATAATATAAAAAGGCATGAGTGAAATAAATAAAGAACACGTCCTACGCTTCAAAACTGTTATTAGTGCATGGAAGGCGATGAATAGCTTAAATAATAATTTTACACAGGATTAAAATCCCTTTATAAATTAATTCAGTTTAAAAATGTATTACTAGCCGTTCAATAATAAGAGGCATCCAGAAATTTTATTTTA
Organism: Arma custos; assembly: GCA_037127475.1. Lineage (NCBI taxonomy): Eukaryota > Metazoa > Arthropoda > Insecta > Hemiptera > Pentatomidae > Arma > Arma custos. Next base: position 46,406,836 of record CM073759.1, on the reverse strand, counting down.
AAATTGTAAATTACTCTATTGTAAAGGAGATAGTTGGAGGGTGCAGTCAAAAAGAACACTGAATAAGTAATAAACTTATAATTATGTGCCTACGGTGTAGATAAAGACAGATATAACAAAATTAATGATAATGAAAAGAAAATGAAAATAATGACAGATATAATAAAGTAAGACAGATTTAATAAAATTAAAGAAAATGAGCAGAACTGATAAATTATAAATAACGCATATAAAATAAAATACAGAAAATAAATGTACAGAAATGATAGTAAAGTAAAAATAATATAAAGGAAAATCAAAAAGGAGGAGGTAAACAAAAAAAACAAAATGAGAATATTTACATATACAAAAAGGTTGGAACATGAAGAATAAAGAAAAACTAGTAAAATAAAGATATAAAATGTATGATAACGGACTTAAAGATGTTACATGTTACAGAAAAGAATGGAACTGTATGTACAATAACTAATGTGAATAATAGAAATACTATTGTACAGTAACAATAGTGTACAATGACTGTTTGAAAAATAGTTGATAGGATTAATGAATTTGAAAAATTAAAATTAGTGAAATACTATTGTACAGTAACAATAGTGTACAATGACTGTTTGAAAAATAGTAGATAGGATTAATGTATTAGAAAAATTAAAATTAGTGCTTAAAAATATGAACTCTTGATTACCAACATATGATGGATGCCAAAATGATAAGGAGGAAATAATAGGAAAATAGGTAGTGTGAAGAATGGAGAAAGGATAAAGAGAAAAGGATATAATAAATAAAATATAAAGAAAAGACGTACCGATTTGGAGAGCGAAGTCGTTAGATGTAACGGCTGGTTAGCACTGAAAAAACCGTTGAGCGAGCAAGGCGGAAGAGTTAGAAGCGATCTCTAGCGGTCAAAAAGGTAACAATAGAAGGTAACCATACTGGAGTATAGGAAAAAAGAGGGAAAGTGAATAAATGGATAAAATTAATATAAATAAAATTAAAACAAAAAAATATAAATGTCAATAGTGTGATAGCAAAAGAAACATCAGAGACGAAGTAACAGAATTTAAGGTTTTTTGAGTAAATTAAACCCCCAATTTTTAACCAGTCACCTTTCCCATGATCAAATGAACAACCTTTCAATTCTTATTGCATCCACTTTCTCCATTAGGTCACGTAAAAAACACCAACTTATCTCCAAATTTAAATCCCTTTACCAAAATTCCCTCATCTCCAAAATCTATCCTAAAGGAGATGACCAGTGGGTTCACAATATTTCTTCCACCCCCATCCCCAATAATGTTATCAATATTCTATCCTTAGGACCAAATTTTTCTGCACCCTCCTCCTCCTTCAAAAAAATTATACCCGACCTATTGACCGACTTAGAATAAATCCATAATGACCCCCTCCTCAACCATTCACATGTTCAACCAGATCTTTCACGCGTCTCTGTAGCTAATATCATTTCCAATTTCCTTCAGCACCCCCATTCCACCCCTTCTGATTTCTCCCCGCAATTTTTCAAAGACCTTGCGTCCACACGTTCTTTTCTTCAATCTCATGACGACTTAATTGTCACCAAAGCTGACAAAGGTAACTCTACTGTAATTATGGACCTTTCTGATTATAACCTCAAAATTAATTCCCTTCTTTCTGATACTTCCACCTATAAACCCATACCTCGTGATCCTACTACATCTCTCCAAAAACAATTCAACCTCCACCTAAAAAGCCTTGTCAATTCTAAATTAATTACTTATCCTGTTTACAGAAACCTCATTTCCTATAATTCCTTAGCCCCCGCTTTTATGGTCTTCCCAAAATCCACAAACCCAACAACCCTCTCCGTCCTATTACAGCTAACGTCAATTCACCATCTACAAAACTTAGCAAATTCTTACTTTCATCCTTACAAGTCCTCAGCCGTAACAACCCATATGATATCCAAAACTCCTTTCACCTACGTGATCTTTTAACATCCCTCACCATTCCTGATCATTACATCCTCACTTCCTTCGATGTCGAAAGTCTTTTTATCAACATACCCTTAGATAAAGCCCTTGTCATTATAGATAAGAACTGGTCACTAATAGAACCCCATACCTCTCTTAACCGGTCCTCATTCCTTCAATCCTTAAAACTATGTTGTGAATCCGGCTACCTTACCTTCCATGGACAGTTCTTTTCCCAAATTTCTGGACTTGCCATAGGAAATCCCCTAGCTCCTGACCTCTCTAATATTGTTCTAAATGACCTTCTAGACCCCATTCTACCTCAGTTCCTTGACGATATTTGTTTCATCAAAAAATATGTAGACGACCTCCTCCTTATCATCAATCCCAACATCATTACTGATTTATTATCTTCCATCAATTCATACCATCCCCGCCTCCATTTCACCGTTGAAGTCGAATCCAATAAGTCACTACCTTTTCTTGACCTCCTTATCATTAAAAATCCTGACCACACCTTATTCACAGATTGGTATACTAAACCCACTTACTCTGGCAGACTTCTTAATTATTACTCCCAACATCCACACCACCTTAAAATTAACGTCACTAAAAATATCATTCACCGTGGCCTATCCCTCTCTGACGCCTGCTTCCATAAAACCAACACCCACCGTATCAAAGAAATCCTTTTTAAGAACAATTTTCCTCCCTATATTGTTAATAAACTCATCCATGACTACTATAACCCCCCCCCATCCTCACCCGATCGCCACATCCACCATCTATCCCTATATACAGATCCTTGCCATATATACCCTCCCTCTCTAATAACATTCAAAAATACTTACGTTCCTTTATCCCCAATTTACCTATTGCTTTTAAATCCCATAACAAACTTTCCCATATTCATACCCGTATCAAAGATCCTATTCCCCTCGAACTACGTTCCCATGTCGTTTATCGTATCCCCTGCTCTACTACTAATTGTAACTCTTCCTATATAGGTGAAACCAAAAACTTCCTTAAAGACCGTATTACCCAACACAAATATGCCATTTCCTCCCATAACCATACCTCCTCTAAACTTTCCGAACATGCCCTTTCTTTAAACCACACTTTTGATTTTGATAATACGTCTAACCTAGCTACAGTTCCTAACCATGACAAACGCATCCTCTCTGAAACTATCCACATAAATTTAGATTCCTCCACTATCAATCTTAAGACGGTCTCACATCACCTTTCCTCTACCTACTCCCAAATTTTTAATTTACTCAAAAAACCTTAAATTCTGTTACTTCGTCACTGATGTTTCTTTTGCTATCACACTATTGACATTTATATTTTTTTGTTTTAATTTTATTTATATTAATTTTATCCATTTATTCACTTTCCCTCTTTTTTCCTATACTCCAGTATGGTTACCTTCTATTGTTACCTTTTTGACCGCTAGAGATCGCATCTAACTCTTCCGCCTTGCTCGCTCAACGTTTTTTTCAGTGCTAACCAGCCGTTACATCTAACGACTTCGCTCTCCAAATCGGTACGTCTTTTCTTTATATTTTATTTATTATATCCTTTTCTCTTTATCCTTTCTCCATTCTTCACACTACCTATTTTCCTATTATTTCCCCCTTATCATTTTGGCATCCATCATATGTTGGTAATCAAGAGTTCATATTTTTAAGCACTAATTTTAATTTTTCTAATACATTAATCCTATCTACTATTTTTCAAACAGTCATTGTACACTATTGTTACTGTACAATAGTATTTCACTAATTTTAATTTTTCAAATTCATTAATCCTATCAACTATTTTTCAAACAGTCATTGTACACTATTGTTACTGTACAATAGTATTTCTATTATTCACATTAGTTATTGTACATACAGTTCCATTCTTTTCTGTAACATGTAACATCTTTAAGTCCGTTATCATACATTTTATATCTTTATTTTACTAGTTTTTCTTTATTCTTCATGTTCCAACCTTTTTGTATATGTAAATATTCTCATTTTGTTTTTTTTTGTTTACCTCCTCGTTTTTGATTTTCCTTTATATTATTTTTACTTTACTATCCTTTCTGTACATTTATTTTCTGTATTTTATTTTATATGCGTTATTTATAATTTATCAGTTCTGCTCATTTTCTTTAATTTTATTAAATCTGTCTTACTTTATTATATATGTCATTACTTTCATTTTCTTTTCATTATCATTAATTTTGTTATATCTGTATTTATCTTAATTTTATTATATCTGTCACTATTTTAATTTCTTTTCATTATCATTAATTTTTTAAGTCTGTCTATATCTTAATTTTATTATATTCTGTCACTTTTTTAATATTCGTTATCTTCCATCTTCATATCTGCCACTACTTTAATTTTCTACATTACTTGTCACCATATTATTGTTACTGTACATTTTTATATTTTTTGTTCTGTTTGTTTCTCTCTCATAGCCCTGAAGATGACCTACACTGTAGGTCGAAACGTCGGCACATAATTATAAGTTTATTACTTATTCAGTGTTCTTTTTGCCTGCACCCCCCAACTATCTCCTTTACATTAGATCATCCAGTCAACTATTTTCATCTCATAAATTACTCTATATGTTTCTGATCCATCCTAAAATATGTAACAAACCTGTAATAGCTAACAAATTGTTTACTTTAAATAGTAATTCCACTTTTTAGAAAGTATATTTACATTTGAATCAAAAGATTTGTTAAATTTTCACAAAACATTTTATATGTGTATATATAAAAAAGGGAAGCTGAGTGGCTCAATGGTAGAGCGCTTATTTGCCATGCCGAAGGTCCTGGATTAAAGTCCTGGAATCCCGCTCCCTGGAAGATTTTTATTTAATCTGTTAGGAGCTTAGAATGGATCCCGTTTGATCTAGCACTCTCCTGGGACTAACCCAGCCTCTATAAAAAGGGTACCCAAAATAAGTAGAAAACATCTGGGGGTTGAGCGTGGTTTAGGATAAATCACCTCCCTGCACAATCGTTGTCTTAGAAACAGTACAGACTCGACCATCTGCTGAATCCCAGTCCCTTCATGAGTGGTTCAGGTTATATATAAAAAACAAAAGAAGGAGTCACCACTAGTGAGATAAACATGGGCAATTATTCAAGTTTTGGTAAGACTCAGAGGTATTTAATACGTTAATAATTTCTTTTTTTCTTATTTTTTATGTTCTGAATAATTAATGAATATTTCCTCTTTCTGTAAAATAAGAAAGGGGCTAAGCAATTCTTTAAGAACGAGATTGAGTTTTGAACAATTGGTTTTGGACAAAAAGTGTGTTAGCACCAACAATGTTAAAAATTTAACATTAAGTGACCAACATTTGTGCATGAAATAAAATTTTCAATGAGTCATTTTTAATATGGTTTAACTCCATATTAGTAATAAATTATTTGAATAATAATATATTAGGGATGATATAGGCTCCTCTATGTAAAGACAATGACAAAGCTTTATACTGGAATTAATCATTGATCTGATAGTGTTGTTATTCCCAGGAAACAGATACAACAAGTTTCGTGTATATATACAAATAAATTCTTTCTTATCATATAAATATATAGTAGCTATAATCAGCCGATAAAATAATATACGGATAAGAGTAAATTAACAAAAATAAGCAGGAAGGAGCAAGCATGCGCACCGGTGAGTACTTTCGTGGGCGACCTGTGGTGCAATGGTTAGCGAACAACCAGCTATGTCCAAGAGCGCGAATTAGTAGCCAGGCAGGTAGGTAGACTTAGGATTTTTTAAAAGGCAGTACAAAATACTTAGTAATGCTGTACTTCGAAAGGGACTTAGTGGGATTCCCGAGCCGGTACGATGCCTAATGATTCCTATCTTAATTAAACTTGAACAGGCAAAATATATGACTTCCACTGTAGCGCTGCCATAGCAGCATAAAGTGAAGTATTTCGAACCAGCTGAGTACTTAGGAGGCCGCGAAGCGACCAAGAGAATTATACCCAATTTCCGACATCATGTTCGCTTCTTCAAATATATTATTCAGTTTCTATTTCACTTTAAGAACTTGGGTAGGGTAGAGTTAATATGAATGAAACTGATGCCACAGCATAACTCATTTATTCATCGCATACATACATACTTATTTAAAGCCCTACATACATACAATACATACAAGCCATTATAGTTCTTATAATGAATTACAAGCAGAACGTCGTCATCGAGAGACCTAAAACGTTGTTATATATTCTTATTATATGTGTGTGTATTAAGTTGTTATATTGTGTATAACGTTGTTAAATATTCTCTTAAGTTGCTTATATTCACCACTTTACTTTTCCCGAAAAGTTAACACCTTGAAGTGTGCAAGCTCGCTGGTAGCTGCATGATAAATACTAACACAATAGCTGCCAAAGGTTAATATCATTTACAAGTACAATTTTCCAATAAGGACTTGTCCAATTAATACACCACATACAGTGACTAGCAAAAGTTTTCATGCACCGGCGGATTTGAAATAAACAAAATAAAAACTTCAACAAATTTTTTGTTTGCTAATATTCAATTACAACCTTTATGACCAGTATAAAAAAAAACTAATAAAAATTAGATAAACATATCAGGTTCGTAGCCCGGCAGATGGCCCTAGGATTTTTCAATGGGAGTATTTTATTGTTTCTTAAACACGCTTCCTTGTCTGATTGCAACACAATCAGGGTTTTGACAATAATAATTTATTGTTTTCAAAGGGAGTCAAAAATCCTTAGTTATGCGTTCCTTCGGAAGGGGCGTTAAATGGGGATCCTGATCCTGTACGATGTCAAGTACTCGTTAAAAATCCCTATCCAAATTAATACCTGTCCAATTAGCCTTAGCAGCATAAAAGTGACCTTAAATAAACAAACAACAACCAAGAGCAAATGTTCTGAAGAAAATTGTTGTCACTAAAACTTACCTTTACATTGAATAATCAAGGATGTACTCAAGTATTGTCGAAGTGAAGGAGGACTCGAAGTAGAAAAGAGATAAGAATGATAAAAGAAGAAAGACGACAAAAAGAAAAAAAAAAGAAAAAAGAATTATCTGAAGCCGAGAGCAACAATCTATGAAAATTGATGATGAAAATAGAAGAAATTGAAAATCTAATTCTGGAATTTTTCAATGATACTTGATCCTTAACACCTAACTCTCTTCACAAGGATAAAGTCTGTTAATATACAATATACTTCTTAACCAAAATAAACAGTCATTTTATGGTAATTTTAACATATTTTCATTCTAGGTAATCAGCATTCTCTCATCATTAATTAGACGAAAGATGCTTTTTAATGTGCACATAATGATGTTGCTTTTTTAAAATTAATACTAATAGTTGTCAATATTGAACATATCGCACTAGTATTTCTAAAGTAACAAAACTCAAAAATCTACATTTTTGGAAAAATGGGAAAAACTATTAGTGACATTGGATGGCATTGGGACACTAAGAGTGAAATAAGTGCCTTGGCATACAAGCTTTAAAGCTAGGTTGATACAGTTGTGATGAGATATCCCTTTTCTAATCATAACTCCATCACTCTCACCACAAAAAAAAAAAAAAAAGTTTTTTGTCACTTAATAAATGTTAGTGTGATATGATCAAATTAATAAGTTATTATTCTAGAGTGGCGTTACTATCTGTAACTAACAAGTGTTCTGGTTAATTCAACCAATTACAATTTATAGAGTGATAAATTGCTGAAACGCTCTTGTTTTATTGATAAAAGTTAGCGGATTAATTAGGCCAGGCAAACATCAGTAATAACTAGGGATGGCTGAGGGCAATGAAGCAATGAAGTAACGAAGCCTTAAGCGTGACTGGGGCCAAGCTATTCTCCTGTTCACGTTCCTCGCTCCGCAAATAAAACTTTCAATTCCAGAGTGAAATTTCAACAGCAAAAGCTGGGAAGCTGCTTCTTCGGAGATTGGAAAATTCATTTAGCTAAGTTACAGCACCAAGCTTTCATTATTCAAACTAAATTAAATGAATAATTACTAAGGCCAAAGAGGCAGAAATCTCACTTCCATCAAAGATTTAAATAAATCAATAATTGTACTGAACTGTCTGTTTATTATTATTTTACAAGATTCAGTCGATGTTATGTTTCCCTATTTACTGCTCTTTATTGATAAAAATAATGTATTGTAAGTATTACAATAATACAATATACAGTCCTGCACTCTTTATACCATAAAAGCTAAGGATGAGGAGAATCTGGTTATTATAAGGACTCCTGATTTTAATTTATATTCTGATTAACACATATATCGGGACTCAATGGATCTAAAAAGGGTTATCCCTTTTTATATAAATAAAATAAATATTATATAGTATATCATCATTTTTTTTAAATACATTTTTTGCATGAATGCACTTTCTGTGGAGATACAAAAATTACCCATTTACTTTAATGCGTGCCAAAAGTACAGTTCAAGCGAAATACTTTCATTAGATAGAATAGAACATTCTCCAAGATTTTGAGTAAATTTTTCTTGAAGTAAACCTGCAATTTTAACTTTTTGTCTTTCAGCATATATCTATCTATAATATTCATAGCAAGCCTATTATCCTATGCCACTAATTAAATGAAAAATGTAACCTCACTAATAGATACAAAATTAGGATTTTTATCTTAGACCACAAGACTAAAAACAATCACATAAAATATGATACAATGTATAATACAAATTTCATTTTCATCTCTATTTTCATCTCATATAATACAAATAATTATATTGACAGCACTTTAAACCAAAGAACGAAAAGCAATTGAATTTCACCTGCCAGAATAAAAAAAAAAATCATCAAGGATCAAATTGCACAAAGTATTTTCCAATGTCTAATACCTCATTGCTAAATTAATTATTAATCAAAAGGAATATTTATAGATTGGCAATCTGCTTAAAGCAGCATCACTACTAATCACTACCCTACTTTCCAATGGAAAATCTGCATGATTCCACACTAATTTTTCTTCAACTGGGCAATTCTAAAAACCAATCATCATCATTGTTAAAAAAACAAGTTTAAGCATAAAATCTGAGTGCAATTTCGTTGGCTGCCGATTTAATTGACCCATATTAAAGCAGTAATAATTGATGGAGAATGGAGATAGTTGGGGGGTGCAGTCAAGAAAACACCAAATAAGTCAAGACTTGTATTTTATTTTATTATATTATTTTATTTTAAGTCTTGACTTATTTGGTGCTTACTTGACTGCACCCCTTCCCCTCCAACTATTTCCATTCTCCATTATATCATCCAGTCAACTATTTTCCTCTCTAACATTAATAATTGATAATTGTCGTTCATAGTAAAGCATGTTATAACGAACACCTTTGACGTACTACTTCATAAAGGTTTCCAGCTATTTAAGTAAAAATAGACACTACATGATTTCCTAGCAGGCAAATGAACTATAAATCGGGGGATAAAAAGAGAATTTTACATAATCGCCATTGCAAAACTGCGTAAGTAACAATCAACATTTTTCTGTCTGTGACACAGAAAGACAAGAATCTTAAATTCATACAGGTTGTTCTCCCAATTCCAAAAAAGGAGAACCTTCGCTGGAAAAAAGTAAATTAGAAGTGAGTCTCATTTGCATAAAAAATTGGATTGGTGTCATGGAAAATTATTATTTATTTATTTCTTGCATAATTTGCTGCATTTCACAAAATAAAAATGCTGTACCAATAGACCAGTCTCAAATTAAAAACAATTGCACAAATTTAAATATACCTGTGGAGAATCATAATTTACAATGAAAGAAAAAATGTATAAAAAAACTTCCAACACAGAGAAAAAAAGAATAAATAAAATTAATAATAATAAAATAAACACAAATTATAACTATACATTATTAGTAATTTATATACATCTAAACAAAAATATCAATGAAATGAAAGAATTTAGTATCCTACAATAATAAATGTTTGGTTCGTTTATGTACATACCGCTTTGTACTATTTTTTGTATAGTTCCCAATATTTTTTACAAGTAGGTTTCTATTGTTTTACACTTTAAAAAAATTGTTTACATAGTTGGTTGATAAATATATTAATGTAAGGTATAAAAATTCTTTATGCATAATTTTAACTTTAGTGCCATATGCATAATTTCCAGCAATTCTAAGACATTTGTTTTGGAATATTTGTAATTTTTTGTATGTAATTAGTTTTTTTATTATAACTAAATATTGGGCATGCGTATGTTAGTATAGGTTGTAAGCAGGCTTTATATCATAATAACAACTTATTATCTGTGCTTAATTTGGAATTTCTATTAAAGTATGGATATATAGTACACAGAGCTCTGTTAGCTTTATTGCACACATAATCAGCGTGGAAAGTAAAAGATAACCTTTTGTCCATGTTAAGCCCTAAGTATTTAATATGCGTTGTCCAAGGTACAGAGGTTCTGTTTATCTTCAATTGGGGGATATTATCCGGTTGTCTCTTTGTTAATAATATAGCTTTGGTTTTATCCTGATTTATTTTAATTTTTCCATTTATTGTAGAAACTCTATTTTTTTTAGAACTGTAGTCAGTCTATTTGTAATTGTGTCTGTTCTATAACTGGAAGTATAAAAAGCTGTATCATCTGCAAATAGGGATTTTGTACTTTGAATGTATTCGGTATGTCATTAATATAAATACTGTAGAGCGTTGGCGATAAAACCCCGCCTTGAGGGAGTCCGGCAGTAAGTGTGCGTACTGTGGAGTAGTGGCCTTCTATAGGTACTTTAATCGTGCGGTTTGCTAAGTATGAATTAATTAATGCTTTTAGATATCGGGGGGGGGGGGAATTATACAGAGTCAGATTGAATATTAGCCCGTTACGCCAGGTACTGTTGAAAGCTCTTTGCACGTCGAGTAATACCATACCCGTATGTTGTTTATTATTAAACCCCTCTGTGATGTGGTCGGTCAGTCTGCTATAGCACGAGTGCTGATGTCTGAAACCAAATTGTTCATTTATAAAGATTTTATGTTTTTTAATAAATTTATTTAATCTTTGTTACATTATTTTTCTGCTAGTTTGCCTATAACGCATAATAAGTTTTTTATCCTTGTTAGGTTTGGGAATTGCTTTAATTATAGCCATTTTCCATATCTGTGGGTAGTATTTTAATTTTAACATTAAATTTACCAAATGTATCAGTCTTGTGATTCCTGCCGGTGGTAGCTTTTTTAAAAAATATATTGGAAATATATTACCGAGTGTTTTTTTCGCATTACTTTTTTTTTAAATTTTGTATTTTCTGCATAGTTCGGTGCATTTTAGGAGGTATCAATATTTTGTTTTAATTTCCTTTTCACTTCTCTATGTATTCTTGTGGTATGAGTATTGGTTCCTAAATTATTATTTTGATTGCTTATTTTTATTAAATGGTCCGCTATCAAATTTGCTTTCCCAGAAGGAGAAAATTCAGTACTATTTGAATGAGTGAGAGGTGAATAGTGATGTGCTTGTGATAATAAAAATTCTGTGTATCCTCCAGAGTTTATCGGTTGTTTTGACTTTACTGACTTCGTTCCATTGTTTGTTCGCCTGATTAAATAATATTTTGTTTATTATTTTAGATAAATATATTTCAATTTTTTTTAATGTTTTGATTAGGTATTGTTGGTGATTACGTCTGAAAATATTCTTTAGTTTAATTAAAAAATGTACGTAGGTATTTTTGTAGTTGCTATTTCTTCTAATATTGTATTGGTTAAATGATTGTTGTGTAGATTTGGCTATTGATGATAATATACTATTTTGAAAATGTTCTATCGCTTTTTCTAAATCTGTTTTAGTTACCAGGGGAAGATCGATTTCAAGTTTTTTGTTAATTATTTCTTTATAATGCTTCCAGTTTATTTATGTATTGGCTCGTTTATTGTGAAAATTGTTATGTTGTGTTTGGAATTTGTTGATAACTAATGTTGGTACGCTAGAGATTTGTGATCGGAGGTTAGTTCGGATACTGAGAGAATTTGATTTGTTGTTATTATATTTTTGGATAGTACTAAGTCGATAAAACTTGGTTTCCTAAAATTGTCAGTGGGATAATAAGTTGGTTTATCCGGCGCATTTATTTTCCTATTGTGTAGAAGGCAGTAGTCCAGTAATTTTGTGCCATCCCCGTTGTTATTAAAGCAATTCCATGCAAAGTGTTTTGAATTAAAATCCCCCATGGCAACTAATCTGCTATTTAATTTAGAAATTATGTTTAAATCTCTTAATTTTAATTTCTTGTTTGGTGATTTGTAGCAGGTAACTATTGTCATTGGATATTCACCATGTCAATTTCTACTGCTGTACCCTCCAAGTTTTGTAAATTAGGAATTTTAATATGGTGATGCTCAATGGATTTGAGCATAAATAGGGCCACTCCTCCACCATGCCTATTTCTATCAGCTCTGTGCACTATGTATCCCTCAACGAACACGTATCACTTAAATGTGTTTCCACAATGCCCGCAATTTGCACATTATTACTTTTTTAAATTCTTGTTTTTTGTTTACAATGGACCTACGATTCCAAAACATAACATTAATTTTACATTTATTTTTCATATTTAAAGGAAAATTTCCATTAACCCTTCAATTAGGGTACTAATTTTTTCTATGGGGTCTCTACATGCTTTTAATTTTCCTATTGTTGTTTTAATCGTTTTTATATACGGGGTACGTTGAATGTTTGGAACAAGTCTTTAAGGTCTTTTATAAAACTGGACTGTCCTGTACTTGAATTATCGTTGATTTCTTTAGCTGCAGAGAAACCTTTAATTTCCTTCGTGGCTGGTAGTGAGGGATGTTCTTGAGCCCTATATTCATATTTTGGCTGAATTTGTTTTTAATCATCCGTTCTCCAAACGCTTCTTTTTCTTTTGGCTTCGATTTGCTTAAGCCGAACGGGACACTCCGGATGATTTGCCGCGTGTTTTTATTTGCAATTGATGCAAGTTAAGTCATCGTCTTGCTTCATACAGTCTTTTGTTTCGTAATGTAGGACGCACTTTAAGACATTTTGGAGTTCTGTGGCAGTATTTTGCTATATGGAAGTAAGACTGACATCTTTAGCATTGAGTTGCTTCTTTTGAATTTTCTAAAGCGCTCCCACCTTATTTCACATTTGCAAACTCTTTTTACTTTTTTTATTTTGTTGATTTCTTCCATATTTTGAAGAGTAACTACGTATAAATGGAAAATTAAGATTCGGCGTCGAATGCGACCAGTATCAATAGATCAATAAATAAATAAAAATGCACAATTTAACATGAATCATCACTTCATGAATATTCCATTACGTTACTGCTGGGATTGGGATACTCGAAACATTATGTTTATTTAAAGCTCTATATAGAGTGAGTCATTTTTGCTGAAAACATATGTTATTTCTGGACATTCTTATGTGAGACATGTTAAGACCAGATGAAGCATTAACATTCTAAAAGATTGTTGTTTCAACCATGGAAATCCAATATGTATTTGGTAAAAGAAAGATCTTTTTTCATTTTATTTATTTTTCATTTTTTTTTGTAAATATAATAATTTAGACGTTTATTTTCGTATTGTTATTATTTGTTTATTGTTATAAGTTGTTTATTATTGCTTAGAATAATTAGAATAATGCCAATAGTGGAGTCGATCAGCTATTGTTTATTCAGTCTGTATCAAGCAGACATTATATTGGCACGAGAGAGTGCACACTATAATCAATACATAGTTGTTATTGTAGACTTGAAGATAGACTAATTCGCTGCCCACCTGCAGTTGGAGTTAGTTCAGTATACTTAAAGTCTCGCCGCCGATTCGACCATAGCTTTTGTCTCGGCATTTTTCCTCGCCCTGCCGAGGAGATATCCTTTTTTAATTTGAAATTATAATATAAAAACCTTATTGGGTCTTGAATTTTCAGAAATGACTTTCAACAAGTTAAAAATTCAGATTAATTTGACTTTTACAGTAATGGTACATAAAAAATCAATAAAGTCGTCGCATTAAACGATATATTAGGTAAATTATAACTCGATTGTGGCAAGATGGCTAAGAACATTCCTTCTTGACTCCAGGAATAGATCGTATCTGTTTTAAGTGGATGGTTTAATTCCTGTTCAACAGATTAAGATAGAATTTAGCGCTATTTTTATTAGGTCGTTTATATAAAATGTTTCGTTTAATATTATTTCTAAGATGCTTCTGTTGTTTACTAGATTTAGTTAACAGATAGCAACGAGCTACTGTTAATCTTCTCTGTTTTGATATTATTTATTACCACCATAATTGAACGAGCCTTGTTTAGTATGCCATCAAATATGGACATAGAAACGCAATTTTCGCGTAATATTTTTTACTAGTAGTGTAATATTTGGGTACTCGGCAGCTTTTTTTATAATATTTACTTTCACAACAATTCATTGAATATTGCTTAGTATGTCATCAAATATGACCGTGTAAAGACGCAATTTTTGTGTATTTTTTTATGATAGGAAACTTGAAAATAACGTTTTGGTTTCAAAGTTGTTTTACTAAATAAGTTTTCCTTTGAAAACGGAAATTTCACATGGAACGACTCATTATAAAAAATAATCATTTTTATTCATTGTTTTATCAGACACAAGGGAGAGCAGTTAAGATCTGGAAAATTAACACCGACTCGAAAAAAAACGAATTGTATAAAAAAAAGATATTCTAAGATAACTAAGATAAGGTACAAACAACACAAAATTTATTAATAAGTACAAAATTTAAGATTTTTTTAAGATCGGGATGGAAAAAAAAATCATTCATTGAATCGGCGAAAAAAATAATAAAACATCCAAATTGATAACTCCAAATATGTTTTTGATTTATATCTTTAGATATATGTAGTATTTAGGTATAAATATTATATAAGGAAATAAGCTTTCCTCTGAAAACTGGAATTGCACATGGAACGATCCATCAGACAAAATAATCATTTTTGTTCATTGTTTTATCAGACACAAGGGAGAGCATTTAAGATCTCGATAATTAACACCGACCCGAAAAAAATCTAATTGTAAAAAAATATATATTCTAAGATAACTAAGATAAGGTACAAACAACACAAAATTTATTAATAAGTACAAAATTATAAAATTTTTTTAAGACCAGGATGGAAAAAAAAATCATTCATTGAATCGGCGAAAAATAAATAAAACATCCAAATTGACAACTCCAATTCTGTTTTTGATTTATATTTTTAGATATATGTAGTATTTAGATATAAATATTATATAAGGAAATAAGCTTTCCTTTTAAAACTGGAATTGCACATGGAACGATCCATCATACAAAATAATCATTTTTGTTCATTGTTTTATCAGACACAAGGGAGAGCATTTAAGATCTCGATAATTAACACCGACCCGAAAAAAATCTAATTGTAAAAAAATATATATTCTAAGATAACTAAGATAAGGTACAAACAACACAAAATTTATTAATAAGTACAAAATTATAAATTTTTTTTAAGACCAGGATGGAAAAAAAAATCATTCATTGAATCGGCGAAAAATAAATAAAACATCCAAATTGATAACTCCAATTATGTTTTTGATTTATATCTTTAGATATATGTAGTATTTAGGTATAAATATTATATAAGGAAATAAGCTTTCCTCTGAAAACTGGAATTGCACATGGAACGATCCATCATACAAAATAATCATTTTTGTTCATTGTTTTATCAGACACAAGGGAGAGCATTTAAGATCTCGATAATTAACACCGACCTGAAAAAAATCTAATTGTAAAAAAATATATATTCTAAGATAACTAAGATAAGGTACAAACAACACAAAATTTATTAATAAGTACAAAATTATAAATTTTTTTTAAGACCAGGATGGAAAAAAAAATCATTCATTGAATCGGCGAAAAATAAATAAAACATCCAAATTGACAACTCCAATTATGTTTTTGATTTATATCTTTAGATATATGTAGTATTTAGATACAAATATATTACAATTTTAAATAAATAACATACCTTGGCAAGATTGTCACCTGGTTGTCCTCTTCTTCTTCACTCCGGGAATTATCATCCATTTTCCTATCAAACAGAAAAATCAACTAATTACAAACATAGAACAATAATAACTAATAAAATCAGATAGGTGATTTAAAAAATTTGCACTTAAAAGGTATCACAATTTTTTTAAAAATATATACTATACTTCATTAATTACAGTTATTTTTATAATTACATATGAATACAAAATATGCATTATAAATAAAATTTATTAGTTATAAAAATATTTTAATTATTAGTACAAAAAAAAAAAATCTGAATGGCTATGTAGTCACTATATTGGATTCTGAATATTGGAACATATGTTTAATTCACTTTAGTTTGCATCCGCGGAGTTTGTGCTGTTTTTGATAATTATCTATATCAATTACTTAAGGGTTTAAAATATTTATTAAAAGGTTTAAACAATTTTATTAAAAGTTGTATGTGTTCTCATCAATATTTGCTAAGTTTACCTACATCATAATCCAGAGGCATTTATTTTGGAATACCTGTCTTTTGTTTTAGTTGTTCATCCATTAAAACCTTAAGGGTATACCATAACATTACATTACATTACATTATTGGCGCGACAGACTCATAAAGAAGTCTTTGGCCTGCTCAACCGCTCTTCCCCAATCGTCCCGATCGCCTGCTCGAGTGATGGAGACCTTGCTCAGCCTCAGATCCTCACAGACGGCATCCTTCCATCTAGCTTTGGGCCTTCCTCGAAGTCTTACTCCATCCGGATTTCCTGTATACAGCTTTTTAGCTGTCCTTTCTTCCTCCATCCTATATACGTGGCCCAGCCACTTAATGCGTTGAATCCTGATGAAGCTCGATATCGTTAGGTCTCCATATAACTCACTCAGCTCCTTGTTCCTTCTGATCCTGAGTTGGTCGTTATCTCGCACTGGGCCGAATATTTGCCGTAGGACTCTTCTTTCGAATCTATTCAGCTTTTCCACGCTGGATTTATTCAGTGTGAGGGTTTCACCAGCGTATGTCGCTACTGGCCTAATGATGGTTCTATATATCATCAGCTTGGACTTTAGGCTAAGGAGCTTACTTCTCAGGAGCTTTGAGATCCCAAAACATGCTTTATTAGCTGATACTATCCTGGCTCTAACTTCTTCCTCCTCATCCAAATTCTCATTTATTCGACTTCCTAAATACTGGAAACTTGACACGCGTTGGAAAGTGTATTTTCCAAAAGCGTAGCTATGAGGTGGTCGGTTTTGTTTTCTATTCTTTATTACCATGACCTTGGTTTTCTCCTCATTCACATGTAGCCCCATTTTTCCAGCTTCCACTTCCAGCCTCTCAAAAGCTTCTTTTAGGAGAATCAGCGATCTTCCTACTAATACAAGGTCATCAGCATATGCAAGAATACCCAGATTACGGTTAAAGATGGTTCCCTCCATCAGTAATCCTGCCCTTTTAATGACACTTTGCATTACAATATTGAAGAGTAGAGGTGCCAGCGAGTCTCCTTGCCTAAGTCCTGTATAAATCTTAAATTTTTCTGTGGTTGAGCCATTACGCTTACGCTGCAAACTGTGTTTTCCATCGTACTCATTACCAAGCGCACCAGTTTGGATGGAATTTTCATTTCGCTCATAGCTCTGAAGAGTTCACACCTGGATATTGTATCATAAGCCGTCCTGAAATCTATGAACAGCATCCACATTGCATTGTTAAACTCTTTCATTTTTTCGCACATCTGCTTGAGAGAAAAAATCTGATCTATAGTAGATCTGTTAGGTCTAAAGCCTCCTTGGTATTCTCCAAGATTTCTCTCAACATAGGGCAGTAGGCGGTTATACAGAGTTATCGATAATATCTTATAGGCAGTATTCAGTAGGCTTATCCCTCTGTAATTTTTACATTCTGTAGAGTCTCCTTTCTTCTTGTAGATAGGCACTATAATAGACTCTTTCCATTCTCTCGGGATTTGCTCCTCTTCCCATATTTGAGCAATTAGTTCCTGCAGCTCTTTAGTTAGAGCATTGCCAGCTGCCTTCAGGAACTCAGCAGGGATACCATCTGATCCTGGTGACTTGTCATTTCTCAGCTTCATAATAATATCATTTATATCCTCTCCATCCGGTGGTACTGCTTCGTCTTGGCTGTCATACGAGTCACATTTCAATATACTTATTGGTTCTTCTGTCTGGGTTAGTAGTCCTTGGAAATAATTCCTCCATCTCACTTGGACGTCCGTCGCCAGCACCAGTAGTCGCCCCTCCTCATTTTTTACCATGCTCCTTCTAGAGCAGTAACTGGTTTTACACAACTCCACTTCTTTAAAGAATTTTTTGGTATCGTTACTTCTTCTGGAGTTTTCGATATCTTTAACCTGATTGTATAGAGCTTTCCTTTTCTTCCCTTTCAAGATCTTCTTTGCTTCTCTTCTTGCTTCCTGGTACTCTTTCTTGCTATTTCTCGTGCTCATACTCAGGTATTTTAATCTTTTCTCATTTCGTTTTTGGATTGCCTCTTTACATTCTTCATCAAACCATATATTTCGTGATGGTTTCTTGTCCGTTTTTCAGTATTCGCTCGCGGCCCCCGC
This sequence comes from Arma custos, assembly GCA_037127475.1. Taxonomy (NCBI): domain Eukaryota; kingdom Metazoa; phylum Arthropoda; class Insecta; order Hemiptera; family Pentatomidae; genus Arma; species Arma custos. The sequence continues at coordinate 46,388,245 of CM073759.1, read as the reverse complement.
TATAATTTCTTTAATATGACTCCAATGTGCATTCACTTCCCATCCATCTTCTACTACCGGTGTATTTCTGATTCCTTCCTCTACTCTAAGGGAAAAACATCGTTGTACCTGACTTTTGTTTTAGTTGTTCATCCATTAAAACCTTAAGGGTATACCTTAACATGCATGTTAAAATTTGATATTAATGACAAAACTGAAAATATGGATTACAGGTTTATTTTTTAAGAGTGATATACTGATATATTTTTATCAATTGTTACCGTTATTTAAAAAAAAATCAATAAAAACGTTGCATGGAAATAGAAATATAAATGTACTTTCTGAACAAGAGAAATGACATTTAAATATTTCAAATTAATTCTATATAGATTTTATGTAAACCATTTCAAAGGATAAAGACTCTAAAGATGAAACTTTGCTAGACTAAGACCAGAGTATTAGAAACAAAGTTAGAAATCATTTGCATGAAGTAAGTAGTTTTTAGCTTTTTTTCAATCTGAGAAAACTAACATAAACTTCTGAAGAAAGAGCAGCACTCATATTTCATAGACCTTATTCCGTAATTTTAGCAAAATGAATTTTGATTTTGATATAATAATATTTATCATTTTCAGAAAAGAAAACAAATTTATATTCATTCAAAATAAGTAGATTACACCAGCAAAGAATCATGAAAAAAGATTCCATATAGAAAAAATCAACAAATAAATGTTTTATCTTATTTATTATAACAATTCATGAAAACAATATAACTATACAATAATACATATTATATTTATACTTATTATATTATACACAATACTTCATGCTATTGATATAAAGTTGGTTTAGCAATAAAAAGAAGGAATAAACACTCCTTGTTTTATTTCAGCAATAGTCAAAGGATAGTCATAGTCTTATTTACCATTTTATATGAATCATAAAAAGTGGGATTTTAAATAATCAACAGAGGTTTTTTTTTAAGGATTGTTTTTGTGAAACAAGACGGGAATAAAAGTAAAACATAAAATCCGTTATTAATGAGCTTTTATATATTTATTTATATATGTTGTATATGGCTTCCGGTTTATTTTCCATGGAAGCAAAACATACAAACGTTTTTGTTTGACATCGTTTTTATGTAATTAAAACAACAAAAATGACCTGTTTGCATTCATCATTTTACAGTCCCTTTGAAATAAGTGGTTAAGCTGGGTTATCCTATAAAAAGTTTCATACTGGGTCATTGTTAATACGCTAACTCCATTTCAAGTTAAAAACTACGATAAGAAACGATTTCGCTACCATCAATACAATTAACTCACTCTTGACCAAATTCGACGTAACCACTTATTCTACGGGGTTGCAGATTTGAAGTCACACCTTACTATCCCATACACTGGCCTCAACATTGAACAGAAGCTCAAAACTAATATTTATTGTATATGAGTCAATACAAATAAACAATTACTAAAATTAATAACACAATCGATAACTATAACAACTTCCATATTAATTATTATATATTCTATTCATAAATGATGGTAAAAATGTCTTTTCTTCATTCACCTTTTAATTTTTTTTTTATTACGTATTTAATTTTTATTGTATTTCACAATATACTAACATTATTATTTCTTATTAGCAATTTTAACCATGTATTTTCATGAACTACCTACTTCATACCAATTTTAGTGATTTCACTTCACGATTTCAAAATCATCCATGGTCTTTATACTGAGTATTTATTTATAATTGTAATAATTACACTCTGGATATAATATTGAATCGCTTCCACTTTATATTACGCTCTGTTTTAACTGTTTTAATATTATTTTTAATTCTCTTAATTTAATATTTCGTTGCGGTCACAGAGAGAGAGACGGGCGCGGGGAATTGGCGATTCCTGGAAGGAAATAAAGCAGAGATGAAAGAGGCCTTTCCCGAAAGCTCCAGACCCTTCTCGTATGTTCGAGATTTTCCCCAATCCGTGTCGGCCTTGCTATTTAAATACCCTCTCAGCGCGAGTGGAGACAGAGTTTTAAAGCACGCGGTACGGTGAACATCTGAACCAGTGATAAGCCAGTGTAATAAGTCCGTGACAGTTTGTGAGTGTAATTGTGTGTCAGTTTGTTATATTCAGAGATTCTTACGGTCGGTGGACTATAATTAGTGAACTGTAAGTGTCAATTAGTAGTCATTAATTAGTTAAGTAGCAGTTGTAATTTCATGTGATTTGTACAAGCTTATGTAAATAGTTCAGCTATTTAGTAATAATAATATTTTATTGTAATAATTAAATAGAAGTTAGGCCTAGGTTATAAATATTTAAAATATTGTTATTGTAAATTTATTTCAGTTAGTAATTTATTTGTTAGTAATTTAATTGTTAATAGTTTAATTGTATTCTGTAATCACTTTTGCAAATAAATATTAGTATCTTTAATCAATGAATAGTTTAATTAATTCTAATACCCAGTAGCCCGTAACAATTTCAAACCATTTCGAATTGTATGAAAAATTTGATAACCAATTCAGGAAGAACATAACTGAAGTGATCCACAATCAAATAGCTAGGCCTAACATTAAAATACACTGGCAATAAAACGGTCCTCCAATTCTATAAGAAGGGTATTCTCCCACGTATTCCACTTCGGTCCACTTCGCTAGATTCGAACCCCAACCCACTTGATTTGAACCTTCCGAAATCCTCAGCCCAGAAGGGCAACAATATTCTCTCGAGCATGGCACCAGACCAGCAAGTATATAATACAGCAAGGATATGCGCCAATGCATATCCATATAGTATTATATAGTATACTATATAAACCAAAAACTGGTTGGAAATAATTGATAAACGTAAAATATAATTATTACATTTTAGCTTCTAAGCATATAAGACATAAACTAATAACATATATAGCATTTATATCACGTTAGCAACGTGATGCAACATTTTCTCACCCGAGAGGAAATAATTTTTTTTTTACCCACTAAAATTTTTTTCTGGAACCATTCAAACTGCACGTTGCAAGGAGAGCGACTATGAAAAAACACAGCTCCATGAACATTGTAGTTTTTTAGATGCAGTCATTGTTAAGCCAGTCGTATGTTTCTATTATTCTCAAGAAAATTTAATTAACATTCAAATGAGAATCCATGTGTGTAAGTAAATTTAAAAGTTTTGCATTATTCAAAAAGCTTATAACAATTTCTATGGGAACGTGTTACTGTGGGAACCTTTGCAAAAAACGTGGATAAAAAGCCCATTTTAAAAAAAATATTTCTAGCGCCTTCGGAAATAAAATCTTAGCTTAGATGATATATCTTTCATTTTATAGAGAATTTAATTATCGTTAAACTTAATATATATAGTATTTTAAGTAATACATCTTGTTCCATGTAATACATATTTACTAATTGGGTCATTCCATGAATTGAACCAGAACATTTCGCCCACCACCTCAGATTTTAATGAAACTTAGTATGTTGGTTCTACATGTAGAGGTAACTAAAACCACCAAATTTGAATTTTTTATCTCATTTAGTTTTTGAGTTATGGTACTTTTAAGTTTTGACGTTTTTCAATTTCCGCGCCGCAAATAATGCCAAACAAAATGTGTCGTTAAAAAGAAAATAATTTCTCATAAACGTATTGGACATCCAAGCTTGACCAAGTTAGGTTCTTATAACTATAAGGGATTTGAAAAAAAAATATCATTAACTTAGGTTTTTTTAAGAATAATTTATTGATATTTACAACTGTAATTATATTACATCAAGTAAATCTGCTGTATGAACAAAGGATATGAAAAAAAAAACACTTGAGGAGAAACAACCCATTGATAGCACTCCAATAAAGTTCTATAGTAGAAGGTCTCGAGGCGATCTTCTTTTCTGACGCCTCGGAGGGTTATCAGGAATAGTATGGGAAGCAAGTTGAGAGACTAGCGGATTCAAGTGAGTATGGAGCTTGTCATGGAAGGACAGGTATCTAGTTTGGACAAAATCCAGCAACATATGGGATATTAAGATCATGATGGACGAGTTTGTTTGTGACATCATAAGTAGGATTGAGGATTTTACGAAGGATTTTGGATTGTAAGGATTGGACACGAGATAAATTGGATGGTTTATTAGAGCCCCAAAGCTCAACTCCTTATGTCCAAATAGGTCTGATAACTCAGCCATTTTTTCTTTCTAACACGTTGGTCCTACTTTGACAAGCTCTATTGGGAGTCGCCCTGGTCCAAGTGCTTAGTGATTTTTCATTTCTTTTAGAGCGGCTTCCACTTCCGCCCACGATAACGGCTCTGCACCAACTTGTTCACTGGCTTGCATAACAATGTTCTCCTCATGGTTCTCTCCTGTGCCAATAGTTTTGAGAAGTAGTCCATCCACTTCCGAGGAGAAATAACTTGAATTCCTATTTTACCCTTACAGGATGATTTCAAGGATTTGAGCCTTTTTCACGCCTCCCTGCTTCTCTGTCCAATACAACTTCCTATCAATTGGCAATCCCTCTCCCGGAACTGATTTATAGCTTCCCTCCTTTTGATTTTAAATTCTTTGTTTAATTTTGTATATTCATTAAATGCTGTTACATTCCTTGCAGAGAGAGCCACGTATGATACTTTTTTCTCTTTTCTTCTGCCAACTCCGCAACTTCACTATTTCACCAGTATGTATCCGATTTTTGGTTTCGATGAAATATTCAATTTATAAATAAGAAATTTATACTTGACTTTGTAATATTTATACCATAAGAATATTATTATTATGATTAATATTTATGCGGTTTATAGATGAATATATGATAATGTTTACACGTATAATTGCGGGTGCATATAATAAATTAAAATGATTTACCGCCATATATAACTCATTAAATTTACAATTATCATTAAAATTACAATCCTTTACAAATGTAATTATAAAGGAATTCCGATTTGTTAAAAGGGGAAATTATTCAAAATAACAAAAAAGAAATGAGCCGTTGATTTTGAAAGTGACAACTCCATTTAATGTTAATCATAGACATTTACTTTCAAAATCAACACGTTTGAAATACTGTTGAACCAAATACATTTCTAATAACAAATTTGTACTGGAACTGAAATAATATTGATTGTAGTTGATTAAAAATATAAATTTATGTCCATCAGTAATAACATTCAGCTTTAATTTTTTTTTTTCAAAATGGAGTTGTAACACTTACAAAATAAATAAATAGCTCAAATTAGAATAACCTACTATAAAGTAAAACAAAAATACACTTTTTACTATATTATATCATACACTCTTAATTATTATTAAACAATATTTAGTGTAAAAATGAAAAATTATTATATAATTGAAATTATAATCCTACTGTGATGTAACTATTAATTGCACAAAGAAGGCCTCACACAAGCAGGTATGATTAACCATACTTAATCGTTTGTTATTTAACCTATTTAAAGGACTATGGTTGAACATAAAGCTTTAATAATTTGATCCGAATAACAATCCATCGGATTTCAGTTTGCCCCACACTTTTTTTTTTGAGGGGGTTGATGAAGTATTTTATTATTTTTATCAAGTGAATATATGCGCATCACTTTTAACAACTGATCAGAAAATTAAAAATGTATTGGTTATAGGTAAAACTTATTTTTTACTGTGTGCATCTTTTGAACTGTTGTATTTTATAGGTTTACATCAGGTCAGTTATAATTTTGCCTAAATAGCATAATGGTAAAATAACAAATAATCAGTAATCAGTTTCGACTTAATCCAGAAGTAGTTGAGTTAAATTGTCTCCAATTATCTAAAAAATTGGGAAGTTTTTAAAAGCAACATTTCCCAACACGACACATTGCCACCTTATTTTTTCTTCGAGAGTATTAAGCATTGCTTGGCTAAAGACTAGAATTTTTTTTTAAATTCTAATATATAGAATGTATATATACAGAAATGTGAATGCAATAAATAATTCTAAATCCATCAACAGGTATCCGGTCAACTTTTAAAAAAAAGTGCTAAATTTTTGGGCTTGTATCTTTTTTCCAAAATAAAATATTTTGGAAATAATACTAAGTGACATTAAGTCTGAGAACACTGGTTCTGTCTTACATATGATTGCTACATCTTCAGAAAATCTAGAAATTATATTGAAGAATAAATGTTTATTATTATTATTGTTAACATGAACAATTTACAATTATTACACTACTTAATTTCCGAGCAACAATAGAGAAACCTGTCCGGAGGTGCAGGAGAAAACCTTCTCAAGTGTTTATTTATTTACACATTCATCAACACTGAGCTAATTATATTCAACCTAGCTAGCTTGCCAACAATAGATTTTCCTCGGCTGCATTCCATAAGGATACAACAAGTGCCAACATGTTTGGGGCAAAGATAATTAATTAATCTTGCGATCCAGTAAAGCAGAGAAGGATCCTCTATCGGGTTATATTAATTATTTTATGTTATATATTAATTATCTATTAAAAATAGATATATATAAAAAAAATCTTAAATGTATATGAATGCAAAAAAGGAGGATGACCGAAGTGAAATGCTTAATTGATGCTAATTTACTTACACTTGAAAAACTCATTCTGAAACGTCTTCATCCTATCATAGAATCCAACCAAATAATCCCAGATCACCAATTTGGTTTCCGAACATCACACTCCACTATCCAGCAATGTCATCGTATATGGTGGACGTTGTCTCATCCGCATTAGAGCAAGGAATGTAATACATAGGAGCTTTTCTCGATGTAGAGCAGGCTTTTGATCGAGTCTGGCATACGGGTCTGCTGTACAAACTCCGTAAATTCTTACCTTCTACTTACTTCCTTATTATCAATTCCTACCTTAGTAATAGAACCTTTAAATTAAACCATCACTTTTGCTACTCTTCCCTCTTTACCCAGGGTGCCGGTGTTCCTCAAGATAGTATCCTGGATCCCATCCTATACACGATATATACAGCTGACATCCCAACCCATCCAATCACTGTCCTCACTACGTACGCTGTTGACACATGTGTGTTACCAGTAAATAAGGACCATTTTTTGCATTCCAATCTCTTCAATCCCATATCTCAAACCTTCAAGAATGGTGTCAAATTGGATAATAAAAATAAATCCTAGCAAATCACATCAAAGAACCGTCACCCTTCGTCGTAAACCTACCAATTCCTGCCCTACTGTACCCTTTAATAATATTCCACTGAACCCTGTCGAACAGATACGTTACCTAGGACTCCATCTGGACAAACATCTCACTTGGAATCCTCATACAAGCTCGACGTTTTCGCCTACATCAACATTTACTGGACAAACGCTCTAAGCTCCCAATTAATTACAAAAGACTTTACATGACAGTTATCAGACCTATATGGACATACGGGGTTGAGCTTAGAGGCTCTACAAAACCATCCAATTCATCTCGTATCCAATCCTTACAATCCAAAATCCTTCTTAAAATCCTCAATGCTACTTATTACGTCACAAACAACCTAGATCACGCTCAACCGCCAGGTTTTTCCCCAATGAAAGGTACCTACTCTATACAGACTGGGTGAGCCCCAGGAAGGTGTTAGATCCCATATAATCCATCTCTGTCGCTAACAGATAAAATAAAATCTGCCACTGAGCGGTATTTAAACTCAGGGCATTCGGTACGACAACGCAGAGCTCTAACACTGAGCCACTCCGCTCCAATTATTCTTGGATGATTTTATACCCTAACATCCCGAATCCGATATCAATCCTTTCATTACAAAAACTTCCCACTCTAACACATGAGGCTGAATGAGCCCCAGGAGTTTCGATCACTGACTTCAGGAGCTCAGATCCCACAGGGTCCATCTCTGTTGTTAACAGATTAAATAAGTTATACCAAAGCCGGATTTGAACTCGGGTCCTTCGGCAGGGCAACTCAGCTCTCAATCACTGAGTACCCCGTCCCATGAATACATGTAATGTTATATTTCAGTCTGAAGTGATGGAAACAACTTGATGTTGCTTACGTTTCAAAAGCATTTTCTATCGATTAGAGCGTATTGTTATTTCAAATAATATTTTTACTTTTGGAGTTATAATTTTCCCTCTTTTATAACCAAGTGTATGCTAAACTTAAGTCCATATATTTGAATTTTTAAGCAATACTCTTCTAATATGTACTTTCTTACATTAATTTATAAACACCTTTTTAATTCTGTAGCATGTATGATAGTTGGTATTTTCTTTTGAAAAAATGAATAATAAAAAGATATATCAACTTGAAATTACTAACTGAACTACCAAACAATGATAATCTGTTTGAAAAGTAAAATACAAATGTTGAAGCCTTGACGGGTAATTTTCTTTAGGTTATCACAAGCAGTAGACCTTTTGAGAATAATATTTCATTATTGCGTAGTGCGTGATACGATTGGAATTCCAGATAGCTTTCTCCATGAAATTTTAAACATTGCCCAAAGGGAGCTAATCTTTTATCAAATCACTAAACATTTTAGGATTGTTTTATTCAGGCTGTAAACATAAGCAGTTTAAAAGTAGCAGCAGTTTTAAGAGTTAAGTAACGCAAAATAGGACTTTGATAATAAAGTCTTAAAGCCAAATTTTCGAGAAAAAAAAAAAAAAGAGTTAAGTATCATAACATGGAGAAGAACCACCAAAGCCAATGGTAATGACCAAAACAAGCTCTTGCTGGGTGGCCCAGCCGCAAGGCAAGCGAGAGAAACATAAACAGATCTAATTCTAAACAGTTACTTGGATGTTACGCTTCATCCAGCCGAATAGACTCCACGTGGAAGCTTCTTCAGGCTCCAACTACACGATAAAGTACTATAGTTGACTAAAATTAAAGCACTTCAAATCTACTTAACATGGCTTCAGTGGCGAAAACGACTCCAAAACTGATGGTGCCTCAGAAAACTCTCTCACCAACTCTATTTTGCCGTTGAACGACTAATCGACAAAGCCTAATAAGTTTATCGGTATAAATCTTTTGATAAAAGTCACTGATGTAAAATATCGATATGATTATGAGTGACAATACTTCTTTATAAAAACAATATTCGGTAAAGTTTATCGTATTAATTTTTTATTATTTATCTTCTATTTTCAAGCATAAACTAAATGAATAATATATATGCCTAATGGTAATTTTTTTTTTCATGAAACAAAAATTCAATAGTTTTCAACAAATATTAATTTACTAAAACAATTTATCATCGCGCTGAAGCCGAGTCACATAATACGTCCATTATCTTGGCAAAATAAAAATCGTCAATTTACATTTGTGTTACTCTGAACGCAGTAAAGGAAGTGTAAGCCCGATTTCGATTGTTAGATTTCAACGGATAGATCGATATTTACTATCTCTGAATCGATTCTGACATTTTTTAGATACCTGATATATTTTTGGTACGGTACCTCTCATCGGTATCAGCATAGCGGCGGACCAACCCACTAGGTGTCAAAGTAGTTCAAAGTACTAGAAACCCCTGCTATAGAAAAAGCTGTTATATAGTATATTTTTATGTATATTCAAAGTAAAAAAAAATTAATAATTCAAATGATTCTTCTCCATTAATTTTATCTTCACATTTTCTTTTATCATCCTCCATATCTCCATATTGTCTATTTTTACATACAAGGTGGAATAACAAAAAAAAATTCGTAAAATAAAATAAAATATTACATGGTGATTAAGATCACTGAAAATTTTGTATATATTTAGCAATATTCCATAATATTCCATAATATAACTAATAAACAATAATTTAGGTAATTAAAATGTGTACAAGTAGTTTTTGTATCCATCAGATCACATCGTCCACATCAGAGATTTTACTGTTTATTAGACATCTACCAATAGAACAATGATTAAGGTTTATTATATACACTCTATTCACTCTTACTAGGTAACTCTATAGTGTGGGTGGGCCATACAGATGCTCTCTAATTCACTATCTGAAAAACCTTAAATATATGTCCTTAACAAGAAATACATCTTGAGAAGCTTAACCCAAAGATAAAAAGAAAAAATATATTAGTGTAGATTCAGTGAGGTGGTCAATCGACTTAGGTTTCGGTTCCTCACGAATTACTTGATATGTTCTAATTTTTATTTAACTTTCATATATCATTATGATGAGCGTTATAGACAGGTGTGATAGATTTCAACTTCGTAGAATGTTAAAATTTATTAATGAATTCGTGAGCGGTTTCAACGCTAGTTGTTATTAGGATATATTGTTTAGACAACTAAATTAATCTCAGTTTAGTGGAAAACAAAATAAAAAATAACGATTCTTGTAAAATAATAAACGACATTCATAGGATAATTGAATCCAAGTGAAAAGCAGTAACAGTAAAATCAATTTAACTTGGAGAAATCTGAGCGGAGATAGTGCGCAGGTGCCATCACCATAGTAACAACTAGATTAGTATTAAAATAAATGTGTATTAAGGTAGCATAAACAACTGAATTTTTTAATGTTATTTTCCTATCGGAAAAATAAATAAATTCCTTAAAGTATCAAATATTTGGTGATTTCCTAATAATATTTTTTTATAGGAATTGGATAAGAATTGTAATGTAATGCGCTTAATGAGAAGGGAGAATACATATCGATCAACAGCTTTCATCAATGTTGCTATGTCAAACTATTATGTTTGTCTCTCTTTCACGCAAAAACTACTGGACGAATTTGGATGAAACTTGACAGTAATATAGGTTATACCAGGTCTGCAAGTTTAAAATGTCGTTTTAATTCCAATAGAATGCGCTCTTAGCCTATTGAAGGATTTGCTTATCTCTAAACGCTATTTTGTTTGTTAGTCATTTGTTTACAAAAGTCAGTTGTTTTTAAGTCGTTTACGTGGACGTATCATACCTTTCTTTGGTGTTAAAAATGTCTAATTTTAAGCCAAATAAAGAGCATTTGCGGCATGTCATGATTTTCTTGTTCAATCAAAAGAAAAAGGCATCTGAATGTCATCGAATTCTTGTTGAGACTTATGGCGATCTTGCTCCAACCGTCAAGACATGTGAACGTTGGTTTCAAAGTTTCAAACGTGGTGATTTTGATGTTACTGATAAAAAACGAGATAATCGACCAAAAAAGTTTGAGGACGTCGAATTGCAATCTTTATTAGACGAAGACAATACCCAAACCCAACAAATGATGGCAGAACAGTTGAATGTCACTAGACAAGCCATTTCCGATCGCCTGAGAGCTATGGGAAAAATTCAAAAGGTTGGAAAATGGGTTCCACATGAATTGGACGAACGACAGATGGAAAAACGAAAAATTGTGTGCGAAATGCTGCTTTTACGCCACGAAAGAAAGGGTTTTTTGCATCGAGTTGTAACTGGCGATGAAAAATGGATTTATTTTCAGAATCCCAAACGAATAAAATCATGGGTAACGCAAGGACAACCATCCACATCGAGTGCAAGACCGGATCGTTTTGGGAAGAAGACAATGCTGTGTGTGTGGTGGGATCAGAAGGGAGTAGTCTACTACGAGCTTCTCAAACCCGGCGAAACAGTCAATACCGACCGCTACCGACAACAAATGATCAATTTGAGTCACGCATTGATCGAAAAACGCCCAGAATGGGCTCACAGGCACGCCAAAGTCATTCTTCAGCATGATAACGCTCCTGCACATTCAGCCAGATTGACTAAGGAAACGATTTCTTCGCTTGGTTGGGAACTCCTACCCCACCCGCCGTATTCACCTGACCTGGCGCCTTCTGATTATCACCTATTCTCATCGATGGGAGACTCATTGGCTGAGCAACACTTTAACAATTTGGAGGATGTAAGAAAATAGCTCGATGAATGGATTTCAAATAAAGATGAAGCATTCTTTTGGAATGGTATCCATAAATTGCCCGAGAGATGGACAAAATGTGTAGAAAGCGAGGGCCAGTACTTTGAATAAAATATATTATACTTTTTTTATTTAAATTAAATTATATTTTAAGAAATAAACGACATTTTAAACTTGCAGACCTGGTACATCAGAATAACTCATAGGCTATAGCAAGCGCGGATTTAGAGGGGGCGCATGGTGCATGTGCCCCCCACCCCGACTGTTTTTTAGGTATTGTGAAGAATCCATTATAGGACCTAATTAAAGGTAAATCACATGATAATAGTACTCAAAATAACAGAAAGAACATGAGTGAAACTATTTGGTTTGATATCCTACTAATTTTAAAAATATTATAAATGCGAAAGTTTGTATATTTATCTCTCTTTCACGCAAAAACTACTGGACGGATTTGGATGAAAGTTATTGAGTAAAATAGCAAGGGCAGATTTATGTGGAGGCACGGGGGCATATGCCCCATAAATACATAATTAAAGGCAAATAAGGAACTTAGCATCTTGAAATTTGTAGATAGGTTCTTTGTATAGTTGAAGAAAGAAATTGGATAATTCCACCCCAAGGGGTTCCCCTTTAATATAATAGCGGTTCAAAGGTTGTATATAATCCGTCAGTTTTGAAGTTAGACATCTGAAATTTCGGATGTACGAGTAACTTATATTTTTAAAAAATAATTAAATTATTTATTTTAACTGATCTTTCACGAAATTTTATGTGGGAGACTAAATTCTACGCGAGCAAAGCCGCGGGCATAAGCTAGTATAATAATATGTATAGGAGACGCTAAACCAACAACTTTATTTATTTATATAACTTTCGCTTAATGTCTTACTTTAAAATAAGTATTAAAATTTTAATTTTAGGATAATTTAATGATTCAATAATACTGAGCAGTAACTCCCAGGTTCGAAGCCGGCTTTGGCAGATATTAAATTAATTTTTTTTAACAGCTGTGGACCAACCATGTGGGATCTGCGGATCTGACTCAGCCTCAACTGAGTGATAACCTTTAATTAGGGGGAAAATCTGCGATTGCTCATGACCTCAGCCAAATCATCCTCCTATAGAATCAGTATATTTTTTGCCGTGTAATGAACCGAAGACGCTTCGTGGATAAGTTGTACAGATTTTTTTTATAATCGCTTTAATTTCAAAAAATAATTATTCAAATTTACAACCGTATTATAATAATAAAACAAGTAAATAGAATGATTGATACATAGTTGCATGAAATAAAGGCATTTAGAGAAACCACCCAATAGTGACACACAAATAACTAATTCAACTTAAGAGGTGACAAGGTCAACTTTCCTGACGCCTCGGAGCATTATCAGGAATTTAAGAGGTGGCTGGGTTTGAAACTAGTGGAAAATTTTTGTAATGAAAGGATTGATATCGCATTCCAGATATTCAATAAAGTATTTGAGAGAATATGTTTAATTTTGTTTCAATAATATTACATCAGATTATTTTCGTCTCAGCGATGAGTGAGGTTACCAACCAATAAAAGTTTAAAATAAGACTTCAATTTGCAATATTATTGCAGTTTTCTTTTATCTTTTGCTTAAATCATAAAAGTATTTTAGTCCATCAAAACTTTTTTAATACTTTTGCAACATCTACTGTCAGAATAATTCATACGCTTGAACTTTGGTGCATTGTCTACATTCAACCCAGTGGTATCAAAGAAGCTGCCACAAATAATTTAGTCAATTACCGTATTTAAGGTCAATCATCACTGTTACAATATGTGTTAGCAGATAAAAGACGAAATACAACTTGTAATAAAAATCCTGGCAATAAATAATTTATAGGGACCAACTGCTCACTTAAAACTTCATCTGTCTCAGGAAATGCCCAGAAGTCAATTCACGGCTGATATCATTGAGCAATCTTACTTCATTTTGTACATTGAAGTGGACGGTAATTATATGACGAAGTCCCGATAGAGGTGCTACTAACACGACACTACAAGGCCACGCTATAAAAGGAAAGTAAAACAAATCTACAATGGCCTCTAAGCAATAATTTTTTGCTATTTTTAAATGTATTTATCGATTCACTTTTGCACCTATCATATAGTATTGTATTATTTTATAGAAAATTTATAATAAGTATATTAAAAAATCAGAACTACAACTACTATCGCTACATAATTAATTTTTTATATAATAAGCGATACTTATTATATTTTTTTAAATAATTTTTATTGTCCTGTTGGTCAAAAAACAATGGTCCATATGTCACGTCCGGTAGAATTTTTTTTCTAGTGTTGCAACTACATTTACAACTAAATTTACTCTGTTGTTGTTCTCGAAGGTTTTTAGTGAAAAATCTCTTTTCTTTTAGACGGCTCTATAAATGAGAAATGATACTGTGATTTAAATAATAATTAAATGATCGTAAAATAACCGGCGTCATTATCAAAGATAGTCATTAGTCATCGCTCTTTAGCCTAAAGTTTTCTTGTGCGATAAATCAAAATCTGTCATAACTTTTCGTAAAAAGCTAGTTTACTTAATTACCTAAGCACACCTTACATTTTTTTTTAATTAGCACAAAGCAACTACTTATAAAATACTGAAATATTCCCCGAATATTCTTCAAAAAATACGAATACGAGTTAAAAAAAAAGCTGATGTTATTTTCCAAAACCGTGACATAAAATAAAACAGTTTCAGCTTTTTTTTTTTTAATGGAGCATTTAAACAAACAATGCAACGAAAATATAGGTTAAAGTGATTGAAGCTATGGCTGTATTTGTGTGTTTTACGTTTAGAAAGGTATGCAATTCAACTGGAAGACATTTCTCTATATGATTGCAACATATGACGCGAATTCGGGAGTTAGGAACTGATTGATTCAAGACTTCAAGATTCATGGATTATTCTCGCCAGACAGCATTATCTATACATTTCCTTTCACAATCTCTTTTAAGTTTACAGAAATAAAAATCTATTTTAATGTCAAATGTCTTGCAACTTGCAGAGTGCCTCCTAATGAAACTTTTAAATATTGTTTTATTTCAATACCTGCAAGATTACCATGGTTAGAGACATTTACTGAGTTAGCATGCGAACATAAAATAGTTGCACAGAAAACACTATGAGCATGACAAATGTTTTTTATGTATTATGGCGCACAAAATAATATAGAATAAATGGTAAACAAATATATTAAAATAATTTATGTTGGGCAGTAGCATTAAATGAGACTAGTTTATCTTGCTCGTTACTCCTAATAATTAAAAGAAGACGGTCATAGTACAAGAGCACTACCACCCTCAGCATCTGTACTAGCCCAGCACATGAATGGATTTGGAGGAACTAAATCAAAACTGGGAGAGTAGTCGAAAATGGTCTTGAACCAATAATCATTCTTCTAGGCTGTTCGTTTTACTTAATAGTTAATAAGTCGTAACTACGCAATGTACAATTCCATTCCCTGAACTTGTGCTGTAATCTAGCGGAGTCCTGCAGAATTTCTTTCACAATACTTTCTCTTTTGTTCATAGTTCATTAAATATGTAATAATTAATTAATATAAATTTACAAGTTATCATATCTATAAGTACTGTCAACTTCTAATTATCTGCATACGATTTATTAATTACGTTCATAAGAGAAACAATACAAGCAATATCTCAAGCTTACCGACAGTGTAATATAAGAAAGATACACCTTTATTCTCGACACAAGTAAAAATATATTACTTACTGTATAACTGGAAAATCGTTTATCATTAAAGCAATTTGATGGCTTGTAAATAAATATTTGTTATTATCTACTAAGTATTTAATGTTGATTTTGGATCTGATACTGTACAAGTAAACTATAACATGGGGCTTGAATGATACATGCAATACATACCGGTTATCTGCTAATAAAAAAAAACTTGGGAGTATTATTGAGAATCTAGTTCCTTGCAGGATATTACTACTCAAGTGGTGAGCAAGCTTGTTTATTCCTTCATCAAGGTTAGCTAGCAAGCGTATGGTAATTTTCTAGAGAAAACAAAATGGTGTCGAGTAGGTAATATCATAACTAGTCGTTTCGCAAGGCAACGTTTATAAATAAACTATAAAATATTAATTGAATAACATATTAAACATACGGCTAGACTATAGTATATTACAATCTTATTGGAAGCAATAGATTTTACACAAACCGACATCATTTTGTACGCCATGATGTTACAATGTAAATAATGCTATCTTGTTAAGAATTAAATATCTTTACATTCCCGGCACAGAAGGTCCTTGAACACCTTAAGAGCAATACGCCAAGAGCGAATAAACTGCACCTAATCGTCAACGGAGTGTCTAGTTTCAGGACGTGTGCAGACTTCATAGAATTTTAATTTGTTAGCAACCTCAAATACATGAGTAATGAACTAACACATTTAATTTACGTCATAATAAAGAAAAAGTTTCATACTGCGGGGGATGTCTGCTTGTAACAGTATAAATTCCCTTCAGCTAAGGATTTATTTAGCAAAAATATAATATTGAACACGAAATATAACTAGATTACATATGGTATTTAATTGGCATAGTAATTAAATATCACAATAATTTAGTCTAATGTTCTTCCAAATTGTTGCTCGTTCTTCCAGATTATATTCATATCAATCCATTTCTTTTTATTTACTTGAATTTGATGATAATGATCATTATTTAGTCTGATATCAATATATACATTTAAATTGCTCCTGAATGACTGACGGATCAACGCACAGCCTAAACCGCTGATCGTAGAGACCTGAACTTGGAGGGTGTGTTCTTTGTATGACGTAGGCATCCGATAAGAAAGGATTTTCCGAAATTCTACCCTTAAGGAGGTGAAAAAGGGGGGCAAAGTTTGTATGCTTGCTCACGTGTTTCTTGAGAAAACTGTACTCAATTATCTCAAGAATATTGCTCAGAGATAGCACTCATCCCACCGGAGCAAACCGCCTATCAGGCCGGCCTCTGTCCGGATCAGCACCTGGCGTATCCAGAGTACCGCGCTAGAGATGCGGAAGATCTGGGATCTCTAGCGTGGTACTCTGGATACGAGCCTGGTAGCTTAGTTGGTAGAGTAACGCGCTAGAGATGCAGAAGACCCGGATTCGAATCCCGGCCAGGACAAATCTTTTCTCTTCAAAATAAAAATTTTAAAAAAAATTATATAATCACAAAAAATTAAAATAAAAATTACAAAGAGATTTTTGAATTTCTTTTATGATCAAAAACTTTGATGCTTATTTGAGCTGTATGAATGAACCAAGGAATCATACTGACTCCAGTCCCAGTAGATGAACAATACCTCTCTTATAATAACTAAAAAATAAATATCTAATATTTTTTTATTTGTAGATTTTTTGTCGGCTGCTTGAGTGATTCTTAATGAAAAAAAGGTCATTATTTACGAAATTTCATTAAACATATCACTTCTGAAATTTATAATAAGCAATAAAATTAGTCCCGGTTCATCAGCATGTAATTAGGTAAACATATAAACCTGTAGTGTGGTGGTTAGCATAAAATTGCCCAAGAACGTGGGTTCGCATTAGGAGCCGTGGAGGTCCCGAGGCTGTGCAGTGCCATGTACTTTTTAAAGAGCCCTATTCCATATATGCCAGAATAAAAAAAATTAAGAGCTCCTACTGTAGCATCGCCCGATTATCCTTAATAGCCTAAAGTGACGTTCAACAATGAAACAAAGGAGAATCTTTGCTTTATATTGAATCCTAAGTACAATAAGTCTTTAAAAAAAACTGTTAACAAACATTTTTCATGAAAATTCTCGAAAACTGGTCGGTAGAACGACCGTAAATTACAATTTTATTTTCGTTCTTTCCGGCCCATCATATACCTGTCTTCACCAGTTGTAAATGCTCCCAGAGAACAATTTTTTTCTGAAGCTGGTAAAATTAATGATTCACAATGCAGCAGAGAATAGCACAGAAATTTTACTATTTTTGCACCACTATTCACATAAAAGCAATCAATATTGCTATATTATTATTGAACTTGAATGGCATAATCAAACAATTGCAATACGCATTAGGTTTTATTTGTCATTGACTCACTTCCACCATTGGAAAATCCCCACAACACAACTGGGAACAACAGTTCGGCGAAACTAAGTTTATCGAGATGGCTTTCTAGACATAATATTATTATTCCATGATAAACAGCTTTACACGCTCGCATACCTTACCTAGAACTAAATTATTTAAGTTAATAAAATATTTGATTATATTCGAATATCACCTTACATTCGCAACCAGCAAAATTCATTTTATTTATCTAAATATATCTTTTAAATTTATTCTAAAAATCCTCGGAATTTTCAAAAATTTACTTTTTCACATTTTTCGCTAGTTCCGTCAAGCAATTTAGTCTAATACGACACTTTTCCGCCTTATGTCACATGGTTTCAGTCCGGCACTGAGCCTGAAGTTTTAGGAGCACAAAATCACTGAACTAGCGAAAAATGTTAAAAAGTGCATTTTTGAAATTTCGGAATTATTCGCTATTAATTCTGAACGGCTCACTTAGTAATGTTATTAGAGTTTCCACGCTTTATCCCTATACAACATATTTTATTGATATGCAATATTTTTCTGTTTTAAATTACATTCCATGCATAAGAAACTTATTTTTATTGAATTTGAGTTGTTTATTTGTAAGAGATATAAGTCCATTTAGATTTTAAAAAATCGTTTAAATGCTTTTAATAAGTTGAAACAGAGAGGCCAAATGATAATGATCAGCTTTATGTCATGAATATATGATGGTATGGAATTTGCTATAAAAATAACAAGAAACATTGTAAGAATGCAACTAATAGGGAGCGAAATAGCTCAGTGGAAAAGCGCCCGGGTTCGACCCGGCTGGCATATTCTATTTAACCCATTTACGGCTACTGAAGCGTATGCGCAATATTAATTTAACAATTTTTTAAATTTTCTATTTTGTTAGATCAGCTTATTATTTAAGGTTTGTCATTATTGAAAATAATTTTTTAATAAATTTTGTGTTTTTTTAACCTATTGAAAAATAATAGTACAGTAGGTTATATTTCAACACTAATGAGTACTAAGATTTAAATGTCAAATTTAGCCAAATAAGGGTTGCTACAATTAAATTATCAGATTCCTTGTTTAAAACATTGTTTATTTTAATTGTTGGGATGAAATTTTTGTATTCAATTTAAATACTGCTTTTAGAATAGTCGTTTGACTTTAATGTTGCGTTAACGCATCATTGGCCATTCCTATGAAGTTTTTACAAATATGCATTTTCATCTCCCCACCTGTCTAATGAAGACGTGCTCATGCATGTGCTATGTTTCTATTCTTAAATATATTTGATTGACATTAGGGATGCCAGCGTATCATTTAGGATGATTACTCAAATTATTATTTCTATGCCTTAGTCTTAATTGGATTCGTTTCTAGAGGTATGTTCTTGTGTTTACCAATTTACTCATCTATTAGACCTTCAATATATTATTCGTAAATAATATATGATGTATGGGAGTCTGCGACCCCCACCTTTTCTTACCTCTCAGGTCACTTTGACCATAGGGCACACCTTTCTACCTGCGTAAACTACTCTACTACCAACCGGTCCTTTGATGGGTCATTCGAACGAAGGCATCGGGCCAGATCTATCAATGAACAACCGAGAAGAGGAAGACCAGCTGTGAACACGGTGTTAGATGAAGTGAGAAAGGTCAAAATCGGACATTTGATCGTCAGGGATGAGACAAGGCAAAGGTGTAGAGTGTGTAAAAGCCAAACTATTTATAGGTGTGAGAGATATAATGTTAAATTACACCCAGAATGTTTTAAATCATACCACGAATAAAAAATGTAAATTGTGATTTTTTTTTGTGAAAATAGTTCTTTGAAGGAGTTTATTATTCAAACGATTGTAATAAAAGTTTTCATGAAACAGTAATATTGTATCATTTATAAACATATCACCTTACCTTTCTCTAAAAAAAAAATAATAAAAAAGTGTATATATATATATATATATATATATATATATATATATATATATATATATATATATATATATATATATATATTATACCGGCCAATGTTGCGTGAGCGCAATATTTTCTACTACCATTATGGCTGAAGAAAAAAAAAATTTTTTTATATTTTTATTTTAATTAAACTACCCTAAAGATATTTCTTTGGAAAAAAATCAAAACTTTGAACTTATTCTAGCCTTGGTCGTAAATGGGTTAATTCGTTAGCAGCCGATAGAGTGATTGACCAAGATAGGTGTAAAATCTGGCTGGTACAGATTCTAGGATATTTACTAGGTACAGATCTAAAATATTTTCTACCAAAATTATGGCTGAAGATAAAGAATTTTTTTATATTTTTATTTTAATTAAACTACCCTAAAGATATTTCTTTGGAAAAAAATCAAAACTTTGAACTTAAATTAGCCTTGGCCGTAAATGGGTCAATTCTTTAACAGCCGATAGAGTGATTAACCACGATAGGTGTAAAATCTGGCTGTTGAGTAAAATCTAGAACAATCTAGGACATCTCCCTGGTCAACCGTTCTCAAAGAATCAGTACAGTCTCTACCACGCGCTGAACCCAATACCCTTCATGGGTTGTAGTTGTACAGTTTTTTTTTTTAATGTAATTAATAAATACATTCTTAAGTAAACCGAAATTTTGTTTTGAAGTACCAAACCAATAAATTGTTTAGAATGATTATCATTAATTAATTACTTCTTCGGTATCTCAGGATAATAATAATTAAAAAAACCTTCGAACTAAGAAAAAGTCGTAGAAGCAGTGGGAAGGGACTGTCCTAAAAAATATATAGAGCCGTAAATCGTAAAAGGGAAGCGGAGATAAAACAGAGGGGGCAGTGGAGAGGTTTGGCAGCGTGGGGGCAACCGGCGGCGGGTTGAGGTAGGTTCCGGCTCGGCTCCCAAATATAGGGAGTCTGCCTACTGTCTACTCTCCGTCTCGCTGCCATGGCCGCATCATCATTAACCGACTCATGTTGAGCAAACTGGGTCATTTCGTTCAGAAGCATTATTAAAACGAATAGGGCTTTCAAAGAAGGAATATATAATTTTAGGGATGACATAACAGATCCCAACAGAGTTATAATCCTGACCTTCAGGGTTTCATAAGAAACAGGACTATGAATGAATTGTGACCGATATAGAATGACAATGAGTCGTTTCTCATCACCCAAACATTAAGAGAACATTTTTCGATTCCTACTACCACGTTAACCTTAAGTAAATTCTTTACTCTGTCCGGTTTGGAGTAAATCTTAAAATAAAATATTAATAAATAAATCTTTGAAATCATAACCCCCCCCCCGTATTTTGTTCAATAAAATTTCTTTGATAGATCAGCCTTTTTTAAAGGAAAATGGTCAAACGAAAATTTACTCATAAAGTGCTAGGCGTGTGTCCGAATCTTAATGTGTCCGGCGAAAGCAATCGGTGGACACTATGAGAGCATTTAAGCGTCTAAAGGTCATCAAAAGGAACAGAGGACGCATTTAAGTGTTTTTCAATTTTTCGTGTAATAACTACATGAAATTATGATTGAAATATTATGTGTAATTATATATAACACAGATATATAGGTATAGCTTTAGCAAGGGCATTAAGCAATGACAGATTCTGTAACAATCAGGTTAAAAGAAAAAATAAATGAAAAGTAAGTTCAAATATTAAAGAGTTCAAATTAGCTAAAATATCCTGTTGTTTTTAATACATTTTATGGTAGGTATTATTGATATGTTGTCCGTAATCGTACGATACCCTAAACAGCTGCGAAGGCACTCCAGATTTATTTCTTACTTTTATGTTGAAACAATATATATTTTATTCATTTAATAGATGATTTGATGCTGGAAAACGCTTTGTTATCATACAATCTGGTACAAAATTAAAACTATAATTCATTGTGACCTCTACCCGGACCACTTTCTTCCACATAAAACTATAATAGTTTTTTAGATGCGCATTGAACTGGTAAACATCTAATAGAGCTGGCACGAGCTAAAAGCATTCCGCCCACAGCGATATCAAGTGCTGAGCAGTCTGTCTGGAACGCATCGCCCGAGAATCATCTGCATTTTAAGGGTTAAGTTAAGCAGTTTTTTGCTGCCAGACCAGCAAAGATTGAACCCAGAACTCCGACAACTTTATGGAGGACCGGACTTAGTGTCTTTCATAAAAAGAGCTCGATTGAGAGCGTTAGGCCATGAGGTACAAGAATGCCCAGAAGACTTGTTTGGGAAGCTCGGTGGTAGAACGCCCAAAGGAAGGCCCCGTATAAGATGGTTGGATCATGTGGAGGCCGATCTTCACAAGCTTGGAATCAGACATTGGAGAAGACTAGTTATGGACAGGAGTGATTGGCAGGCAGTGGTGGATGAGGCACAGGTGCCAAGGAGTAAGTATCCTCATCAATACAACCTAGTAATGTGGAACAAATGACACCAGATGTAATAATACAATGTTTCTCCTTACCTACATTTTTCTGGAAGAGAATCACATTTCACATCACATTTTTTTTTCTAGTATCAATTAAATCTACTGATATTGGTTTTAAGTTACTTAAATATTTTTTTAATGTAATGGGATCCCTAAAGAGGAACAATAAATAAAAAAACCTATCTTAATCATTTCTTGCATTAATATGTTCAACAACAGAAAAGTAAATAAAGTTTTGAAGTACTGTAAATAAAGTAAAGTTTTGAAGTACTGACAGTTTTAAGTAGTACTTATATGTTTTAGATGGATCGAGATTATCGTATGACAAAAAGATTCAACACAGAGGTGCTTTCGCAGAGTTGATGTTTCAAATATTTCATTCAAGAAAACATAAAACATCATGGTTAAAATATAGTTGGATGTTTCAATTAATACAAGCTATTAAATTTTGATTAGCTGCTTATTGATCTCTCAGAGCACTACTATAATTAATTTGCTGTTTATTGGTCTTTCAGGTATTGGCTATCAAAGGAATAGATCTACTTCTCGAAGTAGGGTTTTTTCATCAAGTTAAAGACTCATAGAGTTGATATCATTAATTCTAAGTGGAAGTTATACAGAAAAATTATGTGATACGAGACATTTATATTAGAACCTACGCTCAAAAATATTTCGATAGTTTTAATATATTTATTTGTTCCCTGTTTAAATTAATAAAATACTTAACCAAGAAATGGAAGTAAAAAAATTGATTTAAGAATTTATTCTCACGAAAGAGAAGTTGAACCTCATATTTCAATACAAACCAATTTTTATAAATGCTTCATAAACCGGAAGTTATGCAATACAACTTGTTTTAGGAGTGTATATTTCACAAGCAGTTGCTATAACTAAATACACCTTCAAGGTATAACTTACAGATAAATAAAATATCATTATTAAGTCATTATCATCATTATAAAGCTGTATAATATTTTCAAAAAGTTACTTTGTAAATTGCAATTCTCACAAACAAATTTTGGGTCTTTTTTTAGATTAAGGCCGCCAGTTACTTTTTGTAACCAAATGATTACTTTAAAAGTAATTCATCTTTAAAAAAAAAAAAAAAATTAAACCATAACACAACTACAAACTTTATTAAGAAGGTTATTTATGTGTATAATGGATATAGAGATAAATTTTATTAATTTAATTTTGTTTTGTAATGAAGAAGAAAATGCCTTACTTTCTTTCAAGATAAAGCTGTCTTACCTAAATTTAAAAAGTGTGATAATGAAATTGAAGTATAAACAAAAAAAGTGGGTGTGCTACGTGAGAAATCGCAGAAGTTTTAAGGGTTTATTCTCAAATACGTGGTTCGAAGAATCAAGACTACCTTTAAGTAAAGCTCTTTTACTTATATAATGCTGGACACAGGAATACACAACTACGAAATTTAGTACAAAAGAGCTTAATATTAGTAGTGCAAATATTACGGATTGGAAGAATATGTTCAGAGAATTTTTTGCCTATACTTTAATAAATAATCTTATTAAAATAGGCGTGGGGAAAATGACTGTAGAAATTGACGAATCTTGTTTTAATAGAAGAAAAAACAATGCTTGAAGCATGTCCCTCATCAGTGGGTTTTTGGGAGTATATGTAGGGAAACCAAAGAGTTTTTAATCTATGCAGTACC
The DNA here is from genome assembly GCA_037127475.1 of Arma custos. Lineage (NCBI taxonomy): Eukaryota > Metazoa > Arthropoda > Insecta > Hemiptera > Pentatomidae > Arma > Arma custos. The sequence goes on along the minus strand of CM073759.1, from coordinate 46,364,194 downwards.
TGATAGGGCATCAGAAACTCTTCTAAATTGAATAAAAGCTACAATAAGGCCAGGAACAACGATCATTGCGGATTGCTGGAAGGCATATAAAGGGTTAGGGGAAAAATTATATTCTTTGAATTATGTGCATCTTACTGTCAATCATTCAAAAAATTTTGTCAAAAACAGGAGCCAATACACAATCAACAGTATCTCTCTAGGCGAAAGCCTAAATGAGGATAGAAAAGAGTGTGGAACAAGGAGGGAGCTTTTAGATTTGTGTGAGTTTTTATGGAGACAAATGAACAATAACAAAAATTTATTTCTACAAATAATTGACGACATGGCTGCTTTTTTTCTTGTTAAAATTCATATTTAGTTGTTTTTTTATTAATTTAAAATAAATATTTCATTTCATTTCATGAATCTTCTTGTTTACCTAATCATATGTTAATTAAAGCGATTACTTTTAAAGTAATCATTTGGTTACAAAAAGTAACTGGCAGCATTAATCTAAAGAATACCCCAAATTTTAAGCAACATACTGATTAATATGGAATTTATATTCAATTGTAATGCGATTTATGATTGAATTTTTCTTACTTATAAAAACAATAATTATTCATGAAAAATGAATCAATAAAACAAAAGCTCCACATACGAGGGGTGATCAAAAAGTTCCAGGAGTGTTGAGATTGCGCGGCAATGGAGTGTCATAGAGCAGTGCGGTTGGCAGCATTGTTTAGCGTGACTCTTCCTGAGCTCAGCTGTTTATTCAGTTTGTTGATAACCTTCTTCATTGCAAAGTTACTGCTGTTTTCGTAAAAAAAAGTTTTTTGTGTTCGGCGATTTTGTGAAATGAATGTAAAGGAAGAGCAACGCGTTTGCGTAAAGTTTTGTGTGAAGTTGGGTAAAATGTTTACTGAAACTTTTCAAATGTTGCAAGTGGCTTTCGGTGATGAATGTCTGAGTCGGTCAAGGTGTCATGAGTGGTACAAAAGGTTCAAGGAAGGCCGGACATCGTGTGAAGATGATTCTCGTTCAGGGCGCCCATCAACTTCGACTGACGACGATCATGTTGCAAGATTGAACAGTCTCGTGCGTTCTAATCGTCGACTAACCATTCGTGAGATGGCTGAAGAATTGAACATTTCATTTGGTTCGTGTCAACAGATTTTAACAGAAAATTTGCAGATGAGAAGGGTGGCTGCAAAGTTTGTTCCGAGACTGTTGATTGAGCAGCAGAAAGAACACAGAGTTCAAGTTTGTCAGGAACTTCTTGAAATGGCAAATGCCAATGAAAACTTCTTAAAACAAGTCATTACTGGAGATGAAACGTGGGTTTATGGCTACGACGTGGAAACGAAGGTCCAGTCATCACAATGGAAGACAAAATCCTCCCCAACCCCCAAAAAAGCACGTCAGGTCAAATCAAACGTCAAGGTCATGCTTACTGTTTTTTTCGACTGGAAGGGTGTTGTTTACCATGAATTTCTTCCACGAGGTGAGACCATTATCCGCTTTTGTTATCTTCAAACCCTGAGAAATTTGCGCGAGGCAATAAGGAGGAAGAGACCAGAGTTGTAGCGGAGCGGTGAGTGGGTGCTGCATCATGACAATGCGCCTGTTCATTCCGCACTGCTCATTCGCGACTACTGCACCAAAAATGGAATGACGGTCATTCCCCAGCCTCCATATTCACCTCACCTTGCCCCTGCAGACTTTTTCTTGTTTCCAACACTTAGGAGACCCATGAAGGGAAAGAGATTTGAGTCCGTAGATGACATTAAAAAAAAATCGCTGGAGCAGCTACACACCATTTCACAAGATGATTTCTCAAAGTCCTTCACACAGTGGAAACATCGTTGGGAAAAATGTATAGCTTCCCAAGGAGAGTACTTTGAAGGGGACGACGTCCAATAGCCTGTAGATTTTTTAAATAAATTAATAAAAAATCAGTCCTGGAACTTTTTGATCACCCCTCGTATTGTGTCAAGAAAGATACCAAATGTCAAGAATTTCATAAACATACTATTGAATTTTAAAAAATAAATAATTTTCTAAAGATCGTACGGGATGGCTTAGCTCCAATAGGCTTGAATATTGAAAAACTTGGAATAGGTTCTTAGGCCTAGGTTTTTTTTTTAAGGGAAATTTCACCACACTTTAAAATACCGCGGATGGATAAAATAAAAAAAGGACTGTAAAAGATTAAATTTAAAGAGTGTCGAGAAATGGAGTTGGTCCCCTATAATTACTATAAAGATTCATTATCATCATAATCTATCCTCATAACCGCCTAAGCAGTGTAAATCCTGCACAGCCTTCTCCACTCCAGTTCTGCCGGTCTACCATCAAGTGTGGAACTTCTCAAAGTCCTTACTCACCTCTTCCTAGGTCGTCCTCATCCTCGTTTTCTCTCCACTATGACTCGGTAGGTTTCGCAAGCAATTCTGCTAGGGTCCATCCGCAGCAGGTGTCCAAGCCATCGCAGTCTGTTTTCATATATTAGCTCGTTGGCTGGTTTAACATTCAGGTTCGACCTTACAGCAGGGTTCCGGACTCGGCTTCTTCATGTTTTTCCCTCAATCTTCCTGAGAAATCTCATTTCTGCTGATTGTATTCTGGATTCCGATTCGCTAGGTCACTTCCAAATCGATGTATCCATTTTCGTTTAAAACATCAACAACTAGTTAAACTTTTCGTTTCCCCTAAAATATGTTATTTATCATAGTTATATATTGTTTTATTAAATGATTGAAATACACCTAATCAAAGTATTATTGATAATAATTCTAAAAATGAAAGGTTCATTTACACCTCTGTAAATACAATTACAAAGTATAAATAATATTCGTATATACTAATTATTATTTCAAATAAATTATTGATATTCTGTATTAATCTTGTGCAGCTCATCATAAATTTGGTTAATAAATAAACTACTTGAAAATGTATATAATTATTGTTCTCAGTGTCAAAATATTAATATTGATGAAATTAATGTTAATAATTTAATTTGAAATTTTAAAAAAAGAACACAGTCCATACAAAGTTTTGAGTTGTTACTTCTGTCAGCAGTCATCATGACTTCCAATTAGTTCCAGATGCTTTTGAATTTCTAATACAGGACAGCCTATTATTCTAATAATAGTTCGAAGCTAAAGTACCTCCAGGCCAAATTGAAATATCTAACATCCCCAGAGGTATAAGCCATTGGATAGACCCGCCTGAGCAAACTAAGTGATTTATAAGTTGCAGTTTATTGCCTGCCCTGTCACTGCACTACCACTAACGGCGCTGGCAAGCAGTCACTTTCAGTGTTATTAGTTCTCCCTATTATATATCTCACCCGGAGATCATTATATTTACTCAATTTTATTTAAACGTTATCTCATTTTTAACAATATTAATGTAAAATAGATTTTTTGATAACAAACTTTATTTGATTATTTAATTTTAAGCTTTTCTCCATTAGGTATAAAGCGGTATAACTAAAAACTGTTTTTTAAATTTTTTATTTGTGCCAGCAGGCTATCCTTGAGAACTGAGCAGATAAAAACAATACAGAGTGACAATGAAAACACTTCTTGACCATTGAGGTGCGTGTAATAAAAGTGTAAATAAAATGATATGTAATAAAACACTTTTATATGCGCATGCACATCTTACATTCCTTCGCGATTGTCTGAAAAATTATTTCCCAATCCCAATTTTCTTCGACAACGGTTGTGCAGGGAGGTGATTTGTAGTATAAGACACTCTACCACTAATATCCCCCCCCCAGTTAATGATGACCACTTTATAGAAGCTGACTGAGCACCAGCACTTCCTTCTTCAGATCCCACAGGGTCTATTCCGGTCTGCCAAGAGATTAAATACATTATGTGCAACAGCCGGATTTGAACCCGGGACCTTCGGCAAGGTAACAGCGCTCCACCATTGAGCTGCCCACTCTCTACTAAAAAAAAAAATTTGCAAATCATTCTACACATTTGAAAGAATTTTTCGCAGAATGCGGTAGAAGCGGTTTCTATCAATTTCCAAGAGAATAAAAAAAGTAAAATCCCGATTTCTATAAAAATGTGAAAAAACACGTCTATGAAAACCGAAGGGCTTAGGCCTAATACATGGCACTGGGTTGTACACATATATATGTTTTGAGGTTACGGAAACCCACTTTAAAGAGGCTGGGTGTGCCACAGGAGTGCCTGCAGTTCCTATGTGGCCCATCCGTGGCTGTTAACAGATTACTATAAGCTTATAAGTGTATATATTATAAATTATTATCTGCCACCGTCGGATTCGAATCCGGGACTATCAGCACTCTGAAAACTGAGCACCCACAAAGTTGAAGGACAATTTTAAGTAAATAAAAAATATTTTATTATTCATCTCCATTTATGATTGATAAGGATATTGAATAGTTTTAAAACAGGTATTCATGTGATAACCCAAAACTATGCAATTCTTCTTCACTTTATTTAAAAATATTCTTTTTGCACACATAAAAAAAAAAAATATTAATCTAAAAAGTTTTGGATTTAATTTATCTTGAAGAAGTAATTGCTAAAAAAGAAAAGAGGCAATTTATCTATGACTAAATGGCTAAAGAGCTTTCAATATATATTTTTAATGACTTCTGATTTTAAATAAATTGGCCATAAATAAGGGAAGAAGAGGTAACCTTGAAAAAGGGAGGGGGTTAGAGACAGAAATAGATGAAAAAATATAGGTCTTGATAAAATCGTTAGGTTGACGGAGAGAGGGGGCTACCATGGCAACCTAACGTTCAGGTCTAACTTACCTTATCACTACCCTTACAGCTAAATCTTTACTACCTCAAACTACATTTACTCTTAATTTACTTTATATATTACTCTATTACCTCTAAGTGCTTATTTAAATATTATTTAATTACAAGGCAACAAAAAATAATAAATTAACAAACGTTTCAAACTTAATGTTTCCATGAATAAATTAAAAATATATGTATGAATGGGGACCACGTATTTGTACATGAGCAGATTCCTTTATGTCTTACCCCATTATTCGAAAATTGGCTAACAGATATTTATATTCAAATAAACAAAATGAACTCTTTTTAAAATAAGAATAACACTCAATATTTCAAGCTTGTATATTAGAGGTAAAAAAAGAAAATAGATAAAAACCGCCCCATACAGTATCTGTCATATCAGAATAGCAAAGATAATTATAAAGAAAGTGAGGTATCTAAGAAGAAACTTAGAGAGATAAATAACGAGGATTATGGTTAAAGAAGACAAGGAAGCCAACTTAAGATGCAATGTCACTAGGAAATGGTGGAAGGACGCCGAAGAAATAACCTAGAGGAGTCGTAGAGAACCATTTTAACTTTCAGCATTGAATTTTTGTTTAGAAAACTTAAATATAAAAGAAGATTTGAAAATATACAACCTCCCTGTATTAATAAGAAATAAATATTCAAAGAAGAGATTTATTTTTTTAATTTAAAACATAAAAAGGAATTTTAAATATCTAATAATTAATAACCTGAAGGCCATAAGTCGTTACCAACAGCCTCATCTAACATCGTTCCACTGACTATTAGCCAAACCCAAATCCCTTAGTTAGCCTTAGCGCAATACTCCCAACTACGCCTCAGTCTACCCCTCGGACGTATACCAGTCGGAACAGAGCTTATTGACATTCTAGGAATTCGTTCGTTACTAAGCCTAACAACTTGATAAGTCTTCAATAATCTTCTATAACTTCAATTAGACATACACAATTCCGCTTTTTGCATCTCCTAAATTTCCCAATTGTCTCATCCTCTTAACGACCGTATATTGAACGCATTATCTTATTCTCGAATGCCTTAACACGTTGTTCATCAACGTTTAAGGTCACGGTCACATCCGTTGGAAGAATGATAGTTAAGTAAATTCTAATTATACATAACCTGGATAAAAAACCTCTTCCAGCACCATGATGTCTGAATCATATTACCAGCTGCATTTGAACCTCTAACGTACTACATCCCTAAGCGCAAATCCCTATTTTTCTGCTTACGTCATGAACCCTCGAAGCAGTCAGCACCCGGAGAGCCGATTGGGGGATAAATTTGACTCCTGATATTTGGGCGTTTTACATCAAAAAGACCCGAGACTGTTGCTGGATTTTTTTGAACCATAAAAGAATTGTGAGTATGGCGTTCAAAGCTCGGTCACATCCCTCAAGAAAGCCTGAAGGGCCGCTCTCATTGTTAATCGGCGAGTCTATCGGGCCTACCCAACCACCCCTATATCCTCCACCCATGGGACGCCACCCTACGATGTAATGAGATCCCCGCGATGATTGTTTTTTTAATTATAACAAATATTCCTAACCGTCATTTGTGAATAAACTAAAGTCTGTAATTATTTTTATCTTTAAAATTAAAATACCAGCAACAAATGATATTTCTGTTATCTGAAGATACAATCTTCTAAGTGAGTGAATATTACGCATTATATTTACTATAGAATCAAAAATCTTAACTATAGAATCAGAACTTGTGATGGACAAGGAAGCTTTTTTGAAAGTAATTAAACACCGTAAAAAGTACATAGGTATTGTAATATATAATTTATTAAGTTTTATTGCAACTATAAGGCCTTATCTGAATACAATAAAAGATTAGCTAAAACGCTAAGCTTTCAATAATTACATATTTTTATATTTTTTCGAATTAAAAAGTGTCTCTTTAAGAAGAAATCTTCATAAGTGATAAAAAAAATTAAATAAACACTTTGTTAACTAAAAACTGCCAAAGGTGATTGTTATCAGTTAAATAATCAACTAAATAAATGGTGGTAAATGAAGAGGTAAATTAGTCCAGATGGAAGCTATAAATCTCTAAGTCTGGGCATGCGCTCTCGTGCTGTTATGACGCTACCCGTCTACCCGGATAATTATCGAACGTTTACCAGTCATCAACGTTAAGTATACCCAATAACAACCAAATATCAGAAGACTATAGGAATATGAGAACCTGCCTACTTTGAAATTGACGGTCAACGTAAAAAAATAATTAAGAAATAAGCTAAAAAAATTTTAAGGTAGATGTGATAACGCAGTGATAAAACTACCCCATTTAAACTACCTTTTTCGTTGTTAATGGAATTAAGAGTTTCAACATTCGGAGTCAAACCAATACAGAAACCAAGTCATAAAATAAAAAAGTACTAAAATCCTTTATTCCCCTAGGTTTAATGTGGGCCTGCGCATATAACCTATAATACAGTAAATCACATCCTTCTTCAGAGCATCTGGAGGTCCTTGACTCACAGTCACCTACCCACTTACCACATTCGACATTGTATTACTCTTCGACGCTACAGGTCTTGGAGACTCTTGGCCTGGATTTTCCAGCTCTGTTAGTAGCTTTCTTTTTCCTTATTTTATTGAATATCTAGTTTTAAGGAGTCCTTAGACAGTTCATCCTTCCATCTGCTTCCCGATCCTCTTTACCTTCTCCTTTCAGTCGTTTCGTTTCCAGCAGCCTCTTTGACAGTCTACCCTGTTTAATTTTATCAACGCGGCCGGTCCACATTAACTTATTAGCTTTTATAAAGTTTACTATATTTTTATCTTTTAAAAAGTTGTCTATCTTCTCGTTTGTCTGTAGGTTCCATATTCCGCCTACTTCGTCAGCGCCACATATTGCCTTATAACTTTCCTTTTTAATACGACACTGCATTACTTTATCTAATTAAGCCAGTTGCTTAAGGCTAATGTACAACCTGCATGAAAGCTCCAAAATTAGTATACTTTAAATGTTAATTTTATCAAAAATAAACGTCCGATTTTTCGACCAGTCAAGTTCATTTGTTTGTATTTAACATGAATTCAACGCTAATAATTTTTGGCGAATTTGTTTAGTTTCAAGTTAGGTTACAACAACCGGCCGAAACGTCTCATCCACTGACATTATGACATGATGAGAAGATAGTAAAGACGCAGTTTGTGTATAGAAAAATTTAGTGTTTGTCGATTCATGGGATGTTTGACAGGAGAGGGTCGCAAGGGGTGACCCGAGGCCAGGCTGCAGAGACTGAAGGGACTGGGTCACTCTTTCTCGTGCCACAAGGTCAACCCACATTTCTGTTACTCCCTACCATTTTATAATTTCTGACCACTGTTCGTATCCTTATCTCATCATTATCATTGTATACCCCGATCACAAATTAGAAAATATAAGAAAAACATCAACATTTTTCTGCAGGGAGCCAATTAATGATTAATTACAATAAGAAAGTAAAATTATTACTCTAGATAGAGCTGAACGATGACTATTCAAAACCTCTTGTTCCGACCACGTAATCATCCTGAATTATTAAAAAAATTATATTCCATTTCAAAAATTCCTATTATGAGTTACTTATGAAAATTCTCGAAAAATGTTGCTAGGATAGGACCAAAATAGTAGCAGTAATTTTTAAATATTCCGTGATTTTCTTATTCTTGACATCAGTTGCGCAACCCAAAAGGTATTAGAATTATAACTAAAAAATCTAATAAAATATATATTAATACTATTCATATATACAAGGCATCGTAATCAAAATGCCAAAGGAAAATATCCGAGCGGAATTGTAAATTACCTACTTGTGATGTTGAGGACGCAATTTGAGTCAATCTCGCTAGAGAAGAAAACCGTAATTTCTCCGTGATCTGACAAGATTGAAATCGGGAAACGATTTTCTTCGAATCCTGTTCGTTACTCTTTAAACAATGGATTCCCAATTTTTTTTCTTTATATCTTGTTAACACCTGATCAGTTAGGCTAATGAAATAGTGTCAGAAATTACAATCCTAAAACATTCTAAAATTTAAGCGAAAATCACTTGAGGCCTTTATTCCGTCGCGAACAGACAGACAAATTTATCTGATTTAAAGATTTAATCATATTTCACCAAGAAACAGCACCACCTAGGCCTGAACTGAAACAGCCTAACTTTGGCTAAAGGTTCTCAACTTCCAGAAAATCTCTGGTGGTAGGACTAAAATCACCATGTGTTGTAGCGCCGGAAAGAAGAAGGTATGACTGACTAAAATAAACCTAAATTCCTCTAATTTTTACTTCATTATTAATTTTTTAAAAGTAAAGTGGACAAGGTTGATCCATTTGAGATAAATGATCAAACAAGGTCGCTAAAAATGTTAGGGTGGGGAGAGGAAAAAAATACAACACTATACCATAATATGAGAGTACTTATTGTTTCTCTAAGTTAGGATGATTTCTCTAAGTAGATAGTAGATCGAAGGTTCTTTTTTTCAGACGGAACTATCCCTATTCAATTATTCAAGTCAAACATTAGGCACTTCTCCTAAAAAGATTCCATTTTGACAAAAATACTTATTCAACAATAAATGAGAATAAAAACCCTTGTTAGGCCGAAATGGTATAGAAGGAAGAAAAACTCTAGCTGGTATGGAAAACTTAGGATAGAAAACCACTATATGTAGAGTAATTGTATGATATGTAGGTATTATCATATAAATCATAGCAATTCTATTAATTAATACCTAGAAATTCCATTGGTGCTTATTCACTCGTAAAACAGACACTGGCTAACTAGCCTCGGAGTTGTTTATAAAAGCCTATTTTTCTAATGTGGGAGTGGGTTTATTGATAACCGTCAGTGATCGATAATTTATCGAGTCTGTCAAACGTCAACGGATGGCCCGTGGGGTGTCTATAAGTCCTCTTGGTGCTCACCCAGCCTCAATAAAGTGGGTACCTAAATTGGGAAAAAACTTTAACGCAGTTAAGCGAGATCTCGGACAAATCACCTCCCTGTACAACCTTTGTCCTAGAAATAGTACAGTCTCTAACACGTAATCAACCCTCCATGAGTTGTAGTGGTACAGATTTTTTTTTTATGATCGTACTATTAAACTTTAAAATAGCGTAGTCATGTCTGATATAATTGTAACTGGCTAAAAACAAGTTGTCTTTTTTTAAAAATAAATAATTCGTATCATTTTTATTTTCAAGATAATTACTTTTTTTAATTCACATAACTATCATATAATTAATGAGATTTTGACAATTTATTAAGCCCGCTTGAGGTAAGGTAACAACGTCCCCAGGACCGTTTTATCAATCTTTCTGGAAAAAAGCGATTATAAAGAAAAAATAATTTATAACACGCCTTATTTTCACGTAAAATCGTTAGTGGTTCATTCAATATAAGGAACCTAAGATAGTTTTTAGATCCTTTTTAGCTGGTATTTAATGAAAGCTGTTTAATTATCACATTTTAAATTGTTTTTGGAAATTCTCGTAATGTGTGATCAAGTGTCAAGTCAGTAAAGTGCGTTTTTATTTCGATTAATGTGATAATAATAGGTAAGTCTCTTATAATTTAGCAGTCAAATATATTATTGAATTGTAATAAAAATATAAATTAATTTCCCAAACTCGCGTGATACTAGAGTTGTCGGCACTTATTTTGAGGTGATGATCTTATGTACACTGTTGCCAAATGGGATTTGATGATGATCACTTCATTTTTTTTTAAAATCTGTTATTATGGGCCATGTGCGTCATTTGCACTTCACACTAAATAAATAATCCATTTGGACTAATCAAGCATTATTTGAAAAAATAAAAAATTGACAATGTTACAATTTAACCAGAACATTCACTTCCACAAAATATTTAAAAGCGAAAAATTTGTAAATGGTCAAAAAGTACCACAGAAATTCAGGACTGGTTTTCCCAAGAGATTATTGTTTCACACCGTTCAGAGCAATAAATTAATGTGAATAGAGTTATCATTCTGTTTGTAAATAACATGTATTGCTCAGTTTTGTAGCAACTAATTTTACAAGAAATTTCAGATTATATATCTATATATTATATTATAGATTATAAAAATTTGTGTACTTCAGTAACTGCATAATTCATAAGGGAAAACCTTTTGTAATTTTCCAATGATTAATTTCTGGTCACTTAATTTTTTCCCAAGTTAATAATAATTAAGCGTTGTTGGAAGCGCAGTTCCTAATAATCCGTGAGCACGTGCAGAAAAATGTGACCTATTTTACACAAAGGTTCACCTATTTCATCTAATTATTTCCTTGAAAAAAAGAAGATGTATTCTGTCATAAAGCACTCGGAATAAAAATGGCGATGAAGTAAACATCTCATTTTCGAACTTCATTATGGGAAAATCGGGCAAGTGCGTCTTAAGCTTTTTATGAAGAATACGGCAACAACGCAATCTCAGTTTTCTTATGCGACTCGGCTACGTCAGCACAGTAAGTGATAAACCAATCATAGGTAAAATATTTGAGTAAAGTGCGTTTTTATTTCGATTAATGTGGTAATAATAGGTAAGTCTCTTATAATTTAGCAGTCAAATATATTATTGAATTGTAATAAAAATATAAAGTAATTTCCCAAACTCGCATGATACTAGAGTTGTCGGCACATATTTTGAGGTGATGATCTTATGTACACTGTTGCCAAATGGGATTTGATGATGATCACTTCATTTTTTTTAAAAATCTGTTATTATGGGCCATGTGCGTCACTTGCACTTCACAAAGAGAAAACGATAAAACATCTGTTATTAAGTCCGTATTTTTTTATAATAAAAAGACTATCAAAGGCAAAAAATGTGCGCAAAGTGACAGAAGTATTTTCTGTGCAAATTTTGTAGGAAATGGGGAAAATTCTTTGCTTGTATTGCAATGAACAGTATTCGTGGATTCTCGTCAAGATGAGTGGATTATGTGTGTTCAGTGGATGCATGAAGATTGTACGGACAATAAAAAATGGCAAAATGACTTATTTTGTGACATTGGCCGTTAAATTTTTGTCGTGACGTACTTACCCCGCTATATGTGTTATGTGCGTCGTTTGACAATTGTTCACATAAATCAAAGTTTATTTTCTTAAAATGTTTTATTTTACTTTTTTAATTAGTGACTACAAATTCTAAATGATATAAATTAAACGGGGGTCCCGAGCCTGTATGATGTCAGGTACTCGTTAAAAATCCCTATCCTAATTAAACCTGGATAGGCAAAATTTAGAGCTCCCACTGTAGCATCGTCCGATTAGCCATAGCAGCATAAAGTGACGTTAAATGAACAAACAGTAAAGGATATAAATTTATGTTTGTATACAACTTGTTTTTATTTATATTGTTACGGGTTACTGGGTGTGAAAATGAATTAAACTAATGCCAAACTCAAGATACTAATATTTATTAACAAAGTGACTAAACGAATACAATAAAGTTACCAACAATTAAATTATTAAACTGATTAAATTTACAATAACAATATTCTAAATATTTATTATAACCTAGGCCTATGTAATTACTAAAATGATATAACATATTACTACTACGAAATAGCTTAACTATTTACATAAATTGGTACACATGCAATAAAATTACGCAAGAAATTATAACTACAAATTAGCACTTACTGTTCACTAATTAAAGTCCACCGACCGTAAGACTCTCCAAATATAACTGACACACAGTAACAAACAGAAACAGTTTATTACACTCACAAACTGTCACAGTTCACTGAAACGCATATTACTAGTTCATCACAGTGCCTGGTCTACTCTCGGACTGACTCAAGATAGAATGTTCTTGACTGGAATTAGTGGCGGAGGCCATTCTAGTATCTTCGAGAAGGTTCTAATTCAATCTTAACCTCTCCCGCCGACGGGCTTAAGACGTTAATCCCTTTCTTCCGTCCTTCTCTCTGTGACCTTAACAATATCTTCTTATCTGCGACCTCTTAAGGTCAAAGATAAACATGACTAATGAAATTGATGTAATTTCCATACTACTGTGATCAAAAAGTAAGGTGAAATCGGGCATTAGAAAGGCAGGTAATTTTTTTTCCTAGGTTGGTAGGACTGTCTATAACATTTGCCAAGCATCTGTTTGTCAAAGGGTTTGATTGTCTCCGAGTTACACGTGTTTTTTTTTAAACAACCAAAAGTGAATATTTCGATTTTTACAATGGGTGATTTTGTTGAGCAATTTTTGAACTTGGGTCAAATTTTGTTTGTGGAACGAATATTCTTGTGCGGACACGTTGAAAATGTTGCGGAAGGCCTTGGGTGATCAAACTATGGCACAAAAAAAACGTTTATAAGTGGTACAAGTTCAAAGCGGACCAAGAGCGCGTTGAAGACGAACCATCTACGTCTACCAACGAGGGCCACGTCCAAAAGATCAAATTTTGGTGCTTGAAAATCGTCGATTGACAACTAGAGACCACACTGTTTTAGAGTTATGCGTCCTTTGCGAGAAGATGTTCGTCTGAAACGGCCGGAATTATGGGCGAATAACTCTTGGTTCCTTCATCACGATAATGCACCGGTTCACACTGCATTGGTTCTTCGCGACTTTTTTGCCAAAAACTCGATTCATATCGTTCCGCAAGCACCGTATTTGGCGCCATGCGACTTCTGGCTATTCAACAAACTCAAAAGGCCAATGCAGAGACGCCGTTTTGATACGATTGAGAAGAGAAAAACCGAATCGAAGGTCTTGAAGGCTATACCGAAAAAAAGACTATTCCGACTGTTTCGAGGACTGGAAAAAGCGTTGGAAAAAGTGTGTTTTATCGGACGGGGATTACTTTGAAGGGGATGAAATTGATTGGGAAGAATAAATAAAGAATTCACATTACTTTTTGATCACAGTAGTATCTCGTCATTAACCCGCTATCTCTTTCATTTTATTCGTCTTTTTTTTTTATCCACCATTTATTAATTGATGTATTAGATCTAAAGATTTTTTAGTTAATATGTACTTAATAAAAGGACATGATTTGAAGAACTGAAAGAACTCTCAGCGAGGGGTCTCCGAAGTAAGGGCTGGAACGATAGGAGGAACTGCAGAAGGAGTTGACTTAAAAGGAAAACCTACTCTGGGAAATGTCGGCTAATAGAAATATAATAGATTTAAAGATAATACCGAATTAAATAAAATGTAGAAGAGTTTTGATGAGATAAAAATATATGTAATAAATCGAAACGAACAATAAGAAATGTGATCGTGTTCTAGAAAACCGACATTTTTGTCCCTTTTATCCGTTATGCTGCTATGGCTTATCAGACAATGCTACAGTGAGAGTCCTGAATTCCGCCTATCGAGGTAACTTTAGGGAGGGATCCGCGATCTTGAAAACAGTAGGTTGTTATACTAACCACTATGAGTAGGTATTGTTTGGGTTATCAGGTACATTGATTATATTAATAGAATTATAAGATGACTGATTAAAGATGAGCGACCAAAAAATCAGTGGGGACACTGAGTCGACCGATTATTACAAGACAGTGTGAATGGATCCCCCGGAACATGCTTCTTCCTTCACAGCGATCTTCGCTTAAGTGCCTATTGTTCTCGTCGGGTGAATGGAGGGGGGGGGGCGGAGAGAGAGAATGTTGTCTGCTTGGAGACAGTCACGACTCCTGAATTCAGACCAGCTCCTTGCCGTCAAAAGGCGAGAGAATCTGAAAAGGAATAGTTCTTAGGACCTGGCCATTGTTAGCGGGCATGTCCCTTAAGCGAGCACATCTTTCATTTTATAGAGAGATGTAAAGGACTCCTTTGTCTTTTGTTAAATATCAACATATCTCAGAATATAATTTATGAAAAATATTAATTATGGATTAGACAAAATAATTTAAACAATAAAAAATATTAATGGGTTATTTAAGCTTAACCCTCCTTATAAGTAAAATTGACTCGGAAATTTCCATCTTTGTATTTAATTTTGTGGAGCGCCGTTTCAGTTTACTGCAACATGTACTAGCCAAATGCTTTAAGCTTCCAATTAATTACAAAAGACTCATATACATGACTATTATAAGACCTATTTGGACTTACGGAGAAGAGCTTTGGGGCTCCACAAAGTAATCGAATTCCTCTCGCATCCTATCCTTAAAATCCAAAATCCTTAATTCTCCTTACGTTTTTACAAATAAAGTCATCAATGTCCCATTTTTTGCTGATTTTTGCCGAAGAATAAATATGAAATTCCCCATCTCTTTCTCTTACCCAGTAGAGCATAAGTTGACAAGTGACAGCAATAATTTTTTTTCTATGAAAACGAGGCATTGTAGAAAATCTCAAATTTCCTTTTTGTTCGTATTTAAATTATGCTGGGAAAGGAAGACGACACCTCTGCACTACCCTCTTACCAAAAACGAAGTATCCCCATAAGCAGTTATGTATTTCAATGCTATCTTCAACAAACAATTTACTAATGAATATTTATTTCATGGCGGATGTTGTGAATCTCGACTATGTAGAGTGGAAACTTTTAGCTAAACCGGCTGCCTCGTCCTAACTTGATTGGAGTACAGGCCAGCGGCCAGGTGTTGGAAGGCTGCAATAAATTTAAAAGAGTTGCACTTTTGATATGTTGTAAGGGCATGACTGAGTAGTTGAAATCCAAGTTTGCAACCGAAAACCGGATGGGAAAATTTTTGGTGCCCGAAAAACCTCGAAAATTTTCGGAGTTCATTTTGTTTTTGGCCTTTATCTCATGATCGGAGCGTTTTTGATTAAAAAAAAACCTAGGATACCATTTTCAATTTAGATTAAATTTTCTACCATTTGAATCCAATCACGGCTCTGTAGCTCTAAAAGATTCTGAGTTACGCCCCTTTGAAAACTGGTAATTTTTTCCAAAAAGTCAAAATTTTAAGTTTTGGCCGACTTTCGTGAGGAACACCGGCCGAAGGAGTGATCCTACGATGAAAGTCATTGGCAATGAAGTTGTAGTACATTTAATTAGCTTTAATTTAAAAACAGGCCGAGGCTTGTAGGTGTTAAACTTCTCTTGAATTATAAATGGAGGAAAGGAAAATCGAGGAAAGCAGGAGTTTTAAGAAAATGCTCTTGTAAGCCACGAATCGATCTAAAGCAGCTTGTTTATTGTAAAATATAAATATTTACTTGTCAATTGCCTATACAAAAAATAATGGTAGTACTAGTAGGCACAACTATGCAGGGGGGGGGGAAGCCACCCAGTCTCCTCGAGGTTTTTCGGCCATCAAAAGTTTTCCCATCCGTTTTTCGGTTGCAAAAATTGGATTTACACTACTCCAAGTTTCTAACCGGTTAGATAAAGGCCAAATACTGAATTAACTCCGAAAATTTCGAGGTTTTTCGGCCATCAAAAGATTTGCCATCCGTTTTTCGGTTGCCACTTGGATTTCAACTACTCAGACAAATTTACAATATATCAAAAATGCAGCTCTCTTCAATTTATTGTGACCTAAAGCCGTTTTTGGTACCTGGCCGCTGGCCTAGTAGATAAAGACAGTGTTTTAGAATTAGCAACATAAATACTAAATAGAAATGTGTAATTAGAAACTATGTATGGTGGATATTTGTAACATATAATCATACTCTGTTTCTCACTGTCATCTCTTTTAACGCGAAGTTGCTGTAAGTCCTAAGACCTGACATCTGAATGAGGATTGATCCTCTTGACTCAAGTAATTTCGATGCTCGATTTATTAATAAATATAAACGGATGTAATAGAAATTTGGAGGTTTCGAAATTGGTATGGTAGTCAATTTTAGAATGAAAACGATCGCATTTAGTAAATTTTTAGGCTGATATAATAATCTATATGTGAACTTAGTTTGCATTTTAAAGCTATAAAACCAACCGTTTACGAAATAAAGGGGAATAATGTACATCAACTTGCGTAAGTAAATAGCAACTGACAAATAAAAAATATGCTACTGGTACATTTCTTGGAGCTCAGTCAGAAACAGAAGCAGTGTAAAATCATAATCATTAGTCTAGTCAATAATAGATTTAAAAATTTAATTAACTTACTAATACTTAGTAATTCTTAAAAATGTATTTTTAAAAAAATTATGTCTTCGTATCGACCTTATAAGAGACCAAAACCATTGACCACAATTTTTTTGTTGTATTTATTACTTTTTAAATATAATATTTTTCAATTAGACACATATAATTTAATTGTTTTGCTATTATAACTAAATAAATTACAAACTTAAAGTTTAGTTACCAGATTACCTGAATATTTAAAAAAAAAATAACTTATGAATGCCACGCCATACAATTCTGACCCGCATAACAGAGAGGCGCTAAAACAGACCACCACTTCATCCACGTTACAAGAGGGATCGAGTGCCAATTTTATAAAACGATTAGTATAATTATTCAGTTAAGAAAATAATTTGGGAAAATATTACAATGAAGATTTAGAGTTACTTGAACATACAATAAATACTTCTTTTAACTCATTATGGCATATATATCATCCGTGCAATCAAAAAGTAAGGAATCTGAAACTTTGAGAAACAGAGGAATATTAACGTGTTAACATTGACCGTACTTCTATTAAGAAAACAATCGCATATACGTATTTGTTACCGCAGCTATTTCTTTGATCTTTGATTGTTGGTTAGCGGGTCACCCAGCCGCCTCTCCCATTTGCCCTGAAGATGGCCTACAAGGTAGGTCGAAACGTCGGCACACATTAAATATAAGTCCTGTACTTATTTTGTGTTGTTTTTTTTTTACTGCACCCCCCCCCCCCAACTATCTTCATTCTCCACTATTTCTTCCCATAGTTTCACTTTTGTTCTAGCTAAGAGGCAAAAAAAAAGAACAGCCCTAAACTATAATTTGTCTTTTAAAATTTTTTATTAATTGTTTTAATTTTTAAAAGTAATAATTTATCTTATTTGACAATTGAACTGCTATAGTTACATTTTTATTTTAATATTTCAATTACTCATAGTATTATGGTCCAATTTTCAACCCAGATAAAAAAAAATGATAATACATTAATTGTAATACATAATCTGTAAAAACATGTTACATAAAATTGAAATAAAGATAAATACCATTTATAAAATAAAATTTAAAAAACAAAAGGATAAAATAAATATCAGTTTTACTAAATATGAATACATAAATGATAAATATATTTAATCCAAAGGTAACACACCTCCCATACATTACTCAGTTATGAAACATTTTACAAAAAATTAGAAATCAATTTTATCCACACAGAGTTTAAGTTACAAAAGCACTCAAGAACTGTGTTGAAAGTATGAAGTGAAATACAATAGTTCAAAATCTTTATATGTATAAAACTCTTAATCTAAAAGGTTATATTCGACTTCATTCTTCTCTTTTTAATTATTGTGTTAATTTGTACTATGTATATTCTCATATTTTAATTTATAAAGGGTTTTAAAATATAATTTTAACAACTATAACGAACTGGTGTCAGTCAATGAAAAACTGTCTATTTTAATAAGTCTATTATAATAAGACAAAGCTATTGATAAACAAATTTAATTAGCAATGTAATGTGTATATATTTATAATTTTTTTCATTACAACTTAATTATATAAAATCAATTAGAAATAGTAACTACAGGATGATACATGATCTTAGTATTTAATGGTTTTAATTGTTTAGAAGATATATTTGGGTAAAAGGTGGTTGAATATAAAGTAACCAATCACCTCATAGATAATAATATGATAACAGTTATGGACAACACATATTTTCAAAAAGTGATGCATGGCATAAGAAAACTCTTTGGTAGATTTATATCAACTTATTTCGTAAACACTTAAAATAAGCAACCACAGTAAATTCCACAATGTGCTTTATTAAGGAAACATAAAATAACCTTGAAATGCTAGCAAGGTCAGAGTTGATTTTCACTAAATTTTATTAACTCCCAAAAGGAATGATGGGGTTAGGGCCGACCCCAGGATGCTTTGAAAATGAATTTTGATGAAGAATAAAGTCATGTTACAATATTAGAATTATCTTCTTACTGATGAGTAGAGAGGCAATAGCACCTCAAACCTTAAAAAAAAAGTTGGGGTATGTGAGGACCCCACCGTACTTTTTATGCCCTCTCGGCTCACAGTACCATCGGAGGGTTAATAAAAGTAAAAAAAGGGTGTTAGGTATTAGCAAGTAACAAAAATATAAGTTAAGATTAATAGCAATCCCAATTTAATGTGGAACAAACCCCGCAGTACTTTAATAGTACCAGAAGTATTATCCTAAACCTTGTATACTTAGATAACAATATTTTCAAACTCACCAGTGCTACAATAGATAGATGATACTTAATAATGAATCATATCAAAGATATTTAATCAAATAAAACAATGCCATTTTCATTAAAAATTGTTACACAACTTGATGTTAGATACATCAGAAATAAGTTGACATGACAATATATCAAGGCAGTATATAATTTAACATAATCAAGTCATGAAGAAGACAGCTTAACTGCCATTTATTTTATTTTCCCATGGTTGACAATAAATTCGCACCGTAAAATTAATAAACCAATTATAAGGTAAAGTAGTAAACATCAAAACAACGGAGTCCCTGAACACAGCAGCCATCTAACGAACAATTTAATGAACTATACTAAAGACACCAACTACACATTAATGTTTAAACCTTATTTGTGTATTATTAAAATCCCAACAAGTTAAAATATACTTACTATGTCATTAACATCACTTATTGTTTTTAAATGAAATGTCACATTAAAACATGACGTCCTGATATCACTATCAGTAACAACAAAAACAAGTAATGACTACTTGCACAATCGTCATTAATCAAATTAAAATTACTTTTTAACATATAGTAGTGACGAATATGATGCCACTAGCTATTTAAACAATAAAAAAGAAGAATAATTGAATGCAAAAAGTACGTAGACCTACAATGAAACACTTGTTTATTTTGTTGCAACTACACGCACATGTGAATTTTACATTATGATTAACCCCTAGCAAATAAAAAGAAGGTTTTAACAATATTTTATTTTTAATTTCAATAACTTTCACTTACTAACCTGGACTCAGTCTTTACTATCGTCGTCTTCAGTCTTATGTTGCAGTCTTCTCGTATGGCACATGAGGCCTAAAACTGGCGCTACACGCACTTTCACATTAACTATCTCATCACCTTGTCATTAAAACTATGAGGTTTAAAAACAAAATATGAAAATTAAAAATTGAAAAATAAACACAGTTGATTCCAAATCATAGGCCATCTTAGTTTACTTAAGACAAGCAGCGCTCATCGGTAGGAACTCGTACTACTATGTAAGAAGGAACAATGCAATTGTGCACAAAAATCATTAATTAATATGATATTTACCACTAATTGACGGATATTAAAACTATCTTTTTTAAATTAGGATATTATTTTTAAACAATAAAAATATAATATCAACATTAAATTAAGTAGATAAAGATATATGGATCAAATTGTAAAATATGTGTCACTCATATGCTTTTATACTAAAATTAAAATATAAAGTAAAAGAACATTATGTATTGCCATCATAAGGAATTAACTATAAATATACAAATTTTCATTCCATGAATAAATTAACACCAATAGTTATTATTACATCCTTGTGAAACTAGGAAATGTTGAAATGAAGGAAATCTAAAAGGGAAATTCTGAACATTACATTATAATGTCATTGTAATAAAAAAGTGTGTATGTCAGCTCCGACACGCGATTGGAGTTTACCCCTTTCTGTTTCTAATGAATTTTAAATGTGTTCTTGCCAATTATTCGCTCTCGACTGATACTTATCATTGCATATTCCTTTTTTTTAATTTGTAAATTATTTTAAAAAACTATTTTAAATTAAAGTGAACTATTTTAATTAA
The DNA here is from genome assembly GCA_037127475.1 of Arma custos. Taxonomy (NCBI): domain Eukaryota; kingdom Metazoa; phylum Arthropoda; class Insecta; order Hemiptera; family Pentatomidae; genus Arma; species Arma custos. Next base: position 46,343,473 of record CM073759.1, on the reverse strand, counting down.
AATTATAAATATATATTTTTTATTAATCGTGCTAACGTTTCGGCCATCTTCAGGGCAAATAGTGGGTGCGGTAACTTGTTAGAACACTAAAACTGTCATTTGAACACACACACATTTCAGGAGTGAGGTGGAAGAGCGGTGAGAAGAATTATGCAGCTATCGTCACCTGGGATGTTAAAAACGCATTTAACATGGCGAACTGGGCCTGCATAATGGATGGACTACGGACAATGGTGGTCCCACCGTATCTAAGGAGGGTTATCACCGACTATTTTACAGATAGGGTACTATTTTATGCTTCGGATAGTGGTTTCAGGAGGTATGAAGTCACTGGTGGCGTCCCACAGGGCTCAGTTTTGGGTCCTCTCTTGTGGAACATTATGTACGACGGAGTTTTTAGGTTACCCATGCCGGATGGAGTTACAGTTGTTGGTTTCGCCGATGATGTGGCAGTTGTGGTCGTGGCAAAATATATTGAGGAGATTACCCTAATTGCCAACCAGGCTGTCGTTATTATTCAAAGATGGCTAACTTCTATGGGGTTGCAGATTGCGGACCATAAGACTGAGGTGCTGGTAGTAGCAGGAAGCAAATTGAAACTGTTACTCTCACAGTGGGTAGGCACGAAATTCGTTCCCAGCCATACTTGAAATACCTGGGAGTTGTCATCGATGCACGTCTCCAGTTTAACGCACATACGGAGTATATCAGCTCCGTATATCCGCAAGCAATTCTTAACGCCAAAGCAACAAGAATTACTTCATTATTGACGCGCCTTATGCTGAATATTGGAAGACCCAAAGAGACTCACAGAAAGCTCCTGGCAACTGTTGTCTCCTCAATCCTTTTATATGGAGCTCCAATCTGGAAAGAAGCCATGTCCACCACATCGTATAGGAGACAGATGTTCTCAGTGTATCGAAGAGGTTTATTGAGAGTGACAAGTGCTTTTCAGACTGTTTCTTACAAAGCTGTATGCGTAATTGCGCGCATGCCCCCAATTGAGATGCTAGTGGAAAAAAGAAACAGATGGTACAATCGTAGTTCTTGAGTGTCAAGAGACGAAGAGAGGAAAACCACCATCGTAGGTTGGCAACAGCATTGGAATTCGGCTAATACTGGAAGGTGGACCTAAAGGTTGGTGTCTGACATAGATTCGTGGAATGATCGTCGACATGGGGAGGTGGATTTTCATCTTACACAACTATTGTCTGGACATGGATGCTTTAGAGCCTACCAGTACAGATTCAAACTAGACGACAGTGCTGAATGCCCAACGTGTAAGGCGGTAGAGGAAACAGCAGAACATGTATTTTTTTAATGTACTCGCTTCACTGACGAGAGAAGAGAATTGGAGCTGGCCTGCAGAAAGAAGGTGACTCCTGATAATTTAGTGAGCTACATGCTAAAGTCGCATGAACAGTGGACAGCCGTGAAAAAAATGGCCACAGGGGTCCTCAAAAAACTGAGAGAGGAGGAAAGGACAAGGAGAGAAAATAAGAAGTAGAAGACTGGTGCCTTCTTGAAGAAGAAGAATTTAGTACAGGAAACTACAAGATGGAAATGGCCATGAGGCGGCACACAGCCATTCCCCTCCACGAAGTAATGCCTAACGGCGGTCCCGTGGAGTGTGGAAAACAGGTGTAGGAAGGTGGTTTTAGTGCGTAAAAATCCCATACACGGATAGGTACGGGCCCATCCGCGTCTTTTGAAGAATTCTACCTGCCCACATAAAAAAAAACAAAAAAAAACACACTAGGGGATAGGCGATATTCCTCACTGCAAAGAGTGTTGCAGTTTAAATTGCTCTCTAAAAGAATGCAACAACAAATTTATGAAACAATTGTAAAACTGGTAGTCATGTATGGGTATGAGACATGGCTCCTGACCAAAATACAGAGCTTAAGGTCAACTCCTGGGAACGAAAAATATTAAGAAGAAAATGGGGAGGAGTGGCTGAAAATGAGGTATGGAGAAGAAGAAGGAATGAGGTTCTAAAGGAACTGTACGGAGAGCTTGACATGGTGGCATTAATCAAGAGAGCCAGAATTAGATGAATCGGAAATGTGAAAAGAATGCCAGACCTCAGGATACCAAAGATAATGCTCAATGGGAAACCGGATGGCAAGCGAAGTAGAGGATGTCCTCGAATCAATAGTATTAAAATCTACAGATTATATTTTACATCAAACAGATATTAAAAAATCAACCTACAATATTTGTACACATCACACAATAGCAATATGTTTAATAAAATACAAGACCTGGTTACAGTTCACATTAGAAATAATTTATAATCAATAATTTATAATCAATAAATTTATGAAGCTGGGCATAAAAACTCAATTAATTATGGTGAAGAGACATAGTGGTCTCAAAGGAAACAAAAATGCATACATTCTGGCTAAAAAAGCTGATTGTGATAATTGATTGCCTCACAAACATAATTTAATCCCTTTAATCTATTTTAAAAAATATATAATAAGTGAATTAATCTAAGAGTGGGAGGCATTTGCAACTATCAACTAAATAACAATGGACAAATAAAACTACAATATACCTAAAAGCAGGCTTTATAAATTGAAACAATGTAAAGTAGGCCTTACCTATAGTGTAATGGTTAGCATAACAACATTCTATGCCTAAGGTTGTGTGTTCTCAGCCTGGTAGGTGGCCCTGGGAATTTTTCAAGGGAGTAAAAAATCCTTGATTATGCTGTCCATTGGACGGGACGTGAAATGGGGGTTCCGAGACTGAGCAGTGCCAGATACTCATTCATGATCCCTTTCCTAAATATATATGGATAGGCAAAATTTAAGACTCCCACTGTGGCGTTGTACAATTAACAATAGCAGCATATAGTGATGATAGATAAACAAACAAATAATTCGTTATAGAACACAGTCCTATTAACCACTACTTTAAAAGATTCCACTAACAAAATACAGATTTGTGTGATTATGACGGGCTAATTCCACAATCTTACAAGCACTTTTTATAAGACTGCTACTTTTACGAAAAAACAAGAATTTATATCGCTAATATGTAATAGAAGGGCACATATGGCCTCTACCACAACATATTCTATACAAGAAATATGAGAAGTAATTGTCACCAAGTGCCTTTGCCAAATCCGGGACTAGTCCTAATTTATTTATTGTTGACCAGTAATATACACACTCCTCAAAAATGTGTCTAACTGTAAGGTTGGCATTACAATGTTGGCATAAAGGAGGTTGTAGCTTTATAATGATATTTAGATGAGTGAGCCGAGTGTGGCCCAGTCTCAAGTAAGTCAGGGCAACCTCCTCTCTACGGCTGTTCCTGTAAGAGCTAGACCATGCTGTTAGTGTTTTTTTGATCATTTTTAATTTGCTAGGTTGACTTTCTTCCCATGTGGATTGCCATTTCTCCAATATTTCTATTTTAAGAGGCCTACTTAATTCTGATGGAGTAAGAACCGTGGTGCCTCGGTCAGGTAACGTAAGTGCCTCTCGAGCTGCCTGATCTGTTAGCTCAATACCTTTAATGCCAATGTGGCCAGGGATCCATATAAAATATATAGACTTGCCCTGCTCTATGGGTCGTATAAGATGACCTTGAATTTTTATAACAAGAGGATGGTTTGGGGACATATATTTCAAACCTTTTAATGAGCTTAGCGAATCTGAAAATATGACTATTGTCTTCTCAGTCAATGACAAGCAGTAATGTAGGACTGAAGATATCATGTGGAGTTTAGCACTAAAAACAGAAGCTAGTTATGTAGCATAAACTTGTGAGTTAAGTTGCGAGTTACAAAAGACGAAGCGGTTGAGTTTTCGGATTTGGATCCATCAGTATAAATTAGGAAATGACCTGGGATGTTTTCAAGGATGTGAGACAGCGTATTTTATATTCTGAAGGAGTACTATTGTTTTTTGGAAACTTAGATAGATTTAATACTGGTCTAGGTGGTGGTAGGGTCCAAGGTGGATTCTGGATTTCTACTTTAGATAATTTAATTGCTTTAAGAGCTGAGATAAAAGTAGAAATTCTTTCTGCCAGAGGAAAGGTTGAATTTGGTTTTTGTTGGAATTCTGTACAGAATTTCGATTGAAAGATACATTTGTGTGTGGGATGGTCTGTCTGGGGAAATAATTTGGAGATGTAATTTATCGCCAATTTTTGTCGTCTATATGACAATGGAGGTAGACCTGCTTCTGCACATAGACTGAGGATAGGACTTGTTCTGAAAGCGCCAGTTGCAATTCGGATTCCAGCGCTGTGGACAGAATCTAACTTAGCTAGTGTTCGACGGCGGTCAGAACCGTAAATAATAGATCCATAGTCTAAGTTGGCACAAATCAAAGCCCGATATAGTTTTATCATTGTGAATCTATCTGAACCCCAAGATGTGCTAATAAGAAAACGGAGGATATTTAATTTGTTCGTTGCAGTCGTTCTTAGTGATGTAGCGTGGATTCCCAATTTAATTTTTCATCAAATATAAGGCCCAAAAATTTGTGTTGATTCGTGTATGATATCAATGAATTTCATTCTTTATATTTATCATTAATTCTACCTAAAATGTTCAAATACTATTTATACATTTTCACGAGATTATTTTCTTTAGTAATTTCCTGTATATTTAGTAATTCCTGTATTCCTGATTCATAGTTGAAAATATCTAGAAAGCAAAGAATCAAACCAGAACAACTTTAAGAGGAAGAACATGGTCCAGGAGGAGGTAAAAAAATTGCTTAGAAAGTAGGGAGAACTGTTTATTGGAGAGCCAACGTTTCGACCCACATTGCAGGTCTTTAGTCAGAACAACTTTAGATAATAATGGATACCAATTCTACTTGGTGAACACAAAATGCTGAGATAATGAAAAATCGTTCCACAATAGAAAACAAAAACCTTTATATGATGATATAATAACTGGAAAAAAAAAATTAAACATAACCTACAGTAGGCAACAGTCTAGAAGAGCAAGGTTTTAAGTGATTCATAATACTGTGGCCTTCTTGTTAAATCGATAAGCATTACTTTCTTTAAACCTTATCCCAGGTTAAATGGCATTTGCCATTTTTTGAGGTAAAGCTAGCTTATCTATTTTTCCATTGTTCTTTAACATTAATGTAATTTTATTTAGATCATTAATTTCTACTGATATTCTTATTGCAACACCAGTTTTGAATTTTTAAATCTATGAAATATACTATTTCCTCTAGATTTACCATTTATTTTTAAAACTGTTCAATAATGCTGTGCTATTATTGTAGATACACCACACTTTACTAGATACTATATAATAAGGTGAATAAATTTTAAGTCATTACTGGAAAAAAACATTCACAGCCACTGAAGCAACTTGTGAAATTATTAAATATGAAGGAGGTGTCCGTGACCAGCGCACTATGTGGCGTTTGTTTGAAAAATTTAGTAGTGGAGATATGACTTTGAAGAGGAAGAAGGGCTCTGGGGGACTATTAATGGATCTTGATGAGGTTCTGTAGGAAGCTGTTGAGTCAAATCATCCACAAGTACTGGCGAACTTGTCAGGGAGTGTGTTGTGTTGATAGACACAGTTAGTCGCCATCAACGCTTCATTTGGGATGGTGACAAAGTGCTGTAGATTGGTCCCTCATGAACTTACTCCCAAGCAATCAGCTAAGAGGTTAGAAATTTGTGAAAATTTATTGACAAACTCTTCTGAAATGAGATTTTTTTTCAAACATCATATAGTCCAGACCTCGCACCATTGGATTACTACTTGTTTTGATTTATGGCCCATTTTCTTCACGGGGAAAAAATTTGATAATTTTACGGTAGTTGAAATTGCGGTCCAAGAGTTCTTAGCTAGCCATCAATATTGCTTGACAACCCGCTTCATTAGCAAAGTTGACAGCTCCTTATAGACTAAGCATAGTAATGCAATTCCTCTATATATAACAGTTACTTTCCACTCACAAGGCATTTCCTCTTTCGTCCATATCAGTAGCACCAATTGATATATTTCTCTATAGAGTGCCTCACCTCCATATTTAATTGATTCTGCTGGGATCCCATCTAGTCCTGGCCCTTTGTAGTTTTTTAAGGACATAACGGTTTCTTCCAATTCCTCAGGATCTGGTGGTTCCACCTCTACTGCTGTTTTGAGTTCACAGACTGTCTCTTCAAAGTTTTCCTCTGGGTTCAGCACCTCTTTTAATAATAATGAAATAGTCTCTCCACCTGTCGTTCACTTCATTTTTGTCCCTCAAGAGTAGCCCTTTCCTGTCTTTACAAAAGGATATACGTGGTTGAAATCCTTTTTAGTCTGTCAAACAAAGATCTGCTGTTTTTGTCTTCGAAATCCTGCAGCATTGTTTCCATATCTTCTTTTTTATGTCTGCAGAGCTGCTTCACCATTTCTCTTTTTCTTTTGTATTCTTCGCTGCCCTGTCTAGTACATCGTTAAAGCATCCTTTCATGCGCTTTTGACTTCTTTCGCACTGCTATTTTACATTCAATCAAACCAGCTGTTCTTTTTTCCTCGCTTATCATCTCATCCGCGGCATTTCTTACAGCTTGACTTATTCTAGTCCATTGTTTCGTAGCTTTTCTTATATACAGCAGTTGTTTCTCAGGATTTTTCAGAACAATGGACACTACTTTCAGTAGTAATTGTACTTTATATAAAAGAAATAATAATACAAATATTTGGATGAAAAACGGTAATTTTTTTTATACACCCTATTATATCGAACATTAATAGATATCAAACTATGCCATATCAGCCTATTGACTTTCTTTGCTACTTTATTTTCATACATTATTTGTTTTCTTATTCTAATCTGAAATTGTTAAAATATATGAGTGGATTCCCATTATTTATTACATCTATTGTTTCTATTCAAAAGTTTCTAACCCACATATCTAGCAGCAGATTTAAAGACACCCCATAAGCATCATTTTTCAAAAGCTTTTTTGCATAATGTTTATGTTTTAAGTAAAATGTTTTAATTTATAATTTACGAGAAATATCATTTTCTCTATAAATATAAATAAAAACAATAACTATAAATCTACAATAAAAAAATATATATAAATTTAAGAAAAGAACAATTTCTGATGCACAAAGAAAGGTAATTTTTGTTTTAACTGGTTTATCTACTCCAGCAGGTTCCTTTGACAGAGGATTACTTCCTCAAACTACACTAAAATTATTAATTAACAACACTCATTGATTAAATCAAATAATACCGATGTATTATAACTGAAGAAGGCTCCATGTATCTTCACAACATTAAGAGAAACTAATAAATTAAAATTAATAAATTTTATTAAGGATCAAGAGGATAAATAGTGGAAAAACCTTATAATATGGAAGATCAAATGATAACTTTAAACAATTGAAAATTAAATTGTATCAAATGAAGGTGGGTAACAAAGGAAGACTCTCAAATATTTTAGATAAATAAAACATTTAAAAAAGAAGAATATATTACAATATGTACAAAATTTGTTATAACTGTTATAAAATATTTGTTCAATAACAATATTTCTTTTTAATTATTTATCAATAATTTCATCTTGTGCCCAACCATCTTCATCAGACAGAAACCGTCTCTTGGCTGCTGTATTCATGTAGGGCCTGAGTACCCATTCAGGATTGGCTGTTTCTATTGTGTCTAATGTACCCAGTTTTATTTCATAAAGCTTAAGAAGGAATCTTGGTCCTACTTCATTTAATTCGATATTTCCACCGTCTACCTGTAAAAACAAAAATAAAAATGGTTTTCTAGTAACAATGAAGTTAATTTCAGTTAATAATGCATAACATTTTAAATACCGAATGGGGCCAAATCGAATATAACCTGGGATTAAAATATTCAAGCGATATTTCAAGTAGATCAATCTATAATACAATAAGCTTATGTCTATAAGTCTGTATTAAATTAATTTATTTACATAAAGACTAATTGACCAACCACAAACACGTTTCTGTTTCAAGTCAACTATTTGACATTTTGTTTGTCGGTTTATTACATTCATTTTCTCCATTAGGTAAAGTAATGAGGAATATTCCATGAAGGCATTTGAGTGTTTAAAAAAAAAAAATTATTTTGACAAAGATTTAGAAGGAAAAACAGAATAAGATAATTACAATAGTTGTGAGCAGTTTATTCTTTTATACTGTAAACTGAAAAAGACACATCAACGAGTGGATCCAAAATGCTCAAATGTTCATTAATTTCAAAACTGCTCTTTGTAACATTCTAATTGATTTATGCCTATGATTATTTGTGAATTGTTTTTAATATCTCAAGCTTAATTCTTGAGTAATTAAGGTGATATTTTGACACAAAGAATAGCACCAGTGTATTACTGATGTTGACGTTATAAGAGAAAATGTTAATAATAGGAATTACAAAATAGAACTGAAGTGCTTCAATAGATTCCAATATATATTTTGAAAAATTTAGGTTCTGTACAGAGCAGGCTAAGTTATTAAGGCATTTTTCTATGAATCTATAATTTCCATATTCAGATAAATTGTTTTTTCTTTCATTAGCCATAGATCAAAAGACCTTCCTGAGGCTCATCCAGGCTTTATAAATTGGATACCCTTAATTCACCTAGTGGCTGAGAATGGCTTCAGGCAATTTTCATATTTTATATGATGTTAATCATACATCACAATTTAAACATTTTTTGGAATGCAGCATTATTTAGTTTTTAACAGAACGTGGCTTTAAATTAAGTAATTATTTTAATTTTTGTTGACTATTAACCCTAGTAATATATAATTTAAAGTAGACATAACTTAATTGAATATTGCTAACTAACACAATGATTCTAGAATCAGTAACAGAAATCAAGAAAAATAAATGACATACCTTCTTGTAGGTGTGATGACGAAATGCAATATAGTCATCATGATTAGCAAACGTTATAACTCGCTTACTTTCCTCCTTAGGCACTGGAAAGAGATACTTTAAAATGTTCATAACTCGAAGGCCCAGTTTCGTTTTAAAATTATGAAATATTAAATGAGGGTACTGTTCGGAAACAGTTCCAATATCTGGAATGTCATGCCTCATTGTGACATCAGAAATATTGAAATAGGCAGTTGGTCCATAAGGAAGGTGACATACTACCATGTTGTCTGGAATACCTCTATGTTCATGTAAAATTATAAAATCTGTAACATTGTTGGCACGACAGGCGTGAATAAGTTGCTTCATTTCATAGTTACCTCTGTTCATTCTCTGTGCATTAGGAAATATCAGCCTAACTTCTTTTGCAAACATTTTCAGCCGTGATGATGGATCCCTTGAAGTTGTAATCATAATTTTAGGATCAAAAGCACCAGCCCACCTGTATTCATCATCTTCATGACTTAGGCAAGTTCCTCCTTCTTCAGTACCAACGGCAGCAGCTAATTTCGGGCCTTCGTCTTCCCATTGCAAATTATCTACCAGTTTTAAAGCCTGCTTTCTCAAATTGGTGTCAATGAGGGATCCAGATTCAAGACTTTTTTTTATCCTATCTTTCTTGTCTTGAATAGCTTTCTTTTTATCTTCAATAGCTTTGCGATAAAGATACTCCCTCCGGAGTCTTGCTTGTCTACGTAGCATAATACCAAATAAAATACACAACAAAATCAGAAATAACCTGCACCCAAACGCTTCTTCAAACACTACTGTAGTCACGTGCTTCTCATGGTAATCCCAGTTCCAAAGAGGTTATTTTCCTTCGAAGAAACTTTTATACCAATGAGATTAAATTATAAAATTATTGCTATTTTAAATTTTACTTAAAAATTTAAAATATTAATAAGAGTATTAAATTGTAAACGGCTAGAAACTGTAATGTCTGGAATGAGAGATATAAATAAATATATTGTAGGGAATCCAGAGGAAATATTGACTTTAAACAACACATTCACAGTTTTTTGAACACGAGAAATCATTTTATATTCCCTTCTTCTTAATATTAGAATACTAAATCCTTAATAGAAAATCGAGAGAAACTAGTGAGGAGAAAATGGAAATAATAATTATCGTATTCGGAAAAAAAAATCTGATATAACTGTGGGAACCAGCGAGATTGGTAGAACTCTAATAACAGCGTGCAGGGAAGCTATGACTTTATATATATTTAAATATTTATATATTTAAATATATTTTTTTGTTAAGAATAACAGGGAAAAAGACAAAATAGCCGAAGAATCAAACGAATCGGTAAGAGAGAGCGAGAACGAATACTTCGTATCTCTCTGAACTTGTACTGTTTCGTCTGTGTTTGCCACTGACTGATTGACAAACTGAACCAAATGATTTTCTACACTTTAGTTTTTTTTTTCTAACCGTAAAGGCTAATCGATTTTTTTATATATTTTAAGGTTTCATTTTAATATTAATCATTACAATTTCAATACATATCAATACTTTATTATATAAATATGCCGTGTTATGTCATATATTGACAATTATTTGTATTATGAATGTTTTGATTATTAACAGGAGGTTTTGTATCAATACAAAACATTCTTACATATTAACTTAGGCAAAAAGTTATTCATAGAGAGGTGCATATGAAATTAATGCATTTTTAAACCTGAAGTAAATTGCATTCTGGATTTTATTAGTTCTCTAAGATAGAGGGGCAAAGAACATGTTTCCTTCTCTGTCTTTACAAAAGGATATCCAGGGTTGAAATCCTTTTCTTATCTTTTTTACTCTGCCATAGAAAGATCTGCTGTTTTTGTTTTTGAAATCCTGCAGTATTGTTTCCATATCTTCCTTTTTTCTATTTTTAGATCTGCAGGGCTGCTTCGCCGTTTCTCTTTTGCTTTTGTATTCTTCGCTGACCTGTCTTGTACACCGTTGAAGCATCTTTTCATGAGCTTTTGACTTCTCTTGCACTGCTATTTCACATTCACATGTGAATCAACTGTTCCTTTTCTATCTCTTTTCCTCGCCTATCATCTTATCCGCCGCATCTCTTACAGATTGACTTATTCTAGTCCATTTCTTTTGTACATCTTCTTCATCTGTCTCTAATGCATTGTTTCGCAGCTTTCCTTTATTTTTCTGGACAATGGACAATACTTGGTTGATGACCTTGACTTCGTTGAGCGTTGCAGGTCGCGGAAGGACGACCCACGACCACCGCCAGTTATCGCCAGGTTTGTCCGGCAGTCTTTGCGTGACGACCTAGTTCAGCGTCGGAAGGTAAAAAAGGACTTATCGACCCGGGACATTGGCTGGGAGGAGAACGATTTCCACCGGATTTACCGGGGGGAAGAAATGACTCCTGCCAACAGTCTGTACTGGTTGGCCCGACAGAAGAGAGCGGCTGGGAAGCTGAGATACGTCTAGTTCGCCGGTGGTAGAGTGCGGTGCCGGAAAGATGATGGCCATCCAGTGATCTACGTTGACCAATCTGCGGACCTAGATGTGTTCGGCTGACTTTTTGGAATTGTTACATTCTCTAAGGTTTTTCAATGGAACTTTCTTTGGTCCTCACTATTTTATTCAGATCTTTTATAGTTATATATTCATGTTCTTATTTTTCTTTATATACAACTATATTTTTTACTTTAACTTCTCTTTGTTATTTATATCAATTGTATAACGTTAAGGCTTATATTTTAATTTTGACCCAGTAATTTATTCTTTTTGCACAGCATCTTTCCACCTCATATTGATAATTTCTCGTCTACCACCCTCCAATGTCTAGGCTCCTGATTTCCTGTCACGTTAATTCCCAATCCTTACTTAATTCCAACAATACTTCACCCACAACTTTTACCATATTATAGCAGTCTCTGAAACATGGCTGAAACCACATATTCCTACCTCATCCATCACCCTACCTGAGTATATGTTTCTCCAACATGACCGAGTACACCGGACTGGTGGAGGCGTAAGTCTTTACATCCATCATACCGTGAAACCCCGAATCCTTGAATCCTCACTCCCGTCTGATGTCCGTCATATTGAATTACTTTGCAGTGAAATATCCTTTAATGGACGCCCGCTCTCTCCTACCCATCATACTCACCGATCAGATACATGGTTGGATCTATTCATCATCGATTCTCCTCATAATCTACTCTCCTCTTCCTAATTTCAAATTTTCTGGACCAATCCAAACTCCTTGATCCACTTCAATCAGGGTTCCGTCCTGGCCTCTCCACACAATCTGCTCTCGTGAAAATTACCACGGACTTAGATACCGCCATGGACGAAAAAAAACTAACTCTAATTCTTCTCGACTTCTCAAAAGCTTTAGACTCGTTTAACCATTCCATCCTTTTTTCTAAATTAAAAGCTCTTTCCTTTTTCAACAGTTCCATACTCTGGCTCCAAGATTTCCTCTCGGATAGGACTCAAGCAATCTCCATCCCAAATCAACCCCTATCCTCTTTCCTTCCGCTGAACAAAGGAGTGGCTCAGGGTTCTAGTATTTCCCCAATCCTTTTCAATTGTTACATTAATGACCTTCCCACCACCTATACGCCGACGATTCCCAGATTTATTTCTCCTTTCCTCCCTCTGAGATAATAGCTGCATTTGCTAAAATTCAGGATGATCTGGATTGGATCAGTGTCTGGGCTGACCTGAATAGACTGATGTTAATGCTGCTAAAACTCAGGCCATTCTAATTGGTTACAACACCCTCCTTAAATCCATCAACTCTCTTCCCCAACTAATCTTAAAGAATCATCCTATTACTTTCAGGTCCTCTGTTAAAAATCTCGGTATCGTTTTCGACCAAACCCTTTCCTGGAATCCCCCACATTGCCCAAATTTCCCGTCGATCAATAAGCTCCATAAAGTTATTCCATTGTTCCCGGCATCTTTTAACACTACCTATCCGTAAGCTCCTCATCACTTCTTTCATCATTCCACACTTTGACTATGGCTGTGTGGCTTATGGTGGGCTCTCGAACAAACTTGATGAAAGACTGAGACGAATTATGAACAGCGCTCTTCGATACCCAGAACATACAAATAATTGCCAATATATGACAAACATGGCATATTTATACAATAAATTATTGATATGTATTGAAATTGTAATGATTAATATTAAAATGAAACCTTAAAATATATAAAAAATATCGATTAGCCTTTACGGTTAGAAAAAAAAACTAAAGTGTAGAAAATCATTTGGTTCAGTTTGTCAGACACCCAGTGCAGTCCCATTATTTATTACATACATCTAATGTTTCTATCCAAAAGTTTCTAACCCACATATCTATGCAGCAGATTTAAAGACACCCCTTGAGTGTGATTTTTCAAAAGCTTTTTTGCACAATATTTATGTTTATAAGCTTTCTGTTTTAAGTAAAATGTTATCAATTTATATATGAGATGAAAATAGTTGACTGGATGATCTTATGTAAAGGAAATAGTTGGGGGGTGCAGTCAATAAGAACACCGAATAAGTGAAGTACTTATATTATGTGCATGGGCACATAATATAAGTACTTCACTTATTCGGTGTTCTTATTGACTGCACCCCCCAACTATTTCCTTTACATGTTATCAATTTATAATTTACTAGCTTATGCCCACGGCATCGCTCGCGTGGAATTTGGTCTGCCCCTTAAAGTTTCGTGAAAGATCATTTAAAATAAATAATTTAATTATTTTTTTAAAATATAAGTTACTCGTACATCCAAAATTTCAGATGTCTAACTTCAAAACTGATGGATTCTATACTACCTTTGAACCACTATTATATTAAAGGGGGAACCCTTGGGGTGGAATTATCCAAATTTCTTTCTTAAACTATACAAAAAACCTATCTACAAATTTCAAGATGATAAGTTCCTGATTTGCCTTTAATTATGCACTATAACGGGATGGCAAACACCCCCCGTGCCCCCACATAAATCTGCCCTTGCTGTAGCCTATGATGTATAACCTATTTTACTCAATAATTTTCATCCAAATCCGTCCAGTAGTTTTTGCGTGAAAGAGAGACAAACATACAACCTTTTTTCACTCATGTTCTTTCTGTTATTTTAGCAACTATTATCATGTGATTTGCCTTTATTTATGTCCTATAATGGATTCTCTACAGTACCTAAAAAACAGTCCGGGGGAGGGGGCACGTACTCCCGTGAGCCCCTCCCCCCTAAATCCGCTCTTGCTCTCAAAAGCTTTAGACTCGTTTAACCATTCCATCCTTTTTTCTAAATTAAAAGCTCTTTCCTTTTTCAACAGTTCCATATTCTGGCTCCAAGATTTCCTCTCGGATAGGACTCAAGCAGTCTCCATCCCAAATCAACCCCTATCCTCTTTCCTTCCGCTGAACAAAGGAGTGGCTCAGGGTTCTAGTATTTCCCCAATCCTTTTCAATTGTTACATTAATGACCTTCCCACCACCTATACGCCGACGATTCCCAGATTTATTTCTCCTTTCCTCCCTCTGAGATAATAGCTGCATTTGCTAAAATTCAGGATGATCTGGATTGGATCAGTGTCTGGGCTGACCTGAATAGACTGATGTTAATGCTGCTAAAGCTCAGGCCTTTAAGGCCTAATTTATAATATTAGTAAGATGAGAAAAATTGCTTTCTCTATAAATTTACAATAAAAAATATATTTAAATTTAAGAAAAGAACATGGTTTCTGTTGCTCAAAGAAAGGTAATTTTTATATTTATTTTGTATAAATAAATAAAAATATAATATTAAAAACATTTAAATATTCACAATAATATTTTTATATATTTATTTTATTTTTTAAATATTTTTATTTAATATTATATCCCGGCCAGGACAAATGTTTCTCTTCAAATTAAAAATATTTAAAAAAGTAACTTTTGTATTTTTGTAAAATCTCTTATTCTTTATTATTAGTTGGACCAGATATGAAGATATGAATGGGATTAAGATAAATTATATTATATTAATATTATCGGCAGTAGTCAATAAGAAATATTGAATGGGAGAGGACCTGTTCTGCAATTTTGTTATCTATATAGTTTATATAAGTATTTATAGATATACAAAATAGAAAATACTAATCAAAAACTAAAAATTATTAATCTTTGAGGTTAATAAAAATATTTAAAAAAGTAATTTTTGTTTTCTTGTAAAATCGGATATACAGATGTACATTCGTAATTTTGTAAGATAGAATAGAGATGGCATATTGTTATTATCTGTAACACAGATTTTTCAATGTTCGTCTACCTCATTTGAAAACTGGTTTATCTACTCAAGCAGGATCCTTTGACAGAGTATTATTTCCTCAAACTACACTAAAATCATTAATTAACAACACTCATCGATTAAATCAAAGATACTGATGAATTAGAACTGAAGAAGGCTCAATGTATCTTCAGAACAGTAAGAGAAATTAATAAATTAAAATTAATGAATTTTATTAGAGATCAAGAGGATTAATATTGAAAAAACTTATAATATTAACGGTCACCTGTGGTCTAGTGGTTAGCGTAACAAACTACTAAGCCCAAGATCGCGGGTTTTTAGCCCGGCAGGTGGCCCTAGAATTTTTTTTAGGGAGTAAAAAATCCTTAGTTACGCCGTCCTTCGGAAGGGACGTTAAACGGGGGTCCCGAGCCTCTACGATGTCAGGTACTCTTTAAAAATCTCTATCCTAATTAAACCTGGATAGGAAAAATTTAGAGCTCCCACATTAGCTCATAGCAGCATAAAGTGACGTTAAATGAACAAACAACAACCTTATAATATTGAAGATCAAAAGATAAATTTTAAACAATTGTAAATTAATTTTTCTTATCCTGACTTCATTAATATGGTTTCAAATACAATTAATCACAGACAAATATCAATGTCATTGGATATTATGAACGAAAAACACATATTAGCACAATGATTTAAATTTAATCTGAATTTTTCGGATTTGACATATAAGTTAATGTATAGCAAAACTATGCACAGGAATCTGTTGATTAGAAGGGTTGATGAAAGGCTAGACGAGTTTAAGTGAAATGTGTTAAAGGAAATCTGTGGACCTATTATAGAGAATGACAGCATCACAATAGAGAGTTTTATTACGAGCTAAGCAACATAAATATTGTGAATTTTGTTTATCTCCAAAGGCTGTCAGTTCACAAAATGAATGATGTAAGATTGTATGTTTTTTTTTCTTTCTAGTTCCACCAGATACATTGAAGTGATAGTGAAGATAAAGCTCCAGAGGGTCCATACCTTAACAGTGCTTACATCAATGGATACCGTACTAAGGCTTTGAGTTCATTTCCTTTTTTATGAATTTAATTATGGCAGATATGATCTTTGTCCTTCAATTTAAAATTGAGTTTCCCAACATCCCTTTTGTCCAAACATTTACAAAATGTTTTTGATAAGGTATATACCGTTTTTTGCAGTTCATCTGCATTATATTAATAAAAAAAAAGAAAAAAAGGTTCTGATTCTTTTGTCCTCCAAAAAATGTATATCTTACTAATATTATAAGTGTGAAAGTTTGTATGTTTGTCTCTCTTTCACGCAAAAACTACTGAACGGATTTGGATGAAACTTTACAGTAATATAGGTTATACATCAGAATAACAGATGGGCTATAGCAAGCGCGGATTTAGGGGGGCGCACGGGGGCACGCGCCCCTCCCCACCCCCGACAGTTTTAGAGGTACTGTGGAGAATCCATTATAGTACATAATTAAAGGCAAATCAGGAATTTAGCATCTTGAAATTTGCAGATAGGTCCTTTGTATGATTTAAGAAAGAAGTTTGGATAATTCCACCCTTATTATAACAAGGGTTCAAAGGTTGTATGGAATCCGTCAGTTTTGAAGATAGACATCTGAAATTTTGTACGAGTAACCTATAGTGAAAAAAATTAAATTATTTATTATTTTAAATTATTGTTAAAAAGCACTGTCAAGAAACTTTATGCGGTAGTCCAAATTCTATGCGAGCGATGCCGCGGGCAAAAGCTAGTTTTGACATAAAAGAGAGTATAAAAGAATTTGCTAACTCTGGTAGAGATAAACACATCCAAATCCGACAATGAAGTTAAAATCGGCAATCTTTATCCTTTGTGGTTTGAGGTTTGTTTAGGTTTAAAACCAGACTGTTCCCTCGCGCAATTTATCAAGGTTATATAAAATAAGCTGAATACTAAATGATGTAATAAGTAAAGAATAATTAATAATTTACATCTACCTAAGCATGTTTTAATAATGATAAGACATATACATATTTATAAGACCCTTATGATGGGAAAAATACTTCTATTTTTTTCTCTTTTATTATAAGAGTTACTGAAGATCTGTATATTGAAGACACAGGATGGCATGTACAGTTCTTTTATCTTCCCTTAGTCATTTCCATTCCTTCCTTAATGAAGCTGTCAACTTATGTAAATAAAAAGGACCTTCTCTAAGTCAATGTAATTACTGATACACTACTTTTTTTATTCCTTTAAGGATCAGAGAAAAATTACTGTAAATGATAGAAAAAATAACGAGACTATTCTAATATAATGCTTTTTCTTGTCTGTATTTTAAAAATTAATACAATTGCTGATTTTTTTAATAAAGAGAATGATCAAAATGGCATAAGGAAAGTAGAAATGTAAACTATAGCCACTTTAAAAGGAAATAGCAATTAAAAAAACAAAACAATATTATAATTTATATTTTCACAACTTATTAATGTTTGTATATACATTCATTTCACAATTTGTACCTCCATTTATAAAATATAAGTAATAATGGCATAGTTGAGTTGTTGATAACAAATTATATTATTCTTGAATTAAATAAACTAAAAATGTCCAGTGATATATATTTTTTTTCCTTCTTCAGTTAGCTCTTTAAATCTTTTGTGCAGCTGAACCAGCTTCTGCACTTCAGCCTATCTTGGGCCATTTCCAGTTTGTTGCATCCATCTCATCCACACCTTCATGGATTTCATCTCTCCACCTGATCTTAGGCTTCCCATGTTGTATTCATAGCTATGCGGAGGCATTGTGATGGATTGTTTCCAGTTATATGTCCTGCCGCCTTAGTATCCTGACCTTCATATCGTGATATATTGACTATGCAGATTCATACATAAATATCTGCAGCCCTTGTGAATTAATGGTTAAGTAAAATTGTTTCCAAAATGAGTCCATTGTATTGGAGGAAGGTTACAAGAATTGTGATTCTTATAACCTTTGACTTGAAATGGGGTTATTATATATAAGCAATAATTCATTTCAAACCAAGACCTGACTTATCCACTTATGCACTAGGAGAATTTATTTTCACTAGGCCTGCAGGCCTTCAGTAATACTGTGATTTACGGTATTTAGAGTTTATTATATGTTTGTTGTGGATACAAATTTATCAAAAATAATCATAAATATTTATAAATACCGATATTTGGAACTAGCTACTCCTTGAAGATTTAAATCTGAAAATCAAATTAGCCTGAATTAAAATTTGATGGAGCTGATGTTTCTGCAATTCTTGTAAAATCTCAAACAGATCCCAATATTTTAAAAAATATGGACATTTCCATGGATTTCATTTTTATTGGGGTAAACTTATAATCTATTGCTAGATTATTTTTTTAACCTATGTTATTTTTTTTATTTTCTCTCTATTATATGTATAAAAAAAGTTTCTGGTGTGTAATCAATTTATAGAAATCGTGGGGGATGGCTTAAACATAGCGGTATGTAGGCTTTAATATAGATGAACCTGGAAAAGCTACTTAGGCCTGGTTGCTCTCAGGAATACATTACCATGCTCCCTTTCTTCCCATCCCTTCGATCCCTTCTTTAGTTACAAGTTATTGTTATTTGAGTACATCTATTTCATTCCTGATATGTTTAAGTATAAATGAAATATATAACCGAAATATTGACCAAATATTGAATTAATTACAAAAATAATTAATTATTTAAAAGAAATTGCCTTAAACCAATTGATTTCAAAGTTAAAGATAATTTTTCTTTCAAATCAATCGCCTAGAAGAGGACAACAATATGCAGTACTAACATACATATGAACTAAAGGACATATGGACTCTTTGTCTCTCATCTCTGTAGACTCTTTCCTGCCTGCTATCACTTTTCGGACAAAAATACAACTCGTCACAAAAGCATTACAGCATTCCAGCTTTCCAGTTGGTGACCTCCTCTAGGGGATTGATTTACCACATTCTTCTGAATTGCTGGTTGTGGACTGTTGCTGTAGTTACTCTCAAAGTGGCATAAGATGTAAGGCCAGCTTCCTACAAATGATTACAAAACATTTGTATGGATATAGGCCAAGCCGAAGTATCTTGAACTTCATTGAGCATCTGGCACTGAGGAAAAGATTCCTTCCAGCAGCAGTAATAATATTTCCATCCACTCTTTGTGATGTGATGCACTGCTATCCACTAATCGCCCTCCTACTGGTACCGTCTCTCAGAATGGGACAGAATTTGTATGCTGTGAGACATACTAATCACTTCTGTGATATCAACTTGCCAGTGATTATGCTGGTTCATTTTCACAATAATATTGTGAACTTCAGGTTCAAGATGGTGTCTTTCTATGGTTAGTGAAAATAGAACTGGATTAAAATAGAGGAAAGATGAGAAAAGTTTTTTGTTAACAAAATGTTTATTAGAAATCTTCATGTTTAATATTGTTTAGAAAATTCATTAATAAAAACAAAGATTAATAATTGTTTAGTTTTTGATTAGTATTTTCTATTTTGTATATACATAAATATTTATACTATATAGATTATGGGACAAAGTTACAGAACATGTCCCCTCCCATTAAATTTTTCTTACTGACTACTGCCGATATAAATATGGGGAAGAAAATGGTTGGGGTGCCAAATCACCTTGAACTTCATTGAGAATCTGCCAGGTACTGTGGAACAAGTTCTGCGGTGACAATGTTTCTATTCTCTCTCTGTCTTGTAATGTGCTTTGATCCACTACTTGGCCTCTTATTGGTCCTCCTAGTTGCTCAGAAAGACAACACACTGAGGAGCATCAACCATCTCTGCAATATCAATTTACTGGTGCCTTTGGTTGCTCATTCTCACAATAATATTGCGAAATTTGATTCAAAATGATGCCTCCCATCAACCATGGAAATAAAACTATACTAAAATAGACAAGAGATGATAAAAGTTAACAAAAAAATAAGTGACTAAAACCTTTTAATTTGTTATTGTTCAAACTCCCTTGATTGAATTTCCTGCCATAAAAAAAACATTATAATTTCTAACAATATTAATGCATATTTATATTAATTAATATTAATATTAAAATGACAGTTTATAATAAAAATAATATGGAATATCTTGGCTAAGTAAATACAAAAAAATTAGCAATATTCCTATTCATTTTTACACAGTTTAGTTGCATAAACCTGCTGATTTATTTGTTTTGGTTTAATATTATCTGTCTTTCTTTAATTCTTAATTTTCCGTTATTGATGTATCTCTAGTATAAACTTTTAATGTATTAACATATATTTATTAAAACAAATTTATTAAAGTAATGTATGAATTTATATTTTTTCTCATCTTATTTAATTTTCTTGAATAATAATATGTTATTTAAATAATAATTATCTTAACGTTATTAATTGCATAGCTTTTGTACTATCTACATTTTTTTCTTAACCAAAGTTTTTTTTTTTGTTTGGTGCATAGCCAAGGATTAATACCAACATCAGCTTTAAAAACTGAATATTTTAAAATGAAATGAATTTAAGTTTTAGAATTCTACAAAGTAATGTTTTAATTTGTTTATGCTGTCTACAAAATTTAAATTGTACTTTAAATCATTATTTATTTTATTTTTTAATTTTCATTCGATTTCAGGTTTAATACTCAAATAAATTCCCATAAATAAGATTCCTACCATTCTGTTAATGTGTATATAGTAGAATTCTGATTTTTCATTTGAATCTGAAACTCTTTAAAAAAAGTTAAGTATTTTCAGTAGTCTCAGAAATATTTCCAGATGAAAAAGAGATACACAAATAAAGTATAACTTGTGTGCACAAATTTTTAAAACATATTAGATAATTTCACTTTTGATTAATAAAGTTCTTAATGAAAATCATATCATCCCTACATTAAAAACCAGGTAAACTTTATATAAGGTGCTTCTACTACTACTAATACTAATTTTGTTTTATACAGAAATAATAGTCATTAAGTTTCTTTGGTGGGCCTTTGGTGGTATTTTTTGCTATTGTGCCCAAGATAATAATAAAGACAAAAACCTGATACCATATTTCTTTTTAATCAAATCAGCTCCTTTTTCTCCAATCATTATCACAGGAGCATTTGTGTTCCCTCGTGTTATTTTGGGCATTATAGATGCATCAATAACTCTTAAATGTGATATTCCATAGACTTGTAGTTCAGGGTCAACTACTGCTGATTTGTCAGTGTTGGGACCCATTTTTGCAGTTCCAATTGGGTGATAAATTGTTCTTGTGTGGTATTGTATGTAACAATCTAGATAAGTGTCTAAACTAATATTGATCAATGGAGCACAAACAGGAATAGTTCTAGTTACTAGTTTTGGTTCAAATCTTTTTAGGGCATCAGTACTCATAAAATTAATAGCTTCTTTAACTCCTGCTACAGTCCTTTCAAAATCACCTTTCTTTCCATAATAGTTAGGATGAATTAAAGGTTTGTCAAATGGATTGGGTGAATTAAGTCTGACAAAACCTCTACTTTCTGGATTTAGCAGTGTAAGTCCAATAACTACAATTGGAAGGTTGTCTTTATTTGGAGTTAAGGTAGTCAAGTGGAACTGAATTTCTGGTGGTAATTCATCACTTTTCTTTAAGTTGAAAAATGCTAATGCATCAATGCCATTTGTAGTAAGTATTCCTGATTTATTTTTTGCATATTCTATAATTGCAGTAGAATTTAAAAATGTGGAATTAATGATATTTACTTGTTCATTGACCAGAAATTGTATTCCCAATAAATTGTGATCCTGAAGATTTTCCCCCACTGGAAGATCCACTATTACAGAAATATTTTTTTCCTCTAGATGCCTTCTAGGACCTATTCCTGAAAGCATTAATAATTGTGGTGTATTTATGGCACCGGCAGATAAAATTATTTCTTTTAATGCAAAAACACAACGTCTCCTCCTTTTATGAACAAATTCGACTCCTAGAGCTTTTTTGGTAAAGTTGTTAATTAAGACTTTAGTTACATGTGAGTTTTTGAAGACGTAAAGATTTTTTCTATTTTTTATCGGATTAAGAAATGCCTTAGATGTACTACACCTGTTTGGTCCATCTACGGTAAGCTGTGTCACACCAATTCCATTTTGATTTATTCCATTGTAATCTCTTTCAATCAATCCAAAGTCTTTCCCTGCATTTATCAAGTCATCCCTGAACCTAGATTTGTACCTAGCATAGCCTACAGAGAGCGGACCTTCATTGCTATGGAAAGGTGATCCGCGTAGCTCAGGAACAGTTATATTCTCTGATCGAAGGAAATAAGGGAGAACACTTTTGTACCCCCATCCTGGGTTTCCTTTTCTTTCCCATTCATCAAAATCAGCTCTGTTACCTCTTACATACATCATAGCATTTGTAGTGCTTGATCCTCCCATTCCTTTGCCTCTTGGATAATCACATACTCCTCCAGTACCTAGAAGAAGTGAAAGGAACAATAATTACTAATATATTTCTTTCAATTGTTTATAAAATCAGTTTATAAAAGTGGAGCGAATCACTGCAATGGTGGAGTGAAGAAGTAAAATGAGCAGTAGCCGAACAAAAGAAATGGCAAATAAATCTCAAAAAAACTGGTCAATATATTTTCAAAAGAGGAATATCTCAATACATGCTCTTAAGGAGTCAAAGAGAAGTTCCTGGGAATGACTCGGAAAGGAACTAGACCATAATTATGGAGAAAATGTTAAGAAGTTTTGGAATAAAGTTAAATGTATCAGATGGAAAACTGTAAAAAATACGATAGACAAAAATGTAGACTTCATAACTGATACCTCTGGCAGAAGGAAAAGACATTATGGCATGATATTTGCAGAGTTAAGAGCAAATTATGAAAAATGGTACCCTTTTCAGAACAGCAAGATAATGGCCAAGATAAGAAAAAGTTGAAGTGGAGATTGAGTGAATTAAGGTTGGAAAAGCAGTAGAAAGGAACAATATCTCTCCAAAATTCATTGTTGGAAGTAGATAATTGAAGTGCTGCAGAACTTTTTCCAGAGAATAAGAAAATACCTAAAAATAGGAATATAACATTATTATACCATCCACAAATAGGAAAGCACAAGGAAGTGTAATAATTACAGACCACACACATAGATTACAATGGAACAGAGAGTTGGGTCCTCCCAGATAACAAAATGAAACCTCATTACATCAGCAGAGTAGTCTTAAAAACACTCTGGGAATCAGATAAGCTTTAGGGAAGCATTAAGTTTTCTTCCAATGAAAGAGACCCTGATAATAAGCTGAGGCAGTTAAGATGGCAAGGGCATGTATCCATAATTAGCCCTGATGGAGATCCACATATATTTATGGATGCAAGACCAGTAGGCTATAAAACTAGAGAAAGACCTCGGCAGCTGCAACAGCTATATACCCAATACGCAACAAGCGAAAGAAACACATGATAAAGGAGGTGGACAGCAAGGACTGGAAATATTAGGTTGGTGGAACAGCTCAACACTGAATGGGACTAATGAGGAAATAAAAGAAGAAGAGTAGATTTACATTTTACATAATTATCTATATTTTTATAAATTTTCAAGTGTTATGTTTAAAACTTTTTTTCAACTGGTTGTTGAAATATCTAACTCTTCTCAACTCCACCTTTTGCTAACCGAGATCATTTTTGGAAGATACAGAAGAATTTTTCATTCTCATTCCTCGCTTATGGGCAAATCAGCTGCCAATAATTAATAATTATACCAATATTCAATGGAACTTCAACTTCATTTATACTAAATTAAAGCTAAAAAAGGTCACATCTTCCTAAAATCTGGACATTTGTCCCAGAGGACTGAAAAATCATTTAGAAAAGAAGTCAGATTTTAAAAATAAAATATTAGATTTATCTATATGCATCACCGCAATCTCAT
Organism: Arma custos; assembly: GCA_037127475.1. Taxonomy (NCBI): domain Eukaryota; kingdom Metazoa; phylum Arthropoda; class Insecta; order Hemiptera; family Pentatomidae; genus Arma; species Arma custos. Next base: position 46,319,380 of record CM073759.1, on the reverse strand, counting down.
TTACCATGGCACAACTAGAAAAGCAGTGAATAATTTATTCTAACTTGTTTCAAGGATTATTACGTGTACCAACCCAATGTGACAAAATTCTTATCTTATTGTGTAATATAATTAACTAATTTTTTTTGTTTCAAGGTTGGTTTATTTTACACTGATTTGTTCAACCTCTAATGTTTAATGACTTAAAAACCAAATGTTAGAACAAAAATGACATTTTTTTTCTTTTTGCAATTGTATAATGAACATGATATTTGCAGAAGGAATAACAGATATTGTATATTTTGAAAAAAGATACTTTAATTATTTTTTTAAAAATAAAGTTAAAACGCATCTCTCGGATTTTTGCATTTAAAAATGTTAGCGATTGTGTTGAACCAGATTGCTACTTACTTAGACAAGCCTTAGGTTGGGTTATTGTCGTATAATTCCAATTGAAACGGGTCTGTGATAGATGTGGGTAGAATAGTGGGACATCCGTTACAAAATTTTCGTCTCCACCTGCCTCTATAAGCAACACATTCCAGTTTGGATTTTCTGTTAATCGGTTTGCAACTACACATCCTGTAAATATGAAATGAATAATTTAAATAACTGTAAAAATATTTTACAAAGAAATTTTTAAATGCTCACTATGACCTAATTTAAAAAAAAAAAATCATTATTATTATTGTAATATTGTAATCTTCAGTTGTTCTCTTTAGCACTTTTGTGGTTGGCTGTGTATCTAATATGAATAAATTATGACTTATATAACAATATCATATTAGTTTAAGTGAATAATTACATTAGAACTCACAGTATCTATTTAATTTTGGTCATTTAGTTTTCAGAACATCTCAATTTAATTTCCAATTTTACTATTCAATAAATACGAGTGAAAATGAAAACCCTCTCTGTTATATTTTTTTTTTATTCATTTCATAACCTTTTTCTAAATACATTCATTTTTGCTCTTGAGGAAGAAAATTAAGGTTTTATCATCAGTTGTCTTAACATGGCAAATAGGAAAAACAAATGTTTGTTAGAAATGAAATTATTTGCTTGTATTCTACCATGTAAATATCACTATTTTATCAGTGGTGTTAGGTAAATGATTGTTTGTATTATGAATGAAATCAATTTGGAAGGTCTATTTTGATGAATATTTAAATTGTTTTTTATCCCATAATAGCTAAAACATAGAAACAAATTGTAATAATGTCACAATTCTAATCACTATTTTGGGCATGAAAAATGTCATACTTCAACATAGACATTTTTCAGATTATTATTGTAATAGCACAAGGAGTGAAGGATTATTTTTTTATTTTGTAAATGAAGTTTATTGAGATTAATTTATTATTAGACATAAATAAACCTTTTTATAGTAATTTATGAACAGAAAAGTTTAAACTATGATGGAGTGTTTAAACTTTTAATATTGTCTTTCATTTACAATTAATTTGTTGACTAATTTAAAAAAAAATATTGGACATTTCATTACTTTTTCAAATAGTTTACAGGAAAAAAATAAAATCACATTAAATTTTTAATTAAAGATACTGAAAAATGTCATATTTCCAGCAACATTAATAAATTTAAAAGTAAAACCATTCCACAACTTAGCTATTTAAAATAAAATACATTTTCTAAGATATTTATTTTTTTCTCTTTGGTCTTGACTCTAAATACAAATTGTGGAGATGGACACAGCATATAAAAAAAGAAAGAAAAAGTCATGGTGTAAGTGTTTATGATTTTCACTAGCTTTAACAAGCTAATAAAAACAAATTTACATACTACTTGTGAAATAATAATGGTATTTTCAATTTTTTGGGCACTAAATTTTAAATAAGTTGTTCATAATTATTTTATTGAATTAAAGGTTTTATTTGTTAAGTTGTATGATAGTGAGTGATTTAGGTTTTAAAGGTAGGACCGAATTGCTGATTTTTTCTTACATTTTCATTTTATTCATTTCATGGAATATTTATAATTTAGTTACTAATGACGTTTTTCTGAATGTTGATTAATTGAAATATGCTGTTATCGTCCATTGTTTATTGTTAAATATTCAAATAACTCTAAATTATCACCCATTGTCTCGTGTTCCAGTTAAATTTTAATAATTTTTACTGTATATATATATATATATATATATATATATATATATATATATATATTTCTTTGTATATTTTTCTTATAAACATGATCAATCAATCAACTAAATTAAGGATTTCTCAAAACAAAAAAACAAATCGAAATTTTTTAAATGATGTCATTGATGTTTATTTTTGGATTGTCTCAGATGTACAATGAAATATTCACCAAATTTTGGAAATAAATAATTTTCAGTTTTTTATAAAATAAATGATGAATTAGAATTATTAAATGATTGCTTTAGATTATTTGGATGTAAAGTATCTCTGAAAAAAAATTCTAATTTTCATTTTCTTTCATTTTTTAAAATAATAGAATTGGTAAAAAGCAAGTATTTAAATTGTGAATTTTTTATTAGTTTGTTATTAGTAGTTAGTTTGTTATTTATTAGATTGTTTGATTTTGGTAATCAGAATTTTAATTATAATATCACAATATTATATATAGATCAAATAAATATAAAATTCATTAAAAAAATTTAAAAACGTTTTTAAAGATAATTTTAAAAACACAACTAGAAAAAACATTTAAAAAAAATAAAGGTTTTCTTACCTGCTGAGCCTGCTCCAACTATTATAAAATCGTATATGATGTTGTCGCAGATAAGGCAGTCAGCTAGGTCCTTAGGATGCACAGACTGATCCAACTGCTGAGGATAATAAATGACAACTGAAGCCAGCAGAAGGAGTACAAACTCTGTAGCAGTCAACGCCATCACTCCCAGCCACTATCTGGGGGTAGTGGCCACCATTGTTCAACTGTCCTCTTTGAGGAAAACACTTAAACTAATAGAGTTACATCGAGGAAGTTAGAAAGACTGAGATGTGAAAGCCTTACATTTTCCCTCATCTGCTATGGTTGTTACTTGGCATTATATCTCAAGGGAGCTTGCCAAATTATGTAAGTTATCCTTTATTAATTGCCTCAGTAGTAAGTATAGTATGTTTTTAATATTATGATATTAATTGTTACACTTTATTTCAATAGATTTTAAGAAAAAAATGTTAGCTAAAATCTTAAGAATTCACTTCAATAAAATATTAAATTTTGGAAACATTAATAATTATAACAGAAAAAAATTGTGTCAAAATTTATGACTTAGATTTATAATAATATAAAATTGTCATATTTATTATTAATTAATTAATTATAAAATATATTTTTAAATATATTTATCTTGTTTTATCTTTTGTTAACATATATTATAAATTTTCAAGTATTTAATCCTTTCATTAAACCTAAAATAAACTATAAGTAATAACAATTATATGCTAGTGGTGTTGTTAATTGTCTAATTGCAATTTTATTTAAAGTGTTTTTGTTTAGCCAAATCAATATATCAATTGTATAGACATTTATACTAGTATTTTCAAATTATATTTTTAATACTACGATTTTACCATTTCAGATTCATTAAAACATCAGATGAATTAATATTTAACAAATTAGCTTTTAAGTTTCTTTTCAATTTCAATAAGTTTCGTAGTATTATAGTATCATTAGAAATTTTTATCCTCAAAGATAGTTATAAGAGGCCAATAGAAGGGTAATGAAAATAAGAGATGTATTTTTTTTGGATTGATCAAAATTAAAAAGATCATTTTATCTTTGCATTAGAATGTGAAGAAAAAACAACAAAAACGGAAGTGTGAACAAGTTTTGGCGTAATTAACCTTTAAAAATCTATACATTAAAACTATATACTTTTTTTTCCTCATTATAAAATCCTGAAAAATACACATATTGATAATGTATGATCCAGAATATTAAAAAAAGAAAGTGTCAGTTTTTTCAGTATCTTTCATTTGAAATCGAGTATGTTAATGCTTTAAAAAAATAATTATTATACAATTATGGTTTTCTTACAAATCATAAATAAACAATATATTTGTTTTTATAATGTTTGTTTTCATGTAGAATATTTCATTTTTTTTCACCCCAAGATAAAATTGTTCTACAACAAAATAATAGTATTTATAATTTTAATAATATTATTCATAGTAATTAAAGTCAGTAAATCTGTAAATATACTAACTGAGATGAATGAAATGTGAATGAAGAATGACAATATTTCCTATAATATTTATTATAGACAACAATATATTGAAATACATACATTATTTTTTTTAATACTAGTTAGTGTTTATATTATCTCCTAAAATTTTACAATAAGAATGGTTTTATTCTCTTTCGTAAAACTAAAAGGTTCTATTCTAATTTCACAAGAAGTTTTTGTTTAATTTATTTTTAATTTTATTGTTTTATTAATTACATAATATACAATTTTCTTAAAATAAATCATCTCAAAATATTTACATTCAAAAAGTTGTTTGCTTCTGCTGGACCACATTCTCAATTTAACTGACTTATTATCCTCATACAAGACTGAAAAGACAAGAAACAGGTCGACGTTTCAGGCTACTTCAATACTTACTAGACAAACGCTCTAAGCTCCCAATTAACCACAAAAGACTCATCTACATGACCATCATACGACCTATTTGGACTTACGGAGTAGAGCTATGGGGCTCCACTAAGCCATTGAATTCCTCTCATATCCAATCCCTACAAACCAAAATCCTTCGAAAAATCCTCAATGCTCCTTATATGAGGCGTCTGAAAAGAAGATGGCCACGTGACCTTCTTCTTTGAACTTTGATTTGAGTACTACCAGTGGGTAGTTTCTCTACTTGTCATTCTCATGTCATTATGTAACACGCATTCTATTTACTTGTTGTATAATTGTAATACAATTGTAAATATCAATAAATAAATTTTTAAAAAAAACTGACTTATTAGTTTACAATTGTATTTTTATACATACAAGTATATTAGGTTTATGTATATTTTTATTATTCTTTTAAAAATGATTGAATACTTCAATATTACAAGTTTAATAAGACACGTCAATAGTTTTACTCATCCATTACAGATCCTTTTAATTAATATGTTGATTTCTTTTCCTTAACCTCATCGATAGTTATCAATATACTAAAATACACCTTCGCTCAATCTCATGAGGTGTTCTTAAAACTTCATTTGTCTTTTCTGTATGGAATCTGTGATAGGCATGACATACTTCTTCACTGGTGGTTACTGATATCCATATATATAAATAGGGGGAAGGAAATGGTCTGGGTGGAGGTTCAGAAAATTCTCTTATATAGGGAGAATTATTTATTTGTAAGCAAACATTTCGACCCACATTGCAGGTCTTCTTCAGGGCTATTATGATCAGCGGGGGTTGACACTAGGTTTAAATAACAGGTAAAAGGTTGGATGAATAATATTATTCAACAAATATATAAATACATTGTAGGAATACATACATTTATTATTGAAATATGGATTATATCAAACATTCCTATGGACACTAAGTAAAAAAGAAATTGTAAGCAATTGCAACTAAATAAAAGAAAACAAAAATATAGTAATACAAATATATAGGTAATTTTTGTATATGATACATTTATGGAAACTAATTTTGATTTTTTAACCAATTAAGCAGGGGATAGGGCTAATCAAAGTAAAGAAGCAGTTATACTTTCCCCCTTTTTTCATTCTTTCTGAAAATACGACTTTTCAACAAATGTTTTATTGTGTGCTTTTATTTAAATTAATTGACATTCTATATTTATCATTTCTATTCCCTAGATGTATAAAAAAATATAACTATTATTGTGGTAATTAGTACTATAATGAAAAAACGAATTAAACACAAACTATTCTTTTATTTTTAATGTGTTAATTTAGTTTGAACAGTAAACAAAAAAATTGGTAAGCATCCAATAAAGAAATTAGTTAGGAAGCATACTAAATGATGATAAAATTTAATACTTCATTGTTTGATTCAATACTTTAAAACTTGCTTGTGAAATCTAGGTTCCCTCGAATACATAAAAAACAATACATAAAACTTCCCTCAATGAGATCTCAAAAAGAATTAGCCGGAAGTAATTAATGAAGACAACCCATGGCTAAAAGGACCTTACTTTTGGGCAATTGAACATTTTATTTTTTTATAGACTCAGTCGTGTGCATTACAATAATAATAAGTTGGGTAGCTTCGAAAGGGGTAATTCTTCCAGACTTCCGAAAAAAGGGTTTACTCTAACTTAGCGCATATGCTACCTCACCATAAACCGATATCTACGTTATAAATGTTTGGTTCCTGCAACAGATTTCGTCGTTATATATTTTAAGCCAGAGAGCCAACAGAATGTTTTGCGATTGAAAGTCCAAATCTATTGTTATATTCTCTACTGCACCTTGTTCTCCCGAAGTGTCAACGAATAACGAAACGCAAGCGTTCTATGACCTAATAAGATACGACTCTCAATAGCTTCTTCAGGGACGACATGAAAGTGGTTATAGGAGATTTTAATGCGCAAATAGGCAATTAGTAGGGCTTCGGATCAACCACCAAAACGACTATCGTATAATGTGGTACGAATGAGAAGTACCGAGTGCGTATAAGATCAGCAGTGTCTAATGATCTGGTTAGCGGATGTAGGCAATTTACCGGAAAAAAAATTCATAAAACAACTTTATAACTTCATAAAGCAGCTTCCGTGAAGTGAAGTACTGTGAATTTAATGAAAAATGTTTTGATCTCTAAGAGGCACATCGTTATTACACGTCGTTATGTCCGACCTACTAAATGTCTGAGACTAGCGAACCGTGATCGATAAGGCCAGGAACTACATAGGTTCCTACCTAACTCGATGAGGTAGAGCCACAGAGAGTTATTATGTTATAGTTTAAAATATTCTCATTCTCAATTTTCGATTTTAATAATATCGAGTACTGTTTTATAGATGTCTAATTTTGCCTTGCATAATTCATTGAAAATTGGTTATAAAAAGATTTAAGATAAAATTTATTATTCTGTCTTTCTTTGTGTCTGTTTTCACTTAACTCATCTGTATAGATTTTATTTATTACTCTATTGTATTGTAACGGCAATATGTTATGATTTGGTAAGGCAATTTTAATAAATTTCATTTAGGTACAAGGATAAACGATAGGGAAAATTATTTATTGGTAAAAAATAATCTGTGATATGCCTTCTATACAAAGGAGAACGTTGAATTTTCTTTATGGAGGAACTGTATTTATATTCAAGTAACTGAAGAGTAATTATTAATAAGTAACCGTAGCTCGTTCTGGATCTAATATCGCCAGAAAAAGTTACACCTAGTTACACAGTCTATAATGGTCCTGATAGTGCCAAGAAGTCCAACAAGTAATTAACATCGAATTTTACAGAATTTTTCATGCAAAACATTTAAAAATAAGTACATGCTCACTTATATAACACATACAACACACATAAAGTTTTTGTTTTTTAAGAAGATATACGATTCCCTTAGGGGCCGTAGGGAGATCCGCAGAGAATGACAGTAGTGGTGATGGCTGTGATGACGAGGAAGAGCCAGAGGAGGAGGCGGTCGCAGACTAGGGCCACTTGCTTCCACTCCAGCTCTGTAATCTCTCGCTTCTCCTTCTCCTGCAGGCGCAGCTCGTTCCTGGCGATTGTGGAGTTCACGTGGTGCAGCATTCGCAGCAAGTGGGTCTCGAAGCTCTCTGAAACCATCAACCATGGTTATTATTAGACCGTTGTCTTTGTTACATTGAATACGCATAATAATCTTATCCAAACCGATCCAAACAGCTTGGACATTTCGATTTTGACCTATATCCCAAGGCCTGTGTATACAGGCGATATTTTAATTTTAATTTATTAAGATTAAGAGAGATTATTAATTATTATTATTATATTAATTATTATTATTATTATTAAGAGATTTTAATTACGATATCGTAATATCTTCATTAAAATGTTAGCATAGAAAATCGACGTTTCAGGCTACTTCAACAGTTACTAGACAAACGCTCTAAGCTCCCAATCAATTACAAAAGACTCATATACATGACAATCATAAGACCTATCTGGACATACGGAGTAGAGCTTTGGGGCTACATTAGGCCATCGAATTCCTTTCCATTCAATTCTTACAATCCAAATCCTTTTCCGTAAAATCCTCAATACTTATTACTTTGTTTCTAACAAAGTCATCCATAATGACCGTTATGTCCCATTTGTTACTGGTTTGGTCCGAATCCGATATCAATCTTTTAATGACAAACCTAATTCCTTTTATTTTTTTTTTTACATTGGATCTTTATAATTAAAGGTGTTTTCAAATTTTTGTTCTAATTTTCTGAATATCCTTTCTAGATTATTATAAATTCAAATTACTTATCCATCTTTTGCTTGGGAGATGTTTGTGCAGAATTTTTTTGGGGGGATTTAAAAGCAATCATGTTTAAATGTCTATGTCGTGAGGAGTGCATGGAGTACCACGATCGTGCCCGGAGACGGAGCAATAGTAACAAAGTTGAGAGGCAGAAACTGAATGTGTGGTCTCCCAACTTCTCGGAGTAAGCCTCGCCGGTAAAACTCTTCGTGTATGGCCGGCATAATTTTGGTAATACTAATACTCTCAGATTGTTTAATTAGATTAACCTTCAAGGCCTCTCGGAGCTCCCACTTCTCCAGCTGATATGCCTAACCTTTGCAACTAAAATGTTCCAGATATTCTAAACTTATTCACTCCTTGTTTCTGTGCCCATCCTTCAGAACCAGTTCCCAGCCCTTAAACCTGTATATAGTATCTCACAGAATTGCTTCCTTATAAAGAATCCTTGTCATTATTTCCCCATTGTCAATCTTCCAAGAAAGCAATAAATCAGTGCAAATGTGTAAGGTTTATTTATCTACTAATTTTTTCATATTATTTATAACCTTGTATTTTATAATTTAACTACTTGCCCTAAATGAAGTTACCATAATTTGCATTATTATTATTCATAGAGGGCTTGGTTTTCTAGAATGAAAATTATGTTTCCTTTCATTTAACTACTACATAATTCATACTGTGTCAAGGAAAGTTTAATTAAGTTAATTGATTAGTTTAAAAATAAGTACTTAATAACATATACTAGTGTAAGTTGATGAAATATATTTCTTACCGACGTTGGCATTGGCGTTGTTGGCTGAAGAGATGAAACATGGGGATCCTTGGGAGGCTACCGTCGTTATGCAATTACAGATCTCGGCGGACATCCATTTGCTGGATCTAGGACAATCTCCTCTTTGGCGCCCCTGAAGACAATATGTTATTACTGTCGATGAAATTATCTGCTTACCTTTTCTGGTTTACACTGCATTATTTGATCTTCAGGATGAGTTACTACTAAAAGGCGGCTTACGATTTTGACGCGAACGCGAAACTAAGCGACACCGCGCGAAAAAGCAAACAAAAACAGGCGAAACCTATAGGACCGAATTCACGTAGCCGCGGCGAGGCGCGATGCGAACGCTATTGGCTTGATATTTTCGCGCGAATTGGATGCGGTGCCTTATATTTATTACTATAAATATTTATATTATAAATAAATAATATTATAGATATTATTTATATTATTATAAATGTCTAAAACAGAAATATTATTTAATGCTATCCAAGAACGTCTTATATAATGGAATAAAAGGAATAAAAATTATCACAACCGCTTATCATCGTACCGCGATTGGAAAGATTTGACTAAAATAACTGGGACTACAAGTAGGTACAACACATTTATTAATTAATTTAGTCAATAAGCACACGCTATTGACAACATTTGACAATATTCCTTGAATAGCAAGGGTTATGTTAACAAACAAACAAATTGTGATATTCTCCATAAATATGCTAAGTATACAATATTAGTTCTACTTCTCTGCCGTACATACTTCTTGAGTATTTGATATTTAAGTAATGAATTTTCCAATCATTTTTGTTTCCGTCTGTCCATGACGAATGCACAGTGTCTACTGAAAAGAGGTGGTGCGGGACGCTTCGCGCGCAGGTAGGACAGAGCTGCCGCAGTAACAGCATCGCGTTGAATTCGCGCATCCACCGCTTCGCGTTCGCTTTTAATCGCCCACGTAGGACGTAATGTAAGTAATAGTTCCTTGTACGGTAGTCCTTACGTTCCTTGAACGTGCAATTAAAAATTGATGAAAATATTGCGCGAATTATCTATGATTCTGAAATGTATAATAGGTCAATTTATAGATTTATTTCTAATTCAAACAATATAAATTTATAAGGATGACTCCAAAAAGGCTTGAGTCTCTAAAATGCTGGAATTAACCAACTTATCACCAATTTTAGGCATTAGCAGAATGACGATGAAGATCATATGCATACCTCATATCAACAGTTCAAGTATACTAATAATATGCTGATAATAAGTAGGATCAGCAACCTCACTTCAAGAATTTTTTTTTGAGCTTTCCAATTTCTCTCTAATAATTGTTTCATACTTTTAGAGCTTATCCTTATTTTTATAAATATTAAAATATGTATACATTGTATAAAAATAAATTAAAACAGGATTCCGAACTAAAAGGGATTTCAGCTGTTAAGAGGCGGAAAGGTAGAATATGTTTTCTTGATTAAATAAATATTCAAAATATATAAAGTAGTAAACAATAAATAGGGACTTGAAATAATAATATATAATTGTACTCCTATAATTGAAATGGCATAATTACAATGAAAATAAAGTAAAGCACATTTAAATTGCTTATATTATAATTTCCTAAACGCGTGATGGGAATCTAATGGCTGACCTTTAGTTCAACCTATCGTTCACACTTTATATATCAGAGCGATGATCACAGAACCTAATTTCACTGGTAGAGTTGTTGAGGATGGAATAATGTTTGGATGAGATAAACCTTTCTCGATTTAATAAAGCTGAATAGAGATGAGGCCTGCAGCATATCGTCTGCCACAACTGATATCAATGAATGTGAAAATTTAAAAATAGAATCATATAGTTGTTTTTCCATTATAAAGTAACAAAATCACATTAACTTTTATCATTCATTTATCAAGTCCTATCCCATCTTTGATCATAAATTATTGCTTATTCCTATCGTCTCATTTTCTAATTATATCATGTAAATTGTTTATGTATTTCGAATAAAACATCTGGATTGAATAAAGAAAAAGGAACGTTTTTAAGTTAAAAATCTTTTTGAAAGTTTTCCTGAAAGAGTACTTTTTAAGTTCGTTCAAGTGAAGTGTACTTAAGGGGTTTGTTGCCTGCTGGGTTTGGAGCTATGCTTTATTGTCACAGGAATGCTGTTGTATCTCCATGCTTCGCCTCATCATATCAAAGAAATGATCTAGGGATTAATGGCCGCGATGGATCACAGAAATCTATGACATCACCGAGGAAGAGTTTGTCCAGTTGGTGAGGGGTGAGAACTTCAAACTGTTTTGCACTTCAGTTATCATCTAGCCGTTCTCAACCTAAGTGCTCCTAGAAGATATAGATGAAGGAAAGTGGTGCCAGAAAGACTGCTGAAAAGACTGCTCTTGAGGGTGCTCGAAGACGAGCTCGTACAATAAATCTAAAGCCACAATAGGAAATAGGCTCGTATGGACAAGTCGATGTCTCGCTGTAGGGCGACGATGAGAGAATATGTTAGACGATTTTTCATCAACAATTATGCATTCAAAACTTTTTTCTGTCATATAAAATTAAAAAAAAAAAATCAAATTCTAAGATAAAAAATGGAAAAGCTAAAGTTTTTTAGTTAAAAACTTTACCTTAAATATTAAATAAATTAATAACTATTACTTATATTAATAATTAGTTATAACATAAATTAATAATTAATAATTCTTATTCACACAAAACAAATTTTTATCCCAAGAAGTAAATCAAATTTTTTTAAATATTAAATTTCGGTACTTGTATGTTTTATATATACATCTCAGCCCTGAAGAAGTCAGCAGCATGGCTGGCGAAACGTTGGCGAAACATTTATCAACACGTATAAACCAGAAGAAATCAACAAAGTCTTTTGTAATAAACTTATGTTGTTATTTATTAATTTTTTAACTTTACCTTAAGTTTTTTTTTTTAAACTAATGCTATAATAAATATGACCCAGCGATTCGAATTTGGTTTCTTTAGTCATTTTTTAAGTTGATTAGGTTGAATCCATATCTTACCAACCATAACTAGTATTTTGTAGATCTTTATTTCTAGCGGCGTTCCATAAAATTTCCGAAGGGAATTTAGACTTTACATTTAAATTTAATATTCGTGATCAGTTTTTTATTTAAGGTATTCATATGTATTAAAAAAATAATTAATACAATTAGCTCCACTCCAGGTCAATAATTATTATAGCTGGAGGAATACATTAACTGAATAATACAAAAATAGAAAATACGTACGTGAAAATACGTTAATAAATATGTACTACAAGTTTTTAATATTTAATAATTTTCCAGGTAAAGCATAGTTAAGAAAACACTTAAATAATTATACGTACTGAATGTTTGTGCCTGGGTTCTATTTGAAGGAATAATATGGTAGCTAACTTCTCGAGAACTACCGTCTTGATGAAGGGAGGTACCTTGGTACCCCTGACTCCCCTGTGGTACACGTTCAGCGTCACCACTGACAGGCCGGATGCGAAAGTCACCAAGCAAATGCTAACTCCGTAATATAAACCTGCGAGAAACGATTACAATTATACGGCGTTCAAGTATCGAAATCACATTAATAAAATGGCGTATATCAGATATAATTTGTGTTAACTCACTAATTAGTGGAGTTTTTTCAGTAGGAGGCAAGGTTTCTCTGATGGTCATCAAGAACACTGTCATTGACAGCAAAGCACTGATACCTAATGTTACTTTTTCGCCACTCTCTGAAGGAACGTAGAATACGAGCAAAGCTAAAGAAAAAAGAAAATAAGTGATTTTCATTTAAACTTAGTTATTACTTAGTCTAAGACACTATCACCCTATCACCAGTACGTTACAAAAATTATTTTTATATATAATAACCACTTGTTTTTTATTAATTCGTTTTCTATTATGAAGCGTAATAAAATAAGTTAGTAATTATTCAAAGATGATTCTCCTATTTTCAGTCATTCAATTCAGTATATTGCCTGGGCCATATATACTTCGATAAATCACTGATTCTTCAATATTTATAAGAAGAAAGTATCTATTGATCCTTATTTCGAAAGTTCTGCCCATCTTCAAATTATTAAGTAAAAAATTATCACTACAGTAAACTTAAAATAAATATTACTTTCTGATAAAGTTCTTCTAGGTTAAAAAAATCTGTACCACTACAAACCATAATGGGTCTTGAGTTGAGTATATGGTTGAAGGGATTGAACTGATAGCAATTATGCAGGGAGGTGATTGGTCCGTGATCACACTCAACCGCTGGGGTTTTCCCCCAATTAAGGGTACACAATTTGCTGTGGCTAGGTGAACCCCAGGAGGATCTATAAATCCCTCATCCCCTTGCTCTTTCAAATTAGAATGGAACATTCGAATACACGATACAGTATCAGAATATGCTAAAGTTCAATATTATGCTATTAAGTACACTACAATAAATATTTTGGATATAGCATGCTGTGTGATGTTATTCTAGGATTTTCGTATAAGAGTCGATCACAATTACTGACATCGTAGGCCATGATACGATTTTATGACTTAATAGAAACTTAAAAGTTTCTCTAAGGATTGTAGATTATTTTTTTTTTTGAATTCAAATGTTAAACAATAAATATAACATACCATGATTGGAAGCCTTCTCAGGTGAGCAATATAAATTTGTACAAATACTCCTGAATAGAAATAGGATAGTTTTATCGCAAAATAAAAAGTCTTTGGTCTACAACTTTAACGGTTAACCGCTATTGTTGTTTTTATTTCGAAACGTGCGGTCGATTGTAGGTGAAAACTAGGTGTTAACTTATAGCACTTATTTTTAAATACGCTCAATTATACTAATAGAAGACTTATTGAACAGAAAAATTGCTATTCGCATTCAAGTATCTACGAAATTGATGGATTATCAGCAGTTTAAAATTTTATACTTTGACCTTCATCGTTATTTGTTGTTATGTGTTAGTTGATTATGTGTAAATTAAAAGTGTTTTCATGGCTAAAGGTGTTTTATCTGACGAGTACAAGAAGTAATTACTGAAGTGAGTTTAGGATGAATTAAGGAGGATTGCCTAAACGAATTCCAGATATTTATTCATTTAAATATAGAATCTTTAATAGCAATCAAACATGAAAATATTAGGATTCGATTTAAACAAAGATGCTTGTTGTGCACGAAGCCATATCTTGGAAAATGTTATTGAGGGAGTTCGCTACTAACTGCAAATGAATGCTCTCATCAACAAAGCAGCACTCTCTCAAGGATTAATCCCTCGTTGAATGCCATATCCATTCCAATGCGTATTATCTGCGGAGCTGGGAAAGGAGGAGAAACGTTAATATCATTGTGGAACTGAAGAGGCGTTTAGATGCTGGAATATTTGAAATGTGAGAAAACATTTCATTTGTTAAATGAATAAATATAACAAATTCACTCAATGAAATTCCCCTCTGTAATTACAGACAGAATGATTTCAGAAAGTACTTTTTTGAATTTTTCACAAATATGGGAATTATTTTAATAGTTAGAGGATAAAACCAAATTATAAAAATCATGTACCATTTCTCTAATATTCCATTCTGAAGTTCATAAAACTCGGCATATAAAATTCAGTTGTAATATGTCAGTTCGAAGATACTAAAATACCATTATTTGGGTCTTTAATTAGTTTTTAATTATTAGGATGAGCGCTTAATAAAGTAAGTACTTTCTACTTACCAAAAATTCTAACTATTACGTAAATAAGAGCATGTGTGTAATATCTAAAGCTTCTACATAATTTGAATTGCTTGATAATATATTAATATTAAGCTGCCTGGCAACTTGGTCAGTCAGTGTAGTAATGTTTTTTAATGTAGAGAAACAAACTTTCTTCAATTTGTAAATATAATTCAGCTTTAGTGACTTTTTTTTATTGAATTATATAGCATATTTAAATAAGTGGTAATTCATTCAACAGAATGGCATTCAGAAAAATAATAAAATTTATTTTTTCCATAGATATAGAAAGCTTTAGCATTACCATAGAAAGTAAATTAAAAAAAAAAAAGAAGGATAACAAAACAACATACTTCAGTTATATTTCCTTTTAATCACGAAGCTCATACAAATACATCATACTGTTATATTTGATGGAATATCGATACTTGATATATTCGATGGGCAAACATTAGCATACATAACAAAAGTATAATACCGCGATATCATTCCAATAATATTTAATAATATGTACTAATCCAAAAAGATAACTTACTCTAGCCTATTGAACGAATCGCCCAGAGCATGGAGCATTCTTTAGGTGTGGTAAATAGATTATACATTTTGGCAGCGAGTGATTCGGTTGCCATGCTACGTTTCCAGCTGTTTCGTCCATTTTAGAGAATTTCTCTTCCTCTTCCTGGTTAATTTCTTTACTGGTTATTAAATCAGAATATAACGCTGAGTAACAAGTCTCATTCTTCCGAAATTTTCATTGAGTGTACTCTTACGAAGAAATAGTTCGGTAACCAAACGGTTCTTTCCAACTATAATATCGAAATCATTAGGGAAAGCTAAGTGAAAACCTAGAGGAGTTGGACAACCTGGATCTACTATATATATCGTAAATAGGCGTGACTTTTATATAATTATATTTTTAGGGATGTATTTATTTATTTTCAATTTTCAGATATTATCATTGTTGGTAAACGTCAGGATAGACTGAGGGGTAGGTAGGAAAATTGTGTTAAGAGCCGGTGAGGGTTTAGGTATTGGTCCGTGGCCGGAACGATTGGTGGTATGGAGCTTGAGGGTTCGATTAGCCTTATTAATATATAGTATTGAGAAAAAAAATCTGATGTTGGCGATAATGTATGCTATTTGTATTAGAGTTTTCAACTAATACACATATAAATAACCAAACGTAGGAATTACACATAAAATAAAATAGCATCTTGATTAATTCTAGAATTTTCTAGTATCTACAATTTATTTTACATTTTTATGTGATCTTCAATGGCCAGGGATGACAGATTTCTTTTTGCAGTTTGATGTTAATTAGGTTGTCTGCGAAGTTATTACGTAGCAAATTAGGACTCAGCTTGCACTCAGCCCAAACATACATATTATAGTGAAAAAATAAATATTTTTATTTTTTAAAGAGAAAAGATAGGCCCTTAGCCGAGATTCGAACCCGGAACCTTTGTCTTTCCGTGACAGCGCTCTACCATTTGAGCCACCAAGGCCGCCTGCCGGCAGAGGACAAATCTTTTCTCTTATCTGATCCCATGTCCTCGTGTTCTCGCAATTTTTGCGATGAATACACTAGATTGATCTTATTGACTTAAGTCATATTACTATTTATAATTTTTTATAACTATTGGTCAATTTTTTGATGTTTAAATATTTTTATTTTTTCTCTTTAAAAAATTTCCGGTTCCGGGTTGGAATCCCGGCTGAGGGACTATCTATTCTCTTTAAAAAATAAAAAATATTTAAACATAAAAAATTGACCAATAATTATAAAAAATTATGAAAAAATAAATAAGTACAGGGTTCAATATGATTGATCATTTACATTTTTTAAAATTCTAATTTAATATTTGCTCTACAAAATTTTACTAACTATGAAGTGTTGTTATAGAAGCAATATTACTAACTATGGAGACAAAGTAATAGCTTCATGAGATAATCTGTTACTTGTTTCATTTGAGGGAGTGGGATTGCTCAGTGGTAGAATTCTCAGTTACCGCGCGTAAGATACAGGGTTCAAATCCAGCTATGTCAGATAGCTTAATTATTTAAGAGACGGAGATGTACCCTGTGGGATCTAGAGACTTTAAGCGTGATCTTGGACAAATCACTTCCCTGTACAATTGTGTTCCTTGAAACCATTTGCCGGAAACAAGAATTCCTTCCTGCATTTTAGTGGTGTAGGTTTTTATTTTTAATCATTTGATAAATGATGTAAGGCTACCTATACAGTTGATGAGGATGCAGGGGAGTATGAGGTTGAAGACGTAGAACATTGGTCGCCTCCTCAGCTGCAAGATGTAGGTGATGTCCGGGTACGGTTCGGAACAGCAGGAGTAGTACTGGATGTGGTGCATCGGGTTGAAGCTGAGCAGGTCGAACTCCCCGTTGGGCTGGTAGTTGCTGATGTCACCGTCCTCGCTCTGCTGCACCAGCTCCAGCTGTCAAAAGTGTTGTTATTCAATATCAGAGTTATTGACAAGGGAAAATTAAATAATAGCTTAGAGAGAACTTCCTACATCATGAAATTATTGTATCAGAGCTCTGGGATCAAATATGCCAGATAGAAGAAAATTAGAACAAAATGTGAAAAAACACAGGTAGTGTCAAAGAACATGATGAACATGAGAGACTTACTCTCTAGAGCTCTCCAGCACCGCTACTGTAAGTGATATTTCAAAATTACTTTCTTTTGAGTTAGTGTAAACGTGATAATTTCTATGAAAAAAAAAATAATATTTTGAATCTATTCATCAAATGCTGCTAGCTTCATGCATGCCCTTGAGGGGCTTAATCTGAGTCCAGTCGAGTCAGACTTAATCTGATAAGCCCTGAGGAAACGTTGGCAAAGAATTTGACGACACAAGCGAAACCATAAGAAACAGTTGGTGAATGGATAGAAAATATTGGCCATGGCAATTTAAGAGAGTATTTAAATTAATGATAGTTCAAAACAGTAAAAAAAAAAAAACACGTTTTAACAGATAAGAACACTAAAAAGTAAAATCCATAGCGTTTTCCAAATCAGCGCCCTTGACAACCTATCATAATATCATATTTGCATCTTTCACTTATCTTAATGTATTTGTACCTATCTTAATGTAATCAAAAAATAAAACTTTTGTCTTTAACTTACAATATTTTATTTAATATATATAAATCAATTCGTGACTTTTACTTTTCCCAGATCAATAATTAAAATTCAGACTAGGACTTTTATTTTCATATGATCATAATAAAAATAATAGCTTGTTTTTTATTCTCTAAGAGTGAAATTTAATTGTTTATTTCATTTTTGCCTACATTTTAATGAATGCATGAAGCACTGGGAGAAGAGAACCGTTTCAGGCGTTTGAGTTTCTAACATAATTAAAAACCACAACAAGGTCATGGATTATTCATTGGTTAGGCCTTGAGACAACTTTGAAAAGATGAATAGATTTTGAAGGTCTTGAGTACTATAGGCTTTTTATAAGATAAATGTTCAGTCATACGTAACTAATAGGATTCTAGGTTTCTAAGTTTATAAGTTTCTTTCAGCCAAAATAAGAAGTATGTTCAACTACATCATGTAATCAAACCAACATCTCGAAAAATACCTATGTGAATTATAACACGCCTTTTTTAAAAAGTGCTTGAGCAGTAAAGCTCGCCGTTGTTTATAAAAAAAAGACCGTTTTATCAAATTTCACAGTTCAAAAGTCTGTAAATGTTTTAATGCTATTTATTATTTACCAGCACTTAATAATCCCTTTAGAGCATTTTCTAAGCTTGCTTACTAACACTGGACTTCTTCAAAATAAGCCTCAGTTTAGTTATTTATTTCAAAGAAGAAACATGACAGTCCTACGAAATTCTCGTAATTTTAAGACATTACTGGAAAAGGAATCTTACCGTTGGAAAAGGAATCTTACCGGTCTCATTACAATGTTTATTGGGGAATTTTAAGTATAACAAATAAAATTAAGTGATATAAATGATGAAGTGATATAAGTGATAAAATATATGCTACTAAAGTCTACTCGTATATACTTTAAAAATAAAATTTTAGATTCATTGGAATTGAAATAATTATTACCATAAATCAAATATTGGAATATGGAAGGATGTACGGTAAAATAGGACACAATTGGATGTTTGTGTACATACTTATATAAACAGTAGGCAGTTGTTTTTTCCCGTACACCTTACTCTGCATATATGTGTAGTTGACGGAAATTAAAGAGGAGAGTTACCATTGGATATTATTATGGCATTATCGGGTGTATGATCACAATATAAAAATGGTTTACATAGATTTCTGTCATAGCGGGTGGACCGATTGAATTACTTTCATTTTTGTTTTGTAGGATTTGGACATATTGTTCCTCTGTAGAAAATCGAATACTATAGTAACTGCGCCACTTCTGGAAAAACATTGGTCCCACTGAGAATAGGACACACAAAACTGCACAGAATATTTTGATGAAATTTGTCTGTCTGAGGGGTACACCAAGTTATTATCTGATTCGCCTGTTTTTATTTTATACTTTTTGTCTTTTGCCTCCCTTGTATTAAATTGCAGCTCATTTGTACACGATGGAAGTAATCTGGAAACATCTGCTAGGAACCCTTCATCCTCATGTTTTTGTCGCCCGCTTCAATTTATATTCGCGAGGAAACCCCAGAGCTAATGAAAGAAGAAATCGAGGCTATAAAGGAGCAAATCTCGGGCCTGGGCCCTACTTCTTGACGAGGGACACATCAGAATAAATCACACCATTTTGCCAACAATGGCTAACGGCAAAACCTGTAACAGTCTTGCATATATTAAACCTGGGCAACCCTGGCTCATTCTTCAAGGAAAAGCGTTCTATGACATTGACATGGTCATAGAAAAAGGTAGATTTATATGATTTTGGTGTTTCATAGAAATAAAGGTAGGTAGCGAAGGAGATCTTGAGATGAGAAAAGCTTCGACGTTTGAGGGCCTGTTATTGATTTGTGCTTTCATATATGAAATTTTGTGCTTCCTCCGCTTCTTCACTTAATGATCCTGTTCGTAAATTGTTTTATTTTTGGAGTTTATTGGAGTTTACTCCTTAAGAAACGATTTTCATATTTAGCCCGTGGTATGAAAATGTTATGAGGAGTAAAATCGAGTTTTAACTAAAAGTGGCCCGTTACGTTCCTTTCTCGATAAGATTGTATTATTTGTTTTACATAATAAATAGAAATTAAATATCTATGGTAACAGTCTATATATTCTATTGCTTTATTCTCGAAGTGTTGAAATGCGATAATTTTTTGTGTAGGAGCCCTTATTTAGATTCCGCCTTAAGCTGTTGTGGTCCATTTATATCACTAGGATACAAGGATTAGGGGGTGGCACTGCTCTGATAAGAATAAGTGAGGAAATTGACTAGATATGTACAGTGTGCAGTGTGTAGTGCTACTAGGACAGGAGATTGGTGTATTAGGAAGTGGACAGACAGTGATCATACTTGGCTTAAATACACCTCTTCATGACACAGATGATGAGGTCCCCTTCAAAAAAGTAAAAAGGCCAAGAGGAAGACAAGGAAAGCAGAAGAAGCGCCACCGGTAGTGACATCGAACAGCTTTACCGCTCTAGCTAATTTACCACCAGCTGAGGAACCTACGGCCGAATAATATTACCGAATAATATACCGAAGAATATTCCTCCAGTTATAATGGACCGAGAAAACTTCAAGTTAAATGAGGTGAGTGATTTCATGAACAAAATTAATAGTAATCAATATTTTATCATGCAGACGAGGACTGAGATCCATATTTATCTCCAACTAGAGACCGACCGACCATACTAGAAAGAAACCTAAAACTCGCGGAATTGGGTATTTTGCATATATTGCTTTCACCCAAAAAACAAAACTCTCAAACAAATTTGTGATAAAAAATTATGATCTTTCTATTCCCGTATTTGATGACAGGGAGGTATTTTTGAACCTTTTAAGGCTTCGGATACAAGATGTATGCAAGACTGCACCGGACGGAAAGAAAATGGAATTATCACCTATAGTGATAATTGTTCCAGAATGTATCACTATAAAAGATATACAAGGCATGGTACACCACGTCAATAGATGTATATTCATGGTTGTGAATGAAAGAAGTGATGAGGAGTTTACGGATAGGCTATGTTAGAAGATGCCGGGAAGGATGGAATAACTTTAGAGAGCTTATTGATCGACGGGAAATTTGGGCATTTGGGGTTTCCAGGAAAGGGTTTGGTCGAAAACGATACCGAGATTTTTAACAGAGGAACCGAAAGTAATAGGGTGATCGTTTAAGATTAGTTGGGGAAGAGATTTGATGGATTTAAGGAGGGTGTTGGAATCAATTAGAATGGCCTGAGTTTTAGCAGCTTTTAACAATATTTTATTCAGGTCAGCCCTATTTAAGACACCCTGAATATTTGCAAATGCAGCTATTATCTCAGAGGGAGGAAAGGAGAAATAAATTTGGGAGTTGTCGGCGTATAGAGGAGTCGGCGGTGGGAACAATGGTGGATTGATTTAGGAAGGTCATTAATGTAACAGTTGAAAATTATTGGGAAATACTAGAACCCTGAGCCACTACTGTGTTCAGCTGTAAGAAAGAGGATAGGGGTTGATTTGGGATGGAGACTGCTTGAGTCCTATCTATTGAGAGGAAAGCTTGGGCCCAGAGTATGGAACTGTTGGAAAAGGAAAGTTATTTTAATTTAGAAAAGACGATGGAATGCTTAAGCGAGTCGAAAGCTTTTGAAAAGTTGAGAAGAATTAGTACTGTTAGTTATTTTTCGTCCATGGCGATATGTATGTTAGTGGTGATTTTAACGAGGGCAGATTGTGTGGAGAGGCCAGGAACCCTGGTTGAAGTTGATTAAGGAGTTTGGATTGTTCCATAAAATTTGCCGTTTGGGATTTAACTATTCTTTCAAGAGGCTTGGGAAGGTTAGCGAGAATAGAGATAGGACAAATTAAACAATATTGGTAGGTTTTCAACACTTATAGGAATTAGTGCTAACAAAATGTAATTACGTTTTTCCCTTAATGTTAATTAGAAGAAATTTTTTCCCATCTTCAGGTTAATTAAAAATACTGTTTTAACCAAAAGCCGTGGTTATTAATAAAGGTTTTTCCTATAACAGTATAAGGAATAAATTAATTATCAACTACCACAAATATGCTTTTCAACTTTGCGCAGCCAATTGAAGATAAAACTAGAGTTTAGACGGAATAGGTTGAACGGCCGAATCATTATCTGTGTTTGGCAGATATGACTCGTTCAGAGGAAACATGGTTTCACAATTAATTCATTTAATTAAAACTAAAAAAAGACATTGTATTTTGCTACTAGAAAAATTTAGCTAATTATTTTTTCTTATAGATTATAATTTATTAAATAGTTCTCTTCGAAGTGAAAAATAGTTGATAATAGTGCACTAGACTTATATACATGCATGCGTATGTAATTGATACAATTTTTTGTACTGTACATTTTACTTACCCATTATTTTCAACATATTTGATCTTTGTTGTACTTCAATAGGATAGAGTATTTCTTCACTTTATTCAGCTTTAAAAAGTACATTATTACATCCTCTTCTCAAGTTATATGGATGAGAGGCTATTTTTTTCGCAAAAAGGCCAAGACTATGGCCAATCGGGGAGAATATTAAGGGGACAAAGGCGGCAGCATTTTCAGCACTCTGAATTTTGATTTGATGTAGGAGAAACTTAAATGCTTCACCATCTTTATGAATTATGTTTATAGTGCTTGTTAAAACTGTTATAATTGTTGAAAAAGAAAAAAGAAATGCTTGCGAATAGATGGATAGCTATTGTAAATATAAATATAAATAGTCTCTTAATCATGGAAATAACGTTAAAATACATACATACATATATATTTATGTATATCACGTTTTTTCCAAAAGAAACTTTTTTTTTAGATTAATTTATTGATATTTACAACAATTTAACAATTAATATTTACAACAATTTAATAATATTACCACAGTAAATCTGCTAATTTGAACAAATGACATGAAAAAAAAAACACTTGTGGAGAAACTAACCATTGGTAGCACTCCAATAAAGTTCTATAGCAGAAGGTCTCGAGGCCATCTTCTTTTCAGACGCCTCGGTGAGTTCTATCAGGAATAATATGGGAAGCAGGTTGAGAGACTAGCGGATTCAAGTGTGTATGGAGCTTGTCATGGAAGGATAGGGATCTAGTTTGGGCCAACATATGGGTTCGGGATATTAAGGTCATGATGGATGAGTTTGTTTGTGACATAATAAGGAGCATTGAGGATTTTAAGAAGGATTTTGGATTGCAAGGATGGGATACGAGATGAATTTGATGGTTTAGTAGAGCCCCAAAGCTCAACTCCGTATGTATAGGTCTGATAACTGTCATGTAAATGAGTCTTTTGTGATTAATTAGGAGCTTATAGAGTTTGTCCAGTAAATTTTGAAGTAGGTGAAAACATCGAGCAGTTTCTTGTCTTTTCAGTCTTGTATGACAAAAGAAACTTAAACCGTTTTGTGTAAGTTGCTGCAAGGAATTTCAGTGATCGAACGGATCGCAGCATTATTTCATTCAAGCGATGAATAGTAACTAAATGATCAAACACTAAACAAATATTTGCACACGTGTGTTTCGTAAAGGAAGTTCGACCAAGGCCACCACACAGTGGATTATTCCATTCCAACTTATTGTTCTTAAGGTGGCGCAACGGTTTGGAACGTAGGAATACATCATGAACAGTAGAATATAAAGTTTGTATGTTTAAAAGATAACTTTTTACAAATTATTCCTAGGTAAGGACACAATAATAAAAAAGTAAGTACAAAAAACTTGTTTTTATTTTGAAGGAAAGGGACAGGACTATTTATTACTAGGAGTTGTTTAATTTTAAATTTTAAAAATATGCTAAGTTTCATGAGTGGTTTTATATGTTTCTCTAATTACATATAGATTATACAACGGATAATTTTTTTTTTACATTCATTAATTAACTAGAATTTATTATTAACTTTTAATAGGGGTATATGTTTGTAAATTCATGCAGCAAGTTTATAATCGATTTAAATTTTAAGATCCTTCATTTCATCGTCAAGAATCTGCTGCTATTGCCTGCAGCTATTTTTTGTTTCAGCTGAATCGAATTTGTTTTAGTAATGGAACTAGGAATAACTCCTACATTTTCCTTCTTAAGGATTCCAACTAGGCTTTATTTGGTTTTGAAGAAGCATATAAAAACAGGAAGGTTTTCGAACTTTAATGCAAAAATGAAAGAGGTTATGAATTTCGTAATAGGAAAGTGGGAAAAAATACCTCAAACTATTATTATTTTTTAATTTTGACCTATTATAGTAAAAACACATATAAAAAGCACTTCGTGATTCAGTCATACTTATAAAAAAAAAAAAAAACATTTCTTAAGTACAAATCATTGATTAGCAACGTGCCATTTTTTTTATGGCCCTTTCGATTTATTTACTACCAATAACTAAATTCAATATATATCTAAAACTAAACCTGAATATAAAAATACCTACATTAATACATTATTCCTTTTCTTACCTGAAGGTATTTTAAAGCGACTGTGCTCTTACCGTTGTTTGTGGGAGCTTATTTTAATTACTATGTTTTTTCCTTTAGTTTCTTGCAGAAATGGGAAGGTACTACTTCGCTGTTTTCCCAATACATTAACATCCACCCAAACATATACAATTACCGTATAATTAGCAAAATAATCCGTTACCATCTAAAATATTGTGAAATGAGTAAATTTTATCAAGTAATACGAGTAGTCTGAAAATATTGAAAACTCGTAAACATTTAAAATTCGTAAAAATTTATTAAATATAAAAATTGAAATTCTAAGTCAATGGCTTATGGATGTTTAAATAAATTATTTGAAAATACATTTTTTTAAATCAGATAATAATAGGTCATAACTGGATTATGCCGAAGGGTGTCACATTTCCTTCTTCGCATTAGAGCGAAGAAGGGTTTTCTTGATAATGTAAATATTTTGTCACCTGATATCCATCGTAGGTCCAGGAAGCCCACTTCATGTGACAGTTCTGTATGTCGAAGGGGAAGTACTGGACGTCGATGTGGCAGCTGCTCTTATAGATCCCATGGCTCAGCCACACCACCTCCCCGTTGCTCCTCAGGATCACATTACTGTTGATGACCGCAGAGCTGTACTGAGGGTCAGCACTGGAAAAGGTTTACTAATATTAACAATTTTATTATTTAACTATAAATAGAACAATAATTAATCCTGGTTAAACACTACTTGTGACATTTGAGAAGATGATTCTTCGGACCGCGGACATCTTTGGACAGAGACATGAGGACACGGGCTTCTAGACGAGATTGATGGGGTAGAAGTTGATCAAAATTGGAAGACTACGCTAGGCTGGCCTTGTGTTTCGAATGGACTGCTCCAGGATACTCCAGCTTACTGGCTCCTAATTGGATTAGGCCTGCACCAGCCACAGGTAGCGAGTGGAGGAAGGGTATTTGAGAAAGTAGAATATCAGGTGCATCGTAGAATAGTTTAAAGAAGAATAATTTTAGCTTTTAGGTTAATAGACTTAAATACGACTAAACGTATGATTGATTGCGAGCAAGAGAAGAAATGAGAAAGGAATTTCAAGAAGAATTTTCGAAGAACAAACTATCTGGAAATTGTTCAGTAGATGAAAAATGGAAATCCTTAAAAGAAGCAATGAATAATGTCGTCCATAAAGTAGTGGGACCAAAGAAGAAGGCACCGAGAAATGAAAGGTACGATAACGAATGTGAAGAAGCTATAAACCTAAGAAACCAAGCAAGATTAAAAACTCTCCAGAGAAGTACAAGGAACTCAGTTGAGGAATACAAAAGGCTCCGAAGGATGGCCATGTCCCTATGTAGGAAAAAAAAGAGAGAAATGGAGAAAAGAAAAATAGAAAAACTAGAAGAAAACCACAAAAGAGTGGAGAGTAGGAAGTTTTACAAAGGGCTGAAGGAAATCAAAACGGGGTATAACCAAAGAACTGAGTTTATAAAGGATGAAAATGGATGCCCGCAAGAATTACAGCGGGCAACAAGTGTTTTTATGCTCTACGGGAGGTCTTGAAATTTAGGAATCTATCCCGGAAAAGTAAAATATTAATTTACAAGACAGTCATACGCCCCGTTGTGACATATTGCAGCGAGACATGGATCCTAACAAAAGCGGCCAAAGATTTTGGGGGACATTGACCTGAAACTACAAAGATGGGCTAGTTTCTTCGCTAAAGAGCTTAATGTG
This sequence comes from Arma custos, assembly GCA_037127475.1. Classification (NCBI taxonomy): domain Eukaryota; kingdom Metazoa; phylum Arthropoda; class Insecta; order Hemiptera; family Pentatomidae; genus Arma; species Arma custos. The sequence goes on along the minus strand of CM073759.1, from coordinate 46,293,135 downwards.
ACAGAGAGAAATGTCATGGAATATCAAGAGAGGATGGAGTGCGAAGAAGACGAGGTAGATGAAGAGGTGCCTCCCGATAGGGAAGAAATTAAGGAGATAATCATGAATCTCAAAAATAACAAATCCCCAGATCCAGACAACATAAATTCAGAAATAATAAAGTATGCCGGACCTAACATAACCTATGGGAAGAAATTTACCAGATAATATGGGAATGCTGAATGGAAGAGAAGATGCCCCGTGAGTGGTCAGAATCAGTCATCTGTCCAATATACAAGAAAGGCTATAAGCAAGATTGTAGTAACTATCGCCCAATATCATTGCTTAGTACAGGGTATAAAGTTCTATCTATAGCCTTGTGCAGAAGAGTGAATGAGTGGGCAGAAAGAATCCTGGGAGAGTACCAATGTGGTTTTAGGCCAGGGAGGTCAACAGTGGACCACATGTTCTCCGTACGACAAATGCTAGAGAAGTCCTATGAATTCAACGTTGATCTCCATCACTTATTCATTGATTTTCGTCAGCCATTGACAGTGTGGAGAGGAATGAAATGTACAAAGGACTGAAGAATCTGGGACTGCCGTCAAAATTAATTAGGCTCGTAAGAATGACTCTGAAAGATACTAGGAGTAGAGTAAAGATCCAGGGAAAGCTTTCAGGAGAATTCAAGGTAAATAAGGGACTAAGACAAGGAGATCCTCTCTCGCCTGTGATATTCAACCTGATTCTGGAAGTAGCAATCAGATGTATAAAGACGAGCCCAAATGGCACAATTTACAATAGATTGACGCAGCATCTAGCATATGCCGACGATGTGCTTATATCGGCCAGAACAATGTCAGCTTTATCGGGGGCATTGCAAGAATTCGAGGGGGCAGCAAGGAGACTTGGCCTCGTTGTAAACAATGCCAAAACAAAATACATGATAACAACGAGAAGCGGGACATATAGGAATGGACCAGTAAAGATCGGTGACCGGGAATTCCCTGGATGCGAGTCCTTCAGATACCTGGGAGGGATGTTGTCAAGAAACAACGACATGACGATTGAAGTCAAGGCAAGAATTACAGCGGGCAACAAGTGTTTTTATGCTCTACGGGAGGTCTTGAAATTTAGGAATCTATCCCGGAAAAGTAAAATATTAATTTACAAGACAGTCATACGCCCCGTTGTGACATATTGCAGCGAGACATGGATCCTAACAAAAGCGGCCAAAGATTCCCTCAGAATTTGGGAAAGAAGAATATTAAGAACTATATATGGCCCTATTAAGGATGGCGAGCAATTCAGAATGAGAAGCAATGCAGAACTGATGGAATTGTTAGCGGAGCCAGACTTAGTCACGGTCATTAGAAAGAGAAGGCTTGGCTGGCTGGGTCATGTTGAACGCATGGATCCGAAGAGACTTCCTCGAAAAATGATGTGCAATAATCCGGGAGGAAGGAGAAAACGCGGGAGACCCCGATTGAGATGGATGGAAGCTGTGGTAGAGGATCTGCGTAAGATGGGAGTGCGGAGATGGAGAAGATTTGCTTCGGATAGAGCGGAGTGGAGCAAGCTGTCGGAGGAGGCCCAGGTCCTGCAAGGACTGTAGCGCCAGACTGTGAGTGAGTGAGTGAGTATGATTGATTGTCTGAGTTAAAGAAGTGGTCCAGGCACTGTTCGCTGTCGAAAGCGTGTAAGATCGCCTTGGACTCATTATAGGATTTTTTTTTTAGTATTGAATTGATCTTAAGCCGTTCTTACAAAGCTGCTTGAGCTTTATTTTACTTACTTACTTAATTCCTTCCTCTCTGGCCCACATTACTACACGGAGCTCCACTCCTTCACTACCTATATCCGTCAGCCCTGAAGTCACTACAGAGATATCAAAACAGCATACTACAGAAGATCACTAGGGGCACTACATTAGAAAGACGCAACATGGTACACATACACAACGAACTACAGTTAAACACTGTACAGACACACATAACTAGGTGTCACCTCAAGTTTTTTGACAACCTTCCCGCATCCCACAACCCACTCTTCCGAGCCATAACCCCATCCCCCCTTCCTGCAAGGTGGCAGGGCAGGAAGGGGCCCTTAAACCCCGTCAACATCATATCATAACCCCTTCCCCCTCCTTTTCCCTCCCCTAACCCCTCATTAACCCCATCCTATCTCCTATCCTCTTACCTTGACCCCACCCCTCCTCTTAGTTCTAAGTTTTTTGTATTAGTTTAGCTTGTAAGTTATTAAATAGAGAAGGCCCCTCACCTTCGGATTATTCTGTACCTGAAATATGGACAATTTTAGTTTTTATTCCAAGTTAAGAGACCTTCCAATACTATTAAGTAGAATAAGGTTAATTTAATATTATATGACTAATTACTTAATTATGTTACTAATCACAACTGTTTACTTGTTTCATGTTTCCTGAGGGATTCGAAAAAAAAAAAAAAAAAAAAAAAATCCTTCCTCTCTACCGTTTTAAGCAGTGTGAGGAGCCTGCTTATAGTGTTTGATCCATATGTCTCGATCCTGAACCACCAACTTTCTCCTTCTCCAATCCAGGCCTCTCCTGTCAAAGGATTCCTTAACCCCGTTCTCCCAGGTTCTTCTAGGCCTTCCCTGAGGTCTTCTACCTTCCACTTTAGTCTCTTAAGTGGCTTTAGCCAAACGATCGTCAGTCATACGTATACATGTCCGAACCATCTCATCCTATGTCCCTCAATGATGTCTGCTGCTGGTCGTATGCCCAGATTGGTTCTTATCGTCGCGTTCCTCACCCTATCTCTTCTCGTTTTCCCCTCAACTCTTCTTAAATTCCTCATTTCCATTGCTTGGAGTTGACTTTTATGCTTGCTGGTGAGGGTCCAAGATTCACTTCAGAATGTCAGGATTTTTTTACACTGTTTTCTTGGTGCCTTTTGTAACTTCTCTTTTCCCAATAAACCTTTTTTAAGAGAGTTAAAGCATTTTCCTGCACATTTTATTCTCTCTTGTACCTCTCTATCAATCCAACCATACTCATTTAGAGGGGCACCAAGATATTTAAAGTCTGCGACTTGTTCCACAGGGACACCGTCTAAGCGGACTATTCTGTCTCCTCGCTCTGCTCTCCTTCTTATTCTCATTATCTTGGTTTTATCAACATTCATCTTCATGTTGATTTTTCTTAGTTCCTCCTGAAGGACTCGGAGGTTGAACTGTAGGTTACTACATTTATTGCCTAATACTGCCAAATCATCGGCAAAAAAGAGCAGTATGAAGAATGTCGGTCTTAAGTTTCCCAGATGGTAAGGTCTCATTTTCAGTTGTGCTCTTCTAAGAGTAGAATCCAATACTATGAGATTTTATAAATAAAAAAACCTATACCTACACCTCATGAAGGGTCTTGAATTCAGAATATGGTAGTAGAAACTGTATAGTTTCTAGGACAACGGTTGTGCAGATAGGTCATTGAACCAAGAAATGTCACTGAACCACCAGGTTTTCCCTTAAAATTAATGGTACCCACCTATAAAAGCTGGGTGAGCCCCAGACTATTCTTTAGATCTCCTATATCAATCCTGTGATTTTAACAACCCGATCGAGTCCGGAACCATCAGCATAGCAATTCAGTGCTCTACCCCGCTCCTTACTTTATATATATATATATATATATATATATATATATATATATATATATATATTCGTATGTATAATAAGGAGCTCAAGTATAATATATAGAGTCTGTTATAAACTGAAAGTAGCTTATAAAATAATATAATTTTTAAAATAATAATTTCACTATGTGGTCATATATTAAACAATTATATTGTTCAAATCCTTTATTTTATCTAAATATAAATCTAATCAGCTTTAAAGGTTGAGGCTGGTTAGACCAGTTTGTTATATTATTTTGAGTTATCCATTTATTTATCTCTCTAGTGTTAGCCTGGGATAAATATTACTCGCGAAATTATCTAAATTAAATTTATTAAAAGCGGATTCATCTCCGTAATCAATAGTCATGGCTCAGAATTTAAAATATAAGATCCTTTGAATTATTACTGTTTTGAAGTTTTATACTGTTTTTGAGTGATGATGGATGCTATATATTGAAAATGACCAGTTTGGGTCGAAACGTATATAAAGAATAGATGAAACAAATGAATTTTGGACTAAAGGTTTTTATACACCCAAGGAAAAAACAAATTGATATAAAATCAATTCATATATTCATTTTTTGGTTGTGAATATTATTTGGTGCATATTAAAGCATCCCCCACCGGTCGGAAAATACATTCCTACCGAGATAAAATTCTTTGACCAATTCCAAAACTAATAGAACTGGTTATAAAACGTAACTAAACATATTGTTACGGGCTACTGGGTATAAAAAATGACTCACTCCAAAATACTCCTTAATTAAAGATACTAATATTTATTTACAAAAGTGATAAAAGAATACAATTAAACTATTAACAATTAAATTACTAACAAATAAATTATTAACTGAAATAAATTTACAATAACAATATTTTAGATATTTATAATCTAGGCCTAACTTCTATTTAATTATGTATTACAATAATATAAGATATTATTATTACTAAATAGCTTAACTATTTACATAAGCTTGTACAAATCACATAAAATTACAACTGCTACTTAACTAATTAATTACTACTAATTAACACTTACAGTTCACTAATTAAAGTCCACCGACCGTAAGAACCTCTGAATATAACAAACTGACATACAATTACACTCACAAACTGTCACTGACTTATTACACTGGCTTATTACTGGCTCAGATGTTCGCCGTACCGCGTGCTTTAAAACTCTGTATACTCGCGCCGAGATGCTATTTAAATAGCAAGGCCGACACGCAGTAGAAGGGTCTGGAGCTTTCGGGAAAAAGCCTCTTTCATCTCTGCCGACAAGGGGCTTTATTTTCTTCCAGGAATCGCCAAATCCCCGCGCCCGTCTCTCTCTCTCTCTGTGACCGCAACAATATTAATAAGTATTTTTTTAAATTATAAAAGATAATGTTAAAGAGAAAAAAAAGCATATTTCACAGTCTAGTAATATTTAAAAATTAATTATATTTAAAATAAAAATATGATGAATTTCTTCCTCTGAATCGATTTTTGTCCATTTACAATAGACTCTGCATCAGGGATTCCCTTCAGTAGTGGATCTTCAATCGGCCTATGCACTATTAATTGAGATGAAAATTCTTAACATAAGGTTTTTTACGCATGCTTGAGCTCATGGATTCAGTATGTAAAAGGAATTCTTTAGTTTTAGCTCTGAACATTTTTCTATAATAATTTTTCCTGTTGAGCATAACAAGCTTTCTTCCGAGAATTCACCAAAACTATTATCCTGATCATGTTCGCTTCCTATTTGTTTTCTTCGTAACTTTAGATTATTTGAGAGGTATAACCTTATTAACCGAAAGAAGGGAATTTACTTCGTTCGATAAATTGCCTTGAGTCTTACGAAACAAGATGTAATGAGCTGGGGTTTGTTGAAAACTTAACTTTTTTAAAATAAAAAATAGATATACACACGTTCCATAAAAAAATAGTTTAACGTATCCATTCAAAACTGAAATATTATAATTTTTATAAAAGAAATACACGACTCCGGAACTTTGCAAAGGCATTGCATTATTCCTTAACATTGTCTTTTATGAATTTGCTAATTGTTGAAAGCTCGATAAGTACTTTAAAAACATTCTAAACCATATATTTCGATTACATAATAGTTGGCAGATTAATGAAAATACGAAAGTCTGTGGGTTATGGCGGGATATTGCTTAGTATATATCCAGCGTTCTCCGTTTCACGAATTTTCTGTTTAGTTTTGAAACGCGATATATTTATGAAAGTGAGATTTATTTTTTACAAAGCCGTTATAAATAAATAGTTCTGAAGTGCTTCTTCTTCTAATTGCGTTGCCTTGTTCTGCAATTTCTTCTTCAATAACTACGATGGCGTTTAGGCACACCAATTTATTGAATTTCTTCTACATACCTACAACTAAATTGAGGTATAAAGTCACATCTTACTAATATTATAAATGTGAAAGTTTGTATGTTTGTCTCTCTTTCACGCATAAACTACTGAACGAATTTGGATGAAACTTGACAGTAATATAGGTTATACATCAGAATAACACCTAGGCTATAGCAAGCGCGAATTTAGGGGGGGGGGGGGCGCACGGGAGCAAGTGCCCCTCACTGTTTTTAGGTACTGTGGAGAATCCATTATAGGACATAATTAAAGGCAAATCACATGATAATAGTGGTTAAAATAACAGAAAGAACATGAGTGAAACTATTGTTTTGATATCCTACTAATATTATAAATGCGAATGTTTGTTACTCATTCACGCAAAAACCACTGAAAATTATTGAGTTCATAGGCTACACCAAGGGCAGATTTATGTCGGGGCACGGGGGCATGTGCCCCTCTCGTAATAGAACATACTAAAGGTAAATCAGGAACTTAGCGTCTTGAAATTTGTAGATAGGTACTTTGTATAGTTTAAGACAGAAATTTGGATAATTCCACCCCAAGGGTTTCCACTTCAATATAATAGGGGTTCAAAATAGGTTATATAGAATCCGACAGTTTTGAAATTTTGGATGTAGGGGTAACTTATATTTAAAAAAAAATGAAATTATTTATTTTAAATGATTTTTCAGGAAACTTTATGTGGTAGACCAAATTCAACGCGAGCGAAGCCGCGAGCATAAGCCAGTTTATTTATAAAAGTCGTTTAGTGTTTTCTTATCAACTTATTATTTATCATGTGTTTCTATATTTTATAGTGAATCATAGACCTTTTTTATATTTTTTTTTAGAACAGTTGTTTACATTAAGGAATATATATTAAAACAATGACCTGATCTAATTTTATTTTACTAAAACTCTTCAATGCCGACAAAGAGATCGAAAAAACATTTAATTTAAAAATGTATAGTAGATTAGAAGCCACTATTTATAACCGCCCACAGAATACCAAGGATCATTTAATCTGTATCACAAGTTTAATTTGACGTCATTTGTAACACTTTACGATGAAAATGAACCTTCAACAACCGTTGCCGAGCACGTGCTACTTAAATACAAGCGAAAGTGGTACTTTAATAAAGTCGAACATGAATTCATTTGGACTCAAATTACAAAAGCGGAAACAACGGTTACACTTGGGTGCCAAGAAAGTCGATCCCACTTTTTTCCCGGTGCTGGAAAAAGAAAACGAAAAGAAAACTTTTATTAATGCAGAGAGCGATCGATCAGCTGGAAATAATGTAACAACTCACACGAAGGGCGTATCCACGGAAGACAGTGAGGAAGAGAGCTGTACGGATGAGTTAGATTTATGCAGAAGACTTCAGGCTACGTCAAATAATGAGCAACCTACAAAGAATAGTGATTCTTTCTTGACCGAAAATGATTGTGAGTGCTTTCATCTTAATGTATATTTTTCTAATATAAAAATAAAACGTATAGGTCTGCTTTGGTATTTAATTTCAAAATAAATTCAACTTATTTGCTCCTTTGGACCCTTCGGAAACTGGGAATCTCTTGGAACTCACCCAGCCTTTGTAAGTAGGTATCATTAATTGGTGAAATAAACGCGGTTGAGTGTAAGCTTCAACAAATCACCTTCCAGCACAACCGTTGATGATTGAAACTAACAGAACTATCACATACTACGAATCCAAGACTATTCACGAGTTTTACTGGTACAGGAAAAAAAAATCTTCAGAAACTAACGAAACACAATATGAAATTGCTTCACTCTATACCTATAAAATGTAAAAAAAAATTGGAAATGCTCGGTTTTATTGATTTATCAGAAATTATCTTTAACACCGTTCCTTTATTAGTCGTATCTAATATTTTTTAAATACATTTTTCAGCCCTCTCCAATAGGCAATAAATGATAGTTTATTAATGCTTAGTGCTGTAGACAGACGTCTTAATTGCGATTTCGGATAATATTTTCGGCCTTCGATTTATAATGCATTATGTTGACAATAAATTCATTGGCTGATTGAGTGCTTTACGGGTATTTTCTGCTCCCTCTTCCGTTATGAAGTGTAAATTCGCATATCCAAATTAGTTTATATTGATTCTTAACATTTCAGAGGTTATCTTAAATAAATTATAGAATATTACAGATTTGTAATACAACTTAACAAAAAAAAAGAAATTTTTTTTTTATTTGATTATTTTATTGAGTTGTACAACTGTATTACATACATCTAGTACAATTGCTGTGAGAGTAAATAATACATGATAGGACATGTAGAGATACTACCCACTGGCAGCACTCTATTAAAGTTCTATAATAGAAGGTCCCGAGGCCATCTTCTCTTCAGAAGCCTAGGAGGATTGTCCGGGATGGAATTGGATGCAAGGATGGAAACTAGTGGGTTTGGATGGGTTTGAAGTTTATTGTGGAATGATAGGTATCTGGAATGGGCTAAATCGGTAACATATGGAACGTTAAGGTCATTATGGATGGTTTTATTTGTGACAAAATAAGGAGCGTTTAGAATTTTGCGAAGGATTTTGGATTGCAAGGATTGGATACGAGAGGAATTCGATGGTTTGGTGGAGCCCCATAGTTCAATTCCATAAGACCATATAGGCCTTATAACAGTCACATAAATAAGTCTTTTGTAATTGAATGAAGCTTTGAGCGCTTATCTGGTATGTGTTGAAGTAGTCGGAAACGTCTAGCTGTTTCTTGTCTTTTCAGTCTTGTGTGAGGGTTCCAAGTAAGACGCTTGTCTAAGTTGAGTCCCAGGTAGCGAATCTGTTCAACAGGGATAAGTGGAGTACTATTAAAGAATACAGTAGGACAGGAAGTCAAGGGTAAAGGTAATTTGATGGGACTTGCTGGGATTGATTTTAATTCTCCAATTCCGACACCATTCTTCGAGGCTTGATAGGTGTAATTGAAGGGATTGGGATGCAATATATGGGTCGTTATTAACTGATAACACACATGTGTCATCAGCATACGTGGAGATGAAGGTGTTAGGATGGGTTGGAATGTCAGCTGTATATACTGTGTAAAGGATAGGACCGAGGATGCTACCTTGAGGAACGCCAGCAGACTGGGAATAGAGGGATGAGTAGGAACCTTTATGACTTACTTTAAATGTTCTGCCAGTTAGAAAGGAGCGAATGATTAAAAAGTATGTAGGAGGAAGGAATTGTCGGATTTTGTAAAGGAGACCTGGGTGCCAGACTCGATCAAAAGCCTGTTCTACATCGAGAAAGGCTCCTGTGCAGTACAATCTACGCTCCAATGCAGAGGAGACAACATCCACCACACGATGACATTGCTGGATAGTGGAGTGGGATGTTCGGAAACCAAACTGGTGGTCTGGGATTATGCGGTTACTATCTAGGATGGGATAAATACGTTTTAGAATGAGTTTTTCGAGGATCTTGCCCATTATGGGTAAGAGGGAGATAGGACGATAAGAGGATGGGAGTTCTGGAGGCTTTTTGGATTTTGGGATCATTTTTACTATAGATAGTTTCCATGTATCAGGAAAATAGGTAGTACGGATTACAGAATTATATATGTATGTGAGGAATAGGATAGCTTTTCGAGGAAGGGATTTTAGGATGTGAGCTGTAATAAGGTCATGTCCAGGAGCTTTACGGGAAGGTAAACTATGAATAATATTGGATATTTCTGACGGATGAAAAGCCTTAGGTGGGAGAGACATTTGGAGTGGGATATCCAGTTCTGCTTCAATTCGCTCAATGTGAATAGGGTTGAGGATATCAGGGTGTGGACTAAAGGTTTTGAAGAGTTGTTGGGCGTATATGTGAGATTTTTCTTCATCAGATCTGGACCAAGTTTGATTTTCAGTAAGGAGAGGATGATTAAAATCTTTGAATTTAAGGATCTTTTTGGCGATCGTCCATAGTGATTTGTTAGTAGTCGTAAGATTTTCAGTCACACTAAGTAAATTTTGGATTTTGAAGTTTCTAATCTCCGTTTTCAGTTTGTTAGTCAGTTGGGTGTAATATGTTTTATCTGATGGGTAACGAGTCCTATGCCACTTAGATCTTGCTCTGCGTTTTTCGCTTAGCAAGATGCGAAGGTGCTGTGGCAGGTTATTCTGTTGTGTGATATTATTTCTGTTTCTGGTAGTGTTATCTCTTATACTTTGTGTTATTGTTGCTATAAGTATTTCTATTGCGCTGTCAATGTCTTGTTTAGTTTTGAGTGGAATCCGTAAGTCTAGTTTGCTTTCCAAATCGTTATTAAATTGCTCCCAGTTAATTCGTCCTGTAATCAATGAAGGAGAGGAGGGCTTAGGAATGAAGGTTGAGTGTAACGAGAGCAGAACTGGACTGTGGTCTGAGGAGAGGTCATCGAGGGATTTGATTAATACATGGGAAGGAGAAATCTGGGATGTGACAAATATATCCAGGATATCAGGGCGTTTTTTCAGGGAAGTTGGCCAATAGGTAGGATTCGAGGGAGAGAGAATTGAATAACTACGAGAAGTGGAGACATGAGACAGGATGTTGCCACGAGGGTTGGATGTTCGGCAACCCCATCGTTGGTGTTTAGCGTTGTAGTCTCCTCCAGCAATAAAGCGTGACCCGAGGGATTGGAACAAGGATTCTAGTTGGTTATAGGATAGAGAATTGCCAGGACAGTATACAGCTGATAATGTAAGATGGAGGGGACGAGTTGATATTATAATAGAGGTTGCTTGGATAACCTCATTTGGAGTAGAGGGAATAAGGGAATGTGGAATGGATTTATGGATAAGGATGCAAGAACCGGCGTGGGAAATGTTGTCTGGGTGGTCAGATCTATAAGTAATGTAGTCGCGTATGTAAAAATATGAACGCTTAGTGAAGTGAGTTTCAGTAAGTAGGGCAATGGCAATCTGATTGTCATGTAGAAATATGTCAAGTTCGTCTCGGCGGTTGTTTAGTCCGTTCGCATTCCATAAGAGGACTGCTAGGGGCTTCACATTCATCGCGGGAAGTTGAATGGAATTTCTGTGAGGAATCTAGTGAGGAGGGTTATCAGCGGTTTGATAGTTTGTTGTAGGTCTATCAGGAAGGAAGATAGGATCGAATATATGTCGGAGGGATTATGTTCTTGGAGCGGATATGGATAAGGAGGTTGAGATGGAAAGTCAGTAGGGGTGTTGGCTGGATGCTGAGCCCGACACTGGGGACGAGGAGGTAGATCAACTTTCGTTGGTCGATGTAATGAGGGGTTTACCATGAGAGAAGGCTGTGATGGAACTGGAAGTGGGTGTTCTGGCGGAAGTTTAACACGGAGAGGTAAGTGGTGAGGAGGAATGGGATGTCGTGGAGGTTGGGACTGTGCCTTGGGGATCTGTCGCTTGGATTGAGAGGTTTGGGGTTTAGATTGAATTTTCTGAGGCGTCTGACGTCGCAGCTGCTGTAGAGTCTTGGTGTAGGCTTGAGAGGGCAGCTTTATGTCTTCCTGTAAATCGGCGATCGTTGAGGTAGTGGGGTGCTGATGGCTGGTAGGTGTTTGAGGCAGTTCTGGGAAATGCGATAAATTTCCAGGCTCAGGAACAACATTTGTCTTCTGTTCTGGGTTTTTTTGTGCAGTATTATGCGATCTCTGCCGATAGAGGTTTTTATAAACGATGCAACCCCTGTAGCTAGCAGGATGGTCTTCACCACAGAGTGCACATTTTGCAGGCTCCTCTTTAGGTTTCGGACATAACTCAGATGAGTGTGGGCCGGCACATTTGACGCATCTGCTCTGGTGATGGCAGTAAGCCTTTGTGTGCCCTAGGTTTTGACATTTTATGCATTGCACTATTAATGGTTTTTGTTTGGGCTGTTCAAATCTTATTATTGAATACACTAACCTTGAGATCTGAAATACCTCAGCATTATTTCGAGCTGGTTCCAAGTCACAAAAAATAGTGGTAGTGGGTATTTTTCTGTTGGGTGTAGAACAGAAGATATGTTTCTAACGCTATGGCTTATTTCTTCGAGACCTTTTTTGATGGCAGCTGTGGGGGTGCTTGAGTGAAGACCTCTTAAGACCACACGGTATGCTTTATCTTCTCTTAGTTGATAGCAATGGAAATCGTAATTATTAGCAGTAAGATGATTAATCAGTTTTTTATAGTTGTCTTTGCTATTTGTATTTATTTTTATATCGTTAATACGTGAGTAGCACCTGAAGTTTGGGTTCCCAATTAGATTGGCGATTTCATTACCGAAAGACAGAAAATTGTCTATTTTGGTGACATATACAGGGGGCGGCTCAGGGTCAGAAAAACCTTGAGAAACCGAGTTCTTTTTGGCTGAGCTATTGTTGCCTGGTGAATTGTGGGAGGTTTCAACAGTGGTTGTTGTATTTATAGTTTTATTGCTGGCTGCAGAAGATTTACTGCGAGTTTTTGGTGGTGATTGTTTTTTATCGACTGTTTGTTTTGATTTATTCTTTTTTTTATTAGGTGAGTTGCCCGCGGAGCCGGGGGCAGGATTTCGGTGGCGCTTTTGTAGTGTACGTCCCTTTAAATATAAGGAATCAGATTCGCTTATTTCAGAAAACGGGATCTCTTCCTCCGAGTCTTCGGAGAGTGCATTCTCATCCAGATCCATTTTATCCGTTTCAAAGAAAATAAAGAAATATTAAAATAAAAGTTCTTTATATAAAGCCTAAGAAACTAGAGTATTTACAATATTATATTAGATTACATTAGATTACAATAATTAACTACTCACCTCACTTTTAGGTTAATGTAAAAATGTTCCTTGAGTTATAAACTCAATGTTTATAGAGTTTCACTAAGAGATGTTCAGTAATAACGGGCTGAGAACGTAACAAGCACGGAGCGAAACTACAAGGGAACTTCAGTTGCGGCCATGACACTTGCTACTCAAACAAAAAAAAAAGAAAAAAAAAAAAAAAAAACTTAGACCTTTGGGTCCGACCTTCTCTAGCCACCTTCAAAGGGTTTTCTGGTTAGGGATGAGCAAAAATATTAAATACTATTATAATAATAATATTATATGAGCTATTATATTTGAAAGTGGTATAAGTTCATTTTTTCATATTCCCAATATGTTTTCGCGATTTTAAGGTTTCCATTTGAATTAATATATGCATATGGGAGAACAATCACTAATTACTTATCAAAAAGTGACATTTTAAAACCTATACACCCTTTAAATATTATTATGAAATAACAATCATAAAAGCTATCTAAGAGAATATACGATTTTTTTTATTTGCAATAGGACTACCATTTTCAAATATAATATTTCAAGAGTTTTCAAATGAATCGAAACTGTAAATATTAAGATTCGATCGATTGATTATGAAGCTTTTTTCTAAGGGTCGAGTTAAAATATCTCAAAAGTATTCTGGAACAGATATTGAATTTTTTGATGACTGTTAAGAAGCTAAACAGTAGTCGGTTTACGTCAATTGAACTGTGATCATTTGAATCTTCTATATTAAATATCTATTCCTTTTACAGGTCCTGCGAAGCTGAAGAAAGAGCATGCAATTAACAATACTAGCGCCGAAGTGGAAGAATCTGCTGAACCAAAATTCAGCAACCGCGGTACCGATGAAGCCCTAAAGAAGTTCCTCTCGGCCAAATCGATTTCCTCTGAGAGGTATTTCAACGAAATAGACGGCCCTGTGGAATATAAAGCCGACCTGTCAAGGTTTACCAACTGCTCTTCTATATCCTCTGATGAGCTCTTCGATCGGGGGTCGGCTGGGTCCAACTCAGGGTTCTTTTTAACCTCAGTCGACAACATCCGATATGAAGAACTGGCAGCGTGCCTGAAGAATGGAGTTACCAAAGTAGCAGGGAAACTCGGTTCCGCATTGAGCAGTTTCGCTTCACGTTTGCCGCACGAGTTCGGAGAGTTCTGATTCGCTCGGCTTTTCACGTAACGATCTCCTATACTAATAAAAGAGTAATAAACAATGTGATGTTATTCTGTTGAAGATTTTTAAGTGCTTTACTTACTTGTTATAAAGAATGATGTCAGGTTTCCAAACAGACTGAAAAGGAAGACGTATCACTTCTATCCCCTCGAATTCTGAGATGTTCCAAGTGAGGTGATGGTCTGTCCAGATCTGAGTCAACCAGCAGTTGGTTGTAAGGATTTGATTTTTTTCATCCTTTAACATAAAAATAATTATCAATTTAACCATTAATTACATATTACTCAAGCCCTAGTGAATAAGTGGTAGAATCGGTGCACAAGGAAACCTGTTGGCTATTACGTTCTGTTCAAATGGCCATGTCGAAAAATAGATACTTAGCTTAGAAAAACTTCAAAATATAATTGGCCTGCGAATGAGTGACATGCCGGGGATGAACTCACGAGGCACTAAGTTAGATACAGACGGTTCTCCCTCTCTCACACTACCATTGCTTGTATAAGTAAAATATGTGCAGAAATTATAAGATTAAAATATTATCTTGTAGTATATGCTTATATGTGTTTTTGTTTGTAAAAAGAGAAACATATAACATTAATTTGAACTAAGTTCGCCTATGGTGCATCACCTATAAGAGGGCTATTAAGAACTACCAATCAAAAATTAACGTTTCCTCTTTAATCACATATTCACTGATACTAGAACATTATAACAATAAGTCTTAATAACATAAAAGTGATTCCATTGCTCTCGCAATTTATTTATATTTTTTAATAAATTTATGATGGATGGTTTTGCATCATATGCCCGAGCCGACAACCCTGTTATTTCTATGTTTGCTATTCCCTGTTAGTAACTGGAAGGGACCCAATTGTCGAAAGCGTTTAAGGGAGGCCTAAGATTTATAAAAAGGCTATAGCCCACGCTATTATTATTTATATATTATTAATAATTTTATTAAGTTGACACAATACATGGTCCATATTAGTTTTGATTATATACGCCATTTTTGATTAATTTACTTGTTCTTTGACATACTTGTTCACAAAAAATAATTATCTTTTTTTTTAATAGCTCTTTTCATTTAAATGTTTCCATTGATAAGCCCATATTATGGTTAATAGCTGGAATAATATATTTAGTGATTTCCCCTCAAATAGACACCGAACTAAAGAATTGATGATTGAAGTAGCCTCGGCTAGGCCGTGGAGGAGCGGTCAAGTGCGGCCTTCGAAATTGGCAATCTCCCGATCCCGGCGATTCGCCCAATAGGCATATCGTTTCGGTTTTTGAGTGGAATGGAGTGACTTCGAGAAACCGAATATAAAGTAGCCTGAGTATATTATTATTCAAAGATTTTTATAATCTTTTTATTGCAGAAAATCTATGAAAAACAAGCAATATACGAAGTATGTAATTTACTGTTTCCGGTCCGCAATAAGAATAAGAGCTCACAACATTTTCCATGGGATTAGAAATTACTTAAAATACAAACGCACATTTCAAATACTATTGACGAACTAGAAACTTACATGAAAAATTACAAACGAACACAATTATAATGGATGTTTGTGTATCAAAGGAAGTTGACAAATCAACACCAAAACCTTTATAAAATATATGAATCTGTTTATTATAATGATGTTTTTTTTCTCACAATTTTTAATTACACAATTTGTTTTTCCTTCACCTTCCGTATCATCCGTAAATAAAAATTCATATCACGTATTTTTAAATACCTTCAAAGAATATCTAGGTCATATTTGGAAAACGTTGAACAAACCCGTCTGGTCGCAATATCGAAACAAACAGATTTTTCCTCAAGATTAAATTCCATTTTATACTAGAATTTGTTTTCTGTTAAATTAATTTAATTTTACAAAAATTTAATGTTGTTCTACAAATATATTTTTAATCTGTTTATTTATGATTTTTACATTACTCGTACAGAGAGAGAGAGTTTGGTTAGAAGTGTTACAAAAATAATAGTACATAAAAATAACAGAATAGTAAATATACAGAAAAAAATTTAGATAATTATAATACTAAACATTGCAATGAAGATAAATTAAAAAATACAGTAGCAAAATATGGAAAATTCTAGTAATAAAGCTTGTATGGAAGCAAAGGAGAACTTATATAATCCAAAGGTATTATTTTGTGGATAACATTCATGTATGTTTCAATGGATCATTCTAATACTATTCTAATACTTAGAGCTTTATTTAGGAAGTTACAGCGATAAATAATATCATAATGTTGTATAAATTGTATCGTATAAATATTGTGATCGTAAGAACTAATATATTTATTTCTAGGTTCTATATAAAATGGAAAGTCAAAAATAATGTGGTTTAAATCGTCACGTGATTCATCTAAGCATAGAGGGCAATTGTCTTCAGTATTAATTATGTGGTTGTTTTATTGTCGTAAACAACTATTTGTTTGCCAGGAAAACTCTAATTTGGCTTAGGATTCTTATTATCTCTACAGGTAAATATTGAATACTGAGATCACAGAGCTCTATTTACATTGTGATCGTATAACCTTTATAACCTTTTTTTTGGTATTTATTCATCATTTCGTTATGTTCATTTTTATTTCTACAAATATATGTCATTGATTTACTTTACAATCAATACATTGGTTCAAATCCCGCTGCGGGCAAGACTTATTTAGTCTGTTTGCAGCCGGAGATGGATCATATAGGATCTAGGACCCTCCTGGGGCTCACCCAGCATCTTAAATGGGTACCCAAAAATAGGGGAAAATCTGACGGTTGAGCGTGATCTGGGACAAATTACCCCCCTGCACAACTGTTGTCCATGAAACAGTACTGTCTCTACCATGTACTGAACCCCTGACCCTTCACGGATTTTAGTGGTACATTTTTTTTTTTTACATTACAATCCACCTAAACAACATTCCATATTTTTAATTTTACATTTAATGTGTCATATTTTTAAACTCAATCGCATTTTGCTCTGAAACTACTAACCCTGAATTAAACTGAACTCTATAATAATTTTATGGTAAATTTAATAGTGAATGTCACCTTTTTGTACGTTTCGGAGAAACATGCCATAATTAATTTTTATTATTTTTTTTTTTTTTTAAATAGGATCATGACTGTTTGACCTCAATGCTAAGCCTTGATTGACCTCAATGCTTGCGATGTATTAATGTATATACCACCTCAGGGTGTAATGTATTTTCTGAATTATATATAACTATAAATTATATTTTAAAGAAAGAATAGGGTTTTAACCTTATATGAATACTAGCTTATGCCCGCGGCTTGGCTCGCGTGGAATTTGGTGTGCCACATAAAGTTTCGTGAAAGATCATTTTAAATAAATAATTTAATTTTTTTGTTATAATATAAGTTACTCGTACATCCAAAATTTCAGATGTCCAACTTCAAAACTGACGGATTCTATACAACCTTTGAACCCCTATTACATTAATGGAGAAACCCTTGGGTAGAATTATCCAAATTTCTTCCTTAAACTGTACTAAGAACCTATTTACAAATTTCAAGTACTAAGTTCTTGATTTGCCTTTAATTATGTACTATAACGGAGGGAGGGGGGGCATGCCTTCGTGCCCTCACATAAATCTGCTCTTGGTGTAGCCTAAGATCTATAACCTATTTTACTCAATAAGGTTCATCGAAATCCGTTCAGTAGTTTCTGCATGAATGAGTAACAAACATAAAAACAATAGTTTCACTCATGTTCTTTCTGTTATTTTAACCACTATTATCATGTGATTTGCCTTTATTTATGTACTATTATGGATTCTCCACAGTACCTAAAAGACTGTCGGGGGGGGGGGGCACGTGCCCCGTGCGCCCCCCTAAATCCGCGCATGCTATAGCCTATGAGTTATCTGATGTATGACCTATATTACTGTCAAGTTTCATCCAAATCCGTCCAGTAGTTTTTGCGTGAAAGAGAGACAAACATACAAACATTCACATTTATAATATTTGTAAGATTAGTAGGACATCAAAAAAAATAGTTTCACTCAACTTCTTTCTGTTACTTTAACATCTATTATCATGTGATTTGCCTTTATTTATGTCCTATAATGGATTCTCCACAGTTCCTAAATAACATTCGAGGGGGGGGCACGTGCCCCCTTGCGCCCCCCTAAATCCGCGCTTGCTATAGCCTATGTGTTATTCTGATGTATAACCTATATTACTGTCAAGTTTCATCCAAATCCGTCCAGTAGTTTTTGCGTGAAATAGAGACAAACATACAAACATTCACATTTATAATATTAGTAAGATTAATACTGTTTTAAAATAAATGAAATATAAATATTTATAAATAACAAAATAAATTTAAAAATAAATATAAAATTAATATATAATAAAACAAAGTCCTCAGCAGCGTCTGTTCGCGGTAAACCCAATAACTACTGCACGGATGTTCACCAATAGATAGAGTGATGATTCAACAGGAAGGTTTAGGTATGTAATTTGTCGAGGTTTTGTGTCGTAGCTACCTAATATCGGATAAAATTCTGCCATCTGAGTATCTTGCTCACGTGTTTCTTACTCGCAAAATCTACATGTTTTCGCTGAACTAAGCAAATCAAGTAACATAGTTTATAGTTCACCCGTTTCACGTTCAGCTGTGTCTGGAGGCCACAAGCTGTACATACAGCTATGAAGTTGTTGTTGAAGCACGCCCAGGCAGTGAGTTGATAGTCCTAGGAGAGTTCAATGATAAGCACACCGCCTGGCTATGCTCCAACATTGACACACTGGGAACCACCATCACCAAGACTAGGTTGTGCGTCTATCACCCCGGGGTGCATACCTTCAGGCATGCAGCCCGACATGGATCGACCTCAACGCTGGACCTTCTCCTTACCAGGGATTCGCATACCGTTACGGGTTGCACTGCACTCCCGTACGGACCATCGGATCACCGGCCCGTGCTCTATACTTTCGAAAGTAACCCTGCAGCTCCACCTGCGAGTAAGTACCTTTTGCAAAAAGCAGACTGGAAAGGTTACATAGCCAGCATTGTGGAAGATCTCCCCACGATCACCCATATAAGTACAGTGGACGAGGTGGACAGGGCGGTGAGTGTCACCACCACTACCATACAGGCCGCGGCAAACCAGGACATCCCAAAGTTCAGTCCTTTACCCAACGCCATCAGCTCCGAAACACATCTTAGCTCTCATAAGTCAGCGGAATAACCTGAGGAATATTTTCTAGCGCTCTCGTGACTACGGGATAAAACCGGCCATCAATGCGATGACCCGGCAGATAGCCGACCTCATGCGAGACTGGAAAACATCCCTCTGGCATGAGCAGTTGCGTTGGACTCACGATGACCCCCGTCAGTTCTGGCGGCTCGTCAAAACCAACGTAACCAAAAGGAGCGGAGTGTTTCTTTCATCTGGAGACAACCTGCTGATGCCTGGGGAACATGCTGAACTTTTGGTGAAGGCTTATGAGGAGAGAGAAGCCGCTCGGCTGTTAGATGCTCCACCAATCCCGGAAGAACCACTACCTTGCCCCAACGGGAAGTTCACATTCTCCACCTTCGGTCAGCTCGAGTCAGTACTACGACGCACGAAAGGTAACAGAGCATCAGGACAGGATGATATCCCCTATGTGATGTTGAAGATACTTCCTAGGAAGGGTAAAGCCTTTCTATTGAACATATTCAACACCTGCATGAGGATCTCGTACTTCCCTGATGTGTGGAAACAAGCCGTCGTAGTGCCACTACTCAAGCCTGGGAAGAGTGGGGGACTACCTGAGCACTATAGGCCGATCAGCTTGCTCCCTCACATGAGCAAAATCTTTGAGAGACTGGTTCACCATCACATGTCGAAGCACTGCAGAGAGAACGACATCATCCCCCCTGAGCAGACTGGTTTCCTAAGAGGAGTTGCCTGTGACCACCACCTGGCTAAGCTGCAGGCGCACACCATAGAGCACATGCAGATGAACAGAGCTACGGCGTTCATTTCACTGGACTGCACCAAGGCCTTTGACTGTGTGTCTCATGAGTTGTTACTCCGACGCTTAGAAGAGTTTAGCTTTCCCGCCACTCTATGTCGTCTGATCCAAAGCTATCTCAGCGGAAGATCATTCGTCGTGTCGGTAACAGTTACTCGACTTCTAGCACCACCTGTGGAGTACCTCAAGGCTCTGGATTGGGGCCACTGATGTTTGTGATTTTCACAGCACCCGTGGTCGCAATGAAGCATCCAGGAGCAATGATAGCAGACTGTGATGGTAGTGAACGAGCTGAAACTGATTGGCATTAGGGTGAATCCGTCTGAGACGGATGCCATCGTAAGGTCATTTCAGAGTATGAGTAGCTCTACCGAAGACTTTTACCGTGGACTGCGAGGATAGAAGATTATCCACTTCAATCCTCTACCTTGGCGTTACCTTTGATAGGCATCGCACCTTCTCAAAGCACGTTCAGGCAAGATTGAAGTTGGCACGACAGAAATCCCACAGGCTATACCATCTGCTCTTGTCACCGTAGCTCTCACTGAGGTTGAAATTGCAAATTTACAAGTCCATCATAAGACCTACGTTGCTCTATGGTGCACCACTACTGAGGCACCTCTACAAAACAACGCTGCAGCGCCTGCAGCATTACCAGAACTCTATCCTTAGAAAGATCGTAAGTGGCACATCGCTCTAGGGAGCACTTAACACAACCATCCGGGAGGAGCTTCGGCTTCCCTCGGTGCCCGAATACATTGGTCGGAGGCACATAAAATTTTTTGATGGGCTGAAGACCTGTGCGAACCCCCTATTTAGGGACTTAAAACCACCCCCCAGACCTGGGAGATGGCAGGGCAGTGTTCCCTTGATCGGTGTGCTTACATTTGATCTAGGGATGGGGTAAGTACTCCTTTTTCCTTATCCTTCCTTCGTTTTCCTTCTTCCTTCCTTCACTTTCTTCTTTCTGCCACTATTCTTGATCCCACTAAACGGTCCCTCCCTGTTTTGTATTTGCATTGTATAAAGTCAGCGGCTTTAAGCCGGTTCGAGTAAAAACCGCCTTCAGCGCACTCCCATTGTAACGCCTTAAAATACCAAAAGGTAACAGAAGGCTTTTTTATATATAAGCATTTGCATGTATTCATTGTAAATTTGTATTATATTGTGAATAAAAGTTTGGAGGATGTGGAAAAAAAAAGTTTATAGTTCTCAATATATCAGTAAATCCTAAAAAGACTGACTGCATAATTTTCTCCTTTCAGGGGAAACAGCGCTACTCTCTCCCTAAGGTCTATAGGGTAGCGGGACGAGAAAACAAACCAGCGGGCAGCATAGTCTACTTAAGTGTAACCCTTGACCGACACCTGAAACTAGCCTACCACTGCAGGAAGAAACTCAGGTCGGTGAGGACCAAGTCTTACATCTCATAACTTATCCCTCCGCCTCAAGCTGGCAACCTATAAGAACATCCTAAGACCGGCGCTCCTCTACGGAGCACCATTGTTAGGCAACATCACGCCTGCAACGGCGAAGAAGCTCCAACAGTTCCAGAATGGTGGTGTACTGCAACGCATAGTTAAACACACGACATTACATAAAACCAAACCGGACCTCCTTCACACTACTCTCGACATACCGACAGTAACAGACTTCATTAAACGTACACATATTAAATTTTTCGACAGCCGGAAGTACTGTACAAACCCACTTTTCACGACTCTCACCCCAGTAGGACGGCCAAAAACGTGGCAAGATCATGTACGTAATCTGAGCCTAGACTGAGAAAATAATAAACAAATAAAAATATAAGGACACGGTGAGCCCCATCACCGGAAAAATATAAAGTTAGTGAATAAATAAATAAATATAAATAAATAAATTATAACTCCTCCTTCTTCTCACCCTCCTCTTAAAATGTACATCGTACAGTACAAGAGATCCTTTCCATCCTATCCTAAAAGTTTTCATTTTTTATTCGTAGAATGATGTAAAACATTCTGGATGTAATTTAACATTGCATCCAGAATGTTTTACATCATCTTGACATCTTGACATTCCTTGAATGTTTTACATCATTTTGCATCTCTCACACCTATAAATAGTTTGGCTTTTACACACTCTACACCTTTACCTTGTCTCATCCCTGACGATCAAATGTCCAATTTTGTCCTTTCTCACTTCATCTAACACCGTGTTCACAGCTGGTCTTCCTCTTCTCGGTTGTTCATTGATAGATCTGGCTATCGGGACTTCGTTCGAACGAATGTTCCAATGACCCATCGAAGGGCTGGTTGGTTTGGAACAATGTTGGTTTGCGAGAAGTAGTTCACGCAGGTAGAAGAATGGTGTTCCCTATGGTCAAGGTGACTGAGAGATAAGAAAAGGTGGGGGTCGCAGACTCCCATGCATCATATATTATTTATGAATAATATATTGAAGGTGTAATAGATGAGTAAATTGGTACACACAAGAACAGACCTCTGGAAAAGAATCCAATTAAGACTAAGGCATAGAAATAATAATTTGACTAATCATCCTAAATGATACTCTGGCATCCCAAACATAGCACATGCATGAGCACGTCTTCATTAGACAGGTGGGGGAGATGAAAATTGGTCTTGTCTTTTTTGTAAAAACTTCATAGGAATGGCTAATGATGCTTTAAGGCAACATTAAAGTAAAGCTACTATTCTAACAGCAGTATTTGAATTGAATACAAAAATTTCATCCCAACAATTAAAATAAACAATGTTTTAAACAAGGAATCTGATAATTTAATTGTACCAACCCTTGTTTGGCTGAATTTAACATTTAAATCTTAGTACTCATTAGTGTTGAAATATAACCTACTGTACTATTATTTTTCAATAGGTTAAAAAACACAGAATTTATAGAAAAATTATTTTTAATAATTAAACCTGTACCATTACAACCCATGAAGGGTTTGGTGTTCAGTACATGGTAGAGACTGTACTGTTTCATGAACAACGGTTCTGAAAGGAGGTGACTTGTCCTAGGTCACGCTCAACCGCCAGATTTTTCCCCCTTATTTTGGGTACCCTATTTTTATATTTTATAGAGGCTGGGTGGGCCCCAGGAGAGTCCTAGATCCTATATGATCCATCTCCCGCAGCAAACCGAATAAATAAAAGTCGTGGCCTGCAACGGGATTTGAACCAGGATTTCCGGCATGGCAGCTCAGTACTCTATCACTGAACCACTCCACAAATCTTAAATAATAAGCTGATGAAACAAAATAGAAAAATATATGAATTTATAAAACTAAAATTCAATGGCCGTAAATGGGTTAAATTGATATGGTTTTATTGATTTTTTTTTATGCTTTACTAGTTGTAGGTGTCTAGATTTACACATAATAGTTGATTTTTATGCTTATGTATTGGTAAATATTATTCCACGCTAGTTTCATCGATTCAGATGAAGAACTGCTCTAAAGATTGAAGGATTCTATTCCGGATAGTTAGGAATAACATGTTTGTCGATTTTAGTATTTGTTCACGAGCATTGCTTAAGCAATTACTGAGAAAATTACAAAGTCAAGAAAGAGGCCTCGATCATTAACCTTCTCAGTACAAACAGCCCACAGGGAAACATAACATGTTACATAAACGCGAGGGAGCCTGTAAATCAACTTTCTTCTTCATAAAGAGAACGCGAAATTTCTTCTTTCTCCGAGTGCCTTTGACTCGTGTGTCTACTTCCACATTCTCAGACCCGCTCAGAGAACAAAGGCACGGTAACTAAATGGTTTCCAGCCAGTTCAGTATTATTTATCCTGAAAGCGAAGGTTTCGGGGCGAACATCGGATCAGCCCCCCACAGGACTGGAATTTAATGAATTTAATGAAAGAGAGATATGTTAAACAAAAGTACTACTTTCAAATATTACAATATGGATAAGACAAAAATAAGTATTAAAAGGAATTCCAAATAACATAATATTAAGGATTTAAATAAAAACTATGTACAAATAAAAAAGACTTTGTTGATTTCTTCTGGTTTAGACAGTGTTGATAAATTTTTCGCCAACGTTTCACCAGCCATGCTGCTGACTCCTTCAGGGCTGAAATGAGAATCATCCTCCAAAGTCTTTTGTAATAATAGTGGCCGTGGAAACCTAAAAGAGTATTTAATGTACAAATAATACGAAATGCGTAGAGAAACATTGGTACAGATAATACGATGAATAAATATATAGCTTATGCTTTAGCTTTTTTATTTATTTATATTACAATCAAGCTCTTTACGAGCTTATTAGCAATTTTTGTCTGATAATAGTAATAACACACTTAAAACATACATACATAATATAGTTTTATTTTTCACGATTAAGAAGCTTCAAATGTCTCTGAGCTCTGAACATAAAACACAACTTTATATTAGTTCATTTGATGACATTTTTCTCATAATTAGATATATGAAATTACTCCGAACTTCCGAAAGTATTTCACAGTTTCTTTTTCGGAAGACGGTAATTCCTAAAATGTTATCCTGTTTATTAAAATTAGAAAAAAACCTGTACCAGTACAATCCATAAAGGGTCTTCGGTTTAGTTCGTGGTAAAAACTCTACTTTTTCTTGGACAACTCTTGTACAAGGAAGTGATTTGTCCTAGATATAATAGAGGGACCCAGATCTTGAAGGATCCATCTCCGACTGTTTACCGACCTCAGCGTTCTATCGTAGAGTCACTCAGGGTTTTTTTTTATGTTTTTAAAAATATTTTTAATAGACAATTTCAAAATTATTAAGGATAAAACACCAAATTTAATAGGCGATAAAGAAATTTAAGTTGCCAATAAACAAAACTTAACAAGACAAAAACAATACGTAAAACAATTTAATAACTGTAAACATAAACAACTGAAATGAGACGAGTGATAAAGAAGAGGTTATACGAGATAAGGAAGTAGGCTTAATGACCATTAACTACTAATTACTTACTTACTAATTACTATTGACACAAATATACTTGCATTGTTTTTTTTTTTTTACAATAATAACCTAAACCTAATTTTAATACTTACGACATCTATAATGTGATGTATAGAGACTCCAAAAATAACTTTTAATGGTTCGGAGTAATTGAGGCTGGGCCTCACCGCTGAGTTGTATCCCTTCAGCAGCCTCTGTGTCAGTTTGTACTCAACATCGTCTGCAACTGCTGAAACACATTTAGAACGTGAACTATGGGCGTTTATATAAGCAATGTCGATTATACTGAGGCTTAATGCAAAACGAGTAATAAAAAAATATTCTGTATCTTTATTGAAAAATTATAATAATTAGTCCTGAAATTAATAGGTAAATGATATACAAATATTACATAAGCAAACAAAAAGTATTATTAATTTCTATGCTATTACACTAAAGTACTAGTACATTAAATTCTCATTTATTTTTATTTAATCAATCAAATAGAGCCAACAACTCAAAAAGAAACACTATTATTTATTATAATGCAATTGGGAAAAACCACAATGCAAAGCATCAAATTCAAATTTTGGGGTGCTGTCTCATGTTTGGAGCCTGTTTGGGCTGTTGATC
This sequence comes from Arma custos, assembly GCA_037127475.1. NCBI lineage: Eukaryota > Metazoa > Arthropoda > Insecta > Hemiptera > Pentatomidae > Arma > Arma custos. Next base: position 46,267,635 of record CM073759.1, on the reverse strand, counting down.
GTTGGGATGTATTGCACCTTTTTCTTTGATATGTGATTCACATAACCCTTTTTTGTTTTTGTAAAAAAATGGTAAGTGGGTGTATTACTGGATTTGAAACATAAGGCTTTGCATTGTGGTTTTTCCCAATTGCATTATAATTATTTTTATTTATATATGAATAATGCATGGTGTCAAAACTGGAGGGTACAAATATACTCCAGCAAATCCCGTCAACTCCTTTACCCTTTGTCAGATACCAATGACTTCCTGCCCTCCAGTATCCTTTAATAATACCCCACTGACTCCTTTAAAAGAAATCCGATACATAAGACTACACCTCGACAAACGCTTAACTTGGAATCCTTATACTAGACTGAAGAGACATGAAACTAGTCGCCGTTTACTTACTACTTCAACATTTACTTAACAAACGTTCTAAACTACCAATTAATTACAAAAGACTTATGACTGTTATAAGACCTACTTGGACATACGGAGTAGTAGCTTTGGGTCTTCAATAAGCCATCGAATTCTTATCCTATCCTATCCTTACAATAAAAAATCCTTCGTAAAGGATGCAAAATGCTCATTACTTTGCAACGAATAAAGTCATCCTTAGGCATAAAGTATCATTATGACTTTAATATTATAAAGTGTCATTTTCTATTCAATGTCTGATTTGTTATTTATTTGGACCGAACTCGGTACCATTCCTTTCATGACAAACATTATTCTTCCCCAAATATTTGGCCACTTCTTCAGTTCCCAATAATCCTCTGTGGTGTCTGAAAATAAGAAGGCCTCGTGACCTTCTAAGTTGATTTAGTTATTTTAGTACTACCTATGATTAGTTTCTTTACTTGCCTTTGTACATGCCACTATGTGTTATTTATTATATTTACTTTTTGTTATATTATTACAATATGGTTGTAAACTTCAATAAATAAATTTAAAAAAATGATTTATAAGGTGATGCGTCTCCTATATTTGTATATTGACACAACATATGGACTTTACAATAAAAAAAAAATTAAAGGAAGGAAGAAAAATAAAAGGAAGTGGAAAAAGAGTGGGAGGGAGGGAAATGGTGGAAAACGTGAGGTTGTTGTTAAGTGTTGAAATCAAGTTATCTCTGCTGTTCGATGCCTTCGCTGTAGCCGGTTTGTTATCTTTATTGTTCGCAAACGGTAACTTAAAATGTATTTATTTTATTGTTTGTAGCGTTGAATGAAGTAGAATTCAGATGTAGAGAACAATAGTTATATCTCTTATTAGAGTTCATTTCTCTACTTTTATTATTAAGCAAATTTTATTATTAATATAAATATACTTCGAGTTCTACCTGGCAGAGTTTAAAATTAGTCGAAAACAACTTTACAAAGACTAATGATTAAGGTATTTACATTAGAATAATTTTAAAATTATTAATACATCCACTCCACAAGAAAGGCAACAAAAAATATGTGAATAACCATAGAGCCATAACCATAATCTCTTTCGTGTGAGTGTGAGGCAGAAATAGTTTTATTTTTACATTTATGTTTACATTATTTTTAATTTTTCAAATTTATCAATCTTTTCTTTCTACATATTCTTGTATTATTATTCGTGTATTATTACATTTTACTTATGTAACCTCTAGAAGTCTGGTATCATGCCATTTATATCTATAATTAAACTAGTTTTTTCCTAAGTCCTTCATATTCCACCTCTTTTTCTATATTTTAATCTTCTCATTTTGTATCTTTCCGTTTACCTCCTCATTTTTCTTTCCCTTTATGTTATGTTTACATTTTATCCTTTCTGTACATTTATTTTCTGTATTTTATATTCGTATTCTTTAATTATTATATCTGTCACTATTTTAATTTCCGTTCATCATCTATAATTTTATTATTATCTGTCACTACCTTAATTTTATTATATTCTGTAACCACTTTTATATTCGTTATCTTTAATTATCATATCTATTCACTATTTCATCATATCTAGTCAATATTTTAATTTCCACACTTGTACCACATTACTACAGTAATTTAAAAAACAAATTCTAATTACAGTACTTTTTTCATCATAATTATTGTTACGAATTATAAAAATTGCTAAAAATAAATTAACTAGGATCATTAATCTAGAACAAACGGATGATTATATTACAGATGAGAGTAGCCTCTTTGGTATGATCGAAAAACTAGTTATTTCCCCTTTGATCTTATACATATTCAATACTACAAACAACTTCAACACTACAAAATATGATGACACTTTTAAGAGTTGATGACATCATTGAATAAGTATAAACTTGATAAACTGGAAGTTATATTTAACACATATTTTTTTTAAACTTAAAATTGCTTTTTAAAGCCCATGGAGGTATTGGAGACACCGTAAATTAATGTATCCATTTTTTTTGTCTCATAGCCGATATTTCTTCAATATACTTCCTGTGCTCAATATTAAGTATGTAAAATGTAACATTTAATATGGTGCTCGTAAATTTTAACTTGGTCATGGGATGATCAGATTAGGTATTTATACTCTGACCTATTGATTTAAATATCAAACAGTGTATAAAATTTAGCAATAACGATAGCTTTGAAAAATGAAATGCATTTGATCTAGGGTTTTAACAAATTTATTAATTAATACATCATTCCATATCGAACTATTGCAAGAAATCATCGATACGTCAAATGACCCACCTAGACAGAAGTTCCAATTGGAACTTGCCATCATTAGGCCTGAGGACTAGGTTGTCGGGTAGCATATGTTGCTTAAACTTTATCGCTTGAGTCAACGGGTCTCGAGTTTCGATCCTGTCGGTGTGGGTCCTCTTTTATCCAAAGTCGAACCAGCTGATCGAAATTTCTAATGGCAGTCTCGAACCATTGATAAATTATTTCATGTTTTTTATGTTAGGAGGCATGGGAAGATATTTTTTATAATACACCAAGTTTTATTTCTTCAGAAACAATGAAAGAATTTACTTTACAAAACCTTACGAGTATATTATCAACGAAGATTTCAATTTTTCAATTCTAAATTCAACTTCAGAGTCGTCAGTTACTTTACACAAGTTATCCATTGTATTCTCCAGTTGCTTGGGACGGCCTTTTGTTCTGCCCCCTGATTCAGTTAGGAGGGCTGCTCTGTTATCTTCAACAATCGACAGCTTTGTGAAATGAGGCTGAAGAGTTAGCGGCCTTCAAGGGACCAAGAAATATTGAGCCGTAGCGATTCCCACGGCTCCTACAATTCGACCAACAAAGCAGAAACTGGAATTGATTATGTAAGGTAAATTAGACTTTATGCTCATAACTTTTACTGGTAATGGTTAAAGTTATTGGAATGATGATCCTCCGTAATTTGCGCGTAATAATAAATAATTTTCTTCTTGAGTGAAAGATTCTTTATTCGCGTTTTGGTAGGGGAATAATTTATGTGTTCTCGTCACTGACCTTCTCGTAACATATAGGGTGAGACTGGGGAAGCTTGGTGGCCTATGAATGAGTTATAAAACTTGTTTTGACTTTAGTATGTAGGTTATAATTCATTTGACATAAGAACAATTATATTTAACTAAAAGGTCGTCTAATAGTTGTGCAATTCATACTAATTAATAAAATAAATATCAATGGCTAGTTGATCTTTTCGTTTCTCTTAAAAAATTTTATTTGTGATAGTTAAATGTATTGTGTTATGAAATGATTGAAATACAAATGACTTAAGTACTGTTAAACTGATCATAATGAAAAAAATATCAATATACTTCATAGTGGATTTTCAGTTACTTCCTTAACAAGAAATGCAAGGAAGTATGGTTTATAGAGGTTGAAAACGATCTTCGAGAGGTTGGGACCACACAGGAGGACATAGAGAACGTGTTTGGCTTAAGAGGAAAGCCTAAGAATACCAGGGTTTCCAACAAAAATCAAAGCTAAAAACTGGCAAGGTGTGGACAGAAGCGAGAAAGGAACAATATAGGAAACAAATGCGGGAATACTGGGCAAAAGTTAAAGCCCAAAAAAAGAAAGGCAAAAGGAGTTCATTAACTTCTATATAAATTGAAATACAACGTATACATAATAGAACTGTATACTAATTATTATTTCAATTAAGTAATTGATATTTTATATTGATGGGTACGGATGCTTTCGGGCCAAACTTCATGACTACGGAAAGAATATTGACCCTTTATGCTCTAGCTGCGGCGTTCTGGAGTCTGCTGAGCCTATTGTCACTAGCTGCAACACCTTTGATTCAAAAAGATCCAAATTGCTGAGCGGAACCGGACTGTAAGTCCTTTTCGAGAATAGATTCCCTCAGCTAATGACCAGAGACAATTACTCGTACTTCAAAGAGTTTGTATACGAGTGGAAAGCGGAAGTGGGAACAACACCTTTTAATCTCGAAAGAAGAATCCATGGAAATGACCAGTTGGAAACATAGTGAAAAACTTTGAAAATAAGAGGGAAAATATTATAGATGATAAATTTATTGTGCCATAATTAATATTGTCAAAACTCGTATTGCAGTAAGGGAAGGAAGGCGTTTAAATAAATGTTACAAATGTTTCATCTTACAGTTTCTTCCATATAGAGACATCTCTTAGTTTTTTCTCTTATTTTGTTGATGCTACTGAATTCACTGAATGATTTGTTTATTTGAATAAAATTAATGTAATATCACTTAATCGATTCTCAAGGAATCACAAGGAACCAATTATTTTTATTTATTTACAGATATAAATATGAGAGCCTATATTTGAATATATTTATAATCTCGAATCTGAGCTACTAAAACCTATGAAGAAGGCTTTCGGGTTCAGTAAATGAGGTTGTACCAACTGTTGTGAAGGGAGGTGATTTGGCAGCGCTCAACAGCTGGGTTTCCCCACTCCGAATTACGAGAATCCAATTTATAGGGACTGGGTTAGCCAAGGAAGGCTGAAAGATCTCAAATAATTTGCCTGCCGATCTTAAACTGGGTCATACGGATCAACAACTTAGCACCCTACCTACTTATGTACCTAGTAGCACCGTACCTAATTACTTCTGCCAGTGTTTTATATTTTGTAAATTTTAATTAAAGTTTCAATAGTAATTAAAGTTTTCAGTTGGTTAGTTAAAGTTTTTGAGTGTGAAATTTTAATTTATCCAATCGATAGCTAGAATTTAGCCTAAGGTTATATTATTTATTTATCCATATAGGTTACATATTCAGATTTATAATTAATTATATGTATGCGTTAATTAAAAAGTTATATTTATATATTCGAGAAAAAGTTAAAGCTTGTATAATTTTTGCTAATTATTTTTTTGAATTTTTCGATCTAATTTTTGAAACAGGTCCTATTGAATAACTATTTTTTAGGAATAAGTAATTTTCATTTTTATAAAGTTCATCAGATATAGTGATGAGATTCAGAAATACTTCATTTTTGGTTATTTAATTGATCTATCTGATCATATTAGATCTTTTGAATTAGATAGTAAGTGGTAAGAAAGTTAGATGAAATTTCTGATAGTAAATGATTCATCGATTTCGACACAAATGATGGACGAGTGAAATACTGCGATTTATAAAAAGTGCATTTATGGATGATTCATATTCTATCTATGCGTCATAGCTAGCTCCTGCTTCCCTGAAAGATTGATAAACGAGCCATGATATCTTCAATAAGAATTTCAAAAAGACACTTGCAAAGTTCACTGTCGCAAGTTGATTTGTGAGAATATAATACCTGGCCTAAGACTTGCAATACGAGGTCGCTGTTGTTTTGTCGATATTAGTTCTTGGAGCATTGCATCCTTCTTCCACGTGCCCGTTTCAGTTGTCAGTCACAAACAAAGAGTTTCCCTGAGAATTGTTATTGTAGCAAGAATAAATCAAATCATACCTCTCGAATCGGATATTGACAGATCATTAGGGGATAAAAGGAACTAGATTGAAAACTGATACAAATCACGTTTCAGCAATTTTATGTTTTTAATTTTAGACAGTGCTTTAAAAATAAGTAGAGTATGATTTTTTAAAATTAATAGTTGATTATAGATCGTTCCTAATCAATATATTTATTATAAAAAGAAAATTTACAATGTGAGTGCCGCTAAAACTCAGAAATGAGTCCCGGAACGATCAAGGAAGTTGTAAGGAGTCCCCCTGAAGAAGGTTCCCGTTTTTACCTTAAGGGCTTACTTTTGAAAATATAAGAGCTGGAAGTTTTCGCCCTCTAGAAATTTCTAGAGCACTCCAGAACATTCGAGAACATTCACACAATCTCATATGGCTACACGATAGAATTCAACCGACGGATGTTGACAGATTATCCAAGCTGAATTTCCCAATCCACAAGAAGATCGTACAGCTAAGTGGGGTAAAAAACATGATTCACGGACCATGCGGGCCATTAAACCCCAATTCGCCATGTATGATTGATGAAAAATGTACAGAAAAAATCCCTAAACCATACTTGGACGACACACAAATCGGATATGATGGGTTATCACAAATACAGAAGACGACCTCCCAGAATCTATTATACTCAACTATTCCTCAATAATTTCCTCGATGCGTAGAGTTTATTACGGTTATGATTACTTTATTATGATTCGCTCTAGGTCTTTTTTTTATGGCATATTAAATATTATGGCAGATTAATAATTTGATAACCTTTCGAAAATATTTCACATTTATCTAACTCTACGTGGATCTTGGTCTACTTTCATCGGATGGTCTGATTTTGTTCAGGGGGTGTGGAATTGGATGGAGGGCGGAACAGGGAGAGAAAAATATTTAACCCTAGGCCCACAACTGATGGCTTACGTCTTCCTCCATTTCGGGTAATGTAATTGTACTTTTCTGTTTCTTTTGTAAGATACAAATTATTTATTGTGAACAATTTTATCTTTATTTCGTTTACAATGAACAGAAAAGAGTATTATTTAGGGTAGTTGTAATAACATAAAACTAATGATGGTGGGATAGGAATAGCATGGCCATATTTTGTGAAATAGTATGGTTATTTTTATGTAATTTTCTGATTTAAAAGTTTGCTAATCTCTTCATTCCTAATTTCCAGAATTGTTCTTAAGAGCCTAATTAAGAAAATTAAGTACGAAGAATGCGCCCTGGTTATTAAATAATGTCCGATAAGAACAGTGCTAGGTTTAATTACAATACAAAAAAGTGTCCTTGATGAATCTTCACATGATTCAGTGAAGATCAGAAAAAATAATTTAATGTAATTATGGTGATGGTTATTGCTAATGTAAACATAAAATTAGCAATAACCATAACATCCTTCCCCGAAAAATTGCATGTTTTTCAATTACATTTTAGTATGAAAAATCCATTCCGTTAAAAATAAAATTGTCAAAATTATGTTTTTTCCACTAAAGTTTTTAGTTGTTTTTTATATATATATTACTACTTTAAAAACCATTCAAAATAGAAATGAGGATTTCAAATGAAAAAAAAACAATCCGAGACAAAGGTAGCAATAAAAATATTGGCATGAGAATGTGCTCATACAAGATAATAAAAATCAAGGAGAACCGAAAGACGCAACTGAAGAACTCTGTATCTTTATCTCCTCAGTCAACATGTTTTTTTAAAAATATTTTCTTACCCGTATTAAATGTTTTATTTTGCTGTTCGTATTAAATGTTTTGCATTAAAGGGATCGAAATTATAATGGAATAATTATCAACAATAACTGAGTCCTGAAAATAATTTCTGATTGGGATCTTTGCTCTATTCGTTTACTCACAATTGCTGTATTTATTTTGTTTGAGTACTTTAAACCATTTGTTTCCTTATCTTGATGATTTATTAATTTATTACTGATTTGACAATACTCTACAAGTAGAAAGAATTTCCCGTCCTAAATTTACAGTCTGTACATACTTTTATCTTTCGAGTTGTACATGATGTTATGGTGATTATATTTTTTTTTGTTTCGGAAACTTCCAAATGGTAGATGCTTTCTTTTAAAAAGAATTGTATAAACCTGAGATATTCACTTTTAAAGCAGCCATAATATTTATGTAATATTCTTGAGGAAAAAGAAGATCGGATTATACGGTTACGAGGATCCTCTTGGCCGAACAAACTGGCCATGACTGAACCGTCGTGTGTTGAAAGCTCCGCTTCGGAATATGGCCCGTAAAATCGAATGATCTGTAAAAGAAAAAAAATCGTTAGCTATTCTATTACGCTTCACTAAGCGATAGAGCTTACAAAATGTATTAATTCATCGATAAACAAACATATATTGAAGTTACACTAAAACATAAATGGCTATATATTAACAATTATAAATGAAAATGTAGAGATTTTAATCATTTCGACTATTCCAGAAATTTGTTGGGACATGCGATGTCACAAAATTTGAGAAAAATTGAATATTTTTGTAATAGACTTTTAAACTTATTATTTTGCTATTTTTCATGTTTTATTTATATATTGTTTTACTGCATTTTTTAAATGTTTCATAATATACTTTTGATGTCAGTGATATCCCTGTGTGTTTCCTTTCATCTCATGTTGTCATGCTTCTATAACATTGGCCCCATCATCAGTCTCGAAGTATTGATGAACTCATTAACATGTTTTACTTTTAAATATGTTCATATGTATGGTGAGTGTTTTATGTACATATTTATTACTGATTGTTACACATTAACTGGAAAAATTGGAAACAATTAGGGACGTTTTTGGTACGTAAGTACATATGTATGTATGAACAAATTAAAAAAATTTAATATGTATTTTTTTTTATTAAACTTATTTTATAATTTCATTATTTTTTAGACAAATACCACCGAAACGATTTTCGACTTCGGAGACTGATAAAAAGAGATGCCGAAAATCAGTCACGCTAGGAACTAAACTAGAAGTATTACGTCGTATAGAAGCTGGAGAGAAAATTGTTGAAATTTGCAAGACAATGGGACTTGCGAAATCTACCATTCAAAGCTATTCGTGATAAAAAAGAAGACATTAAAACATATTTGCAATCTGTTGCACCTTTAAATGTCTCGAAATTAACACGCCAAAGAAACTGGGTTGAAAAATGGAAAACTATTGATTATATGGATTGAGGACAATAACAAACGGAGAATGCCAATGAGTCAAATGACTATCCAGCAAAAAGCTTTAAGTATTTTCGAAAATTTGAAGAATAGAGATACCGATGAATCTGCTGAAGATGTCACATTTCAAGCAAGCCGAGGATGGTTTGAAAAATTCAAAAATAGATTAAATTTGCATAATTTGAAAATGAAAGGTATGAAAATGAAGCAGCTAACGCCGATGAGGCCGCATCTAAGGAGTATCCCAACATTTAAAAGGGAATTATTGAAAGAGGTGGTTATAAACATGGATAAGTGCTTAACGTAGACGAAACAGGGCTTTATTGGAAGCGAATGCCTGATCACACGTAAATTTCAAAAACCAAAAAATCTGTGCCTGGTTACAAGGTGTCTAAAGAACGATTTAACATCAAGGATGCTGTTGACAGGAATTAAAATTAAAAAAAATGAACCATGTTTGGAAAAAAATATGGCCAGAATGTGTAAAAAATACTGATGCAGAAGTTAATTTCCTTCCTGAAATTAGGAAAAAAAAATGTTTGGATCATGCACATGAATTCGGCTTTGAAGGTTTGAACGAAAGTGATATGCTTAATCTACTTGAAGCTGATTGAGAACCCCTTTCATATGAGGAGCTCATTCAGTTGCAAGCAGAACCGGCTATTGATGAAGAGTCAGAGCCTGTTTTATCCAAACAGCTGACATAAAAAAAATTGTCAAAAGCTTTTTCCTATTTCGAACTAGGAATAAACATCCTCCTTGAAAACGATCCTGACGTTGAACGTAGCGCTAAAGTTTCTCGAGGAATTAACTCAGCCATTAGCTGTTATAAATCACTGAAGAACGAAATAGACAAGAAGGCAAGACAAGCAACGTTGGACAATTTTTTTAAGGCAGGCCCATCCTTAACAGCGAAAAACGATGACGACAGAGATCTGCGGGTTACCATTTGTTCATCGTCTTCAGATTACAGCCATTTTAAAAAAAATTAGGTCTGTTAATATTTTATGTATAAATGTATGTACTTGTTACGTATGAAATAAAAAGATAAAATGCATTTTGAATGATAAAACATGTTACATATTTAACAAATTTGGAACCGACCCCATTGAATTTGTATTAGTATAATTGATTCCTTATACGGCTTTTCGCTTTGAGGCCAAGATTTGTGGAACGTATCTAGGCCGTAAAGCGAGGTATGGGTGTAGTAGGTTATTGTGCCAACCACTACCCACAGTGATTTCCTCTGCAATAGTTAAAAAAATTCTACCCATTTACCTCAAGTTACAATTTCTTCACTAATGATTTATAATTAAAAAAAAAAATGAATTGTAAAAGGATAGTGTGTTCAGAATTCTATGTACGGTTTAGAAATGCATTTAGAAATTGCATTCTAAGGTAATAATCGTTCTCATTATTATGCGGCTCGGCTTGCGGAGGATTTTTGCATAGAAATAGCCATGAAGGGATTTTCGGGACGCGCAAATAAACAACCTTTAATGTTTTGATGGTCGAATTAAAAAAAAATACTATAAAGCATTATATTTATATCATCTTATATCATTAAACATATCATACAGACATTCGAGCCATACGAAATAAATATAATTTCTATATTATTGGATAAAAGGTATTACTATTAGGAAGTTTCGCTACAGCTATTTTTGTAATTTAATATTCCAGTCTTCTTTAAATTTTCTTGAATTTTTTGACAGTCGTAAATTCAAATAAATAGATACAAATATTTCAGTGCAGGAATATTTAAACTAAATGGAAATTCCATGTTGGAAAAATTTTAACTTACTAAATAGAAACATTTATAAACAATAGGTGCTATAGTGGAAAAAACTGGTTATAATTTCGTATAAATATCATGTTTTAACATCCAATTGGTTTTTCATTAGAATTCAACAACCACAGCTGACTCATATCATAGTGCACAAGTTAATTTATTTTAAAATAATTCATAGGATTCAGTGTTTATTTTTGAAAGATTTATTTCAGAAACTGGTAAATATAAAGAGTTAGGCGTTAGGACTCAAATTTTGGCTTAATTAATTTTCTTTAAAATATGTTCGAAGTATGTTTTTGTTATCCTTAATAATATTTCCCAAGAAAGACCGGTACCACTATACCCCATGAAGGGTCTTATGTTCATTACGTGTCAGAGACTGTACAACGGTTATGCAGGGGAGTGGTTTGGTGTGGTCTAAACCACGCTCAGCCTCCATGATGACGCCGTTTCCCTCCCTAATTTTGGGTATCCGCTTTATAGAACCTGAGTGAGCCCCAGGAGGATCCTAGACACCAGGATTCATTTCCAGGCACTTACGATGCAATAAAAGTCTGCCAGCGAGCGGTATTCGAATCGAAAACCTTCGACACGGCAACTGAGCGCTCTACCTCGGAACCATTCCGCTCTCACCAAGTTTGCAGTTTCCAAAATATCGAGTTCTAAATGAAAAATGTGTAAAACATTTTATGTTTCAAACAATGCACCTATTTTCAATTCATTAATGCCATCATTACACTATTCATTTCTAGCTTGTAACGAATAATAATAATAATATCTCATTATTTTTGGAAATTGCCAAGAGGTTATGTGCAGCAGAAAGGTTCAACACCGTTAAAGAAGATTCCGCATTAGAAAGAAGATAACTTTAAATACAATAGTGTACACAACTTTAAATACAATAAAAAAAAAAAAGGAAGCAGTAAAACTGCAAGCAGTAGAAAACGGTGTGTGTAGCGGTAAATAGAAGTGAAACTGTTAGAGAATTTGGAAACATAACCTGAGATAAGCGAATGCAATACGTCGAAGGTAGAAGAGGCCAAGGAAGAGGCAGTACGCTCAGAGGACGGAGCCAGTCGCTTTCCAGAGAAAATACATCGACTGGAATCAGCCGAAAGAGTTGGAAGTGGACGGGATCATTTGAAAATGGCAAAGTAATGTCTAATATATATGGTTGGTTCGTTGTTCCAAATTTGAGGCGCAAAACCGATTGATCATCAGTCCTATTTTATGCATCGCTCTTTTGTTAAAGCTATATCCTTCGAAAATATGGAGTGTTGTTAAGCTCTCGTTGCACTTCTCTTATGTTGGCGGATGTTCTTTAGCGATTGCGTGAGCGTGAGTAAGCCTTGTTTATTATATCCTAAGTCGTGTAAGGACCACTTTCTCTCTTCGGATACTACGTCAGTATCAGTTTATATCTATGTATGTAATATATTATGTATGTAAACTGAGGGTAATTAGATATAAATAAAAAAACTGCATCACTACAACCCGTGAACGGGTTTTGTGTTCAGTACATGGTACAGACTGTACTGTTTCATGGACAATTATTCTGAAAGGAGGTAACTTGTCCTAGATCACAATCAACCGCCAGATTTTCCTATTATTTTCTGTACCCTATTTTTATAACGTTTTAGAGGCTGGGTGTGCTCCAGGAGGGTCCTAGATCCCATATGATCCATCTGCGGCGGCAAAAGGCTAAATAAAAAACTGGCTGCAGAGGGATTTGAACCAGGATTTCCGGCATGGCAACTCAGTGCTCTACGCTAGAAGCGATGCATTTAGAGTAATTGGATAAAGGATCTCTTAATGTCAGATTGACACGAATTGATCGTGCTGTAAATTTCATGATCTGACATTCTTATAAACTGTACCCCATGTTACCAGCTATTTAATAAATCGATTGATACCGTTTATTTGCAATTTTAAGGTTTCCAATCCTGTAACGATTGTTATTGCAATTGTTTTACGGTGGCATCAGAGTGGAGTTGCTCAGTTGCCATGCGGTGTCCAAATCCCGCCGATGGCAAAGCTTTTACTTAAACTGTTAGCTGCCGGAAATGGATCCTATGGGTTCTAGGACCCTCCTCAACCAGCCTCTATTAAGTAAGTACCCAAAATAGGTTTAGTACAAATCACTTCCCATAGTCCAAGAAATAGCACAGTCTCTACCATATACTGAACCTCAGACCCTATATAGGTTTTTACTCATAAGACTGCAAGATGGTTGTAGTTGGTTATGAAAAATGAATCCTTGAAGCATTAGGTGGATTCGGGTCGATCAGCAACAATACTCTACTTGATGGCTCTGAATAATGGCCAGCTAATGAGCACATACGGGTCGTTAAAAACTATTCCTTACCAAATTACCAAGAGAATACTAACTGACGTGCGATAAAAAAAAAGGTCACTGACAATAGGCCAACAAACGTAACCTGAAGGTTGGCTTTGAACTAATGGTGATCTCAATTCAATATGAAATAGGTGATTCTTATGTAATTTGCTACTTTCCTTTCTCAATCTCTCTCTCTCTCTCTCTCTCTCTCTCTCTCTGTTTATATATATATATATATATATATATATATATATATATATATATATATATATGTATATATATATATGTGTATGTATATATATATATGTGTATGTATATATAAGTTAAGTCTATACATGAAGGATATATATACATCCTTTGTACATGAGGTATATACATCCTTGACCGTATCATGGAAGCTATGATAAGGTCAAGGGTTGTCTTTATTTGTGTTCTATTATAAACAAAATGTAGCTATAAATACTGGTGTAGAATAAGTCAGTCATTAAGTGGTCAGTAATAAAGTCAGTTATTAAGTGAATCTGTGTCATTACTCTGCCCGAAACCCTATTTTTTTAGTGTGCATATTCATTCTAATTGTAACTGATGCAGAAGGCCTGGACTTTTTCTAATATACGTACTCTCTTCGGAGTCTCGAAAAAAATGATAATTATGACGGAAAGCGAAGAGATAAAGATGTTGGAGTATAAGCAGGCCCAGTCAGCGGTGGAGAGGGCGAGTATGGAGGCGCAATTGAAAACAGCCAACAAAACGACCCAGTATGCATCGTCTCATTATTTCTAAAAAATATTAAATAGGCTTATGGCAACCGAAATAAGAAAAAATATGTTCGATAGATTATTGTTATACTAGTATTATTATTCTTATATCAATCGAATTCTATCTTTTAAACTAAAATCGATAAAAACAAATTGTATAGCTCATACACAGGCTGCTAAGCGTCACCAGTCTTGCGCAATACGTCACGAGCATGTCGCTGATGTCGGTGACAAGAATCCATAAATTTTTCCGTATCCAAAATCGCTCAACGCGGCTATAGAAGTTTTCACTTAAACAAAAATAACAACCATAAAAGCTAAATTTACATATTACATATCATGAACAATATGAACTAAGATTTTATGGAAAAAAGACAGGCGTTGGATGACCTAAGTGTTTCACGCCTTTAAGCAGCAACAAACAACAACAACATATTACTATATTTATTAGCTATATTAAGAAAGACAATTAGAAATATTAGTTTTAAAAAAAATTTGAATGTGGATTTTTGGATACAACTCAAATTCATTTTTGGTAACATTTAGAGATTAGTACCTTGAAGAAAATTCAGAGGAACGAGTGAAATTAGGATACTGGTGTAGCTTACAGCTTAATACGATGGAACCACATTGCACATAACCGGTGATTGAAATTCAACCCGTAGCAGACTTATAATGGATCAAATATTGCTGCCTCATGAATGTCAGTCTCAGCACATCTTCTACCACCAACTAGCAGCAACCGATCTCTGATATTAGAGAAGTATGAGACAGCTTCGTTCGTGACATGTGTGCAAAGTTTTAATTTAGACCGTCGTATCAGTTAAAAAGTTAAAGAGTTAAATAAATAGTAAGATTCTAGAATGTTTAAACAAAAATGATAGGAAATAAATACTAACAAATTATGGTAATGGAATATGATGAGCAATGCATTTCATTCATATTTTGTTACTTAATTTTTTTATTTATTATTCTTTAGATGCTGATTAATTTTAAATATTTTTATTTTGAAGAGCAACAATTTGTCCTGGCCGGAATTTGTACCCGGGTCTTCCGCATCTCTAGCGCGGTGCTCTAACCATCAGAGCTACCATGCTCGTAACCAGGCCAGACAAATCCATTCTTTTCCCTGATCCTATATCCTCGTATTTTTGCAATTTTTTTCCTTAGTTTTTCTCGAAAATTTTTCTCTTCAAAATAAAAATATTTAAAAATAATCACCATCAAAAGAATAATTAAAAAAAATAAATATAAAATTTAAGTCAACGAGATCCAAATTAAAGTAATGTTCAATAAATATTCTTCTCCGTGTATGCAAAAATTGCGAGAACACGGGTATATAGGATCGGTTAAGAGAATAGATTTGCCTGGCCTGGTTACGAGCCTGGTAGCTCAGATGGTTAGAGCACCGCGTCAGATGGCTAGAGATGCGGAAGATCCGGGTTCGAATCACGGCCAGGACAAATCTTTTCTCTTCAAAATAAAAATATTTAGTTATTTAAAATTGATTAACTGGGGGGCAAAGCCGACTTCCACCTCCTCGTGGGGCCCCCTGGGAAACGCCTGTTAAAGGTAGGCCAACGGAAGCGGTACCGAGTCAGAGCGGTATAACTCGCCAGAGTGCAGGAAATGGTACTCTGAGGGCAGATGGGGCTCTATGCTGTAGTGAAGGCAACCCGTCTAGGGGTAGGAGTCCCCGAAATAAAGCTCTCTGGTCCTCCAGGTTGGGGGTGATGCAGTGGGCCAGCTCCTCACTCATCAGTAAAAAAAACGAAAAATGCTAAAAGACCAAAACATAAGCCTCGGATACCGGAAAGTCAAAAAAGGAGACGACATAATGCGCGGAAACCGACAATCAATATGGGATGTTGGAATATTCAAGGACTGGCCACTAAGCTACCAAACCTTCCTATAGAAATTAAGAAATTTAATATGGACATTATAGTCCTATCAGAAACCAAAAGGAAAGGGAAAGGTACGGAGGAGCTAGACGGGTTCATCCACCTCTGGTCAGGAGTCGAAAAGCATGTGAGAGCTAAATCTGGAGTATCCATCCTAGTAAACAAAAAATTTAAAAACAATATCACAGGTTGGGAATTGATAAATGAACGAATTATCACTATGAATATCACTCTTTTCGCGAGAGAGATAGTTGTCATTGGCGCCTAGGGCCCGACAAATGATCAAAATGACAAGGCTAAGGACGAATTTTGGGAGGACCTAAGGGAAATTATCGAACAGATCCCAAAACGGAAAGAAATTTTTCTTCTAGGTGACATGAACGCGAGAGTAGGCAGAGATAGCAGTAGTAGGGTTGTTGGTAATTTTGGAGAACTATGGAAAATTATTGCATGAGAGCAGGACGGAATTTATAGAAGAGAAAACAGACCCCTACACTGGTACATCAATTAGTGTCACTCGAGAAGAACTAGAGATGGAACAAAAAAAATTAAGGAATGGAAAAGCCCCTGGGCCTGGAGGAATCCATGCTGAGCTCATTAAATATGGCGGCAGTGGGGTGACAGGGTTACTCACGGACCTCATGAACAGCATACTGCAAGGTGATATTATACCACAAGAAATGAAACTGGGATACCTTACTCCTATTTTTAAAAAAGGAGATAAAAAAGTATGTGACCATTACAGAGGCATATGTGTGACAAATACGATTTCGAAGCTGCTGGGTAGAATAATTAAAACTAAATTGGAGGAAGGATTTACACAAATTGAGGAGCAATGTGGATTCACAACGGAAAAATCTTGCATTGATCACATATTTACTCTTCGGCAACTACTAGAAAAGCAAACAGCGAAAGCAAGAAGACTAGATATGGTATTCATAGATCTGGAAAAGGCGTATGACAGCATCCCTAGAAAACTATTATGGAGAGCTCTGGAAATGGCAGGTATAAATAATGAAATTATAAAAATTATAAAAGAAATATATAAAAATAATAAGTGCCAAGTAAAAATTGGGAGTTCCCTATCAGAGGATTTCCCCAATAGCAAGGGCCTTCTTCAAGGGTGCTGCATGTCCCCTACCTTGTTTAAGATTTTCATCGTTGGCTGCTTGGAAAGTTGGAACAAAAAATGTAATCCGATGGGTATACCTATAAACGGCTTTCACTAATACCATCTACTATTTGCTGATGACCAAGTGATTATTGCCCAGGACGAAGAAGATGCGAGTTACATGTTTAGAAAAGTGGTAGACCAATACAACCAGTGGGGATTAAATGTCAACTATACTAAAACTAAGTATATGTGCACAGATAGGAGCGAAGCAGACGACCCAACTATTGGGAGCTTGGACAGAGTGGAGCAGTTTTGCTATTTGGGGTCCATACTGAAGGCGGAGGGACCACAAATGTGGAAGTAGAAAAAAGAATAACGAATGGTAGGAAAGCAGTTGGCATGTTAAACTCTCTCCTATGGAGTAATAATATACTGGGAAGGACGAAGAAACTGATATATAGTGCTGTGGTCCAAAGTATAATGATCTACGGCTCTGAAACCTGGGCCCTCAATAGAGTTCAGGAAAGAAGGTTGTTATCAGTAGAGATGGACTTCTGGAGAAGATCTGCCCGAATATCAAGAGTGGAACATGTCAAAAATAGCGACATCAGGGAAAGAATGGAAGTTAACAAGAACATACTAGAGGTCATCGAAGAAAGAAGATTGAAATGGTTTGGTCATGTGAAACGGATGGACAGTAAGCGGATCCCGAAATTGGTCATGGAATGGGAGGCCGAGGGAAGGAGGAAGAGAGGAAGGCCTCGAACCCAATGGAAAGCTAAAGTGGAAGAAAGCTTGGCTGGGCATGGAATGACGGAGGAGGATGCGCTTGACAGGGACGAATGGAAGAGAAGGCTGAAAGAAGAATTTGGATGAGGAAACCTTCATTTGTGAAGAAAATCCTTTAAAAAAAAAAAAAAAAAAAAAAAAAAATTGATTAACCCATAAATATAAAAATGGGGTGTCGCTGTGTCACGGACATGGCCGTTTGTTGTATGTGAATACCTAAAAGGTAATATTTTTTTATGTAAAATATTATCATTTATGTAAAATATCAAAGGAAATGATAGTTATTCGGCATACACATCGTAAGTAATGTTTAGCAGCGTTGAGTGCTGGCTGGAGCAATGTTGAGATAATGTTCATCATTCTTGTCGGGGGAATTCCCGACTCCGTTGGACTTCTGTCAGTGTAGATTCTCGAATCGGATCATCATCTGTGGCGTTGACTGGCATACAACTGGCTATTGTGTTTGGGAAGAAATTAATCCCAGTGTATCGTAATCAAGCTTTAAACAACACTGACTTTTTGACCACGCCACTCAGATACGCACCATTGTCTCCCCACATTCACGTGTCCAATAATGACTTGTCCGACGAAACCCTGGGTGCCTACGTACAATCTACTTATCTACATGAATGGCAGTCACAATGATACAGGACGTGCACTGATCCGATCGAATGCGGGCAACCCTTGTTGCTTAGGTGGATCCACAAATTTTTTCGAACGTGACAAAGTGGGTACTTTGCCCGAGTCCAGTAATTTTTGACATATACCGCACAGTTTAAAGTCCGCTAATGTTTCTTAAGGGAAAGTATTAAACACTTACTAAGTGTTCAATCTAAAACGACCGCTTTCCTTATTTTACCTTCTCTACCTCTTTGTACCAGAGACAGAGCCCTATATGACTATGCCAACAACTAGAGGCACAAAATGGCTAGGTAGAGCTAGAACAGTACAGTAGTAGACACGGAATAGCTAGGAAAAGAACATGTTCTCCATAATCATCTCAATGGAGTGGAAACCCATAGCAGAGCGCCAACGGAGTATGAGGAAGCCAGCAGCCACCCAGAACGCACAACATGTAATTCACAGTAATTAAAACCTTACAAATTTTGTATTTCCCTTATTATAATATGTATAGTTATGATGCTCATTATTCATATTCTTTTCTACCAATTTATCTTTTAATATACAGTCCACTTAAATCATATCAGAGATACCAACACCCACCAAGGAAATATCTTTTTCTAACGTAAACACTAAGCAGCGGTGTTTTGTTTCGTCGGCTTCAATGAGGGCAGAAACCGCACACATCACACTTATGTCCGAATGGATTGTTGACAAACGTCGTTGTGAAGCGTGCACTCGCTGCTGCACAATGTGTCTTCTTAATAAACGATCGTACACAACCAATGGTTACATAGTCCGTTGTCGATATAGAAGCGATTTCATTATCCACTTGTATAATTTCAACCGTCCCAGCTGAAGATGTACTGGTACAGTTGATCCTCTTGGTCCTAATCATTCGTTTCCGGCACTGCTTGACTCGGTCAGTATGGTGTTTTATTGTCATCATTCGATAGCTCTTGAGAAACCCTTTCACACGAATTCTGGATTTGGATTTGGCTTTTGGATACATAAAGGCCGTCATTCTATATTTTTGTTAATGTTTTTTTTTATTCTACGCCTTATTATAATTACTGTCACTATTTTACAGACATGCTTTGTATCCAATCGATAGATTTTTACAAGAGCTGACGATAGAAACTTAAACGAACCTCGTAGCTTCTCGGAGTCAAAAGTTATCGTGAATAGAAATCTCGATATTGAGCAAAATGAGCTCAAAATAGGGGCGCTTCCCTCTCCACCACGCGAGATGATTTACAGTCCTCACTTATCGTGATGCATTCTTTGAAACTTTAGCTATCCAGTGGTCTAATTGAATTTCGGATGGAGATGATAGATATGTAGCTAAAATACCAAATTGTATCCCCCGATTTTGTTATTGGTTTTTTGAATTGTCTCCCACTATAGAAGCAATTTTAAAGACTCGTCAAAAATAATATTTGTTATTATTAATAATAATAAGGCTTAGTAAACCCGAAGGCTCGATGCCGATATTTCCAATCTCTGTTAACAATTTTCTGTCCACGGACCATTACCCTAGCCCAAATCTGTCAGATCATTCTTAATGGAATCTTCCTAACTATGGCTCGGCCTACCCCTCAGAGGCTTCGCACTCGTCACAGCGCTAATTAACATCTTAAGAATCCGTTCGTTACTAAGTCCAGCAACTTTACAAGCCCATCTTAATCATCGTGATGCAACTATTTAAATATTATTAACAGGGTGCATGCTTCGCAATACAGCGCTATGTAATATCCTATATCCTCCAGGATGATCTTTTTTTTGGAATGAATATTTATTATTCATTAACAGGAAATAAAATGGTTTGTTAATATCGATTTTAAGACATTTTGCGGATCCATAAAGAAGTCAATTTATGATTGCTCAATTATTAATAACACCCATGAAACATTTTAAAGTATAATTAAAATTTGTTGATTTATTAGAGTATTTATTCGAATCATTTTGAGGCTCGTTAGTTGACTGGTTTCAAAGTATCCATAAATAAGTAATTATGGTATCCTGGTTTAGTAAACGACCAGTGCCTCAGTGTATCCAAAAAAAGTATAATTTTCTAAAAAAAATTGATCGATATACTTAAACAGGATTCCACAATGTTGAAAATGCGAAAAAAATTATAAATAAAAATAACTATATAAATAAATAACAAAATGGTAAAACTTCATTAAGGTTGAAGTTAAACTAGTGTCACAGCATACCATTAGCATACAAACAATAATTCATAACTACTGTGTCAAGAAATCTAAAATATGTCAAGGATGCAATAGCTTTTTAACCGTTGTAACAGTCTAGGCATAAGTGAACACTTTGAGGCATGAGTCTCGATCTATCACTTTTGAAAGACGCAAGGGAAGTCAAGGTTAAATTTACATACTTACTGATAAACCTTTAAACTACCTTTCATAATTTTGATCACCGTTCTTGATTTACCTTAAGCTCTTAAGAATTCCTCTTAATCAAGCAATATCATAATATTAATGATGGAATGAAAAAAAAACTCATTCTGTAAAGAAATTGAATATTTATAGAGGAATCTTCATAAGTGAATTAGGATAGGAGTCTTAATAACTTAGGATGGGACAAACGTCTTACCGACGCGTCGCGACTTAACACCTGTCACCAGAGAAAATCCGTGTGATCCATGAAATTTGAAAATGTATGTAAACTAGAGCTTAACATTTCTTAACGGTTGTACCTTTTATAAAAGAACGATCTATAGAAATATACTACCTGCAAATGTATCAATCTTTTTGGGATATGTGGAAAAATGCGTTAATAAGGTCATCATCTTTCTTTCAAAAAAAGATAAATTAAAATAAGATAAAAAACGATATCAAAATCAGTTATCTCCTTCTTTTTATTTTCTATTATTTTAAACTAAATATATTCCTAGTTTATTTAGTTTATCTTAAATTCACGTATTTGTTTCATATAACTTTTATTAAATGCCCTATCTCATCACACCAGTATTATTAAAATTTACAGTAAATATAAAATAAAATGAAACAAATTTAAATAATTTATAAACATTTGTTCAAAATTGAACTGAGGCGTTGATGACGACGTTTTCGGCCTCAAATCTGACAAAACCATCCTATTTCATATAAGGATAGAGATATGAGAGGAAAATAGTTGACTGGATGATCTAATGTAAAGGAGATAGTTGGGGGGTGCGGTCAAAAAAACACTGAATAAGTAATAAACTTATAATTATGTGCCGACGTTTCGTCCTACAGTGTAGGTCGAAACGTTGGCACATATAATTATAACTTTATTAATTATTCAGTGTTTTTTTGACTGCACCCTCCAACTATCTCCTTTACAAAAGGATAGAGATAGTTGGGGGTGCAGTCAAAGAAACAACAAATAAGTGAATACTTATTTATTGTGTGCCGACGTTTCGACCTACTTTGTAGGTCATCTTCAGGGCTGTGAGAGAAAACCTACAAAACAAAACAACTATAAAATGACATTACAGTACCAAGAATGTAATAATATAATAATGTAGAGAAATAGAAAAGTTGAACGAAATAGTGATGGAATATATGAATAAAAATTATCAGAGTAATAAATGTACAGAATAAAAGAATAAATGTACAGAAAGGTGATAATCCAAACAAAATACAAAGAGAAAAAAAATGGTAAACAGAAGGTTACAATAAAAAAAACATTAACATAACAAGACGAGATATAAGAGAGAGATATACAAGTATGTAAAACCTTACATATATAAATTTGTAACAAAATTTGATCCCAAATTTCTTTCAGTTTTCTTATTTTAACTCTCTAGGAGTCTATTATTATACAGGTTATATTTTATCTGTTTTAAACTAGGGTTTACTTACTTGTATATCTCTATCTTATATTTCGCCTTGTTATGTTAATGTTTTTTTCAGTTTGTAACTTTCTGTTTACCATTTTTTTTTCTCTTTGTATTTTGTTTGCATTATCACCTTCCTGTACATTTATTCTTTGATAATTTTTATTCATATATTCCTTCACCATTTGGTTCAACTTTTCTATTACTCTACATTATTAAATTATTATATTCTTGCTATTGTAATGTCATTGTATAGTTATTTTGTTTTGTATGTTTTCTCTCATAGCCCTTAAGATGACCTACAAATTAGATCGAAACGTCGGCACACAATAAATAAGTATTCACTTATTTGGTGTTTCATTTGACTGCACCCCCAATTATCTCTATCCTTACATTAGAAGTTCCATTCAACTAATTTCTTCTCTAAAATCAACCTATTTCATATTCCGGCCACTTTGTATTTGTGAAAGTTTTTTAAATATTACTGAAAGCATACTTAGTTATCTAAATTTTTAACTGTCGTTATGCTCCATTCTTAATCAACTTAAGGTCTTGCTCTGGTAAAATAAAGTTAACGATAAAGTTTTCTTCAACAGCTTATTGAATGTCAAATACAAATTACCAACTAACTAATCTTCAAATATAAATAAACTGTCTTTTACTTTCAGAGGTATTCATCGTTTTGATTTCTAAAAGCCCTTTTAATCTATTGAATGTTATGAATGTTAAACAACTATTTTTAAAAATTATTGTTTATGCTGCTGTTGATTTTTATTTCCATTTAAAAAAAAAATGGTTACGCTAGCTGTTATTGTTTGTAAAAGTGTTATGAGAAGTAATGGAGGTTTATCGAAAATAAGAATATTTCAGAAGTACTTACCTTAATGGAGATCACTAACTTTTAAATATAGGTTTCACATTTACAAGAATGTTCCATACTTCATTTTGTCATTGTCATCTGATAAGCAATAATGTTCTATAAGGGTTGAGGACGATTGGTATTCAAAAATATGTTTCAAATCACATTCTACAACAGAAAATGTCTAGGGTGGATATTTAATCGATGTCTTTGATACGCTTAAATGCTTTGGTATTTCGATTCAATTGATATATTTTTCGTTATTTTGTTTTATAAGTATTACTAACGTTTGGGTCATAAATCATAACTTCTTTATGAATTTCAGATGTGAGAGCTATATCCCGCTTCTCTCTTCGTAATATACACTTCTCAATTACTTAAAGCTAATGTTCATTCTTGAAAAGAAAAGTTATAGGTATGTCAATTAAACAGTGGTTTAACGCCGTAAAATTGAACACAGTTCATCAACGCCATTTTAGGAATATTTTAGTTGAAACAAGTAAAAATCTACACTGGGTTCAATATTGGTTATTATATTATTTTAGTACCATTTTATATAGCATTGGTAACATTGGTGTATGTCAGTTGCATTTTTTCCCCTAACAAACTGGCGAACAATATTTCCCTCTTCCCTCCACTAGACATTTATACATTATATATGGATGAGCAAACCATGCTTCGGCTGCTTTCATATATATGACAATATCTCTTACACTACTGACGGCATATTTTATATAAAACATTTACAGTTCAAAAAGCATTCAGAAAGAAACTCGTGCCTCCCTATCCCATTTTCTATAATATGACAAGTGTATTAAAATATCGTCTAGAATTTTTTTATTTATAATAAATATAAATATATAAATCTATACAGAATATTTTTTCTAATTGTAATTGCAATCAGCGCACACGATTGTAACAAGTATATATTGACAACAAATTATTTCCGCATTAATCAAAAACATAAGATTGTTTTTTATCTAAATTCTGAAATCAATATTTTTTGTATTAGTTGTGGATAATTGTCATTAAAATAAAGGAATGATGCTGGTGCTGGATAAAGTGAGTGTGTGTGTTAAAAATATAACACAAGACCCAATTTATAGAACTACATTATTATTTAATGAAAGTAATATTATTATTTAAGGTAAATGGAAATAAACCAAAGGATCCAATGTGGAATTTATTTTCAATGTTTATTTAATATTTGAAATTTATTAATTATATTTTTAATATTTTAAATTAAGACTTTACGCCAAATTGCAATTTCAACAGAGTCTTTCATTAAGAAATTTGGTAAACTTAAGAAAGGTACAAAAAAATGTGCAATTTCACAAAAATCTGAGTGTTCTGGTCATAATTAAGGATAGTTTTTCATAATAGATGAATTATTGAAGTTAGTCTTCGAAAAGAAAGGTGTCTTCTCGAACCTGAAGGAAATGACTGCTTTGGATTTTTTTTAAAGATTTCAAGACATAATTCTACTTTCTTCAGTAATATTTTAATTTAAACATTCCCATTTGACAACGCTTATGACATGTACGGTTATTAGCTTGCCATTTCAACTTTTTTTAAATCATTTTGAATGGTATTTATAATAATTTGATTATGGTCAAGCTATGCACATTTTTGGTTTCCACCCTTCTACTTAAACCTATCCAACATAGTCTTGTATATTAGAAAACAATATTACATACTATTTTTAGCCCTTAAATTATAATTAAATATAAATTTAATTATATTTATAAGGGAGCGGCTTTTCGGATATAGTGCTGAAGGTTCGGGGCTTCAATACGGCTTTGAAAAAAATTATTAAACCTGTTAACTGCCACTGATGGATGCTGTGGGATCTACACACTCTCCTGGGCCTCGCCCAGCCTCTATAAAGTGGGTACCCTTAATTGGGGAAAAACCTCGCGTTTGAGTGTGATCTCGGATCAATCATCTCCCAGCACAACTGTTGTTTTAGAAACCGTACAGTCTCTATCATGTACTAACCAATGACAGCTCAAGGGATGTTGCATAGGTTTGTTTTTATACATTTTGGGTTTCTGATGCCTCTTATAAAAACTGCCCAATTTTCAAAGGTAGGCACTAACTTTTTTGAATAATAGGGAACATTTTTAATTTTAATTAATGCTTAGATTTTTTTAATCAATATTGTTTGGTGTTTCGATAGAAATAGTTTGTAACGATAAATTCGTTTAGTTAGAGTTATTATTACTGAAGTAAACGCACGTTTGTAGCATATATTTGTTTCTTTGCCTGATTTATTACAACCACAAATGATAAATTTTTATTTATTTCATTGAATAGATTGTTTTTATTTTGAAATTTTTCTATTAGTTCTTGAATTGTAGAAAAAGTTTTTTAAAAAATGATTTAAAAAACATGTATGGTATAAACTATTGTGTTTATTTTTATTATTCTGCGGCCCTTCAAACGGTTCTACGCTACGAGATTGTTATAAGATGGTTGAGTATAGTACTGTTACGGGCTACTGGGTATTAAAATTAATTAAGCAATTCCTTAATTAAAGATACTAATATTTATTAACAAAATGATAAAAAGGATACAACTAGACTATTAACAATTAAATTATTAAACTAATATAAATTTATAAGAGCAATATTCTAAATATTATAATCTAGGCCTAACTCCTATTTAATTATTACAATAATATAAGATATTACTAATTCTAGATAGCTTAACTAGTTACAAGAGTTTCTATGAATATTATAAAATTACACTACAATTTATAACTAATAATTAACACTTACAGTTCACTAGTCCACCGACCGTAAGATTCTTCAAGTATCACAAACTGACACACAGTAACAAACAGAAACAGTTTATTACACTCGCGAGACTGTTACAGTTCACTGATACACTTATTACACGGGCCGGTTCAACACTGACTAGTTTTTCACACTGACACTCACTTATTACACTTATCACAGATCTTCACTGGTCTACTCTCAGGCTAAGACTGACTGCCTCGAGTTGAGGGAAGTATTTAAAGAGGCAAGGCCGAACATTCTAGAACACGGAGGGGCCAGAAAATTCTGGAATCTTCCTAATCCTTTTCCGACAAAAGAAGACGATCTAGAACAGTCCTAATCCTATTTTGACTTCTCCCGCCGACGGATTTAAGCCGCTAATCCCCTGGCTTCCGTCTTCCTGCCGGCGCCCGTAACACTGCCCCCTCCTTAAAAGTGCTGTGCCCCAGAGAAAGTCTGGAGAAATCGGGCATTTATGAGCTTCTACTGATGGAGACGCACTTTCTTTCCAGGGGTTGAACGTGCACACCAATATGGCAACTCCAGAGTTGGCGAATGTGTGTTCGATCATGTCCCTGACAATCTTCCACTCCAAGCCGTCGTATCCACAGCCCAACTTCGGAATAGCGAGCTTAGTGACACGCAGTCTCAGAAGCTTACTCCGAAGGTCGTCGAGGCTTCGCCACAGTGCGTCATATGTCGGCTTCTGATCAGTGGCACGCTTGGTAACCAAGTAAAACAAGTGTCGTCCTTCGTGCGGCTGATGGAGTGCCTTCCCGACACTTGGTCCTTGGCGTTCCAGCTCCTCAGTTCCGCCGAACTTCTTCCTGAAGACCGTTGCAATCCCTCGAGAAGTCCTCAGATCTTCGGCAACGCAATGGGCCAGAGAATACTCCACTGGTAACGAGAAGATATCCCTGTAGATTACCTGAGTTACTCCACGGGTCCCTGGTACTTTAGTATGAGCAACTGAGTTATTTGTCTTGACGTTGTTTAGGTACCTGACCTGCTGGTCTTCTTTCGGGCCGTGGTCTCCTTTGTACGGGGCCAGTCTATTGAAATGGACTACCTTGGGTTTTCCTTTAGGCTGCTTCCTGATCCTATATATGACGTCATTGATCCTCTTGACGATCTCAAACGGGCCGTCCCAGGAGTTCTGAAGTTTAGGTGAGTAGCCTCGCCTTCTTCGAGGATCATGTAGCCAGACCAAGTCTCCAGGTTGGTAGCCACCCTTCTCAGCCCTGATGTCGTAACGCTCCTTCATTCTGTCACTGGCTCCCTGGATGTTTGTGCGAACCTTCTCGTGGATATTATCCAGTCGCTTCCGTAGATCCGAGACGTACTCCTCTCCGGCAATTTCCTCATCAGGCTTGAAACCGAATTTCAGATCACAAGGCAACCGAAGTTCTCTGCCGAATACCACATTTGCGGGAGTCTGCCCCGTTGCCTCACTGACTGAACTGTGGTAGGCCAGCAGGAACAGGTGAAGATACTGGTCCCAGTCTCGCTGATGGTCGGAGACCACTTTGGACAAATATCGACCCATAGTCCTGTTCATGCGCTCCACCATGCCATCGGATTGAGGGTGAAGAGCTGTCGTCCTGGTCTTCCGTATTACAAGTGCTTCGCACATTCCGGAGAAGACTGCAGACTCGAAGTTTCGTCCCTGGTCAGAGTGAAGTTCCATGGGTACCCCAAACCTACTGACGAGCTGCTTCAGCAGTACGTCCGCAACCGTGACTGCCTCCTGATTCGGAAGGGCGTAAGCTTCCATCCACTTGGAAAAGTAGTCCATGGCCACGAGAATATACCGGTTACCTTCATCCGTCACAGGGAAAGGGCCAGCGATGTCAATTGCTATTCTCTCAAACGGTGCTCCCACGTTGTACTTCCTCATTGGGGCCTTCTTTCTTCTTATGGGTCCGTTAGAAGCCGCACAAGTCGCACAACGCCTGCACCAGTCCAACACATCGTCCTTAAGGTTTGCCCAGTAAAAGCGTTCACGTACCTTTTCCAATGTACGGTGAACTCCAAGGTGGCCGCCAGATACTCCGTCATGAAGTTCCCTGAGTACTTCGGGCACTTTACTCTTTGGAACGATGAGCTGAAGTCTGCGCTGATCTCCTTCCGTGTTCTCCAATGCCCGTTTCAGCAGCCCGTTGTCCACTAGAATGGAGTCCCATTGGGCCCAGTAAGTCTTTACATTCTTCGACATTGGAGCAACATCCTGCCAGGTTAGTCTTCCTTGCCCTGATAGTTTCCACTGCTTCATTTGTTTTTTAAGTCCGGGTCCCTGTCCTGCTCCTTTGACACCTCTGCATCCTGCCAACTGTCCATGACCACCGTTGTCCTCAACACTGCTGCCTGCTTCTCTTCTTGTCGAGAACAATGCCCGCATTTTTCGTCACAAGGTATCCTAGAGAGCGCATCCGCATTTCTGTGACTCGTTCCAGCACGATGAGCAGATTCAAAGTCATATTCTTGAAGGCGCTCTATCCACCTCGCCACTTGTCCTTCTGGTGACTTGAATCGTAGCAGCCACATTAGAGCCGCGTGGTCCGTTCTCAGGAGGAATCTTCTGCCGTATAGATATTTGTGAAAATGCTCTATAGATTTCACCACTGCCAGAAGCTCCTTCCTTGTGACACAGTAGTTGCGTTCCGGAGCTGAGAGCGCTTTACTGAAATATCCAATGACCCTTTCTTCTCCATCTTGGAGCTGAGAGAGGACGCTCCCAATAGCGGTGTTGCTGGCGTCTGTGTCAAGTATGAACTTGCCCTCGGGACGGGGATAGCTCAGAATAGGAGCACTACTCAACTTCTTCTTCAACTCCTCAAAGGATGCCTGACATTCGTGATCCCAAAGGAAAGTCCGTTTTTCCTCGGTAAGCCTGGTAAGAGGTTTTGCAATGTTTGCAAATCCTTTCACGTACCTCCTGTAGTAGGTGCAGAGGCCGAGAAAACTTCTTACTTGGTGCTTATCTCGAGGTACTGGCCAGTCGGTGATCGCTGCAATCTTCTCTGGGTCAACGGCAACTCCATTGCCCGACACAATATGCCCCAGATAGTTGACTTGCCTTCGGAAGAGATGACACTTCTTCGGGTTCAATTTAAGGTTCGCTGCACGCAGTCGTTCGAAGACTTTCTCCAGATTCTTCAGATGGTGAGCGAAGGACTTTCCCAGCACAATGATGTCATCTAAGTATACCAGGCAAATTTCCCAAGAGAGACCTCTTAACACGCTTTCCATCAGCCTCTCAAATGTTGCAGGAGCATTGCAAAGCCCGAATGGCATTACCGTAAATTGCCAGAGTCCAGTCCCAATCGAGAACGCTGTCTTCTCTTTATCTTCAGATTTCAATCCAACCTGCCAATATCCACTGCGGAGATCCAAGGTAGAGAAAAGTTCACACCCCTCTAGGGTGTCCAGCGTATCATCAATCCTGGGGAGCGGATAACTGTCTTTCTTGGTGACGTTGTTCAGAAGGCGGTAGTCTACGCAGAATCTCGTCGTGCCGTCCTTCTTCTTCACCAATACAACAGGAGACATCCAGGGACTACTCGAAGGCTCAATGACACCATCAGTCGCCATCTCCTTGATGATCTTCTCTGCGTCCTCCCGTTTGGCTAACGGCAGCCTCCTCGGGACCTGTCGGATGGGCTTAGCATCCCCGGTGTCAATCCTGTGCTGGACGATATCAGTTCTACCCCATGGCCCTGGGCTGATCTCGAAAACGTCCTGCCATCGGGTAATCATCTTCTTCACTTCCTCGCTCTGTTCAGGCGAAAGTTCCCGGCATGATTCGTCCACAAATCCTGTTAGTTCTGCCGGCAATCTTCGCAGCTCGGTGGGTTGACGTTGCAGCTGACGTACCACTGAGGTAGCGGTTGTACATTTCCCTACCGGTGTTCCTTTGTTCAGCGTTACTGGGAAGCTGTTCAGGTTCATTAGCCGAATCGGAGTGGTACGTCCGACCTTGATGAGAGACCTTGCAACCATTACGCCGCGTCCTATCTCCTGTTCTTCTTGCCTTCCAGGTTCAAGTAGCACACATTGACCCTCAGGTAGATGTCCTTCGATCGTCCCATGCGTTATGATTTGGCTCCGTGCAGGTAAAGTGGCGTCCTCTAGTAAGCGCACTCGTTCGTAGATGTCCTTTCCCTGCCGAAGGATGACTTCTTCATCTCCCAGCGTCATAACACCTCTCACCAAATCCAGCTTGATCCCATAAGCGATCATCAAGTCCGTGCCCAATATGACATCTTCATCAATATCTGCCACGAGAGCGCGGTGCTTCAGATGTTGATCCCCGATGATAAAGTCGGCAACTGTCTCCCCGTAGACCTTGGCTGGCTCTCCTGTGGCAGTCCGTAATGCCCAAGTCGTTGGCAAGATCTTCTCAGCGGGAACTGTCCTTGAGTTCAAGATTGTCATGGTTGCGCCGGTATCTAGTAGCAGACTTCGCAGCTGCCCGTCTACCATCCCATCTACGTAGAAACTGTTCGTTCTGCTTCCTATTGACGCAACTCTGATGGTCTTCCCGGGGCCTTTGACTTTACGGGTTGACAGTTGCCCCTTCCCATCAACCCTACTTAGTTTTCCTGTAGCTTTTCTTGTTTCTTGGATGGACACTTGCTTCTAGGGTGTCCAAGTTGGCCGCAGCTCCAACAGTGTATCTCCTTCTTACGGGTCCTGAGAGCCTCCAAAACTTTTGTCACGATGTCCTCGACGCTAGGAACCAAATAAGGCTCCGCTTCTGCTGCTCGAACTCGTGCTTGGCCCCGAACTGACTGTTTGACAGCCTCGAACTCCATGGCCTGAGATAATGCGTCGCCTAGAGTTTTTCGCCGGTCGAGCTTCACTGCTTGTTGCGTCTCGGGGTCCCGAAGTCCATCCAGGAATTTGTCGACAGCCAGGCTCCCGTACACATCATCGGTGACCGAGGGGTAGGCATTCCTCACCAGCCGGGCGATATCCGCTTCAAATTCCTGCAGCGTCTCGTTGGTCTTCTGGATCCTAGTTCTCAGCTGTGAGCGATAAAGCTGGTCCATGTGTCGGTGGCCGAAACGCATCTCCAGTCTTCTAATCAGCTCCCCGTAGTTAGACCGCTCCGACAGTGGCATCCCCTGCAGTACTCCCAAGGCGTCTCCACGCAAGGCCAGGCACAAAGCTGAAGCTTGGGTCTCTTTTGACCACCCGTGGATCGAAGCCGCCGTCTCGAAGAGAGTCATGTAGTCCTCCCACGGCGTCTTTCCGTCGAACACTGGAATGGTGTTGTGAGTAGGTGGCGTCCCAGCATTGGCGGGCGTAATGGTGCTATGAAGGCTGCCGTCGGAGGAACGGTCGGTGTCGTTCGTCGGTGGGTTGCTCTTGCGTCCCTCGAGAGCTTCTACTCTTAGCCTAAGTTCGTTTTCTATAGAATTAAATTTGTCTCCAAACCTTGATTCTACATTAGCTACTTTATTATTTACATCGGCTAACTTATTATCTACATTAGCTAACTTATTCTCAACATTTTCCATTAACTTATTCTCTAATGTACCTAACTTAGACTCTAATGTGTCCAATAAATCACTTTTTACAGTACCTAATTCATTCTGTACATTACCTAACTCATTTTTGACACTGCTTAATTCATTACCTAGCTTATTTTCTACATTACTTAACTCATTTTTAAAAGTTGCAGACAACTTGCTTAAATCAGTTTCAAACAGAACGTCATCTGGATTTTCCCCTAAATCTACAAAAAATTGACGCAAGAGCTGTTGCAACACACTTTTAGTTCCGGATGAATCCAGATCACGCTCCTCCAACTCCCGTTTCAAATCCGCAACTTTTAAATCAATTAATTTAACACTTTTAGATGCCATTCTACATACAGTAGCCCAATAATTACAAAATACAAGACAAAATGCAAAATAATAACAAATACACAACAGTACTGTGCCTTGTCTTCTATCTATCTGTAGGGTTATCATTTTTTATTTCATAAATCACTTTCGATATACTCCCTCTATATTATAAAAATATCTTATTATCGTATTATAGTAGGCAAAGGTTAAGAAAAAAGAATCGTGTATTTCAAGTGTTGCATTAACACAAAAGGTGTATTTTTTTCTCCTGTTCCCCTTGTTATGACATTCCGTTTACAGGATATGACAGTGTTTTAAGACGGTTGTGGATAATGCTGTACATTGTCTACTCTCTATTTACAGCTTTATTAGTCTATCTTCAGATTTTTGTTATGCTATGTACATTCCCACTACATCATAAAGATATCTTATTATCTATATATAAAAACTGTGAAGGAACCTGCAGACTACCGCAACGCAGTGGAACCAAGCCAGAAGTCACTGGAGCTTTTCCCTTTCACAACAGCTTCCTTCTAACTTGAGAATTAATTACAGTTAAAACCACTAAGAGGAATCGGAACCATCTCGAGGGACGAAGTGGGGAAAGGAATTCTAGTTATGTTGGCTGAAAAACTCGCTATAAGAAGTTGGTAGCATGAAGGGAAATATATTCCTGATCATAAATATGTTTTCTTCATATTGTTATCAAATATCGGGAGACAAGAGTCTCAAGAGACAAGTCTCAGAGACAATACCTTCCATGAGACACACACGCTTCACCTTTTAATATTCATTGACTGGCTTGCCTGGACTAATACCAGTCAATAGCAACATGACTATGACTCTTAGAAATTTAATGACTTACTGCAGGATACCAGACTCTCATTACGTTTATTACATGACAATTGTAAACATGTTACTGAAATATTAAATTATTTAAAACAGAATGTCTTTTTTCGCCATACAAACCAACACTCACTAAACAAACTCTGCAAGCTCCCTATTGATTACAAAAGATTCATATATATATGGCTGTTATAAGACTTGCTTGGACTTGAGAAGTAGAGCTTTGGGGCTCCACTGTGACATCGAATTTCTCTCGTGTCTAATCATTACAAGGCACAATCCTTAATGCTCCTTAATTTGTAACTAATAAATTCATCCATAATCAAACCAATGTCCCATTTGTTGCTGATTTGGTCGGAACCCGATATGAATCCTTTCATCCCATCCTTTATTCCCAATCAAACCGACTAGTTTCAAATCTGCTTTTTCAATTCCTTCCAAGGTTCTTATTACAGTCCTACCCATGGGTAGTACTCTCTACATGTCTTTATTCAGGTCATTATTTATCATTCATGATTATCTTCAATAATCAATAAAAACTGTCCATATCCAAGAAGATAGCTATAATGATGCGTTTATTTATACAAAAAGAATCATAAATAGACATTTTAATACATAACCGATTTAAAAAGAAAATATTATGTAGTACACTAGAGATTCAATAAACTTCTAAACGTCTTTTATAACAAAAAATAATTTAAGGTATATTAATAAAAAACTGTCTTCTAAATTATCTAATATCAAAATAAAAGGCACCAATTATATTTATTTGTTGTATAATTATATTGTTATAATGCAGTCTTAAATTTCTATAAATAATGTTTTTAAAAAAATAAGAAAGGAAAATATATTTCATTTCAATTTTTGTATATTCTCTGTTTTCCGTTATTGCATATTTATTCATGTATAGTTCATATTTCTGTATATTTTTACTCGCCTTTCCTCTCCCTTATTTTACGTATTTTATATATATATATATATATATATATATATATATATATATATATGTATATATATATATATATATATATATATATATATATAAAAATAAAAGAATATCTAAGCTATAAATTAGATCTCTGATCTAAAGAAAATGTGTTTTCTTTAGCTTACTTAATTAATTTTTGACCGTAATTTACTTAAAGACTGTACTTTAATTTAAAGTTAAGCTATTCGACGCTTGAGTGGACTAATCAACGCCTCAACAATGGTCAACATCCGGAGGAGCTACAAGAGTCTTTAAATCCACTAAGAGGTAACGAACAGTATGGGAGCTTTCA
Source organism: Arma custos (assembly GCA_037127475.1). NCBI lineage: Eukaryota > Metazoa > Arthropoda > Insecta > Hemiptera > Pentatomidae > Arma > Arma custos. The sequence continues at coordinate 46,233,787 of CM073759.1, read as the reverse complement.
AAAATTTAAGTTTGGTTTCTATGTAAAGTTCATTAAATTGCAATTAATCGATATTTAAATATAAATTTATGATTATTAACATTTGAGAAAAATATTATTTAACATATAAAATACTATAGTTTAGATAATATTCTCTTTACATAGTGTAATCATATCATCTTATCTCTACCTCTTTATTCTGTCTATCCTATCTCTATATTTTAGAGCTGGTATAATTACTTATACATGGGATGTATAGGAAGTTTACATTACTGACAACACGGAAGCATTTATGGTTACAAATTAATTTTATAAACGATTGATTTACTTTAGGTAAGTCTATTATATAGTAGTAACATATTTTATGTTCACGAGTAACATTTAACCCACCAAGATAAGAAACGTTAGCAAACATTCAATAAATGAAGATATATTCCCATACAGTTTTCATAAACATTCGTAAACGAACAATGTAATGGAACAATAAAATGATGTTTTAAAATAAATTCCGAAAACAAACACACTTATGCATTTATGTATACATGGGAAACTAGCACCCCGCTTGAGGGTTGGGTATAAAATCTTGGCGTCAGTAGGCGTAAACTTTTTTGGCGCCTCCAGACAAGAGTTATTGTCGTCTCTTCGTAAAAAAATCGGAGTTTGCGAGATGAAGGGTCTGGTCGTTGCGGCAGTTTTCCTCAAGAAAAGGATTATTTATGATTAAAATTTTAAATTTGTATAAAGATATATATGTATGTATGTATATATATATATATATATATATATATATATATATATATATATATATATATATATATATAAATTTATCATTCTCGAAAATAATTTGAAGATCATATTTCTGCATTTTGAGTGTGTCAACTAAATAAAATAGTACATCTAAGTAGGAGTATTTTTGGCATAATGGCGCCGAAGTGTACACATAACATTTTAAGTGTTTCTCACTTTTTTTTTTTTACCAATTCTCCTCCTAATCACAAATTCATCGCTCTGAAATATTTTAATTACTAATATTTTAAGCAAAATAATTTTTTTTTCACCCAACTTTGAGGTACTCTGAATCAATCATGAATCTTCCTCGATTTTTTCTCTGCCCAGTATCGCTTACTTTCCTCATCGGAGATTTTGATCGTCTGCTTTGGTCTTGCCTCAAATCTTACCCTCTTGTCAAGCGATATGCTGTTGGAAGTTCGATCCCAAAGCATATTCTCCGTAACCTCTCATGTCTTTCTTTGCTTCCATAACCCTGTTTGGGCCAGTTTTTCTAAAACTATTTGAGAAATTCAAACAATCATTTCTTTAGCCTTTTTGTATTATTTTGCAGGATATGTCCACAGAAATTATTCCTTCGATTCCTCATTGTGTCAGAGATGCAGATGTCTTAATTTAAATAGTTATTTGTTGTTCTTTATTGGAGTAAACGTATTTTTATAATAAACTTTCAAGAAGGAGCCTCTGAAAAGCCTTGAACTCGTGACTAAGTCTGAGCTCCGATAAACTTTACAAGAAAGTAGCAAGAGAGAACGCAAACTGTCCAGTTCCATTATGAAATGTCAGCAATCAATAATGAAGATTGGTGGGTTTGGTGGAGTTTTTTTCAAACCTTGCAGTTTGGAATCTGGTTTTGTTGAAAGGCCCAAATGTTTCCAAGGCGCAGTTATTAGATCGCTGGTACGCACGAAATGATAACTGATACTAATGAGGCACCACAGCGTGTAATAATAATTGTCGGGCTTAGAAAAATGACTCTTCTTCTTATACCTCTTCCCAATTATTAAATTGGAACTTTTCGGTTTTATTTCATTTAAGTAATTATGTAAATCTTACATTTATCTGTCAAAATCCCAATTATACAGCAGACCTTTGAACGAAGAAAAATTGGTCTATTTATTTATTTTTTATTTTCCTTAATTGTTTGGTCCTCAGCGAATCAATAAACTATACAAAAAAAACCTCAAGTGCAAATGGTATGTTAATTTATCTGATATTGGCATTATATATACAATAAGGAGAATAGAATAAAATTAGTTTTGGATAATATGAAGTAATAACATCCACAGTATCTGTGACGGAAACGTTCTTCACTGAAACACGGTGTAATTCTGAAACAACGGTACTGAAAGTACCTGCGATACTGTTCCCTGCATAGTGCTGACTCCATTTTTCACTATCGGTATTGTCTACATTATTTAAAATAATAAATTCACTCAAGAATATTCGAATACTCTTCGCATCCTAAGTGCAACCTTGTTGAGCAGTATTCTATTACTTCAGTTTGTGAAAAGGAATGATAATAAACACTTCAAGTAGCTAAGCTAATGTATTGAGGGGGAAGATATGTTTGATGCAACTGAAATGAACAAAAATCAGATGATACGAACCATCATCAGCAACTATCAAATCAGTTATTATTGGCTACAAAACTTCAAACTTCACAATATCTTATAAAGAAATTGAGGAAAAACGTTGAATGAGGAAAAAAATAAACTTTGGCATGAGTTTTTTTCTCCAAAGTTGGAAACAAAGTAAATATAGCAATGAATATACATAGAGACTTAAAATAACTACTTTTTACGATCTTAATGTAATAAATAAATAAGAAACATAAACTAAAACGTATTCATATCATTAACTCAACTGAATAAATAAAAAATACCAAATATTAAACAAAAATAATATATGAAAAATGCCGCCTAAACAGCCAACAATAGTGTCATTATTTAAACTAGGTTATACTAGAGGAAAGCAGTTTTTATTTGGTGCTATTATTTTTCACCAGAATTTTATTGCATTTTTCATGATATTGACAATTTTGCATTTTAAATGGACTCAGCGATTTTTTTAAATCGTTCGGTCAGGCTTGGAAGGACATTTGCTTTTACGGCAATTTCAATCGTAGCAATAACTAGATTTGAGTTTAAGTGACATTCCGGATGTTTTAATTTTTTTTTTTTTTAGCAGATGGCCTTTTCGCAGTTATTTATCCAGTTAGTCGCCATGGAAACGCGACCCACTACTCCCTCCCACCAGCCTCCAGGTAATTAACCGATTGGAGCGATGGTCCACCCTCACTTCCCTTGGAATGATTGCTTCTCCGAATGGCTATTGAACCATTTTTCATCCCAGCGGAATCAGCTGTGATAGCCGTTTTGCATGCCACTATTTTTATATATATAGCGGTAATCATTACAACCATATAAAGATCCCAATCGCGACCCTATAAATATAAAAGTTCATATATCACACAACCCCACATCTCAACTATCAATAAGGCCCACATCAGAGGCTCATATCTCATCCCCTTTTACCTTAATATGGCGAACGTCTCTTTCCATATCGATTATAACGCCTTATTAAACCGCTATCCGACTTCTTCACAACAATATTTATGTTAGCTCTACATAATTTGTAATTATTATGAAATGAAACATTTTTAATTTCGAATAATATAATACATGAGGGGTTCAGGATCCAAAGCGGACAACTGCAAAATTTCAAAAATTAAATTTTCGCCATAGGATCGGTGAAGAGAACGGATTTACCTGACATGGATGCGACCCCTGGTAGCTCAGTAGAGTACTGCAACGGTGAAGCGAACGACCCGGGTTCGAATCTCGGCCAGGGCAAATCTTTTCTCTTCAAAACAAAAATAAATTTTCGCTCGTTTAGTCAAGCATTTCTTTACGCTCGCGAAACTTCAGGTTCAGAATCGGATTAAAACCATGAAAAATGAGGCGGCAAAGTGTCATTTTAGGCAAAATTGCTTAACTAAACAAGCGAAAAACGTGAAAAAGTCAATTTTTGAAGTATCGGAGTTATCCGCTTTTGAATTCTGAAAGCTCTATAAAATCCTAAAATTGATGTATTTTGTTCGAATTGATAATTTACTACTTTATATTCGACTTTAGTTATTGTTATTATAGTTTTCATTGATATTAAAGTCGGTTATAAGCGGTAGCGATTGCTGTTTCAAAACTAATCTTTATTAAACGTTATCATCAAAAAACATAAATTATATTGAATAAGTCATATTTTTATAAAATTATAAATTTATAATGTTTTTCTTTTAAATATTTCCATTATTGTAAAAAAAGTAAATACGGCGAAAGCACTTATAATTAAACGTAAAATGAAATATATGTGTATAATCGGAAAATGGAAAGCTGTATACTTGCTTTTATAAACGTTTCAATACTGACGTAAAATATGACATCATGGTAAGAAAATTGTTTAGTAAATATATAATGCAGTAATGAGATTTTTTCCCTCTTAGGATATGGCATTTAGCATGAAAAATATAATTTCGTACATTTATTTAATGTTTAAAATTAATTTCTTTGTAACCAATATTCCCTTAATGATAGAATTTTTCACACTATTTTTTCTTTTAACTGATCTTTCCTCTGTAGGAGGTTCTTTAACCTCACGATCCACTTTTAGTCCATTGTTTCTAAAACAATTATTCATAAAGATAGTATATTGTGCCTTGACAAAGGAGGAGATAAAAAAATATTTGCATTGCTGCTTATAGAAATGATTAGAGTCTATTTAAAAAAGAATAACAATTCAGTCCTACCAGATGATAACCTTTATTGATAAACGCAATTAATATAATAAAAATTATTACAAAAATAAATTGTATCTATCGTAACGATTTTAATAATTCTTGCTGTGGAAGCTACTAAGAATTTTTATAGACGGAAGGTTGTTAAATGACTGACTACAAAATAATACCAATAATATTTCTATTAATAACTACATAACATCCTCAATTGCCTTGCAAGCGCAATGTAATGATTATATTGAATATATAGATAAACAAATAATCTATATTTTTAATGCATTGGTTTTCAATGCAGGGGCCATTAGAAAATAAATATATTTTGATAAAGCGTAATTAGTCTCATGGTCCGAAAAAATGGCCCAAAAAATACTACCCCTACTTTGTGTGGTCTAATAATAATGTCGCTTGACTATTATAAATGTAATTCTATACAAGGGCAAAATGTTTTTAAATTGGTTAAAATTATATTATTATCACTGAGTTATAAATTAATGAGACATTATGTCAGTTAGTGAAAGTATAAATGGTATAATTCATTTCTGCTCCACAGATATCTCGATTTCTTTGGTCTTAATAATAAAAAGCAGAGGGGACAAAAACCAGGCCTCCTATTTTCAAATGAAATATTATTTTTGGATTAAGTAAATAAATTTTATATATTATAATAAGTGTTTACAAACTTCTTCGGATTTCAGAAATAAATAGCACGCCCAATCTACTGATTGGGAGAGCGGACAAGGTTACTTAGAATTGGCAATAAAGTTGACATCTCTAATAATCAAAATGACAACGTACAAGGTCACAGTGGAATAAAACATAATAAACTTTTTACGGTTCACTTCACTAATTTTTAATACTATTTATAAAATTATAAATTATATTTATAATTTTTTATAATTATTGGTCCGCTATTTAGATTTTTGAATATGTTGATTTTAATTTAACACACATCGAAATTGTTAGCACATGATGCTTATAATTTTGAAAAAATCTGTAATAGTCCGTAATAAAACTGACTTTTATAGGATAAGGGGGGAGGGTGAAGTTTCGGCCTTGTTCTAATAGTCTTCCCCACCCTCTCTCATAAACTACCCCTGGATCCGTTCCTACACAATACATATTCACACCAAATATCACTTTATTAAATGTTATTGATTTTTGTCAAACCAGCAAATACATACAGGTATGGTGGCTATAATTTAATTCATTGTACATAAATAATCGCTCGAAACGCGTTGAATTTAGGTTTCTCCTTTAAAGCCAGTGATACCAGATTATTAAAAACGTAAGTTTAATCTTATTTGTTATTAATGTTATGAATTTAATACTCAAGGATGTGGAGTGTCAAGGATTAATTTATAGACCATTTCTCGTTATTGATAATTCTAAATACATATGGTAAAATCATATAGATATCACAGATGAGCTTAGAATAGAGAGTGAAGATTTATTAAATAGTCAGAAATTGACGCTGCGGTTGTCGCAAAGCAGGGATTGCCTGCTCCGGTGGCTGTGGATGTCTGTGCTCATGTACGAACGGAGCCCCCGTCGAAGACAACACCGATGAAGATGAAAGTTTAGATTTCGATGAAATTTAATGTTCAAGATACATCATGAAACACTAATTATTTAATTTTCAACAATAAACATATTATTTTTAACTGCAAACATTTCATTTTTAACAATAAAAACTTTTTTTTTTAGTTTTCCATCTCCCCCCCCCCATATCTCCTTAAGCATTGGTCCTAGATAAAACGTGTATAAAACCTTTTTTATAAAGAATTTTATGTAGATTTATTTAGTTTATCAACATTTTTTTCACTATAGGCAGTATTTTCGAGTTATTAACAAAAAACTGAAAAAAGGGACCTTTAGAGACCCCTACACCCTTAGCTTCATCCCCATCCCTCAGTACTTATAGTATATTGTTCAGGACACATTCCCCTGAAGGTGTGCCAAAATTGGCTTCTACATGAATTATTTCCGCTATAAGGTAATTTTTGGTCTTCGTTGCCTGGACTATAGATTTAGAAGAAATGAATCGAGAAAAAGCTGGAGGAAAAGTTTAATTTTATCACCACGGAAAGAATTGAAAAAAAAATTTAATAGGCAGGCATGAGGACTGCCGACAGAAGTGAAAACTCAAGACTTTGGAATAACTGTGTTCTTTTTTGAAGCTATAAATAGATTTAATTATTTAAATTTAAATTTTTAAATTTAAATTATTAACATTAGCCTGGCTTCTCATGTACTGACTCTTCGAACAATGATTATATACATTTTCAAGCAGTTCATTTATTAATCAAAACGAATGATGGCTTGCACAAGCTCAGTACAAGATATGAATTATTTAATTGAAATAATAATTAGTGTATTTGCGTTTACATGGATTTTATTTTCATTTTTAGCATTATTATCATCATTAAGTTCAATAATACTGCAATTATTTGTACTTTCAATCATTTGATAAAACAAGAAATTTAACTATTACAAATAAAATGTTATAGAGGAAATGAAAAGTTCAACAAGTAATTAAGGTTTTAAATTATTATTAGTATCAATTGTATAAATATCAAACCAAGTTTTAGATAAATATAATTATTCTTATATGAGTGGAATTCCAACCTTTGAACTAAAGCAGGCTAGAAGTAATGTGTTGCTGCTGAGTATGTTTCTGACGCGGAGCTACAAGTTTATCCCCTACAAAAAGTCGCTAAACGCAGCTGCAGAAGATTACTATTCAAAAAGTAGGAATATATATGTGGCCGAGTGTATTCCCTAGTTGGGAAAAGCTGAAGTTTTAAAAATTCACGTCTGTGCAAAATTATTGGTAAACAGCAAGATAATGTAGATCGGTTACAGCCTGAAGAATTTCTCTTCTTAGCTTAAAATATGATATTTTGAGTTCTTTTCAGATATTCGAAGCCATATGAAAAAAATGAAGTTTATCTTCCTGAAGCAAGTTTTAGAAAACATAGAAAATACTTTAAAATTTCAGGGCGATCATTTTAAAACTTATCGATGAAAAGGAATATTTAAAATCTGAATATCAAGATCAAATCCTTTTATATATAGAGTTTATGTATTGTGATTTTATGTATGTAACACTTTTCATTTACCATATTTTTTTTATTTAGGAATGTATCAATTTTAATTCCAGTACTTTTTTTTTGTTGCTAATAAAAAATATGACAGTATTCGGTTTATAATTACGTTATAAATAAATTTTTCAGAATCAGCAATGATCCGAGTTTTTTCTAATAAAATTTCATAATAGTTTTTAAAAAATTAATAAAAAGAGTGCTAAAACTTAAATTGCGTTTCTAAAATTATTACTACCAAAACATTGTACTAACATATCATTGATTCCAACTCTCCTAATTCCTATAAGAACGTTCCTACTAGAAATAGAAGGGGAGTCAGTTACCGATCGGAATGCTATCGCACTTAAGTACCACGTTTCAAAAACGAGATACGAACCTTGCAGATAAGCCCATATCGGTCGTTGATGATGACGTTCTTCTTGAATGTGTGAAGAAGTAACCACATGCAACTGCTCGTGATATATCGGCTCTATATGTATGTAGATACAGCCGCTAAGAGCACAACTTTCATAGGGAGTTGTTTAACTAGAGCTTATTGCATACACGTGCTTCTCCCTCCATTTTCCACTTCAGAAACTTGTGTAGCTCTGTGTTTGATAGCTTACAAAAACTATTAAAAATAAAACTATTAATCTTATAAGTAAATCCATCTGAAAATTTTATTATAAGGTTTGAAACCCGAAATTGCTTTATAAAAGTTCAAATAACTGATAAAGTAATATGATGAGGGGAGACAAATTCTTTTGTGAAATATTGAATTCCACTTCAAATCACTTTTAACCTAACCCCCTAATTAAGACCAAATTCTGCATTTATATTGGAGCGGAGTGATTCATGGGGAGCGGAGTGGCTCAGTGGTAGAGCACTGTGTTGCCGAAAGTTCTGGTTCGAATCCTGTTGCTTGCAAGACTTTATTCTGTTAGCAGCCAGAGATTGATTGTATGAGATCCAAGACCCTCTTGGGGCTTACCGAGCCTCTATAAAGTGGGTACCATAAATAAAGGGGAACATCTTGCGGTTGAGCTTGATATAGGACAAATTACCTCCCTGCACAGCCGTTGTCCATGAAACAGTACAGTCTCTACCAAGTACTGAATCCGAGACCTTTCACGGGTTGTGGGAGATAAAGGCTTTTTTATCCATTTATATTTTTACATTTTCAAATATTTTAATATGAACTTTGTGTTTGTTTTCTTCACATCATGTTTTTTTGCTCCTACAAAATAACAATGAAAATATTATTAAAAAAGCTTTTACTTGAGGTATTCGAAAGTTTCGCGTGAGATAAAAAGAAAAAAAAAATGTTATTGGTGAAGCAAAGCATTCCTGTTTTAATGATGGTATTGAAATTATCTTATTGCTCTTGAGACATTTTTTAGAAGCTTGAAACTTTTTTGATTTTAACTTATGTCATTAGCGACCATCAGCTTCCATTGGAGTATAATTCCAGTGACACGGCTGGGAAAGGGGACAGGGGCCTCCCGGACTCCTGCTTTGCCCTCATTCCTAGGGAAGAAGCTTAGTTCGGGGACCCAGGCAAATTGTAAATAGGGTTTGAATATGTACATTATTTTATTTATTTTTATTTTTATTATTTTTTATCTAGACTTTATTTTACTATCATTTTTGCATTTATTTCCTTTTATTACTGCATGTATATATTTTTCCGCAAATATATATTTTATGACATTCACTTTATTATTAATGTAGATCGGTTATATGGCTATTATTCATAAGGCTATTATTCATATGGCTTCGAATATCTGAAAAGAACTCAAAATATCATATTTTAAGCTAAGAAGAGAAATTCTTCAGGCTGTAACCGATCTACATTTATTATTTTATTTTGTTTATATCATTTTTTGTTTTTTATGGAAATATTCAAATATAATTTGAAATAACTTGTCGTTTTTAAAATGTAACTTGTATTTTTGCTTGAGAATGAAGTTTTATTTCCCTCTTTCGACCCAACCCTACGACAGACTTGACCGAAAATTGCTACAATAAATGGTTAGGTAAAAAAAAGTGTTTGTATCAGAGGAATACGCGCTTCCATTCAAGTCATTTTTTAAAATATTTTATTTTTAATTATTTAATATAAAATGGGTAATTCATTTTATAACTAGCATATAAATTGAATTTGCACTATATTTAAACTGTTACTGAAGTTAGATTTTTATATGCCAGATAAGCGCGACCTTTAATCATTGCATCAGTGTTTACTTTTCGATTTCTTGAACATGTTTACTTTATTTCAGTGCGCTATCTTAGTTTATTATTATTTGATGTCATTATTTTTATTTATTTTTTTTATTACATTTTTTTAAAATTTTAATAATGCTTTGGATGTGTAATCTGTGCTAAAATAAATAAATAAAATAAGAAATAATTTTTAATTATATTTTTATGTGTAGGTATTGTCATTTAAAAATGTTATTCTGTATTTTTTCTGAGTTCCTTGAGAAGCTATATGTATATAAAAAACACCAAAAAACCGTTCTATGTAACAACTATGTTTATTGTAACTAAACTTTTATTGCAATTTTAAAACATATATAATATACACACACACACACACACACATATATATATATATATATATATATATACATTTTTTTTTTTTTTTGAGAATCGCTAGTAAACTGCACTAATTCTTCATAAATACACAAGATTTAAAATAGGTTGTTTCTGATTTTCACTATCTCCTTCATTGATTGCATTTGTTATTTTTTTACTGAAATTTGAAAAAAATATCATATATTTGTTGATTGTGGGAAATGCAAGAAGGTTGATATAAGTAATAATAGCCAATAAAATGTTTAAATATTTTATTTTGTATTTATTTATGAATTTTTAAATGAGTTAAACCACGTGACCAGATGTCAGTACTAGCGTAAGGAAAACTATGTCAGTAGTTGTGGATTAATAACGTATTGCCGATTACTCTGGCATTAACGGAATCCGTATTACTTCAGCGAGAAGTTGGCGCGACCACCTAAGTTTACAGTTTCGCGTTCTTTCGCTTTTAATAAGCATAAAGCAAGCATTCCGCACAAAGAAATGCTCTCCATGGTGTATTGACGATGATTGGTGTAGAAACTCGGGTAGAAGTTTGGACGCTAGACGAGACTAATCCGGCTGCTCTTAGGCCGTTGCTGAGACCGTTGCTTAGACGGACTAAGGTTTGTCTTGTCTATTGCCTAGCAAATTTCTCATAGTGTGGACATAGCTTTAGAACAGCGATTTTCCGCTTTGCAACCGTTTAGCAAGGCAAGCTTAGACCACATTTCTGAGACCAGGTGTAAGCACTGGTTTAGTAGTGTGGACATAGCCTAACACTTTACAATGCAAAACATTTCTCAGTTTGTAGATATTTTACTATTATTTCATCACTTCCTGTTATTGGTAAATATTTTCTTCGGGTTATTGTTTGTGGATCGGCAAAAAAAAAAATATATATATTACAGATAGAACTTGCTGAAAACATGGCACATGTTTTATTTTTTTGTTATGTGAGAATGTCTTTAGACGCGTTTAGCAACTTTTGGCAGAGGTTAAACTTGTCGGTTAACGTCAGCAACTTGCTTGGCACTGGCGACGCCTGGAAGCCTGAGCATGAGTTATAAAATTTATTTTAATCAACGTTAGTTTAAGGGTTAGAAGTCGTTAGATAAAATAATGTTTATGTTTATTTAAAAGATCGTTTAATAGTTGTGCAATTGATATTAATAATCACTAAAAATGCCAATAACTGGATGAACTTTTCGTTTCTTCTAAAAGGTTTGTCATGCCTATTTAATTTTGTTTTCCTATCAAATACTTCTTCACCTTTTGATTAGGGTAAAATGCCATAAGAAACAAAAAACTCACAAGTATTCATATCGAATTGAAAGTGTTCAAGTTTTATTATGAGACATTGATGGCAGCTAGATCTCCATCATTCAATAAAAAGCGGAGAGAACAGCTGTTAACTGTTTCAAACGTCATTTGATTCTATTTGTTTTCTGTTCAAACAGTTCACTGTACCAACATTAGCTCAGCAAAAACAACCGTTCTAAGCGCATACGTTATTCAAATTCAAGGTTCACCAGATCTGTTATTGCACCAATCAAAACTGGCATCATTTGAACGTTTTGATTGTTTTATTTGTGTTTTAATGGGAATATCAATGGAAGAGATCAGGTTGAGCAAAATCAATCATCAAAAATATATTTTAGAAGTTTCCGATTTCATTTATTTTTGTTGATAAATAACCTACTAAGTTCGCATATGATTTTGATGAAATTGACTCTTATTCATGTCTCGTTGCTTAATTTTTTCAAAATACATAAAGCAATATATGAGCTGTTATTTTTCATATATATAAAATATATGATCATTTTTTCATAATTGCGATATCTAAGGGTTTCTATTTGAATTAGTGTCCAAAACATTGTGCATGTTGCGTAAACATTGTACTGTCGGAAAAGTCAAATAGAACCAAGAAAAAATGAAAATAAAAGAAGAAAAGTGAAGAAATATCCTTTTTATAAGCTATGAATGAAAGAGATCACTACTAAATTATGTAGGTACAGTCGCAGAAAACCTCTTGGCTTACTTAAGGCTTAACTCATTTTTCGAATATTCATGATTGAACTCATTCCATTATGTATGTGCTCTTCACTTTCTCATTTTTTATTTTCATTCTCTCTTTTTTTTTAAACAAGAAATACTGCAATGACAATAAACCTTTTTTTTTTTGTTCCGCCGACCCGAAACCATTTTTGAAATTCAAGGTGAAATCGAAAATCAAGGTGGATGAAACGTTAGTGAGCAATATATTGCAACGAATATTGCGATTGTTTGGCGTGATAGGATTCCAAGAATACCTCTTATATTCATTTTTCGATTTGCTAAAAGTAAAATAAGTTTTTATAAATTTGACATTTATTTGTTTTTATGCCAAATACGGCTGCAGTTGTGTTATTCCCGCAAATAGTTTTATCCGATTCATCAAGCCTTAAACAGTGACTCATGGAAATATGATATTTGTTTAGCAATGCTGATTTTTTTCCTAGTTATGAAGGAAACACTAATATAATACAAAATGTCATTTTAACTCCTCTCCCTTAGAAATGTGAGTTCTTGTTTTCTCTACTATGGATTAGGGAAGAATGCGCATTGTTTCTTCAAGTATTATTTTTAGTTTTGTTTACATAGTTACAAAATGTTCCCCTATATCAGCAAATATTTTTTACCCAGCAACAGCTTTTGGAAAGCTTGAAAGTGGAAGAAAATTATTGGGGTGAGGGTCAAAAAATGTATGTATATAAGTAAGTATTGAGAAATGTTTATTAACGAGCCAACTTTTCGACCCACATTGCAGGTCTTCTTCAGGGCTGTCGCAGGGAGTGCGGGGGGGGGAGAGGGTCCCGCTGTAACTCCGCCACTAACTCTACTCACATCACTAACTGAGGGGGGCTTTGTGAATAGAGTTAGTGACGGAGTTATACCGGGCCCCCCGCGCCTCCCATAGACAGGCCTGAAGAAGACCTGCAATGTGGGTCGAAACGTTGGCCCCTTAATAAACATTTCTCCCTACTTAAGAGAAATTTTATAATCTCCACCCGGATCATTTTCTTCATACAAGGTCAACTATTATTGTTAATCACGACTATTTTAAAGTAAACTAGTACAATAAATGGCAAAGAACAAAGTATCATTCATTTGCTAGGAAGAAAATTAAACTTGGCTCCTTAGCTTGTGAGAAATCGAAATCATCAAATATGAAAATATTCATTAAAACATTAGATATCTCGGTGTCTCTTCAATCGTTTATTATCTTAAATATTATGAATACTAAAAAAAAAAAAGAAAAAATGCATCCATAATAGTCTTGGGTTCAGATATGGTAGAGATTTAACTGTTTCTAAAATGGATGTGCAGTGAGGTGATTTGTCTGAGATCACGCCATATTTTTGGAAGTTTGGAAGTTCCCACAGGGTCGATCTACGGCTGTTAATAGTAACTTTGTTTTACGTAATTTATTTCGGGCGAATTGAATTTAATTATTGATTAGAATAATTCTTGTTGTCCACTGATAACCCCCAACAAATCTACCAAGGTGCATCATCAAGGGCTTGAATCAAGCGTGAAAATAAAAAGAAAGTGATATACCTATTTCACATACCGTTAACGAGGACTGATTGTGGAATTCATCAGTTTAGGAAGTTATTTTCAAACCTATCCATTTAGCTAAAAGTAATCAGAATGTTTTGATTTTTAATAACAAATGATTCTTCTGTTGAACATTGAGTCATTTCACAGAAGAGTCTTTGTCCATGACAGATCGCTCTTTGGAAAAAAAAGTCGAATTGTATATTTAAAACTACAAAAATAAATTTACAAACTCCATCAGGAGCATTCACAATGAATTAAAACTTTGCACATGGAGGTTTGAGTTGGAATGTACTTTAATATCGGAGAATACCTAGCACCTATTTCGGAACCTAGCACTAAACCTATACAGACAATATAAGGAGCTGAATTATAATTTATATTATATTTGTTATGGTGCCAGAGTTACAAGCATTGAGGATTTTACGAGGATCGTCGAATTGAAAGGGTTAAAATAAAGAAAAAAGAAAAATGAAACGAAAGAAAATGAATAATTTAGTGGAGCCCATTGGACTATCTCTGATCATCTAATTAATCCTTTTTACAGTTATGTAGATGAGCCTTTCGTAATGACTTCCGAGCTCCTAGCTTTTGTTTAACAATTGTTGAAGTTAGTGAAAAGGGTGAGCAGTTTTGTATAGTTTAGGTCTATAATACGGAATCCAAGTTAGAGTTATGTCAAAATGGAGTAGTAATTAATGATACGCTATTTAAGGTTCTAACTTGCCAACTATGATGGTGTTAGGTAGAATAGTGTTAAGCGATCTTGTAGGCCACAAAGGCATGGATTTACTTTGAAGGGTTAATATGTTTTGTAATAATTAATAGAAATTCCTAATTAGATCATTATGCATATTCAAAAGCTAACACACATGTTCTTTGTTCATTTAATGTCACTTTAAGCTGCTGTGGCTAATTGGACGATGCTACATTAGGAGCTCTAGATTTTGCCTATCCTGGTTTAATTACGATAGGGATTTTTACCGAGTAGCTAACATCCCTTAACGTCCCTTACGAAGGACGGCATAACCAAGGATTTTTTACTCCCTTTAAAAAATCCTAGGACCATCTGCCGGGCTACGAACCTGCGATGTTGGGCTTAGTAGTTTATTATGCTAACCATTAGATCACAGGTCGTCCCTCTAACACACATGTATCATGTGCTTACGTGGAGAGGTTAGTTGTTAAGATGGGTAAAGGAGAACGTATGATTATTTTATTAGCTCGTGTTTATGGAACCAAAAATTATTGAATATTTCCACCACTTTAATAATATGTATCATTGATCTCTTCCAAAATCTCCAATATATTTCCAGCTATTTTTGAGAAAATCTTTGATAACATCTCTTGAATATGTCATTCTTAAATTGTTTGCTACAATGTAGTTCTCTATTTCATCAATTATAATAACATTCTAAAAATTAAAAACAAGTATATGAGAATAATTGAAAACATCTGAATAGTAATCGTAAAAAAAAAAATACCAAGAAATATATTAAATACTGTACATAAAACTAATTAAAGAAAAAAGAATGAAAAAGGATTGAGGAAGAAGAGGTTCGTGATAATAATTCACAAATGTTCTGTCTATTTCAAATTCAATATGAAAAGGAATATTAACTACTACACTATTTGAATTATTTTTCCTTTTTAACTAAATACATTAGAGCAAGAATAATAAGAACAAAGGATGTGACTTTTAATCTATTACATGAAATTATTGGTCTTGGAATTACTTAAATGAAATAAAAATTTTCCTTTTAAACCAATGTAAGATTAATCATGTATTGTTAAATGAGCTAAATTGAGTTAATGATAATTGGGAACTTATAAAAAAAATATAATGAAAAAATAAACTAACTTTCGGAACCCAACTGAAATCATAAATAATTAAAAAACATACTGCTAATGCGATTGTAAATAATTATTATAAACTGTAATGTAAGGAAGGAAATCCTGAAACTAAAACCTATCACAAATACCGTTACAAAAAAAAATCACCAAAAAAAGAAAGCAATTATTTGAACTCCCCTATTTGAAATCCTTCGGATCTTTTAGAAATAAATTGCTCGGCCAATTTCCTGAGGAGGATAGCGGGCAAGGTTACCTAAAATTGGTTACAAAGTCAACCTCTATAATAATCAGAACGATAATGCCCAAGTTCGTAGCAGAGTAAAATATAAGAATTTGATTTACGGCCCAATTCAATAATATTTTCTATTACTATACTCATTAAGATATTATATACTGAAGAAACATCACATTATCTCCTTGTTATCCTCTCCATCAGTGTATTGTGCATTTCATTGTATTAAAATAATTTAAATAAATCATGATCGGGACGTGGAGAAATTTACTTATTCTTATTTACTAAGATCTAGCTTACCCGCGTTGCTGTGGCTGTGATAATAGTTTTAAAAAATATGTTAAAATTTTAATTTTAAAGAAATAATAAGTAAATTTATTTAAGTACTTGGGATCTTATTTGGATACTACTGGGTCGTCTGAGTATGGAGTCAGGAAAAAGGTGGAGCAAGCCCGAAAAGCTACTAGAATGCTAAATCCGGCCCTATGGAATACAGAGTTATCCATAGATAATAAACGTCGTATTTTTACAACCATTGTCGAATCTATTCTGACTTATTCTTCGGAAACCTGGACTATGAGCTCCCGTCTGTACTCAAATGTGCAGGCGGTTGAAATGGATTTCTGGAGGAGGTGTCTCCGTGTCACTAGACTGGATAGACTAAGAAACGAAGAGATTCGACAGAGGATGGATGTGAATATATCAACAAATGAAAGGATCGGAGCACGCCGCCTAAGATGGTTCGGCCGTGTGAAGAGAATGGCGTTTGAATGTTGGCGGAACAGAGTGCTGGATTGGGTTCCACCAGAGAGGGGAAGACGCGGACGGCCCAGAATCAGGTGGATGCAGGGGGTCCAGGAAGAGATTGGTGGTAGGGGTCTCCAGGAAGAGGATTGGATGGATCGAGAGGTGTGGAGCTCTGCTCTTACAGGTTGAGGCAACCCATGTTGGAACGCCTATAATAATAAATAATGAATGAATTAAAAAAATTAATTAAATAGATTTTTTATTTTAAATTTTATTCATCTTTTATCTAAGTATATTAATAATAAATATATAATATAGAAAATTCTTAACTGATATTTAGTTCTTAACTAATATTGAAATTAGTTTAATGATTGAGGTATATAATGATTGATTTTTAATTATAGCTATTAATGTTATTTTAAATTATAAATATTTATTTAAATTTAATTGAGCGCTAATCGATGCACAATATTTTTTGTTAATCTTTCCTTTGCTAATAGAAATAGATTAGATAGTTTGCCAGCACGTGAGCATGCAACATATAATTGCCCATGGTAGAATCATGGAGTTTTTAAGTCCAAGCCGCAAATGGGCATTGTCATCATCATCATCATCACTGGCACTACAACCCGATACGGGTCTTCGCCGCATCAAGACGACGCCTCCACTCATCTCTGTCTTGCGCCAGGGTCTGCCAAGCTCTGGTGTTGAGGAGCTTCTTTGCGTCGGTTTCGACTTCATCTGCCCATCTCAGTTGTGGCCGTCCTGTGCTTCTCCTCCCATCCACATAACCAAAGAGCAGCTTCTTGATAGGTGTGCCCCGCCCATCGTAGCCTTGAGATCCTTATAAATTGTACCACATCTGGCTCCCGAAAAATCTGGTACAACTCTACATGGTGTCTATGCCTGTAGTGGGCGCCGTCCCTTACAGGTCCAAACATTCTTATCAGAATTTTTTGAGACTTGTTGATGGTCATAGCAAAAGCCAAGCGCAAAAGAAACTGAAGTTTTTTGAACGGTATTATGGGTTCTAATGGTATTATTATTAACAGGACGATTTCTCCTTTAATCTTTTCAGTCAACATGGGTGCTTCCAATGTCCAAACGTGTACGATTGCATAATTTAGGAGGATTCAAATTGCGCAGATGAATAGTAGGAGAACCGATCTTCAACCGAATATTGTGTGGTTCCCAAAATTTACGGCTTGGTTTTCATCAATAATAGTATCGATTGATTTAAAGGACATTAGATCACATGGTAATTTTCTGGCAATGTGATGGATTGTTTATTTGGATGCAGCTCTATTTCACCGTTTCCAATATCCAGCAATAGTTTTGAAAATAATTGTCCTGATGGATCATTTTGTAATTGAACTCGCATGTTTATGGTTAATCGAAGTGTTTCGACATTTCGCCATAAAAACGATTGTTATAAACATAAAAAGTAGTGCGAGGAATGACTGGCTATGTCTTTCGGAAATCACCAGTAGTAATAGAACAGCTTGTCGTTGTAGTTCAAATGTTTTATTGTTCTACCATGAGAATAAATAAATTAATTTTATGTTAAGAAAAAGTAAATAAACGCTTATATAATGAATATTCGTATAACTTAGGTGAATAAACATAAATAAATGAACACGTGTAAAAATAATTATAGCATTATGGTTAAAAAAAAAATATAATTTTGCAATAAAAATATCGCGGTCATTAATCGGAATGAAATATAGCCTATATTTTAAGTTGGACAAAATTACATATCTGTGCGAAATTTCACGAAAAACGGTCCAGTAGATTAGCCCGGACAAACATCGTGACAGGAGATTTTTATTTAGTAAGGTAAATTTTGAATTTGAACCACTTGAAAAAAAAGATATTTTGAAAACCAAAGTCGACCATTTTCGATATAAAAATTGTTTTTGCCTAATACCGTTTTATTACATTGGAATTTTATGAAATGAAAATGGTTTTATGGTCTCTATTAAGCATTTTACATTCTGCTATGTAACAGTGGCACAACCGCCATCTAGTGACAGTCGGGAGTGACTAGCAGCTGATGTTGATACTTTTATATTTCCTTCAAGGAAGCGTATTTTTTGCAGTCAACCTCTAACCAGGCCTCATGGAATTTAAAATAGAATGTTATGCTCTACCTTATAATTAAACACACACACACACACACACACACACACATATATATATATATATATATATATATATATATATATATATATATATATATATATATATATATATATATATATATAATTAGGTACCATCTCCTCTGAGTGTTAGAAGGGTTATTTAAAACATCGCCAACAACATTCATTTTTTATTTCTTCGTTAGTAAATTTCTTAAATATTAACGATTTAAATCATTTTAATGATTTAATAATGTCCTGGATGTGAGTCCTTCAGATACCTAAGAGGGATGCTGTCAAGAAACAACGACATGACAATGGAAGTCAAGGCTATAATTACAGCGGGCAACAAGTGTTTTTATAGTCTACGGGAGGTCTTGAAATTGAGGAATCTCTCCCGTAAAAATAAAATAATAATCTACAAGACAATCATATGCCGCGTAGTTACATATTGCAGCGAGACATGGGTCCTAACAAAAGCAGCAAATTCTCTTAGAATTTGGTAAAGAAGAGTATTAAGAAAAATATTGAGGAAGGTGAGAAATTCAGAATGAGAAGTAATGCAGAACTGATGGAATTGCTAGCGGAGCCAGACTTAGTCACGGTCATTAGAAAGAGAAGGCTTGTTTGGCTGGTTAGGTCATGTTGAACGCATGGATCCGAAGAGACTCCCTCCAAAAATGGTGTGTGATAATCCGGGAGGAAGGAGAAAACGCGGGAGACGAAGATTGAGATGGATGGAAGATGTGGAAGAGGACCTGCATAGGATGGGAGTGCGGACATGGAGGAGGTTAGCTTCGGATAGAGCGGAGTGGAGCAAGCTGTTGGAGGAGGCCCAAGTCCTGCAAGGACTGTAGCGCCAGACTGTTGTGAGTGAGTGAAATATTAAAAATAAATATTTACGACATCTTATACAAACATTTAAAATATGTTTTAAAACAGGATTTATGAGGAGTCATGATCAGAAGCGGAATAATAAATCCAAAATTTCAAAAATTAATTCCCTCACATTTTTCGCTATTTTAGTCAAGTAATTTTATGCTACCCAAGAGCTTCATGTTCAGAACGGGACTAAAAATATGAGAAATGAGATGGAAAAGTGTCCTGTACAGACAAAGTGAATTTTTGAACTTTTATCAAACTTTATAACTTTTTAGAAGTTACCCACTTTTGAATCTGTACACATTAAAAAAAATATTTAAATATCTCAGTTTATATAGTTCATTAAAACATATATACTTTATTATCTAAGAAAAAATTCTGATTTAAAAAAACAAAACATACTTAGCTGAAGGGTGAGCGAATCATAATGGTACGTTCACACGTTAATGCTAGGGGTTCATACAAGACTGAAAAGGCAAGGAACTGCTCGACGCTTTCGCCTACTTCAACATTTACTGGACAAACGCCCTAAGATCCCAATTAGTTACAAAAGACTCATTTACATGACAGTTATCAGTCCTATTTGGACATACGGAGTTGAGTCTTGGGGCTCTACTAAACCACCCAACTCATCACGTATCCAATCCTTACAATCCAAAATCCTACGTAAAATCCTCAATGCTCCTTATTATGTCACAAACAAACTCATCCATCATGACCTTAATATCCCGAACCTATATGTTGGCCCAAACTTGATCCCTATCCTTCCATGACAAGCTCCTTTCCCCCTTTCAATCCGCTATTCTCTCAATTTGCTTCCCATACTATTCCTAATAACCCTCCGAGGCGTCTGAATAGAAGATGGCTTGGAGACCTACTATAGAACTTTATTGGAGTGCTACCGATGAGTAGTTTCTCCACAAGTGTTTTTTTTCATGTAATTTGTTCACATTAGCAGATTTACTTGTTGTAATATTATTGCAGTTGTAAATATTAATAAATTAATCTAAAAAAAAGCAAAAAAAAAAGCTATGGTAATTTATTATTTTCAAATAGTATTTCACACTTTTTACAAGACAATAAAATAAAAACGATAGGATATTTAATACAGATGATTACAATACAAACGATTGTAACAAAAAAAAAACTTTTTAAACAATGGGCGACTTAAAGTGTCATTGAAAATATACTGTAATTATGGCATTATTGCCTTAGTAAGTGAACATTCAATTTTTAATAATTGAATTTGGGGAATGATATTTAATATAGAGCAGCTTGAGAGCTCTTGAGTATCCACAAAACGTTAGTTGAAAAAGCGACGAAAGAAGAGCAGTTTGCAATATACTGGAAATTGTTCTCTCATACACGTGCTCAATTATCGACCGTCGTCCCACTCACATAAATCCTAATTTCGGTTTGTTAATCCGGGGCAAGGTAGGGTAACGACATTATAGATCCACTGTAATTTATCACTATTAAGGTTATTGAGCAATAGTTCTGTCATTAACATTAAATCGTAAATAGCTATCAAATTCTTTAAAAAAATAAACTAAAATAAGCGAAAAAAAGGAACTCAGCTATTTTACGCCTTAATTGTTACCAATACTCTTTTAATATTAATATTGCAATATATGTTTCCTTAGATTTAAATTTTTTATATTTCGAGGTCTTTTTTTGTTTTTGAAATAATATTTTTCTCTAGTACTAATTACTTTCATCGTTTTTAATCTAGTTCGAGTTTTTTAATCGAATTTGGAGGTTGAAATCAGGAAAACACATTTTCAAAATATATTGACGATAGATTTAAAATAAAATGATGAATTCGATTGAAATATAAAAATGATGGATTGAATTGGTCAGGAGGTGAAGTCAATTTTAACATAAAAATTGAGCAAAACTTAATTTTTATTAATCATGCCAACATTACGGCCAACGTTGTAGGCCATCTTTAGGGCAAATAGGTGCGGTGACTTGTCACAACACTTTTAACCGTCAACAAATATAAAAATGATATTATAAGCTAATTTATTACTATTTTGAACTAAAAAAATCCACAATAAATTAAAGCAACTAAAATAAATAAAAGTATCTAACAGCTTTGTGAGGTAATTAAAAATGACTAAAATGTATAACTACTAAAAATTAAAAAAAATTGATAAAAACATTAAGCGTGCTAAAAACAGTTCTCGGTAAATGAAACCTCTTGAGACTGTTAAAATTGCATTAAAACAACTGTGAAATTAAAACTTTAAAAATGTACAATGTGCAGTAAAAGAGACCTTTTCAGAATGTTTCCTAGTTTAAATTAGCAACCCTCAGTCCTAATACTCGAAGGGCTAAGAAAAAAAAGTCAAAATAATAAATATAATTTTAATGCAACAGGCATGAAATTTTTTTTTCTCATCCTCAAAAATTGTACTCACAAACAATTACAAATTCCTGTGCATTAAAGAATATAACCAATTTTATTTAATCATCTCACAATACTTATGTATAAGGCAGAAGAATATCTGTACATTGCAGTAATTTACAGTAGTACATTCAGTTATTTCTTAATTACATGGTTATTTATTCATTTTGTATAGTACATGTGACACGTACTACATTTTCTGATCATAAAAATGTACATCAATCTTTTGAGTTGCTCTAATTTTGCATTTGTAATTGTTTTTAAATTTATTGAAATCTACAAATGTAATATAACAATACAATAAGTAAGTAAGAATGATACATAATGTATAATTGCATGTAGGAAAACTACCAAGTGGTTGTACTCAAATAATTAAATAAACTTAAAAATTGAATGTACCTCATCACAGGAAATGTTGTTAGCTGAATCCAACAAGAGTTTCAGATCATAAGGGGCTTAAGATTTACTAAATATCCATAAGTTTTCCTCAGTATAGTTAGTATTCTTCATCTCTTTAAGTGCTTCCGTCTTGACCTATAGGAAAAAGATTCTTTAGGGAATAACTTTGTTTCTAGATACATTCTCGGGTTGGTCATTCAGTCATGTAAAAGTGCTACTTTCTCGAATTGGTCATTCAGTAATAATGACTGATAGTAAAAGTACTACCTCCTTTTTGAAAAATTCAACCTTCTACGCTCTCAAGTTCTCAATGATGGTGGTTTGGTGGAGAACTATTTTAGCGAAGGATTTGAGCCCGTCGAACACTTTTTTTCTTCCAAATTTTAAAAATTTACAAATGACATATTTAGACATATCTGATGTGTTTTTCTTCAGATTTCCTGTCAATTTCTCATCATTTGTGTAGATGGCTACAATCACACTGTACTAACAATTGGAAGAGATTGGTGTTCATCAAATCACAGATCTGATATGGAGTTTCTCTCTACCTTCCAGTCAGAAGGAAATGATCTTGAACTGCATCTCTATTAAATGATTGATGATCCATCTGTAGTTTCTCTTTACATATATATTTTATTGTTTTGATATCTTTAATTTCAATGAAATGTAATGCAGTGTCAGTATCTCAATCAAATAGTGTTTATCAATTGAGAAAATCCTGCAAATCATTTATATTTTCACCTTTTGTCAAATATATGTAGTAGGATATAGCTTGAAACTATTTTCCACTCAAGTATGTTACTGGGGAAGTTGGAGCTAGAATGTTAGTTTTTTAATTTGGCAATAAAATTCAAAATTTATACTCTTTGGGTTCTTTCTATACGATTGAAAAAAACAACACTGTTTTCCCCATGCAATATGTTCTTTGTAAGTTTTTGATCAGAAATTGTTCGCTATGTTCTGATATACCTGTGAAGCAATTTTTAAATATTATTTTAAACTTCTGATTGTGTTTAATTATCGGATCCTTACCAATCTACCGAACGTTTCAATCCGAACAAAGCTGTCTTATTCTTCTTGTAATAAAAGATAACGTGATCATTGGACGGTTTCATGAAAACATTAAACATTAAACAATGGGTATGCATTTAAATTTTGATCTAAAGCCAAAGAGGTTTATAGAAATTTTAAATTTTGCTTCGAACACTTTTATTTCGTTTAGACTAGAGGGGAAACTGAGACATGCAAAGTCGGTAAACCGGCACAATTTGATAAGCGTTACTGGTTACCGGCTTTGAATTAAGTAAAATTTCCTAGTTGAAACATAAACTAGTGTAAACTTAGAAAAAAATATCACAGTTTTCTAAGTTTACATATACTTTACTAATTTATATTTTATCTGGCAATTTCTAATAATGGCAGATCCTTATTGATTTTAATGGATAATGTTCCATTTTATTCACTCTATGGAACGAAACCGGCAACTGATTTTCTTCTATTCAAATTCGGCAAGTTCGAATTAAATTTAAATATTAGAGAAGAATTGGTTGACTGTAGCTTCTAATATAAGGAAGAAATAGTTGGGGTTGCAGTCAATAAAAACACCTTAATAAGTGTAACTTATATATTGTGTGCCGACGTTTCAGCCTACAATGTAGGCCATCTTCAGGGCTAAGAGAGAGAAACAAACAGAAAAACATATAAAAAACGTTGCAGTAACAAGAAAATGGTGACAAGTGCTGTAGTAATGTGGTACAAGTGTGGACATATTGACAGATAATAATAAAATTATAGATGATGAACAGAAATTAAAATAGTGATAGATATAATAATTAAAGAATACGAATATAAAATACAGAAAATAAATGTCCAGAAAGGATAAAATGTAAACATAATAGAAAGGGAAAGAAAAATGAGGAGGTAAACGGAAAGATACACAATGAGAAGATAAAATATAGAAAAAGGGGGTGGAATATGAAGGATTTAGAAAAACTAGTTTAATTATAGGTATAAATGGATTTGATACCAGACTTCTAGAGGTTACATAAGTAAAATGTAATAATACAAGCATATGTAGAAAGAAAAGATTGATAAATTTCTTTTTTGAGAAGAAAACACTTTATTGAAGCATTACAATCTGCCTGTTGTGGGCAATAAGTAATGGTGCTATGTAGCTACAATCATTCCATAAAAAATCAATAATATAAACAAAATAAATGCATAAATAAATATATACAAGGGAAAAAATATATGCAAAAATAAAGTAAAAAAAAATATATATATATAATAAAAAAAATATAATAATAATAAATAAAACATAAAAGAAATATACTGTACACATTCATACTCTATTTAAAATTTGCTTGGGGTCCCCGAACTGAGCTTCTTCCTCATGAATGAGGGCAAAGCAGGAGTCCGGGAGGCCCCAGCTCCCTTTCCCAGCCGCGTCACTGGCATTAAACGCCAATGGAAGCTGGTAAGGGCGCTTCACACACACACAGGTTGTGAGTGGAGAATCTGGCCAGTGCCAGTACTCCAAATAGCATTATTATAACAAGTCTCGAGGCCATTGCCGGTTTAGGCGGCGGGGTGGATTGTATGGATGTGTGGAACTGGATAATGACTGAGCCAGGGGATTGGGATGACAGACAAGGTTTTGGTGAAAGTTTGAGAATTTAGTAGGGATGAGGTCGAGGACAAAAGGAATGTTGAGATCATTATGGAGGGTTTTGTTGGAGACATAATAAGGAGCGTTGACAATAGTTCTCAGGACTTAGGATTGAAAGGATTGAATGCGTCTGATATTCGATTTTTTTGCGGTCCCCCACAGTTCTATTCCATAGGTCCAGATAGGTTTGATGATCGTCTTCTATATTAGTAGTTTATTGTCTATTGTAAGATGGGAGGCCCTACAAAGTAATCTGTATAGTTGGCTGAAACGTCTGTTAAGTTCTTGTCTTTTGAGTCTGGTATGAGGATTCCACGTAAGTCTTTTGTCTAGGAAGAAGCCAAGGTATCGTACTGTGTCGGAAATAGGCAGGATGGTTTCGTTGAATTGGACAGAAGGACATGTTCCCTTGCGAAGTGTAAAAGTCACGTGTTTGCATTTTTCCTCGTTGACTTTGATCCGCCATTGGTTACACCAAATTTCAATGAGTGAAAGGTTCCTTTGGAGGTTCGAGGAAGCCATTTCAGGATCTGGATGAGATGATAGGATGGCTGTGTCGTCTGCGAACGTTGCAAGGAAGGTTTCAGGAGTAGTTGGGATATCAGCGGTGTACAATATGTATAGGATAGGACCCAGGACGCTGCCCTGGGGGACTCCAGCTTGAATTGGGTAAAGATTGGAGTATTCGTTACCACAGCGCAATTGGACGTAGCGACCAGAGAGGTAGGATCGAAGGACTAGGAATAAGGATTGAGGTAACTGAGTTTTGAGCTTGAACAGCAAACCGGGATGCCATACCCGGTCGAAAGCTTGTTCTACGTCCAGAAATGCGCCTGTGCAGTACTGTTTGCTTTCAAGAGCAGAGGATATGTGAACGACAACTCGGAGACCCTGCTGGACCGTCGAGTGCCTGGGACGGAATCCAAACTGATGTAAAGAAATATCATTGGATTCGATTATTGGTAGGATTCGTTGGAGGAGGATCTTTTCAAAAATTTTGAAAAGAATAGGAAGCAGGGTGATGGGTCGGTATGATGAAGTTTCATTGGGTGGTTTACTAGGTTTAGGGAATAGAATGATGACGGAGTGTTTCCACAACAAAGGGAAGTGAGTTGTGCGAAGGATACAGTTGTATAGATAGGTAAGGAAAATAATTATTTTTTGAGGAAGATGTTAAAGGATCTGGGTGGTTAGAAGGTCATGTCCAGGAGATTTGCGGGCTTTTAATTTTTGTAACAGGCATTTGACCTCAGAGGATAAGGATAGTGGAATGGGTGAAGAGAGGAATTCATGAATATTGGAAACGTGCGTAGGGTTGGTTTCAGGATGTGGAATAAATGTATTTGAAAGGTGTTTGGCAAATTCTTCTGCTTTGTCCTCATCTGATGCAGCCCAAGAACCGTCTTCACGGCGGAGGGGATGGGAAATAGGGTGGTATTTAAGGATCTTTTTGGTAGCATTCCAAAGGGAATTATCAGAAGCGGATAGTGTGGAAAGATAGGCATTGTAGGTTTCGGATCTATAGGTTGTCAGGTTCTTTTTAACTAGTTTGGTGAGGTAGTTATACAGTCTCCGATCGTGAGGATGCCTAGTTCTTTGCCAAAGGGATCGGTAACGGCGTTTGGTAAGGATAAGATCCCTAAGATCTTGTGGTAATGGATTTTTCTTGCGGGGTTTGAAGGAAGGACGAGGTGAAGATGCAGTCCAAACTGCTTGCTGGATCAAATTAGTAAAGGAATCGACTGCATCATCTAACTCTTGGGGTGTTCTTAGGGAAACTGTGAGGTCAATGGTGTCGGATACAAGCTGATGAAAAAGGTTCCAGTCAACTGGTCCCCTAATAAATGATGGCGGTGGAAGTTTGGGTATTGGGGATACAGAAAAGGTAAGGATCAAAGGACTGTGATCTGAGGAAAGTTCATCAAGGCGTTCTATGGAATAGTTTAGGGGACCTGAGCCAGCATGGATAAAAAAGTCGAGTAGATCAGGATTTCTGTTTGGATCATTGGGCCAATATGTAGGAGTGCCGGGAGAAATAAAACTGGAGTTGTGGGAATTAAGTGCAGACAGTAGCATGCGGCCTCGGGAATTAGTAGTTCTTGATCCCCACTGTTGATGTTTCGCATTAAAGTCTGCACCTAAAAGGAAATGGATCCCTAGGGAATCGAGGAGAGAGCTGAATTGGGATTCGGAGATGGATTGGTTATGAGGACAGTACACCGATGCTAATGTGATAGGAAAGGAAAAGGTTTTGATTGAAACAGCTGTAGCCTGAAGGAGATCGTTTGAAGGTAGGGGAAATGACTGTTGGGAAAGGGATTGATGGACTATGACAGCAGTACCACCGTGAGCTTTTCCATCAGGATGGTCAGTCCGGTAGGTTTGGTACTGTGTTATGTTGAGCTGCCGTTTACTGGTAAGTCGAGTTTCTGTAATTAAGGCTACATTAATTTTTTTGTCATACAGTAAAGATGTCAGTTCATCAGTGTGGTTTCGAATACCAGTCGCATTCCAAAGGAGAATAGATAGGGTGGATGTCATTTAAGGATATTGTGGGACAGGAAAGAGATGGGAAACAAGATTTGTTAGGAGTGATATTAATGGTGTGACCATTGATTTGAATTCAGAGAGGAATGATGTGAGAAGTGTCGTGAGATCAGTAGCATTTGAAGGAGGAGGTATATGTGGGGTAATAGGAATTTTATTCATGGAATATTGTGGTTGCTGGGGCTGGTTTTGTGCTTGTATAGGGTTGATTTGTGGTACAGGGATGTGTTTGGAGGGTTCGGGTTGCAGCGTGGCCCCGAGACTTTTCGGCTGACCACCTGACATTTCGGCATAGGAAACAGTTCCATTTGCAATTTTTGAAGGTTGCCTTCTTGACGTTCTCGCTTCGGTGGGCCGACGTGCTGCCAGAACGCGTGATTTTATATTTTTATAGGTTTGACAACCTTTGTAATTTGCCGGATGTCCTTGAAGACATAATGCGCAGACAGCAGGAGTTTCTCGCGGCTTGATACACTCTTCGGTTTTATGCGGTTGTCCGCATTTGACGCACCTGGGAGTGTGGTGACAGTAGTGCCGGGTGTGCCCGTAAGCTTGACAGTTATGACATTGCACAATGTCTTTCTTAGGGTAGGGTTTTTCAATTTGAACTTGGGTATAATATAGTCTGTTTACCTCGTAGATTTTTTCAACCCCGGGCGTTGGTTCTAGGTCAACGAAGAAAAGAGGCAGTGGAATTTTGTTGCCTGGCTCAGGGTGCCCAGTATTGTTTTTGCAGACATTTGTTATTTGTCTGACCTTGAAGCCCATTGTGGTCAGTTCTTCTTCAATGACGTCTGCAGGGGTGGAGGGGTGCAATTTCCTGATCACCACTCTGATGGCTCTTTCCTCCTTTAGTTGGTATGTGTGGTAGTCAGCCTTAGTTTCTGTAAGGTATTTCACAATTCTGCGGTATGTATCGGGCTTGTCTGATTGAATTTTCGTGCCATTAGTCCTACTGGTGCAGTAGTATTTTCCAGAGCCTATTAAATTGTTCAATTGGGTGCAGAGGAGTTTTAAGTTTTTTATATGTCTAACGAAAATAGGTGGTGGCCTATGCACTTTAGGGGCCGATGTGGACTCCATTGCTTCACAAGTAAGATTTGTCAGTGGCTGATATCTGTTTGGTGAGTAGAATGGTGAGTCTTCAACCAGGGTTGATGACCCTAACTGGGTATTTTGATTTGATGGCCCTGCCTCGGGTTCTAAATTATCATTAGGAGTCACGGGAGGCGTATCAACTTTGCGCCTTCTATTGGGTTTCGGTTTAGTCGGACTATTTCTAGTGGTAGACTCAAGGGATCGGCTTCTCTTGGCTTTTGCTTTTTTATCTGATCTGCTAGACAAAACCTTGTGGTGGAATTTCATATTGGTGTTTTATATAACTGGTGATGAAAGGAAAAAATAAATAAAATAATAATAATAATAAAAATAAAATAAATAAATAAAAGTTCGCAACAGAACTGATCTGGCCACTGCACCGTCCAGCCTCGGTGCCAGGGGCGGTACTGGTAACTGATAAGTCCTCCTACCTTGGCTGTGGTGGGGATGGACCCGCTGCGTCTTGCACACGAGATAATGCTCTAATGTGCTTGAAACACTCGATCTTATAATAATTATAGTAAAGTTATAAATCAGTTATTTGCTTTGAAATTTCACATTTCACTTCACTGAAACACGAACTATAGCTATGTAAAATACCATATATGTACGAACAAAGAAATAAGTATGATGATGAACACAGAAATAAGTATCGCAGAGACGTTGTTGCTCACTCCAGCGCGTGCTGTGAACTCAATTGATAAATTTCAAAAAATTGAAAATAATGTTTATAAATATGAACTCTAAGGTATGAAAAGAAAATAGAAAATATAAGTAAGGGAAGTTAATATTATAACTGTATACAGTTAGAAAGAAGTAGTATTAATATAAAATATGATGTGAATATAACATATACATACAGATGATAGGTATAGAAATTCAGTAGATGTAAAAACATGAGGCTAAATAATAATGAACTCTATGCTATTAACATATGATGGATGCCAAAAATTGGTGTGAGAATCAGGTGCGAAGAAAGGTGAAGGTGGAAAGGATGGAGATAAGATAAAGATTAAGATGTGTACTAACCAAATATACCGAGCGGTGGCGAGGACGATCAGCGGCCCAACTGAAAAACGTCGGAAGCGCTAACCGCCATCTCTGACGACCAAAAAAAAAAAATCATATTTTATATTAATACTACTTCTTTCTAACTGTATACAGTTATAATATTAATTTCCCTTACTTATATTTTCTATTTTCTTTTCATACTTTAGAGTTCATATTTATAAACATTATTTTCAATTTTTAATTTTTGAAATTTATCAATTTTTCTTTCTACATATGTTTGTATTATTACATTTTACTTATGTAACCTCTAGAAGTCTGGTATCAAATCCATTTATATCTATAATTAAACTAGTTTTTTCTAAATCCTTCATATTCCACCCCCTTTTTCTATATTTTAATCTTCTCATTTTGTATCTTTCCGTTTACCTCTTCATTTTTCTTTCCCTTTATATTATGTTTACATTTTATACTTTCTGGACATTTATTTTCTGTATTTTATATCCGTATTCTTTAATTATTATATCTGTCACTATTTTAATTTCTGTTTATCATCTATAATTTTATTATTATCTGTCACTATTTTAATTTTATTATATTCTGGAACCACTTTTATATTCATTATCTTTAATTATCATATCTATTCACTATTTCATCATATCTAGTCAATATTTTAATTTCAACACTTGTACCACATTACTACATTACTTGTCACCATATTCTTGTTACTGCAACGTTTTTTATATGTTTTTCTGTTTGTTTCTCTCTCTTAGCCCTGAAGATGGCCTACATTGTAGGCCGAAACGTGAGCACACAATATATAAGTTACACTTGTTAAGGTGTTTTATTGACTGCACCCCCAACTATTTCTTCCTTATATACATTTAAATAGTTTAAATTTTGTTGATAAGTGAAAATTGCGTGAAAACCATTTCAGGTTTTTTTTTAAAGACTAACAGTCAGATAGTCAGTCTTCAGTCTGGTAGTTTTGAAGTGAGACATAAAGTTATTACCGGGTTTTCAGAGTTATGTGATTTGTAAAAACCATTGACAAATATATTACCTTGTTAATAAAAATAAATTATTTACATAATTAGTTAAATATCGTAGCTATTAAAACAATACCACCTATCTACAACTATTGGTGAAAATGAGTTAGTGTTATTTAATATATTTAAGCTCATTTTTCACTGTTGGAGCATGATTATGATACCAACATAGTCTCGAAATGATACATAAATATACGTAACTAATAATAGGATCGAACTACTTCTTTAAAACTATTCCCCATAATCCAATTCTCCTTCTAAATAATAATCCCATCAAATTCTACTCAACCGCCAAAATCCTTGGTAATATTTTTGAGCAAACCCTCTTCTGAAAAAAACATTTCTTTGAAATCTCCCGTACTTTTCCACCTTAAAGCGCCTGAATCACCTTCGTCACCTGTAACCATTTGAAACCCGTAGACTTCTAGTTAGTTCCTTAATATTCTCTCATTTGGACTATTTCTGTACAGTGTATGGAGGTGTCACTGAAGATCTCGATGCAAAACTAAAACATTGATCACTTACTTCGTTCGTTTCATCTTTGGGTTCCCCAGAGACGCCCGTATCACCCGATATTACAAAGAGTTGAAGTGGCTTTACCCTTCATAGCATCCTTTCTTTACCAACTTATCCAATCCCGCCGACCGTCATACATCTCTGATCCTTTTAAATTCAAAACCTCGGTCCACTCCCGTAACACCCGTTATCGGCTCTCAGACCTAAATACAGCATCCCACCAAACAACTGCTTTTGATAGAGCTTTCTTTATCCTCGTCCCTTCTTCCATTCGTCGTTCCAATAATTTTTCAACCTTCAAATCCCGTATATTCAATCACCTTATGTTCTTAAAATTCCCAAAAAATCGGAAACCACATACCCAGTTTTCAGATTAAAATTTTCTAACTGATAAATGAATGATGTGTTTTTGTTTATATATAAGTATATTTATATACATTTATATTATTGACGCTTCACTCATCAAGTTAGATATTTTTATAAACAAGTTATATTAGTTGATATTGCTCATATTATTGTTTCATTTTCTGCTTTTTTAGTTTCTATTTGTATACATATGTAATTATCTATCGTTTCTTTCTATATAATTATTTTTTATTTCTTTTACTCTGTTTTCTTTTTCTTATAATTTTTTAAATGTTATTCTGGAGGTAATTCGCAACTTTTTGTTCTCATTAATTCTTTCTCACTTAATAAGACATAATGATACCCTGTACAGAAACCTTTATTGTTATTTCAAAGGGACTTGTCCCAGAATAAATGAAGAATTTATTATTATTATTATTATCTGACCAGCGTGGTCAAAAGGTCGGTGATAATTGTGTAAGCATTACGAGATTACAGTACATTGGGATTCATTTCATGCAACCACAGGAACCAGTTGTGTGCCAACACAGACAACACCATTGATGATGCTCCGATCGCGCATCAACAGTGTGACAGAAGTGCACCTGAGTGGGAGGTTCTGCTTGCAAGGCACCGCTCTATACTTTGGAATGAAGAACATTGTCTCGACTTTGTTCCGGGCCTGCATCAACATCCCTCAACATTATTTTAGATGTGTATGCCGAAGAATTACTTTGATATACTGGCAGGTACTGAAAGGCAGTTTAAATCGGGTGTGAGCGTTACCCCGTTCATGATTGTAACAAGCAAGATACTAAGAAGCGATTGTTGCAGTGTCTCACCTGAGTAAATTTTGTACTTGGCCATGAAAACTATGCGGTCGAGTGTCGTCGAATAGTATGTTTCGATGCATATCAGTGACTGCCATTATCACTCGCAAGATCGTATGTTCTCAAATCTTAACCAAATTCCGTGCAGAATAAATAAAAATATTACCCGTTACGTAACCATATTCACGTACAACACACGGCCGTGTCTATGACACAAAATTTAAACTAAGGATAGCAAATATATCAGGCCTTATTACTATTAAATTAATACTAATAATAACCAGGTGATTCATAGAAGTTATAATTCGCATTAAGAACCTGGTAATTGGAATGAAATCTGGCTCTAATTAAAGTTTAAAGTGACTTAGCAAGTTTTAGCTCAAGTGGCCTGGAAGGAAATTTAATTGTCGATTCTTTCTTCTGGTGGCTAAGATCGGTGTCGCCAGAACCACAAATGATTTGATTTACCTCTCATTTATTAGCCCTATACACCTTTTCCTCAATTGTTGCTTTGAAACTTTAATTGATCATTATTTCATTCCGTTTTGAACATAGTAAATAAAATTGGGGCCTCATCCATGTTTATATTTTTTATGATTAAAACCTACCAAGAAAATTTACATAAGTATCTTCTTTAAAACCTGTAACGGAAATATTATATATAAAATAAAAATATATTTGAGAACATATTTACACTCGAAATATGACCTTCAGGAGAGTTCTTAGTTTTTAACTAACCGCGGCCCCTTTTAGGAAAAGATTCGCTACTAAGTAAGAGTGGACCTAGATAGAAAAATAATGATGTGATTCCCGAAGTGAATAATTATATTATTTCTTTTTATATCATGTTGTATGGAATAATCCAATGCTATTCATTCATATGCAATATATGGATAATGATTCTTAAACTAATGCAACAATGTGGGTATGCAGCCCGAAAGATAGCCGTAGGATTTTTTAAAGGGAATAAAAAATCCATATTAATTGAGTCCTTTCGGAGTGAACGTACAATGCCGTTTCCCAGCCTGTGCGGTATCAAGTACTCGTTAAAGATCCTTTTTGATAATAATGATAACATCATGCTATATCATGCTTCAATCTGGATAATCAAAATTTAGGACAGTAGCATCTTCCGATTAGCCATGACAGCATAAACGTGACGTTAAATGAACAAAAAACAACAACCTGCTAAAATGACATCTTTGCCCATCCATGATGGAGGGTAAAGGTGATTAGATGATATTTGTGGGAATTTATTTTAATCTTTCAGTTTTGATACCAATTTTCAAGTTCAGAGATATGGGATTGAGTTCAGAGAGTGCGGGATGCTAAAACTGGATCAGTGTTGACAGATAATAGACATGTGTCATCCGCATACGTGGTAAGGGTGAGTTGGGATGTCAGCTGTATAAACTGTGTAGAAAATTGGGCCAAGGATACTGCCTTGAGGAACACCATCAGCTCGAGGAAAGAGGGATGAGTAGACATTACGATGATTTACTGTGAATGACCTGTAAGAGAGATAAGATTGTATAATGAGAAAGTATGTAGGAGGTAAAATGACATCCTTTAAAATGAAATAATGTGTAACGTATTTCAATTTCTTTCTTTTCTCCCTTACACATTTTCCAATTGTTCCTATGGTAACACTCCGTTTCATGCATTTCTTGTTGTCTCGCCATTTTTCAAGAGCTTGTTTGTCGGAACATTTGTTCCTTGTGTGGACTACTTAAAAGCTTCAATGCCGCATCTTCTTAAGGCAAGCCTGAAGTGAAATTGAATTTCGTGCTTATGGAAAGAAGAAAGTTTAGACTATAGGCTCAGAGAAATAAATTGAGGAAGACGCCCTATCGACAGGTTGGCTAGACGTGACCTGGCACACTATGCATCACTTGGTATCGCTTATCTCCCACCCACCTCAGGATCACATCCTGACAAACCTCAACATGTTGATGGGATGCTAACATCTTTTCGAGTCAAGGATTGTTTATAATTAATAACTATTAACTATTATTATTATAATAATAATGAAAACTCATTTTTTTTCATTATAAGCAACTTATTTGATAGTTATGGGATTATATAAGAGTAATATACAATTTAAAATGCTGAAATACGTATTCATTTGGTTGATTTTAAACTTTTATAATTTATATGTTTTAAAAATTTTGATTCTGTCATTGTTTAAAATGTATTTTACTTCACTTCAGTAAAAGAAGGAGAAAAGCTGAAGATATTCTTTTAAATAGTGTTTGTTTGTTGATATAATGGCTCAGTGAACTTGTTCTATAATAAAATTAATAACATCGAAGATCTTCCCACGGACTGGTAGCTCTCTACCTTCATTCCAATACCAAAAAAGACTAACAACAACTGATGTCAAGAAGATAGGACTGTGTTACAAATAAGATCGCTTTTACAGAAAAAAATCTAAAGAAACGTATCGACACCATATCGTCAACGTACCGTATCGACTCAGTATTGCATCAGGAATGGGTTTATAACTATATGGTCCTAATTACTAAGGTGTAATAGAAAAAAATAGGAGACACAAGAGTGGACTTATTCGCTTGTTTCGTGTATTTCGGAAAGACCATTGACAGAGTAAAACATGGACAACTATTAGAAATGTTAAAACAAGAACATACATGTTGTAAGGTAATCAGACTTATTAAAAAAAAAAAGTGGAATGAATACGAATTATAAGAAAACACAAGCATTGTACATCAGTAAAAATGAAAACATTGATGCTAAACTCAATGAAAATAATCGCCCTCTAAAATGAACTTATAGAGCTGCTTATCTAAGACTTAACTTAGCTGATAAGTGAGATCACTCACTGAAATTAGATTTCGGATAGGAGTGGCTCGTAACTGCCTTAAGTCAACACAAGAAGTCGCTTTGCAACTCAATCTGAACTTGTAGTTTCGAATTAGAGTGCTCAGATGCCACGTGATCTCTGTGTTATTGTAGTGATCACAGACATAGACACTTACAGGTGCTTAAACAAATGATTAAAAGACTTTGAAATGAAGTGTTATAGCCGTTTTTACAATTACCAGG
The DNA here is from genome assembly GCA_037127475.1 of Arma custos. Taxonomy (NCBI): domain Eukaryota; kingdom Metazoa; phylum Arthropoda; class Insecta; order Hemiptera; family Pentatomidae; genus Arma; species Arma custos. Next base: position 46,198,180 of record CM073759.1, on the reverse strand, counting down.
GGTCACGTGTCGGAAACGATTAAGATTATCAAAGATTACCGAAAACTCCTGAAATGCTATAAATCATCAAAAGTGATTATTCTTTTCCTTTGGGCATGTGATGTCAATTGCTAAGTACCGTATTAACCCTGAAAATAATATTGCAGTGTTTAATGAGCTAATGTCGAGTACTTAACCAATCCGCTACCTACTCAACAGAAGTGTGCAGTAAGATCTTTGACAGGGGAAACGTAAACAAGCCATAATATTTAAAATTCAATTGGTAAAATAAATCTTAATGCACAGATTTATAAAAATATGTTTTTGAAATATTGGAAATTATCAAGAAATAAAAAAAATAATAAAAAAAACTTTCCAATATCCCACTAAAACTTGCTTACATTACAAACACTTTACGTTCGCTAACCTTGTTTTTCCCTAATTACCAACTGTAATCAAACTTTAACGCAGGAAATATATATAAACCATAAAATCATCCCCAATACAATATAACATTTGATAATTCCACTTCATTCCAAGAAAAAAATTGTTTAAAAAAGTTTAAAATACAAACCAAAGTGTGAGAATTCACAAAAAACAAGGATGCATGTTTTCTCCATAGAAGATATGATTTCAAAAAGGAATTGTTAAACATTTTATTACTCAACTTCATGATAAATCAATTTCATGTTACAATTATTCATTACTAAGTTAATTAAAATGTATAAAAGACAGGAAAATTATTATGGAAGAAATTGCATTTTTATGAGCATAAACCAGATAGTGTGTAGTTTGTGGTAAATTGTGTTTATGAGTATTTGATGTGTAAATTTAATTATATGGGTTAGTTACCTTTTTATAACCATGGATGAATGTTTTTGAGAATCTATAGTGAGAATTCCACAATAACGGAAATTCTGCTGAGAAGCAAAGATGTCGTTGAGTTTCATATATGACATGTGTAACACATGTATTACAGACATCCTACTCTGAAATGTATTTAAATTCGGGAACGAATAGGGAATTAAAACTTATGCTAATGTATGTACACTGTGTGAGTAGTATTCAGAGCATGTAACTGATTCCTACTACAAAATCGACCGTTGAAAAAGTAGTTTTAGGATTTTTCTTTTCTTTGTTAAAAGAAGCCCGATATCATTGGCGTTTATTATGTCTACATATATTTTCCGGCGTGGGTTCTATTTATTTAAATGTATTAATAGACTTCGAAGTAAAATGTATTCGGAGCGGACAATGTAAATATTGTCGACAATGAAGGCTGCTTAAATATTGCCGGTTTTTTGTGGTCCCTCGGTTCGCCGCGGACAGGCTTTTCAAATTTAAGAGGGTTGTTATCTAAATCGTCGTGGTCTCGATTATTTTCCATGAAAAATGTTACTCTCTTTTCCCCCATACTTTTATATGATAGTGTTTTGTTCCGGAAATCGAGTAAAATACAATATATGATAAACGTATTATATCTTTTATATCCTTTTTATATATGTTATCAATAAAATAAGAATAACGTGCAAAGTATCAAAATTATTGTACAATTACGAATGCAACGAAAACAATATAAAGAATGAAAATTTTAGATAAAGTTACTAACTGGATAAACCAAAAATAATTCAATACTTGATTTATTTTGATTATATAATCTGTCCTAATTATTACGAACAGTGTTACCAACGAAATTGAGGGAGGGAAGCCAATTTAGTTTAGCTTGGGAGTGTTGGTGCTTAGTTATATAAAATATGGGACATATTATACTCCTCATAATATTTTTAAAAATTAAATCTCATAACAATTGAGTATTGCGGCAAAGGTACCGTGCCACTTGCGACCATTTCTAAATATTTCAATAGAAAATTTTTGAATATAGTGCAGTACTGAGTATTTTCAAACAATGGCTATCGTTCAATATAAACCAATAATACTAAATAAATTTACTGATGGATAAGGTTTTTTAGCTGGAACGAACGCTGACTTACTTAAAATAAAATTGCTAGTTTACATAGAATTATTCTTATAGTAAAAACAAATAACTGCATATTAATAAAATAAAATCACAAACGTTAGTTAAAACGTTTTAACTGAAAATGGAAAGACCGAATAGTACAAACACATATTCCACACAATTAATACTTGTTCACAAAACAGACAATAACAGACATTACAAAAATTAATGCATGATCAAAAAAACATAAAATCCTGCATTATTATTCGGTGCATAAAATCTCCTTACAGATAGTGATCATAACGGTCCAATGAAAAAGATTGGACTTAAAAATCACTTTCAGTGGTTTTTATGCCTAACATTTATGTTTACCTAGGACTCCATCTGGACAATTGGAATGTCTCACTTGGATTCCTCATACTAGACTGAAAAGACAAGAAACTGCTCAACGTTTTCGCCTACTTCAAACGTTTGGACAAACGTTCAAAGCTTCCAATTAATTACAAAAGACTCATTTACATGACAGTTATCAGATTTGGAGCTCTACTAAACCATCCAATTCATCTCGTATCCAATCCTTACAATCCAAAATCCTTCGTAAAATCCTCAATGCTCCTTATTATGCCACAAATTATCTCATCCATCATGATCTTCATATCTCATAAGTTGCTGATTTGGTCCAAACTAGATTCCTATCCTTCCATGAAAAGCTCCATACACCCTTGAATTCGCTAGTCTCTCAACTTGCTTCCCATCAGAACTTTATTGGAATGCTATCAATGGATAGTTTCTCCACAAGTGTTTTTTTTTCATGTCCTTTGTTCATACAGCAGATTTACTTGATGTAATATAATTACAGTTGTAAATATCAATAAATTATTCTATTCTAAAAAAAAAAACATTCATGTAAAAATAGTTTTATATTTTTTAATAAATACTGTGTTTTATAAATTTAATAATGTCGTAAACAAAACTGCACAAACTAATGATGAAGGGGAAACCTAAGAAGAAGTAAACCGTGCGGTAGATAAAAAGACCAAGAGACGAGTCATGATGTACTTAGCACTGGGGAGGCGGAACACGTGTAATCCCTTCCCACCTCCTGCTTCTCAATAGCGGTCCTATCTAATTCTTCTCATTCATTTTTTATTATTACTAAATGGGTCTGAGATTACAATTAAGGTCTATGAATTTCAATTGTAATTGTATCTAAAAATATTAAATTTGAATTTTTATACAGCTCTTAGCATTAAATGAAGTCAACATTACTCCCTGAGAAAATTTACGCAGACCGATTACTATAATTTAAGGTTTTTTTCTTAACATGTAAATATGACATAAAGATTTAAGTCCCCCTGAATACCAAAAAGTGTGGGTCGAATTGATATCATTTTTTATCTTTCTGAACTAAAGGTATGAAGTTCGAACTTTTTTTTTAACCAATTCTCAACTCATGGTGAATTTGTTTATTATATTGACTGGTCATTGAATTATTTTTAAATTTATTTTTGTTTAGTTATTTGTTTTTATGATTTTGGGCTATAATAAAATATGTACAATAGTATTTATCAACAATATCAAGATATTTGATTTAATTTAACACATCAATATTTGATTTAATTTTTATTTATTGCTCTAAACGGTTTTAAAATAAATTAATAAATAGAATAAAATAATAATACACAGCTAAAATGTTGTTTAAATACAAAATAGAATATAAACGTACTATTAAAATAAAATAAAATAAAAAATTAATCGGTTTTCATCAAGCTGTGAGGGCAAAATCAGAGTCTAGTTGCCCTTAAAACCAGATAAGTTCATTCTATGTAAGAAATTTATTGTAAAAGTTTTCTGATAGTGAAAATAATGAATTCTTGTTTTCAACGAAAATATACATTGCAACCCCCCTCCTCCCCCCCAATGCAAGTAACCTAGTCACACAAAATTCAAGTGTTTAGTAAATAAATAAATAAAAAATTTAGTGAACTGAAATAGTGTATATGCCAAAGTCTTAACGGAAGTGTTTTTGTATTATTAGTTCTACACTCTTCAACGTCTTTCCAAAACCCATCCAAAGATTTTGATATTAATTGCCCATGCTCTTTCGAATCAGTTTTCTTAACTAAACCGTCTGACAGGGCTTAAATGGTCTATTTTGAAGTTTTCTTTCAATAAAGTACTTTAACGCTCTAAATGTGTGCTGATGGTCTAAAATATAAACTAATTGGAGGTATTTATCATATGATGATAAAAAAGGCATAAACAGAATTAATTGTTGTTAAAGTTGTACTTTTCATCATAGTCACTATAACTTGAAAAATTAACATGGAAATCATGAAATAATTATTTTTGGTCACACACATTCATAAAATCGCCTGTGAACATATTTGTTTGATATTAAAATATTTTTACGTAATAATACACTGTTCTGTTTTAGTTCCCAGTTTTATGTATAAAAATATTGGTAAGTCATAAAAAGTAAACTGTTTTTTATAGAAGGCCTGCGTATTTGACACTTCGGAGGTAAATAATATCATCAAATACATTTTTTGCGAAGAAAAGATGTTGTTTGTATTTATTTTTATACCAAATTTACTCTTATTCTCCATAAATACCGGTTAAAATAAAAGTAGAATTGTTAAAAATATAATAAGTAAAATAGATCGTTGTTATTACATTTTTATTTCAGTAATAGTATGAATGTTCAGAAATTAATTGAATGAATCAGCATCTTGATATTGATTTTTTGTAAATAAAAAAAGAACCTGTCACACTGTACTCAATATATATGCACTTTGAAAGGGATTATTTTTTCAATCCAGCCTCCACTCTCCCGTGTCTACAAGTTTTTTTTATCAGGTTCTTTTTTTTTTACCATCAAAGCTCTACGAATAGGTACTTTTAAAAAAATGGGTCACTATTTCTATATGTCTAAGAGGTATTTAACATGTATTTTCAATAAAGGGACCAGCGCTATTTCAGATCAAATTTAAAGAAATAAAATTTTAGTTGTCATAATAATTTAACTTAGTTTGCTTCTGTACACGCAAATTTTATTTTAACATAATTTAGTTGAAAATAATTTTATAATATTTTTTATTATTATAATTTTTTTTAAATAATAATAAAAATAAAAATCACATTTATTTTTAGTTCTACCATTTAACCATTTTACCATTTATTTTTTAGTTCTACCATGATATTTCTTCCATCCGACTAATATAGTCACTACTCAACTTTGTTCGAGTTTTTTTAGAATTTTCAGTTCTAAATTTACCGTAAAAATGGCCACGTGTACTATGAAAATGAGAATGAAAAAACAAAACAAAACAAAGGTATCCCGATAAAATAAAACGAAAAAAATTGATATGTTTTTCCTACAAGATATTTATTTTTAGAATATTTATATTACTGACAATGAAAACTTGAATTTCTGTCAAAACAATTTAAAAAATGTTTATTTTAGAAAGTAAAGTAAATTAGATTTGTCCCAAAAGTAGTGATAAATTATGATTTGAAACGTATAATAACATTAATTTTAAATAATAAGCATTTTCCCCAAAATAATAAATTCTCCAACTTCGACTTAAGAGCGCTTCCTTACAAATATCTAAACTACTGTATGATCAGGAATGTTAGGGTGAATAAGCTAAGAAGCTCGAAAAGTTCGAATCAGGATAAAAATTAGGTAAATATAGTGTAGTAAATAAAGAACTGGGTTTTATTTATTGTTTTAAAAATATTATTTTTAACAATAAATCGACCGACACTACAACAACCGGGGTATCTGCATTCGATGCCCTACTTCTCAGATTGAAAATCTTTTCCCTACATCTAAGGTGAATACACTCCGTATCAAAAGAGCAAGAACAATCAGGCCTAAATTCAGACGAGAATCTTTCTTCATTGAAGAGACCTAGTGAGCCAGCTGCAAAGGTAACAGGGAGTAGGGAGATATTCTTCCACTCTTTCTTTTTTACTCTGACTTAAAATTTAAACTGATTCTTTATCTTTTGATATTGCTTGGATTATTAAATATTCTATTGCATCCTTACTGTTTGAGCTCAAGACCATTTTATCTTATCTACTTGAACAGCTTATTAAATTAACATCCTTCTGCATTTCGAATCATTCATATGGATAAATCTATACATCCTGCTTCATATATCTATAAATCCATATCTGCTGCAACGCAAATTCGAACAAGAACCTCTATTATGAGAACAGAGCATAAATATTGCAGAAACCTGTTAAATTTACAAACATATATTTAAAGACCATTCAGATCACTTGGCACATGGATGCACTGGGTATTCTGGACAAATCAATATGTCAATTCTTCCGTGCACTCCTACGAATACTATCAAGTTGGTTCTATTTCTCTAAATTATCGAAAATATCAGTTTACAATATTTTCAGTTTTTTCTCCAATCAAAGTTATTCCTATAAGAGAATTGAAAATAAATTTTTTCAACGATCGGATAGCTGGGTAGATATCTAGGCCATTGTCTTTTTAATCTTCTGGTAGGAAGTCCAGGTAATAGACAGAAGGAGGGATAAAGAACAAGAGGATTACAGGGATGATGTGTTGACGAATGAAATTGTGTGAATATTATTATGATTTTACAGTAGAAATGTTCATGATAGCTGGTGGCAATTCAGAGAATACTAGATGGGATTCTCCTTTATCAAATACTTGTGGAAAAATGCTAAATAAATGCATAGGGGATTTAAAAGTTTATACTATATCTCTTTCTTAACCTATTTATAGGTTTTTATCAATATCATAGCCACCCGTTTTTAACTCTTTGTCACCAGCTCCTAGCCACTTCTACATTCCAATACTTCCTTTCTTTCTGATCTTTTATTTAAAAAAGAAAAACAGCCACAGGAACTCCGTAAATAACATGAACAATAGAAATCCCGTGTGTACAGCTAAAAGACTATACATACATAGCCTCAATATCCCATCCCACACCGAGGCAACACTTGGGCTATGACAAGCAAAGAAATAGCTGACGAATTCGCAAAAAATCTTGCTCAAGTATTTTAGACAAACCATGCTCAATAAAATTTTCTAATAGACGGAATTTATGACGAGTTGGTAGCACCACTAACCTCATCAATCCCTACTCCAGGATTTCAACAAAAATAAATTCATCAAGTAATAAAAAAAACACCATTAAACAAAAAAGGCCATAAAAAAACTCCTAGCTACAATCTCACCACTCCCTTCATCCTTCGCTACTTGTCTCGGAAAGCTGTTCTCCTTCGAACTCTCATCAATCCTGCGCACTACTTAATTTCCTCTCCTTTGAAAACTTTCCACGATTAAAATGATACTTAAACTTTTTTAGCCTTTCATTAATCCTTCATCTTGTCATCTCATTGGACTTCTGCCTATAACGGCTAAAATATTTGAAAAAAACATTTCCTTAATCTCTTAAATTTCTATCCTCGAAAGTAGCAAAAGTATGAGAAGGGAAGAGTTGGAAGTCCAGTCATTGGAGTCGTTAAGTCATCTCAAATAATAAGAGAATATATTGGATCCAGAAGCTTCTATGAAGTTAGACCAACTGTTAATAAACCTGAGGGAAGACCTCCAGTGTGTTACGAAGACTTCATGTCCAGGATAGGACGATCACGAGGAAAAGTTGTAGGAGAGATGAGGGCACTCTCCATAGATTGAGAATGCCTTTTTGCGATGGCTGGATGAACCTCCACGGTGAGAGGCAAAGAGAAGGTAAAGAAGAAGAAGATAGCAGCAAAGTGATACTGAACCACAAATTTGGCTACCGTTCAACTCACTCTGTATCTGTAGCTCTTAAGAAAAAAGAATATTGTTCTACCATTTCCCTTAATGTTGAGAATGCATTTGATAGTGTCTGAAAGAATGGTATACTATGGACACTTACGTTTTTAATTTAATTAACTTTTTAATTATTTATTCTTTTTTCTTTGAGAGGTTCTTCTGTACTGTAGTTGATTCTTGAATTTCCTCCTTCTTTCCTAAATACAAGAGGTATTCGCAAGACAGAAGAAGCCCTTTTCTCTATTCTAAATACACTTCTCATATATCTGTACATCCTTCTACCAAAATCTTTATCTTTTCTGAAGATACAGCGATTCTTTCATCCAACATCTTAGCATAGGCTCTGTAACTATCCAAATTTATCTATTTGGTTTAAGAAAGTGGTTACAGAAATGGAAACGCAACTAAATCAAGCCGAGTTAGCTTCTCCTTAATCTTCATTTCCATCAATCCAAATTGACAACGGAAATGTTCATAACTAGGAACATACAAAAATTAAAAATTAAATAACTGGAAAAACGATACAAACAACTATCACATCAATTGGACCAACGACTAGTCTACTAAGAACTATTTAGGCATAGGAGAACTTTGGTGTTCAGAACAATAACACAAGAACAAGAATAAACTACACAATCCTAAATTGTAAGAAAAATTGTAAATGGTTCTTGACTTACTTCGAAACACTTGTGTTAAGAACTCACGAACATTTCAACTGTAAAATCATAATAATATTCACACAATTTCATTCGTCAACACATCATACCTGTAATCCTCTTGTTCTTTATCTCTCCTCGTGTCTATTACCTGGACTTCCTACCAGAAGATTAAAAAGACAATGGCCTAGATATCTGCTCAAGAACCATTAATCACTTATCGAAAAATCCATATTCCTGTAAATTGAGGAGGAAAATCCCAAACATCGAACTTGCTTAGGCATATGTCAATGAAATGCAAACGAATACTAAGTAATGAAACTTTAATTTTCTTTTTCTTATTTTTGTGTAACAATGATTTTTTTTATATGAAACAAACCTGCTCTAACTTCAAAAATAGTTTTTTACTGGGAAACTCAGGACTGGCTTGGAAAATCGGCATTATTTTGAAATCCCACAAGCTGCCATGCTTTTCAGAATTTTCTCTGACATAACGATTAGTCACCATTTACTCATAAATTTATCACAGCGATCCGAGAGCTCTTTATATTCTTTAGCAGGAACAAATAATAGCTCTGCTGTCACTTGAATAAGATGCGTTCACAAAAGAGTGGATCGTCATTTTCTCGAGTACCTATTCACCTGCACAAGGTGAAGTATGTTCTCAGTTTTATTCGTCTAGACACATGTGTTGGTACTCAGAATCAAACCTTATTTGTAGCACTACTAAATAAAGTTTGCAAATATTCCATTGAATATTTTCTCTTCATTCACGTTTAACCAGAGAATTTTTTTTTTCACGTTTTCACGTTTCCCAAATTTTTGAGAAATGAACAAATGTTCTCTCATTTTTCAAATTAAAGTATTTTATAAAGACATCATAATTACATTGATATAAAAAACATACAAAAAACTCATTACTAATTCCCCGACTTCCCCTAAATTATATTCTCATCAAAAAATATTAAATATTAAAGTGCCTAAAGGTTATAAATTAATTTCATTAGATGCATCATCTTTATTTGCTAACATATGCATTTCCAAAATAAAAACTATAATAGAGAAAAGTTGGAATAAATTAAAAACGCATACAAAAATCCCCAAAAAACTATTTCAACAATTACTGGCACTGAGTACAGATAGAGAATATTTTCAATTCAACGAAAAACTTTATATAAAAAAATTCGGTTGCTCTATGGGATCTCCTATTTCACCTATCTTGGCTGATATTTATTTAGAAGAACTGTTAAATACAGTCATACCAAAAATACAATTTAATATCCCGTTTCTATTTAAATATGTGGATGTTATAATAATAGCGATACCAACCGAAAACAATAAGATAATTTTAAATGAATTTAATAAATATTCCACTCGAATTAACTTTGCTATTGAATTTGAAAAAGACAATAAAATACCATTTTTAGACGTTCACTTTATCAGAAAATCAAACGGAGAAATAGAAACAATATGGTGGCAAAAAGCTATTCACTCTGGTCGATACAGACACTAAACAAGCCAATGCCCCAAAAGATGTAAAATAAATACTGCTAAAAACCTAATAAATCGCGCGAGAAAATTATCATCCCCAATACACAAAAAACAGCCGAAAACAACGTAGTGGACCTCTTGTTAAAGGATGGTTATCCACACAGCTTCCTTCGTAATTTATTAAAAACAACAAAAAACATTTTCTAACCAAAACAACCTAAATGAAATCAATCCTAAAAAATACTATACAATACGTTATATACCAACACTTTCAGAAAGACTAACAAAAACACTCACCGGTAATAAAGGAACATAGACTCCGCCATTACTTTCAAAAACACAGCCACTGTGTCAAGACTATTTACAAAAACCAAAGATTCGGATAAATTAGAGTTAAAATCAAATGTCGTGTACGAAATACAATGTGAAGATTAATGCGGTAAATCCTATATCGGAACGTAAGAACAATACTTAAAACGTAGAGTGTACCAACACAAATATAGTTGTGATCCAATAATAAAAAAAAAACAACCAATAAACCAGATCAAACAGCTCTCCCTCCACAATTTAGAAATACACAACATATATTAAATTCGATAAACCTAAAGTACTACACCAAGAGAAAAATAGTTTCAAACGGAATATAAAAGAAATGATTACTATAGAGAAGTATAAATATCGCGCTGTAAACAAAAAATCGGATATTCAAGGTCTGAGCTCGTTTTATGCAAATTTAATTAATCCATAATAAATAAAAATAAAATAATATGATTAAAAAATTAAATAAAAATGCTGCTCCTAAAAATAGATTACTTACTCATTGATCATAACTATTACAATATAAACATTTTATGCTATATTGCGAAGTAACTGATTACAACTTACACATGTCATTTTATATTTATTTTAGTGTGCTATTTAATTTTTTTTACTAAAAGCTCAGTTTTTCACTGTCAAGGCATGAATATGAGACTAACCTAATCTCGAAAAGTCGCCTAAGAAGGTCAAGAAAGACTGAAACTCGAGAACTAAAACACAATATATTTCCATAACAGTCAAGATAAGTAGAAACCAATATATATATATATATATATATATATATATATATATATATATATATATTCTGATACTTGAGTTGCAGTCAGTTTTTAAATTTAAATTAACTCAAGAATCAGCAAGGAAGGAACAGTAATTTGTAAAAATATTGTGTAAGGTAGTTAAACGGGCTGAGTTCCACAAAAGGGTGTTTGTGTCTTGGGGTGTTATTGTTTCAACTCAGCAGCTCGGAAGAGTTTTGTCTGATTTTCCACCTTCCCTTGAATATTAAAAAATATTCTAAAAAAAAATATTTCGAGCACACTGGCGTTTTATCTTTACCATTCTTCTTACCTATCACACCAGAGGAAGGTTTAGGCTACAGTTTTTATTTTGTGTTATTACCATATGATTGAAAAAACAAATATTTATGACCATTAAGGAAATTATAGAATGAAGTGTTTTCAGAGGGAACATTTGATGGAGTAGGAACTTTATTCAGAGGACTATTTCCAGGCTGGATGAAAGATGGAATATTAGAGAGGAAATTATAAATATATTGAAGGATTGAAAGAAAGGCAGTGAGACAGAGTTAAATAAAATCCACAGAAATAAGATCTAAGCTGAAATCGCTCTTCTAGTCAGAAGAAAGTATGTCATCAGTACCTTATGCATACACTCAGACCATCAAATACACTGTGATGCTAGTTTATTTTTTCTCGAAGGACTTTTAACACTTTTTTTCAAATAGTGTCATTAGAGACCACGAAGGGAGAACTATCATCTTCTTTTTTGTCTCGTTTTTTAATTGATGGAAATGAAATCAACATCATCATCATCCTTGGCGCTACACCTGTAGAGTCAAGGCCTCCTGCAGCTTGGTTCGCCAGTCTTCTCTATTGGTTGCCACTGCTCTTTGCACTTCTATTACCCTTAAAATATCTGGAATTTAGTAGTAAGGTATTGTTAGCTCAGCGTTCGCACTTATCCTCAATATCCCATTGGTGCAAACTGGGCCATAAATTCTCCTCAATATTTTCCTCTCGAACCTTGGGAGAAGGGCTTCCTATAAACTGGGTAAAGTCCAGCATTCGGAGGCATAAGTAAGAACTGGTCTTACCAATGTCTTATACAAATGCATCTTCGTGTTTTGAGAAATAACCCTGCTCCTGAAATGCTTCAGTAATCCGAAATAACATTTATTTGAGGACAAAATTCTACGATGGTTTTATGGTTTTATGATATTATCCGCGTTTCCCTGCGATCCAAGATACACATATTCCTTCAATCCTTTCAAGTGTAAAGCCTCCAGCCATAAAATACGAAGGTTCGTGCACATTCCGTTGTGGGCCTGCATGCATATATTTGATTTTTGATTCATTGACCTCTAAACCCAATCTAACCGCTATCTGGAGACTGATAAAAGCATTTCCTAAATCTGTAGGGGTTCTTGCAACATATCTTTATCATCGGTGAAGGCCAAAATCATAGCTATTGAATATAGTTCCCCCAATTTGTATTACAGATTTCCGAACTGCACTTTCAAGGGGCAAATTGAAGAGAAGGTATGCGAGGCAATCACCCTGTCTCAGTCCTTTGTGAGTTTCAAAGCTTTAGTCAGGTCACCTTGAACACACACTGCATTGCACCTTTTTCATCATAGCCCTAATCACTCGTATCAGCTTCGGTGGTATTTCCATTTCCAGAAGCTCCTTGTACAGCTCGTTCCTCTTGATGGTACCATAGGCAATTCGGAAGTCAATGAACAGGTGGTGTGTGGGACATTATACTCCCTGCACCTCTCCAGAATGCTTCTAATGGAGAATATCTGATCTATGGTAGACTTTCCTTTCATGAAGCCCGTCTGGTGCTTTCATACATTCTGCTCGGCAAAAGGAAGCAGTTTTTTCGGCAAAAAAACAAACAAGAAAACTATGGAAATGCCAACTGAAGCCAAATCCATCATCAGTATGTCCTTTTTTCCGTGGAGTGTAATAGGGTATGTGATCTGATCGATATTCGATCGATGCGAATACAGATCTGCTTTATTCCTTATAATTTAGGACTGATTTATACCATATTTTCTTATTTTTAATTGTCTTTTTTTCTGCTAAGCTGTAATACTGTGAAATGGACATCTAAATGACTTAAGTAGGATAGGGAATCATATCAATACTAATGGCAATAGCACAAAAAGTTGTTAAATCAAACATCAAAATGATACTAAAGTGATAATATAGATTATTCTGGAGGTTAAACTGTTTATATATGATCTGAGGGCATTGTATCTCCCTACTTCATAAAGTATGAATAATAAAGCCTTTTAGCTTTTTCTTTTTTTGTTTAAAGGTTCATTGGTTTAGCTTTTATATTGTTACTCATGTCTATGGAAATGGTAACAGTAATAATTTGCCATTAAATATGACCATGCTTTTAGGAAATGCATAAATCAGGAACATCTCTTCACGGGTTTGGTTAGTCCCTCAAAACATCTTCCATTAAATCTTAAATGTTACCGTTGCTGTATTTTCTGTGTTTTTGTTGTTTTTGTTGTCAATTGTTTTTCCAAGAAAATTATTGGGTAAACAAAGGAATAATACATGCAGATAGATAAATGTTTTTAATAATAATAATAATAAATGGTTTGTACAGGCATGTTTTTACGTTCTATACAGAAGCCCCCTCTGCCATTAGTCTTAAAATTTTCAACTAAAGAAAACTACAGTTTTTGTACGAATGTGTTTTCAGCTTAACCATTCATGTTATATGAATAAGTGTGGTATGTTTCTAAAGTTATATAGTTCTTCCGTTGTTGCTTAAATAGTTTCCTATTTTCAAAAGCTGCATTTTTTGATGTCATTCTCATGAAAACATTACTTACTGGATTCACTTTTAGAATAATCTTTTCAATTACAACAATATTTATTATTATTATATTTGTATTTTTAAATTATTTCTTCAACCACATTAAAATCATAACTATGCTATCAAAAGCGTTTTACAAAAAACGAGACTGTCCCGAAAATTAAGATTAATGTGAAACGGTTTAAGATTGAAACCTTTTTCTTTATGGCAACAAAGTAAATTATTTTTTAAGTGAAAACTTCTTAAGTGGCATTGAGCAACATTTGGTATTGTTTGTTTATTATGGACTAATAATATGACTGTGATAAATTAAAAAATTACACATGTTTCTTTCAAACCAAATAATAAGTAATAAAACATAAATTAATTTGTATGTAGAAAAAAAAAGACAACTGAATTTCTGAAACTTTGATATTTTACTCAACGGAATGGAAAAAACAAAAAATGCCCAAAACGACTGAAAAAGAAATAAATTATTCAACTGCTAAATGAACATGTGAGTTTGTTAGGACCATGTTGTCGCCTGCAGTCAGTGGCCTACCCAACATTGTTTGAAAGTCAAAACATCTCTTGAAATTGATAGAATAGTTTATATCGTTCGGTATTTAGCATATAATAATATTTATTATTGGATAATTTTTTTTTAGTAAAAAAAGGGAAAATGGTTAGCTGTATCGAAAATGAGATCTTGTCCGATTTGAAAATGCTACAAAAAGAGAAATCATATTTATAATTTTTTTTTCAGTAAGTGTCAATTGCTTGAAGTATTAAAACACGTACAAAAATGTGAGGTTAATGTATGACTATTCACTATTTTAATGGGATGTTAAAGTTAAAACGGATGTTTTAAAAAACATTTTTATATCTTTTATAGCTATTTTTTTTTTTTTAAAAAGAAAAAGGCAACTCCTTTTACAACGACCGTAGTTTTTTTTAAAAAGGGGTTATAAATTCATGGGAGGCTGATGTATCATGTTCCTTGACACATATTTTCACCAGGCACGTGCGCGGTCTCATTATCGAATAATGGATATGCTCTGGAGGGGAATGGCTTTTTCTCTTTACATTTTTCTGTAAAGTGCGTCTAAGTATATTAATGTTTAAATCAACAAAAAAATAAAAAAATTTCCTATCTAATGTTATTAGATTCAATTAATTAAAATCAACATTCATTACATATATAGTTTTGTCCCAGCTTCATCCTAGCTTCACCTGATCTCTTTTACACAGAGTCAGCACAAGTCAGCACTGACTCACATCCTATCCTTCTCTTATAATACCTCTTAGAAAATAAGCCTTTAATTCCTGCCCTAGCTCAAGTACTGTTACCATGTCGGTTTGAATAAAGATTCTTTTTAAAAAGTCTTTACCAGTGTTAAATTCTTTATTTATATACACATTTAATTTTAATAGTTAATTGCACAATTAATTCCGAATTTAGACTGGCGGAACTTTAACCTTAACCGTTCTCGCTTCAAACATCGTCAATCTGATTATAGAACTTTGTAACTCCATCATTATTGTGAATGATATAAGCGTAAAATAATACCAAAACGTTATATTTTTAATGTATAAATTTTATTGTAAAGATTGATTCCAATATATATTTTATTGTAAAGACATGCGTTTATGAAGAAGTTCGTCATTTATCATTCCGTTTGATGCCTAATAAGATCGACAGCGAATAAGATTGAATTTCGCTCAGAGGGATTTTTTAAATCAGCTTTTATGTAAGCCAGGGAGTGCATGCAGTGGCTCAGTGGTAGAGCACTGTGTTGCCATGCCGGAAATCCTGGTTCAAATCCTGCTGTAGGCCAAGACTTTTATTTAATCTGTTTGCAGCCGGAGATGGATTATATAGGATCTCCCAAACATTAAGATAAAGATTAGGTACCCAAATTAAGGGGGGGGGGAGGAATCTGGCGGTTGAGCGTGACCTAGGACAAGTCCTATAATATACCTATATTATACCTAGGATAAGTCCTGCAATTCCTTGCAGAACAGTTGTCCATGATACAGTAGTCTCTACCATCTACTGAACCCCAGACCCGTTCACGGGTTGTAGTGCCTACAGGTTTTTTTTTAATGTAAGCAATAAACCTGTTTTCGTTATATGTCCTGTTTCCCATTAATGACCACTCCCATCAAAACAATTCTAATCATTACATTTTATCCATGGGCTTACACATCTTTTTGTTTCTTACTCATATTTTTGTGTATTTCTCTTTGAAAGGGCTCTTTATTTATTTTGGCGCATTTTATACTACTTTAAACTATTAAACTATGTTGCTTATTCATATTTATGGTTCCTGCCTTAGTAATTAATTACAACATAAATTTATAACATAAGCAATGATCAAAAATATATAAAAGGATATTATGTATTAATTTTAATTAGGATGAAAAGCTAGTTGACATATGAATTTTGGATTAAATTATGGCAACAGTTACCAGTACTTGAAAAAAGGATTTATTTATATGAAAGTTTAAAATGAAAACTTTATACACAATTAGAAATATTTATATGGATTAAACGATAGCTAATGATTAACAAGACCAAGATAGATAAGCAAATGGACAATTACTAATGACAGATGACAGACGTATGACAGACATATGACAGTATGAGGTTTACAAGGCAGGAATATTTATAGGTTAAGGAGTGATAATTTAGGTTCACTTGGGTATAAGCACAGGTACATATGAGGTGGTGTGCAGCTGATCTCTTAACTTTATATTTACAATTAATTTAATTGTTTGTAAAGATTCAAATTATTTATTGGTAATATTTCCAACATAGTTTACTGTGGACACTTTCGTCAAATCCAATTAAAAAATGAAATCATGTTTTAAAACTGTTTTTAAAATTAAATTAAAAACAAGATAAGTATAATTCCTATTACCACAAACTTTTTTCAGCACCAAATGATTTGTACTATATTACTACACATAAAAAAAAAAATTAAAAATATATTATATACCACGTGATCGCTTATTCTTATAATAATCTCATAGTATTTTGGAATGTTTCCCACACACAAGTGCTTAAAACATTTCACATATTTTTTAATATTCATATTAGGGTCAATAGGAAATAGATTAACCGATTTAAAATGTGTCTGAAAATGTGCTTTACGCATGTGCAGTTTTATTTTAAAACAAACATTTGTTATTTATTCATATGATAGTAAACACGCAATTTAGTTAAATAAGTAAGCAACAATTTACACATTATACAGGTAAAACAAGTTACTAAAACAGGTATATAGATAAATAATAATAAATAAAACTTGTGAGAAATAACTCCAATTCCCAGATTTCGTTGACAATTTTGTTGCTTTTCATTTTATCTCTTTCATTCAGTGTTCTCTGGATTACCGAAGTATATCTTTAACATCGCATTGTAAGGACCGAATAAATAATTTTCATGTTATAACAAAAATACCTGGCTGCCGTCCAAAGGACGGCATAGAACCAGGTAAAGGATTAAAGATACGATTTAATGATAGGATACAATAATTTAAATAGAGGTTTAATCATATTAATACAAATATTACATTGTATTCTCAGGCATCGAGCTGAAACCAGAAGCACGCCTGTGTGAGAAAGCGGTATGCAGCCAGTAGTACCTATCTGTTATGCTGGTTAGTATACAAAGAACGAGCGAAGGGGTTATATTAATTTCCATGAGCTTTCTGTTGTTTTCTCTGTAATTGAACCACAACTGTTGAACTATTCACATCTGAATCCTACCATAAATCGTATGGTTAATTTAAATGATAAAAATTAATCCTTTTCCGATTCACATCATCTGAATCTTTTTTTTGTATTGATCACTGCCCAATAACCGACAGCAGTCTGTCAGAGGAATTATTTTCTAAAGAAGATTGAAACGGGTATTAAATTACAAGAAAAAATTAATCCAATAAATCACGGGTCTTAAAATGTTATACTTGATCCCCTACAGGCATTCTAAGCAACAGCTTTAAAATAAACTTACGGGAATTGGTCAATTACGGGTTTATGCATATTTAATTTTATATACATATACACACAGTACTATACCATATAGTATTGTTATTTTTCATAAATATAGGAGTATAATTTGATAAAAATTAAAATCTTAATTGTATTGTATGGAGAAATATATATCAGAATAAGATCTAAAGTTTTTAGATTGTATAATTAATAATAATAATAAAAATGCTTTTATCAGCTCATTAAACAATGAAATTTTGGGTTGTGTTAGTGTCTTGTTACTAATTTAAGAATAAATGACTTCAATTAATTACAAATGACTAATATGTCTATTTGGACTTACGGAGTAGAAACTTTGTGGCCTCACTTGGACATCGAATTCATCTGGTATTCAATTCTTACAATCCGAAATCCTTCGTACTGTCCTTAATACTCCTTACTTTGTTAAGAATAAAGTCATCTATAATTACCTCAAGATCCTATCCGTTGCTTATTTAGCATCTAACCCGATTTCAAGCCTTTCTTGACAAACTTTATTCTTACCCAAACCCACTAGCTTCAACCTAGCATCTTCTTAAATTCCCGATAATCCTCTGAGGCATCTGAAAAAAAGATAACCCTAAAAAGGTCTTGTGACCTTATGTATCTTATTATGTATCTTTCAATATTTACTTGTTGCATATTTATAATAACAGTTGTAAACTTCAATAAAAAAAAGTATAGGATGGTATTGGTGGGAAATGATGCAAGAGCAGATTGCCATTTTCTATACCATCTTTTATATTTTAATGTTATTATAATCTGTTGTTATAATTTAGTATGATTGAGTGTGAAAAAATAAATAAAAATTCTTCATATAGTCTCAGTTTTGTTAATTTCGTGGAAATTATATTTGATTAACTATGTTAAATTGCGCTTCAATCATTATGAAATATATAAGGTCTGCTTAGGAAATTCTCCTTAAGGATGAAACCTTATTTCAAAGTCATTCTAAAACTGCTTTGTTTTTTCAAATTACCCGAGCCGAGGGGTGAAAGAAAGGCTATAAATTAATTCTATTGTTAAAGGGCCTCGACTCAATCATCTCCTTATTAAAATGAAAGGGAAAGTTTTACAGGAGCCTTTGAGGGCAGCTAAGTTTGGATTAAGCCAAGTAAAGTACAGCTAGTTGAGGACTTGGCCAGGTCCCAGTGGGAGTGGTCAGGTCATCTAGACCAATTTCCTTTTCCTTCTGTGTCCGAGCTCGCACATTGTCTGAGGAAGGGGTGTTTCAAGTTCATTAATTAGTATTAGAAAGTAGTGAGAGTTCTCAATATTTATTAAATAAAAGGTATAGATAATTATCTCTAAAATGATAGTGAAAAAATTTTTTTAAAATATTGTTTATTGAAGTCAGTAGTTTATTGAGCGAAGAGAGTGTGTTTTGTGAAATGTTTGGAATGTTTTTCATAAGGGCATTCCTACGTTTTAAAATAGTAAAAATTGATGAGAAAACTTAAGGACGTTGCAAGGGAACAAATAAACTAAGATTTCAGAAAATACATTATGCCCTATGCAGGATTAATAAAGACTGATTACAAAAGAAACATGAATTTAGTTAAATTTGTAATTGATGTTAAATAAATTAATATAGATAAAACACTTTATAGAAATAAAACACTTTATTTTTAACACTTATAAAATAATACATGAAACGCTTTATGATTAGTTTTAAACAGTAAGGCCAAGACATAATTGAAAACTGATATGAGCCCACCTTCCGTCATTTCAACTGTCAATAAATTAAAACTTGTATTATTCGCTTTCCATTCATTTACGATGGAAATATGCCAGAAAATTTACAAGCAAAGTGGACTGAATATTTTAAATAATGGATATAACTATTGGAACAAGTATCTCTTTTATTTGCAGTATTCTAAATTTAATTAATAAAAAGGCAATAATTAATTTTCTCTCCTCTGTTGTGAACTTTTAACTTTACACAATTTTTTTTTCTCTTTTTACTTTCATGGATAATTGCATGCGATTTTTTTATTGACAGATGAATTTATATAATTAAATTAAAATACATTTAGGTATAATAAAAATAAATAAACAATATGAAATATAACTCGTTGGACGTCTGAAAAGTATTCTTAGTCAAACAGTTCGTCTTGTGGATGAAATATGTCAAATGAGAGGCAAATAAATCAGTATTTCTTTATTGCTTCTATAGCATAAGTTGCTCTAAGTTGGTTTACGGAGGAAAGGGATATGTACTGTATATGTTTCATATTTGTACTTTTTTCAGATAAGGGATATCCAGGTTGGCACTCGTATGGCTATGGAATAGGGCTCTTTTTGTACACTCTTTGTGAGACTTACCAGTATCAGATTTAACCTAGATGCCTGTTTTAGAATTAATTGAATTGTTTATAGCTATATTAAAATTATTAATTAGTATTAGTGCAGGTATAAAACTTATAGTTTATTTCAAATTAATCTAAGTAGAGAGGGACTAACCGTTTGCCATAGAAATAAAATGAAATTTGACACCTCAAATAGGCAACGGACTTGAATAATTAAACGTATCGCCATTTTCAATATAGTTATCATTGAAATAGCCCATTAGATTAACATTTACACTTTTATACTTTCAACTCAAACATCTCATAAGAATATATAATAATAATTTCGCCTTCATGATAACTGCTTTACTAATACTGCTTTCGGTGTGATTATTTTAATTCATTACAATGCGATTTTTTTGATCGGTACTGTTGAGAAGGAATAAGGGAGAACATTTTAAACAAAACAGAATCGATGAGTGGAATACTTGAATAATTTAATAATATACTGGACGGCGTCCACTGGAGACTGTTTCTGACGTCTCGGAGACGTCAAAGCCTACAACAGAACATGAAATGAATGACGTCTCCCATACGTCATTGTATGTTACGGGGCTAAATGGCGAGTCATATTATGTAAGCATAATAAATTTTTAATTTTGATTTAAAATGTTTTTGTGAATATTTAGTTCTCTGTTATTTTAATTCTCTGAATATTTAATTATCTGAAAGTGAATTTTAAAAAGTATGATATTGTTCTGGGATGAAAAAATGTTACCGTTCTGGGCGAATAAAAGTATTACTATTTTAAAAATACGGTGCACTGCATTAATAACGTCACCAGCTGGCACATTATTCGGAACACCTGTAGTCACCTGATGTTAGATTAAAACTGGTGACAAAATTCTGCTGAATTAACTTTGGTGGACAAGATACAATCACATTATTATAACCATCTCTGCTTATTTTCTTCCCACAAAGTTAGCGTTGCAATTTTAACGACCAATTAAATTATAAAGTGGTTTTCTATTTATTTATATTTCGTATTCATACTTCTGTTTATATTTCTTGCAAGATAGGGTAAGATATAACAATTTATCAATGTTTACCCCTAAGATCCAGATGCATAAGTACCATAATAAGGCAAGGCGGAAAGGGCAATTAATCATAAGAGTGCGAACTCTCTAACTGACGCTGAAAAACATTTTTTAATCCAATTTTTTTTATCAACGATGCTGAATATGCAAACGTCTTGATTCGTGGATTTAATATCCATCCGTTAATGAACTTATTTAAGGAATTCCGATTTATTTAATTAATTTTTTACAATTTTCTTCGCCCTATCATGTTAACAAAAAAACTATAATTAGATACTTTGAAATAAAGAGTGTGACGAATTATATAGTAGATAACGTAGCATGTAGAGTGCCTGTCCAATTTCAGCATATAATCTTAAAAATGATCAAACGACTTTCATGCATATGCATTGACCTAATCATATATGCATTGATATTAAATTGGATCACAACAATTATGGGATAAACCCCATCTACATTAACTAATACAACGAACAGTTATTTTTGCCTTGATAAAATCATATTTGAAATGCCTTTATACCTATTCAATAAATTTAGACTTTACATATTTAGTTTATTCGTTATTCGTTAGGGATAGTTTCGATTACAAAGATACTACAAGAGTTTATCATTCGCTTTCTTTTTTATTTGTATTTATTCATGAATGAGGTTAATTATTTAGTTTATCAATAATTGTGTCTGTTTGCCAAATATAAGTGTTATCATAGTAAAATTGCTTTGGTCTTACCACAAGTATTCGCTGACTCCATGTAGATGCCACAACATTAAGTAGAGTTTCTATGGCACTAAAAATTGGGACGTACAGGCTAGAAGATTTATATTTCTATATCGTTAAACAATTTTATCGTTACTTATTTGTTCTTTAATATCTCAATAAAACCAATGAGTGAAGTCTCATTTATGATACCAATAGAGAAATAATAAATGTAATAAAAAAAATTTTTTACTCAATAGCCGTAGTAGACAGAAATGCGATTTTATATTGACGATAAATACAATATGACCAATGAAACTTGTCTGATAGTAAGTAACACACATGCAGGCACTACACAAAAACTCAAACAGTACAACACAGTATTCTAGAGTTTTAATATTAATTTTATTCCTTAAAGTAAATTTCGGGAATATTAAAGAAAATTATGTCCGGTATTTAATTTAGGAATTAATTAAAATTCACTTAAGTGGTAGGACTTTTATCCTCACAGATAATACATATAGATGATGATTTTATAGAGCTTCAGAAAATATAGTAACGGGGTGACAACACTTAACTACGGTCTTTGGGAACGAAGCAACAGCCATAAACATGATTACAATAGAAAAAGTATCCAACTTTCGAATGTCTTCGTCGTGGGAATATTATACCCTCACAAGCGAATTGATTAAAAAAAAAATTATATTAAGACTGAAAACTTTACTTTGTAAATGTCGACGTAAAACTCGCTCACAACAGTAAGAAAAATTGTTATATTTTAAGGATTCTTAAAATAGCAAATGGTAAAAAAAGTGAAATGCTTATATATTTATGTATTCTTCACCATGTACATATTGTATAAATGATATAATAATAATAGAAATAAAATAATCAGAGGGTAAAGAAAAAAAATGTAAAATAATTATGTGAATAAAATGAGGTTAGCTCAGAAAAATGGAAGGAAATATTAGTTAAAGGAGTTTTTATTTTGGAAATATCCATGTTCCTTAAAAATGTCTGAAAGAACTAAGACTGTGTCCATTATTTAAAATGTCAGGGATTAAATCAAGTAGTACTACATATTAAGTAACAATATACTTATTTATAAGTATTTATCTTTTATAAACTGGATTCAATTGTTATATAAATAGAAGGAAATTTATATAACCAAAAGGAAGGAAGCAATGACCTCAATGACCTCTGACGGGAGTTTTTAAATGCGCCCAGCCGGCAATAGGGTCCTCAGGTCAGCTCCAAACATTACCAGCCCTGCAAATGTCAACAAGTAAAGCTCTGTTCGCCATTAACTTCTTTTCCTTCCATTTACCAAAAATATTCACTTTATGTGATTCTATATATGTGTAATTCTGTATTCTATAGATTATTCTATACATAAAGAGTTTAAACATCCCAATGTCTGAAATTTTATTAAGCAAAACAAAAAGTCAGTAACAAATAACAAAAATTAAAACAAAAATACAATTAGAAAAAATAATAATAACTGAATTGATGATGTTTCATTAGAATATCAGAATGAAATGAAGTGAAAATTATGAAAAAAATAAAAGATTAAATGTA
Source organism: Arma custos (assembly GCA_037127475.1). Taxonomy (NCBI): domain Eukaryota; kingdom Metazoa; phylum Arthropoda; class Insecta; order Hemiptera; family Pentatomidae; genus Arma; species Arma custos. Next base: position 46,174,711 of record CM073759.1, on the reverse strand, counting down.
TCGTACAAAAAAAACTTATACTTAACTATTAGGTGTAGGTTCCACAAAAGCCTTCATTATTACTCCAATGCTCATAAACTATTTTACATCCCTCCACTTTGTAAAAAAAATAAAAGATATGATGGAATTAATACATTTTTTTTTCGACAAAGCATAGATCTGAATGTCACTTTGAAATAACTAACTTATTTTTATGAAAAACATTTGATAAATCCGTTTTTTTATTGGAATCTAATTTCTACATTAATGGAGATTCTACAATTTTAAATTGTCCACTTCTATGTTCATCTATTTTTCCCTATTTAATTTATTACCAACATCTACAAAAACTGTATCTCCGATATTTAAATCTTTTGGCTTCTTATTTTGATCAGTCCGAAGTTTGTTCTTCTGATAATTTCTTATTTAATTTTCATATGCTGTTTTTCTGTCTTCTTCTAAATCACGTTCACAAAGATGTAGATGACAAATATTTATGTCCTCACCATATAATAAATATGATGGTGCAAAACCCGTCACCGAATGTAGAGTTTCATTGTAAGTATCTATCACTTCTGCAGCGATACCATGCCATGGGCGACGTTCACCAGGTGTGTTTATCGCACATCTAATGCTGTTTGGATGTTGTCGCACTAAAGTTTGGTTGAGACGTTCAATCATTCCATTTGACCAAGGACAGTCAGACTTAGTAAAGTTCAAAGTTATATTTTCTTCCTTTAAGAATTTTCTAAATTGATGGGAATAGATAGCGGTAAAGTGGGGATCATCTAAAACAGTGTGTATACTATTCAGTCGCGATACTTTCTTAATTAATTCTTTAAAGTCATTTGGATTCTGGGAAGAAGAAACTCTGGACCAGCAATACCTAGTAAAATGATCAATCAAAATATTTTTTTTGTAGGTTTGGAGAAACATCCCAGTGTATCTAGGCTCATTAATTCCTTTGGCGGACCTAAATTCGATAAGAGCCCATTCTTCTTTTGGTTCGTGCTTTGTCCTTCACACAAATGATGCATTTATCACAATATCCCATTATCTTTTTATCCATACACTTGAAGTAATAAAATTGCTTAATAGTTTCAATCATCTTCATTGTTAGCACTCTTCAGTCCATATGAATTCTGTATCTTTTTTTAATAAATCAAACAAAGGTCTAAGTCTTTTAGAGCAGTCTTCTATAAATTTGTTATTTTACCTAAGAATTGTCATCATTGACCTAGATATTTCACCGATTTCTGTGCAAACTTACATTTGGTTAATTTAAATTTAAATTTTTCTTTCTTTACAGCCTTGAAGAATTCATTTAGATGCCTCAGGTGTTTCTCAAAAGAGAGTGAAAATAATAATACATCATCAATAAAATTCATGGTAAATGTACTCAAACCATTTCTTCTTATTAGGTTTGCTAGAATTTTTTGAAAAATTACTGGTGAATTTTTAAAACCGAACGGAAGAACATTAAACTGATAATGACCTGTTTCAGTAACAAAAACTAGTTTTTCTATATCTTCAATTTTAACTGCTATAGATCAAAATGCAGAGTTTATATCTAATACACTAAAATATGAGCAATCATAGCATTTGACTAACATATCCTTAATAGCTGGGAATGGTTGAGCCTCTGGGACCACTAATTTATTTAGTTGTCCAAAATCTACATATAGCCTTGTTATACCTTCTCTTTTTTTATATGCAAGTGTAACTGGATCTGCAAAAGATGAACTTGACTCTGATGCTAATGCTAATGCTAATAATGCTAAAACTTGTTTCTCAATTTCTTGCCTATCGGGTAATGAGCATCTACAAGGTCTTAGAGAGATATATTTTTCAACAGTTAACTTAATATGTGCAGTGCCTGCATCAATTTTTCGACATCATATTTATTAACCGCAAAACAATCTATATTATCTTCTACTAATTTAGTTATTTCTCTTTGTTCTTCCTTATTGAAGTGATAATCCTCACCTTCACATACATTTGCAAAATTCTTAATGAAGTCATTTCTCTTTATTTTAACTAATGCAGAACTCTCTTTAGGTACTATATACATAGCCCATCTAACTGTATCATCATTTCTTTGCTTATGGATTCTTTTTAAACTATTACTGTTTCCTATTATTGGCATAATTTTAAAATTTTCATCTTATACCATAGAATTAGCTTAAAAGTTCGTATAGAATCTAATCCTAGTAAAATTTTATATTTAAATGTATGACAGTCTATAACATGAAATTCCATAACTTCTTGAATCTTACCTATTTTTAATCTCAACTTTGCTCTTCCGGCTCCTAAAATATGACCAGATAAGGAATCCAATATATCAGATTTTTTTATCAACGTAATTTGTAAGTTATCAATAACAACTTTTTGGACTAATGAAATAGTTGCACCAGGATCGTATAGTGCTTCAAAAACAAAAATCTTTTATATTAACATAAATTTTAATTAATTTCTCTGGTATTCTGTCCTCCAAACTAGATAGTCAAGCCTCATCTTCATTAACATTCATAATTTGGTACATTTCATTTTCATCTTTATCTTTATCACTAATGTTTACAATTTTCTCAGCTTTAATTCTATCTTTATTTCTACAAAATATTTCCGGATGAAATCTGTTAGGATAATTTAATTGTTTACAAATAGTGCAAGGAGTTTTTGTGATTTTCCTAGTGGAAAATGTGTGCTGTTTGCTATGGTTTATATCTACATTATATGTTTTATTTAACTGTTGTTTAAATCTTGGTCTAGAGGGTACATGAACAATGTCCAAATTAGCAACTTCTTGAAACAAGTTATTGTTGTTATGTCTGTTATCTTTTTTTTAAAATTTAATTTATTGATATTTACAACTATAATAATATTACAATAAGTAAATCTGCTATATGTACAATACGACTTGAAAAGCACTTGTGGAGAAACTACCCATCGGTAGCACTCCAAAAAGTTCTATAGTAGATGGTCTCGAGGCCATCTTCTTTTCAGATGCCTCGGAGGGTTATCAGGAATAGTATGGGAAGCAAGTTGAGAAACTAGCGGATTCAAGTGTGTATGGAGCTTGTCATGGAAGGATAGGTATCTAGTTTGGGCCAAATCAGTAACATATGGGATATTAAGATCATGATGGATGAGTTTGTTTGTGACATAATAAGGAGCATTGAGGATTTTACGAAGGATTTTGAATTGCAAGGATTGGATACGAGCTGAATTGGATGGTTTAGTAGAGCCCCAAAGCTCAACTCCGTATGTCCAAATAGGCCTGATAACTGTCATGTAAATGAGTCTTTTGTAATTAATTGGGAGCTTAGAGCGTTTGTCCAGTAAATGTTGAAGTAGGCGAAAACGACGAGCAGTTTCTTGTTTTTTCAGTCTTGTATGAGGATTCCAAGTGAGACGTTTGTCCAGATGGAGTCCTAGGTAACGTACCTGTTCGACAGGGTTCAGAGGAATATTATTAAAGGATACAGTAGGGCAGGAATTTGTAGGTTTACGACGAAGGGTGAAGGTAATTTGATGGGATTTGTTAGGATTAATTTTAATTCTCCAATTTTGACACCATTCTTGAAGGTTTGAGATATGGTATTGAAGAGTTTGGGATGCAACAAATGGATTAAATCAAATGGATCATTATTTACTGATATGCTTGGATGGGTTGGGATGTCAGCTGTATATATCGTGTATAGGATGGGACCCATGATACTACCTTGAGGAACTCAGGCAGACTGGGTAAAGAGGGAAGAGTAGGAAAAATTATGGTTTACTTTAAAGGCTCTATTACTGAGGTAGGAACTGATAATAAGGAAGTAAGTAGAAGGTAAGAATTTACAGAGTTTGTACAACAGTCCCGGATGCCAGACTCGATCAAAAGCCTGCTCTACATCGAGAAAAGCTCCCGCGCAGTACATTCCGCGCTCTAATGCGGATGAGACAACGTCCACCACACGATGGCATTGCTGGATAGTGGAGTGTGATGTTCGGAACCCAAATTGGTGATCTGGGATTATTTGATTGGATTTTATGATAGGATGAAGACGTTTCAGAATGAGTTTTTCAAGTATTTTGCCCATTATGGGCAGGAGAGATATAAGACGGTAAGAGGATGAGAGTTCTGGTGGTTTTTTAGGTTTTGGTATCATCTTAACTATGGATAATTTCCAGGAATCAGGAAAGTACGTGGTGCGGAGTACGGCGTTGTATATATATATGTAAGGAGTAGGATCGCTTTCCGAGGAAGGCATTTTAGAATATGGGATGTGATTAGGTCGTGACCAGGGGCTTTGTTGACGGGTAATCTGTGAATAATGTTTGATATTTCGGAAGGATGGAATGCTTTAGGAGGAGGGAACAACTGAAGAGGAATACTTAATTATGCTTCAATGCATTCATAGTGGGTTGGATTAAGGATATTTGGATGAGGGTTAAATGTGTTGAATAGGTGCTGGCCGAAAATTTGTGATTTTTCTTCATCAGATCTTGACCAGGTTTGGGATTCGGTTAAAAGTGGATGGTTGAAATGTTTATATTTTAGGAGTTTTTTAGTGGTATTCCATAAGGATCTGTCAGTAGTACTCAGATTTTCTGTACGGTAATACAAATTTTGAATTTTGAATGTTCTGATCTCTGATTTTAATTTGTTGGTTAGTTTGGTATAATGACTCCTGTCCGATGGATATTTGGTGCGGTGCCACTTCGCTCTTGCCCGTCGTTTTTCTTTTAATAACTCGCGAATATGAAGTGGGCAGTTATTCTGTTGATGATGATTTTTCCTTGGTAAGGTGCTATCTCTTATATTGGTTTGTATTGCGTTTGTTAGTTTGCAGTTATTGCAAGAATTGCAGAATTGATGTCAACTTTTGTTTTAAGCGGAATTTTGAGGTCTAAATTATTTTCCAGATTCGATCGAAATTTATCCCAGTCTACACGTCCAGTAATCAGTCTGAGATGAGAGGGCTTAGGAATAGGAATTGAATGTACTTGAAGTAGTACTGGACTGTGATCAGAGGAAAGGTCATCCAGGGATTTTATAGTTGTTTGATTGCAGGAAATCTGTGAGGAAACAAATATGTCAAGAATATCTGGACGTTTTTTGAGCGATGTAGGCCAATAAGTAGGGTTTATGGGTGCGAGGATAGAGAAACTATTAGAGGTTGAAATTCAGGATAAGATGCTACCACGGGAATTGGATGTTCGACAACCCCATCGTTGATGTTTGGCGTTGTAGTCTCCTCCGGCAATAAAACGCGGTCCGAGGGATCGGAATAAGGATTCGAGGAGGTTATAAGAAAGGGAGTTACCAGGAGGACAGTATACAGCTGAGAATGTCATATGGAAAGGACTAGTTGAAATGGTTACTGAAGTTGATTGAATGGCGTCAGTTGAAGTAGAAGGAATAAGAGAATGAGGAATGGATTTGTGGATAAGGATACAAGAACCGGCATGTGCTGTATTGTCAGGATGATCTGATCTATAAGTAATGTAGTCACGTATGTAAAAATATGATCGTTTTGTGAAGTGCGTTTCAGTCAATAGGGCAATGTCTATGTGATTGTCATGAAGAAATAAGTCAAGTTCGTCTCGATGGTTATGTAGGCCATTTGCATTCCACAGTATGATTGATAGGGGCTTAGTGTTCATCTTGAGGTAGTAAATGGCATTTCGGATCTGTTATCTTTAATTTATTTTTTACATATAATGGTAGTCCTATGACCATCAAATTTATTAAGCTAACATGGGTAATATCTTTCTCTATATCTAACAGTAATCTTTGCTTAGTAAGCAATCTAATCAACTTCCATTTATATGTTTATATTGGATGGCATACCTGACATATGCCCAATTTTGTATGCCAAAACAGAATTAAATGATTGTACTAATATGTTCACTTTTAAATTCAGAAGGAAAAACATAATGAATATCTTCTTCTATTTTCTTAATACTTTTTACCGTCTTTACTCTTTCTTCATTAACAAAGTGAAATGTTACCTTCACCATTGTGCTCAAAAATTCAATTCAATTCATTTAAAAAAACAAAAAGTCTGTAACAAATAGCAAAAATTAAAACAAAAATACGATTAGAAAAAAAAATAATACCTGAATAAACTGAATTGATGATGCTTCATTTTTATTTATTTATTTATTTTTTTTATTTAGTGATATTACAATCAAGCTCTTTACGAGCTTATTAGCAATTGTTTTCTGATAATAATAATAATAACACACTTAAAACATATATACATAATATTGTTTTATTTTTCACGATTAAGGAGCTTCAAATGTCTCTAACGTAAAACACAAGTTTATATTAATTCACTTCCTCCTCTTTAGCCTTCATACTAGTCCATTGAAGTCGAGGAGAAGGGTGGCCTCAGTATAGACTGCGTAATATGATGCAGTAACGGTGCGTCAGATCTTTAAGGAGTCTCTTAAGTAAAGTAGGGAGATGAAAAGATGTGTCGAGTCTCGATTTTTAAGAATGGATGAAAATATCAGGATATTCCAGTTAATTTGAACGCGTTTATGTTTTTATGCTCTCAACATTTTTGTTTATTAACCTCTTTAATAACTTTTTTAAATAGTTCTTTTTTAAATAAAAAATAAAATAATGATTGGAATATAAATAAGTAATATACTATAAATTTATTGAAAAACATATTTAAAAAAAATTTATTTATTGATATTTACAACTGTATTACAATAACACAAGAAGTAAAAAGACTGAGTGATTAATAATGACATGACTAAACTGGTAGTACGCAAATCAAGGTTCAACTAAGAAGGTCACGTGGCCATCTTCTTTTCAGACGCCTCGGAGGATTATCGGGAATTGAAGAGGAAGCTGGATTTGAAACTAGAGGGTTTGGATGGGCCTGGAGTTTATTATATAATGATAGATATCTGGAATGGACTAAATCGGTAACATATGGAACATTGTGGTCATTATGGATGGTTTTATTTGAGACAAAATAAGGAGCGTTTAGGATTTTGCGAAGGATTTTGGATTGCATTGATTGGATACGAAAGGAATTCGAAGGCTTAGTGGAGCCCGAAAGCTCTATTCCGTAAGTCCAAATAGGTCGTATGAATAGGTCATGTAGATGGGTCTTTTGTAATTAACTCAGAGCCTAGAGCGCTTCTCTAGTAATTGTTGAAGTAGCCTGAAAGGTCGAGCGGTTTCTTGTCTTTTCAGTCTTGTGTGAGGATTCCAGAAAAAAATGATTAAATCGCTTTTTGTCTAGAAGAAAATTACAACTATTAGCAGATTTTCCCTTGGAACAATAACTTCTTCTTACATCAGTAATTCCATCAGTAATTCCAAAATGTATCTTATCTAATTTATCTCTAATAGCTCTTTCTTCTTTTATTGAGTTCTAACTAACTAAACTAGTCCCTGATTTAGAGAAATTATACAAGATCTTATGGAGGCGAATCTATAAGATTTTAAAAATGAAATCAAAAAGATACTCAAATAATTCTGTTTGAAGATATAGAATAAAGGTTGCATAGCCTGTATCACAATATCGTTTGACGTTTATTTTTGCAAGCTAAACGAATTCTGCATAAAACGGAAAAAAATATGTAGATCTTTTCATATTTGTTTAATAAATCATGACTCATATCACATTACACCTCTCGGAACAATCTAGATGCTCAATCAAGAAATATATTTCTGTATACAAAGCTATTAAGAGAGGAGTGGCTTAGTGGTAGAGCACTAAGCTGCAATTCCGAAACTCCTGGTTTCATTTAATCCGTTAGCGGCCGGAGATGGATCATATGGGATCTGGGACCCTCCTGGGGCTGCCCCAGCCTCTATAAATTCGGTACCGAAAATAAGGGGGGAAATCTGTCTGTTGAGCGTGATCTAGGACAAAACCGTTGCCGATGAAAAAGTACAGTCTCTACCATGCATTGAGCCCCTAGACCCGTTCATGGGTTGTAGTAGTACAGGTTTTTGTTTTTATATAAAGCTATAGATTAAAAAAATCTGAAAGGGTTCAATACTAGCGAAACTGACAGAACGAGAAGGACATTCGAACCAAACGATAATAATAGTTAAATCAATGTAAAAATGAAACTTTAATTTGTGTTTAAAACCTAATGTTCTCAATTAATGATAAAAATGCCAATGTTACGCAATAAAATATTTTATGATGAGCAGCTTGAAACCAGTCCCTTTTTTATTGCTTAGAATACAAATAAACATTTAGTGAGAATTCCTGTCCGGAAGTGCCCATAAGAAAACGTTAATGAGAGGCTAACTTCTTTAGCTAATTGAATTGCTCTTCATTTTACTAATAAGCTCCCTTGTACTGATGATTATTATTCAGTCAGGTCATCCTGGACCTTAATTGACCCCTCATTTGAAGCAGAATCGATTGGATTGTATTAATAATAATTATTATTTGATACACAAATTAGTCGTAAAATTTTCAAATAAATTGACTAAAACAGATTACCAAATCCGACATTTTAAAACACTCATACTGTTTGATTAATATAAATCCTTCTTGACTTAGGAAGTACATATAAATGTAAAACATTAAAACTAAACAAAAATTAAAATAACTAAAAATTACAGTTAGTAATTCCTCAATACTAAACAGGATTATTGATAATTCAGAAACCAATAAGAATTAATTTTAAAAAAATTAATAATTATTATTAATAAGTATTATTAATAAGTATTATTAATAATTTACTTTCGGGCCGAATAGGCCGTCCAAAACTGAGATAATTTAACTATTTTATTATTAATATAATGCGTGAATAAAGAATATATTAAATAATGTCTCAGCTTCACGAATATTGTTTGGCACTTTTACTTTAACTGAGAAGTTGATGAACAAGTCGGTTTACTAAAAAAGTCAATAATTATGGAACTAAATTAGGATACTTTTTAGGAATAATTTTGGTATTATTCAGCAACCATAATCCCATGATAACGTATGATGAAAACTTAAACCTGGTGGTTAAGCGTGGTCTAGGATAGATCACCTTCCTGCGCAACCATTTTTCAAGAAAGAATATAGAACAACCACCCTAGACCTATCAAGGGTTCTAGTGGGAGCGTTTTTTCTTTTCTTTTTTTCTAGATGCTATTTTAGTTAGGTATTTACGGCATTGTTAAGCGAATAGACAATTATATGATAAAATTTAATATTTTATTTCCAAGAAATAGGCGATATTTGTAGAAACTCCAGTTCGGAAGCGTATCTTGATCTATAAATAAACCAATCACCTTGCTATGATATTTATTTTTCGCTATTCAGTTTTTTTTCACCAAACGATGCGAAATATTTACTTTTGAATTTTGTCGAATTCCTTATAATTATTGTAGTAATGGATAAGTTGATGCTTGTTATTTTTATTCCTGATCTTATTGCAGGCAGGTCACATTTCCAACTGCTGATAATGTAACAGATTACTCAAGTGAATCAAGATTCGCCGCGTAATCACAAGTTGATATCATGTTCTCTGAGGAGGGAGCTTGAGAAATTGGCGGCTCACTCACTTCCGCTTTAAATAATTTCAGGGCAGGTACGTTTTTAGTTACCCAGTCGTAATTAAGATCCACTCTCCGACTGCCTCTTCGCACCCCCACCCCTTCTTCTCACCCGCCACCCCAGCACCAATTAAGACTTGTAATTCCATCGGTCTTCGCCAGGAGCCGCATTTAAAAAAAAATTAAGGCGCTTGTTCTAGCATTGCTTAATTAGACAATCAGTGCTCTGCATTCATGGGCATTTAATCAGTTAATGTACTTATCAATTTAGTATGAATGATAATTGTTTTTTTAAATGTTCGGATAATATAACAATTATTTCAGATTTCTTTACGCAATACACAAGATATTGAAGCAATATAATTAACTGAAACAGGTTCAATTTGTTTTGCAACCCTAACTATTGAATTTAAAATCAATGTGTCAATAAATTTACTAACATCGAGCGTACAATTCAAAAACCAAATGATTACAATACTGGTTGATATAATTTTCCATTGCAGTTTCAAAAGCATCGTCTACTTTATTTCCGAAATAGACAAGATATGATAACCAGAGACAGAAGAGCATGGAGAGTGGTGTTGGAGGAAACTAGGACTTGCTTGCGAGAAGTAGCATCAAAATAATAATACAGAAGGCATGTCCTAAACCACAAAATAACGTCGGATAAATGTCGACTATGCTCGGCAACGCTGGAATCAATGGAACATATCACTGATGGATGTGGAGTGTTGGCTGCTACCGAGTACCTTCAGAGGCATAACGATGTGGCAAACATTTTGTCCATGGCCTGGTGGTTAAATAAAACCTTCGAGATGATAAGGCACTATATTATAAGTACCACTCCGATAGACTTCTTTAAAAAGGTCCCCTGAAGCTCTGTTGGGATGGATCTATTATAACACCATACTGTGCGTCATAATATACTAGACATCCTCCTCATAAATTCGAGTGAGAGGAAAGCAAATATTATTGGTATTGCGATCCCTAACGACAATAATGTCAATTCAACTGTGGGAGAGAAACTTAGCAAGTATCAGGAACTAGCGGCTGAGCTAAAAGATCTATACCGTATGGAAAACGTGATAACAACTATTGTAATTGCCACAAATGGTTTGGTTCCTAAATCCACTGTGGAGGGCACTAAGAATCTGGGACTACCGCCTGATGTTTTAAGAGAGGCTCAAGAGGCAGTACTCCTAGACGCAGCCAGGATCGTTAAACAATTTCTGAACATTTGAAGAGAAAAATACAAAAGAAAAACTAATAACTGCAGATGGTTGGAATTGTCCCCAATCTCTGTTTTGAAACTGCAAATGCGTGAAAAAATAGATGATCATAATAATAATAATAATAGTGATATGATATTATTATGATATAATAATAATAATAATTCGAACTAAAATGTTCGAAACTGGCCCATTTTTTCGGAACTCCAAATATAGAATTTAATATCAATATGTAAATAAATTTATCCATTATTATGTTATCCATTGAAATTTCAAACGCATAGCCTACTTAATTCCCGAAAATTACAATAGATGATAAAATTCGAAATGCTAAAATCGCGGTAGAAGGAAATTTTGATTTACATATAACTTTGGAAAGGGAAAACCCACTACGATTGTTTATGTTAGAGAGGAAAATAGTTGACTGGAAGATCTAATGGAGGACGGAAATAGTTGGGGGTGCATTAAAAAAAAAAACCAAATAAACAATAAGTCTTGACTTATTTGTTTTTTTTTTTTACTTATTATATTATTATATATGAACGCTTATAGGTGTAGTACCCATCATATGGATATAACTACTGACGGACACGTGTCCAAGTTACTGAGTACGAAGAGCTAAAAATGTTTTGTAATGGTGTAAAAGTTTAATACTAAGAGGCATTGTAATAAATAAAGAGGTAGTAACAAATTTATAAACCAACCTACTTCGTCTCGCCGGAACATTTTTTGGAAAATATGTTCACTCGATCTAGACTGGTTAGTCTAATGGCTCGGATAGATCCCCGCAGCGGAGAGAGACTTAGCAACTCGTTGCTATTTCTGTTTACGCTTGATAAAATTAACATATATAATGTGCCGATTTTTCCCAATATGAGTGTTAAAGGCTAGTACCCTAAGTGAGAAGTGTCCCGATCGGAGATGAAGATAAGAATCTTTTAACTTAATGACAATCAATTCTTAAAATAACTGCTCAATCACGAATCAGGTGGGATTGTGATTCTTGTTGTTGAGTATTATCTTGTAATTATTATTGAATGTTGTTTGCGGTATCTTTTGATTTGATGAATGAATGAAGATTTTAAAATGCTGGGGTTCTTGACACAAACTAGTTTCCCACTCAGCGCTTTCCAGGTGTCCACGATTTCTAAATGAAGAGCCATAGGTAACAATTTCATAGCTATAAAAAAAAAGAAAGCTTCCATCTTCTCGTTTAGGAAGATTAAAGAGAGAAACCAAGACACCGGGGCGACGTAGCAGATGATAGGGGCTAGCTCACGTGGCAGATTACCTGGAAAACTTGCCAATCTCAACCCTGAAATCCTCTTACTCTTCTAATGGAATAAAGCAATAGCTGCTCGGGGATTGGAGGGGAGAGGGTGTTGTAGGCGGCGGGTTAGTTAACATGGATCACTTCATAACATCCTTTTCATTAAATCACCAAAATAACCATGAAAATCTTCTTCCTCTTGGGTAGAAAACCAGCTAACATATATGTTTTAATTAAATATTACAAAGCGATAATAATTATATTTCTAACAATAACTCGGCAAGGTATAATGTATAGTATATTTGCATAGTTTCCTCTACAAAAAACGAGAATAATATACAATAAAGTATCAGTATTTACTATTAAAGACCTAGAAGATCTTTGGCTCCAAGAAGTAGACTTCTTACATACATTTTTTCGCAAGTGAAAGACAGAAAGACAGGAGGTGTTAACCCAACCTAAGGTTAATACGTTAGGTTTCCACAGAGCAGTGAGTTGTTATCGTTATCTAACTGAATCCAATCAGAACTCCTAAATCTACATTGCAAGTTACCATATTCGTCTTTTTTCAAATAAAAATTTCACGAACGAATAGGTTAGTTGATCCAGTGGATATAGGGTGCAATTTGGTATTAATAATTCTTGGAAGAAAAAAAAAAAACGAATTTCGCTCCATTGGAAGAAAACCAGCACAACTCAAAATTACAAGTTAGTAGATTATATGTCAAAGTTCCTCAAATCCTAAAGAAGGTTTTGATAATTCGACTCTGACAATCTTGTACTTTTGGCAAAATTGTTCTTTTTTTAGTTGTTTCGATTTTCTTCAAAAAGGGCGATCAGATGATGGAGAGGTAAAATAATAGATTAAGAAAAACTTTTTTTCTGTAAAAGTCTGGATTTTACTATCGGAAATGAAACGCAATTATAATGAAATACACTATTATAAAAATTCGTTTGTAAATTTTTGCTTAATTTGCTTAATTACACCAATGTTCACTATAGTTTTGGGTTGAGGGTATAAAAGAAGAAATTATGAAGAAGTATCGATTACTTATTGTGATATTTCATATTTGAGGGAGGCTTTGCTTCACTGGCCATCTTCCACCGATTACGTAAAATCAATCACACTGGATAAAAAATAATCACTAAATCAGGAAATTTATTTATTTTAAACGTTAATCATCATCGCAGGTATACGACAAATAAATTAATTTATTTTTTCATACGGAAACAATTATATCTTGAATGCAATATGCTTTAGTCAGTTTTAAAATAAATCGAAATGCAATTCCCCTCCTAAATAAAGTTGAGAAACTCATTTCCTTGCTCTGAAGGGTTCTTACAATTCTCGTATTGCAAAATAATTGTACGCCTTTTTATATTGAAAATGAAATGGAACCCGATTTGAGGAACTAACCTATACTAGATTTATTTAACTTCAAGAAAATGTGTTTTTAATCAGACATAGTTGGGTAGTAACTACTGAAATCAGCCTACTTAACGAAGAGAATTTCATTGTCTATTTATCAAATAGTATAATGTTGAGGATTTTAAAAGTGATTATCACAAACGGTACTCATACTTTTATTACATGTATTCTTAGTTTTATTACAATGACACTTTTTTTTCTAGTGTTTTGAAAGAAGAGCTAAGTCCGACAGTTGCCATTACAACGAATAATCAGTCTTTGTGCTTCTTTATATCATCAGTGAAATTCAATTCTTTCTGTCCCTTCTTTTTGTTGTTGAATAGATTCGGTTGAGAATTTCTTTTCGTTAGAGTAAAAACCCAGAGGATTTTAGAGATAAATAAAAAGTACTTTATATATTACTTTTATACTGTTACTTTATACAGAATACATTACTTTTAACTTTTTACTCATCTTGCAGGGTAAATTTGCGATTCACAAAACAATGTTCACCGAAAAATGTATTAGTTTATAATAAATTGTGATATTGCATGGATTTAATTAGAATTATTTCAGAAACTTAAATTTTAAATCAACATCATATATGTAAGGGGTCAGAAACTCTTTCTCAAAAGTGTCTAGATCATACAAATGACTCAGTCGTAGTTGTTTTATGTATGGTTTGGAAAACGCTTGTTCTCAATAGAAGTGCTAAGCAAATGGTGTTACTGGTGTTTTATTTTCAACCATATGTGTGATAAATACACCTACAGCTTTTATGTATCCTTAAAAAATCATAACAAAATCAAAAAAACTCAATTTCAACTTTTAACTTAACTCAATTAGCATTGTGAGCATAATGAGGCCACTGAGGTAGTATGGTCAAGATGGGGGCCCAAGACCCCACCTTTGAAAAGACGCACTCTGAAATGACTCCGAGAAGACGGGAGTCGAAGTTGACTTCAGGAAGCAGAGGCTGGCAGAGAAGGTGGTCAGGAGAGATGAAGATGGTTAGATTCAGGTACTTTAACCATCGACCTTGATCTACTCGAAGGAGAACTCTAAATACACCCCTGTTTTACCAGGTAAATTATAATTTAAGTTATGTATGTATTTTATGGCAATCTTTCTATTAAATCTGAATTATTAATCGTAATTCAAATTGTATTAATAAAGTATATTCATTCTAATTCTTTAGGTGCTTACTTAACCCAGTATATATATTTAGGAATAACATATTGATGGCTTAATTAATTAATAAATTGGTAAACACACAACCAACCTCTGGGAAAGAATCCAATTCAGAATAAAGTTAGGACGTTTTAGTAAATAATAATTTGAGTAATAACTTTTAAATGATTACTCTGGCTATTATCCCAAAATCAAATAGATTTATTTAAAATACATTTGATATTACAAACATACCAATTGCCAGTATAACAATTAGTTTAACTTTATTTTTTACTTATATAAGTATTGTGTGTGTTGTATATTTGGTATTTCCTTAAATGTAACATCCTGACAATTATTCGGAAGATGCTTTTTATCAGATGCCTTAACCAGTGTCGCCTGTTGGTCGGCTGGTGAACTTTATCAGCCATTTCATACCGACTTCCATAACGTATCCCGGAGATGAGAACACCGTAGCCCAGGCAATCTCGGCTGTATCGGGCTGCATTGAAGACTACACGGGCTGTGTGGCCGAGCAGCAGAATGATCCAGCAAACGGCACTAGGGTTTGATCCACAACTCCACTCCAGCATCGGAACGACCCTTCAAAAGGCCTCTATGCAGGTCAGGGGCAACTGAAGGTGGTTTACCACACCCCCTCCGTACGTGCAATGAATCCAAAGGCTATGTTCTGTGTCAGTGCCATTGGGGGATTGATGTGATGGGAGTGCTGTGTAGATTGAGCACACTGTGTAGGGTGTTGTGTGAGGCACAGTTGAATGGAGTAAAGAAGTCGTGGGAAATGGATTTGCCACTGCCTCAATCAGTTCTAGTAGTTTATTTCTTAACCGTTCTCGAAATTAATATCTATTTTCTAGTTCATTATTTTTCAGTTCTCTTTAATTTACATTTCAGTGGCAAACCCAATGATATCCTCTCCCCAGTTGTCGCGTTTAATGTTGTTTCAGTCATTTTTTCCTGTTTTTTAAATTGCTTTCAAATTGTTTTCTTGACCCGTATTTCGTAATTGGTTACTACCCTTCTCATGACGATCTGGTGAATAAATATCTCGGCAGTGAGAGTATTATCTTTTCACGATAGCCTATTACCTTAAAACTCTCATCAAACGCCGATAGTAGAAAAAAAAAATTACAAAAAAAGGAAATTCTAGGAATTGAAAAAAAAATATTTATTTTATTTTATTGTTAGATGTTATAATTTTTTTAAATAATTTATTTGAAAAGAAAAGATATGACCAGGACCGGGACTCGAACATTTTTAAATATTTTATTTGAAAATATTTAAAAAAAAATTATTTGTTGAAATTTATAATTGTATTATAAGTATAAAACAAGTAAATATAATGACAGAAATGATACATGGCCTGGTTGAAGACAAATAGAGAAACTATCCAGTGGTACTCAAATAACATAGTCAACTTAGAAGGTCACGAGGCCATCTTCTTTTCAGACGCATCGAAGGATTATCGGGAGTTGAAGATGTTGCTTGATTTGAAACAAGTTAGTTTGAGAAGGAATAAAGTTTGTCATGAAAATATTGGTATCGGTTTCGGGCCAAATCAGTAACTAATGGGATATTGAGGTCATTATGGATGGATATATTCGTAACAAAGTAAGGAGTATTTTACGAAGGATTTTGGATTGTAAGGATTGGATACGAGAGTAATTCGATGGATTAGTGGAGTATAGCTTTACCCCATTAGCCCAAATAGGTCTTATCATATTTCTGTATATGAGTCTTTTGTAATTAATTGGGATCTTAGAGCGTTTGTCTATAACGTGTTGCAATAACCTTGTCTTTTCAGTTTAGTATGAGGATTCCAGGTTAAACGTTTGTTAACATGTAATCTAGGTATTGGAATTGTCCTACAAGAGCTATTGTAATACTATAAAAGGATACTGGTGGACAGGAAGTCATTGGCTTTCAAGGAACGGTAAAGGTGATTTTACAGGTAGGAATTAGAAAAAAAAATTACAAGAAAAAACAAAAATTAAGTAATATGGGCATAAATAGATACTTCAGAAATGATAATTTATTCTGGCATTAGATTAAGAAATAAAAATGCTACAATTATAGCACCAGAGTAGACTTTACGGTGTTTACTCGCTAGTTAAAAAACTATATCCCTGTTTGCAGAACTCTGGGGTATAAAGTGACATATGTGTGATATATCAATATATCTGAAGCAAAAACCTACAGAATCGTTAACAACTGGAGAAAGGTTGAGAATTTAAAAAATAGAGGAAGATTGTAACTCGGAAGAGAGCAGTTTTGTCTCCAGTTTAGGGTTAGTTATAACGGTAAGCCTTGTCAAAGAAAGGCTATTAGAGATTTAATGGGATAGGGGCGACTGGAAGAGCAATATCCTGTTTGCTGGTCTTCTATCCTTGTCAGTCTTAACCCAACCGCTTTGACTCTCCTTCATTATATATTCTTTCGTTAGCATTTCGAGTACAAAGTGTTTAGAGTTTCAATATTTATTGGATACTAAAATTTATTTAGCAGGCTCGATACAGGTAGAAGGTCTCATAGGGCTTGTATAAGAGAATTATATTACCATATGTAGGCCTTACTCTATTTATATAGCCCAATTTTTCCTTGTTAGCTAACTAACGGAACTGTAATTACAATCTTTTCTTAACGAAGTGATGAGAAAAAATAAATTTAAAAATATGAAAATAATTTTAAAACATTAACAATTGCCGTACCCGAAGAATTCTTAAACGAAAGATATTATATTATATTTTTAATCTTGATCAATAAAAATCGATGTTCCTTCTAGGAGGATTCCAAACCCAGTTTGTCCAACCGCCGGTACTCACATACTCACAGTTGACGTGCGGTTCAAGACCCGCTTCACGTTCAGCTATGTCTATAGGAGACCGCGGGCTGTTCATACAGCCGTGAGGTTGCTGTTCCAACACGCCCAGTCAGTCAGCCGGTATATAGTCTTGGGAGACTTTAATGCCAAGCACACTGCCTGGCTGTGTAAAAACAATAACACACTGGGGACATACATCACCAAGACTAGACTGGAAGTTTTTCACCCCGCATACCTTCCGGCATGCGTCCCGACCCGGATGGACCTCAACTCTTGACCTCCTCCTAACCAGGAATCTGCACACGGTAACAAGCTGTATAGCGCTCCCATTCGGACCGTCAGATCATCGGCCGATTGTACATACATTCGGAGGTACCCCCGCAGCCCCGCCTGCGAGTAAATATCTCCTAAACAAGGCCGACTGGAAGGGATTCAGGGCTATCATTGAGGAAGATCTACCCAAGATCGAATATCTCAACACTGAGGCAGAGGTGAACAGGGCGGTGGAAGTCATCACCACTACCATCCTGGACTCAGCAAACCGAACGATCACTAAGTTCAGCCCACAACCCAACGCCCTCAGGAAACCTCCTAAGCACATTCTAGCCCTCATTAGCCAAAGAAACAACCTGAGGAATATTTCCATCGCTCTCGTGACTCTGGGCTAACACCGGCCATCAACGCGATGACCCGGCAGATAGCCAACCTCATGCGAGACTGGAAAACATCCCTCTGGCATGAGCAAGTACGTAGGACCCATGACGATCACCGCCAGTTCTGGCGTCTCGTCAAGGGCCACGTTACTAAGAGGAGGACGGTGCACTTAACATCAGGAGGCAACCTGCTGACGCCTGGGGAACAAGCTGAGCTTCTAGCAAAAGCTTATGAGGCGAGTGACACTGCTCGGCTGGTAGATGCTCCATCAATCCCAGAGGGGCCGCTCCCGTGCCCTAATGAAAACACTTTGTTCTCCACCTTCAACCAACTTGAGTCGGTACTAAGGCGCCTTAAAGGTAAAAAATCATCGGGGCTGGATGACGTCCCCTATGTGATGCTGAAGATACTTCCTAGAAAGGGCAAAGCCTTTCTATTGAACATCTTCAATACCTGCATGAGGATCTCTTACTTCCCAGAAGCATGGAAACTTAGTGCCTATACTCAAGTCGGGGAAGCCTGGAAACCTACCCGAGCACTACCGGCCAATCAGCTTGCTCTCTCATATGAGTAAAGTATTCGAGAGGCTAGTCCACCATTACATGCTGAACCACTGTAGTGAGGAAAACATTATCCCACCGGAACAGACCGGTTTCCTTAGAGGTGTCTCTTGTGACCATCATCTAGCCAAGCTCCAAGCGCACACCATTGAGCAGATGGGTAGAAACAAAGCCACGGCTTTTATCTCTTTAGATTGCACTCAGGCCTTTGGCAGTGTGTCTCACCCACTGCTACTCCGACGCCTGGAAGAGTTTAGCTTCCCAGCCTCGCTATGCCGTCTGATCCGAAGCTATCTTAGTGCAAGATCTTTCGTCGTACGAGTCGGGGACAGTTACTCGACTTCTGGCACCACCTCTTGTGGAGTACCTCAAGGGTCTGTGCTAGGGCCACTGATGTTCGTGATATACACAGCACCGGTGGTCTCGACTAACCATGAAGGAGTGGTAGTAGCAGCCTTTGTGGACGATATAGGGATGTACGCTTTCAGCGCCAACGCCCGGCATGCCATTAAAAAGGCACAAAGAGCGTCGGTCCCAATCGTTGATGATTTGAAGCTGAGTGGCATCAGGGTGAATCCGTCTAAGACGGACGCCATCGTGATGTCATATCAGCAAGGTAAAAAACGCCTACCGGCGACCTTCACAATTCACAATTGAAGATCTTCGCGTATCGAACAATTTACTCCACCTTGGCGTCACTCTAGATAGGCACTTTACCTTCTCGAGTCACGTCAGGCAGAGGCTCTGAAGTTGGCCCGATATAAGTCCCATAGCCTCTACCACCTGCTCTGCTCTCAGCAGCTCTCGCTGCGGCTTAAATGCCAGATATACAAATCTGTCATTAGACCCACGCTGCTCCATGGTGCACCGCTACTTAAGCACCTCTTTAAATCCAACCTCCGAGCCCTACAACAATTCCAGTCCTCTATTCTGAGGCGCATAGTGAGAGGCACGTCGCTTGAAAAAGCACGAAGCACTAAATTGCACAAGGAACTAAACATGCCGACGATCATTAATTACATTAGCCGGAGGCATCTCAAATTCTTTGAGAGGCTAAAGGCGTGTGGAAACCCATTATTCAAAGATATAGTCCCCCCTCCCAGACCTGGGAGGTGGCAAGGCAGTGCCCCTATGTTCGACGTGCTCTCATTGGCCTAGGGTAGGGGTCTGGACACTCTAGACCAATCACCCACTTCCTTTTCTTCCTTCCTCTTCCCCTTTCTTCTTTCTTCCTATCCCCTAACCCCATAAAGCGGTCTCTCGCCGACTTTGAAATGTATATAGCCAGCGGCCTTGTGCCGGTTTTAGAGAAAACGCCTTAAGCGGTCTCATACCTTGTAAATACTTATAATACCTCCGGGTAAATGAAGTACCTATGATGTATGCATATATATTGATTTGTAAATAAAATGTATGTATTGTAAATTTATGTAAATTATGAAAATAAATGAGATTTGAAACAAAAATAAAATCCTAAGTGAATGCCATCCAAGATAAGTACGATGAGAACGGGAATAGATTAAAATCTAGAGTAAATAAACATAAATTGATATAAAGCCCCGTCCTTAACTGAAAAGGATCAGTGGACGGTTTATATACCTGTGGCACCTGTGCATAGTGGGCTAAGTTGAATTTTGTGAATTTCAAGCTATCTACGTAGAATCGTAATTTTTCTGTACTTATTTTAAGAGTTCAAGATTGGAGTATCAGCCCACGATTCACAAAGGAATATCCTTCATTGCAATGGACGGAACACTTAGCGTGTTAGACACAAGGAAAGACAAAAGACAAAAGCCCACTATGAACAGGTGTCACAGATATATGCTACTAGCTTTGATTTTAACTTCATCTGCGTTAATTTTAAATATAAATTTATATTGAGTTTAAATGGAGAGTGAATTTTGAATTCCATAAATGAAATCGATATTATAAACAATTATACGCAATCACAAAGTATATGACCATTAACAATGTGCACTTCATAAAACTGAACTCACATCTATGAAATAAATCAGTTTTCGCTGGTAATTTTCACAAAAAATCCTTTCAAAACAATGTATTACATGCAATATTTGAAACTACAATTATTGTAAATAATTAATAAATTAATATTATTACTGTTAACCGTCTATTATTATTATATTGAAAATTTTAATTAATCTTAAGAACATAAGCATTCACAATGTGCACTTTATCAAACTGAACTCACCTCTACGAAATCACTTTTCGCTGGTAATTTTCAATAATCGTTTAAAAAAATCGTTTCAAAACAATGTATTAAATCAAATCTAATTAAAATAGCTGTCGAAAGCTGATTTAACATTGATAACATTTGAAAAAATGCTGATAACGCACGTCTACTCAGCACAATAGTATGCAATGAAAAGACTGCAAATGAATCAGCTGTCAAAAGTTGATGAAAACGACGCCATACTGGAACCAGCATTTGATGCACACAACGCTATCTACTGGCAATGTCGGAACCAGCATTTGATAGAATCAGATGTTAATTATTACGCTTATAACTCAAGAACGCCTGGACCGATTTCGAGTTTTCTTGGGTCTAATCTAAGTCGGTCCAGGCGTTCTTGAGTTATTAGGTCAGTAACTAACGCCATTCTCGTTTATATAGAGAGATTTGTGTAAATCTCTCAAAGCTCACAGGCTTATTCAAACTTATTATTGATATAACTATTTCAGTCAATAATAATTTAGTGATAGAAGAAGAAGATTTGGCGTATGAGTATACAAAAATATTCCGACGCGGTTTTTCATCTGGAATTTGATTATTATGGTCCAAATAACCCAAAACTTATCGTTGCCGATCTGATCGTAGTTGAATTTTTCTAAATTCACATTCGTAACCAAAAAACTCGAAATACTGATTCGATTGAAAGATGCCATTGCCGATTCTGGCAACCCTTAACCAAAAATAAGACCCAACCTATAATCACACAAAGCAATGAGACGTAGCCCCTGAACAGTTGTAAAAAATATACTACATCAAAATCAAAGTTTCACAAATTTCATTTAACTCTCATAAAAGATATCTGACAAAGTATCTGAGCCAATCAGCGTGTTCAGGATAAGCAGGTCAATGGTCCTTTAGTACAAGGCCATCCTATGAAGTGATCGTTCGCTTGATCTCAAATAAGATGAGTTGCAATCGCCCTAACCAATTCGCGGATTGAATAAATACTCGACTTTTAGAAAGCTAGATAGACTTTTAGAAAGATTTCAGGGCTGACGAACTAGCCTGCAAAAATACCGCTAGGAAAAAGTTCTTCATGGGTGGAAGTCTTGAGGGTTATCTTACTACACAAAAAGGTGAAAACTGCAGGGAAAGAAGATAAGAACAAATCCTGGAAAGACTTTAGCCAGATGGGGAGAAAAGAAAATGTAAAACTGTTCTGGGGTAGATTTAAATTCTGAGAGGCCAGAAATCGAAGGTGTTAGGAGCGACATAGACAAGAAGGGATCGTCCGGACGATATAGAGAGTTTCTATTAATGATTAAAGACATGGTGTACTTCGTAACTGCTTATTCCAGTGACTTTACAAGAAGAATTTTATTAATGAAATGTAATTAACGTTGCTTGAATTCCAATGAAAAGAAGTGTTTAATCGGATTTTGAAGTTTTCCGGGATCTTTATGTTTTATTTCTTATCAGGTACCTTATTTCTAATAATTTTACATTAGTATCATATCAATAATATAGGGGAAAAGTGGTTGTAACGACTTTTTTTTTCATCGTCAATTTCATCCGTCCGATACTGCTACCTATCGTTGCAGACCGGGGGAATATTGAATCCTACCATCTATAACTCCTTTTGTGGCGAACTATCGTCATGTCTGGATTTATACTTTGCCTGAATTCAGTTTTTTTTTTTAGCCAAAAAGTTCCACGGTAATTAGTAAATAGTATTGTACATATGTTTTGTTTTTTCTTCAAATTGATTATTTCTTTATTATTTTAATTGGCGTTATGCTATTTTATTATGTTATGCTTCGTTGATGAAGTAGTACAACTTACATTACGTTATAATCCTAATATAAGGACTTTTGTTTTTTTATTTCTTCAATTGGACCTTGGACTTAAAGCTACAAGATAGGTCACAGTCGAAGATTAACAATAGAATAAAACTAATTTTATTGTAGCTCTCTATATTTAAGGGATCTTAAAGGACATTGACCAAAAATTATATAGCTGATCACTATTGACTTTTTATAAATGACCTGTATGAGTTCTGGTTCAAAAATTTAAAATATTTTGATTGTAAAAAAATATAATTCAATTAAACGTAATTAATTAAATTTAGATATTTTAATTAAAAGGTTCCTTTCTATAATGAAGTATAATTTTGTTTATAATACAGGCCGTTAATTACTCTTCAAAAAGTTAATATGTTGCTCCGAGGTGGAGGCAAGCGGGGCACAGGCCCTTAAGAGGCAATATTGTCAAGGTAAGAACCTAACGCCTTGAAAAGGCCTGTCTTCAAGAGCAACCAACGAGAAGTGACAACTCCTCTCATTATTTAAGAATAATGAATTCCATTCTCAAAACTTTCTTTGCAAGTTTCCCTGATCTAATATCATTTACAATAACTATGCAATATATATATATCCTACTAATATTATAAATGCGAAAGTTTGTATGTTTGTTACCCATTCACGCAAAAACTACTGAGAGAATTTGGATGAAACTTTACGGTAATATAGGTTATACATCATAATAACACATAGGTTACAGCAAGGACAGATTTAGGGGTGGGGCACGGGGGCACGTGTCCTCACATACAGTTTATTGTTTTCTGCGGAGAATCCATTATATAAATAATTGAAGGCAAATGTGGAACATAAGAAAGAAATTTGGATAATTCCACCCTCAATGGTTTCCCCCTTAATATAATAAGGGTTCAAAGATTGTATGGAATCCGTCAGTTTTGAAGTTAGACATCTGAAATTTTGGATGTACGAGTAACTTATAGTTAAAAAAAAATTAAATTATTTATTTAAAATGATCTGTCACGAAACTTTATGTGGCAGACCAAATTCTACGCTAGCGAAGCCGTGGGCAAAAGTATATGTATTTTAATGCAAAAATATATGTATTTTATTTATTGTTCTTTTTGATTATTTAAATGTTGTTTTTTGAAAAAAGATTATTAGGGTTCGACTCCCGGCCAAGACATAATCTTTTCTCTTCAAAAAACAAATAAACATTTATTAATATACATATATATATATATATATATATATATATATATATATATATATATATATATATATATATATATATACATTATAAAATTTAATATGATTTCTAATACTTTCCTATAAAGTTAGGAAAGTTTAAAGACTTTCTTGTTTTCTTCCATTCTTTTCTGGACTTGGACTTTCATTCAGTCTCTTCACGTAGAAACGGTTGTTGAAATCTTCTCATCCAATTATCCCATTTTTCTTTTTGTTCACTGCAACGACAATAACGTACTTTTCACCATAAATAAGCGAATTAAAGTAATAGTTGATTGAGTAATCTTAATATAAATAGTATCTTCTTAAAAAGAGCTCCAATAATGTACCTTTATGTGAAGAATGCCATATTAATTAATATGAATCTACATCCGAGTGTTTTCATATTGACACCACTTATTAAAATGAGGCTCAGATGATCCAATTATAGAAAATGTATATCAAAACCTGACTGTGTGATGGTGTGTGCGGAGTGGCTCAGGGGCAGAGCGCGGAGTAGTCTTGCCGAAGTTTCTGGGTTCAAATCCTGCCGCATGTTAGACTTTTATTTAATCTGTTAGCAGCCGGAAATGGATCCTGGCCGTACTGGGAATCTAGCGGTAGAGTCTGATTCAGGACAAATAACCTCTCTGCACAACCGTTGTATAATAAATAGTAGAGTCTCTACCACTTAGTGAATCGATCATCCTCGTGGATAACAGTGGTACAAGATCTTTTTTTTTTTTTAATGTGTCATCGTAGAATAATTATAACCCTATAATAAACTCTCTATCACATATATCAGGTATATTCAATATTGAATAGGAATAACACATGAGAATATTGCACAGATGCTCTCTAATTAAAAAGGCAGTAGTTAAGTTAAGTAACCATGCAAAATAAATAAATAAAAACCTCTAAAAAAACTGAAGAAAGAGGAACATTGGGATCAGGGCGAGATGGAGACTGCTGTTCATAGGACAATGATTTTGCAGGTAAGTGATTTCTCCAAGATCACGATCGACGCTATGTTTTTCCTTTACTAAGGATACCGTCATTATAGGGACTGGGTGACCCCAAGAGTGTCTCCAGATCCCACATCATCGATCCAATGCTGTTATCAGTTTAAATAAAAGATCTTCCACATCAGAATTTGCAACCGGGACCTTCGACGCCACAACTCAGCGATCCAGCAGCCAGCAGCCAGCCCGCTTCCTACCAATTATAAATAAAATAACGATAAAGAAAATAATTGAATTTATATTAAATTGAAAAAGTTTCAATCATTTATTACAATCGAAAAAGTTAAAAATGGTTGGAGATGAATTTCAAATGGGTTAGAAAAGTTTTAATTTATAATGGAAAAGGTTGAATTTGACTTAGTTGAAGATGTTTTAAAAGTTGTTTCTTCATGTTAATTAATTTTTCTATTCTATTGATATTTGATTAATTAAAAATCAGATTTGTCAAATATAAATATCTTCATATGCGTTCAAACTTAATTTCTCATAAATACATGTGAACTTTTCCATTTTTTTCGGATAAATAATTATTTTATTACAAAAAGTGTATTTTATAGGTCGTTAAGATAATCCTACTGGACTACAAAGGAACGTTCTAAGACTTAATTTCAACTCACCTGCGTCAATATAGAATTTAATTTCCCTAACAGTAAAATCTTCCTTAATTGTAGGTATGGGAATTTGTGGGGTGGATTGCCGTTGATTATCCAAAACGAAAGTATGTTGTTCCATTCCTTTATAGCGGTATATTCCTGTTTCGAAAATGAAATATACCGCTATGAGAGATATGAAGTTTCGTGTCTCATAGCCACCCCTCCAGTAGTTTATTAAATTCCCGGACAGCCCTTGACCACATAGCTCGGTCCATTTCTGATCGGTTAACATTGATGGATAATATAATGGTATATATATATATATATATATATATATATATATATATATATATATATATACATATATATATATATATATATATATATATATATATATATATATATATATATGTATGTATATATATATATATATATATATGTTATATATATATATATATATATATATATATATATATATATACATATATATATATATATATATATATATATATATATATATATGTATGTATATATATATATATATATATGTTATATATATATATATATATATATATATATATATATATATATATATATATATATATATATATATACACAACATATATAAGTTAAGACATGCCTAATGATAGTATAGTCGCTAATATCAAGCAGACCAAGGCAAACAGATGTAAATACTATATATAGAACGTTGCAATAAAGTCAGTATCAAACCAGTTCTCGTGCGAGTCATTTCTCCCTTTATTTTTCTTTTTTTTATGTTTTGTTTCTGGAAGAATATATAAGTAATTTATATACCATAATATATAAAGGAGATTAAATTTTTTTTTGACTACTTAGCCAAAAAAAGGATCTAAATTTTCGAAGAGATTAAAATATATGCAAAATTATCGGAAAGGACAACGAGCATAAGTAAATATCACTGGTAATTGACTCTATTTGAGTAATTAATCAATTGTAATAGAGTCGTTTTCGCTTAACAGATAAGTAAACGTCTAACGTTTGTATATGTTTTTTCGAATGCCTTATAAATTCTGGTGACCTGTTCCATCGCCAATTGCTGTAAAAAGGGTATTTATATTTAACATAAACGTCAGAGTTATTAAAAAAAAATAATGAAAAAATGTATAGTCAAAAATTAAGATTTTACAGTCCATTATAAGCAGAATTTGTCTAATCTAGATGAGCACTTATTGCACGTTTCCTTACTCTTTATAGTTTAAAAATTAAAAATGGAGTATTTCTGGTCACATGATTATTATAATTGTATCCATAATTTTATTTTTTTATTTTTTCAGTTACATAAATATAATATTACAAATGCGAACCTTATTGTTTACATATTGTTTTATATATTAAAAAAATTTTATATACTTTTTTTGGTAAAATTGGGAAATTACCAAGTCAATATAATTTTTTATTATTCTTTTTTATTTTATCTGCATACACTTACTTTTTTTTCATTAGTGAAAATGTCTAAAAAACCTGTGGACTTTATAATATTTATGCTATTTATAGGCATGTACTTTTAATGAGGAATTAAGGAATTTCAAGAGGAAATTGAGGAATATAATGGGAAATCTGACTGGTTGTGATGGTAAGAAGGTGTGGGAAATCTGGCTGATCCTGGCATCATTACCTAGCTACAAGGTCTGCAACCTGATTCCACCCCTACACTCGATCATCTTCTATACATTCTTACCTATCTCATTTCTCACCTGTCCAGTTATCCTTATCCAATTTAATGCAACTTTACGAATCCTTCTGAGGGATATCTAGGAAGAATTTCAATAAGTTAATAAGTAGGTAATTTAAAAAATCTGGAATAATAACAGGTACGATGTGATAAATTAATGAGGTATGATGAGACAAATGTTCTTATGCTCCAATAGGATATCAACAAACGTTGATAAGATAACGAGGTGTTAATTGATAAGTCTTAACTTTAAAAGTTATGATGAACTAAAGCGATTCCCTCATTAAAAAAAAAATAAAACTTTACAGCCAAAGAACAAGTTTTAGAATCTGTCCCCTCTCGTTTAGAGCAAGTCTCTCACCTACTCTCGAACAATGGACACTTATAGGACAGTCTAGGAGCTGCCAAAAGCACTTGAAGAGCTACTCTCCTCAGTACTCATAGAAAAGATCCTACCGATTCATACATGATACTAACCTTTAACGTAATATTTTTAATACATGCTGTCTTTAGTTGTAGGGGATATAAAATTTAATATATGACAATATATTTCAAACCGAATTTTTTCCCGGATTTAAAAACATGGCTCAATTATTTTCTTCGTACTTCGTTACTTAATCCCCGTGTTTGGTGCTCGCTTTACGGAGTACACTTACATCACCACTTTAAATAGCGCTCGATGTTCAAATTTTGTTTTCAAGATGAGCCTAATTGGCTTCTAATAAGTAATATAACAATAGATCACTTAGGTTTGTGCTTTTATATATTTCTTCTGTAACTTTATATTTTGTCTAGCTTGTTAACAGTACATTGAAATGTATATATATATATGTTACACTTATTTCTGGATAATTCATTTTCAATCAGAATGTATATTTATTCAATTTACCATGGGATATTGTTTATTATTAGGAATAGAAAAAGTTAAAGTTATTTTTTTTCCATTTTCTTCTAATTATTTTGGTTTATAATATCTTACGTTTTTGAAAATATTTCATTTACCTATAATATTTTTCATTTTAGGTATAAAAAAACTTAGAAGTACAAATGATAAAAAATCTAGCAAATGTCGCAGATAAACAATTTCATTATTAACTGATACAGTTTTGTTTGATCAAATCTGTAGTAATTTTCGAGAAAATATAAAAATAGCACAGGTTCATAACATTTCTGGCATAATCCTAACGTAAATATGTAATATTAGTTTCTTACTTTCTTTCTTACTCTTTTCGTTTCTAAAATAGATTTACTTCCTATACAAATTTTCTTTTACTTGGCCAAGACAATATCGTTCTTTTAAAGATTTTTCTTATAATATTCAATTTTATGGAGGATCAGGTATAATTAATACACGTCTCTGTATAAACAAAATCATAGTGTTTGATCATAGTATACATTTAATTAATATTTAGTCTGATATTAGATTAAAAGAAATAATCATTTTTATTTCACAATACTACAATTTTTTAGATATAATGCATTATTTATATTCTAATGATACACAATAACAATACAAAATAATTAGAGAAAATAACCTAAAGTAAAACTAATTTTTGGGCCACAATTATACGTTAAAATAAATTCATTAATTTGAAATCTTTAAAATGCGTCTGTCTAATAGGAGACTTATTCGAATCTTTTAACTGTATGCGGAAGGTATTGGAATCTTGATAAAAATTATCTATTTAATGTTTTCTTTTGCTGAGTATTGTAATTTGATATTGTACTGAATCTCTGCTTGTTATTATAATTTGCGGGTATTTAAGGCATTGGACAATAACGAACAAGATATATTTAGAGCCTCCCTATAAAGACGCATCGTTATTGCCTGGGACTTATCTCAGACTTCTGTATAGACGATAAATGTATCAATATTACAACAACAGTTATAATGTATGGAAAACATAAGGATATTTAAGTTAATTTAAACACAATAATATTTGCCTTGCTCTTTTTGAAAAAAAAAAAAAAAGGTGAACAAATAAAATGGTTAGAGTATAATATAACTAAACAATATAATATGAATATCATCTAAAATATACTATAAAAATAAAATAAAATAATATATCGGTTGTTGTCCACTATCTACAATTTTTTGTCATTAAAACTTTACAATAAAACTTGAATTTTGCTTTGATATATATTCAAGCAAAATATTTAATATTTATACATTTAATATACATACTTATAGTCTTTAATAAGTAATTAGTGATAATTTAGTAATTTAAGATGATATAAACGCAGATCTTAATTTGATTCAGGAACAATAAGGTGCTGAGTCCTTGATTTGTTGTTTAATAAATTTTAAAATAAGATAAATATTGCTATTGGACAGCCGTTTTCAATAAAAAATAATTTATGTTTAGTTTCCTAATTATTAATTAATTAGTCTGAGTACAACAAAATTTATATATAATTCGACAGAGATTGCGCGACCATTTGCCTTTAACATGACATCGCGACTGGTGAACTCTCTAATGACTTCCTCTCACCGGACATTTAAAACTTGGCGTACAGAGCTTCCAGTCGCTTTAGGATTCATGCTGGATTCCTCATTACTTTGATTCTTCATGTAGAAAATTAGCTGATAATTTCCTTGATGGAACTTCCCTACTAAAAAATACCAGTGGAAAACCATTACTTTAGAGTGGAGCTCTATTTTATAAAAAAAAGTTCGTTGAGAATCAAGAAGAATAATTGGAAGCTTTAGCTTTATTTTCTTTGATTGCAATCGATGTTTGAACATGATAGATTAAAACCTTCTTTTTGACTTTTTTTATTTGTACTTACTATGTCCTTTCTAAGACATATTTGTGGTTGTGGTATTGCCCATTTAAAAACTCCAGATATGCTAAACAACTATTTTTTTTATTTTTTTATTTTATTTTATTAATATTTACAACTGTAATAACATTACATCAAGTAAATTGGCTGTATGAACAAAGGACATGAACAAAAAAAAATCACTTGTGGAGAAACTAGCCATTGATAGCACTCCAATCACTATTTAAATCTACTATGCATAATCTGTCAAATAATTATTTTCCTTCGGTTGGATGTATTAGTAATGGACCCCTGTTTTCTTTCATTATTTTCTGGAAGTATTCCTTTAAGTTGTTATTATAAGGCTTTTTTAAGTTCCCAATTATTCGCCGTTTTTAAGCTATTTGTTCCTCTTAAATGTCTTATATATATAGATTGTAACACCCTGCCAGCTTATAAGAGGGCCAAGGTGTCAATAACGAACAATTGGAATTAGATTATGAAGTCTGTGACAGGAAACCGGAGTCTGCGAGTGTTGAAATGTCGTCCAAAACCACTAAAAAGGAATCCAGCCAATGTAGGAGGGAGGCCATTGGAAGACTATATAAAATTTTCACTGAATGGAGGTGTATAAAGAATAAAACGATATTAAAGCGATTTTTAACAAATAGAATCATTACAGCTACCAAAGGAGAAATAAAATTTTATAAAAACCGTTGACTGGTACAAAAAAGTCCGTAGGTTGGTATTTTTTCTTTTATGGAGTATTGTTTTTGAAAGTCTCCTAAACATACTAGGCATGAACCTTGAAACCTATAAGATAAATCTTAAGCTCTTTTTCTATAAAAACTTTTAACTAGCCTGTATAAAAACATGTATGCTAGGATTAACATTTTAAATGGAAAAAAACTAGAAACAACAATACAAACATTTCCTTCACGCATCGCGCTTCATTATTTTATGGTATTAAGCTATCTAAGAAAATCCCATCCTGGGAAAATCTTTTCTCTTCAAAATTTTAATTTCGATAATATTTAAGAAAATAACAATTTTATCGGCATTCATTTAAAATCGTTAAAATTCTCCAATTTGAGGCATGAAAAGGTAAGTTGTATATAGTACCCGTTATTTATAACAAAAAGGTTTTTTAAAGAATAATTTGCTTGAAGAAATATTTTATGAGTTAGTTAAAAATAATTCTAAAATAACATTGTTTGCGAGTTTCCTGAGAATTTGATAATTGTAAGAGTTATTTAAATAAATTTACCTCCTTGAAGTAACTGCACTTTATACCTGTTTTTCCAAACCAAAAAAATGCTTCTGGAACCATTACAAGTCTGTTTTATTACTCAGCTATTAAGTAATAATAATGTTACAGAGATAATTAAAAAACGCAACTATATTTAAATGCCTAAAGCAGTATTACATTTTTTTCCTATTAAATATGTAATTTTTAAAACTATTTAAAATACCCCGAGTGACCACAAATGTTCCCCTCCTTCGCACATATAGCAAATAATAATACTTTAGTCTTTGACCTTTTCTGATTATTTTACATTTCGATAAATGCGTTGCATCGCTTGTAATTCTACCAGCTTTATTCGAAAGATTTGTGTATTGTAGAAAAAAAGAGAAAATAGGGCATATTTCACTCTTATCACAATACTTAAAAGGCAGGGATCGCAAAGCAAAGCCCGTGTGTTCAGTGAAAACAGTTGGCCAATTAGTACTGGATTCCAGCAATGCATATATGCATCACAATTGAGCAGACTTGTATAGGGGCTTTCAAGATGCAAACATTTTTCAATGTTCTTTCACGAATTCAAAATTCGTGTATATAAAAATTCGTTAGTATAAACTTTTTTTACTTGGAAACACAAAAATAGAACCAAGAATTTTATTGGGACAATCGATAGTAGTTGTCTTTGGAATATTTTATAAATTTGAATAGTGTTTGGCTGAATAATCAGCCCTATCATTAGCAATGAATTGTCACGGTTTTTTTTATTTTTTATTTTTAAATTGTTTTATTCTATACCTAGCCAATATATTCGCAAACATTAGGTGTAATACTTATGTCAATTTTTTCAATCTAAAGATTTCCATTCGAATAAATTTATAAAAATGACGGACAAATGTTTTTATCACTGAGAACTTAAAAAAGAGTGACGTTTTAAACCCTATACAACTTTTAGATTTAATTATGAAATAATAATCATGGAAGTCGTTTAAAAGAATAAACGATTTTTTTTTAGATCCAAAGGACTTATGCAACTTTCTGAAATAACAGTTCATATTATTACTTATTATTATTACTTCACGATATGTTTTAATATGCAAGTATCGCATGTCAAATCTAGCAACAGGTGCTTGTTATATTTCATAAAGATTGCTAAATTTTGCTTATCCTAGACCAAGAAATATTACACAAGTTTCCTTTACCTTAAATCTTGCTCAAACATCGTGTATTTTTCCACGAGGATAATAAAGTTGGAACTTTTTCTTTATTTTCATATTCTTATTTTTAGGCATGCTGTGAATTGTGTATTATTTTTATATATGATGGCTGGAAAAAAACCAATTGAGTTTATTAACTCAAACATAAACAGCATTCCAGAGGAAATTTTTCTATTTGAAAATTATATGAGACCAAGTAAAGCTAGGCTTCGTAATATCTAGAAACAACTTGATTTTTTACAAAAAAAGTTTTGTTCATTATCATTCTGCAATTTTTTTTTATTTTTATTTCTATAATGCCAAGCTTTCACAATAAAATAGCTTGGTCGGGTATTTTAGATATAACTAAATATAACTATATTTCACTTTATTAGTGAAACCCATATTTTGTTTTTGTTTATAGAACTTACGCTAAATTTATAAACATTCTTATAATTTCTATTTTTTCATTTCAGAGGTTTCTTGTATTTTTCTTTCTTTTAGATGCAATATTAGAGAGTGGGGTGATTCAGTTGCCGTAATGAAGGTTCTGGTTTCAAATTCCACTGTTGGCAGATTTTAATTAATCTGTTGAAGGCCGGAGATAGATTCTATGGGATCTAGGACCCTCCTAGGGCTCACTCAGCTTCTACAATATGGGTATGAGTGTGATCTAGGACCACAGAACATAGAATAGACTCACCTACACTCTCTCCACTCCTTTGACCCCCTCATCCCGCCTCATGCCTTCGCCTTTATCTTATTAATCATTTTATCCAGTAACAATATCTATGACATATTAAATTTATTTAGGTACAATAAAAACTAACATTTTTCTATTGCATAAGTGTAATAATTCAACGTTTACTAAACAATACACTCTTCAAAAAAATTATAGAGTCAAGTTGTTACATTATGTTTTTGTCAATAGTGTATATTCATATTTTTGGTTGTTTTCTAGTTCTCTTTTAATTTCCGTTGGAATCTTTCTGTGCTTTCCCATTTAGGAGACCATGAGAACAAAAAAAAAAATATGAAAATACACTATTTGCAAAAATAATAATGTAACAACTTGATCCTTCAATTTTTTATATGTGTTTATTTATTATGTGCATCATGATTTTTAAGGTTTTATAATGGCTATAGTTCGTCATATGAGTTCATACGACAGTTTTAAATTGGGACTTTTAACTATTCATTAGGAATTTTTTCATTTAGAATCGGAGAGGTGTGCCTTTTAATTGCTCGTCTCTCCTAAAAATAAAAATAAAAATAAAATAATAATACATAAACCTATCGTGCTCAAAGTAACTGAAAACTATATTTACTACCTGAGTAACTTTAGGTTTCAGATATTCGGGAAAGCATAAAAACTGGCGGGACAATGCCATTTTTAAGTTTTACGTAAAATGGAGACGATCTGTCAAAATCCTCTTCTTTGAAGTGCTTGGAGGACAACCGGCTGGGTTTTGTGGGCTTCCAGTTCTCTCTTCTTATTTCTTGAACCCAGTTTTTTCGTTCAATTTCTTCTGACGGTAAGCTAACCCGAAAGAATAAAATACTATACTATATTAAAATAATATCATAATAATAATAATAATTAAAAAAGCCCGCTTTTTTGTACAGCATCCAAAAGCGACACAACAAGGCATATTGTAATTAAACTTATACAACAATACTAACTAGAAAATAAATTACTAAGGAAGTAAAAAATATGAATCAATAATAGAAACAAACAAGCATACTAAGAATAAGACGGCCTGATCGTGGCTAGAACTAACGTATGAACTCCGAATGAATAGGCACCAATGGCCTTGGGAAAGGGGGTTAAAGGAGAGGGGGAACACGCCTCAGAGCTGGTGCCATCTTATGGGATGTCTAGTTATGGCTAGCGTTTGCCGCTTCTAGTCTATTCAATGTTCTGTGTCTTGGACGAATCCCCCCTCCCCCCCGCACAACCATTTTCCAAGAAAAAGTACAGTCCCTATCAGGTACTGCACTAAAAACTCTTTATGGGCTGTAGTGGTACATGTTTTTCTAGATGTAACATTACTAACATCAGGTGATTTTGTGCAATTATTGTAGCATTTGTTCAAAACATTCCAGTTTTTACTATTTGCTCGTCTCACTGGCCTTAGACCCATATCTGATGAAACAATATCATCCAGATTTTGTGTATTTTTATACGTTATATGAAATATGCGTTTTCCATGAATTTAAAATATTTTTCTTTGATTTCTTAAGAGGATTTAAAGTAAAAACCATTGGCACATCAAAAGAAAAAAAAAATTCTCAATAATGATTTATCAATGAAATGCAAAATTTGCCTGAATATTTATGAATTTAAATGACGTATACAAGAAGAGGGATATTACTTCAAAAGTTTTTTTTTGTATTAATTTATATTGTTAAAAACAAATATATTAATAATGTTGAGACAAGCTCGTAATTTCGGTTATAAATTTCTTAAAA
This sequence comes from Arma custos, assembly GCA_037127475.1. NCBI lineage: Eukaryota > Metazoa > Arthropoda > Insecta > Hemiptera > Pentatomidae > Arma > Arma custos. The sequence continues at coordinate 46,139,847 of CM073759.1, read as the reverse complement.
GGGAGTGCAGGTTTTGTTGAATCAAATCTCGCTCTGGGTGTGGACTGTATGTTGTAATTTAAAAAGCGTTCGTAACAATAGAGAAATAATATGAATAAATCCAAAACATAGAAATAAAAGTTACTTACCCAAGACGCAGGCCGGGCAGCTTCGTCGATAAAACCTTGGCTCCTTGAGCGCGCTCAAAGACCAAAAGAAGCTGGTAGCGTCCTTTCAGGTGGATTCCTAAGATTTAGAAATCCTCCAGGGGAATTTACACTTATTTGCAGGTGAAACGGGCATTACTTATAAATACATGAATTGAACGGAATCACGTAAAGTAGATTCGCTAAAATTGAGCTGGATAGCTGGGGTAAACAAAAGAACATGTGACTGCTCGCTCAAGACTAGATTAAAAACAGTGCCATATGTGAAAAAGTGAAACGTTAGTTGCCCCAAGCAACCGCTAGATCAGGTGTAACGTGCTATTTTAAGATTTTACCTATTTATCTTGTATGGCATTAATTTATTTACAAAAAGAACGCCAAATGGCGTGAACAAATAAAAATAATAAACTGCATAAGAATAATGAAATGTAAGACTAAAAACCCACGGAGCTGACGAAGATAGCTTTATGAAACATACTGCAAATTAAAGTTTCATAACTTATTAATTTCTTCATCATAATTTATTAATTTATCCAATTCCAGACATTGTAGTGTTTAAGTGGAAAAATATTATGAATTTGTTAAAAACAGTAAAAATATCTACTCAGGCAATATATTTTTTATTTACTAACATAAAAGCTGACTCGCCATATAAATAGCTTTTTTATATTTCTGTGTGAGAATATTGAGAGAATAACGGGTGCTAAAGTATTTCCCTCCGGGGTGAAATTATAAAACAATAGGAAAACCATCTTCCTAATGGAAACGGTGTTTTTAATTAATCCAGCCAATTGTGGTAAAAGTATTGGGATCCAATATTGAAATATTTATCATTTGTGTGATGGGGTGAATATGATATTCATCATTTATCAGATAGTATCTATATTTATTGATCACAATAAAAGTGTTTATAAATAGTTAAATTATTGTAAGTAAATATTACTGCATGTCTTCCGAGGGTCATGAAAAAAACATGGCAAGTCAGGACATACTTTCACCTTTTAGGACGTATTTTCCGTTTAAATAGTTTATTTATTTACTTGCTGCTTCGAAAGTTTCAGAAATGTCTTCCATAAAGGATATAATTGTATTTGAAATTGTAATTTATCCACTTCTTATAGCTAAATAATGAGTTGTACCTTATCGGCAGTCTTTTATATTCCCTTCACTTAACTTATCCTAATATGGGTTGCTATAGGTGACAATAAGGGGCCTAGGACAGGTAGAGTAAAGTGACCCTTAGGGTTTATTAACTTTACTTTCGAGAGAGGGGAGTTGTCGGTAAGTAGAAGTCAAGTCAAGATGTAAGGAAGAGAATGGAGAATGCAGATATGTCACCCATAGCTTCCCCTTTTCATTGTAAGTAGTGTATAAGTTTTATTAAGTCTGTAACCGTCATCGGCACCAATAAATATAATGTTCTTCTATAATTATTCTTATTTAATAAACAACTCCTGGTCAGTCAAACACGTTAACCTTTGGAGACTAATATATATGTCTCTTATTTATTAATAACATATATATTAAGTATAACGATCTCAGGGTGGCATCCCATTTTAGTATTTAATTATATTCAGATCAAAGGATCTGACTTTTCCCTGAGATCATAGCTTGGGCAGTAAAGACAATATAGCAGTCTAGAGTCAGCACAGAACAGTATTAGTAGTTGCAGTATTACTGGTATTATACGTGTCTATGCTAGAGCACATAGTGTCTATATGCTAGAGCTAAGACAAGTGCCAATATAAGTAGTAGTTATGTACTCTTTCTTCTAATAATTCAACCTCTATAACTTAATTAAGTGAATAAAGTAAATTCTGTCAAAATTAGTTGGTGGGAAAATATATATTCCAGTGAATTCCTCCTGTGAGTTAGTAAAAGTTCCTCAACTTTTAACTATTTCTGCTTTAGTTCCAATATTTCTAGGATGATGTACAAATATAGATCTCAAGTGGGAATCCACTCTCAAGAAAAAAAAATCTTTTGAAATTAGTGAAACAAGTCAAGAAATAAGAAAGTAAAAAAAAAACAAACACATTTTTTGTTTCATTACTTTTAATGCAGTATGATTGCTTTTAGAAAGTGCTTCAAGTGACAGTATTATCGGTTCCAAAAACGCAATTTTTATAAATTATGTCCATTAATGACTGATTAACACGAGGGGATTAAACAATGTTTTCTCTGTCACAAAATCCGAAGAAATCAACTTTTTATTAACATTAATAAAAGATCAGTACTGAAAAAAAACATTAAAATTGAGGTTTTTGTCCTTTTTCCATTATACTTTGTACTCTGTGAATTTTGTGAGATTAGGTGCAGAGAAAAGAATCTGGGATAAGAAATTAGTAAAAAAACAGGGAAGGCCATCAAAGAAGAAAAAAGTAATTAAAGATAAAATAATAAATAAATAGTAAATAAATAAAATGTGATAACAACGTAAGCCAACAACTAAAACTATTCATTGCAGAACCCATAACGGAGGGAGGGAGGATTTAAAATGAGAAGAAGGTATAGATACCAACCCATGAAGTTACGTGATTGTGAAAAGATAATTTTAGATTAAAATAAAATAGATTTTTTGATTGTATTGACAACTTCGGCTCATGTTACAACTTTATTTTCCTTTCTTCTGGTCGCAGTTTTTCCGTCTTCAATATTCCTTCAAACGTGCACTGGCGCGTTTCCTAGATGAAGGCGGAACGTGCCAGTGAACAAAAAAAAAAATAATAAAAAAAATACCAAATCTAATGATAAAATATTTTCTTAATCAATTTTTTTTATGTTAGTGTTGCCGCGAAAATAAATTATCTGCCGTTGCCGTTACAAAAATTTAATTTTAGAATTTTGTATGTACGTTTTTTGTGTCTAATTTTAGAACGTTTTTAATACTACCACTAAAGCAGAGCTGTAGTATATTGGAAGTATATTTCATTAAATACTTTAAAATTTACATAAAAACATATAACGTAATAAATTATCTGAAGCTGCTACATTTACAACTTTTTTAATTGAGTTCATTTCGGTGAAGTTATTCATATGTTAATACTTCCTAAGCTAAATATTAATGAAAAAAATATACCTACATTTTTTCATACAGCATAAATACAGTCAGCTGTCAATGAAGTGAGGTTAAAGGCTATATTTAATTTTTATATGAATCGGTTTTGTTTCAAATAAACAGTTGATGTTATTAATATCCCAGGCCATTGTGATATAAATAGGATTTGTTCCCATGAAAAGGGTCACTCATCGACCCTAGTCATCAGGTGACTTCAATATACCAATACTCAAAAAAAAAAAAATACTGCTGTCACTCAATAAATAATAATGGCAACCAAAATAGGTATTCGGTTATTATTATTTGTGTGCTCTGTGAAACAAAATATAAATTACTAATCGGAACCATAATGAATTTCAATCAACATTGAACTGTATATAATAAGGAAACAGTGATAAGTTATGTGAAAAAGAATAAAACATGATTTACTGATTTCCTTATTTATTGTTTGTAGACCCAAATAAGATTCCTTTCTATGTATCTAATACTTTGTAGAAGGTAAATGAATAATGAGCAATGATATAACATGTAGATGGAAATAGAATTCGCAAATTGGTGATTGAGAGAAATGAAGGCTCTAGGATTTCTAGAGTTAATAATGAATAAATTACGAATGTGTGATTGATGCTTGAAATTACTGCAGAAATAGGCACACTACAGAGGTCCGGGAATGAAAATATGAAAATATATAACCTTAATATGCCCGCTAAAGACCAACTAGTCTTGAATGGAAAGAACTTACAAAAAATCCTGGCTAGTAATTTCGAGTTATTGAATAATTTAGTGGTATTAAGAAATACTTGTATAGCGTTTAAGTTAAGTATGTATGTATATATATATATATATATATATATATATATATATATATAATTTTTTTTATATATATAATTTTATTTTAAAACTTTTAATCGTCATTCAGTACTATAAGTGATTTATATTCAAGTGAGTTGATGTATTAAAAATCATAATTGGATCACGTTTTATTTGCCGAGTCAATGCTCATTTACTCACAAACGATGTTACACAATATGATGAATAAGGATGACGGGAAAAATAGAAAAAAAATCCCGGTCGTGTAAAATCGTTTTGTTGGACCATTAAGAATCGGTAATTTATTTTCGTGGATAAAATATTATTTTATCAACAAATTATTTATTTTTAACACTCCTACCCAAGAAGAACAAGTCAAATTCAATCGATAGTATATATCAATTGATACTAATTCCTGCATGATAAATTAAAGTTTCTTCCCACAAAAATAAATTAAAAAGCTAAATTTTTTTTTTTTTGCACGAATCGGCCAGCAAGGACCACGCGAATATCACTTAATAATCTCATTCACAATCTCCGCCTTCCTTCTACTCCAATACTTTCTCATCTTCCTGGACTGTTCCTCTCGCTCTTCCCTTGTCCATTTTCTTTCTCGTCTCTCCTTCCTTCCTGCAAGAACCCCAACTTCTTTTAGTTTTTTCCGAAAAGCTGTCTATCCAAGCAGTCCTTTTCCTTGATGTTTAGCCTATCCAGCTCTTGTTTTATTTGTTTCACATATCCACCTAAAATGTTTTATATTAAATAGAAAATAAAAAAAAAATAAGTTGTTCATTGTAATGTATATACTTTTTTCTTTTTTTATCATTTGAAGTAATTTTATGTTACTATGGTTAATCAGACTACAGTGACATCCCTAAATTTTGCCTATCCAGGTGTAGTTAGAATAGGGTTCTTTTACGAGTACCAGGATCGCGACCGCCATTGTATGTCCCTTCTGAAGGACGGCATAACCAATGATTATGCTCACTAATCAGGTTATCATTTGTTTAAATGAATCAGTATGATTAAAGGACTTTTTTGTTAGACATCCTGCCTCATGTATTCATTGGTTGTTGTTAATTTATTTATTCTCTTTAGTTGCTTAGTATTTTGTCATGATTCGCGTTGTTAGAATTTATTTATTTTTATTTGTAGTTACTTTTTATTTATTTAATTTTTTTTAATAATTTATAAATACATTATGATTAGTATTATGTAGCCTTCTGGCCAGATATATATTATGTTTTTTTCTGTTAATGCTTGTTATTCTAATAATAATTTAATTTACAAATTATAATTAATATATTTTTTGGATAACTTTTATTTTAATTTACATTCTGATATTGCACAACGAAACTAGATATTTCATTGTCATTTTAAAATTTAGGAATGAATAGAAGATAAAGGGATAATGCTATCATTGTGCTAAAGCAAACAGAAAAAAAAATAAGAATAGCGAATAATTTATTCACGTTTTCTCTCGAAAAGAACCCGTGGAAATAGGATCACTCTTCGCAGACACCTCAATGAGACAGGCCTATATGGATGGGCTCCCAGCACCTCACCCCAAGGTGGGTCTATCAACAACCCACTGTCATTCGCCGTGAAATGTCTGTCTACGTTATCACAGGATAGAGAGCTTTGTGTTGAAAACTGACATGTTACACGCTTGTTCGACATGGTAATAAGTACATAAATAATTCAAGCAAAATCGTTAGGATAATTCTTTTTTTGAGATCAAAAGATTTTTAATTAGTATAGGGAAAAGGTGGGAATGTGGAACCCCACTTTGTTTTTAATTAATAAATCTTAGGGTATGGACTCGATTCATACCAATTTCGACATATAGCATCTGTAATCTATCTACTTTTGGTCCCTTACTTTATTACTTGGTACACCAATTAGAAAAAATAATGTTTAGGTATTTCCGAAAAAGTGCGAAAAATGTCATCTGCTCTAAGGTGTGGGTAATATGGAATCCCAACTTTTTTTTCAGAAAAATATAAATAAAACATTCGTAAATGTATAAAATGGTGTTTATTCGCAAAAAACATTATGATTATAAACTATAAGTGACTTTATTGACAATAATCACACACATACGCCACATTTCTGCGCCAGCACAATCATTGTGGACCCACATCTCGCACATTAGACATTGGACCCACAATTCGCCCTTTCTATCATCTGTAAACTTACCATCGCAGAACAAGCAAGAAGCATCGTCTTTATCAGGCTAAGGCATGCCGATGGGTAGTTCCAATGGACTATCAGAATGGTCTGATGGAAGGTTTACAGATTCTTCACTTCCTGAATCATCACTTCAACCCAACCACGTGGGAAAATTTTACTCTGAACGATGCTCCAACCAGTTTCATCTACATTCCATACTCGGTCAGGCGGCAGTTAAATTTTTCATATTGTGCCTCTAACAAATCGTTAAATTTCCCTACATTTTAAAACCCCTGGATCGTGCATAAGATGTCCCAGTTGGTTTTCTAATGGAAAGCTTTTCACTCTGACGACGTAAGAAATGGTCGAACCAAGCTCTACCTGCACATTCACCACTAAAAGGATTTTTAATTTTGTTTCTGAATGCTGACTGGTAACTCATTCTACGGACATCCATGCGGGTGAACCTGAAAAACTTAGCTTCCATCAGCAGTATAGAGGGGTTCCATATTGTAAACAACCACATGTTGCAATCAACACAATCCAGTTTCAAAAAGCATGACTATAACAACGTTTAACTACCACATTGATGTTATTAACATCCTACTTGACAAGCACATACCTTCAAAAGCTGACTGAAATATTTTTGGTTCACGCAATAAACAAAACTGTCACACCTCGAAATGTTTCACAAAATTAGGTTATACTAAAGTGCTCCTCACATGTGTTTTCTCACTGAACTGGCGACTCCAGCACTTTTCATGGGCAATGGCTAATGGGCAACAGTACAACTTCCAACTGATACCACTATAGTGAAGCCCCTGGTTATTTAAATAATTAGGGGTTCAATTTTACCAGCAGGGTTCCACATTACCAGCTTCTCCTCTAGCTATGATGCCATTATCTGAGGTAGATAGTAATTCCTATAATTTTATTATTTCTTTTCCAAGTAGAGTGGTTTTCCTAATATTTTTTTTAATATTGATATTGCTGATGTATGTATATTAACATAGCGGCTATTCATCAATATTTTAAATATTTATTTATTGAAATTTACAACTTTATTAAAATAATACAAGTGGTAGAGCACTGAGTTGCCATGCTGAAAATAATGGCTCAAATCCCGCTGCTGGCAAGACTTTTATTTAGTCTGTTAGCAGCCGGAGATGGATCTTATAGGATAAGGATCTTCCTGGAGCTCACCAAGTCTCTATAAAGTGTGTAACCAAAATAAATGGGAAAATATTGCTGTTGAGCGTGACATAGGACAAGTCACCTCCTTGCAGAACCGTCGTCCATGAAACAATACAGTCTCTACCTTGTACTGAACCCCAGCCCTATCAAACCGTTCACGGGTTGTAGTGGTACATTTTTTTTATTCTAATTAAAAAAGTAAATACATTATGGTATGAGATAAAGACAATAAAAGAAATAGAAACTAATAGAAATAAAACAAATAGAAACCTAATAGAAATAAAAGAGCATATGTTTGTATTTAATTTAAAACACAACAAATAACCAAGAAAATTATAGATATACATTTTCAATTTGGAGGAGAGAAATCTACAATATTCATCAGGATCTGCTCAAATAGCAGGGATTGTTTTCGTACCTCCTTCTCCAAAAATATTCACATAGGTACGGATCTATCATCGTCCAGTGGGTACCGCATTCTTTCTTGTTCCTTCTCTTGAGGGATGACCATAGAGATTCGATTCTTTGAGTATGAGCTCTTGCGGTTACTTCATTTCGGGTCCCTTGGAACAGAGTCTTTTTTGACGTATAATACCCTTATCTTGAGCATATTTTATGCTTGATTCTTGATTTTGAACTATTTTCGCCAATTCTAAGAAATTCATTTGAATGACTGAGTAAATCATATGTATTATAAGTAAACTACATGATTTTATCTTTCTTTACATTTTATAAGAGTTTTCTGGTAGTACCTCTAATCTTTATAAGTGATTGAACCAGCCATGGTCTAATATTACAATATTTTGCATAGCCTACTATGCTCAATGAACTGGGTTACTGAACAGGAATTTTTAAGATATTAAGTATTTAATTTTTCGGAAACCTGGCACAATAAGGATAAACGGATTTAAATCATTTAAGTAGCCAAAAAAATTCGATATGGCATTTTTTTGAATTTATATATATATATATATATATATATATATATATATATATATATATATATATATATATAAATTAGACTTTCTTTATGAGTGTAATGATGAAAAACGATAATCAGATTGCAAGAAGCATATGTGCCATATGCTGTAACAACCTCAACGTTTCGTTGACTTTACATTTTATTTCTATTAGGTTATAACAGTTATCAATAAAAGTAACTGATACTAAATAACAGATATTTAAAAAATAATCTGCATGCGTTCTCCAAAACAGGATTTATCGTTAGAGATTAAAAATAAAAATATTTTTTACAATGGAACTTGCTTAAAATTTTTAAAAATTCCCTAAAGATTCTTTAAAAAATGGTTAATCATTTTTCAGTTCAAAATATCTTTTTTATACTGCCTTTCTTTTTAGGGTGTTCGGTTTAAAATATAGATATTCAGTAAGAGAAAGGAAAGAAAGCAAACATTGAAAAGTTTTCATTTCGTAACAGTTTATACAAAAATAAAAACCATTTGATTTTTTTCAGGTCTGTCACAGCTTTCAAGGATTAAGATCAATGTGTGGGAAGGCCAATACGTTTGTTTCGTCGAATTTGGAAATAATAATATATCATGTTTTATTATGTTTAATTTAAATCTTAACCGAAAACACATACCAAGAAAACAGATATTTCTGGTTGCGGAAACAAGTGTTTTACATATATAATCGTTGAAATATTAATCAGATTTCCATGCAAATAATTTAATTTTAACTAATAATATTTTTAATATTAATATTTTATATAAATCTGATGTAGGCATTATGGGGATTACGGTAATGAAAATGGTTCATTAAATATTAAATACTAAGTAGATCCAAGCTAATTTAACAGAATTTCATAAGAATGAAAAATTAAGTAAACTATTTTCATTTTATACTAACTTCTTTTTTTTTTTTTATAAGATCCGAGTTTATTTGAAATATTTTATTTTTTATCCCTGCATCTTTAGAAAAAGTTAAAAACGTGAAACAATTCTTTTGAAAACAACTTAAGTACTTAACCCCAACAACATCACAAGCCTATCTCAACATTCGCGACGATACCATTTTAAGAAGTCGTTCATTCTTCAACGTAAACGGCTGCTTTTCGCATTGATAAGAAACGGTTTGAAGTATGATGGTTTAATAAAATTCGACACAACAGGTGTGAATTCGGTAATGCTGAGATTGAAAAATAACAAGCGCTCCCTGGTTTTAACAACGACTTTGTTTTCTCTTGAATTTCGTTTTTTCTAGTTACCATATACCCCACGTACATGGTATATGGTAACTAGAAAAAACGTTATACCATGTACCCCCATGTACTTAAATTTCTCGACCTGTTCAAACTTATCCTCTCCCCTGTATCTCTAAAATCACCGTGAAACAGTGATTTTAATCAGAACCTCGACTGTTTGAGTTTTTTATGAGCTAAGAAACAATATGTGTAAGGCGTTCCAGCTTACGTCATGTGGTATTGTGGTTTGCATAACGACCTTCTAAGTCCAAGGTCGCAGCCCGGCAGGTGGGCTAAGGTTATTAATGAGAATAAAAATTCTTATTTATCCGCCCTTCGGATGTGAAATAAAATAGAGGACCCGAGAGGGCTTGTGCATTGTCAGGTACTCGTTAAACATCCCTATCCTAATTATACCAGAACTGGCAAAATTTAGGGCTCCTACTGTTCTAAGTCACGTCAAATAAGCATGACCTAGCCCGGAGAAACTTCCCAGGAGTTTCCACCGGCCAACTCCACATCCTATAACTGCGGGATGCACCCTACGCGGGAAATTCCACAAGGGGGAATTTAATTCTAAATGCTCTGCAACTCATTCACTTAAACATTGGAAATAAGTTTCTTACAAAAAAATCCTAATAAAAATTAATAATTTAGGTTCGTTACGGGTTTGAAACGCGGCCGCTAACGCTGATAGTAAAGTATTGCGGAGAATATTCGGTCCAAGAAAGGATGAGACCACAGAAGAATTTAGGAGATGACACTACGCGGAATTGCGTAGCGTGCACCCGGTTAATATTATTCAAGTTATAGCGTCGTGTATATTAAAATGGGCGTGTGAAGTTGTTGGGCTGAGTTACGAACGAATTCACAAAAAGTAAATAAGCTCTGAGCCGACTGATAAACGTCTGAGGGGTAGAACTACCGTAGGTTGGAAGATTGCGTTAAAAGTGATCTGTAGGAATTGGGTTTGGGTGATGGTCCGTGGACAGAGGTTTGTAAGCAGAGATTGGTGATATCGGCATCGAGCCTTGGTTTAATAAACCAAATAATATCAGAAACTTTTAATTAGAAATCAAAGAGAAGATGATTTTTGTGGACGGATTAAGGGATAATCCAAATCTTGAATGGCAAACATCAACTGATAGTAACGCAATAAATAAATAAAAATGTATCACTACAACTCATGAAGGATTTTGGCTACAGGACATGGAAGAAACTGTGTTGTTCCTCCCTACATAGATTGTTGTACAACTATGGTACAGAGAAATTATTTGTCCTAGACTGGGGGGGAAGACTGGGTGAGCCCCAGGAGGCTCTGTGTATCCCAAAGGATCCTACCGTGGCTGTTAGCTGATTACATATCGCGTCTGTCATAGCCTGATTTGAATCCTGGATCTTCAACACAGCAACTAAGTGTTCTACTATCCGGAAATAAATTCTAAAAAAAATAAAAAAGAGAAATTTATTCATGACAATCCTCAATTGATCAATGCAATTAAGTCCATGCATCTTTGTGAGTAAATATGTTTTTTATACGTATGAAAATCATTCTTGTCGATATTTATCTTTTGAAAGCGAGATACTCGCGTTGTTTCCCATTGAACCTGCCTCATTTTTATTTTAGTGCTTTTATGTAGTATATCTTTTGATTATTCTCAAATTGGAAGAAAGAGAAATAAAAAGAAAAAACTTAAAGATTGGAAATCATTTAGCGTATAAAGAGAAAGGCTTAGAAAAAAAAAGAAAAAAAGGGAACCGAAAAGAATGTGTGCCCTATATTCCAAATATCGTTAGGGCCCTTGTACGTCCATCAAGATGATTAACGAGAATTTAATGTTAAAGAATATTTCTATTCTTAGAACTCATTTCATCATTTTTTTTTTATTTTACTATTTCCTTTACATTCATAGTAACAATGTGCCTCCCATTGTTAGAAGCCCAGTGATTTTATTACTAATTTAAATCAGCCGACATGAACTTATTTGTGACTGTTATGTTTGGTATTTTGACTAAACAAAACGGTATGGTTATAAAGGTTCGTACATTGGGAGATTTTCAATGATTCAGAGTGAATTTGTTCCTACTACACATACACACGCCAGCGCCCGCGCACTCACACAAACACACACACACACACACACACACACACACACACACACACACACACACACACACACACACACACACACATATATATATATATATTTTTTTTTTTATTTACGGTTCTTTTTAATTATTTAAATTTTTTTTTTTGAAGAGAAAAGATTATGTCTTGGCCGGGATTCGAACCCCCAACACAAGCTACCAAGACACGCATTCCAGCTAGACAAATCCTTTCTCTTCACTGATCCTATATCCGTCAGTGAAGAGAAAAGATTTGTCTAGCTGGAATGCGTGCCTTGGTAGCTCAGTGGCTAGAGCACCGCGCTAGAAATGCGGGCGACCCGGGTTCGAATCCCGGCCAAGACATAATCTTTTCTCTTAAAAAAAAAAAAATTTAAATAATTAAAAAGAACCGTAAATAAAAAATAAATTATGAATATAAATTTGACGTAAGCCAACGAGATGTATATATATATATATATAAGTTTATATCAACTAGGAAACCTTCTTCTTATTCTCTCTCATGGAAATTATACGAACTAGATGTTAAATAATGACACCAGAGCATTTCTTTGCACCAGGCATTTTGGTTTATAAATCTTCATTACAATAACATTACAAGCAAGCTGATAAAAAAATGTAAGGGAGTGGAGTGGCTCATTGGTAGAGCACTGAGTTGCCATGCCGGAAATCCTGGTTCCAATCCCGCTGCAAGGCAGTACTTTTATTTAATCTGTTTACAGCCGGAGATGGATCATATGGGATCTAGGACCCTCTTGGGGCTCACCCAGACTCTATAAAATATAAAAATAGGGTACCCAAAATTATGGGGAAAAATCTGGCGGTACTGAACCCCAGAGCCTTCACGGGTTGTAGTGGTACAGGTTTTTTTTTTTTTTTGATAGAAAATGTTACACAGGTATACATTCGTAAACGTACAAATTGAATCCTTGTTTGGCTAATGTATGTAATGTAAGTTTAGTTCGATGGGAACATTGTAAAACATACAAACTTTATTATTCAACACTCAAGTAATCAAATCTGCATTTATCTGATCTCATCACTTTACTATTAGTCTTTAGCCTAAAAGTAAAGTGATGATGTTATTATAAAATTCTTATCCATACTTATTTCTTGGAATTTCTTTATACTCCGGTAAAATATTTATCTTTTTTTCTATATTAATTAACGAATTTAAAAAAATCATAGAATATATTTATTATGTAAAGGAGATAGTTGGGGGGTGCAGTCAATAAGTACACAGAATAAGTGATGAACTTATATTATGTGCCGACGTTTCGACCTACAGTGTAGGTCATCTTCAGGGCGATCATGGAGCGCGTGGCCGTTGGATTTTCAACGGCCATTTCAATATATTTATTAATTTTTAATTTGAACTATATTCGTCCCAAATACCCTTCGTCCCCCATAATTTGTTCTTTGTTAGAACTTGTAAAAAAATAATTAACCAATGTTGATATTGATTAAAACTGTATCAGTTTCCCCTGATATTGAAAACTGCCCACAATTTTTCATATTAAAATGCCAATAAAAATATATCTTTATTTTTTAAAGCCGATAATTGCTTATTCTGGAATTTTTATTTGCCATGGCATCTGTTTTCTATAATCACAAAAAAAATATAACATTATAATATATAAACAGCATTTAATAGTGGTTTTTATATTTTCTTCTTCTCACTGCGCTATGGTCCATGGAGGACCTTGGCCTCCTCCACAATTTTCCTCCACTTCGACCGATTTTCCGCGCCACCTCTACGTGTTCTCACTATTAATAGCCTAAGATCTGCTTCGACGTCGTCCAGTCATCGCAGCCTTGGTCTGCCTCTTTCTTCATCTGGACATTCCTCCATGATCAGCTTTGGATGCCTTTTTTTATACATTCTATGCACTTGGCGTAACCATCTTGCTGTTTTATTCTTCTTGAATAAAGTTCTTGATTCTTTTTGAGACGGAAACGTTATTCTTCTTCGTTTGGGCATATTTACTATACTAAGGATTTTCCTGTCCCTTTTGCTAAGTATTTAATTTTATTAGTATTTTAATTTCTCACCGAAAGAAAAAAGATATATCGAAATAAAACCCTTATTTTTATATATCTGAAAGTTTGTATTGCTTTTGCAATGCCGAAGGAAGATTGCCCAAAGTGGTCCACCAATGGAAAGTTGGGCGATTGAGAAGACGAGGAAGACAAAGGAGGACCTGGGATAACGAAGTGGAGGAATCCATGATTGGTCATGGTCTGCGGGAAGAATGGACCTTGGATAGGAAATTATGGAAGCAAGCCATTGAATCAATAGGTTAAGGAAACCCACTATTAGTGGAAACTCCTTGAAAAAAGAAGATAAATGTGATCAGGTCTAAATTTTAATGTGCAGTTTCCAACGGGGCACCACACAGAAAAAAATTTCAGTAACTCATTGCAATTTTATGTTAAAGTTATGCAAAAATAATATGTTCATTCGTGTTCTTTGAAATATATTCTACTCGAGTAATATTTGAGCGTATATCATATACGATACCCATCTTTCATTAAAGCAGAATCTTTTAAAGGAAATCATTCAATGGAGAGGGCCAGAGGCTCGGGAGTAAAGGAGGATATTATTGAAATGAATCGAAAATCTGATAGAGTTGAACAGCATTCTTCGTTTCTATGGAGAAGATATTGCATGCCTCGGGTATTTTTAGAATCCATTTAATAATAGATTTAATATTTCAATTCATGATTGCCATATATGCATGTATAATATTAATTGATGTATCCATGTTATAAATCTGAGATAAAGGATATTTGCCTAGATCGGCTAGACAAGAAGAGCGAGGCAGTGCATTGGACAGCTAGGACAAGAGATACTCGAGGCGGCTGAGGGCCCTCCACTACCCGCTCCTCTACGAACAACATAGGAGGCCTAAATTTATTGTTTATTACTCGCCTATAATTAAAAAATATAAAGCAAACCAAATCAGGGTAATATTGAAATAAATTTTGTATATTACAAGTTATTATTATGGACGAAGAAATCTGTAAGAAACACATTTCTTAAAAAATATTTTAAAAAATAATTGGCCAATTAGAAATAATTTACACTAATAATAATATTAAAAGTATTTTATTTAGGTTATATAATATTATGTATAAATATAAAACTATTTAACTTTAAGAACAAGATAGCAATTTAGGGAATTTATTGCATAGCCTAATAGTGAAAACCTAAGAGGCTTTTAGTCAATATAGCAAATAGATTCGGATATTAAGATCATACAAATTAAAACTCATTTTAATTACACTAAGATTAAGAATGTATTGTTAGTTCATAAATTCAACATAAAAATTGATTTCAATATAGGTTTCACTGCAACATTCACTATCACTGCGCTGCATTCACATATTTCTTCCTAACAATTGGTATGCTTAACTTATTATTATTATTGCTTGGAGGAATAATATGACGAAACACTAAGATACTAAGAAGATCATATTCAAGTCCATAATTGAAACGATATTGCTATCTCGACGATAAGCGCAGTTTTAGGGGGAAAAGCTACTTGCTACTGAGAATGACGATTTTTTTTTGGAAGAGATCTGCCAGAGTATCCAGACTACAAAGAAGAGCTAATGCTGAAATTAGAGAATAGATGCAAACTCATTAAAACGCCCTCCAAAATATAGAGAAAGTAAGATTTGAATGGTATGTTCATCTCAGAAGAGTGATTGCCCGCTTTAATTTTCAATTGGAGTACTGAAGGTAGGGAACGGGGAGGAAGACCACCAAAAAGTTGGATGGAAGGCATTAAGGAAAGTATGCATGGCCAAGGCCTGAGGGAGGAAGGTATAAAAGATAGAAAAAAATGAAAAAAATAATTAAAAGGGAATTTTTGGTTGAAGGAAACTGAATCTGAGTAAACCCGTAGAGAAAAAAAGTATCGTTAAAACTATTGCAATTCTAAGTGTCCCAACCTTCCATTTCCAAGTCTAAGTCTAGAGAGATCAGCGTTTTCTTTGATTGAGGTCTGATTTATATCTATCATTTCTATGTGTATATCTATTTAAATAATAATAAATTCTTTATTTGTTCTGGGACAAGTCCCTTTAGAATAACAATACAGGTTTCTATACAGGGTATTATTATGTCTTAGGGTGTATTAATACAGGGTATTATTATATCCCATTAAGTGAGAAAAAAATGTTGCAAATTGCCTCCAGTGATAACATTTAAAAATAAAAAATAAAATAAAACAGAGAACAAGAAATAAAAAATAACAGAAATAAGATCACAATAATTATATAGAGAGAAACAATAGATAATTACATATGTATACAAATTACAATGTCAAGTAGAAACTAAGAAAGCAGCAAATAAAACAAAAATATAAACAGTATCAACTAATATAACCTGTTTTTAAAAATATCTAACTGGATGAGTGAAGCGTCAATAATATAAGAATATATAAATAATGATATACAATTTACTTATATAATATATTATATAGCTTATTTCTATTAACTTCACCAATATCAGGGCATCATATTTCGCTAAAATAGAGGTTGAATATTCTTAGAAGAATATTTTATTTACAACGTATCGTATTAAAAGCCGATGCATCGTTACGAAAATTAATTTCGATTCGTCTTTTATATCAGACCGCATGATATGTGCTGAATATAATTAAAATTCATGATTTATATGATTAAAAATTATTGTTCGTCATGCCTTTATGCCTTTAAAAAAATTATTATATATCATACTGCTGGTTATAAACAAAGTTCTATTGCTGTAGCGTTAAAGATCCATCAGATCTGTTGGGAAAAATTTACTCAAACTATAAAAATCAGTATTAATTTCAAAATCATTACAACTTTTAAAAATTAAAAAATAGCTTAATAGCTATAATACCGCAGCCATATGCTGATTTAAAATGTAATGAACTTTTCAGCTACTGCCATTTTTATTAGGTCTTAAGTTACTCCCTTTCATACAGACGAAATTGGGCATTTCCTCTCCCAGGAACATGGCCTGGGGTAGGGAAATTCACTCTTCCATATCCATTTCACTTAATCTTCCTATTATGCAGTAATGGCATTCTTATGGAAAATAAATAATTGTAAAATAAATAATTGGGAAAGTCGCCTTGATGAATTTTAAAATTGAATGTAATAATTAAATACTTTAATCCGGTACTGCAATACTTTATTAATATTACTAATGGATCGTTATGCTGGGTATAATAAATTGCCAATGATATAATAAACATATGCCACAGATGTTTAAGTCAACATAAATTTAGGGTTCATTTATGGATTAATTGGAGAAAATCGAGTAAAAAAAAATGGTGCTGTACTTGAAGAGACACGGTTCACCACACTCTTGTCTTTCCATCATACATAAAGGGAATCATGACTCATAATTGTATAATTCGCGTGATCAGAATTTATTTATTCAATCATTGAGTTTTTTATCTGTCATCTTTTTTATTTCAATATTATATTATTCTGATGTGCCATGATTTTAGCTCAAATGCACTCGCAATAGAAAACCTCTCAAAAAAATTTTTTTTTTAACTAAATTTAATATCATGTTACACTGGAGGAACCAAATAGTGAAAGAATGTTTTGTATAATTGTCGAAAGCTTCCTAAAGAATTTAACTAAACTAATAAGAAAAAATCAAATTAATCCAAGACTGACTAAAAAAAAAAAAAAATGCAGAACTAATATTTCCTTTTCCACGAGGAATCGTGTAATGGGTCTGTACAATGGGGGTCTGTATGAGCTTATGGCTATTTTTTTTTTCGTATGAGACTACTAAGGACCACGCCATTTAAACTGTCCTTTTTCTTTTTACATTGGTCCTGTACTCCCTCTTTCGTCGCCGGTGCTGCTCTCTTCTTTCTTCTGTCCACTTCCACTTTGGTTTTTTTTTAAACCCACACGGTTATCCAGTTTCATCCTGAGTGGGCTGCTTTCCAGAACATCCTTGTAGATAACCCTTATCCCCTGTAAATCTTTTTCTACCTCTTATAAACAGTCAGGTTTAGTCTTCTTTTGGCTAAACCTGTCTTGTGGTTTTCATTCTTAACAGGTGGTCATAGCATGGCATTCTCCTTTTTCTCATAACATCCGATATTTTGGAACATGAGAGTACAGCTCAATGTTATTTCATCGTCTGTATTCACCTTGGTCTTTAATTCTCCAGCGATGTTTCACGCCGACTAGGTTACAACTAAGGTTGAGAGTCTTGGAGCCCTCATCACTGATCGGCTCGCCGACCTAGATTCCTGCTGGGATTGCTTACCCGATCTTCCACTGGGATTTAGGTACATTATTATATTTTAAAGTATTTTCAATCCTAAACCTATGGGACAACCTTTGCACAGTCAAGCAGCAATATAATTTGTCATTTGTATTTGTTTTATGTAAAATAAATAATAACTTTTAAATTATTGGCAATATCACATTTTTTTGTTACAATGCATATTTTTCCTTATTCAGTCTACGAACAAAAAATCTCGAAAAAAATATATATTTTATTGTGAAATACTTTATGAATATAATTCTTGAATATCTTGACCTCATTTTCACCCCTCTTTCCCGTCACTACAGGGAATGTTTGTTGTTTGCCGACATTTCAGCGGAGTCAGCAGATTACGGTTTCTATTACCAAGATGAAGTGCTGACCTAACTAGTTTTTGTTGTTTGGTTGGTTTGGGCTTATTTTTCTTGCGTACTAATGTTAGCGGACATAATTCGGGGGAGACTTCATTAAGTATTCTCTTTCTTCTTCCCTAAATCGGCCAGTAATAATATTTTATCATCTTTGTTGGTTGTTCGTATAATCTTTAAATTGTTTCCGAATGGGAGTGGGCTCTATAGATTCAGAACCAAAAATTTTATAAGAAATGGTTTACAAAGCGAATTAATAATTTAAAATTAATTTAGAAATTTCACACCTGCAGTTTTGATTACTCCAGAAAAAATTGTTCTTCATAATAAGCATGTATCAGATGCACAAAGGGAAACGAGAAACATGGGAAACGTTTCTTATAAAAATACTAAAAAAATATCTTGTGATAACAAAAAAGAATTTATGCCAGATATACATTACTTGTATCTGGTTGGTCATTTCCCTCTAACTGAAAAATAAAATAAAAAAAGTAACTTATTTACTTGCAAATTCGATCTTAAATTTGCAAGTAAATAAGTTACTTTAACCATTATATTTTTTTGGCATGGCCTTATATGACTAAGTCCACAATGAGCTGGTAAGCAATACATGCTATAAAATAATTTTTGTATATAATGATAGATAAAAATATTAATTTGTTCATTAACGCATTATTATTTTTCTACTCCTCTACGTATACTGATTTCACTTAATTTAGTACTTTTTGTTTTGGGGGTAACTGAAAAGATGCTGTTCAAGCATAATCATCACATAGTATGCGATTTTTTTTTTTATAGATTTTGTGTTCAGTAGCGAGAATTTAAATTTAAAATAGTCACATGCTGGCCATTGCTTTCAATTGGCAGCTCACAATCTAGTAGGCCTTGAGAGTGTTGGGGACGTCCCCCCCCCCCCACCTAGGACTCATTGAGCTGTGATACTGATACTGTGTGACGCCATGAGATGAGAAACAGGTGCCTTTTGTGATTCAACTGCGTGCTGTCACCTTTAGCAGCCTGAAGCTCCCAAGTGAATGATAGATTGGAGGTAAATATTCGCAGGAAGAGAACGTGACCAAACAGTAAGTTTCTTCTCATTAAAAATGTTATGCATCTTCTGACCAATAATCGCCATAGCTGAGTTTGCAGAGTGCCACAACTTTAGAAATGAAAGTTGAATTAAGTCGCCCAGCCATAGTTGAGATCAGATTATTAGTGCTTATAGACTATTGCAAAACAAACTGTTACTGTTGTGTTTTTTTTTTTGTTTATTGTATATCATTATATTCATAGTGTTCTTTTATCTTTTTATTACTATTCTTTTTCTTCTTTAACCTTTAATTTAAGATTTATTTGTTTTTCTCTGACCTAATTATAAGTCTTATGGGTTATTGTGCATTAGTCGTAATAAACCCGTGTTTCAGCACCTGGAGTTGTTTGATGAAAATTTCCCTGCACTGATCATAAACAGTTCTTTTTATTCTAGTCAAGGTAAGAATATATTGTTTGTTCTCTAATATTAGCGTTTTAAAGTACTCGTCCAATAATGATTTTAGGACAACTTCTTAAAACCTTTATTTTTGCAGTGGAGTATGTTCTCAAAACACTCAGGTAGTGTTCACCCTTTGACTGGGCGAAGAGAAGGATTCAGAATCAGGAACTGGAAGAGGTGAATTGCCAAAGGCTCTCAAAGGAGATGATGATGGAACGCCATCCTGTCAAATTGACCAAACAGTTATGAGTTTATGACGTTGCCTGTTAATTGGAGTGCATTGAGGACCCAATTTTGACCAAATGTGAACCCTCAGCACTGTCTGTATGTGCTCAATTCCGAGGACCAATCAAATTAACGATTTATAAAAGTCATATAAATAAATCATGTTTTTATTTTAAGTAATTAATTATTTAATAATTTTCCATAAATTAATAAATTAATAAAAATACCAAATGGCGGAAATAATCATGTAGAAGCCAATTTTTGCACACTTGTAGGGAAAGGTGTCCTGAACAACATACTAAAAGTACTGAGGGTGGTGGTGGAGCTTTATTTGTTAATACCTCGAAAAATGCTGTCCCTAGCGAAAGAATATTTATATAATAAATTAATCTACATAAAATTTTCTATAAAAAGGTTTTATACATTTTTTTGCTATGATCAATGCTTAAGGAGATATGGAGGGGGAAAGATGGAAAATTAAAAAAAAAAGTTTTTATTGTTAAAAATGAAATTTTTATTGTTAAAAATGAAATTTTTGTAGTTAAAAATGAAATTTTTGTAGTTAAAAATGAAATTTTTGTAGTTAAAAATAATATGTTTATTGTTGAAAATTAAGTAATTAATGTTTAATGATGTATTTTGAAAATTAAATTTCGTCGAAATCTAAACTTTCATCTTCGAATATCAAAGTATCTCGAAAAATACTGCCTCTAGCGAAAAAATGTTGATATATTAAATAAATGTACATAAAATTCTCTATAAAAAAGGTTCTTTACACTTTTTTTGCTAGAGGACAGTCCTAAATCTACAAATAATCTTGAAATAATCGCAGATATAAATTCGTATGATGAGATTACATTTAAACAATCCTTTAAGGAATTTTTGTCTCTACATGATACAATAAACAGAGTAGTACCAGATGAAAATATTGCACTGACGGTTTATAAGCACAGGAAATCTTTAAACAAAGATTTTTTAAAGTTTAAGTCACCACCACCAGCTAAGAATCAAGAATAAAATCAAAGAAGAAAGGTAAAAGTGCAAAACTTGTGTCGGTTATAACTAAAACAATTAGCTGCAACTAGTTTACACTGCACTTTTTATCAGAAAAAATGGAACTCCAATAATCATGGTATAAAAAACATACAGAAAATAAATATAAACATTTTAAAAATGAGTGAGTTAAATATTAAGAACGATATGGTAGCACACAATGTTTTGTATGGGACAGCGGACGTCTGAAATTATCTTAGGGGTGAGGTAAAGAAAAAGCAATATTACCGCCGGATGAAATATTGCATAACGAAAAGGAATGTTTCAAAACTTTAGATATCGCTTGAAGGAGTAGTTGATTATTTTTTAAATGACAGATTTCGTAAATTGTCTATAATTAAGAATAGTCAACTGTTTCTGAGAGACACTCTTTCAGATCAACCTTCAATATCACGTGATGTCTCGTCTTTGCGTTCAGGACAAGTGAAATTTGATTTTAAAACAAAGTGTTTTTTCTGCACAGAAACGTATGACGAAGAGAAGGAGATTAAAAAAACCTTATGCTAAGCGTCCAACAGTTTTTCTTGTTCATATCAGTACGTTTTACAATCCCATTATCGATTGTAGAAAAGAAAGGATGAGTGGGGAAACGAACGTAAGTATCTGCACTATTTTTTATCCACACGCAGCAGATACAATGTATCATGACGATTGTTACAAAAGATTCTTGTTGACCTCCGTACCTTCAAAAAGAAAATCTGGACGGTTCAAGATGAAGGGATTTCTAATGCAATGGAAGAAATATTCGATTATATTGAAGGTACTGATAATTGCCAATATTCTATGGACGAGTTGCTGGAACAGGTTATTACAGGAGAACACCACATGTGAAGACCATTAGGAGAAATAGGAGAAATTGAGGGAAAAATAAGGGGACCAAATTTTTTTTAGTACAATTAGCACGAGACAAACTGTCGTCTCCTTTCCTAGTTTTAGTGATAACATCTTGAGTGACTGATGGTACACCTCAAATGAACTGTGTAAAGATGAACAAAGGGAACGTGAGAGAACTGTACAAAAAGCTGCCAAAATTATCTTGAAAAAATAGAATCCATGACTTATGACAACAGTACCTATCCTCCTTCAGCTAGCTTCTGCAGTGAGGCTGAACAATTAATACCTAACTCTCTCAGAGTCTTCATGTACTGCACTGCAGTGACCCTGTGGCACCCGGCTCCGTTTTGAAAATGATCTTTTGCCGATACACGACTGGGTGTGGGGTGCGCTGCGGTTGTCGCCTAGCAGGGATTGCCTGCTCCGGTACCTGTCGATGCCTCAGCAACTTCGATGAAGATGAAAGTTTAGATATTGACGAAATTTGATGTTCAAAATACACCATTAAACATTAATTACTTAATTTTCAACAATAAACATATTATTTTTAACTACAAAAATTTCATTTTTAACAATAAAAACTTTTTTTAAATAATTTTCCATCTTCCCCCCTCCATATCTCCTTAAGTATTGATCCTAGCAAAGAACCTTTTTTATAGAATTTTATGTAGATTAATTTATTATATAAATATTCTTTCGCTAGGGGCAGTATTAACAAAAAGTTAATAAATCGAGTTATTAACAAAAAACTGAAAAAAGGGACCTTTAGAGGGCCCCCCATCCTTAGCTCCACCCCCACACCTCAGTACTTTTAGTATGTTGTTCAGGACACCTTTCCCTACAAGTGTGCCCAAATTGGCTTCTGCTTGAATTATTTCCGCCATTTTTCCTTCGTTGCCTGGACTATAACTCCTGATTAAAATTGTATTCATATTTATTGTTTATTTAGTTCAATAATATTATTTTATCAGATATAGTTTATCTTTTTTTTTCTTTTTTCTTTTTTCCTTTCAAAGTAACCCTTTGAAAGGACCGTTTATTTGTTAGCACATTCCATACGTGAGTATACTATGTGCCTTATAAATTCATTTTACAAATAGTTAACTACAGTTTGACAATACTAAAATATATGCAAAAGACATTATTATATACATGCAGTATTATATACAACTTAACAAAATTAACGAATATAACAACTATAAACTTAACAATTAACATTTTTTTTTTTTTAAATTAAAATTACAATACTTACATAATGATTATCTTTGTTTTACCTAGTATAGTACAGGGAGTTTCTTATATGGATGTCAACTTTTCAAAATCAATACAATAAATAAATTTAGTGAGTTCGGGTCGAAAGTGATTGTATAAGTCATGTTCAGCAACTGGCCAAACTTTCCCTCTTAATATTGTGGAGATAATTAATTTTGATCTTTGTCCTTCATAATGTTGGCAGTCATATATTATATGTTTAAATGTCTGTTCTTCTTTCTCTATTGAGCAAGTACTATCGTTGGTTATGTGAAATCTGTGTAAGTATGATTTGGTATTGTTCAGTTAAAACCTGAGTTAGTTTGTAGTTAGTGGATTTTATTAATTTGTAGTTATTGTTTGTTAGTTTTGGAAAGAACCTATGCAAACTAGGAGATTTATTTGAAATAGTCCACCGTTCATTCCACATCATAATTGATTCTTCCCTAATTTTGAATTTTTGAAACGAAATTGGTGTTTTTTGAAAAGATGGAGACATATCACTTTGTGCTGCCTCTTGTGCTCATTTATCCGCTATCTCATTGCCCTCGATACCAGAGTGACCCTTTACCCATATTATTTTTACAGAGAAATTTAGAAGCCTAAGTGTGCACAAGTTCATTCTGATACTTTCGGTAAGCTCGTCATGTACGTCTGTGTTGAGAACTGATTGTATCAAGATTTTGTTATCTGTGTGTATGACTATGTCTGTATGTATGTTGTTTGGAAGGTCAAGAAGAAATTCTTTCGCTTTTACGACTGCGTACTTCTCAGCTTGGTTTTTGGAACTCGTAGAGCCTAGTTTGTACTGGGCACATAGCATCTTCCCATTCGTGTCCCAAAGTAGCCAATCACAGCCTACATTATTGCCTTCTTTACTTCCGTCTGTGTGTATGTTAGTGATTTCTGTACCCGTTCCGTTATGTTGTGTCAAGTGCGTGTAAAGTTTGGCAAATGTAGATGGGTGTAACCAATCAAAAGGTTTATCTTCTTATCTTAATTAAGAAAATTTACTTATTTCGGGAACCATTAATTTCTATTCTGTGTTTTATTTTAATATTGTTTGTGTGCAATTAACAGATTTTGGCATAATCTACTAACTAAACCGGTAATCTAATTTTTGGTAATTAGTGCTCTACATTAGCAGCCGTTCAATTGACTGATCGTACGGTAATTTTGTTAGTTGATATTCCCAAAACAAACGATTAAATATGAGATACTTTATTTTGCTAGATAGGCTCATTTAAAAGACCAACTTGGTCATTTTTGTGGTGTTTTCCATATTTTAAAATAACATATCAGCCAAAAAATAAAATATGGTGACATAGCGTATTCGCTCTATATTTTTGAGCGTCTCGTATTGTTAGTAATTGCATCTCATTAATATACTTTAAATTCTTAAATCCCATTTTTTATTCACTGCCGCATTGTCCTCCTTCATTAAAATTTTCCTCTATACATTGACTACGTAAACCAAGTTATTCGATATTTAAGTTCTGATAAATTAAGTATTAACTGAGAATTGTAATTCGCTTCACTTAAGTTAATTCATTAATCATTCCGCGATAAGTTGGATGAAGTTCGCCATGGAGTTGAACATATATTATGTGGATATACAGACATTTTTGAAATTATTCCAATCCTTCCTAGTTCGTCTCACCAACTTTTGTTCTATTAGATAAAATAAATAAACATTGCAAAGCTAAGCGACGACATTGTTTTAGTCTGTTTCTGAATCTGAGGTTACGGAAACATAAAGCATTGCTTGACTAAAATATCAGAATATGTTAAAAAGTTAAGTTTTGAAATTAGGAGAAAAAATTATTTGCTTTTGATTCTGAATCCCTAATGTAATGGGTGACGTTTCTGAATATATATCCTCTCTGTACTAGATACCAAATAGGCTAGAATTATAGTAGTATGCATTTATTTCATTGTATGTATATTTTTTTCTTTATGGATTAATATAATCAGAATCCAAATTTCTTCATATAGTGGTTTCTCTCCCGCGGAGTTCTTCTTAGACGAATAACTATGATAATGACGACTACAGAATCCAAATTGTAAATTGACTGGTAAGTGGTTTGGAATTGGTATAAAAGATGAAGGGGGTTAACCTCAAAGAGACCAGGCTAATCGATAGCTTAAAACGCCTCAACTCGGGTCCTTAGATCAGTTGGCCTTTAACTGATTAGGCCACTCAACTTGTCTCCTCGTCCCCGTAGAACTGTTGGCCCGTTTAATTGCCGAACTAACTTTGGATATATATATTTTTTTTAGATTAATTTATTGATATTTACAATTGTAATAATATTAGATCAAGTAAATTTGCTGATATGAACAAATGACATAAAAAAAAAAAAACACTTGTGGAGAAACTACCCATCGGTAGCACTCCAATAAAGTTCTATAGTTGAAGGTCTCGAGACCATCTTCTTTTCAGACGCCTCGGATGGTTATCAGGATACATTTTACTTACCCATTATTTTCAACATATTTGATCTTTGTTGTACTTCAATAGGATAGAGTATTTCTTCACTTTATTCAGCTTTAACAAGTACATTATTACATCCTCTTCTCAAGTTATATGGATTGGCCATAGTCTTGGCCTTTTTCGCAAAAAGGCCAAGACTATGGCCAATCGGGGGGAATATTAAGGGGACAAAGACGGTAGCATTTTCAGCACTCTGAATTTTGATTTGGTGTAGGAGAAACTTAAATGCTTCACCATCTTTATGAATTATGTTTATAGTGCAATAGTACTTGTTAAAACTGTTATAATTGTTGAAAAAGAAAAAAGAAATGCTTGCAAATAGATGGATAGCTATTGTAAATATAAATATAAATAGTCTCTTAATCATGGAAATAACGTTAAAATACATACATACATACATATATATTTATGTATATCACGTTTTTTCCAAAAGAAACTTTTTTTTTAGATTAATTTATTGATATTTACAACAGTAATAATATTACCACAGTAAATCTGCTAATTTGAACAAATTACATGAAAAAAAAACACTTGTTGAGAAACTAACCATTGGTAGCACTCCAATAAAGTTCTATAGTAGATGGTCTCGAGGCCATCTTCTTTTCAGACGCCTCGGAGGGTTATCAGGAATAGTATGGGAGCAAGTTGAGAGACTAGCGGATTCAAGTGTGTATGGAGCTTGTCATGGAAGGATAGGTATCTAGTTTGGGCCAAATCAGCAACATATGGGATATTAAGATCATGATGGATGAGTTTGTTTGTGACATAATAAGGAGAATTGAGGATTTTACGAAGGATTTTGGATTGAAAGGATTGGACACGAGATGAACTGGATGGTTTAGTTGAGCCCCAAAGCTCAACTCCGTATGTCCAAATAGGTCTGATAACTGTCATGTAAATGAGTCTTTTGTAATTAATTGGGAGCTTAGAACGTTTGTCCAGTAAATGTTAAAGTAGGCGAAAACATCGAGCAGTTTCTTGTTTTTTCAGTCTTGTATGATTGGGTATATTTAAAAATGTTTTCTAAAATATTATTTATCACATATAATTTTCATTTATTGAGATTATTCGGAATATAAAATTATTCTCAGATATAGGTATATTAAAATATGAGAAGAATTAACGTAAATTGCTAAAGCTAAGTATGTGACCCAAAGCTGGCATAATGTCGCATTGCCCATTGCAATTTTTTTAGAAAAATAAAACCTCTATTGTAATGACTTTCTTTTTTACATCGCTTATCTCCTCCATCCGGTGCTGCTACCTCTCGGGGTAGAACTAAGGTATTTGAAGCACAACCTTCTTTAATTCATTTTTTCTGATCTATGGTTACGCATGGATGGATATCTTTCTTTATTTTAGTTTTTTATTTGGACAAATACCACTGGTGACTGGCACTCCCTTGCCGGACACCCAAACTTACTGGTACGATCATTACTGACAGACACATTGCCACAGAATCCGACAAGGAGACTGAAATGTCTCTGGAGCAGGGATCTACTACCAAGAGATGAACCACCTAGGGATGCCTTCAATGGGATATTTCTCCATATACGCTTCCACGAGAATTCTTTAGGGGAGGTTTTTATAAGAAGATCGAAAATACAATATGTGACAAATGGAATTTGTATGATTTCTTAAATAAATATATTTAATATTTTTTACATTTGGCCAAGAAGTATTCTAAATTTTCCTTATATTAACATTTTTGTTTTTGCGGCTCAACGTTGGTGGAAGGTTATGATGTGTTACGTTTATATTAACTAGAAAAGATCGGTTTGTCACATTGATGAAGTAATACAACTAGGGTCCCATGGGCATTTGTTCATTTTTAATTTATAATTTGGACCTTAATATTATAAACTTGGTCATAGTATGGAAGAAATAGTTTATAAATAAATGTATAAATCTTTAAAAATAGCGTAGCTAAAAACAAAAAACCTAGACAACGTAAAATAAGATAACATAAATACCAAGATACAAAACTATATACATCTAGCATCAACAGTAAAAACAAAAAAAAATCAACAGTGAAATAAATCTAATTATCACCCCAACTTCAGTATACAGTTTTACACAATACAATAATATTAATAATAATCTATATTCAAAGCCAAGTGGTTTTTAATAGCATTAGAGAGAAACATGTAATGTACAGACACATGTAAGGTATAAGCAATGTAGAAATAGATACTGAACTCTTCATTAACTAGTTGTACATTAGAGAAAAAAAATGGTTTTCACTCTATTCAACTAAGCGCAAAAACGACTCAGAATAAAACCTGTATGAAATAATTTACTTGTTTTCGTCGAAGCAATTTATGGCGGAAAAGAATACTTTTTTTATAATATTGCTGATCATGAATCATAAATGTTTATTAAAAAGTAAAAAAATTCGTCGCAAAGCCGACTTCCACCTCCTCGTGGGGCCCCCTGGGAAACGCCTGTTAAAGGTAGGCCAACGGAAGCGGTACGGAGTCAGAGCGGTATAACTCGCCAGAGTGCAGGAAATGGTACTCTGAGGGCAGATGGGGCTCTAAGCCGTAGTGAAGGCAACCCGTCTAGGGGTAGGGTTGATGCAGGTTGGGGGTGATGCAGTGGGCCAGCTCCTCACTCATCAGTAAAAAAACGAAAAATGCTAAAAGACCAAAACATAAGCCTCGGATACCGGAAAGTCAAAAAAGGAGACGACATAATTCGCGGAAACGGACAATCAATATGGGATGTTGGAATATTCAAGGACTGGCCACTAAGCTACCAAACCTTCCTATAGAAATTAAGAAATTTAATATGGACATTATAGAGAGATAGTTGTCATTGGCGCCTATGGCCCGACAAATGATCAAAATGACAAGGCTAAGGACGAATTTTGGGGGACCTAAGGGAAATTATCGAACAGATCCCAAAACGGAAAGAAATTTTTCTTCTAGGTGACATGAACGCGAGAGTAGGCAGAGATAGCAGTAGTAGGGTTGTTGGTAATTTTGGAGAACCAGAGCGAAATGACAACGGGGACCGGTTCCTCCAGATCTGTGACCAGCTGGACCTAACAATTTTAAATACCTTTTATGAGCACAAAAATATACATAAATTCACATGGCGAAATGAAAGCAGAAAGCTCAAGTCCATAATTGACTATGCTGTGACTAGACAATGCAACTAAATAACGATTCAGGATGTAAGAGTCTATAGAGGTGCTGAATGTGGGTCGGACCATCACTTGCTAAAGGCAATTTGCACATTTCCTTGGTTGGAAAAAAATGGAAAGGATAGAAATTTCAGTGAGGCTTGTGACATGTTGGAAGAAGTGCAGTATAAAGTAGATTTGTTACAAGAAGACAGCATCAAAGTACTTTTCCAAAAAAGAATAAACGAATTGATTCGTGATTTTAAAGGTACTAGTGCTGCAGAAAATTACGATTTCCTAACGACTTCGTTAAAGAAAACTGCTGCAG
Organism: Arma custos; assembly: GCA_037127475.1. NCBI lineage: Eukaryota > Metazoa > Arthropoda > Insecta > Hemiptera > Pentatomidae > Arma > Arma custos. The sequence continues at coordinate 46,110,673 of CM073759.1, read as the reverse complement.
AGGTGCTCGGTGAGAAAATTGGAAAGATGAGGAGACAGGAATGGCTGACAGAGAATATTATAAAAAGAGCCGAACAAAAAAAAACAAACCTATTTGAAATGGCTTAGCACCAAGAAAGACGAGGATAGGAAAATGTATGTGAAGGATAGGAGAGAGCTGCACAAGTTAGTAAGAGCTGCTAAGAATGAATTTTGGGAAAGAACATGTGCCAAAATAAACAGTAAGTTGGGATTTGGGAAAGCATCTGAGGCATGGTCTGTGTTAAAGAGTATGAGGAAGGGAGAAAATCAGAATGCCAGATTGAACATGATAAAAATGAATGATTGGGCTGCTCACTATAGAAAATTATTGCATGAGAGCAGGACGGAATTTATAGAAGAGGAAACAGACCCCTACACTGGTACATCAATTAGTGTCACTCGAGAAGGACTAGAGATGGAACAAAAAAAATTAAGGAATGGAAAAGCCCCTGGGCCTGGAGGAATCCATGCTGAGCTCCTTAAATATGGCGGCAGTGGGGTGACAGGGTTACTCACGGACCTCATGAACAGCATACTGCAAGGTGATATTATACCACAAGAAATGAAACTGGGATACCTTACTCCTATTTTTAAAAAAGGAGATAAAAAAGTATGTGACAATTACAGAGGCATATGTGTGACAAATCCGATTTCGAAGCTGCTGGGTAGAATAATTAAAACTAAATTGGAGGAAGGATTTACACAAATTGAGGAGCAATGTGGATTCACAACGGGAAAATCTTGCATTGATCACATATTTACTCTTCGACAACTACAAGAAAAGCAAACAGCGAAAGCAAGAAGACTAGATATGGTATCCATAGATCTGGAAAAGGCGTATGACAGCATCCCTCGAAAACTATTATGGAGAGCTCTGGAAATGGCAGGCATAAATAATGAAATTATAAAAATCATAAAAGAAATATATAAAAATAATAAGTGCCAAGTAAAAATTGGGAGTTCCCTATCAGAGGATTTCCCCAATAGCAAGGGCCTTCTTCAAGGGTGCTGCATGTCCCCAACCTTGTTTAAGATTTTCATCGATGGTTGCTTGGAAAGTTGGAACAAAAAATGTAATCCGATGGGTATACCTATAAACGGCTTTCACTTATACCATCTACTATTTGCTGATGACCAAGTGATTATTGCCCAGGACGAAGAAGATGCGAGTTACATGTTTAGAAAAGTGGTAGACCAATACAACCAGTGGGGATTAAATGTCAACTATACTAAAACTAAGTATATGTGCACAGATAGGAGCGAAGCAGACGACCCAACTATTGGGAGCTTGGGCAGAATGGAGCAGTTTTGCTATTTGGGGTCCATACTGGAAAGCGGAGGGACCACAAATGTGGAAGTAGAAAAAAGAATAACAAATGGTAGGAAAGCAGTTGGCATGTTAAACTCTCTCCTATGGAGTAATAATATACTGGGAAGGACGAAGAAACTGATATATAGTGCTGTGGTCCAAAGTATAATGATCTACGGCTCTGAAACCTTGGCCCTCAATAGAGTTCAGGAAAGAAGGTTGTTATCAGTAGAGATAGACTTCTGGAGAAGATCTGCCCGAATATCAAGAGTGGAACATGTCAAAAATAGCGACATCAGGGAAAGAATGGAAGTTAACAAGAACATACTAGAGGTCATCGAAGAAAGAAGATTGAAATGGTTTGGTCATGTGAAACGGATGGACAGTAAGCGGATCCCGAAATTGGTCATGGAGTGGGAGGCTGAGGGAAGGAGGAAGAGAGGAAGGCCTCGAACCCAATTGGCTGGGCATGGAATGACGGAGGAGGATGCGCTTGACTGGGACGAATGGAAGAGAAGGCTGAAAGAAGAATTTGGATGAGGAAACCTTCATTTGTGAAGAAAATCCTTTAAAAAAAAAAAAAAAAAAAAAAAAAAAAAAAAAAAAAAAAAAAAAAAAATTCGTAAAAATGGAATCATCACTATTATACATACATTTATTGTTCATCATTGGTAGTCAATCATTGGTAGCGCTTAGTTAAGCATTTAGTCATGTTTTTTTCTTACAAACTGGTATAACAAAAATTTTTCTGCTAATCTTTAAATAAACCACAAGACCTACCTAATATTGTAATTATAGCCTGATTACTGGGTGGTTACAATTGTAAGTTAACATTATAATATTTCGTCTGTGTCGAGGTAACATTTAGATGTCCAGCCAAGGTTTGCACGGTTTATAAGAATTGTTTAAAAATATAATTTTATAATGCAATTATCAACATTACAACAAAGTATGGAAAGATTTCTAATTAACTGCTGTGGGAGGAAAAAAATCATAAGGTTTACTGTAGTACTATAGGGTTTACTATAGTATACTATACGGTGTTCCAAAAATAAAAAAATCTTTCTTATCAATTTAAATTATGCTACAATTTTTTAATACAAAATTTCTCTTCACCTCCGCCACCACATTGGGGAATGATTTTTTTGAAATACTAAAATAAATATCAGGCAACTGAGGGTTATTTTTTAGATTACATTATAAATAAAATTGTAGTTGATTTTAAGATATTCACTACATTAATAACGACCCTTGAATTTAGATTTTAAATGAACTAAAAAGGATAATAAATTATCTTTCTTGATCATAGTTTTATATACACTATTTTTAATTTTCAATGTATGAAATGTGGACTCGATGTATAAATGATAAAACCAAAACATGGTACAATATGACTACGATAATAAGATGGCTTAATAATGCATTCTTGGGACATAATATCGAGAACAACCTGCTGCTTTAAATCCATTTCATGGTATTTCGGAAGAAATGTAAGTTTAGACATTAAATGCAAATTATCCGAATACAATTTTTTGTATTTAAACATAAATAGCATTTCTAATTTGATTAATGTAATAACAATCAGATTACAATTCAACGTCGCGTTGATATTGTGATGTGGCTGTCACGTTCATAAAATATAAAATTCACTCCGACATAACATACTGATATAAAACTGTTTGATACTAACATAAATCTGCTGATAGAGGTATGGAAGCAGTAAATCATCCATTGTAGTTATTCATTGATGGGGAATGGACGACAACAATAGAGGCGGGTGTGAATAGATGTGGCAATTTGATGCAGTGGTCTTAGTAATATAACAATCGCTCTGTTGAAGCCACTATTGATTAGCGTGCGGTGGAATGTTAATGAGGGTCAGTAGCTCATTACAATCAATTACATTCATCATCATTATGTTTGTTAATCAATAGTGGGTAAAACTATCAGCGAGCCGACTAGAAAAAAGGAGGATTTTATTTTATTTTATTGCTCTGAATCAATTCCATCATATAATAAAATACTATATATAAACTGCGTACAAACTCCAAGTACCTAGGAACGATAGCACGGACAATAGAAAAGTGCGAATATGGAAGACCGTTCTCTGACCAGTAGTGACGCATGCTAGAGAGGCGTGGACCTTTACAAAGCGTCCGGAGTGTTAGATTAATGCTTAGGAGAGAAAAATCCTAAGAAATAATGGCCCAACCAAAGTCAAAAATAGGTAGAAAATAAAACAACGTAGAATTTAAAAACCTGTAAAAGCCCAGCAGATAATAAGATGTTTGGGTCAAGTGCATCGAATGGATCAGGTAAGACTACCAAAGAAGATTATGGAGGGATACTCAGATTGTATAAGTGGTATAGTTGGGCCTAAGCTGCGGTGGCTGGAATAAGTCGAGGCTGGCCTATAGCATCTGGGAATGAGAGGGTAGAGAAGAGCTGTAGAGGATCGCTCCGTGAGGAGGAGAATTGTTGAGGAGGACAGGGCCCTTCATGAGCCTTAGCGCCATCAGAGATAGAGAAAACAACCAATAAGGTCTTGGTTTGGAATATAATATGGCTTCTGTACATAATATATTCTGTTTATAGGACAACGGTTATGTATAGAGATAATTTGTCCGAGACGACGCTCAACCGCCTCAATTAGCGATACCCACTTTATAGAGTATTACATATATATACTCATATATATGAATGTAGCACCGAGTCTTTAATAGAACGGCTGAAAAATAATTCTCTTCGTTAAAAAAATATATGTGAAGAACTGTAAGCCTTACAAGAGAAGAGAGGTAATAAACTGCTCGCATGGCCGACGATCAAGCCAGCTCAAGATAGCTGTGAGGATTTGGCGAGGAGCCATCTTTCCTCTTCTTCTGATAGGAAAAGAATAAGATTATTATTAACTACATATTATACTAAATAAATAATTATTTAACTCTCCCTTATCTCCTGCAATTAAAAAAACATTAATAAAACTCTAAACCTTTTGGGACCAACCATGAAGTGTAGTAAGTAGTGGAGGTTCCATAATAAAAAAACCCACAAACACTTGGAGAAAATAATAGATATATTCTCTATAACAATAGAAGGACAAGATACTCGTTTTAAGGCCAGGAGCAATGAATGGAACCTAACAGATACACATCAAATTTGTTATTCAGAAATTGAAAATGGGTATAGTACGGATCCACAAATCAGAAAAAGACATACAAGAGCATACAATAATAACTTAAGATATTAGGAACTGTGCAAAAACAAGCTGACAAAAACAGAAGGTTTTCTCGGAAAACAAAAAAGAACACTCGAAGGTGAGGAGAGAAGGATTAAACTAAGGAAGAGGATAACTGTTTTTTTAGCGAAAAAGAAATTTGATGAAAAGAATCAGTTGAAATGAATGTGGTCCATAGTGGCCTAGTTAAAGAAAAAAAAATGTTCACAAATTTTATTATTAAATACATCATTTATACTGTCACATTTCGGCCAAACTAAAGTATTAATTTTTACAATTAAAATGTTAATATATAAATTTGTCAACAATTATTTATTACTATGTGGAACACCTAGTATGAAATAAAAGTATGAAAGTACCTTATCTTTAATATTAATCATTTTACTCAACAAAGCTATGGCCCGTGGTCAAGACTTGCAATCGCAGATAATTCTGGTAAAGTGCTGCTCATGACATATATTAGTTGTCTTTCCTGTTCTCTGCACGGTTTTAGTAAACTAGTGAGACTTCTTCCTCCTTGTTTTCTGGCGATATACAGCCGAGGGGCTGAGGAATTCGGATGGCGTTGCCTTGATTTCTCCATATGCGTTCTAATGAATTCTTCAGAAGATCGGTATCTGACCATTTTAATGTACCAAAGGAGTATGTCGCCGCTGAGATAGCCCAATGTATTATGTATGTATGATGTATTCAAGGCCTTTATCAAATTCATAAATCTAAATTCGTTTTTAAGACCCTATGAAATCGTTTTTCGAATTCATCCTCAATTCTTTAAAGTACGAAACATGGTACAATATGGGTAAGATAATAAGATGGCTTAATAACGCATTCTTGGGACATAAGATCAAGAACAACCTGCTGCTTGAAATCCATTTCATGGTGTTTCGGAAGAAATGTAAGTTTAGACATTAAATGAAAATTATCCGAATACAATTTTCATTTAACTTCAGAAACTGCGTGATACCCAGATATATGTATGAATCAGTTTCTTTAACTACTGTATAACTTCACTGTTTGAAGGTTCTATATGTTTTTAATTTTTATACTTTCCTCTGTGAATGTTAACAGTTGCACACTTGTCCATTCCCAATTGCATGCCAACATCGGTGGTAAAAGAACTTATTCACTCAAGTAAACTTCTCATGTCTCTCTCATTCTTGGTAAATAATTTCAAGTCAATCATATAAAGTGAGTGTGAAATTATTACCTCTTTGTTACTTGCGTTACCCATACCAAAATTATTTAGCATGGAGCTTAATGGATTGATGGCCAAGCAGAACCAGATTGGGCTTAATGTATCTTCCTGAAATATTCCTCTCTTTACAGGAATGGTTCTATTATCTTCAAGGTTCTCTTTTGTTGGATATTCAAGTGATATTCGCCATATGTTCATAAGTCGTAGTAAAAGCCCGATTACGTTTTTATAAACCAATCATGAGGAACCGAATCATAGGCTTTTGGTAATTGATCCTCGATATGGATATGTGCCGACACTTTTTGGATACCTGAAACCCTCTAAATGAGTCGATGGGCAAAAGCTCATAAGGAATGACTGAATTATATAGAAGTTTCTGATAATGAGAATCTAATACTTTGGGAGCTTGTAAAATATTTCATCCAGTAATTTTGAATTTTATCTGGTCCAGGTGGTTTCCAGCTAGATGCTGTTTTAATTTCTAATATTTTCTTCTGTAATATTAACAGTGTCCATTATCGTAACACGGTCTGTTTCTTTGTATATGTTATTCAGCCAGAATGCACTCTAATTAAATTTTTTTGGGATGCTCCATATATTTTCCTAGTATCTAGAAAACTCAGACTCCTCTGTGTGTGAAACGGAAATTGATGGTTCGTCTTTATTTGATTTTAGAAAGTGATAGACTTTTTGTTTATTCATTTTATACAAATAGTTTTGATTTCTACGTGACTCGGCTTTTGAATATTTTTAAGTTTATTTGCACAACACCGCTCGATTACCGATCAAATAGTGGAGCTTACCCAAGCGATAAATAAGTAAGCGATAAAGTTTCAATAAAAAAGTTGTAGCGATAAAATAAAAAATTAGTTTCACCGCAAGCAATCTACTTTAGACGTATTTTTAGATTTTAAGGCCGCCTACGACTTAAACTCGCTTACGATTTTAAGGCGGGGTCTTCTCCTTCATAAACTAGAAGAAGCAGACACTAACGGACAAATGTTAAAATGGATCTAACAGTTTCTCTCCCAAAGATTCATTCGAACCAAGTTCCAAAGCTCAACATCAAGCTACAGATAAACCGGCTAGGGTTTACCACAAGGGGCAGTTCTTAGTTGCCTCTTCTTCAACTTAATGATAAATGACCTTCAGAAAGTTATAGAAAAAGTGCCAGCAGTCTGCAGTCTCTTCTTCAGAATCGATGTTGTCGTGTGGGCTACTAGCAGCCACATAGTTAGTTTAGAGAACATTATGAACCAAGTACTAAAAAACATTGCTGTCTGGTGTACCAGCAACAAAATGATTGTAAACGCAGAGAAAACAATGTTTGAACTGTTTACACTCTCCACGATACAACTGGAAATAGAGCTACTTTTCGATGAGATAATATTAATGAGAAGATATGGCACAAAATATTTGGGTGTCACATTGGACCACAAACTAAGTTGGTAACAACATATCGCTCATACAGCTGAAAAAGCTCAAAACAGAACAAACCTTCTTGGTCGTCTTACTGCTTTAAAATGGGGTGCCAACCAAGATGTATTAGAAACAGCTGCAGTGGAGCTGCTGGACAAAGTTGCAGACCATATGTGGATCTTATTTTCTCCGCATGAACAATTGGTGATTTTTGGGTTTTAAGGCAGGATGAGGCTCCTTTGCACCGGTCCAAGTAGCATGCGTCAATTCTTCTGGCTCTTTCCCAAAATTTCAGCTTTATTTTCTCTTTTCTCTTCTCTGGTTCAATGCCAGTTTGAAGCTGCATCGCTGTGATTGGGCTTGCATTCTGCAGCACCTGTTATTATTCGATGAGCATTGTTTTACACTACTTCTAATTTGCTCAGGTTAGTGTCTGAGGCCAGGGCAATCACTTCTTTAGCGTATTCTGTGACTGGTCGTACGTATGCCTATTTTCCTAGTATATTCGCCATAATAGCTCTCTCCAATAGCTTATCGAATATGATTGTTAAAGGCTGGGACCTTACACTGCAGTGGGTACCAAGTCACTTAGGGGTAATGGGAAACGAACGGGCAGACCAACCTGCCAAGCAAGGCACAGCTCTACCTCAATCTAACAACACCGCTTCGCTAACCTCAGCCAAGAATAAGATCGAAACAATAATTAGAAACTATACAAGGAACCTACTCTGCAACGCTAACAGAGGAAAAAATGGGAGTGCCTTGTACATGAGCAGCTCCCCCGAGATCTTCCTAGAGGCGAAGCTGTTGCGAAGTTCGGAGTCATCACAGGCCATGACCCACAGTCACATCTGCACAGAATGGATATCGCAGAATCCAATAATTGCCCCATTTGTCTTTCTGGTGTAATGAACAGTGCACACATACGACATTGCAGTGGTCTTAAGGATATTCCACACAATGATGACGATGCATGTCCTTATTGGGTGGCTTGCGGCGAATGGCAGAAATGCCACGTGCTGGCATTGGATAAAATTTTTTTTTTGTACAATCAGCGAAAATTTGTTTTAATCGATCCGATAGGATTAACAATTTTTGATTAACTTCAGATCTATTGATGGTACCTAAATGCTTAACTATGAGTTCGTCAATACTTGTTTTCAACTTAAGTGATGCTTTTTCGGGGTCGTTGGTTAGGACTCCTATTTTCAGGTTCACTATTTTTTACTAGTCCCAATTGCTTTGCTACGGTACTCGCACCTACATATACCCAATATCGCATTTCGTCAATATCATCTTATATAATATATTCTCCTAAAATATTGTTTACTGTTGTGACAGTATGCAATGTTCTTTTACAATATGCCAATTTAGGAATAATCGGACGTAGCTGTGGTGGAATACCATGGTATTTGATATGCTCAGTTATTAAAATAATACCAATTATTCGTATTATTGTAATATAATATATACACAGATAGTCTATTTTACTTAAAATTTCTTCTTCTTTAATAATATTTGATGATGGGCTTTCCTGGTTTACAGGGGTTACGGGGGCATGGTTCTCCTCCATTAGTTATAACACTTCTTGGTTCAGTCCACGTTCAACATCTCTCTTAATGTCTCTTATTTTGGACATTGATAGGAAGTTCCTGCTGAGTGCTTGCTTTACCTGATCAGCAATGCGTTGAGAGGATAGTAGGAGCTGAGGACATTTTTCATTCCAGAATATAGTAATCCTTGATCTATATCCTGTTTTGTTGGTTTCAAGACTTGTTGTCAAGAAATAAACTCGGATTGCCATTGCGTTCATTTCACGCTTCCATTCCATCCGCTGTTGGTTATTTCTTCGGCGTGTGATATCTTTTTAATGAGGGAGACTGAAGAGAATCCAAGCATAAAGTAGAAGTATATTTCCTTGCTTGGCCGGTCTTACGGTTCCATACGACACTGGGGCACCGCTCGCACTGCCTGCCCCTAACGAAGGCTGTTGGTCCAGATCACCCCTTATTCTGGATTCGTACGAGGCAATTCTATTGCGTAGCTCCACATTTGTGGGTAGGGTGCATTTCATACCTACTGCCAGGTCTACTTGAGGAAGGCACTCCTAAGGTATTTACTGTTAATGTCCTTTATGTCAGTGTATGTGTTTCAGTGCAGGTGTGTTTTTGTGATTGGTGTACTGTAATCAGGAATCCGGGGTAGCTTTAGAACCCAGCAACTAAAATCACTAACTACCCCTTACGGTTGGTAATAGATTATATGTTTGACAAATGTATTATTGGTATTTTAATTATCATATTAAATTAGTATATTATTTTCAAAAAGGAGAAAAATAAAAGGCCAACATTACATAAATTACATCGTGTATATGGAATTTTTGTAATGTAAAAAATATTACAAGGAATCCAGTTTAATTTTTAATTATTACAAATATAAAAAACACCAATAATGTTTTTTATGATAGAATTAAATTAATAAAATACGAAACTCATATGAACGAATATATTGTTTACAATAAAATTTACAAACAACTCAGTTTAATTTTGGTTAACTGTTGTGGTAGAGCTCAGTATTGAAATAAATTAAGGATTTCATCAAGCCACATGCCTTTGGCTTTTCTTTAAGGTCAGATAATGTATTAGCTGGCTGAAATAGGGAATTGAACAATTTGCTAAATCCTGTATTGGCAACCAAATTAAGGGAAGACCTTGTGGGATTAAGCTCAGAGCCTATCTCCCCGGGAAAGCCTTCCAAATTACACCACCTTTCAATAAGTAACTTCAAACAGAATAAAGTGGGGTTTTTTTTTTGTAGTTTTCCGCAAAGAAAGATATATTGGATGAGCGTTGAAAAAAGTTTAAAGATTCCAATTAAATATAGAATTTAGAGTTAAAAATAAGTTGATATTGAGATAATAAGAGTTATCGTGGATTGGTGACCCGGCAGGTAGCCCTGGGATTTTTTTAAATGAGTAAAAAACCTAGGTTATGCCTTCTTTCCGAACGGACGTAAAATGGGTGTCCCTAGTCTGTGCAGTGCCTGGTACTCGTTAAAGATCCCAACCCTAATGATATCTGGATAGATCGTCATTCTCCATCGTCCGATTTGTCATAATATCATAAAGTGAACTTAAATTAATTTACAAATATATTGAAAGTTTTAGACTAAATTTAAATTCAAATACAAACTGAAAAAGTTTAAATATTGTTTAAAAAATCAAATCCTATTTTGCTATGCAGGGCATTATTTTAATTCTTCAAATTATGTAACAAAAATGAAATAATGTATTGAGAAATACATGTTATAAACAGTCTTGAAATGTGAAGCTGTTATACGAAAGAGTAACTAGCGCACTGATCTTTTCCCAGTTGATTATCAGTTTTTAATTTAAATTTAATAAAATCTCTTAAAGAAAAAAGTTATACAAAATTTAAAAGACTATAAATTAATTAATTTAAGAGTTATAAAAATTTGCAGTACATCTTTCGTGATTTTAAGCAATATTACTTAACTACGGATAATTAGAGAGCAGGTAAAAATTGGATATAAGAACAAACATAAAGTTAAAAGTTAAATTCTAAGATATTGGTACATTTTTAGTTTGCATCAGAATCCTCTTGCGACTAAACCTGTAATGCTTAAAACGAAAGAATTGGGTGTGTTTTTGTTTCGAATCTCCATTTATTTATATTAAAAAAAAATTTACAATATATATATATATATATATATATATATATACAATGCATAAATATATATAAGTTAAGGGTTAGGCCCTGGTAATAGTGGAGCTTAATCCTACTAAGAGTGTAAACAACTCCCAGATACTATATAAGAAGGATTACTTGATAAATAAAGTCAGTGTTCTACCAGCTTGCTAGTGTGTAGTTTCTTTCCCGATTTACTCTTTTTTTTTATGTTTCGCGAGCCAAAGTACTTAAGTGGTGCCGAAACCCGGGAAAATTATTGGAAGTCACAAGAATAATTTTTTTTTTTTGTTCTTGTGTTGTTTTTTTTTTCGTGAAGTACTTAAATTTTTGTTTTGTTGTTTCTGTTGTTTTGTCACTTTCTTCTCAAGAAACCGGGAAAACAGATTCAATATGAATGAACAACAAGGACAAAGCATTCTCAGACCGGCAACGTTAACCTTAGAGCCACCGCAGCCAGAACAGGTGAATCCAGATTTTCCTCCATATCCATCTACCACACTAGCAATGGCGAGAGCAGACTTAGCAGCTCAAGAAGCGAACAGGATCGCACAAGAGACAAATGAGCTAGAGAGGATGAAAATAAAAAAGGCCAATGCACAAGATATCAGGAGAGAGATATCGGACCTGGAAAGGTTCAATGGTGACGTGGGTGAACTTAACCACTTTATTAAGGGCGGAGATGGTATCATGGCCAGTATTCAGTCCCAGGTGGCAGCAGATCTGTTGGAAGGAGCAGAGATTACGAGTTGCCCTGGCGCGTCGAGTAAGGAGGAGCGTTCTGAACCTGATTCAAGCCGACGAGGATACTACTTGGCCGGTCATCAAGGAAAGGCTGAAAAAGGTTTATGGAGGGGGGCGATGAGCCCCGGAAGAAGACATGCTCCAGCTGTTTCGGGAGACCAAGAGGGCCAATCAGTCGAATGGTCAGTACGCTGCAGGACTCCTCGCAAGGTTGAATAAGATCAATGAGAAGCTGCGAGAGGTAATGGACACGAGCTCTGTTGAAGCCTGGATGCTCTTTATGACCACGGTGCTCAAGGTACAGCTGGCCAGGGATACTGGCAAGAAGGATGGGCTTCCTAGGGATAAGGCGTTCGTGGAGTGGGCCCAGGTAATGGTAGATGCAAGTGCTCGTGATGAGGAGGAACGGGAGGTTTTTGAACCAGGGTGGAGTAGAGTATCCTACCGCAGAAATGAAGTAAGGAAGTATAGGGGAAGACAAGACCCAGGGAAGAAGAGAGATGGAGAAGGGGGTAGAAGAGAAACGCTACCCAGAGACAGAAGGCCGTTCATAGATAAGAAGAACGTTAGAAAGGAGGAAAGGAAGTGCCATGAATGTGGCAAGGCGGGACATCTGGTAGCACAATGCCCTCGCACCAGATGTTACGAGTGTGGAATGGAAGGGCACCTAGCCAGGCAATGCCCATACATGTTCCGCAGGAAAGATGCATACCACGGAGAGCCGATGGAAATAAATGCGCAGGAGATGCGAAAAAGAAGATACTCGGCTAGGCGAGGTGAGGCTTCCAGGGACTCGACCAGTGGATCTGGATCGTCAGAGACGGAGGAGGAGCTGGGGAGCAGTGGCGGCGAGGGTAGCTGGAGTAGCGGCCGGAACCGGCAGAGGAAAGCAGCTCAGGATCAAGGACGGCGCCAGGTGCTGATGGTGAGACGAAAGCAGACGTCAGTATGAGGAGGGTGCGTCGAGAGTGGCGACCGAGCTTTCACCATCAACAATGTAGAAGGTAAGCTTAAGAATTGGTTGCCTATTATCAAAACTAAGTGTGGAGTGAAGTGCCTTGTGGACACAGGGAGCTCGAGCACCCTGTTGTCGAAAATAGCGATAGAGAGTCTATGTGTTAGGGGGAAGGCACTTCAGATTCAGGAATGCGATTGCAATTTAATTACTTTGGGGGGGCCGTGTAAAGTAATGGGCGAGACAACCATTGGGTTGGACGAGTGGGGTAAAACAGGGGCGCAGTTGCGGGTGCATGTGGTAGAGAGTATGCCCAGGGAATACCAGGTCATAGTTGGGTGTGATCTTTTACAAAAAGTGGGCGTGGAGGTAAAAAATATGCAGGGCAAGTGGTTCGTGAGATTAGCCGGTAGGTCATTCGCATGTCATCGGGTAGTTAGGGGCGCGCGAGTAGGGGCCGTAAGTAGGGGGGTAGAGTGGAGAGCAAATTTATTGCATGAGTTCCGCGACATTTTTTTTCAGGAAGGGGAAGTATTAGGAGTTACGGGTAAAACTGTACATGAAATCCCGTTAAAACAGGAAAAAGTTACTTACGTGAAAGAGAGGCGTTATCCTCAAGCGTTACGACAACATATTCGGGAGGAGTTGGAGGAATTACGTAGGCAGGGAATCATCATCAATAGTTCATCCCCGTACAATAGCCCCCTGTGGGCGGTCAAAAAGAAGACTCCGACGGGGTAGGAGAAATACAGGGTGGTTGTTGACTTTCGTCAATTGAACGATAATACAAAAGATGAAGCGTACCCGATTCCTCGTTTTGACGACATCATGGACAGACTCAGCGGAGCCACAGTTTTCAGTACTCTGGATTTTAAGGCTGGATATCACCAAATCCGCCTTCATCCTCGGGATCAGGAGAAAACGGCCTTCACATTCGAACGGGGACACTATGAGTTCACCAGGATGCCGTTTGGGTTGAAGAATGCCTCCCTTACGTTCCAACGCTTAATGGACGAATTCCTCAGGGGTATCGATGAAGGGATCTGCCAGGTTTACATGGATGATCTCCTGGTGTTGAGTAGATCAGAGGAGGAGCATGAACGACACCTGAGGCAGGTATTTGAGAGGGTTCGGGAGTTCGGGTTAAAATTGTCTCCGGAGAAGTCCACTTTGGGTAGGGCGGAAATAAATTTTTTGGGTCACACCGTGTCAAGGGATGGGGTGAAGCCGGATAAGTCCAAAGTGGAGGCAATTACCAAGATGGCAATCCCCCGCGATGTAAAGGGTATCAGGAGGCTGCTGGGAGCGCTGAACTATTACCGGAGGTTTGTACCAGACATGGCCCGATGTTTGGTTCCCATTAACAACCTACTGAAGAAGGGAGCAAAGATGATTGTCACACCCAGTATGGAGGACAATATACGGCGTTGTATGGAGCACCTCAAGGGAGAACCCGTGTTGGCATTTCCCGACTTCACCAAACAGTTCACGGTAACCACAGATGCCAGTGAATATGCCTTGGGTGCGGTGTTGTCCCAAGACAGTACATGCGGGGAGCGGCCCATTGCATATGCTAGTAGGCGGTTATCGGATGCGGAGGCAAGATATAGCGCATTGGAGCGGGAATTGCTAGGCATCGTCTGGGCGGTTGATCATTTCCGGCCATACCTGTTCGGTAGGAGATTTCGGGTACAAACTGATCACAGACCGCTGCAATGGGTGGGACAATTGAAGGAATCGTCGGCGCGAGTGTCACGCTGGAAAGAGAGGCTCAACCAGTATTCGATGGACGTCGTCTACAAGCCCGGCAAAGAGAATGTCGTCGCTGGCTGGTTATCCCGGGCGCTGATGGTAAATGCCCTAGAGGAGGACACTGCGGGGCCATCGCAAAACATCCGCCAATTTCTTCAGGACTGGTCACCAGGAGGCGAAGGGGGACTGAATACCACAGCGGCGGAAAGGGAAGAGGTGTCCTCAGCCAGTGACGGGTCTACAGACGAGAGACCAGAAATTTGGAAGAAATTGACGAGATTGTCAATGATAAACCGCGCCAGATCATCTGGAGGACGAAGACTTCGGGCATGCTGTCCATAGAATACTCCCGTTACGGAAGATCGCGGGTCAACGTCGTTTCGTCACAACCAGGGATAAGGTTGGATCTAGTCTGTAAGGCCCTGAAGGAAGCGTCGAAACCAGGTCGCACACACCACCTATATGTGGGGAACGCCGCAATTCGGGAAAAGATCAAGCAAGTGTGGAGGACGGACCAGATTCCGGACCGCGTCTTCATTCGGTGCAAGGTCATGGTGGAAACCATTAGGGATGTTGAGCGCCAGAAGGAGCTAACAGGGGCGTATCACCAAGGCAAGACCAATCACCGCGGGGTCAATGAGACGTTACAGGCGCTCAGGAGACGGTATTATTGGTCAGGGATGCGGAAAACGATCCAAGAGGTCATAGGGGCATGCGAGGTCTGCATGACTACGAAATACGACCGTCACCCACCGCGAGCCGTACAAAAAGCAACACCAACGGGCGATCGGCCGCTCCGGGACCTGCAAGTTGACACGTTCACCTGGCGGGGGTTTACGTGGTTAACGGTCATCGATGTGTTCAGTAAAATCGCCACGGCTCACCTGATCACGTCTAAAGTAGCAGAGTCCGTGTTGGCAGCTCTCCGGACATGGTTCATGTTTTACGGGGTACCGGATAGCATAACGTCTGATAAGGGGAGGGAATTCGACAATGCGGTGGTGAGTGAAGAAATGCGTAAGTTGGAGGTCACGTGGCACTTCAACACTTCGGGACACCCGAAGGGGAGGGGAGGAGTGGAACGTTTGCATGGTACACTCAGCGACCATCTCAGAGTTTATCACGTCGACCAAGGGCTGACTCCAGATGTAGCGATGCGGAAAGCGGTTGTGGCGTATAACCACTCGATTCATTCCGTAACAGGGTTTTCTCCGTTTGAGGTGCTGTTCGGAGTTCGGGGGCCTAGTAGGGATTTCGGCGAGACAATCGGGGACGATACGGTTGCTCGCGATATTGTGGCAAACCACGTGCAAATTCGCGGGGCTTGGGAGAAGGTGCGGAGAAAAATCTGGAAGGAAAAACGGACCAGGGTGACGAGGGAGAACGCGAGGTTACGAGACTGCACGGGGGCGTTGAAACTTGGCATGATTGTATACCGGCGGATTGGGTCCAATAGGAGTAAAGAACCGCGGAGATACGAGGGGCCATTCCGTGTCGTTGTCTTGAGAGAACACAACGTAGTCACCATCGAGAGCGTTGGAGACCGAAGAAGACGGCGAACCGTTCATATTGGGCAGTTAAAGTTTCCTTTGGGATCTGGGGTGCCTTCGCCTGTGCAAACGGAAAACTTGTAATAAACCAAGAGGTGTCTTAAATTTTTTTTAATCTTTTCTCTATATAAGTCCGTCATGTCAGATAAAGATGTCACCATGTTAATTGTATATATTCAGTTTTGTGTGTCAACCGCAGTTTTTTTTGTGTGTAAAGACAATGATTGTTTTTTTTAAATATTCTTATTGTATGTGGTTATTTTTCTTCATTGCAGGATGCTACAGTTTTATTTTTTTTGCTTTGTTATTTCCTTATTGACTGTAATTATTTGTGTCTGGGAGCTGTAAGTTGTACAGGAGCGAGCTCTACTAATTGTCCAGCCTAGTCACTTCTTTTAGTTTCCAAAAGGTGTCTGGAAACTGGAGGGGGGGAGTTAAGGGTTAGGCCCTGGTAATAGTGGAGCTTAATCCTACTAAGAGTGTAAACAACTCCCAGATACTATATAAGAAGGATTACTTGATAAATAAAGTCAGTGTTTTACCAGCTTGCTAGTGTGTAGTTTCTTTCCCAATTTACTCTTTTTTTTATGTTTCGCGAGCCAAAGTACTTAAGTTATATATATATATATATATATATATATATATATATATATATATATATATATATATATATATACAGAAATAATTATAGTACTTTTTCTACCCGGAGGTATTTTAAGCAACACATAGTATGAGTCCGCTGAAGGCGGGTTCCCTAAACCGGCCAAGGCCGCTGATTCTATACATTCAAAGCAGGGAGAGACCGCTTTAAGGGATTAGGTGATAGGAAGAAGAAGAAAGGGGGGAGAGGAAGGAAGAAAGGAAGAAAGGCTTGGACAAGGGAGTCCTCAACCCATCCCTAGGCCAATGAGAGCACGTCGATCAAGGGGACACTGCCTTGCCACCTCCCAGGTCTGGGAGGGGGAACTATGTCTCTAAAGAGTGGGTTGCTACACGCCTTCAGCCCATCAAAAAATTTGATGTGCCTCCGGCTAATGTAGTTCGGTATAGACGGGAGTTTCAGCTCCTCATAGATTTTAGTATTACGGGCCCTTTGGAGCGACGTGCCTTTAACTATACGCCTAAGGATGGAGTTCTGGAACTGCTATAGACTTTTTAGTGTGGTTTTATAAATATGTTTAAGGAGCGGCGCACCATGGAGCAGCGTAATAATTGATTTATAAATTTGGCATTTAAGCCGTAACGACAGTTGGGGCGAATTGAGGAGGTGGTAGAGCCTATTGCTCTATATAAGTCTCATAATCTTAAGAATTGGGTGTGTTTTTTTTTTTTTTTTTTTTTTATTTCTTAACCCCTTTGGTTGTTATAAATATTTGAAAAAATAACATATTAAAAATTTCTAATGATAGATTGTATCTCTTCTACTGCACCAGCTGCATTTTAAGAGAGGATTGTCTGAAGGATTTTCTGAACATTAATTAAATGGAAGGAGTGGGGGATCCAGTGATGGGGCTCACTAGTTCTGTCTGATTGGAGTTTGTTAGTAGTCTACTCAGTCCATGTTGAGTGTCTGTACGTGTGTTTGCCAGCGCTGAGGTCGGCCTGTCGGTGTAAGTGCGTTGAATAGTGGATTCGTGCAGTGTTGGAGGCTATCAAAAAATTTGATATGCCTCCGTGTGATGAAGTCCGTTACCGTCGGGAGTCCGAGAGTCTCGTGTATTATGTCTGATTTCGTCCTTTGTAGAGAAGTGTGCCTTACTATACGCCTCAGCATACGGTTTTGAAATTGTTGGAGCCTTTTTGAGGTTGAATTGGGTGTGAGGTTGAAGATAAGTAAATATTGTTTAAAAACTAGTTCATTTTATCAGGAAGCAACATTATATACTTTTAATTGAGTTGTTATTGATGAAATAATTTTATTAATTGTATAATAGCATAGTTTATTGTATTTTTCTGCTTAATCATTATTTTATTTAAAAAAAAAAAGTGTTTGAACAACCAGAGAACAGCCAATTCGTCCCTCCCATTGATGCCTGACCTTTCCAACTTCCATGCCTTGAATGAAGCTTCCGCGGGGGAGAATGGAGGGATCGCTTTCTCATTAATATGTTTGCACAGACCTGTTGCATGGCACCTGATACACTCAAGTTTAAATCGCCAACCGTGTTCCTTTGTTTTTTGTCAATTCTTTTCCAGATTTTATGTGACGTGTATCAACCAAGGATTCTTCGAACCGAGGCATGCCACAATTGTACTTACTAGATTTGTAAAAAATAGTCAACTATATAGTAAAATAACACAGGCCAACAAAAAAAACCTTTTTGAAAACTTTTTTAATTTTAATAGCTGATCTTGATAGATTTTTATGTGCTGAATCCAAATCTGCTCGTAGTTTTTATGTATCACCCTTAGTTTCCAAGCAAAATGTATTTTATTATATAGTCTAATACCCATTTACAGTATATAGGGAAATCAATGAAACACTGTAGAATCGTAAAAATGGTTTGTATTTACAGTAAAATACTTGGAATAATAATTTTATGTGATGATACAAGGTTCACTTGTCAACTGGAATTGGTTTATATTTTCTTTCCCTTTTTTCCTTGAAGCTTCTTGTGTAGCTTTTCCTGCGATGAATAGCTTGCTGAACTTCCCGGTGAAGTGACCAACAGTAATCCCCCATCATGTTGGTATTCCAGCGGCCCTGGTAACGTTTTTCCATCACTTTAACGTCCTGGTGAAAACGCTCACCTTGCTCCTCACTAACATCTCCTAAATTTTCCGGGAAGTAATCGAGGTGGCTGCTCAAAAAGTGAACTTTCAGGCTCATCAAACATCCTAACATTGTTGTTCTCTCTTCCTATACACATGAATGCTGGTTCCAGCCGCCAGCAAGTTCTTTTCTTTTAGCCTAGAGCCAAGCAGTTCAGCTTTTTCTTTTGTTAAGCCCAGATCCCTAACTAAGTCATTAAGCTCGACCTGAGTGAACAATTTAGGCTCTACATTTTCTGTAACACATTGGAATTCTTCATCGTGTTCATCTAACTCCGACTGTACATCAGAAAATACTTCTGTTTCAATAGAATTTAAGTCCTCTGGTGGTTCCGGGATTGGCAAATCTACACCGTGCCCTACTGGTCGGATGGCGGACGGAAGGTTAGGGTAGCTTATTACCTTCTTGTTCTTAGAGTTATGACCAGTAATATCTACACTGCAAAAGTAACAGTCATCGGAATGATTTTTTGGTTCCCTCCATATCATGGGAACAGCAAATTTAAAGTGTTTTTTCTCTTTTTTTGACCATTTCCTGAGGTCTTCAACACATACATAACATACCTTATGCGGTGCCCAAGGTTTATCCTGGTCTCCAAGTTTGGTTCCAAAGTATGCTAGATAAACCTTTTTCACAAAGTCTGTAATGTTTCTTTGGTGCTTTTTAATAACAAACTCACCACAAATATAACAAAAACTGTCAGCAGAGTTTTTACAGCCGCGATGAGACATTGCACTGAGCACATGTACAGGAAACGTAAAAGTGAGGTTATGTTGAAAATAAACAAAACATCAGCTGTTTAGCATGTGTTTCAGCAGTGCTGCCAACATCATCTTTGTTCATTAGACCTATTTTTTCATGTTATCTTAACTATGAAAAAGCTGTTAAATTCTAAAAATATTTCTTTATTTCATGAATTTAACTATAAAATGTGAATAAATGGTGGGTGATACAACTTTTTAAGCATCATATTTGGATTCAGCAACCTAAACAACATAAGAATAAGGTATTTTCATTAAAAAAGTTTTTTCATCGTTGGCCTGTGTAATCATTTGACTAACTCGTAAAAATATTGGTTTACCAAATATCAAACAAGTTTTAAAATATCACCTCCTAGACCAGCGATTCCCAACCTTGTGGGCGTGAAGAGAAGTCTGGGGGGTGGGGCACGAGACTAGTAGAAAATTATAAAACATTCTCTCTTTGTTTGTTATGTTTCTCTTTCCTGTACTTGATTATGTTAGATTGAAAGTTATAATTTTGTATCTTGTGATAGTAAAACTAAATGCTTTGTTTTACTTATTTTACTTTACTATTTTCATACAACCCATACTAATTTTGTATAAGAGAGGCATGGAAGAGTTTGATTTGAACAAGGTGGGTGTGGTAGAAAAAAGGTTGGAAACCACTGCCACGGGAACCAACGGTTCTCGACCATGGTGGTACTAAACACATTCACGCCCTGATATGATTATTATCAATCTTTTTTAGGATAATTCGCTAACGATTAGAATAATAGATAGTACCGACATAGTTTAAAATAAAATTATCACATGAAGATCGTATTTAATAATGCATTTCCGTCCTAAAATATGATCTCGCTGGAGAATTCACGTACGATTGGGGGAGGAGGTTGATGTTGCTCCCATATTGAAATACATTGAAGATATAAGAATTATATTCACAATTTGTGCTAACCACACGCCAATTGAGGTTATATTAGAATTCAGTCTAGAAAGCAATGCCAGAAATAGCAATACTCCACAGTTAAGCAGATTGCGATGATCATGGCAGGACGAATCGCATTTAAAATAGAGAATGAATTTAGGCGAGGTTAAAGGTCCAGATTTAAAATTAAAGTCATTGTTAAACAGTATAGCAGCATTTTTATAGTAACTAGGTAAATAATGGTAAAAAGTTCGGGAAACAACAGTGTTTCATCGGTGATTATAAGAAGTATTGAATATATTTAGAAACAGAGCAATGGTTATTAACAATTATTGATGAAAAAATCTCTTCTTTATATCAAATATACCCATCTGAAAAAACTATTGGATTACTGCTTTGAAATATCTGATATATTACAAACCATATAAGTAAATCTATAGGAT
Organism: Arma custos; assembly: GCA_037127475.1. NCBI lineage: Eukaryota > Metazoa > Arthropoda > Insecta > Hemiptera > Pentatomidae > Arma > Arma custos. The sequence goes on along the minus strand of CM073759.1, from coordinate 46,089,903 downwards.
TCTTACATCCCAAAAAAGGAAGAAAAATGAAGGCACGTTTCTAGAATATTAAGAATTGTGACCCTTGGAAGGTACACAGTAAGGGAAAGAAACTGTTCTAATATTGGAAGTCGTCCTTCTTTAAAGAGTTCATGGGAAGCAAGAGGACAGCAATAAGGAAAAAGCTATACTAGATAATCAAATCCCATAATTGGAATATCTTGTTCGCTGTAAAGTTCAGGTTTATTACAAGTCCTTCTCAAAAAGTTAATAATTGCATATATCAACGTGAACTAGTACATTTATATTAATTTAATTTGATTTATTTAATTAATTTCTATTTATTACTATTATCTTACTAATATGCATGTTTTTAAAATATCTTTAATAATTATAAATAAATAATAATTTTTATATTAGATACTGTATAATCTGTTATATTTGAAAGTGGTATTAGTCAATTTCGATTTTAAATAACCATTTATTCTTTTAAATGATTTTGAGGATTATTAATTCATTATAAAATTTAAAAGGTGTATAGTGTTAAAACATCACTCATTGCTTAGTGCTAAGTGATAAAAACATCTGTTCGTTATTTTTAAACGAATTCAATGGAAATCCTAAGATATCGCGAATACAAAAAATTGGACTTATACAATGTCAAAAATATTAGTTCATACCTTGTTCATTTAGTGTTGTCGTTCATTTTACTTTTTTTTAAATTTATTATTTATTTTTATTTTTCAGATTTTATATAATTGATTCAATCAATATCAAAACCGGCTCATGAAAATATTAACCGATAAAATTCTATTGAATTTTTGATATGTAAATAATCAATATTCAACATAGTATTTTTTCATGCTTCCAAGTTCATAATTATTTCAGACTTATACACAACAATTCTTGTAGAAGAACACAATCGTCCATAGATTAGACTCTTACAAGCCCATCTGCTGGGATTGCTCTGAGCGGACTGTTGACCGAATTAACTGTAAACCAGACTCAAACAATCATCAAGCGAATCAAACGGTCATCAATGCAAAGCAAACTAATTATACAATTCCTTTGTGCGTAAACTATGTAAATACACTATAATCCCACATAACCCTGGTTTAGCCAGCAGTAAAATTAAATGACAATTAACTAAATTTTATTTCAAGGGTCTGTTAGTTTCAGCTATTTAGACTATCATCAAAACGAAATACAAAATTAATGATAACTGACCAACATGCCAGTTTCGTGCCAAGTAAAAAAATAACTATAATTTTATTTTATTCATTATTTTCTTTAAATACCTATAGGAACTTATAGACTCGACACCTGTTAATCGTTTTAAATCCTAAAATTATAAAAAAATTAAAACAGATTGTAATTGTCTGGAGCTTTTTGATGAAATATATATTAAGACATCATTAAAATACTTGACTGCTTCACTCGTATAGTTGTTATGGTTTGTTCATTTAACGTCACTTTATGCCGCTATGGCTAATCGGACGATGCTATGATTGCGAGCTCTAAATTTTGTCTATCCAGGTTTAATTAGGATAGGGATTTTTAACGAGTACCTGACATCGTACAGGATCGGACACCCGTTTAACGTCCCTTCCGAAGGACGGCATAACTAAGGATTTTTTACTCCCTTTATAAATCCTAGGGCCACCTGCCGGGCAACGAACCCGTGATCTTGGGCTTAGTAGTTTGTTATGCTAACCACTAGATCAAAGGTCGCCCCCACACGTATAGTTAAAATATCACAGGGCATCACAAATTGGCCTATCAGTGAATATATCTCCATGTTATGTGCTTGTATTCTTCTAAGAATTTTTTATTTTATTGTTATTATTGCACATCGAAATAAAAATTCTTGCTGATTTTGACTCTTGATTTGAAGATGATTAGAATTAACCCTTCTATGCTGAAAGACTTAGTTTTTATTTTAAACTTGTACCACTACAGCTCATGGAGGTCTGGGGTTCAGTACATGTAAGGGACAGTATTGTTTCTTGGACAACGGTTGTGCAGGAAGGTGATCAACCGCCAGATTTCCCCCCTTATTTGGTGTACCCACTTTATAGAGGCTGGGTGAGCCTCAGGAGGGTCTTTGATCCCATAAGTTCCATCTTCGGCCACTAACAGATTAAAAAAAAGTCTTGCCAGCAGCGTGATTTGAAACCAGGACATTTCAAAAGGCATGGCAACTCAGCGCTCTTCCAATGAGCTACCCAAGGTTTTGATCTAGCTAATTAAATTTAGTTAAGATTTGCATGGTATAAGATAGACAGCTAAGATTAGAAAGGATTGTGCTGGTTAACTAATATTAACTATAATAACTATATTAGATTTATAAGTTAAGTTTTGTTAAAGCTATTGTAGAGATAACTTCAAGAAATGTTCAAATTTAAAGGATGGAAAAAGAAAACGCGCATTGGTGATATGAAGGAATATAAAAAAAGTTAAACGAAGCTATAATTGATAATACTCTTGAAGTGGTAAATGGGTAAACAGGTGGTAAGAAAATCGGAAATATCATGGGACTATATCTAAACTACGGTTAAATGAAAATTGAAAGAGGATCCGTTTTCACTGGCTCTCCACACAGTCCTGACCAAGACTAATAACTGTATATTTTTTAAGTTATGTAAGAGAAAAACTTGAGTGTTACAAACTCGGGAAGATTTATCGACCCCTTCAGGAAGGGGTATCAGACTGGAGACACTCTCTTATGTCTGCTCCTTAACCTCGTCTTGGAAAAGGCGGTTAGAGAATCAAGGATCCAGAACACTTTTTGATCACGTTTGATTCGTTGATCAACCAGTACAACTCTTCGATTTCGCGGATGATGATGATTCCAAAATGAAGCTAAATTTTTAGGCTTAACAATAAGTGAGGACAATTCCAGGTATACAGATGAGGGCAATACCAAGATATTGAGGAGGACAATACCTAATCAAGTAAGAGCCTACTTTACGTAACGATTCGCGGCCAGTATCCATCGCCAGCTGGTTTAAACCCAAGGACACATCAGCATGTCACCAACTGTATTAGGCTGCATTTGGATTAGGTACACTATAAGACACTGAAAAGAATAAAAAAAAAATACAAGCAAAATGATTCTCTCAGGATCTGCTTGTCTCATTAGGATGGGGTATTTTGACTCTTCCACCCTACTGTCCAGACTTGGCACCATTGGATTACCATATTTTCAATACATGAAAATAGTTTTTGGGTGAACAATGATTTGTGAGTGACGAGGAGGTCCAAGAAGCATCTAAAATGGCTTAGGGAGGTGGAGCGGAATGTATACGACGAGGGTTTTAACTTGTCTCCAGGCTTTAAAAAAGTATTATTAACCTTAATGGCGATCAAGCAGAGACATAAATATTTCACTAAAGGCTTTTGAATTTCATGTAAATATATCGTCGCTGTCAAAATAATACTACCGCCTAAGTACACTTAAGATGATTTTACAGGAGAGGGAAAAAGCCATGCCGACTATAGACTTGGCAATTTACAATATATTTTTTTGTCTATACGATTTTGGAATAGATAAAAGAGAAGTTGGAATAGGTTGAAGAAAAGTATCAAAAAATCATACTCTGCCATGTAGCTGACCTTAATACTTCCGTTACCTTTGCTAACTCCTTTTCACCAATGCGTAGTTCTTCTTTTGTTATAGTTGTAGATAACAGCTTGTATAGCACAACAGCCCAGAGAGGGCTTCCTAACCATTTTTATGCAATCTTCACTGCTGTTTCTGAACTTCTGTTTCCAGTCAGTGACGACTTATCCTTTAACGTCCTCTGAACATCTTGCAACCACCTGCGCAGTTCTTCTTTTGCGAATAAAAGGACCCTGCAAGAAAATACAAGTCAAAGAAAGGACCTTTGGTACTTTTCGATCAGGCACTCTGACATTCTATACTACTAGCTTTAATGAGTTGGACCATAATCCTCATACAAGGAATAAATCTCGGTATTAGTCCGAAACCTCCACTAATTTTTTACATGGTAAAAAGCCGGTCCATAAATTTTCCTAAAAACCTTTCGCAGGATATGCACGTTCCGCTGCCATGGTTCTTCTATTTACTTCAATTATTATCTTTTCCCCATCATTCAGCTCATAGCCTAAATAGACAAAGCCTTTAACCATGTTAAAAGAATATCCATTCACGTCCATTGTGGTATCCACTGAGGCCGGTTTTGCAATTTCTTTCATCTCAGCTCAGTGTGCTGAAAGACTGTTTCAGCGATGAAATATTTCTCGAAATTAAGGAATTATCATTCAAAAAAGCACCTATCTGATAACATGAAAAATTAATAGGCTAGAGGAAAAATTAAAACAGACTAATGACAACCAGCAAAGCCAATTTCGCAATGAAAAAGTCTAAAACTCTTATCCGCCCTGTGCCTACCCAAGGCTCAAAAACTTGGTCTACAACAACGTTGAAAGATAAAAAGCTATAGAGTTCTGAAATTAAAATTTCACAAGCTCGTTTTCCCTCCACGTTGGCTAGGTAGATTTCGCAAGAAATCCTGTTAGGATCCATCCCTAGGAGGTGTACAAACCATCTCAGTCGTTTTTCTTCTATTAGCTCGTTGGCTGGTTTAACTTTTAGGTTCTACCTGACAGTGGTGTTCCGGACTCGGCCTGTACTTGTTTTACCCTCAATCTTTCTGAGAAATCTCATTTGTTACAGCTTGTGTAGTACAGCTTGTATTCTGGATTGGTGCTTCTTTGTCAGTGTCCATGATTCTGAACAGTAAGTGAGGGTATGGAGGCAATTTGACTTTAATACAGCTACTTTTGTTTCATTTTATACTTCTCTTCTGTTAAGAAATCCTCTCTTAACCGCTTCAAATATCCTGCCCGACCGATTTGCTCGGTCACCTCCAAATCGATTTGTCCGTTTTCCTTTAGGTGCGCTCCCAGGTATTTGAAGTTCTCCACTTGTTCCAGGACTTTATCTTTGACTCAAATGATCATTTTTATTCTCCTTGGCTTCTTTCCTACGATCATCACTTTTATTTTATTAGTTTTTTGGTCATGTTTATAGCCAGCAAATCTTATTTTAATCTGCTAACATTGGGCTGAAGGTTTCTTTCATTCTCCGAGAAAACAACAATGTCATCCGCAAATGCTAGCAGTGAGGGACTTACTGGGCTCAGAGGCTTTGTTACTTACTTATTTATAAAATTTGTCTTTGTGAATAATTTTGTTCGTAACGTAATTTTAGGTACTCAGAATTTTCAATAGAATAAAGAAATCACAATGGTAAAGCTTTCATCTGGACGATACTTCTGTAAAAAGAAGAAGGAAAAAGGAAAACTTTTACTAACAAGATGAACCAATTTTTTTTCCTAAGATAATGCGATATCACAGGTTGATAACTCGAAAACTGTAAATAGGAAAATTTGTAATGTTTGTTATTTGTAATGTTACTAATATTTCATGTTACTACAGAAAATAATTTTAGTTAAGTAATAACGAAAACGAATTAAATCTTTCCTAAACCCCCCACAATCTAAAAAATAGACGATTCAATCAAAATCTGCTATAAATAATTCATTTATTCAAAATAAATTAAATCGGTTCATATCTTCCTTGCGATATTGGAACAACTTAAATGTTACTGACATTTTTTTGGCCCCCATATGTTGCCATGTACATAGATTTCTACATTACCCCACATATCGATTCATGATTTTTTTTTAAAGGTAGGCAACTGGAAAAATGGTAATAGTAACAAAAGAAAAATCCATTTGTATATGGGCAAGAGAATGATAAAGCTTCAGCTAGAAGTTATAGTGAACTATTTCCAGATTATTCTTCATCTTTCTTCCCGAACATAGGCCCAAATCGGACGTTTTTTTAAAATAAAGTCAAGGGAATATATTTGTGTATATGTAAGTGAAATTCCATAAACTTTACAAGTATTAGGGCTTTTTTTGGAAAGTCTAAACTACTATTAAACATTTTTAACTTTAGATCGGACGAGTAATTTTATAAGTACTCAGTCGGATCTGAGAAAGTACGTTTTAACTGAAATTTTTAAAACTATTTAGAATGCTAGGAATATATAAATAAATTTGTTAAGGCTTACTGAGTAGGTAGCGAAAGTGTCCCCTAGGATCTGTACCTGAGATGGACAATAGTAGGCAGAACAGATGCTGCATTCACATATAACCAAGGGCTCCCATTATGTAAGTAAACACATATATTTGTAACTATGATCGCCTCGCTATAAAATTAATGCTTTTCTATCTAAGGATTTGATTTACTAAAGAGCTCCTAGTCAGTCAACTACGACAACCTTTAGAGGAGTATGTTACCATTCATTGATGATATTTACTGTACCTCAGTTGTAACGATCTCAGATTGTATAACGATTGTTGCATCCCATATTATTATTAAAAAATTATTGAGACCAAAGTATCTTAACTTTCTCTGCCATCATTGTTTGGACAGTGAAGCCAACGTAGCATAACTAACAGCATTCCCATACATTAAAAAAAAATCAGATTATTTAATCCGTAAAGCCTGTACATGGATCTCACAAGAAGGACTGGCATAAATACTAATAAGAAGAAAAGAGGAAGAGAAGAAGCCTAAAACGACTTTACAAATTTTAAATTTACAATATGGAAAATATGATTCCAACTACAGCACGAGCACCAGGTTTCTCGTCACCGGTGGCAGGGACTAAACTACGTCATCTATATCGTTGATTAAATTTCGATTATGGTCCTAAAGTAAGAGTTTATTGTTGTCGAATATTGGCTCTCAATAAGCTATTAATGAGATTGACGCTTCGCTGACCGAACTTTAACCGAAGCTCAGCGACGGAAGGAGTTAAGCGAATCGATCCAAACTCGAAGCAAACATGGCCAAGCTTAACCACCAGGTTTCGAAGCACCTTCCCGAATCAGTTTAAACATTCTTCTATAAACTCGTTACATCAGGCAACTTTTTGGGCTTTGCCGTTTCCAACGTATTCCTTTATTTCGTGGATTTGTTGGAGCGTGTGTTTTGTCTCTCACGAACTGAAGCCGCTCTGCCTCTACAAACTTTGTCAGAAATTACAGAAATAACAGTGTGTGGAAGTAATTCTACTCCTGTACCTGTTTCAAATCTGTAATTTAAGCTAATTTTAACTAATTTGTTAATGAACACGGAGATATAGGATCGGTGAAGAGAACGGATTTGCCTGAATTAGAAACGATCCCTAATTGCTCAGTGAAGAACACTGCCACGGAGACGCAAACGACCCGGGTTCGAATGTCAGCCAGGGCAAATCTTTTCTCTTCAAAACAAAAATATTTAAAAATAATCACTATCAATATAGTAATTAATAAAAATAAATTATACAGATTTTTGTTAACTATCAAATTGTCTCCCCAGGCCGTGAACCACTGAACTAGAGTCTGGAATATTTAATTATTATAAATTGTAATTTTATATTAATAACGTTATTCAGTTTTTCACACCCATTGGCACTTCGTGTAATAACTATCTACATTTTCAAGTAGTTTATTTATAAAAAAATATGATGGGCCACACAAGCTCAATACAAAACATCAATACATATGTATATTATATACATAAAACAATACATTTAACCATGACTAATAAAATCATTTAGAGGAAACGAAATATTGAACTAGTTGTTGATGTTTTAAGTTATCATTAGTAAGAATCAGCTATTAAACGACATTTTATAATTCAATAATATTATTCTTACATCAACTGAATTCTAACCTTTAAACAATAGTTGATTACAGCAAGTCGTATAATTCATATAGGGGCTGCTATGCGTCGACAGTCTCGCGCAACACGTCATGAGCATGTAGGGTACGCGAAACCTACCGCCTAATCTGTGTTTTCCCCTACCGACATTCGCTCTACGCGACTAAAGAAGTTTTAACTTTTAAAAAAATCATCCCAGTCATTATTTACCAGTTTAGCGTGAATAAAACTCTGGTAGGTACTGTAAATATTTTTATTTGTTATGCATACAATTGTATCTATTTCTTCTCACTACCCTGAATGCCTTCTCTTTGACTGCGCAATAGAATAAAATGATCGTTAAATATTCTTCTGTATTCTTTTGAAAATTAAATTCACTTTAGAGACTCCTTTCATTATTTTCCCTATGGAGGTGATTTCTTTCCTGGATCTTTATCATTAGCTTAAATAATTAGAGATAAAAGAAGAGAGTTCTGTGGATCGCGGAGTACTGATAATCATAGTTGTTTTTTTCTGAATAAATTGTTTATAATAATTATTGAGACCCAGAATTTCAGTAATTCAATATAGAGATATTGCAATATTCTCAAATACAATAACTTTCTACGGTCATCCATTTGCGCCAGACAAAAAAAATTTTGAAAAAAATAATAGTTATTGTTTGCAAGAAACTATAGTGAGTAATCAATTATACCAAAGACAGGACTTTGGATGATTTTATTGGGCCACGAAAACAACCGAAATTTCGGGTGTAGCCAAACCCTGATACCATGACGATGTATGATATCAAGCTAGTTACCAATAACCCCAAAATACTGGTCAAATTATAGAGTAACTTGTCAATTGTGAATTTGGTAAGTGAGGGTATCATAGCATAAATTTTAATTAGCCACTTCAATTGAAATCCACAATAATTCTGAAATTCTAAATTATGTCAGGAAATGTTCTGAAAGGTGTAATAGATAGACAATATTAAAGAGAACGTGGTGATTCGGTGGTAGAGCGCAGAGTTGCGTTCTCGAAGCTCACCGGTTTAAAGCCGTCTGTGGCAGGTTTGACTTAATCTGTTATTTAAGCTGGAGATGAATCTTTCGGGATCTGGGACCTGTGGTCCACCCAGCCTAGGAGTAGAGCCTGGCGGTTGAGCCTGATCTAGCACAAATCAACTTCATGGCCAACCATAATCCAAGAAACAAAACAGTCTCTAGGTATTATATTACAGAAAAAAAAATCCTTAAGGTCCCCAATATAAATTCAAATTTGAATTTATATTAGGATCCTTATAAATTCGTGTTTATCATTATTTCATCATTATACAAATGATGTGATCGCGTATTTTAATAGTGTATTTACAAAAAAAAAAAAATTTTTTCACCACATACATCAAATTTACGCCGAACTTGCGACTGAATACAAATAAACATATATCAAAGATCGCATAAATCACGACGAATCCCATCTCCAAGAGAAAAAGTTGAATTGTAGTCACGATTTCATTTTATTCCTCCTGAATATTTTATACGTTTTCAAGATTCCCAGAGGTACCTAGATTAAAAAATAGCTAAGCCGTGTTTGGTGATCTAGGCAGATTATTTTTTGTAAGATTTAAAAATCTTCTGTCCTCGTTCACATCCACACAAGAACGGTAGCGCCAATAATTATGAACGAGTTGATGGTATTTTATCATGTTATGAATTCTATATCCAATATAAATTTTCAATTTTGTCTTTAGTGATTGAAATAATATTGAAACAGTTTAAATTTAAATATATAATTTAAGGTTGAATTAAAAACATTAAATTCGTAATTCGTTTTTCGACTACTTTGGAGTAATTCAAACATATTTTTTCGAATAGCATACACCAACTACGTTTCTTTGAAAACCAAAGTTTCTTAACGCCCAAAACTTAAGACAAAAAAGTTCTTCTTAGTCAACATTTTGTATTATAAAGTTCTTAAGACTCAAAATTTCAGAACAAAAGGTTCTTAAGATTCAACATTTTAGACTGTTTATCTATCCCTGTTTCATTGTACGGGTAATTTCGCAAACAAGATTAAGATCAGAGATAAAAAAAAAAACTAAACGGATCAACAATCAAAATAACAATATAGATATACAACATGAATTAACAACATAAAATGGGCAACAGCGTTACACTTCTTCATTGCTGATCTTCATCTTTTTGACAGTTGTGTAAAAACTCCGTATACGTAAAATAAAAACTATCCACATCCTATTACAATGTACACTGTATAGTACAAGATTTCCCATAAAATTATTTTTCCCTGTTTGACAACCCTCAAAACCCGTGAGTTTATGAAAATATTTTAAAAAAACTAGTACATCAGAAAGCAGTGTCTTCAATCCAGCTGTAGCAAGCGAAATAATTCTACAATAAAACGCACATGAACATTTTTCTTAAACTATTTTTAAGCAATTTTCCATATTTTTTCTTCATACCTCTTCTTAAAATGTAGTTCTGATTTTTCCATATGCTTTATATGCCTGATCAGGAATTACAAATTTTAAAAAACCACCCGAGCCTAAAAATCGCAAATAACACGTTCTGTTGCCCCCCCCTAAAAAAAAAAAAACGAAAACACAAGAAAATTTTAGGTTATATTTCATTTTTCGGACACAACTTTTTCTGAGTAATATAACTGATAACATCTACTATGCTTTTAAAACTTAGAGTTGTATTGCGTGCACATGAGTCTGGACACTAACAAATTCCATAATTGTTCATAAAGAAGACTTTTTTTTCCTGCAATTTTATCTTTTAACAAATATTTTGCATAGAATAATATTCGCGGTCATGAAGTAAAACTGTGGATGTAGTAGAAACAATAATAAAATTTATTCTCTTCAAGTTTCGTTTTAATTTTTTTTTTTTAACAGATACGATATGATTTGGTTTGAAAATTCAGAACTACATAGCGTTTATGTAAGGCAAAACACCTCGAATCCCAGAACTTACTTTTTCGGATACTAAAAGAAGATATGAACTGCCTTCAAATATGTTGCTAATAGATTTTGGTGTTTTACCCCCCATTTTACTAAAAGGTTTATTTTTATAACCCAGGATCAATCGTTGCGATGAAGTAATTGATGGCTTGGATTCCAAGTACTCCTCATTAGCAGAGGATAGCCTCTCCCAGCCCTTCCAGGCTCCACTTCCACACTCCAAGTCCCTATTTAGTGGGCTCTACGCTTTGCTCCGATTGGATTTCAAAGATCATTAGAGGTTTTGCCTTGAGTAGTTCGAGGAAATAGCCAGCAATACAGCCGCCGATATATTTTTATTTGTATTGATCATAATAAAGATAAACTACTAAAATTATTATAATAAGTCATTAATAAACTTACATCTCAGCATTAATAAAAGTTACAAGCAAGTTTTCTTTTTCAAAATTTTATATCTTGAGATGTACGTATTTATTAATTATAATGTAATAGATATAATTAAACCAATTAACAAATCACTTCAATGAACAACCATTGACTTATAAACAGTATGTATTAGCAGCATCAAAATTAATGGTTTTCACTGATACAAGATTGGTTTTTCCTACCGTTTTGAACAACTGTAACAGTCAAACCTTATGAATCGAATATAGCTTTGAATATATTTGCAATCTATATGAATAAAATTAAAATCATATGAATCAATTTAAAGTGTTGAGACTGCATGCGCTACTTACATACAGTTTACTTACTGACTTCAAATTTAACTTCATCTGCTACTATTCTACTATTATTGGCATTCTTGAAGAAAAAGACATGGAGATAATTGAAGATAAAAGAATAAATGGATAGTTATACTGAGTGTAAATATAAACTTAGAAGAAATATATTAAATAGAAATATTATATTTCATTTCTTAAGAGTATTATATTTCATTATTAACTTTTTTATTCTTGAATATTGAACTTTTCAATCATTTATAAAATTTATTTTAAAAATAAGAGTTTTGTTACTTACTGTCTAGCGTAGATCATTTATTTTATCTTTTGAAATCTTTGTGCACACACAAACTTGGGTTTAAACGCTTTCCTTAATTACAAATATAGTAATTGAGTAGAAAGATCTGAAATGGAATCTAACAATGGGATCCAGCGCTGTTTACAAGGGATCATAGATTCAGTGTGGGATAAAAAATGGAAATATGAATGAACAGTTGGAAGCCCTGGAATAGCAGGCTCGGGAAACTATAAATCTGCTCAGCATTGTTTCTTTTGGCTCATCTTTCTCTACCAACAATAGAAATAGATCCTCTCCTAGTGAAAGGAGCATCCATGTAAATAATTACTAAAATAACTATGTTAGGATTATTACACTTCGTGTTCATGATTTATATGTTTGTTTTGTCGAAAGAAATAACCATTCTGTAAGGTTATTCAAGTATATCGCAGCTATATTATTTATATCTTAAGATTGGAATATACATGGTATCAGATAACAGAGATTTTTTTTGTGTAATTATGACATTCTTGGATAGCTCGTTTGGCTGTTCAAACATTTCGGTTCGGTTTTGATGGGGTAGAATTTTAGGAATTTAAATAATTCAGTCAACATGAAGGCAATGGTAGTAATAATATATTTATTTTTAACGCTATGCATCATATTAATGCATCATGTATGTAAATAATACGATCAAATTCTGAATAAAACTGAATTTTCAGATAATTATGGATTGTGGTAGTTCAGAACGTAGAGCGTGTTGCTGTCTTGAAAGTCTCAGGTTCGAAACCGTCTATTCCAGATCACTCAGAATCTGTAAAGTGGGTACCCTTAATATGGGTCCAATGTTTGCGATTGAGTGGAATCACGGCCAAACAGGTTCTTGTTGTTTGTTCATTAACGTCACTTTCTGCTGCAATGGCTAATCGGACGATACTAAAGTGGGAGCTCTAAATAACACATTCTTGCACACAGTTGTCTGAGGAACTAACAGTCTCAAGCTTATAGTGAGCTCAAGGCCTTCCATGTATTGTAGTGTTATATATTTTTAACTTTCTTCGTATTTTATAACATATCACAACGCAACGGACATAAAAATCGAGATAATTACAAAAAACAATTTTTGTCTATTTATTTTTTACATTTGACCTTTAACAAACCGAGACAGCGACTCATGATAGATTTTTTATAATTGTTTTCATACTTTAATTAACTTGGAATATTAGAATTAAATGAAACAGAATAATGGTTCAAGCAAATGCTCAGCTTAGTATCTTCCATTCCGAGCTTTGTAATTAATTGTGATCTTATTGACAGATAATATCCACTCTAGCCTCCACTGTTACTACACACGCTCAACCCATCTGTCATATTATTATTACAGTCAAGTACAAATAAAAAATCATAAGTATGTATGAATATTTATGGCTAAATTACAACTCGTTTCCCTCAAGTGGTTAACCATTTCTTAATCATTCATAGGTATGCACTACACGTGAATTGTAGCCACCATTACATATAACCTTCAGATTAATCAGACACTAATTTATTTATAATCACTTAGTAACTCCTCACATCACTCTGACCTTAGTACATCTGTACACAAAACAAAAATAATTTAATTTTTTAAAGAGAAAATATAGGCCCTCGACCGGGATTTGAACCCGGAACCTCTGTCTCACCGTGACATAGCTCTGCCAATTGAGCTATCCAAGGCCAATGCAGGTCGAGAACAAACCTTTTTCTCTTATAGATCCTAAAGACCCAGTGTGCTCCCGCCATTTTTGCGATAAATACACTAGAACGAAATTCTTTGAACATTAATTTTAATTTAGGATCTTATTGGCTTACGAGGATATATAAGAGAAAAAGGTTTTGTCCTCGACCGGCATGGGCGTTGGATAGCTGAATTGGCAGAGCGATGTCACGGTGAGACAAAGGTTCTAGTACAAAGTACAAAGTATCTAGTACACTGGCTTTAGGATCTATAAGAGAAAAAGGTTTGTCCTCGACCGACATGGGCCTTGGATGGCTAAATTGGCAGGGCGATGTCACGGTGAGACAAAGGTTCCGGGTACAATTCCCGGTCGAGGGCCTATCTTTTCTCTTTAAAAAATAAAAATATTTATAACTCATAAAAAATGACGAATAATTATAAAATTATAAATAATAATATGACGTAAGTCAATAAGATCCTAAATTAAAATTAATGTTCAAAGAATTTCGTTCTAGTGTATTCATCGCAAAAATGGCGGGAGCACACTGGGGCTTTAGGATCTATAAGAGAAAAAGGTTTGTCCTCGACCGACATGGGCCTTGGATGGCTAAATTGGCAGAGCGATGTCACGGTGAGACAAAGGTTCCGGGTACAATTCCCGGTCGAGGGCCTATCTTTTCTCTTTAAAAATTAAAAATATTTATAACTCATAAAAAATGACCAATAATTATAAAATTATAAATAATAATATGACGTAAGTCAATAAGATCCTAAATTAAAATTAATGTTCAAAGAACTTCGTTCTAGTGTATTCATCGCAAAAATGGCGGGAGCACACTGGGGCTTTAGGATCTATAAGAAAAAAAGGTTTGTCCTCGACCGACATGGGCCTTGGATGGCTAAATCGGCAGGGCGATGTCACGGTGAGACAAAGGTTCCGGGTACAATTCCCGGTCGAGGGTATATCTTTTCTCTTTAAAAATTAATAATATTTATAACTCATAAAAAATGACCAATAATTATAAAATTATAAATAATAATATGACGTAAGTAAATAAGATCCTAAATTAAAATTAATGCTCAATGAACTTCGTTCTAGTGTATTCATCGCAAAAATGGCGGGAGCACACTGGGGCTTTAGGATCTATAAGAGAAAAAGGTTTGTCCTCGACCGCCATGGGCCTTGGATGGCTCAATTGGCAGGGCGATGTCACGGTGAGACAAAGGTTCCGGGTGCAATTCCCGGTCGAGGGCCTATCTTTTCTCTTTAAAAAATAAAAATATTTATAACTCATAAAAAATGACGAATAATTATAAAATTATAAATAATAATATGACGTAAGTCAATAAGATCCTAAATTAAAATTAATGTTCAAAGAATTTCGTTCTAGTGTATTCATCGCAAAAATGGCGGGAGCACACTGGGGCTTTAGGATCTATAAGAGAAAAAGGTTTGTCCTCGACCGCCATGGGCCTTGGATGGCTCAATTGGCAGAGCGATGTCACGGTGAGACAAAGGTTCCGGGTACAATTCCCGGTCGAGGGCCTATCTTTTCTCTTTAAAAATTGAAAATATTTATAACTCATAAAAAATGACCAATAATTATAAAATTATAAATAATAATATGACGTAAGTCAATAAGATCCTAAATTAAAATTAATGTTCAAAGAACATCGTTCTAGTGTATTCATCGCAAAAATGGCGGGAGCACACTGGGGCTTTAGGATCTATAAGAAAAAAAGGTTTGTCCTCGACCGACATCGGCCTTGGATGGCTAAATTGGCAGGGCGACGTCACGGTGAGACAAAGGTTCCGGGTACAATTCCCGGTCTAGGGCCTATCTTTTCTCTTTAAAAAATAAAAATATTTATAACTCATAAAAAATGACGAATAATTATAAAATTATAAATAATAATATGACGTAAGTCCATAAGATCCTAAATTAAAATTAATGTTCAAAGAACTTCGTTCTAGTGTATTCATCGCAAAAATGGCGGGAGCACACTTGGGCTTTAGGATCTATAAGCGAAAAAGGTTTGTCCTCGACCGGCATGGGCCTTGGATGGCTCAATTGGCAGGGCGATGTCACGGTGAGACAAAGGTTCCGGGTACAATTCCCGGTCGAGGGCCTATCTTTTCTCTTTAAAAATTAAAAATATTTATAACTCATAAAAAATGACCAATGATTATAAAATTATAAATAATAATATGACGTAAGTAAATAAGATCCTAAATTAAAATTAATGCTCAATGAACTTCGTTCTAGTGTATTCATCGCAAAAATGGCGGGAGCACACTGGGGCTTTAGGATCTATAAGAGAAAAAGGTTTGTCCTCGACCGCCATGGGCCTTGGATGGCTCAATTGGCAGGGCAATGTCACGGTGAGACAAAGGTTCCGGGTGCAATTCCCGGTCGAGAGCCTATCTTTTCTCTTTAAAAAATAAAAATATTTATAACTCATAAAAAATGACGAATAATTATAAAATTATAAATAATAATATGACGTAAGTCAATAAGATCCTAAATTAAAATTAATGTTCAAAGAATTTCGTTCTAGTGTATTCATCGCAAAAATGGCGGGAGCACACTGGGGCTTTAGGATCTATAAGAGAAAAAGGTTTGTCCTCGACCGCCATGGGCCTTGGATGGCTCAATTGGCAGAGCGATGTCACGGTGAGACAAAGGTTCCGGGTACAATTCCCGGTCGAGGGCCTATCTTTTCTCTTTAAAAATTGAAAATATTTATAACTCATAAAAAATGACCAATAATTATAAAATTATAAATAATAATATGACGTAAGTCAATAAGATCCTAAATTAAAATTAATGTTCAAAGAACTTCGTTCTAGTGTATTCATCGCAAAAATGGCGGGAGCACACTGGGGCTTTAGGATCTATAAGAAAAAAAGGTTTGTCTCGACCGACATCGGCCTTGGATGGCTAAATTGGCAGGGCGATGTCACGGTGAGACAAAGGTTCCGGGTACAATTCCCGGTCTAGGGCCTATCTTTTCTCTTTAAAAAATAAAAATATTTATAACTCATAAAAAATGACGAATAATTATAAAATTATAAATAATAATATGACGTAAGTCCATAAGATCCTAAATTAAAATTAATGTTCAAAGAACTTCGTTCTAGTGTATTCATCGCAAAAATGGCGGGAGCACACTTGGGCTTTAGGATCTATAAGCGAAAAAGGTTTGTCCTCGACCGGCATGGGCCTTGGATGGCTCAATTGGCAGGGCGATGTCACGGTGAGACAAAGGTTCCGGGTACAATTCCCGGTCGAGGGCCTATCTTTTCTCTTTAAAAATTAAAAATATTTATAACTCATAAAAAATGACCAATGATTATAAAATTATAAATAATAATATGACGTAAGTCAATAAGATCCTAAATTAAAATTAATGTTCAAAGAATTTCGTTCTAGTGTATTCATCGCAAAAATGGCGGGAGCACACTGGGGCTTTAGGATCTATAAGAGAAAAAGGTTTGTCCTCGACCGACATGGGCCTTGGATGGCTAAATTGGCAGAGCGATGTCACGGTGAGACAAAGGTTCCGGGTACAATGCCCGGTCGAGGGCCTATCTTTTCTCTTTAAAAATTAAAAATATTTATAACTCATAAAAAATGACCAATAATTATAAAATTATAAATAATAATATGACGTAAGTCAATAAGATCCTAAATTAAAATTAATGCTCAATGAACTTCGTTCTGGTGTATTCATCGCAAAAATGGCGGGAGCACACTGGGGCTTTAGGATCTATAAGAGAAAAAGGTTTGTCCTCGACCGACATGGGCCTTGGATGGCTCAATTGGCAGGGCGATGTCACGGTGAGACAAAGTTTCCGGGTACAATTCCCGGTCGAGGGCCTATCTTTTCTCTTTAAAAATTGAAAATATTTATAACTCATAAAAAATGACCAATAATTATAAAATTATAAATAATAATATGACGTAAGTCAATAAGATCCTAAATTAAAATTAATGTTCAAAGAACTTCGTTCTAGTGTATTCATCGCAAAAATGGCGGGAGCACACTGGGGCTTTAGGATCTATAAGAAAAAAAGGTTTGTCCTCGACCGACATCGGCCTTGGATGGCTAAATTGGCAGGGCGATGTCACGGTGAGACAAAGGTTCCGGGTACAATTCCCGGTCTAGGGCCTATCTTTTCTCTTTAAAAAATAAAAATATTTATAACTCATAAAAAATGACGAATAATTATAAAATTATAAATAATAATATGACGTAAGTCCATAAGATCCTAAATTAAAATTAATGTTCAAAGAACTTCGTTCTAGTGTATTCATCGCAAAAATGGCGGGAGCACACTTGGGCTTTAGGATCTATAAGCGAAAAAGGTTTGTCCTCGACCGGCATGGGCCTTGGATGGCTCAATTGGCAGGGCGATGTCACGGTGAGACAAAGTTTCCGGGTACAATTCCCGGTCTAGGGCCTATCTTTTCTCTTTAAAAAATAAAAATATTTATAACTCATAAAAAATGACGAATAATTATAAAATTATAAATAATAATATGACGTAAGTCAATAAGATCCTAAATTAAAATTAATGTTCAAAGAACTTCGTTCTAGTGTATTCATCGCAAAAATGGCGGGAGCACACTTGGGCTTTAGGATCTATAAGCGAAAAAGGTTTGTCCTCGACCGGCATGGGCCTTGGATGGCTCAATTGGCAGGGCGATGTCACGGTGAGACAAAGTTTCCGGGTACAATTCCCGGTCTAGGGCCTATCTTTTCTCTTTAAAAAATAAAAATATTTATAACTCATAAAAAATGACGAATAATTATAAAATTATAAATAATAATATGACGTAAGTCAATAAGATCCTAAATTAAAATTAATGCTCAATGAACTTCGTTCTAGTGTATTCATCGCAAAAATGGCGGGAGCACACTGGGGCTTTAGGGTCTATAAGAGAAAAAGGTTTGTCCTCGACCGGCATGGGCCTTGGATGGCTCAATTGGCAGAGCGATGTCACGGTGAGACAAAGGTTCCGGGTACAATTCCCGGTCGAGGGCCTATCTTTTCTCTTTAAAAATTAAAAATATTTATAACTCATAAAAAATGACCAATGATTATAAAAATATAAATAATAATATGACGTAAGTCAATAAGATCCTAAATTAAAATTAATGCTCAATGAACTTCGTTCTAGTGTATTCATCGCAAAAATGGCGGGAGCACACTGGGGCTTTAGGATCTATATGAGAAAAAGGTTTGTCCTCGACCAGCATGGGCCTTGGATGGCTCAATTGGCAGAGCGATGTCACGGTGAGACAAAGGTTCCGGGTACAATTCCCGGTCGAGGGCCTATCTTTTCTCTTTAAAAATTAAAAATATTTATAACTCATAAAAAATGACGAATAATTATAAAATTATAAATAATAATATGACGTAAGTCAATAAGATCCTAAATTAAAATTAATGTTCAAAGAACTTCGTTCTAGTGTATTCATCGCAAAAATGGCGGGAGCACACTTGGGCTTTAGGATCTATAAGCGAAAAAGGTTTGTCCTCGACCGGCATGGGCCTTGGATGGCTAAATTGGCAGAGCGATGTCACGGTGAGACAAAGTTTCCGGGTACAATTCCCGGTCTAGGGCCTATCTTTTCTCTTTAAAAAATAAAAATATTTATAACTCATAAAAAATGACGAATAATTATAAAATTATAAATAATAATATGACGTAAGTCAATAAGATCCTAAATTAAAATTAATGTTCAAAGAACTTCGTTCTAGTGTATTCATCGCAAAAATGGCGGGAGCACACTTGGGCTTTAGGATCTATAAGCGAAAAAGGTTTGTCCTCGACCGGCATGGGCCTTGGATGGCTCAATTGGCAGGGCGATGTCACGGTGAGACAAAGTTTCCGGGTACAATTCCCGGTCTAGGGCCTATCTTTTCTCTTTAAAAAATAAAAATATTTATAACTCATAAAAAATGACGAATAATTATAAAATTATAAATAATAATATGACGTAAGTCAATAAGATCCTAAATTAAAATTAATGCTCAATGAACTTCGTTCTAGTGTATTCATCGCAAAAATGGCGGGAGCACACTGGGGCTTTAGGGTCTATAAGAGAAAAAGGTTTGTCCTCGACCGGCTTGGGCCTTGGATGGCTAAATTGGCAGAGCGATGTCACGGTGAGACAAAGGTTCCGGGTACAATTCCCGGTCGAGGGCCTATCTTTTCTCTTTAAAAATTAAAAATATTTATAACTCATAAAAAATGACCAATGATTATAAAATTATAAATAATAATATGACGTAAGTCAATAAGATCCTAAATTAAAATTAATGTTCAAAGAATTTCGTTCTAGTGTATTCATCGCAGAAATGGCGGGAGCACACTGGGGCTTTAGGATCTATAAGAGAAAAAGGTTTGTCCTCGACCGACATGGGCCTTGGATGGCTAAATTGGCAGGGCGATGTCACGGTGAGACAAAGGTTCCGGGTACAATTCCCGGTCGAGGGCCTATCTTTTCTCTTTAAAAATTAAGAATATTTATAACTCATAAAAAATGACGAATAATTATAATATTATAAATAATAATATGACGTAAGTCAATAAGATCCTAAATTAAAATTAATGTTCAAAGAACTTCGTTCTAGTGTATTCATCGCAAAAATGGCGGGAGCACACTTGGGCTTTAGGATCTATAAGCGAAAAAGGTTTGTCCTCGACCGGCATGGGCCTTGGATGGCTAAATTGGCAGAGCGATGTCACGGTGAGACAAAGTTTCCGGGTACAATTCCCGGTCTAGGGCCTATCTTTTCTCTTTAAAAAATAAAAATATTTATAACTCATAAAAAATGACGAATAATTATAAAATTATAAATAATAATATGACGTAAGTCCATAAGATCCTAAATTAAAATTAATGTTCAAAGAACTTCGTTCTAGTGTATTCATCGCAAAAATGGCGGGAGCACACTTGGGCTTTAGGATCTATAAGCGAAAAAGGTTTGTCCTCGACCGGCATGGGCCTTGGATGGCTCAATTGGCAGGGCGATGTCACGGTGAGACAAAGTTTCCGGGTACAATTCCCGGTCTAGGGCCTATCATTTCTCTTTAAAAAATAAAAATATTTATAACTCATAAAAAATGACGAATAATTATAAAATTATAAATAATAATATGACGTAAGTCAATAAGATCCTAAATTAAAATTAATGCTCAATGAACTTCGTTCTAGTGTATTCATCGCAAAAATGGCAGGAGCACACTGGGGCTTTAGGGTCTATAAGAGAAAAAGGTTTGTCCTCGACCGGCATGGGCCTTGGATGGCTCAATTGGCAGAGTGATGTCACGGTGAGACAAAGGTTCCGGGTACAATTCCCGGTCGAGGGCCTATCTTTTCTCTTTAAAAATTAAAAATATTTATAACTCATAAAAAATGACCAATAATTATAAAATTATAAATAATAATATGACGTAAGTCAATAAGATCCTAAATTAAAATTAATGCTCAATGAACTTCGTTCTAGTGTATTCATCGCAAAAATGGCGGGAGCACACTGGGGCTTTAGGATCTATATGAGAAAAAGGTTTGTCCTCGACCAGCATGGGCCTTGGATGGCTCAATTGGCAGAGCGATGTCACGGTGAGACAAAGGTTCCGGGTACAATTCCCGGTCGAGGGCCTATCTTTTCTCTTTAAAAATTAAAAATATTTATAACTCATAAAAAATGACGAATAATTATAAAATTATAAATAATAATATGACGTAAGTCAATAAGATCCTAAATTAAAATTAATGTTCAAAGAACTTCGTTCTAGTGTATTCATCGCAAAAATGGCGGGAGCACACTTGGGCTTTAGGATCTATAAGCGAAAAAGGTTTGTCCTCGACCGGCATGGGCCTTGGATGGCTAAATTGGCAGAGCGATGTCACGGTGAGACAAAGGTTCCGGGTACAATTCCCGGTCGAGGGCCTATCTTTTCTCTTTAAAAATTAAAAATATTTATAACTCATAAAAAATGACGAATAAATATAAAATTATAAATAATAATATGACGTAAGTCAATAAGATCCTAAATTAAAATTAATGTTCAAAGAACTTCGTTCTAGTGTATTCATCGCAAAAATGGCGGGAGCACACTTGGGCTTTAGGATCTATAAGGGAAAAAGGTTTGTCCTCGACCGGCATGGGCCTTGGATGGCTCAATTGGCAGGGCGATGTCACGGTGAGACAAAGTTTCCGGGTACAATTCCCGGTCTAGGGCCTATCATTTCTCTTTAAAAAATAAAAATATTTATAACTCATAAAAAATGACGAATAATTATAAAATTATAAATAATAATATGACGTAAGTCAATAAGATCCTAAATTAAAATTAATGCTCAATGAACTTCGTTCTAGTGTATTCATCGCAAAAATGGCAGGAGCACACTGGGGCTTTAGGGTCTATAAGAGAAAAAGGTTTGTCCTCGACCGGCATGGGCCTTGGATGGCTCAATTGGCAGAGCGATGTCACGGTGAGACAAAGGTTCCGGGTACAATTCCCGGTCGAGGGCCTATCTTTTCTCTTTAAAAATTAAAAATATTTATAACTCATAAAAAATGACCAATGATTATAAAATTATAAATAATAATATGACGTAAGTCAATAAGATCCTAAATTAAAATTAATGTTCAAAGAATTTCGTTCTAGTGTATTCATCGCAGAAATGGCGGGAGCACACTGGGGCTTTAGGATCTATAAGAGAAAAAGGTTTGTCCTCGACCGACATGGGCCTTGGATGGCTAAATTGGCAGGGCGATGTCACGGTGAGACAAAGGTTCCGGGTACAATTCCCGGTCGAGGGCCTATCTTTTCTCTTTAAAAATTAAAAATATTTATAACTCATAAAAAATGACCAATAATTATAAAATTATAAATAATAATATGACGTAAGTCAATAAGATCCTAAATTAAAATTAATGCTCAATGAACTTCGTTCTAGTGTATTCATCGCAAAAATGGCGGGAGCACACTGGGGCTTTAGGATCTATATGAGAAAAAGGTTTGTCCTCGACCAGCATGGGCCTTGGATGGCTCAATTGGCAGAGCGATGTCACGGTGAGACAAAGGTTCCGGGTACAATTCCCGGTCGAGGGCCTATCTTTTCTCTTTAAAAATTAAAAATATTTATAACTCATAAAAAATGACGAATAATTATAAAATTATAAATAATAATATGACGTAAGTCAATAAGATCCTAAATTAAAATTAATGTTCAAAGAACTTCGTTCTAGTGTATTCATCGCAAAAATGGCGGGAGCACACTTGGGCTTTAGGATCTATAAGCGAAAAAGGTTTGTCCTCGACCGGCATGGGCCTTGGATGGCTAAATTCGCAGAGCGATGTCACGGTGAGACAAAGGTTCCGGGTACAATTCCCGGTCGAGGGCCTATCTTTTCTCTTTAAAAATTAAAAATATTTATAACTCATAAAAAATGACGAATAAATATAAAATTATAAATAATAATATGACGTAAGTCAATAAGATCCTAAATTAAAATTAATGTTCAAAGAACTTCGTTCTAGTGTATTCATCGCAAAAATGGCGGGAGCACACTTGGGCTTTAGGATCTATAAGCGAAAAAGGTTTGTCCTCGACCGGCATGGGCCTTGGATGGCTCAATTGGCAGGGCGATGTCACGGTGAGACATAGTTTCCGGGTACAATTCCCGGTCTAGGGCCTATCTTTTCTCTTTAAAAATTAAAAATATTTATAACTCATAAAAAATGACGAATAATTATAAAATTATAAATAATAATATGACGTAAGTCAATAAGATCCTAAATTAAAATTAATGTTCAAAGAACTTCGTTTTAGTGTATTCATCGCAAAAATGGCGGGAGCACACTGGGGCTTTAGGATCTATAAGCGAAAAAGGTTTGTCCTCGACCGGCATGGGCCTTGGATGGCTCAATTGGCAGGGCGATGTCACGGTGAGACAAAGTTTCCGGGTACAATTCCCGGTCGAGGGCATATCTTTTCTCTTTAAAAATTAAAAATATTTATAACTCATAAAAAATGATCAATAATTATAAAATTATAAAAAATAATTTAAGTACGCTTATTGCTTCATGGCTTCAGGAATAATGGCTTTCCCTTCAATACGCGAGTAGTATATGGGGTCCCTTTTCGATGTAAGAAATGATACAATTTGGATTAAGGCAATAAGAAACGGAATTCAAAAAGGGAAAATCTGACTTCGAAGAGTAAAGGAATTTCAGCACGCAATATGAGATGTCAATACAGTAATACTTCCATGGCGAAGATCAAACATATTCCTCAATTCGGAACATCCCGGAAATTCAAACAATTTGTATAAAACGGTATGCATATATTTAAAGTTTACCAAGAGGATTTAATGGTTATTGATTATTAACGTATTTTAATTATTTTTTTTTACTTAACTTAGCGCTTATGAGAAAGTTTCCTTACACAGAAGCAAAATTAATGAGACTATATCTTAACGACAGTATCTTACCCTTTCCTGCCTTAAATGTAATTTCACTGGATTAAACTAAAGGAAAGAGCGTCGCAGAAAGATTGGAAAGTGTATTAAATTATTTTTTCAAAGTTCTTTTTAACTCCAGTTATCGATTTTATGAGTGCTTGGAATCTTAGATCGGAAAATACTTTCGAAACTTATTAATTCATGTTTAAGACATAATGTATTGTCTAAAACCTAAATCGTCATAAAAACACAAAATAAACAGCAATTTATAGATATTGCGTTTTTTGGCCGGAACTCGGTGTACTTGCCTCGGAGGCTGAATAGCTATAAATTCAATAAACATTAGTAAAGAATTATATTACAAAAGTTTATAGTATTTATCATCCAGAAAAAATGGTCCATTTCTAGGTTCCTAAACGTATTAAATAAAACTTTTTTAAAGTTCGATAAAATAAAAACAAACAATGGTTATTGGTCTCTCTAACCATTCCCTCCGTTGTTAATTTACCATCTCATTTTTGTATTAAATATTCCTCTACAATTTAATTTCAGAATATTTTAGGCATCAATGTGAATTATGACTGTGTCTAAGTATATTTATGAGAGCGGAGTGGGTCATTGGTAGAGCACTGAGTTGCCATGCCGAAAAACCTTATTCAAATCACGCTGTTGGCAAGACTTTTTTCAGTCGGAGATGGATCATATGGGATCTAGGAACCTCCTGGGGCTCACCCAGCCTCTATAAAATGATTTTAAAGTAGGGTACCCAAAATAAGGGAGGGAAATCTGGCGGATGAGCGTGATATAGTACAAATCACCTACCTACAGAGCTTTTGTCAATCGGTCTTGAATGGGTTATTGTAACTTAATCTGCAGAGGTGTTTCAAAAGCGCAATACTTCGCTAAAAATCATGATAAAATAACAGAAATTCAATGCCACTTTCATGATTTAGTTTTATCTCTATCATTAAGTCTATAGGGGCCGTTGAATTGTCATTTTTTTTAACTAAGACCAACTAATAATAAAAACATCATTTTTAGAAATTCGAAAATCCTGACATTCAAAGAGAATTCACCTTGAAGTAACCCGATGTTATTAAGGTAAGGATGACTGCGATGAGAAAAGCTAAAGAGGAATTTCGTTCTCGAAAAAAATGCTTTTGAGACTTCTTCAAGGTTTTGTCTTCAAGACCTTAACTCTCACAATTAACTGTGAATTTTTAGTCTTTGAGCATTGTTGCACCATTAAGGAAGCAATTTCTCATTCAGACTTTCTGATTACTTTCTTTCGTTCACAGTTAAGTTATGATTGAAACTACTAATGGATTGAATGAACTAATGGATCATTAGACTTTGTACCGTGTACCATCCTTGTTCAGTGTTTGTACCATAATACAACTTGGACTGTACAACTTTAACTGTACGTCTTCCACTACGTGATAATGACAGTGTTTTCCCGATTATGGCAATTTGATGTATGTCTAGTATATCCAATGATAATTCTACTAAAAAAAGGCCTAAACGAATGTAAAAAAGCATTTCTGAAATATGGTTATTCAATATGGTTCTATAAAACAATGTGAAGTTGACAGGTGATACTCATCAAATCAAATCAATGAACGTAAAATGGAACAAAGGTTTACGACCTGTCAAGCTGCCTCACTTTGCTTTATTAAATCGACAGGTCTCTTCGAGTGACTGATAAATGTCCAAATATTTTTTTTATCGTGCAAAATGTTTAAGTTATTTTTTAAAAATGAAATTTCTAAAACACGTTTACATTTTTTATTTGATCTCGAGTATAAACGTCATGGACCCATTTAAATAAATCGTCTATGTGACAAAATTTATGTTACAAGACTGACAACTAAGAACTCCAAATTAATATATTCCACAAACTAAGAAAGGTTTTAACTGAATGCAGAATAAAACATATCATACTTTTGAATCATAGTTTATCATACAATGTAACCAAAAGTTGTCAATGTACATTAGGTCATGTTTTCTCATTCCGACCACTATGGAACATTCGAATAAAAAATAATTTATGACATTAGTCTTTTAATTATTGTAAAGAAGGAATAGAATTTAAGAAATACTAACTGTATGAATTAACAACAAGATATTTTTAAATCCAGCTTTTTGTTAGTATCATTCAAAAGAAATAGCACCAGAAGAAATAGGAAAGTATTATTTTGAACCTAGAGGTTTTCTCATTATTTTAATGAATTCAAAATTAGCCGTGGAATGTAGTACTACATTAATAAGATTAATATTACAATGACAAGGGTTTTATTGATGAAAAACACTGAAGAGAAATATAGCACGCTTAAATGAAGCCGTCGGATCATCCTCCCCCAGCCTCCGAAATCATTAGAAGAGATCTCATATTTCATTGAGCAGTCAACACCGGGTATCAAGGGGTGTATCAGTAATGAATAAATCATTCACCACCTTCTATGTAAATACTCCTGAACTATTATTCAAAAGTTCATGGAACCATCATGCAATAGTAATTAATTAGTGCTTGTAAACGGTGTTTTTTTAAGCTAGATAGAACTTTAAATTGTAAAAAGTAACACAAAAAATTAAATTTTGATGAAACATTTTTTTTTATTTGTTTCAGTATACTCTGACAAATCATCATGAATAGACTCACGCTTGAACAACGCTACGAAATTATCCAAATTTACTTTGAAAATCAGTCGTCGATTCGCGCAACTTATAGACGACTTCGTCATTTTTATGGCGTACATAATCGTCCATCTGAACAAGCCATTCGTCGAACTGTGGATAGATTTCGTACCACATACTCTCTAGAGGATGCAATAACACCAACACGTCGAAGGAATGTGCGTACTGAAGAGAATATCGCCGCTGTAAACGAAAGTGTGGAAGAAGATCCAAATTTATCGATCCGTCGTCGGTCGCAGGAATTGGGGCTCTGTCCGTCCACTACGTGGAAAATTTTGCGAAAAGATCTCGGCCTACACCCGTATAAGATCCAGCTGGTGCAGGAATTGAAGCCACGAGACCATTATATGCGTCGTTCTTTCGCCGATTGGGCTCTGGAGCAGTTGGCAACTGACCCGTTGTTTTATCGCAAAATTGTGTTCAGCGATGAGGCGCATTTTTGGCTTAACGGGTTTGTTAATAAGCAAAATTGCCGCATATGGAGTGAGACCAATCCACAAGAGACCCTACAGACTCCATTACATCCAGAAAAATGCACCGTTTGGTGCGGATTTCACGCTGGTGGCATCATCGGACCTTATTTCTTCAAAAATGAGGCCGGAGCTCGCGTTACAGTCAATGGAGATCGTTACCGCACCATGATCAATGATTTTTTGTTTGAAAATATGGATGACATTGATCCGGAGGAGATGTGGTTTCAACAGGATGGCGCTACGTGCCATACGGCGAACGCAACCATCGACTTATTGAAATCAAAATTTGGCGATAAGTTGATTTCGAGAAATGGACCTGTCAATTGGCCTCCAAGGTCGTGCGATTTGACACCTCTCGATTATTTCCTGTGGGGCTACGTGAAGTAAAGAAACCAGCAACAATTGACGCCTTGGAGGACAGCATTGTTCGTGTTATTCGTGACATACGGCCAGCAGTGCTCGAAAAAGTGGCCCAAAATTGGACGTCCAGAATGCGCTTCGTCAAGAACAGCCGCGGTGCCCATATGCCCGAAATCATTTTCAAATGTTAATGTCACGTATTGATCTTTCGAATAAAAAAAAATTTTGATTACAATTTAATTTTTTGTGTTATTTTTTACAATTTCAAGTTCTATCGGGCTTAAAAAAACACCCTTTATTAGAGCAGTGGCGAATTGAACATATTAAAAGGTCTGGAATCAGAAGCAGAGGCAAGGAGAGCAAAAAGGAAACGCCATCCTTTGCGTTTTTTTGTTTACATCTTGAAAACTTTTATTCACATTAAAAGATACTTTATATATAGCTAAGTGGTTAGTCTGTGTTCAAAGAGCCCTATAGAATTTATGTGCCTATGTTTCGACTTAACCTTTGAGCCATTATCAGGATAGAGTGTGGTAGAATCTAAGAATATATCAAGATCTACAATGTTAAATATGGCAGCATACATCGACGGCTCAAAAAGTGATTCTGAATCATATTAAAATTTGCTTTTACCGATGCAATTATCATTGATATAAGTGATAATTGAACAATATATTAAAAAAATAACTTAGGTTAACAGGTACTTCTAAAGTCTGTCTGAATAGATATATTTCTCAGTTTAGGAATGAGTAAAAATAGTTAAGGGTTTTAAAACGAAGTATTACAATATATATTACTTCTGATACGTTCAATGCATCTAAGATTTAATATTTCATTTCCATTGCTTTCAATAACAAATATTTTTTTTTTTTTAAATGGGTAATGTACAAATTCCAGGGATCATGGTTTAACCAAACGAGTGCACTACTATTGTTATACCTGACCCCAATTCTTCACAAATGCCAATATACACCAAATAGTTAAACTTTAACTTTCTGCGGTTGCCCGCTTTGTATCCAGAGATGAATATTGTTATGTGTATACGGTGAAGATTAGTAGGCCACAGTCAAACGGGCCAAAGTGGATTCAGAAATATTCATTATTCGCGGAAATGTTAAACTTGAATGAATATATTTCTCTTACAGCGTACAGGAAGGAAACAATGAAGTGTTAAGATAGCACGGTTTCAAATTTCATTTGTATTTAATTAGAGAATAGAAACAATAGAGTTCGTTTGGTGTCACTGAGGAAATCCTGAAGGGTAAGATTCAGGTAAAGGAATCATGTTGATAAGGAATTCCATTAAGAATAACTAACTTGTGACTGTTTCAGGAGCAGAACAAAATGTTATATAATTTCATGGGAACTGGTTTTTACAAAATGTATTCTAAATTTGAATGTTTAAATATTATTTCAAATAGGGGACAAATTATTTTTCATTTGTTTTCTTGATTTTTATTTAATATATTTTTTATTATTACTCATAAAAATTTAAAAAAATTCTGTACCACTACGATCCATGTACAGGCTTGGATTCAGTTAGTACTTGAGGCTGTACTATTTCTAGGAATACGGTTCTGATGAGGGACGAGCCCGAGATGAAGCTAAGATGTCCCCCCTTTATAGAGGCTGGGTGAGCGCAAGGAGGTTGTCAAGATCCCAAATGATCTAACCCGAGCAGTTAACAGATTGTAAAAATCACCTGCTATGGACGGATTTTAACCAGGGGCCTTCGGCTCGGTTACTCAACGCTCTATAACTAAGCTAAATAATTAATTGTATGCGTTTCAAGTAAATTTAAACTCGATATTGATTTACTTGTGCAAATTAGGTTTATAGAGGGCAAATTTAGCTTTATTGCATTGGCTTACACTTGGCATGCATAACTTGCCCAACTAATATGGCCATATCATGACAAATAGATAAAAATTAAAAACAATTGGACTACTAATAATAAAATAACGTGACGGCCACTAAGAGAGAAAGACGGGCGCAAGGGATTAACGTCTTAATCCCTTTGGCGGAAGAGATTAAGATTGGATTAGAACCATCTCGAAGATCCTCGAACGGTTCGTCTAGAAGCTTCGACCTTGACATAAATACTCCCACGCCGCGAAGCGCAGTATTAAACCAGGCGGTGTGATGAACAAGTGAATCAGTAATAAATGAGTTAGTGTGATAAACTAGTCTGTGGTAAACCGGCCAGTGTAATAAGTGTATCAGTGAACTGTGACAGTCTTGTGAGTGTAATAAACCGTTTCTGCCTATTACTGTGTGTCAGTTTGTTGTATCTGAAGATTCTTACGGCCGGTGGACTTTGATTAGTGAACTGTAAGTGTTAATTTGTAGTTAAAAGCTCTAGCGTAATTATATTGTATTTGTACAAGTTTATGTAAATAGTTAAGCTATTCCGTATTAGTAATATCTTATATTATTTTAGTAATTAAATAGGCCTAAGTATAATAAATATTTAGAATATTGTTATTGTAAATTTATATTAGTCTAATAATTTAATTGTTTGTAACCTCATTGTATTCTTTTTGTCACATTGTTAATAAATATTAGTATCTTGAATTTAGGAGTAGTTTAATTCATTTTAACACCCAGTAGCCTGTAACAATAATAATGACATTATCAATTTAAAATTAACATGAAATGGATATGTGAAGAATATCCTTTGTAAAAATAAATCATGAGGATTATTCATGAAGTTTTTTTTTTATATTAATTACGCATGCCTCTCACAATAGATATTCACTTCGATCACTCATTGGTTCGCTCATTCCCTAACAGATGCTTGACTCATTGAGTATATTGCTTGGAAAAAGACTCGTACAAGGCAGGAAAAGAGCCGCAATACTAAAAGATTTGTGAGCGTTTAGGGCATGAATAAAAGGCAAGGTAGGAAATGCACGTGAGTTTCTCTATTTAATATAGAAAGAAGAAACATTATATAAAGGAAATATCTTACTTACATATTAGTACGTAAGCAGGATGAATCTTTTATTTTGTGCAGTGGAACTTACTGAAATTTTTAAAATATTTGTACATCTTATTCCATAAATTAAAAATGAACTCTGTATGTTTCTATTTAAAAAAGCATACACAACAATAAAGCAAACAAAATAAAACGCTTGAATTCATTGTAATATTTTAATTAAATATTGTAGTAATTGAATTGTAAAATATTCGCTATTATTATGGGACTGACGGTCAGCATATTGACGAAAGCGTTAACAACCAATCACCGATTAATAAATTGGTCCTTGTTGAAGCAATCACTTTCAGAGGTGTCTAATGAATTCGATCTCTTGCTTAGTAATGACCAAGTGATTGCGGATGATTGCAAGTCAATACAAATAATGCATTTACTTTGAACTTACACGTTGGCGTTAATCAGTAAAACCAGGCCAAAATGTCAACATAATAACTGCAACACCCCATACTAGTAACCCTACTAATTAAAATATTCTAATTAAAAGAACAAATATTAAAAAATCTTGAAATGGTAAGAAAGGCAAATCCAGTCATAGTTTTCTTCACACTGCTTTTGGACTCAAGGCCAAAAACTAGAAATAGTACATATGATCTGTACATTGCTCAATTTAAAAAAAATTTTAAATAACTATTTACAATGTTTTTTTAGAAAGTATAATAATACTTGACTCGTCCAATTATCTTCAGGTTTTATTTTATAATTTGAAATAAATATAAATGGCTTTTAATCCACTATTATTCTATTTGGTCAATTATTATATATATTGACTAAATTAAGAAGTGCTTAACACCGAGTATTGTGCCTGTGATGAACTGAATGTGAGTGAATCCGACGAAATATAGCCAAGAAAATCGGCCAGAAATTTTGTTTTATCGTTTCTGTGATTGGTGTAACGAATTATTGAAAGTACCAGATAGCGTATCTGAAACAGAGTTTTTTCTTTTCCCCAAAGATTTTAAAAATAAATAATAACATTCGTACAAAATAAATTGTAACCTCGTAAATCTGAACATGAAGCTGCTGCCAATGCAAATTCAACACCACGTTTGCTTATTTAGCGCTCAGAAAATTTTGTATTCAGATTTGAAAGGTAAAAAATTAAATATAGTGCGCATATGACGCAGCTATTACTTCGCTCTTCTTTTAAATTAAATTGTAAATGGTTATAATTGCTTGTTAAGGAAAGCCCACTTATTTTTTAAGGAAACACTTATAATTAATTAAATGTTTATATTTAAAACCATTTAATTATATATTGATATCAGGAAGCTGACAAAAATAGTTTTCTTTTAAATGGGGAAACAGTGTAAAACTGATAATACGATTTATTTGCCACTCGTACTAAGTCGTATTGTAGGTTGTATCTTTATGTTAGTGAAATAATCGATCAAATATCCTATAATATACCTACCTTAAATATGTACGTAATTTCAGTTTATTGAGACTTCTTTCACTAGGAGAATATTAAAAGCGTTAATAGTTAATTAGTAAAAGCGTTAATAGTAAAAGAAAACAGACTTCAAATGCTTCAAGGTGGCAATACTTTCTAGCATTAAATATCTCAAATATAGATAATAAATCGAAAGTTAAAAAGAATAATAATATCCATTTGACATCGATCATTTATTTAGTTTATTTAGACATAACTTAATAATCAGATTGTGATGAGGAAGATTTTATTTAGTCGACAATTTTTATTCATTTGTTCCAAAAAAGCTTTTACAGGATTTGTGCAATTATTAATTTTGCCTCCAATAATTTTGTTTTGGAGATCTTTTAAATTCTCGTATATTTTCGTTGTTGGTCATTCTCATTGATCTTTTCTCTTTTTTTTTATGTTGACTTGCGTAGGGAGGTATCTTGTCATCAAAGAAATGTAATAGTATCTATGAGTAACTTAAAAAGGAAAATTATTATTGTCAAAACAGAGATCTGTCATACGGATGGAGGAATTATGTTGACATGCTTATGTTGCCTCGCGACTGTCTGTTATGCCTCCCTGAGCATCTAATTAGAAATTCAAATGGTGCACGTGCACAATAGACTGGGGATGATGAATTCACTTAGCGGTGGGTAAGCTTAGCATCATTTATCCACGATCTAGTTTAAGCCATTCCCAGGGAATGTCTTCGCTAGGCATTAATTATTTCTTCTGCTTGACGGTAAATGGAAACTTCCAATGACAAATTTGGATATAATTATTCTATCTGCTATAAGATCGTCCCTAACAATATGAGGGTAAAAGTAAGCCTCAGTCGTTCAGTTTATTGAAGAGAGAAAGCAATAAAGAGAAAAAGTTTTGACCTGCCGTCTGCAGTACGGCTAGCCCCTGGTGGTGTAACAAAATTCTCTCAGAATTGTGTTTATTATTTTTTATTTAATTTAAATTTAATATTAGCTGTTGATGAAATACAAATGTTTACAAGTATTTATAATTGTCGTTTACATGGAAAATAGCTTTCCTTCATCAATTTCGGATACAATATGTTTTAGAAAACATAAGATACGCCAAAACTATTACTCCTTTATAACTCAATTTTGTGCACTCTTTTATAAAAATATTTTTTAAAAAAGCAACCACTAACATTTATTTTAAAATAATTTCTTTAACATTTTTTTAATTAAATTTTTTTTACGTTGATCATCAGGAGAAAAATTAGTTGACAATATGAGGCCTTATGGTAATGAAATGTGACTTACAATTTGTGTGATGTATACTCAATTAGCACCTCAGCATAGCTTCTGGTGAGTGACAATCTTGAAACCTCTGGACGTCCTCACAGGAATAGCGGCTTGAAAGCGGATTACTAGGCGGCAGTGTGCGATGATCTTAGCTGCGAAGGGCTGATAGAACTAGTCCGCTCGGCGATCTAATAGCAAGTGAAGTGACTCAATAGCGTCGCTCTCCCCTCTCCCTAATTTTGGCGGTACAGTATTTCCGATTCAAGAGGCAAGGATTGGTTGGTTCCATCTGGCGGGTAGTCCAGGTTCGCGACTAAACATTAAAAAAAAAAAGAATTGTACGGCAAATACGCTTGCGCCTGCTTGTGTTACAAGTCTCATCACCTGATGGAAGGTTAAGGAGGAATGAATATTCCGAACATCACCTAAATAAAAAAAAGAAGGTATTTTTATTACGGATTAAGTCACTAATTAATTGCATTAGCAATGAGCCAAGATCTTTAATATCCCGAATCGGGAGCAGATAAAAGCGCCTGGGACTTTCTATGAGTTTGCACCGTCTTTAGCCCACCTAAATTAATTTTATCCCACGAAATATCGGCTCATCCAAGTTTAATAATAATTATATCGCTTCGCCAAAAGGTCTTCTACTAATTATTTAGCTAATCTTTGGTAATTAAATTATAAATTGATTTATAGACGAGAGAGAAAAACATGGAACACTAGGTAAAGAAGTAGTTGAATGCTCCTAATGGAACTATGATTTTGTGATATAGAATAAAATTTATCTTTTTCTGGCTCTGTCAGCATAATAGTGGTTTACTGCAGGTTACACTACAAAGTCAAGATACCTATTTGAGCCATCAGTGGCATTTTCGAAGCACGTCATAATCCAAATTTTCTAACAATGCTTGTTATCCTATTAATTTAAATCATTATTATGTTTGGTTGTGATTCAGAAGCAATCCTGACAATTGAAGAAAATGAAAGCAACCGAATAAATTAAATAAAAATATTACCTTACCTTGCTTTGTCAGAAGATCATTACCAAATTAAAAGAAAAGGGCTATAACCCGAGCGGAGCATGCAGAGAAAGAAAACGCAAAATGGTGGGTTGAATTTGACTCTCATTTACCCACTATCAATAAGTTAAGGCATTGTAATTTTGAATCCATATCAGTTAAGAAAGTTGGTAAAAATTTAGCTAATGGAGTAATAATGGATATTAACAGGCTATGGCCTCTTTTGTTTCAATTAATGGACCTTTATGTGCTTAATGGGTAAAATTCTTAAAAGTTCAAACCTTAAAGCTTGGCATGATGGATTGTGATCGGGCGATATGAGTTATTACTACCTGTTGCATTAAAGATGACACAAAGAGCCTGTTTAGATCTTTTCAGTAGATCACAATACAAAAATAAGAAAAAATCGAAATAGTGTTCAAATAAAAATATAATTCTTAGTAATGTTTTTATTGATAACGATGATGATTAAATACAAGTAAATCTGCTGTATGAACAAAGGACATGACTAAAAAAAACCACTTGTGGAGAAATTATCCATCCAAAGTTCCATAGTAGAAGGCCTCGAGGCCATCTTCTTTTCAGACACCTCGGAGGGTTATATATTCTAGTGTGTATGGAGCTTTTCATGGAAGAATAGGTATCTAGTTTGGGCCAAATCAGCAACATATGGGATATTAAGATCGTGATGGATGAGATAATTTGTGACATAATAAGGAGCATTGAGGATTTTACGAAGGATTTTGGATTGTAAGCATTGGATACGAGATGAATTAAATGGTTTAGTAGAGCCCCAAAGCTCAACTCCGTATGTCCAAATAGGTCGGATAACTGTCATGTAAATGAGTCTTTTGTAATTAATTGGGAGCTTAGAACGTTTGTCCAGTAAATGTTGAAGTAGACGAAAACGTCGAGCAGTTTTTTGTCTTTTCAGTCTTGTATAAGGATTTCATGTGAGACGTTAGTCCAGATGGAGTCCTAGTACGTAATTTTAAATTTGTTTTAAATAATTTCATATTTCGGTATTCTCTAATTATTTCAGTATGTTTAATGATTGTTGTAATAGTAGTTAGTTTATTCTTAAACATGTAAGAATTGATATAGATGTTCACCAATAACAATAGTATGTTATTCCCTAAGATGATTAAGAAATTGTAGAGTTGGGGAGAAAGAGATGGTGGCATTTTCCTAAAATCAATGAGGCCTAGTTTATGGCAAGTTGACTAGGCCCACGGGGCGTTATGGTTAAACCACCACACACGACTTTTATACATTTATTAACCGTGATAGGCATTCTGTATATAATGGATATTACAGATCTAAAGCTAGGGAGGCGACTTACGCCGGCATCACTGAAGACCTGATATTGCTTGAAGATTTTTATCTGCCTATTTCTGTCATTCATAATTCCTCAGGATTTTATAATTGGTTGCATCAATAAACTAAATAAATGTGTTTAAAATTGCAAATTATTCTGGTAAACACTTTAATACAAAATATAATTTAAAAATTTAAGATAGTTAAAGTACACTGGAGGAGCTCCTTCTGGCCTGTAGCATTAGACATCAGAGATCCCTTTGAAAGCAGATTCCCAGTGGTTAGTTCACTCCAATGATTTCGGATACAGGTGATGCCATGATTAATTGAAAGCGACAAGTAGAGCATCCAATTAGCTTTCAGTTCGTCCTTCATCAGCGATCGTCTGCGTTGCTAATTATAATAAAAATATATCATAATTATCCATAAAGTAAGAATATATAAATATCGTAAATGGTGGGAAAAAAAATAGTTTTTACTCTGCAGATATTTTCAGAATTTTGATTTCAGATTAAAAGTACTAAGACGTTCAAAAATTCTTATTTCTTGTACATTTCAGATAAAAAGGAATGATATATCACTGAATAAGGTAAATAATGTAATAAATAAATTGATGTGGGTCACAAGATCCCTTGATGGATATTTATTCTAAAAATAAAAAAATGTTTTGTATTCAAACAAAAAGTCATCAATATTTCTAATGAACTAATTATTGTATTAAATGTTTAATTTGAAAAGAAAAGATATGGCCAGGACCGGGATTCGAATCCGGGTATTTCACCTCTCCGTGGTGACGCCTCAACCATCTCGGCCACCCTGGCACGTTTCTCGGCCAGCCTTAATTCTTTTCACCAATCCTATATCTCCGTGTTCTCGCAATTTGCGATGTTATGCTTAGTGCCACCACAGTCTGCTATTGAACCACGTGCCTCAGCAGTTAGATAAAACAGTCCCCTGGTTAGCCATTTTTTCCCTCTTTTAAGAGTTTTAATTACAAATATTTGTTTAAAAGAATTTATCGTTAAGTATGTAGTCACATTTGTTTCGTTAATGTGATAAGTTTAGATGATTTTGTTTTATTCAATTTACATGTAAAAATGACAGTCCCCTGTCATTTAATAGCACAGGGGGACTGTTTTCTTTAGGTTTTGTCGTCTGACATGCCAGATTGCGCATCTATGATCAAAATCATTAACAATA
This sequence comes from Arma custos, assembly GCA_037127475.1. NCBI lineage: Eukaryota > Metazoa > Arthropoda > Insecta > Hemiptera > Pentatomidae > Arma > Arma custos. The sequence goes on along the minus strand of CM073759.1, from coordinate 46,053,265 downwards.
TCGTCTCTTTCTTAGGTAGTATCCCCAAATTCCATCTCAAAAGAATCCAGCCAAAACAAGAGAAGAAATATTAGAACAAAAACGTATAGCTTAACGTTTAAGAGATCAGCAACTTAAAAATGACCCAAAAAAAAAGAAGAAATGAAAGAAAAAGAAAGAAATACCAAAAGAAAAAAGAAAAAGGCACAAGAAAATTAGTTAAGGATATGAATCGTATACACGAGGAGAATGTTAATTGAACAATTAAATAAATTATAATGAACTAATTATTTATTTGAAAATATAACAAAAAATTACCCGGTTGAATAACGAAATAGTTTCACAAATTTTAGACAGTGTAGAAAGAAAAACTATAACAAAATATTTAAGAATAATAACAATAATAAAGGCTTAGCAAGCCCGAAGGCTCGATGCCGATGCCTCCTATCTCTGCTTGCCAACTTCTATCTACGGTCTTCTCCCCAAACCGTAGTCAAGTTGATATTTTTATAGAACTTTTTCAAGCGTGTTTCAGATCATGGAGTAAAATGAAACGAACAAATGATTAAATCTATATTTTTCATTGCTTTCTAATTTAAGAACTTAATTTTTTTTTAAAGTTATAAAATGAAATTCTCGGGGCTAAGTTCAAGCTACCGAGTGGGTTCGCGGGTGGTGGATAGCGGGACGGCCTGCCAGGTCAGCAGGTCAGCTGTGAATATATTGAATAAGCAGCCCTGAACCACGAATGGCAGCGCTATCAGGGTGGGAGAGAGAGGTTGGTGGCGCGACCACTCTCACAAGTACCCCAGGAGCCCAATGACGACGCTGTGACGAGGTGAGTATGCTCTGCCTCTAAATAAGTGCAGTCTCCCCTGCAGAGCGGGAGATGCCCGGGCAGATAGGGCCCGTAAGTCAGGGATGGCAGCCGGTCTAAGGGAAGGTGACCCCGACAGAAACCCCTGGTCCTCCAGGTTGGGAGTTTCTATCAGGCCAGCGCCCTGTTAGTGAAAAAAAATCAACCAGCTAAAATAAGTCAGAGAAAAGAAAAGCCGGACGGAAATATTGGTAAACGGACTTGGAAACGGAAATGGACATTACAAATCGGAACTTGGAATGTGCAGAGTCTTACAAATAATAAAGCAGAGGTGTTCGTGGTAATAGAAAAGTCAAAACTCGACATCGTTGTTTTGACAGAAACAAAGGTGAATGGGAGAGGTCACAAAAGGATTGGTATTTTGGTTCACATTTGGAGTGGAGTGGGTAAGGGTGAGCGGGCTAAGGCTGTTGTCTCCATTGTGATCCGGTGAAAACACAGAAGATGCGTTAGCTTTTATGAAATGATCTTGGATAAGATGATATGATTGGAGGTGAAAATATTTGGCTACAATGTTTCAAACTGTGGAAAATAAAGCAGATGGCATCGAAGCTGGCCAAATCCCTCCAAAAGAATGGACATAGATGGAATAGAAGATGGAATAGATAGGAGATGGAAATAGAAGAAATGGTGGGCAAGAAAAAAGGGATCTTCAATAAATGGTTATGTAGGGGAAGCCAAGGAGATTGGAGAAAATGCTGAAGCCTTAACACACACGTAAAGCGCACTTTCGCAGAAAACAAGAACAAAGCATGGGAAGCCTGTTGCAGGAGGAATGATAATACCCTGGGCTACAATAAGATACGCGAATCATGGTGAGTACTGAAGGCGCTCAGGACTAAAGGGAAGGGAAATGTGATTCCTCTGATAGATGAGAAGGCCTGGGTGGACCATTACGAGAAACTGCTCACTGAAAAAAGGCCAGAATGGTCCGGTTCATATCCAACTGAGAATCATGCACTAGGAAATATTATTGTACAAGAAAATGAAGTTCTTGTTGCACACAGAAATGCAAAATGTGGAAAAACTGGAGGACCTGGAGGTATTTCAGTAGAGCTGTTAAAGACTGGGAGGGAGCCCTTACAAAGCTTGTAAATCTTGCAAGGGCTCCCTTGCTGGCAAGAGTTACCAAAGGACTTTAAGACAGGATTCTTACACTTTTACATAGCAAAGGAGACAGGAAGGTATGCTGAAATTATAGAGGTATTTCTGTCCACATTTCGGTATCAAAAATAGTGGGCAGAACTCTGAAGCGAAAAATATAAGAGCAGTTTGTCACCCCAGAGGAACAGTTTGGTTTCACTGCAGCCAGGTCTTGTACAGATAGCATAATTATCCTAAGGCAGCTCATAGAAAAGCGGATAGAGAAAGGAAGAGCTGTACATATAGCTTTCATAGACCTAGAACTGGCATATGACAGTGTGCCAAGGCATAAGATATGGAAATCCCTTTACAGTGTGATGCCTTAATAATTGCCGGGAGATGTCTTTACAGCGAAGACGAGTACAGATAGAAGCTCGGCTCTTGCTTATCTGAATCTTTTTCTGCAACCAAGGGTCTTAAGCAGGAATGCAGTATGTCCCCAACCTTGTTTAAAATTTATGTACAACAGGCAGTAAAGGAGTGAAGCGCGCGTTGGAGAGGAAAGGGCATAGACATAGACGGAAATATGCTTTTCTCTCTTTTCTTTGCCGATGACCGGCAGTGGTCACATATAACAGAGATGATCTGGAAGAAGCGCTGATGGTCCTGGAAAAAGAATGCAGCCTATAGGGTGTACGAATAAATTTTGAAAAGACCGAATACCTGGCAGCATTCACAGTCATCTCAACGGACAACAAAAAGCGTATTTTTAGAAGTATTGTTAATCCCGCCCTCAGCTACGCCTCAGAGACCTGGACACAACCCGGGACTCTATTCCAGATTACAAGATGCAGAGATGGACTTTTGGAGGAGATACCTGAGGATCACCCGCCTGGATAGAGTCAGAAATGAAGATGTAAGACACAGGCTGGGCGTGACCGAAGGAGAGGATTGGAAGGAACAGGCTTCGATGGTACGGGCGCTGTCAGCGGATGTCAGAACGTAGGTGGCCGAATAGGCTTTTGCTGTGGGAACAGCCAGGCGGACGAAGAAGAGAGGAATACCCCGAACCCGGTGGAAGTACTGTGTGGAGGAGGAGACGGCCGGCAGGAGACTTGAGGAAGATGACTGGTGGAATAGAGAAAAGTGGAGGGACGCTCTTACTTAACCAGACAACCCATTGAGGGAAAAAACCTGCAAAAGTAAAGCAAGTTTAATGAAATGTACAACTGTATAACTGAATACATCAAGTAAATATAATGAATGTATACATTGGCACGAAGAGGCAAGCAGAGAAACTACCCAGTGGTAGTACTAAAATAAAAAGTTTAATTTAGAAGATCATGAGACCATCTTCTTTTCAGACGCCTTGGAGGATTATCAGGAATTAAAGAGTTTGCTAGATTTGAAACAAGAGGGTTTGAGTGGGAATGAAGTTTGTCATGAAAATATTGATATGGGGTTAGGGCCAAATCAGCAACAAATGGGACATTAAGGTCATTATGGATTACTTTAAGAACAATATTTATAATAAATAATATGTATGTTTGCAATAATCTTTTTATTTTTAAAATCCTCATTCGCTTTAGTTTACCTTCAGATGAATAACAAAAATTATTTTATATGTTTTCCTTCGTAATGAAAATTCAGATGAGGAGGTAATGAAGTTCAAAACAGTCAGTGGCTATATAACCGAAAGAGAGTTGTATATTTTTTATAACAAATTTCAACTAGCTAAAAAAAGTGATTTTTATCAGTGCTTCATTGCCTTCTAAGATAAAAATATTTTATTTTAGAACAGACATTCATTGCTCTAAACTGCTGTAGTAGAGTTTTGAATTTTAATTTGATTTTTGTGATCTGCCTTTTATTTGCACTATAACTTAGGGAAACTAAAAGGGCAACTATAACATAAACTGAGAAGATGTAAAGACTCAAATAAAATCTTCTTTTTTGTTACTAAAATAATAGAAATTTCCAGTTTTCATCATCGATAATGAAACTGTTTACTAGCCACATAAAGGTTGATTATGTTCCTAGTAAAAGCAAGAATAGCTGCCGTGAATAGACTTGATTAAAGACGAAGTTTTTGATTTCATTAAAAAAAAAAGCAATATGTTATTCGGAAAATGTCACGTAAAAATTAAATTATAATTTTCACAATGTATGAAGGTACACAAATTATTTTATTTTTAATTTGTTTTTCTCATCCTTCATATTTATTTACACAATTAAAATGTTTAAGAACTAAACCTAATGCAATACTTCCAATAAAGGTTTTAAAGATAAGGGTGTTTCTCCACTAAATGGAAAATCGTTGTCCTAAGCAAATTTTATATAATAAATTTTAATATTTCTCATTTTTTGTATTAATATTAACAAAGTATTAGGTATTCTTCACACGCCTCACCCTTATTTAGTAATTTAATAACGTAATATTTATTTAAATCAACCTCAATCACCTCAAATCATAGTATCCTGGTAAGTCCCTTTTCCCAAATTACAAGTCTTGTGACCAATATTATTTTGTTTGCTGTTGATACTAAATAAAATGTATTAAAATACTTTTAAAAAAACAGTCAGCATCTTTATAAATCACAATTATATACTTACAATAAAAATTTAATAAAAAAAATCTCGACGTGAATGCTATCCTCAAATTTTTTAAACAGTCCCCTGATAAAATTTGAAAACCGCGCCAAATTTTGTATTAGCGCGAAACGTTAACATCGTGAAATAGAGCGCAGTCAGTGTGAAGTGTATAGATGGGTGGGCAGTTCTATTTTCTTAGTGACACCACAATCTGCTAGTGAACTACGAGCCTCGGCCGATGGATAAAACAGTCCCCTGGTTAGCCATTTTTTTCCTATTTTAAGAGTTTTAATTACAAATATTTGTTTAAAAGAATTTATTATTAAGTATGTAGCCACATTTGTTTCGTTAATGTGATAAGTTTAGATGATTTTGTTTTATTCAATTTACATGTAAAAATGACAGTCCCCTGTCATTTAATAGCACAGGGGGACTGTTTTCTTTAGGTTTTATCAAGTCTGACATGCCAGATTAAGCATCTATGATCATTAACAATATCGTCTCTTTCTTAGGTAGTATCTCCAAATTCCATCCCAAAATAAGCCAGCCAAAACAAGAGAAGAAATATTAGAACAAAAACGTATAGCTAAACGTTTAAAATATCAGCGACTTAAAAATGACCCAAATAAAAGAAGAAATGAAAGAAAAAGAAAGAAATACCAAAAGAAAAAGGTACAAGAACATTAGTTAAGGATATGAATCGTCGCGAGCATAAGGCAGTAAAAAAAACTTGGAAAGAGCATTGTACTAAGTATCGCGCAAAGAAAAAAAACTTGATCATCGGCCGCAACAAGAAAAGAAGAGGATAAGAAAAAACGTGAGAAGATACTGAAAGAAAAAGACCATAAGATTCAGGAATACAAACAGAAATCGGAAAAGTACAAAAAGAGGTTACAGCGGTTGAAAAAAAAGTTAGTAATAATAATCAAAATTTTGTGAGCGACGGACCAGTACCACAGTATCGAAACAAAACGATGTTTCATATTTTAGCTTCAAGGATTCACGTATACGTGGAACTTTTCAGAGAGTGGCCATGGCAAGAGTACCGTAGATGGTGTGGGTGCTACGCGCAAAAGAACTGCAGATGCCATCGTTGCTACAGGAGGTGACATTGATTGTTTCAATTCATTTATAGATTTAGTGCAAAAAAGATGTCCTGCTATTACAATCTTTGCAATTGAAGATGATGTAATAAACATATGTCTAACGATATTCAGAAAGACTTTTCAAAAATTGAAAAGTTTCAATGGTACTCTTAAAATACATCAGATTAAGGGTAAAATATCTAGATGTCCTTTGGGATTGCCGCAAGGCACTAAAAAACTTATGAAAACTTTAAGCTGTTCTTGTGAAGAAGAATGCCAGCATTTTAACCAAGGGGTTATGAACTACCAAGTGAAAAAATGCGCATCGGGGACATTTACACAGACTCCGAAGACGGAACCAGGCTAGCGCATTCCTCACTGAATAATAACATTATTACAGAAACCAACATTTCACAACCGTGTGACAATTTTAATACTCATATCGAGAATATTGCAGGGCCTAGTATTAGCCAACAGCAATACAACAATGGTGATTACGTTTTAGTCAGATTCAGCGTCAGAAACACGGAATATCGTTATGCTGCTGTTATTAATAAAGTAGATGATAATGATAGTGAACTAACATTCACTTTTATAAAAATTTGTGATGATAAAGTCCACACGCGTTCAGAATGGATGAAGATGATATTTCTGATGCCAGTTTTGGCCAAATACTGCAGAAGTTACCACAGCCAAATCTTATTCCAAAAGGGAGAAGATTATTTTATTATTTTCCAATATCCGTTTCTGTTTTTGAGAAATTAGTTAATTTTAATTGTTATTCCTGAAGTTAAAGCTGACTTTCTGTATCACGTGGTGAAACTAATTATTACTAATTACTTTTAAAGTACAAATGTTACAAAATATGTTTCAACAACTTAGAATGTTGATTGCGATAATTAGTTAGTAGAGTTTCTATTTCCTTTTTATTATTTCATTTTTTCATCATTAAAAAGACTGACTTTAGTGTCATACAATTCGTATCTTAAAAATTAAAAAAAATTGATTACTCTCATACTTAAATACTTGTTCTTATTCATAAAAACCCTGTGCGTTCACAACAGTCCCCTGTCACGATTTTGGATAAAATCGTCTAGAACTCAAAAACCAGGACGAAAATAATTGGGCTTTTCAAAGAGATATATTTAATTTAATAATGTCCTTCATTTTATTAACAATCATTCTCAACATTTCATAAAATTTGCTTGGGACAGTCTTGTATGGGCAAGTTTCCAATAGCAGAGAAACGCCCTTATAACAATGTACTATTTATGAAAAGCGCCGTTAATCATGACAAATTTCGATATTCATGCTTTATTTAACTTAGTTCACCGTGACACGTACATCATAACAAGTAGATTTGAAGCCTAATAGATACTTTATCAGGTAATCTTTAATTTTTCGATTTTTAATGTTTCTTACATATTAAAAGATGTCCGACAAATGATCAAACATTTAACTTCAACAAACATTTAATTCCTGTATCTATCTTTTTTTTAATTAAAAAAGATAAAAAAATAGAAATAATTGTTAAACAAAAAAAATATTGAAAGGACAAAGAAGTCAGTACTATATTTTTTATTTACATTTGTAAATATCTGAAAGTTATAAAGTGTGAAAAATATTGAACGGTGAAAATAATGAGTAATGGCCAGTGGGTGAATAATAAATAATAAAGCCCACCAATAAATTTTTCCAGAAATTAAAGGAAAGTGACAAAAACAAATGATTTATCATTTCATTTTATTTCATAATATTTTATTTTAAATAAAAGCAATTATTAAATTGAGCCTATCTCCAATTGCATATACATCTTCATGGTAGGTTTATAAGTATTTATAAGTTATGCATAATGAATGATTCAGCTTATCTATTGTGTATATCTAGTGTATCTAATATTATCTAGTGTATATCTACACTAGATATTATTAGGTATTGTCAAATTCATACAGCTAGAATTACTATTCCTAATCATATAATTAATATATGTTGGAATATGTAATGCTTTAACATCGCAGAATAAAAACCAAAAATATTCTTTTTGTTTCCTTCTAGGTTCTCGCAGTGTAAAATATTGTTTACTAAATTAATATATTAAATTTGTTATATAATATTTTCCTTTTAATACACACTGCATATATTTATTAAGTTTATTTTTTCCATAAATGTTATTTTTTAGTTGTAAGACTTTCTTAGAGGGTAGAAAATATGAGGCCTTGAGGGACAGGTTTCCCCATCCGTCTGCCGGCGGATGCTTCACTCTATGACTCTTCACTTCCATTCTGGTCACACCGGCCTTTAAGATGTTCATCCATCTTCAGGGCCATCTTCATCCTTAAAAAAAAACCTCCTCTAAAAGTCTTCATATATCCTTTGCATGGACGTCAAACATTCTAGGGAAAACGGCATCATTTTGGTAGAAATTGGATGAAAGGGAAGAAAATGAACGATTTGTTATTTAATTTTTATTTCATTCCTTTTTTCTATAAATGATTACAGTATTATATGGGTAAATTTCCTGCACCATAATCATAAAATTATTAAAACAAAGAGTATTTTTTTTCTTTTTAAAAATTTAACTATTGTGAAGAAGAAATTGGTCTGAATGGGGGTCAAAATATTTAACAGCTATAGAATGAAAATTTTTAATGATATATTAAACCAACATTTCGACAAATATTGGTAGTCTTCTATCTATATTACTAAGATACCGAACAGGAAATAAAAATAGGAATACATTTTCGGTGTCACCTGTGGTCTATGCCAAAGATGGCAGGTTCACTGCCCGGCAGTTGGATTTTCAAAGGGGAAAAAATTTTTAGTTATCCTGTCCTCGGGAGGAAAGTAAAAGGGGGTCCCGAGACTGTCCGATGTTAGGTACTCGATAAAAACCCTATCCTAAATAGGACTGGAGGGGCAAAATTTAGGAATCCTACTGTAATATCGTTCGATTAGTCATTACAGAATAAAGTGACGTTAAATAAATAAAAAAATATGTTTTCTCCTCCATCTATTTTATAAAGCCAACAAATACAAACTCTATTCAAGTATGTAGGTTACACTACATTTAAAACTAATACATATATTTGAACATACAGATAAATAAATATGATCTTATTTATCATTACTAAAATAGTAATTAAAAAAAATATATTACTTGTTTTTTTCCCTTTCAAGTAACACTTTGAAAGAACCGTTGTTGTTTTTTTTGGCACACTGCATAATACAGTATACAATGTTCCTTTTAATTACTTTTTACAATGTGAATTAATAACATATGTGATAATTAAAATATATACAAAAACATCATAACTTATACCCTGTGAAATTCATAAAAATTATAAAAATGGTTATCTATGTTTTACAATGCATATATATTCTTAAATCGATGTCAACTTTTCAAAATCCATACTTCATATTTGATTGCAAACATACTACATATTACAGTTAATAAATTTACTTAAATCCGGCCAAAATGCTTTATATAGTTTGTGTTCAAATACTGGTCCATATTTCCCTCTTAATATTATAGAAATAATTAATTTGGGCCTTTGCTTTTAATATGTTTGGCATTCATAAATTATGTGTTTAAATATCACATGCTTAAATTATTGTCAAAAGCAATAAAATACAAGAAATCTGTATAGGTTAAAATAGGCAACTTAATTGTTGCATGGTATAACTAATTGGTTATTAAAAATCTGTCATTGATATAATCATTTATAATGTCTTTATTAAAAAATCATTCATTATTATAAATTTACTAGATAACAGTGAGATTTCCTATAATTTGATGATACATATCACATTAAATTTATCTAAAACTAACGAAACTATTCATAAAGGAATCAGATCATATATTTTCCAATTAATCTTGATAGTCCATGAGTGGAATTTATTTTATTAAAATAGAAATATTAAAATTCTTTTTCGACAGAAGTCTACTACGACTGAAAAATAGATCTGGGACCAAGTGAAATAATTCTTTAACAGGACTTAACCAGAAGTCAGTAAAAATGTGTGATACGAATTGCTTTAATAGAAGCCATAATTTTTTATTTGAATATTTGGATGCAACCACAAGAACATTTGGAACTCTGAAGCAGTGAATTCTATATATTGAAACAGTTGTTGTCTTACGAATTCTGAAGGATCGTTCAAATGATTACCAGTGCATAATGATATGGCTGAGTTGTGGTGAACAACTAGGGTAATAAAATGATTTTTATTTTTCAAATTGGTCAAACATTGAGGCAGTTAACTATTTTATTGCATTTAGTTTACTGGTTGGAAAAGAGTTTGATAAGAGGAAAACACAACAGGTGAAGAATTATAGCAGTAAATTCTGTTTTCACAGGCTAATTGAATTTTCAAGTTTGACTAACGCTTGCTTCAAATCGAAAATTTCTTGGTCTCCGGTGATTGGCCTATCGTTAATACAAATACAGATTATCAAACGTGAAAAACATCACATTTTAGGAGAGGGAAAAAACGTTTCGAGGCCCATTCAAAATCAATGCATTTCATCAAACTTATTTACCTGTCATTAAACCTTGTTTTTGTGTGTTTACACATGATTCTATAATAAATTTTATATCAATTTCTATCCAAAAACAGACACTATCGATCGAACACGAAAAATGTGGTTTTTTAACTTACGATACTACCAACCACATAACCATATAAACCAGTAAAAATATCGTTTTTGATTGCAAGTAGTGAAATGATTTTTATTTTTATGTATATGGAATGTGTTACCCTTCTCTTAAAAAATTGTTTTCAACCTCTTGTTGGTGACTATTGGGCACTTCAGTTATTTCAAAACCTGGATCTCTGCCACCATTCTTCTCCATTCCTTCGGTCTCCAGTCAGCCCCTCCAATTTCTTACCCCATCCACCGATGCCTGGTCCTGCCCCTTTTTCTTTTTTCCTCCCGGTGCAAAATTTAACATAATTTTGGGCAGCCTGTAGGGCTCTTTCTTTCCACGTGCCCCTAGCCATCTTAGCCTGTTCTTAATAGCACATATGATATCAGGCTCACTGTACAACAGAGATTAATTTGGTATTGTTTCTAATTCTTCACCTGTGATCTTCTTTGACAGGTCCAACAATTTTTCTCAGGACTCTTCTCTCCCAATCCAGAAGAGATCTTCTGTTTTCCTTTGTCAGGGTCTATGTTTCACTGCCATACATTACTACTGGCCGAGCTATTGATTTGGATAACAAAAGCATTGCTTTCCTGAAAAGAATTTTGGATCGGAGAGCTTGCAGGACGCAGAAACATTTGAACACAAATAAAAAAAGTAAATATTCAGCCTCTTTTTACTGATTTGATTCCAGAGCATATAAATTATTAGCAATATTAAAGGTTTCAGATTGTTTGGGTGTTTCGTAGTATTTTTTTTTGTTTAACAGGCACCAATATCTATTGAAATGAGAATAATAAAATTTTAAAAAAGTTGATGGGAACTGGAAATATCAACTTTCAATGGGATTCCATCGATCCCAAGCAATGATTCGTTTCTCCACGCCACTTTACGACAAAGTATATTCAATGTAAATGCAACAAACTTTTTCAATGCCATTCTTCTAGAATAGATAGGCCAAGCATGAAAGCTATGTGGCGTCCTCAAGAGGGCCTGGAAGAAGGATGGGCGGCCTGATTTCAGTGCCAATGCAAATAGAATTGTCACAACAAACAGGGCTTCTTTATTATATCTACATTTTTTCTTGCTTTTCTTGAAAAATCTTTATTTATAAATGTTTTGATTTTTTTTTAGTATTTTTCATGAAGTCATTATTTCCCATAGTTACATTAATTTCAAGAGCTGCTATTATAATAGTGTAATTTTATGCATAATGTATTACAGATTATATTGCAGCCAGATATTCTAGCAACAGACATGTTGAATGATGCAAAATAACTAATGGTATGATGGAGAATTAATAATTAATATGCAATATTATAGTAATTAAAGGTAATTTTTCTCTAAATTTAAATGTCTCTAAAAACTATTTGTTTAATTCAATATTTCTTGGCATATGTTGAGAATAATTATAATAAAAAATTGATACCTGTGGTACCTGAACCACAACAACTCAGGTATTGCAGGGAGGTACTTGATCAAGCTCAACTCCCAGGTTGCCTTCATGAAGGGTACCCACATTATAGAGGCTGGGTGAGCCCCAAAAGGGTCTTCAGATTCCAAAAGGTTCAGCCCCAGCTGTTAACAGATTAAATATGGTAAATTAACTCCCTCAGCTGGATTTGAACCCGGGACTCTATCACTGAATTACTTCTCTTCCCTGAAATAATTAAACCCTACATTCATTTTGTATTAATCTTGTATGGAATTAAATCCTCCAATAACATTTTTGCCTATTAAAAGAAACTCTTGGACATCTTTGCTTAAATGACATTTTTGCCAATTTTGACAGCACATCTCCTAAGCTATTTCGAATTGACAGAATATTGCTTATAAGACTTTTATGCACGAAACGTATACTGACCAAATTTAATATGTTAATAATTCAACAATTTAATTAATGCACCTAAATTTATTTCCTGATATTTTTTTTCTCGATCCAGTATAGTAACCATGTGTTTTTAGAAATGTGTTTTTTCTACTAAAAGGAAAAAATGAGAAAGTCTCAATTCTGTTACACATATTTACCTGCTGGTGGATCGATTTTTTAACTTATTCGATATCTTATTACTGACAATAATATTAAGTGATTAATCATTGCATCCATCAGAAAAATTACTTTCCAGAGATCAGAAGTAATATAAGAAGTTTTTTATAAAATATTTCTAGTGGTGATTAACCTTCAATGGTTTTCGATCCCCTTACCGTTGTTGTATTTTTAATCAGGTCTGTTACTGCTCAGTAATGCCTTTTAAGAAATTTATAACCGAACTTACGAGCTTGTCTCAACACACACACACACATATATATATATATATATATATATATATATATATATATATATATATATATATATATATATATATATCTTGACTACTTATCTTGACTGTTATTGAAAATATATATTCGTAATTCTAGAGTTCCAGTCAGTTCTTAAATTTCTTTTGGCGACGTTTCGAGACTAGGTTGGTCTCATACTCATGCCATAACAGAGAAAAAATGGGGTTTTAATAAATAAATTAAATAGTACACTAAAATAAATATAAATTTTCACATTTTAAGATATTAATTATGAGATTTTTTTCGTATTCATTGTGCTGGTGACTGGATCAATTTCTCGATAGACAGTTTCATTAAGGAGGATTCTCCAGATTCCTTCCCACTGGTATCTTTTATTTATGCAAATTCTGATGATTATTCTTTAAGTTTTGAGGAGCTGATTAGTTTTTCTTTTATTATTAATTTGAAACAGAGTTTCACAAGCATATGTGGCTCCTGGGAGAGTTACTGTTTTATAGTTTTGGGTATCGGTGCCTATTGACAGGCATTTCTTATTATATGTTGACCAGGTTTGAAATTGGGCTTTCTTCATTTTGTTAGTTCTATTTATCCCTGAATCTTACTCACTTCGGTTGTGTGTGACGACTTCCCCAAGATATTTAAACTGTATTAATTTTTTTATCATTTAGAAAGATTTTACTTATGCTGAAAAATCCATTATTTGAATCAAGTTTTGAGAAAAAAAAAATCACTCTTGGGCAGTTGAGCATATATATACTTTTTTTTGCTCCGAACAAATGAGCGCTTGAGTAAAAAAATATATACATTAAAGAGTTCTAAATGTATCATCAACGTATTTATTGGCTCATCACCATTCAAAGAATGTTAATAATAATAAAAAACATCTAAGAGCATTTTATAATTCTTAATCCTTACAATCTAACTTGTGCTTTTGATGAAAAGGTTCGGAGTCTAATGGACATGCCCAGTTCTAATTAATGCGAGCTCAACTGGGATTAAGTTGAATCGAGGACTGTGAGGATTAACTTTGAAGAAGATTCCTGAATGTAAACAGAACGAGGAGGTGCCTTACTTTAACATGTTACAAAGCTGCCGAGTCGGCTTGTTAAGTAGGCGCTCAATTATCTCATACTAATTATTTCCCCTCGAAATTCCGCATCTTTTAAGCGTTTCATCTAGAATTCCCTTTGAGGAAGATGATCAAATGCAAACAACAATATCTCGTTAAACCTGAAGCTTATCATTATCTAAGGAGATGAGCCCATTTTATCAACCGATCCTACACTGAGTATAATTTTAACTCAATTAACTTATCTCTACAATAGAATAATTTGGAAATTTTCTATTCCAAGTTTATTCGTAATTATTTAATCCCAAGTACTTTTAAATATCATTTTTTTAAATTTAAATGCTGACTTGTTAATTTCAATTTATTATGATCAGCTATGTCGACTGACGAGTGAGTGTTGTTAAAATTTATTTGCAAATTAAGATTGCTTTATTGACAATTTTTTATTCATTTGATTTGTTTATGGAAGCGGAGTGGGTCAGTGCTAGAGCACTCAATGTCGAAGATCCTGGGTAGAAATCCCGCTGTGCAGACTTTAATTTAATCCGTGAGCGGATTCTATGGGATTTAGGGCCTTCCTGGGGCTCACCCAACATCTTTAAAATGGGTAATAAAAATAAGGGGGAAAATCTGGTGGTTGAGCGTGATCTAGGACAAATCAACCCCTGCACAAACGTTGTCCAAGGAACAGTACAGTCTCTACCATTTACTGAACTCCAGACTCTAGACCCTTCATGGGATGTAGTGGTAGAGGTTTTTATTTATTTATATTCGTACTTTTAGTTTATCTGATTATTACTTTCAATAGTCAGAACAAAAAAGAATAAGCTGTATCGATTTGTATCATTTACTATCATTAATTTTTTAAGTGAAAACTGCCTGTTTAATTTTATTTTTCAATGCATCCTATCAAGAAGTTTTAGTTAGAATATTTTTTACATGTTAATATTTTTGTTTTTTTAATTTCTGATTTACAAAAAAATGAAAGGATTGCTATTTTTAATAATAAAAATAACATTTTTTTTTTGAAATGGGAAAAATATCTGCATTAATCACGGGTATTAATTATTATTGCGTTTCATGAACTGCATTATTATAACTAACATTATCAGTAAAAAATGGAAATTGAATTCAAAAAAAGGTTTTTAGAATAAATCAAAATATCGCTGGAGCAAAAAATAAAGGATTCGATTAACTGATGGCACCAAGAGATACAAAATGAAGTATTCATATATAATGATGATGAAGCCTCATTCGAAATGAAAACAAATTTACCTCCAAAAACTTTATCACTCCCCCACTGCCTTCTTCGTATTCTATTCCATCCTAATTTTTGCTTAACCATTGTCTCCCACGACCAAACTTGTGACCACTAGCGTAGGATGTTCCCTGCATGCTAATTGTTTTTGTATCAAACAGATTGTTTAATTTTAATTTATTTAAGTGATTTGTTTTTAAAAATGTCCATTTTATTTATTAATTTATATTTTATCAAACAAACCAACCAGATATCGATATTTGATCAAGATACCTATATCCAACATATTTTAAAAAATATTAAATGAGATTTAAAACAAGAGAAGTTCATTAAAAATTATCAGTACTTATTGTTTGAAGTGAATTGTTAGCAAAGTAAGGAAAATTAATGAGATAAACTGATAATTTAAAACATGAAATATTTTTTGATCAGTATTGACTTTGAAAATGGATGTAACCGGTTTTGAAACCAAACGTCTCAAATGAATTACTATTATATAATAATAATATTGTAATATTTAAATTTACGAATATATCCTATTATTTTATTCTTATTTAATAATAATTCTTTTTTTATCCCAACATTTCATTTATATATCTTTCTATATTGTTTATTCAGCCCTGTAATTCGCATTGTGGGACAAAACGTGGATTTTTATTAATAGTTTTACACTATTTAAGAATTTATTTCTGACTTCCATCCGGTCCATTTTCACCTCCATTAAAAGAAAAACAAACAGTATTATGAGGAATTGAATACCGCATCTAAATTAATTTCAGTTAGGAAGGAAAAATGTGTGGAAGACAGCGTCGTTAAGATGGATATTTGGTTAAATTATTATTAGAGTTGAAGTTCGCCATCATCATCTAACCAAGCGCTGCGATCCATCACTGGCTCTTGCCTGCCTCGAGTGTCTTCTTCCATTCCTCTCTATTTCGAATGACTTCAAACCAATTCCTCATGTCCAGAGCCCATCCGTCGTCATTCACACAATCCTACCATCTCAATTTCCGTCTTTCGATCTTCCTTTAACTGACTAATAGCCAAATATTTTTGAAGTGTAAACCTCTTTAGCTGTGTATGGTGATTTTTGGTACAGGGGTAGGTGAGAGTGGGGTAAGACGGGGTACCGGGGTAAGATGGGGTAGATGAGTTCCTGACCTTGTAAGTGCTGTAACTTAGCAGAGAACGGCAGTATCAGTAGTAGGCTATAGTAAAGAAAGCTTCCAATAGGTGGGGGCCAGTTTGAGTGAATAGTTTGTCTTGTACACATGTTTTTGTGTCGAATGTTTACAATTTCATCATAAAGTAATTTTGTTCAGTGCCAGATTACTTTTGATTAGAGGCAAGCCACAACAACTTGTCAATCTACACTATATATCATTGGAAAGTGTACTTTTAGCCGTTCATTTTCATGTTCCCAAATCTCTAAGTCCAATCCTAACCTGAAACGAACCATTAAATGCCAAAAAAGTATGAGTGGGGCAAGATGGGGGATTTATCAATGGGGCATGATGGAATGACCCCATCTTACTCCATTGTTTCCCTAATATAGTATTTTCTTTTTTCAGTTTAGGACTACTTACAAGAGATGGTTCGGACGTACAAAAAGAAGACTAATCGAGGGGAATGGAACCCTGAATCGATGAAAAATGGTATAGATGCTGTTACGAGTAGACCACAGTAGCCCCAAGTGGTACAATTTATCCACGAAATACTAATCATATTTTAGTTAAGAATATTGGCCCACACAATCACAACGGTTTTCAGCGCAGAGGAAGAAAATCTATTAATCGATTATTTGTTTAAAATGAAGGAAAGGCTGTTCGGGCTTACCTCTTATGATCTGAGAATACTTGCATTTCAATGGGCGGAGAAGCTGGGGAAAAAGCATACATTTTCTACCGAAAAACAATCAGCTGGAAAAGACTGGTTAATTGGGTTCAAGGCCAAACATCCCCAGCTATCTCTTAGGAAACCAGAGCCCACTAGTGCGGCTAGGGCAGCAGCCTTTAAAAAACCTAATGTTACCAATTTCTTCATTTTGCTAACTCGCGTCGTAGGTACCCATAAGTTAACTGTTGACAGGATCCATAACTGCGAAGAAATCGGCGTTACTGTTCCCAATCATTAAGATAAATACAAATAAAATTAAGAAAAAATAATAAGCTAAACAAAATTTGGCTAAAAGATTTATTAAAAAGAATAAATCTTATAACAAAAAAAGTAAAATCTTGCAAGACACATCAAACCATGATAAGGGCAAGAAAGAAAAAAAGAAAGCAAAAGTGACAAAAACCAGTCCTAAGCGGAAACGGAACAGTTCATCCTTATCGGAAGCTTCAGACGCAGAATGTCTGTACTGCGGTAATTTATATTCACATTCTTCTGAAGGCTGTATTCAGTGTTCCGAATGTCAACGATGGGCTCACTGCTCTTGTGCATTCATTTAAGATGAAGATGACGAAGCAGTTCATGTTTGTGGACATTGTCATTGACCAAACCCACCTTAACCCACTGGAAACTCCATCTTGCCCCACCAGGTGGAGAATATTTTTAATAATACTTACCTTCAGTACAAAGTGTATTTTTTATGCTGAAATTTGTTCACTGGTTATGTACAATTACACCTTTCAATGTGTATTTCATGAATCTGAGTTTTTTATTATTTTATTTATCTCTACATGTTAAGTACCCCGTCTTGCCCCACTCTCCCCTAAACTTGTGGGTTCGCGTCAGTAACATGATCGAGGCTGGCGAAACCTAGAGGTCGGTGTAAGAGTTATACATTTTGTTTTTAATAAACTTTAGTTTAAATGTTAGAATTTGATTGATATAAGAATACTTCTTCTTCTTCTTCTTTATCTTCCTCGTGTGCTATTAGCTAGCGTCGAAGGGCGTCAATCCAGCGTAACCATTCTTCTTGTTCTCTACTTAACCGCTTCATTTCATTGAGGGATCTACCTCTTTTGCTTCCAATTCTATGGATATGCTCTTCGCGGTGGCCGATGATGCTATTGGTAGTCTGATTATACACTTGATTTGCTGTATGATATTTCTGCATATATCCTACCTGAGCAATTGCGGTCCATCGGATGGCATATTCCTTCACTTACTCATCAAGTGTCTCGCCGTTGCATATCAGTTGGGAATCTTCTTGATCTTCCCTCGCCATAACCAGCACTTTACTATTGGAGGTGTTAATTTGCACCCCTTTCCTGAGCAAACCCTTCTTCCCATTCTACCAGAGCTTGTTGTAGTTTGGTCTTGGTATCGGCTATTAGGACTATGTCATCCGCCTCTTTGTATGAGGACTGTTCTCATGTTCCATTTCCAAATTATAGTCAATGCTGTTCTGCATTCGCATATTTTGTGGATTTAGTCCATTACATTTATAAATATTTCTAAATCAATTAAACTATATCCCTGTCTAACTCTTCTCGCAATCGGAAAAGATTCCAATACCATACCATTTATCCTTACAACTGCCATGGCTCCTTGGTAGGCTGACTGTATGTATGGCCGCTTAGCAAGTCTCCTGGTACAGCCTCGGCTATTAGTGCATTCCAAACTTCTTTTCTTGGGACCACATCAAACGCTGCCTTCAGATCAAGGAATGCTAGATTTAGATTTTCTATAGGTATAAGAATATGACTAATTATATGTATATGTAACGTCGTTTAATAATGATGCAATTAATACAAATAATAAAACATAAATAAACTTTTCGTTTCCCCTAAAATATTTTGATTGTAGCAGTAGAATGCCTTTTTTTAAAGTTCCTAATGGATAATAATATACAAGAATTAGGGTGATATACTCGTAAATAACATAACTTTATAAATATTATTATTACATTTGTGCTGTATTAAGCTTGTGCGGCCCATTGTATGTTTTGATTAATTAATAAACTACTTAAAATGTATATGATTATAGCTCAGAGTGCCAGAGGATGTTAAAAGCAGGTTAATTATCATAAATAAGTAATAATTTCATTTTAAAAATTATGAAATTTAATTAAATTATAATTGATTTAGAAATTAAAAAATAACACATTTAAACCTGAATTTCTCACTTCAGCCGGAGAAAATAGTGCTGGTGAAAGACAAAATAAATTCCCAAATAGCAAGATACCAAAGGTTTAAACATATCCATATCTTCTATAAACATTGACTAAACAATTTTTAAATAAAATAGTGGGAATAAACAAAATACAAATAGAGCAGAACGATCCATAATGTGCCTCTTTTCCCTAAAGATTTCATCTACCACAGTGTAATAAAGTAAAAGTAATATTTAGATTAAGATAAATTGTAATACTAAGGAAAAAATATAATCAGTGGACGAGGCAATGAAAATCAGTCCTATCAAGCCTCACTCGCAATTATTATGGACTAGAGTAAAGAAACGAGAAAAGAAAAACTTTTGTCATGTTTTTAGAAAAATATTCACTCTCGACTAAATAAGTTTTTGAAGATCTCCGATAAAGCACAACAGCGTACAGAGACAGAGACTGAATATGTTTACAATAGCAGATATCAACATATATATATATTGAGCTGATTTTTTTCCAATAAAGCCGAGTCTGGAGATATGTACTCCACACGAGAGTGTCTGGAGCTAAAGAATGATGAACCCTGAAGGTAGGTATTTTACTTTTTACTGTAATCTGTCTACATTCTTAGTGTGGCATGACACTTGTTTCATTTGGTGATATATATATATATATATATATATATATATATATATATATATATATATATATATATATATAAGTTAAGGGTCAGGCCCTGGTAATAGTGGAGCTTAATCCTACTAAGAGTGTAAACAACTCCCAGATACTATATAAGAAGGATTACTTGATAAATAAAGTCAGTGTTTTACCAGCTTGCTAGTGTGTAGTTTCTTTCCCAATTTACTCTTTTTTTTTTATGTTTCGCGAGCCAAAGTACTTAAGTGGTGCCGAAACCCGGGAAAATTATTTGAAGTCACAAGGATAATTTTTTTTTGTTTTTGTGAAGTATTTAAATTTTTTTTTGTGTTGTTTCTGTTGTTTTGTCACTTGCTTCTCAAGAAACCGGGAAAGCAATTTCAATATGAATGAACAACAAGGACAAAGCATTCTCAGACCGGCAACGTTAACCATAAAGCCGCTGCAGCCAAAACAGGTGAATCCAGAGTTTCCTCCATATCCATATACCACACTAGCAATGGCGAGAGCAGACTTAGCAGCTCAAGAAGCGAATAGGATCGCACAAGAAACAAATGAGCTAGAGAGGATGAAAATAAAAAAGGCCAATGCACAAGATATCAGGAGGGAGATATCGGACCTGGAAAGGTTCAATGGTGACGTGGATGAACTTAACCTTATTAAGGGCGGAGATGGTATCATGGCCAGTATTCAGTCCCAGGTAGCAGCAGATCTGTTGGAAGAAGCAGATGCGCTGAGATTACGGGTTGCCCTGGCGCGTCGAGTAAGGAGGAGCGTTCTGAACCTGATTCAAGCCGACGAAGATACTACGTGGCCAGTCATCAAGGAAAGGCTGAAAAAGGCTTATGGAGGAGGGCGATGGGCCCCAGAAGAAGACATGCTCCAGTTATTTCGGGAGACCAAGAGGGCCAATCAGTCGAACGGTCGAACGCTGCAGGACTTCTCGCAAAGTTGAATAAGATCAATGAGAAGCTGCGAGAGGTAATGGACACGAACTCCGTTGAAGCCTGGATGCTCTTTATGACCACTGTGCTCAAGGTACAGCTGGCCAGAATACTGGCAAGAAGGATGGTCTACCTAGGGACAAGGCGTTCGTAGAATGGGCCCAGGAAATGGTAGATGCAAGTGCTCGTGATCAGGAGGAACGGGAGGTTTTTGAACCAGGGTGGAGTAGAGTATCCTAACGCAGGAATGTAGTAAGGAGGTATAGGGGGAGACAAGATCGAGGGAAGAAGAGAGATGGAGAAGTGGGTAGAAGAGTAACGCTACCAAGAGACAGAAGGCCGTTCATAGATAAGAAGAATGTTAGAAAGGAGGAGAGGAAGTGCCATGAATGTGGCAAGGCAGGACATCTGGTAGCACAATGCCCTCGCACCAGATGTTACGAGTGTGGAATGGAAGGGCACCTAGCCAGGCAATGCCCATACATGTTCCGCAGGAAAGATACATACCACGGAGAGCCGATGGAGGTAAATGCGCAGGAGGCGCGCAAAAGAAGATACTCGGCTAGGCGAGATGAGGCTTCCAGGGACTCGACCAGTGGATCTGGATCTTCAGAGACGGAGGAGGAGCTGGGGAGCAGTGGCGGCGAGTGCAGCTGGAGTAGCGGCCGGAACCGGCAAAGGAAAGCAGCTCAGGATCAAGGACGGCGCCAGGTGCTGACGGTGAGACGGAAGCAGACGTCAGTATGAGGAGGGTGCGTCGAGAGTGGCGACCGAGCTTGCACCATCAACAACTTAGAAGGTAAGCTTAAGAATTGGTTGCCTATTATAAAAACTAAGTGTGGAGTGAAGTGCCTCGTGGACACAGGGAGCTCGAGCACCCTGTTGTCAAAAATAGCGATAGAGAGTTTATGTGTAAGGGGGAAGGCACTTCAGATTCGGGAATGCGATTGCAGATTAATTACTTTGGGAGGGTCGTGTAAAGTAATGGGCGAGACGAACATTGGGTTGGACGAGTGGGGTAAAACGGGGGCGAGATTGCGGGTGCATATGGTAGAGAGTATGCCCAGGGAATACCAGGTCATAGTTGGGTGTGATCTTTTAAAAAAAGTGGGCGTGGAAGTAAAAAATACGCAGGGCAGGTGGTCCGCGAGATTAGCCGGTAGGTCATTCGCATGTCATCGTGTAGTTAGAGGCGAGCGAGTAGGGGCCGTAAGTAGGTGGGTAGAGTGGAGAGAAAATTTATTGCATGAGTTCCTAGACATTTTTTTTCAGGAAGGGGAAGTATTAGGGGTTACGGGTAAAACAGTGCATGAAATCCCGTTAAAACAGGAAAAAGTCACTTACGTGAAAGGGAGGCGTTATCCCCAAGCGTTACGACAACACATTCGGGAGGAGTTGGAGGAATTACGTAAGCAGGGAATCATCATCGATAGTTCATCCCCATACAATAGACCCCTGTGGGCGGTCAAAAAGAAGACTCCGATGGGGCAGGAGAAATACAGGGTGGCGGATGACTTTCGTCAATTGAACGAAAATACAAAAGATGAAGCGTACCCGATTCCTCGTTTTGACGACATCACGGATAGACTCAGCGGAGCCACAATTTTCAGTACTCTGGATTTGACGGCTGGATATCACCAAATACGACTTCATCCTCGGGATTAGGAGAAAACGGCCTTCACATTCGAACGGGGACACTATGAGTTCACCAGGATGCCGTTTGGGTTGAAGAATGCCCCCTCATGTTCCAACGATTATTGGACGAATTCCTTAGGGGTATCGATGAAGGGATCTGCCAGGTTTACATGGACGATCTCCTGGTGTTCAGTAAATCGGAGGAGGAGCATGAACGACACCTGAGACAGGTATTTGAGAGGGTTCGGTAATTCGGGTTAAAATTGTCCCCGGAGAATTCCACTTTGGGTAGGGCAGAAATAAATTTTTTGGGTCACACCGTGTCAAGGGATGGGGTGTAGCCGGATAAGTCCAAAGTAGAAACAATTACCAAGATGGCAATCCCCCGCGATGTAAAGGGTATCAGGCGGCTGCTGGGAGCGCTGAACTATTACCGGCGGTTTGTATCAGACATGGCGCGATGCTTGGTTCCCATTAACAACCTACTGAAGAAGGGAGCAAGGATGATTGTCCCACCCAGTATGGAGGACAATATACGGCGTTGTATGGAGCACCTCAAGGGAGAACCCATGTTGGCATTTCCCGACTTCACGAAACAGTTCACGGTAAACCACAGATGCAAGTGAATATGCCTAGGGTGCGGTGTTGTCCCAAGACAGTGCATGCGAGGAGCGGCCCATTGCATATGCTAGTAGGCGGTTATCGGATGCGGAGGCAAGATATAGCGCATTGGAGCGGGAATTGCTAGGCATCGTCTGGGCGGTTGATCATTTCCGGCCATACCTGTTCGGTAGGAGATTTCGGGTACAAACTGATCACAGACCGCTGCAATGGGTGGGACAATTGAAGGAATCGTCGGCGCGAGTTTCACGCTGGAAAGAGAGGCTCAACCAGTATTCGATGGACGCCGTCTACAAGCCCGGCAAAGAGAATGTCGTCGCTGACTGATTATCCCGGGCGCTGATAGTAAATGCCCTAGAGGAAGACACTGCGGGGCCATCGCAGGACATCCGCCAATTTCTTCAAGACTGGTCACCAGAAGGTGAAGGGGAACAGAATACCACAGAGGCGGAAAGGGAAGAGGTGTCCTCAGCCAGAGACAGTTCTACAGACGAGAGACCAGAAGATTTGGAAGAAATTGACGAGATCGTCAACGATAAACCGCGCCAAATCATCTGGAGGACGAAGACTTCGGGCATGCTGTCCATAGAATACTCACTTTACGGAAGGTCGCGGGTCAACGTTGTTTCGTCACAATCAGAGATAAGGTTGGATCTAGTATGTAAAGCCCTGAAGGACGCGTCAAAACCAGGTCGCACACACCTATATGTGGGGAACGCCGCAATTTGGGAAAAGATCAAGCAAGTATGGAAGACGGACCAGATTCCGGACCGCGTCTTCATTCGGTGCAGGGTCATGGTGGAAACCATTAGGGATGTTGAGCGCCAGAAGGAGCTAACAGGGGCGTATCACCAAGGCAAGACCAATCACCGCGGGGTCAATGAGACGTTACAGGCGCTTAGGAGACGGTATTATTGGTCAGGTATGCGGAAAACGATTCAAGAGGTCACAGGGGCATGCGAGGTCTGCATGACTACGAAATACGACCGTCACCCACCGCGAGCCGTACAAGAAGCAACGCCAACGGGCGATCGGCCGCTCCGGGACCTGCAAGTTGACACGTTCACCTGGAGGGGGTTTACGTGGTTAACGGTCATCGATGTGTTGAGTAAAATCGCCATGGCTCACCTGATCCAGTCTAAAGAAGCAGAGTCCGTGTTGTCAGCTATCCGGACATTGTTCATGTTTTACGGGGTACCGGACAGCATAACGTCTGATAAGGGGAGGGGATTCGACAATGCGGTGGTGAGTGAAGAAATGCGTAAGTTTGAGTTCACGTGGCACTTCAACACTCCGGGACACCCGAAGGGTAGGGGAGGAGTGGAACGTTTACATGGTACACTCAGCGACCATCTCAGAGTTTATCACGTCGACCAGGGGCTGACTCCAGATGTAACGATGCGGAAAGCGGTTGCGGCATATAACCACTCGATTCATTCCGTAACAGGGTTTTCTCCGTTTGAGGTGCTGTTCGGAGTTCGGGGGCCTAGTTGGGATTTCGGTGAGACAATCGGGGATAATACGTTTGCTCGCGATATTGTGGCAAACCACTTGCAAATTGCGGGGCCTGGGAGAAGGTGAGGAGAAAAATCTGGAAGGAAAAACGAACCAGGATGACGAGGGAGAACGCGAGGTTACGAGACTGCACGGGGGCGTTGAAACTTGGGATGATTGTATACCGGCGGATTGGGTCCAATAGGAGTAAAGAACCGAGGAGATACGAGGGGCCATTCCGTGTCGTTGTCTTGAGAGAACACAACGTAGTCACCATCGAGAGCGTTGGGGACCCAAGAAGACGACGGACCGTTCATATTGAGCAATTAAAGTTTCCTTCGGGATCTGGGGTGCCTTCGCCTGTGCAAACGGAAAACATGTAATAAACCAAGATATGTATTAAATTTTTTTTCTATATAGAAATGTCATGTCATATAAAGATGTACCATGTTAATTGTATACATTCAGTTTTGTGTGTCAACCGAAGTTTTTTTTTGTGTGTGAAGACAATGATTGTTTCTTTTTAATATTCTTATTGTATGTGGTTATTTTTCTTCATTTCAGGACGCTACAGTTTTTTTTTGCTTTGTTATTTCCTTATTATTGAATGTACTTATTTGTGTCTGGGAGCTGTAAGTTGTACAGGAGCAAGCTCTACTAATTGCCCAGCCTAGCCACTTCTTTTAGTTTCCAAAAGGTGTCTGGAAACTGGAGGGAGGGAGTTAAGGGTCAGGTCCTGGTAATAGTGGAGCTTAATCCTACTGAGAGTGTAAACAACTCCCAGATACTATATAAGAAGGATTACTTGATAAATAAAGTCAGTGTTCTACCAGCTTGCTAGTGTGTAGTTTCTTTCCCAATTTACTCTTTTTTTTTATGTTTCGCGAGCCAAAGTACTTAAGTTATATATATATATATATATATATATATATATATATATATATATATAGAGAGAGAGAGAGAGAGAGAGAGAGAGAGAGAGAAGAGTAGGGTATTATGGAATAGTCGGGAAATATGGAATACTGAGGTTTCAGCTCTGTTTGGCGCTGCTAACATTCGGGAATATCATGAACTACTTCAAAAGACTCCCATGGTGCATTTGCTGTGAGAGTTGACCGCCTTTTGCTGCTGAACTGTTCGTTACTTAACGAAGTTTGTTTTTTTGTTTATAAAGAATTTTTGCAGGTAAACTTTCAAATAGTTGTACTAACTACTACAAATGCGACTTATGCTTTAATACTAAGTGTTTAGCCGCGATCCGGGCACTACCCGCCAGTAGGAACAAACCGATCTTTGCCTCTGATATCGGCAGATATAGTTTTACCGTCAAAACGAAGGAGAGAGGGGAGTGACGCTCTGAGCGCGCTCTCACTTGCTCTATGGACGGCCTAGCTCGACCATGATACCTAATCATCGCAGTTACTGCCGCTCGCCACTCTCAAGCCGCTATTCCTTTATGAGAACGTCCAGGAGGTCTTACAGCCTGTCACTCGCCTGGAGCTCTGCTGAGACACAAGATGGTTATGCTGAGTTGATAATTGGGTATAGATCACACAAATCGTAAGTCCCATTTCATTATCATAAGGCCTCAAATCGCCAACTAATACTTCTGCTGATGATCAACGATTCAGTGTGTTCATATGGTACCAAAAGACAATTCAAACTAATTAATTAAACTGATTAATGGGATTCGCACATCTTTTCACCTTATTCTTTAATTCTTCATTATAACGTTCCTGTTTATGTTTTTTTTATTATATCTTTGGCCATAATGCTAGCATGGAGTAATTTCTGTTAATGTTATAATCGCTCGTATTCAATGTTAATCTTCTGTATTAATTATTAAGTATCATTATTATTATATCGCATATTCATGCTAACCTTATATCTTTATTAGTCCTTAATTATCATTGTTCATTAGATCACCATTGTAAAATTATTCTTTTCTGTTATAATTCATTAGTTATCATTATTTCGTCCATTTAAGAGACTCGCTATTTTGCATCTTTAGTCTTTAAGTCATTCTTGTAGAGCTGCTAACATTAAGTTTACTCATTTTATCACATATATATTTGCTTAGTATTTAAGAGAAAGATATTTCATATGTTCTTAAAATTAATAAATCAAACGCTATGTTACTTTCAGAGATTCCTTTCAAATTCCCGTTGTACTTCAATTTACTTCATCTTAATTATTCTTCAGTCTACTACATCAAAGAAACACTAAGCATAATGTATACTAAAAGAGTTGTAGTATATTGTTACGTGATAGGTTTTTCAGTGACACATTTGGTTTCATCAGTTTTTAAGTTCTCTTTCCAAAGTGGCGTTTCGGTTATTATGGAATACTATGTATTTTATTTATGTTTTATATAGTTTTTATTCAAACTGATTTTGGGAGTTTTTACTAAAAAAAACAGTAAATTACATACAAACATGTAAATGTATTTTTTTTTTTATTATCAACTCGATATCTAGCCAGATGTGATTGTGAGTCTTATATTAGATTGTAGCTATTATGTTATGAATGCTGTTATAACTATTGCTACTAACAGTTGTTGGTTTGAATATAATAGTTTTGTTTTGAGATTTGACGATGTTTTGGGCTTGTTCTTTCCCAAGTTTCCCATATTTTCTCTTAACTGTACCTTCTTACCTGTACCACCCAGCCCTTTCCAGGTGCCCACGACATTTAAAAGAGGGGGTAGGGCAACCACAGAATTACCGAAATCAGTAGTTAATGCAGTTGGTTAAACCCAACTTACTTTTAAAAAAACAAACACTCACGGAAGCTTATAATAAGTGGGTTATTAGTTAAGTGTAAGGAGAATTTAGTTGGATAATGAAAAGATAAAAAATATCAAAACAATTTATTATACGTATCATTAATTAAGCTTGCGTAGCTTTAATTAAAAAAAACTGTACCACTACAACCCATGAAGGGTTTGGGGTTCAGTACATGGCAGAGACTGTACTGTTTCATGGAGAACGGTTCTACAAGGAGGTGACTTGTCCTAGGTCAAGCTCAACCGCCAGATTTTTCACCCTTATTTTGGGTACCCTATTTTTATAATATTTTATAGAGGCTGGGTGGGCCCCAGGAAGGTCCTAGATCCTATATGATCCATCTCCCGCTGCAAACAGACTAAATAAAAGTCATGGCCTGCAGCGGGATTTGAACCAGGATTTCCGGCATGGCAGCTCAGTGCTCTACCACTGAGCCACTCCGCTCCCGCTTTAATTATATGAATTAAATTATATTTTCAGAGAGAAAAAAATAAGGGTTTCTTTCCTGCTTTAGAAACTTCAGTAGGTAAAACAGCAAGAATTAATTATAGACCGGTCAAGAGTTTCATTGTTTAAATTATGGAAGTTCAAATAGTAGCCAGTGGTCGGTCAATATTTGATTTATATTGTTAATTAACCAATTGAGTTACCTAATCAAAATGATTCAATTAGTCAAGTCCCGCCTTAGTTTATTTTATTAAAATATTACTTCCTTTATATCCAAGAAGATAACAAGAAGACAACCTACGGAGGGTACTGGGTACAGTGCTTGGTGGAATTTGTATCGTCTTTTGTAAGCTGTTTCCATTTGTAGCCAATTAATGTCTACTTTGTAAGCCAACGGCTATGTAAGAAGATAATTTGGTCGAAATCAATTTCAATTGCCAGGTTTCTTGAAGACTGATTGGTTTCCCCAAATTAACGGTACCTATTTTAATTAGAATGGGTGGGCCACGGTTAGGACTGCAGGTCGACCTACGACCGTTAATGCATTGAAAAATAATTTTTCTTCAGTTCGACAAGTCAGCACTCTACACCCTCAGCTATCCTCTAATTGAACAATGACCATTATTACTACGAAGTGCTATGATTTGCTACATTACTCCGTAGCTATTTACAATCAGCAAAGAATCCAAGAGGGGTGGAAGTAGTGTATTTCAAATCAAACGAAATGGTGGATTTTCTAGAATTAAAGTGGATATGACTGACATTTTTGTTACTTACAGTTCATATATATACATATATATATATATATATATATATATATATATATATATATATATATATATATATATATACATATATATATATACATATATATTATATATATACATATATATATATATATATATATATGTATATATATATATATATATACATATATATATATACATATATATTATATATATACATATATATATATATATATATATACAATATATATATATATATATATATATATATATATGTATATATATATATATGTGTGTGTGTGTGTGTGTGTGTGTGTATATGTAATAAAATATGTTTCCGTTGCTCGTCACGCACCTTAGCAAAGGGGTACATGGTGCGGAAAGAAAGACCCTAATGTGGATACTAAAAGACGCCTATGAATTATGGATGCTCTCATTTTTTTTTCGAATCTTAGTCAAATTTGATTAATGGTAAAGCCCTTGAGGGTACCATACTGACTATAAGGGCCATAACAATAAGTCCTTTCCATAATTAGGGCTTTGCGTACAACGCCATAAACGGATATACGTATATATTCACAAAGTCATCCCATATAATTTAGCTGGGGTCTATTAGATTGTAGCTCGTTCTATTATACAGTAATCTATCTTATTAAATATTAGTTGTGATGCTTTAGCGTAGAAGGGTGTTGAGGGCTTTAAGCCTGATTGAAGTTGGATTAAATTTCTATACACCAGAAAGTTCTTCATGCATGTGTATGTAATTCCTCAAATTCGCAAAGCCTCTCATATTCTCAACACTCGTTTCTTATGCCTTCTCAAGGTCCTAGAATATTCTAACTAAGCGCTCAATTTGAGAGAATTCTTCTGACATTAATAGCTGTGTTAGGATCCGATACACAGTCGGACCACTATCTCTGTAATCGAACTGATTGACTAAGAACTGTCGAGAAGTTCATTGAATTGCTTACCACCTCCTTATGATTTCTGAAAAACTATGAATTGTGCCATATAGGTCTTAATGATTTTGGATGATTGGAAACTATTTGGTTCAAGTAAGGTAATCCCGTTCAATTTATATTGTGACAGTACTCTTTAAATTTAATGGACTGTATAGAAAATAAGACAAAACTTTATTGGTAACTATGTGAACATTTGGTTTACTAAATAAATAAATTTTCTTGAACGCGGCGCAGAAGGTTTATTCATACTTGTAGAAAAAAAAGTTTATTTAAGATGGCAATGATAACGCTCTTGGCACCAAAAAAACAAAAAAAAAATACGTGGCCATGGTCCTCAACTCAGAGGAAGATCCAAAAAGGCTGGTGCACATAGGTATATTTTACGGTGTTATAGAAGTTAATCTAATTTAACCATCCACACCATTGAGCCACACTTAACCATTCTGAACCATTGTTCAAAAGTCAAAAATTCATAGCGAAAAGAATTCAAAGCATGCCCAAAATAATATAAATAGTGAATTTGTTACAATACTGATGTCTCTTAATATTATGAAAGCTTTGCGAATTTGAGGAATTACATACACAAGCATGTTAAGACAATATAAAGTATTAATTTCGGGTTATAATTGGGTAAGGAGTGTCAGTATTGATTTTATTTCTAAATCCCAGGCAAACAACTAGGTTCTCAAAATAAATCAAATTAACTAACATGCAATATTCTCTAATTTGAAATACTCGCAAAAAAAATTATTCTTTAGTTGTAATGAACTTTAAAAACCTGGAAAGCTAGCTAATATAAACATAGCCTGTACCAATATAACCCTTGGAGGGACTTGTACAACGGAAGTGCAGGGAGGTTATTTGCCCTAGATCACGCTTGACCGCCAGATTGTTCCCTTTATTTTGGGTACCCAATTTGTAGAGGATGGGTGAGCCTGAACTAGATTCAATAAAAATCTGCCCAAGAACGACCAGGCAACTCAGCGCTTTACCACTGAGTCACTCCGCTCCTTATATTATAAACATAACAGTTTAATTTGTGCATATACTTGGATTCATTGTTTATATCTACTATTTTTTTTATTCTGATTCTTAATCGAAGTTATGAATATATTTTTTTTTTACAGGCTTTCCATGTTCGACACTACTATGTTCTTAATGTATCTTATTGATGACAAAATTATTCTTGTTTCTGGCCAATCGATTTGTCTAAAAATACACATTAAAGAAAAAAATATGTGTATAAATAACTCTATTAAATAAAAATTAATCTAACAGCCCATACTCAGAACAAATGACAAAAAAATATTACTTTTCTTGGTTGGACAATTGAATGAAATATATCTTTATGGGAGGGAGTTGGTATATAGTTTTTAAACGAACCAATATTAGTCCAATATTATTAATGTGCTAAGAAAATGCCATTATTCATCGAATAATCATAAGTATGGTCACAATTTTATTTTGAAGCTAATGGAGTGATATTATTTGGGCTGTGAATTTTTTTATGCCAGCGAAGGAGTAGTCCTTCACATCATCTAAGTGAAGGCAAAAAAAAAAAATTAAAACTTAAAAGTTGATATTTTTATGACTCACTAAGAAAGGTATTTGTTTTATATTCATACTAGATTATGCCCGCGGCTTCGCTGGCGTGGAATTTGCTCTGCCACATAAATTTCATGAAAGATCATTTTTAATAAATAATTTAAAGTATTTTTTTAAAAATATAAGTTACTCATACATCCAAAATTTCTGATGTCTAACTTCAAAACTGATGGATTCTATACAATCTTAGAACACATATTATATTAAAGGGGAAACCCTTGGGGTGGAATTATGCAAATTTCTATTAAGAAAATCTATACAAAGAACCTATCTACAAATTTCAAGATGCTAAATTCCTAATTTGCTTTTAATTATTTATGTGTGTCCCCGTGCCCCCCCCCCCAATAATCCACTCTTGCTATAGCCTATGTGTTATTCTGATGTATAACCTATATTACTGTAAAGTTTCAGTAAAGTTCCAAATCCGTTCAGTAGATTTTGCGTGAAAGAGAGACAAACAAACAAACTTTCACATTTATAATATTACTAAGATTAGTAGGATATCAAAACCAATAGTTTCACTCATGTTCTTTCTATTATTTTAGCAACTATGATCATGTGATTTGCCTTTAATTATATACTATAATGGATTCTACACAGTACCTAAAAATTGTAGGGGGGGGGATCATGTGCACCCGTGCGCTCCCTCCCATAAATACGCCCTTGCTGTAGCCTATGTGTTATTCTGATGTATAAACGATATTACTGTAAAGTTTCATCCAAATCCGTTCAGTACTTTTTTGATATTAGTAAGATTAAGAACAGAGAGATGCCTTGAGTAGAGAACAAATAATCAATAACATTTACGGTAAGATAGGAACAAAAATTAATTATTCATACCGAAATCGACATTAAAAAAAAATGTTCCTACTGATTACAAGTCCATATATAGGACGTGTTTTAACTCATACAGTTTAGATGGAAATCACTTGAAAAAGGACTCGCAATTTCAACTCATGTCGAGTTTTTGAAAGAGCCCCAATCACAGGGGCTAATCCCTTCATGTATTTTCAAGCTTTGGGTTTAGCCGCTTAATAAAGAACGCTCTTCAACATTATAAGTTATATATAGAAATAATTGTTTAATATCCAATTTAAAGTATCGGACAAAAATAGATGTATTTATATAGAAATATCAGTATTTTTCAACATCCATAATTTGAAAAAATAAAGTAATGAATGTTATACTCTTGACCGCAAATAAAGAAGTGTTTATCTTGAGAAAATAAACAATTTTTATATTTCAACACATACAATCATTTTCAGTACCTCTGTGTACCTTGTTGTCATAAAATAAAAAAAAAACTTATAAACAATAATACAGGATATTATCCAGCGTTCGGTAAAGAAACTTCATGAGAATTCAGTACTAAAAATTGAATCTGACTAATGAACATTACAGTATAGAAAAAAAGTAGTACACTTTTTTCTTTGGAATAATCTTTGGATTAAAATCACAGCGATAAAAAAGAAAAAAATAATAATAAATACGAGTTCTCAAAAATCAAACGGTAGTATCATAGAAACACGACAGGTAATAGCATGCGCATAAACAGATCGGATAACTGAAATGAAAACTTTTTATATGGAATTACAGTTGAAAAAAAAGATATCTTGGTTTACCAGGTGGATTCGAAAGAGTCATTGGAAATCCTATTCAGCAGCGGGAATCGAACTATTCATTATGGACTAATTGAATCTTGCGATAATAGAGTTTCGTCTTTTGGAATAAAATATATAGGAAAAAATTGAAACTGAAAAGTGGAAAGAATATGCACTTATTCAGAGGAATGATCCTAATCACAATCGAGCGATATATCTTCTTCCCATGTTTAATAAGATTTTATGCTTAATCCTAACTATTCAATGCCAAGAAAATTCTCGGAAATTACTTTTATGGCACTAGGAGAGCTGTGTCCCCTATCTATTAAATACATAACTTACACCAAAGTTGGACAAAAAATTAGAATACGGTTGCTCATCAGAATTATACTTCAACTTACGATTACATCAATCACCAGGTGCTGTATAAAATTATGAGTTATTAGGAAATACTGAAGTTATTTTAACTAGCTATTAATAATGTTTTGTATATCTTATTGAGAAATTCAATGTTTTTTTTCGGGTTTCGAATCAAGTGATTCGGTTTATCTTATGTTATTGACTTCACACAGTTGAGTACAAGTGTCATTAGAAAATTCGCACTGGGAAAAGTTTTGGTTAAGGATGGTAAAACATCCGTGCTAGAATTTACAGGCGTGTTAATTTTAATGATGATGCGGAAAAAATAAAACTACTAAATATAATGGCTTATGAAAGCTGGTAAAAGAGTAAAAGCTTGTAAAGGGATCGAAATAAATTCGAAGAAAGCAGTGACGAAAATTAGAAGATTATTTTTGTAATCGAGAAATTTATGTACTTTTATTTATGATTACTACGAAAAATAATATTAAATAGTATAAAATGGTTAAGGACAGGAAATGCGTTATTTTTCATTATCTTCATTTCTTAGCTCGAGCCTGTTGTCCTGAAACACAAAAGTTAAGATTTATAAAACGAT
This sequence comes from Arma custos, assembly GCA_037127475.1. Lineage (NCBI taxonomy): Eukaryota > Metazoa > Arthropoda > Insecta > Hemiptera > Pentatomidae > Arma > Arma custos. The sequence goes on along the minus strand of CM073759.1, from coordinate 46,019,865 downwards.
TATCGTTTAGACTGTTCTGTGCTAATGTGAAAAATGGCTCCTAGCTTTGAAGGATAAACGATTTTAACACTTTCATAGCTGCTCACAGTATGTGTGTGATGGTCGGAATTACTTTTTAAAATTAATTCTTCTTAAAATGCCGACCCTGTCAAGATTTGACTCCGCAGACGTGCAGCCAGTAAAGTGTTGTCACCAAATATAAGATATTTCATAGATTATTTGGTCCGAAAACAACGAGTATTACCTGCACTCTCTTGTAATTATAATCGAAATCATCATTTCATGGACTTCCAAAGTTTTTAGACATGAAACCAATTCCTAAAACGATAATAAGCATTGAGCGGTATAGTTTTAATGACCAAGGGATACTAGAGCGAGGCTTAGGGTGGAGGTTTGCGTTAGGGCGACTTGGTTTGGTTTACTTGATTGCGGTTTTGGCGGTAATCCATCCACAGATATTTGCGAACAGCATCTAACTAACAGCGATTGGTAGTATCAGTATATTGGTAAGCCTGTTATTATTATTATTGTTTTAATATGAATAATATACTTAACATTACATTACTATTTTTAAGAGAATTGGAATTTTTATGAATATTTCGCTCCTTCAAACGTACGATGACATAATTCCAAAATTATGTATGAATAAAGAACATTATGTATGAAGAAAGAATACAATTTATTACGAAGTTTCGTCATAAAATTAAATTAATTCTTCATAATTATATGTCATTTATTTGCTCAAGGAATTTGTAACCATTACTTTAATTAAAAATATATAATACTCCGTTTGTTCACAACTTTCTCTACCGAAGTTTTAACTTAATAATTATAATTGACGAATTCAATTTGTATCCTACTAATATTATAAATGTGAAAGTTTGTCTCTCTTTCACGCAAAAACTACTGAACGGATTTGGATGAAACTTTGCAGTATTATAGGTTATACATCAGAATAACACATAGGCTACAATTTATAATGATTTTGTGTATTTTAGTCATAATTTAAATTATTTGTTTAGTTAAGGTCTCCCTTATGACGTAGGCGATAACCAGCGCCGTCTACATTTCACTAACAGCACATTCTCCCACCACTTCTCCTCTTCCCCTCCTCATTGGTTATCTGCCTAACCCTTATTTCGTTTTCCGAAATGATTTGTATCAGTCTTACACTGATTTTGATGCCAGTTTCGGTATAAATGAAGTTTTTTACGATCAGTTTCTACCCAAGTTTTAATTTCTATCAAAGGAAGAAAGAATCGCTAAATACTGAAGAAAAATTCAAAGAATAGAATCAGTGATTTACACTTGTTTTTAAAAATATCTGACTAGATGATTTAACAGCCACATCCTACTAATCCTACTATCCTATCCTATCCAAATAATATTACAAATGCGAAAGTTTACAGCATAGGTTACAGTAAATAACAGCGATTAGCTACTGACCATATGTTGGAGGTTTATTGAGAATCGGTTATATCGAAGTACTTTTTAATAATGAAATAGTACTGAATACTTTGATCTATTAAATTTTGTAATTTATTTATTATTAACAGCAAAATAAAAAAAAAGAATTAATATTACATTTTAAATGTATTTTACAATATTAAATATTTATAACATTAAATTTTAATGTATGAAAATCTCCTGTCACGATGTTTCTTCGGGCTAATCTCCAAAGCTACTGTACCGATTTGAATGAAATTTCGCACAGATATGTAACATTGTCCAAGTTTAAATATAGGCTATATTTCGATTAATGACCGCGATATTTTTATTTTACACATGCTCATTTATTTACGTTTATTCACACATATTATACGTATGTTCGTTATAGAAGCGTTATTATTTTTTTAAATTTAATATTAATTAATTTTTTCATTGTGCTGTTAATAAATTACACAAATTTAATAGATCAAAGTATTCAGTGCTATTTCATTATTAAAAAGTACTTCGATATAACGGATTCTCAATATATGGTCAGTAGCTAATCGCGGTTATTTTATTTAATATTGTTAGCATCACTCAAACTTTGTTTAAATGTTGTGTGTGTATTGTTAAACATTGCTTCGTTAAGCGAAAATATGCAGATTTTGTATAAAATATGTAGAGTATACATAGTATTACACACTATTGCATAGGAGTACATAATACTCGATAATTTGCAGTAGGTAAGTAGGACCGCCATGTACGATATTAGAGTTGTTTTTGTTTTTTTCTTTAATCACTACACTGTTTTAGTTATTTAGATATAGTTTTTGTTAATATCAAGTAAATAGACTATTTTTTGTTTTCATTTGAATATTATAATTTTGTTAGGTTAAGAATAACGGTTAGTTTTAAGTATAACTAATTCGATTCTCGAAGCGGTTTATTACTTAGTACAGTAGGCATAATTATTTACTATGTTTTAGTATTTTGTTTGAAAATTACTACCAATTTTGTTTTAATTAGTACTTATAAAAATTGAGCGAAAGTGTATGTACATATGTAAATTAGTAACCTGATTGACTAACACACCCAGCAGTCATCGAACAGCAGAAACCACTGAACTTAGCATCTTGAAATTTGCAGGTTCTTTGTATAGCTTAAATGAGAACTAAGAAAAAAATTTGGATAATTCCACCACAAGGGTTTCCCCCTTAATATAATAGGGCTTCAAAGATTGTATAGAATCCTTTCAGTATCGAAGTTAGACATCTGAAATTGTGGATGTAACTTATAGTCACAAAAAATTATACTATTTATTTAAAATGATCTGTAACGAACCTTTAAGTGGCAGACAAAATTCCATGCGAGCGAAACAGTAGGCAAAAGCTAGTATTATAAATGCGAAAGTTTGTATGTTTGTTACTCTTTCACAAAAAAACTACTGAACGGATTTGGATGAAACTTTACAGTAATATAGGTTATATATCAGAATAACACATAGGCTACAACAAGGGCGGATTTAGGGGGGCACATGCCCTCCAGAGAGATTGGTGTGTACTGTGGAGAATCTATTATAGTACACAATTAAAGGCAAATCACATGATAATAGTTGTTAAAATAACAGAAAGAACGTGAGTAAAACTATTGTTTTGATATTTTAATAAACATTTTAAATCTTTCTATAGATACTACAAGTTTATTTGTTAGTTTTTGTTTTGTTTTTTCCGTCTGCCCGTTGTGCCCACCCAGAAAAAAATCCTGGATCCGCCCTTGGGCTACAATTTACAATGATTTTGTGTAATTTGGTCATAATATAAAGATAAATATCAAGGAAGTAGGATAAAGTTCTGCCTTCTGAGCAGCTTGCTCACGTGTTTCTTACTCGTAAAATCTACATATATTCGATGAACGAAACAAATCAAAGAACATAGTTTACAGGATAAAAAAATCCTGTAAATCCTGTAAACTTTATTTTTTGATGGGCTGAAGACCGGTGCGAACCCCCTATTTAAGGACTTAAAACCACCCCCCAGACCTGGGAGATGGTAGGGCAGTGTTCCCTTGGTCGATGTGCTTACATTTGATCTAGGGATGGGGTAAGTACTCCCTTGTCCTTATCCTTCCTTCCTTTTCCTTCTTCCTTCCTCCCCTTTCTTCTTTCTACAACTATTTCTTGATCCCGCTAAACGGTCCCTCTCTGTTTTGTATTGTATAACGTCCGCTGCCTTGAGCTGGTTCAAGTAAACACCGCCTTCAGCGGACTCAGCCCATTGTAACGTTTTAAAATACCGAAAGGTAACAGAAGGCTTTTGCTTATATAGAAGCATTTTCAGGTATTTATTATGTAAGGATGTGAAAAAAAAGTTTACAGGAGTATATTGCAGTAGGTAAGGAGGACCGCAAAAACTAAAAACACATCCATAAATTAACTACATTTGCACATTATTCTAATCCTTTCAGTTTTAATTTCTCGTTGCTACCTAACGACAAGTCAAACTGTTATACTTAGTAGTCCTTTTGAATAAATTCAATAACATTACATACTAATCCTTTACTGACCCGAACAACAGTAAACTTCTCTCCATCCTGTTTTTTAATCTCTGTCAATGTATGTTTCACGGCTTTGCTGATCCGTTTGTGATGAAATTTGATATTGATAATCTCAAGTTTGGGGAAGGACATGGGCTACTTTTTATCAACACACCACACAGGCGAAGTTTTTTTTAAAATGTAACCTTATTGACTAACACACTCAGCGGTCAACCCACGGCAGAAACCACTGAACTTAGCATCTTGAAATTTGCAGATCGGTTCTTTGTATGATCTAAGAAAGAGATTTGGATAATTCCACCCCAAGGGCTCCCCCCTTAACATTATAGGGGTTCAAAGATTTTATGGAATCCGCCAGTTTTGAAGTTAGACATCTGAAATTTCGGATGTACGAGTAACTTATAGCTAAAAAAAAATTAAATCATGTAGGAAAAGAAATGGTAATTGAATAGCATTTTTTTTCCAAAAATTTTATTTACAATATGATACAAATTTACAGAAAAGAATTGTATTTAAAATGATCTGTCACAAAACTTTATGTGGCAGACAGATTTCCACACGAGCGAAGCCGTGGGCAAAACCTAGTTCATTATAATTAATCAATATAATTATCAATATAATTATTTTTATTCCTTTACCATCTCGGGCTCATCCAACTAATTTCCATTCAATATTTATTTTAGCCCTTTTTGCAACCCAAAAATATATATGATATTTTTAATTATTTTTTTACTACAGAATCGTAATTACGGCAATTATATTTATATGCTTATATCGCTTCTTTACAGAAACAGAGTGACTCAAACAAAAATTGGCATTTTTTAGCTAAGCCTTCAGTAGCAATTTTATTGCTTGAAGCTTTTTAATTCAGGAACAGCACATCTGATATTCCATTCCCAACAGGATTTTTTTTATTGATAAGTAATAGTTTGAGTTGTATCATGTTTGAGTTTGAAGTGTTATGGAAATAATGATATAAGTTCAAATTGAAAAAGTTCCAAGCCGTTAAATATTTTCTAATCATTTTTAAATGAATTTCAATACTAACTTTACAACAGGGATGCTTGGCTTTACCAATAACTACGTTTTTATTTTCTTATCTCACATGGAACATTCAAATACTTCCAAGGAAAAATTAAGTTATTTGAGATATGACATTGCTCTTTTGAAGGAGCAATAGGGTAAGTGAGAAATAGCCAAATAATTTGGCTCACTGATTAACAATTTATTAATCATACAAGAAGGCTACAGAATTATATTTCACAACTGTGCAAGAATTGAGCATTGATTCACTACAAGCTTCCAAATAAGGACGGTCCTATGTTGCCATAGGTTAGTGAGATGACTGTTTCTGTTCTCCAGCGGAAGAGGAATTGGATTTGCCCAGCGGAGCCTAAAACACATCCCCTGTTGGGAGAAGCGTTACTATTAGCAATCCTCTTCCATGAACAGATAACCTTTACCCAAGGCCATTCTCCAAACCAAATTCAGGTTCATAACGGCATCATATAGAAGATTTTAGGTTATATATATATGTATATATATATATATATATATATATATATATATATATATATATATATATATAAACTTTAGTTTATAATATATATAAACTTATATATATAATATTATAAGTTAGGTCCCGGAGACCAACAATATTCACTCTAATCCTATAGTACTCCCATGTAAACAAAGTGAAGATATAAATGTAGGATTACTAGAACAATAAAGTCAGTTATCATTCAGAGTTCGTAGTGTTCATTTTAAACCTTTTCCTTTTTTTTAAAGTTTGTCTTTCGATACTCGTTAAGTGGTGCCGAAACCCGGGAGTGCGTGAGAAGAAAACTATTTTTTTTTTTGGTGAAGCCATTTTTTGTGTGTGTTTTGTTTAACTTTTGTGCATTGGTAAAGAAAAATGCCTGAACCCGGACTTAGTGATATTTTAAGACCGGCGGTACTCACATTGGAACCGCAACCACAGCAAGCTCCACAACCACCGCTAGAATCCCAAGAGTCAATTACTGATATGAACCCTGATTTCCCGATGCTACCAACTACTACGCTAGCGATGGCTCGTGCAGACATAGCGGCAAGGGAAGCGAACCTGATAGAGCGCATGAAGTTGATGAAGAATAACGCACGTGATCTTAGGAGGGAGATCAGCGAATTAGAAGGTTCGACGGGGAAGTCGGAGAGCTGAACCACTTCCTGAAGGGTGGAGATAGGATTATGTATTACATCCAGGTACAGGCAGAGGCGAAAGATATAAATGAGATAGACGCCACTAGACTCAAAGCAGCCCTAGTATGCCGAGTAAAGAGGAACATTCTCAACTTAATTCAGGCAGACGAAGAGACTCCGTGGCATACGGTCAAGGAGAGATTAAAGAAGGCATTTGGGGGAGGACGATGGGCCCCAGAGGAGGACATACTCCAAATGTTCCGAGAGTTCCGGAAACCGGGGCAATCCCATGGACAGTATGCAGCAGGATTGCTGGCGCGGTATAATAGAATCACCGAGAAGTTGCGAGAGGTGATGGAGATTGACCAGGTGGAGGCTCGCATGGATTTCCTGGCCACGATTCTCAAGGTCCAGCTGGCTAGGGACACGGGGAGAAAGGACGGGTTACTGAAGGACAGAACCTTCTTACAGTGCGCTCAAGAAATGGTGGACCTGAGTGCAAGAGAGGAAGAAGCAAGAGTGGGGGAGTCTCTCGAAACGGGCTGGAGCAAGGTTACCTATCGCCGACCCGAAACTAGCCGGAACCGCCCACGATGGGATGGCGGAAGAAGAAGAGACCCTGAAGGGTATAAAAAAGGTGAAAGACCGGCCGTCCGGGAAAGACGACCAGGCGTAGAGAAGAAAAACGGACGGAAAGAGGAACGAAAGTGTCACGAATGTGGAAAGATTGGACACCTAATGGCTCAGTGCCCTCGCATGCGGTGCTTCGAGTGTGGAACGGACGGACACATGGTCAGACAGTGCCCCTATATCTATTCTCGCAGGGAACAGCAGAGGGCGGAACCCATGGAAATAAACGCCCAGAGGATAGGGAGGAGACACAGGCCGACACCGGTGTCGACGGAGTCATCGGAGACAGAAGAAGAAGGACAGGTGAGCAGCGGAGGCGAAGGAGATAGAAGTAGTCACAGGAGCGGACGACTGAGAGTGACTTGAGGGAGGCGACCGCACAATAGTGAAGTGTAGTGTGAGAGAGGTGTGTGGCGGTTTGCCTATTATACAGTTGCAGAGAGGAGTGAGGTGCCTTGTGGATACAGGGAGTTCCGGCACGATCTTGAGTAGAAGAGCGGTGGAGAAGTTGACGGCTGGAATGAGGACACCTCCGGTTCAGGTATGTACATGTAGATTGACCACTCTGGGTGGCCCTTGTAGAGTAGAGGGAGAAGTCACTATAGATTTGGGGACGTGGTTTAGAGTAGGGACTCAAGTGAAGGTACACGTAGTGGAAAAGATGTTGCGGGGATACGAGGGAATAATTGGATGCGACGTTTTAAATCAGCTGGGGACTCGAGTGAAGAGTCAGGAGGGGAAATGGTCGATCAAGATAGGAGATAAGCGATATAGGTGTTCCGAAAGGGTGAGGGACGAGCTACTATGTGTAGGTGTAGTAAAACAGGCAGAGGACTGGAGAGTACGGATACGGCGGGACTTCGACGATATTTTCTATAAGGAGGGCGAACTGTTGGGCGCGACGGGGGAGACTGTCCACGAAATATCGTTGAAAGAAGAACGTGTGACGTATGTCAAAGAGAGGCGGTACCCGCAGGCGTTGAGGCAGCACATTAGGGAGGAAATCAAAAATCTCAAGGATCAGGGGATCATAGTAGATAGCACGTCACCGTACAATAGTCCACTGTGGGCAGTTAGGAAAAAGTGCGCACCTGGGGAAGAGAAATACAGGGTCGTAATCGATTATCGGAGATTAAATGAAAACACAACCGATGAGAAGTACCCCATCCCGAGATTTGAAGATATCATTGATAGGCTGAGTGGGGCTACGGTGTTTACCACCCTAGACTTAAAGGCAGGGTACCATCAAATCAAAATGCACAAGAGGGACCAATCCAAAACGGCATTCACGTTTGAAAGAGGACATTATGAGTTCACAAGGATGCCCTTTGGACTCAAAAACGCGCCCATTACATTTCAAAAATTAATGGATGAGTTTCTTCGGGGGGTTGATGAAGATGTATGCCAGGTGTATATGGACGATCTGTTGGTATTTAGCAAAACCGAGCAACAGCATGTTGAGCATCTCAGGAGCGTTTTCAATAGGGTCAGGAGATTCGGCTTGAAGCTATCCGCCGAAAAATCATTGCTGGGAAAAGGAGAGATTACCTTTTTGGGACACACTATTACGAAGGAGGGAGTAAAACCGGATAAGAGCAAAGTAGAGGCGATTTCCAGGATGGCGGTGCCGCGGGATGTGAAGGGTATTCGTCGTCTATTAGGTTCCCTGAACTATTATCGACGTTTTGTTCCGGAAATGGCAGAATACCTGGTCCCCATCAATAATCTCTTAAAGAAAGGACGGAAAATTTTTGTTACTCCGGAAATGGAGAACAACATCCGCAAGTGTATGGCGCGGCTGCAAGAGGAGCCCGTATTGGCCTTCCCGGACTTTGATAAGCCCTTTATGCTCACGACGGATGCCAGCGAATACGCACTGGGGGCGGTTTTGTCACAAGATGGGGGAAAAGGCGATCGCCCTGTGGCTTATGCTAGTAGACGCCTCACGGAAGCCGAATCACGGTACAGTGCATTAGAGCGCGAACTGTTGGGAATAGTGTGGGCTATAGATCACTTCCGACCTTACTTATTTGGAAGAAAGTTCGTGGTCCATACGAACCATAGACCCTTACAATGGGTGGGTAAGCTGAAGGAATCATCCGCTCGCATCACTCGGTGGAAAGAATTCCTAGGGCAGTACAACCTCGAGATTAAATATAAACCCGGCAAAGACAATGTGGTAGCAGATTGGCTGTCCCGGGCAATAATGGTGAATGCAGTGGAGGATGCGGGGGAAGGCTCGTCGCGAGACATCAGACAGTTTCTACAAGAATGGACGCCGGAGGGGGAAGGGGCCCAGGGTTCGGACAGCAGAGAGCAAGTAGATGAAGAACAAGCGGAGGAAAGCTCCACCGATGACAGACCGCGTGAGATGACGGAGTTGGAGGAAATCATTAATGACAAGCAGCGTCAGGTTATATGGAAGACAAGGACTTCGGGTCTGCTGAAAATGGATTTTTCAAAATATGGCAAGTGCGACATCATCACCGTCTGGTCCCAACCTGGAGTCAGTGACGAAAACATTTGTCGGGTACTCAATGAAGCTTCCAAGGCGGGAAGAACAGCCTACCTTTACATCGGGAACGCCACTGTGTGGGATAAAGTACAGCGATTATGGAGATCGGAACGATTGGGGGTAGACCGCAATTTTGTTCGTTGCACCAGGATGGTAGAAACGATCCGGGAGACCGATCGCCAGAAAGAGATCACGGTAGCCTACCATCAGGGAAAAACAAATCACAGGGGAGTCACAGAAACGATTCAAGCGCTTAGGCGACGGTATTTCTGGTCGAATATGAAGGCAACGGTCAAACAAGTTGTGGGAGCATGCGATGTATGTTTATCTACTAAATACGATAGGCATCCGCCAAAAGGGTTGCAAGAGGAGACGCCCACTGCAGAGTCACCCCTGTCGGATCTGCAGATCGATACATTTTCCTGGAGAGGCTATAAGTGGGTAACGCTGATCGATTGTTTTAGCAAACTGGCTGCAGCCCATCTTATTCACGAGAAGTCAGCAGATGCAGTTCTCGCGGCCCTTAGGACGTGGTTTAGGGTTTACGGGATACCCGACAGGATCGCCTCCGATGGCGGGCTGGAGTTTGATAACGCCAAGATCAGGGACGAAGCGAAGGGACTCGACATAGTATGGCGAATTAACACCCCAGGACATCCCAAGAGTAGAGGAGTCATTGAACGCTTACACAGTACTCTCAGTGACCATTTGCGCATTTACCAGGTGGATAAGGGATTAGAACCGGCCGAAGCGATGGACAAAGCAATCGCAGCGTATAACGAATCGATCCACTCCGTTACCGGCTTTTCCCCCTTTGAGGTCATTTTTGGGTTGCGACAAAGACGTAGGGACACCAGGGCTACAACCGTTGAGGGCGAGGTAACGAATCAAGTGGTGGCTAATCGGATCTCGATCGCAAAACTGTGGGAGAGGGCTAAGGACAGGATAGAACGGGAAAAGCGGAGTCGGGTTGCGAGGGAAAACCTCAGAGTCAAGGATGTCATGGGGGGGATCAAAATTGGTATGATTGTTTACAGGCAGAAAAGTTCCAATCGGGGAAAGGAAGTGATACGCTACGAGGGGCCATTCCGAGTGGTAGCGATCAGGGAACATAATATTGTCACTGTAGAACTCATTAAAGATCCCAAACGGCGTAAGAATGTTCATATTGAACAACTTAAACTCCCACAGGGAGAACATGTGTAACGGCCTGGAGTGTCCTAGCCGTCATATAGCGGTGTACATTTTCATGTCTTATTCTTTTTTAGGTCTCTCGTGTTAGTGTATATATAGTGTGAACCGTGTTTGAGGTTATTCTGTGTATCTGTTCTCAATTTTGTAGATATAGTTTTATTTTTTATTTTTTCTATCAGTTGAGTATCATTATTTTTAAACATCATAAGTCAGTGAAAGAGAGAATTTCATTTATATGTAGTAAGTTCATTTTTTTTTTGTTGTTTTTATTGCGTAAATCATTATGTATAGGTACATTGGATGTTGTTGGCCTTTCGGCCCCTGGCAGACTTCTCCTTCAAGTTTCCGGAAATTTCCGAAAACTGGTGGGGGGGAGTTAGGTCCCGGAGACCAACAATATTCACTCTAATCCTATAGTACTCCCATGTAAACAAAGTGAAGATATAAATGTAGGATTACTAGAACAATAAAGTCAGTTATCATTCAGAGTTCGTAGTGTTCATTTTAAACCTTTTCCTTTTTTTTAAAGTTTGTCTTTCGATACTCGTTAAGTTATATAAACTTATATATATAATATTATATAAACTTAGCCGTGGTAATAGTGGAGCTTAATCCTACTAAGAGTGTAAACAACTCCCAGATACTATATAAGAAGGATTACTTGATAAATAAAGTCAGTGTTTTACCAGCTTGCTAGTGTGTAGTTTCTTTCCCAATTTACTCTTTTTTTTTATGTTTCGCGAGCCAAAGTACTTAAGTTATATTCAAATGTATACTATGTAACACGTAACCCAACATAACCTAGCATAGCATCAACAAAAATTAATTAAGCTTAAGACAAAACAAAAAGTATTTTAAATACTAATCGCCAATTAACATAGAATGCTTACCGCTTAGCCGTAAAAACAAAAATATTAATAAAAGGAAAATGTTAGCTACTTCTTGGCCAAATATAAACTAAGTTGAGGAAAGGCGATCATCAACTATAGTTCACCAGAAAATGAATCAAAGATGGTGGGCTTCAATATTCCTTAGGTCTACACCGATAAGAAGCAGCTCCGGACGGAGATAAGTGATGAAAAAAAAGTCGCTACAAAAGACAAAATATTAAATAATTAGAACTGGGTATACTGCTGTGCTTGGTGATCAGTGCTTAGGGTTGAGATTAATCACGCCTAAATCATCCCTTGCAAAACCGTTGACATGGAAACAGTCTGCTGTCTCTATAAAGTACTGAACCCTATTCCTGTCTTTGGTTGTAGTGCTGTACAGGTTTATTAATTTTGTATGCGAATCCATAAATTATTTAAAAGAGTTTGCCTCATGTGCCAACGTTTCGGCCTAATTGTTTATTAGGATTGAGAATAAAACTGCACCACAATTACCTATTAGCGGCATTGGTTCCGTACATGGTAGGTACCGCACTGTTTCGAAGCCAACGGCTGTGCCAGGTATTATTTGGCCGAAATAACCCTTGTCTGTCATATTCGCTCCCTTAAAAAAGAGTAACCATATTACAGTCAACGATCGAGCCCCAAGGATCTCCTTCTTGGACTCTCAGAGTAATAAGCACTATTAATGGTTAATAATTTTTCTGCCACAACCGATCCAGATTAAAAAGGCACTACTCAGATGAAAAAAAGAATAAATCAGAACGAAAACCAAACAAATTTTAGTTCCAATATAGAAGCTGCTATTGCCTTCCCACTGACACATTTGATGATGGATCCTTCATTGTTATTTGAGAGTTTTTCGATAGTTCGATTGGAGAAGGTATGGGATGATGATAGATTTCTTATTTCCTGATATTCTAGCTGCTCCTCACTCATTCTGGACCATTGAGACATGTTGTAAAATATATGAATACTGGATTAGATTTAAATAGGTAAAAAAAAGATTTATAAAAAATAAATTAATAATATCAAGTTAAAAAAATTGACGGATTTATTGGAAAAATCCTGTCTTTGGTTTTATCTTGTTTTTTTCATAAAACTACAAATTTCAAACCTTACATCTTCATATTTTTGCTCATTTAGTCAAGCAATGCTTTAAGCTCCCGAAACCGTTCACAACCGGACTAAAACCATGAGAAATAAGGCAGAAAAATGTGTTAGACTAAGCTGCTAGAGTAAACAAAAAGAAAAATTCATATTTATTCGTCCGTGGATTTCAGGACAGTCTGAAACGTCGGTTTCTAATAAATAATTTCACAATTTAAGGAATTATTTATTTTATTTGTTACTTCCACCTTCATCCACACTTTCTTCTCAACTTGTATACGGATATGATTAGCTAATTACAGATTCATTAATGCAAGATAAAATCAAGATTATTGGGAAAGAGTAGACTTATTAGAGAACTAAATTTTTCAATGCCATTTAACTTTGAATTGAGTTGCACAAAATATGAAAAATAAGGATCACTTCCTTTTCAGCAAAAATTCGTCTAATTATACGCTCTGGTGGCCTTTTACCGCAAGAAATATGTGTTTGCAAGAATACCACATTGAGTAGGTGAAGATATTCTAGTTATATTTATGTATAAGATATTGTTATGATGAACTGAATTTACTTTTCTATTCCTTCTATAAACTCCATTTTGAATGAAGATATTACCAACAGATGAATATTAAAATTTGGATAAAACTTAAAATCAAAGCCTTAAGTCCATAAAACTGAGAAATAATTAAACAGTAAACATTTCGCAAATCCGGGGAATAATTAGTTCAAGAACCAAAAGAACATTACATCAAGGATGCTCAAATACGCACATCTCACATCAACGGGTTTTTGATTGACCGCCTTGAAGTGAGATTGCTATCTTTGATTGATTATTCTGTTCGGTCTGAGGATATGTTGCATTTGTTCTCCACTCATGTTAGTTTTTCGTTGTTTGTCCAGCCGATTTCTGAATTGCCGTAACGTTGATAGGTTAGCTACTTTCCAGTATTTTATAGACTTAAAGATTCATCAATGCATTTGTACCTTTCATTGTAAAAATTATTTACTTTTTGTTTTGTTTATTTATTGAGTTTGATTAAGCTCATTTTATTGATTATACTATACATTACAGTTGGTTTTGGAACTGAGAGGTTTAAATGTGAATTGTCAATAACTACGGTCATAAGAACTAAGTCACTCAGGCCTGTAGCAAGACCCCCTGGTGAGGTTCAAGGATAGTCGAAGACAGAAGGATAGTCGAAGGACAAGAGTTGAAGAGGTCACTCCTTGATAAGATCTGGAAGAAGAAGGTCGCGAGGCAATTCTCAAGAGACATTGATGAAGAAGGTTGGGAAAAGAGATGCTGGCTCAGGAGAGTCATAAGGCGGTCAGGCGTAGATCTAGACGTACTTTATGGCAATTCTCTATTTTATGTGAATAATTAATCGTAATTTCTCAATGTATTTATGGTTTGTGTACAAAATAATCTCCAAAAATTATATTTGTTTAATGTTTGAACCGTGTATGTAATTCCTTATTCACTATATATTCATTATCACATTACTAATTTTATTATTAAGATATTAAGTTCACTGATTAGTAAATTGGTAAACACACAACCAACCTCAGGAAAAAAATCCAATTTAAAATAAAGTCAGGACATTAAAATAAATGACAAGTTGACTAATTGTCTTTAATGATTACTTGGCGTCCGCAAAACAATATGTTTATTAAAATCAATTACAATTACGTATCACCAAAACATAGCTATTAATTTGTACGTTCGATCTGATGATGTGTTGCATTTGTTCTTCACTGACGTGAGGTTTTCATTGAATTCTCAGGCGTATTACTAACCGGTTAGCTAGTTTCCATTATTTTATTGACTTTATTTAATTATTTATGTCTCCCAATGAGTTTTAGTAAGCCCGTTTTAATAAGATTTAATTAAATTATTTTAATTTCTCATGACATAAAAATATTATAAATAGAAACAGCTGATATTGATCCTGGTCAGCTTTTAATTTTACAGTCCCTGGCGGACTCTAAGGAGAAGCTGCAGCAAGCCCTTGTGGAATGGAAAGAGGAGCTCCAACATAAGGGAATGGCAATAAATATTGCCAAAAGCAAAGTTCTTGTTATATCTAGGCAGGAACAGGAAGATGTGCGTTTGCAATGCAACGGTGAAGTCCTCGAAGTGGTGGACCACTTTCCCTACTTAGGAACCATCATTAGCAGGTCTGGTAAAGTACACCAAGAAGTAAGTAATAGAATCAATAAAGCAAATCAGATATATTACCAGATCTGTAATAGCATAGTTGGCCACCGAAATGTAGGGAAGGCGACGAAACTACATATATTTAAAGCAATATACCTCCCAACACTTACATATGGGAGTGAAAGTTGGGTCATGCTTGACAAGCACATCAGCCGGACAACAGGAGCTGAAATGAAGTACCTTCCCAGAATGGTCGGTATAACAAGGAGGGACCGAGTGCGGAATATAAACATAAGGGATCAGCTGCAGATAGCAGAACTGAAAACCTCCATTGAAAAAACACAGCTCAAATGGTTCGGCCATGTCTGTCGCATGGACGAAGAATAGCTTCCTAGAAATGTTATGGTAGCCTGCCCGATAGGCAAAAGACCCCGTGGACGCCCGAGAATCCTCTATGAGGATTATATCCAAATAATAAGAGGTAAAAGAGAAAAACCCTGGCTCCAATGAAGAGGAGTTGTCGGGACCGGGAAGAATGGCTCCAATGGATTGAGCCCCTCTACGCTAAATGGCACAAAAGAGGTAGCGAAAGAAGAAGAAGAAGTATCACCAAAACATAGCTATTAATTTGTACGTTTGGTCTGATGATGTGTTGCATTTGTTCTTCACTGACGTGAGGTTTTCATTGAATTCTCAGGCAGATTATTAACCGGTTAGCTAGTTTCCATTATTTTATTGACTTAAGGATTTGTATCATGGCTTGTACTATTTCCTATTAACAATTATTTATGTCTCCCAATGAGTTTTAGTAAGCCCGTTTTAATAAGATTTAATTAAATTATTTTAATTTCTCATGACATACAAATATTATAAATAGTAACAGCTGATATTGATCCTGGTTAGCTTTTAATTTTACAGTCCTTTCGGGCCGTTATATCCTTGTAATTGAAATGACTTCGAGAGAGAATTCGCTGCCTTGAATATTTAAATATCTGAGGGACCGTGGGCAGGAGAAGGAATTGAGGGAAACGGTCGCCTGACCCGGCATTAAATGTTAATTACACTCCGAGGTGTCCTCAACTCACTTTTTATTTCCTTTTATAGTTCATTTTTATTTTCTTCCCGAAGGAGATGATTCTAAAATCGACATTAAATCCTTGATTTTTTAAATCTAGCTACTTTTATAGGCTGATGAATTTCAAATAAATAATATTCCTCTTATAAACAATTCAGACTTTATTGTGTCATTTATTATAGATCGAATCCTAAGAAATATTTTTAAATGTTATTTCTGGCATATTAAACATAGTATATATAATTCTCTTCTTTCAGTGTCTATGAATGTTTGTCCAACAAGCAGATAAGCTATCTCTTAAACGAAGTTGATCCGAATATCATTAATGAATTTAAAATAAAGTCTCTTGCTATCACTAAGATTATCATGTCATTATAATAATGATTGGTATGTTCGTGACACCCTATAAACATTTTACGAAACGGAGAGACGGAGGCACTAGTCTAGTCAGTTCAGCGTCTAAGAGAGTAGTGGGTAGGTCGGCATCTAGAGAGAGAAATGACCGAGCTATCGGCACGAAAGGCACAGTACGGCGCCCCCCCCCCCCCTCCCACTCTCATAAATATAAACATTCAAGCGGTTTAAACTAGTTAAATTGAACTCTGGAATACTATCATCATACACTTTAATTATTATTAAAAGGCCTCGATAATACTTCCAACACTCTTATCTCTCTATGGTACATAGGTGAACGGAATATATAATATAACTTATATAAACAATAGTTGAATACAATACTTATATAAATACCTCAAGACGTAATTAAACTCCATACATTAAAATAATACATATAATATATATTTAATCACTAATCATTTAATCACTAACACCAATCATTTCAATAATATATGTGGATCACTAATCATTTCAATAATATATAATATATGTGGATCACTAATCATTTCAATAATATATAATATATGTGGATCACTAATCATTTCAATAATATATAATATATGTGGATCACTAATCATTTCAATAATATATAATATATGTGGATCACTAATCATTTCAATAATATATAATATATGTGGATCACTAATCATTTCAATAATATATAATATATGTGGATCACTAATCATTTCAATAATATATAATATATGTGGATCACTAATCATTTCAATAATATATAATATATGTGGATCACTAATCATTTCAATAATATATAATATATGTGGATCACTAATCATTTCAATAATATATAATATATGTGGATCACTAATCATTTCAATAATATATAATATATGTGGATCACTAATCATTTCAATAATATATAATATATGTGGATCACCACACTGTCACCTACAGTACTTAATGTCTACTCGGAGTTATTATTTCAGGAGGTTCAAAATGAATCGGAAGATGGGAAAACGATAAACGACGAATGAATAAATACCTGAAAAATAAAAACCTGAGACATGCGGACGACACGATGTTTCTAGACAATACTGATAATACATAAATAACTACCGCTACTGACAACACATAGCTAATAATCAGTAGCGGTAACATGCTATAATTATGGAATGAAGATGAAAAATCAGATAACAAATAATGAATATTAGTAAAAAGTAACAAATTAATGTTGAATTCCATGCAAATAATCACCCTTTGAAAAGAACCAATAGAATTCTGGGATGTAATATAACTGGGATCACTCAAATGAAATCAGAGAAGGCAAGAAATGCCAGTAACTCTTGAGTAAACTCAAAAAGTTGTTATGCTATGTAAATATGTAGTCTGGAATCAGAGTACTCATATGTTATGTATTCTCACTGTTAGAGGATAGGCACTTCTCAGAAGAAGACCAATATGAATAGATACAAAATTACGATATTGTTTTCTATAAGAATCGATTTCCGGAAACATTTATTTCTGAGGTTATGTATGGGGTAAGAAATGCTCTCAGACTATCTCCAACATTCCAGAAGCTAGAGAGAAATAAATCGCCATTACTGGCAACACAACTAGAATTCTTCCCGTCAATTGTTTCAGCTCTCTTTTGCGGTGATCTATATTTAGAATACATATATAGGATGTAGAACCGTGTCATTATTTAATCCATTTGAGAAAACTACATCTAGCCAATCGTTTGCTATACCTACTACGAGTAAACAACTACCTCGGGCTTTTCAAGACAATCCTGGGGAATGAAAAAATTGTTGGGCATTTTTTAAAAAGAATATCTTTCTTTATCTATGTTTAACCTTCATTTAAATTGTCTAATTTTAGTTTTTACCCAGATTTATTTTAATTTACTGAATCTATCGATAGTTCTCCCCGTGAGATGGTAACACTTCGGTACATCGGATCCTAAAGAAAAACAAGGGAGGCCCTGACTCGGCAATGGGTTGTCGCGCCGCTGTAAGTCACTGTAGTCAAAAAGATTTATGTTGGTTAAACAATAATAGTATGTATTTGTTTATATTTATAAAGAAAAGTTGTCCGTTATTAGAATTCTAGTATAAAATTTCAATAATATTATTTCAGTTCAAGAGTAATAAATGCAATTAATTTTCATTTAATTTAATATTAATGGTTTAAGGTAATGGACTTGAATTTTATTTTATTTTGTTTTATGGGTACAAAAACCCTTTTTTTTGTCCAAGTTATCTTTTATTTATTATTTCTTTAACATGTAGACGTTTCGACCCATGTGGTCATTCTCAATACATGTTTTTTTTTTTATCATAATTCAGTTAGCTGAATTCAATCCGCAAAAATACATCTATATAACTTAAGGAAGAAATAGTTGGGGGTGCAGTCAATGAAAACACCAAAATAAGCATAATTTATTTATTTATTAATAAATAAGTTATGCTTATTTTGGTGTTTTCATTGACTGCACCCCCAACTATTTCTTCCTTAAATTAGAAGATACAGTCGACCAACTCTTCTCTAACATCTATATAACATTCAAATATTTCATTTAATTATATTTTAACACTGTTATGATACGTATAAAATATTTCCATCTAACGTACCTATTTAAAAATACTAATTTCATTCATCTACCTACTAAATTATCATCTACCTCTTCATTCACATTTTTATTTGTTGATCAAAATAAATTATTGATTAAATAACATATAAGCAAATACCAGAATGTAGAGTCAATTAAAAATTGAAGATGGGGGGGGGGGGCGACCTGTGGTCAAGTGGTTATCATAATAACCTACTATACCCAAGATCGCGGCTTCATTGCCCGGCAGGCGGCCTTGGGTTTAAGGGATTATTTATTTAATTTAAACACCCTTCCTTACTTTACGGGTTTTGACTATATTAATTATTACACAATTTTTTTATAGGGAGTAAAAAATCCTTGGTTATGCCGTCCTTCGGAAGGGACATTAAACGGGGGTCCCGAGCCTGCACGATGTCAGGTGCTCGTTGAAGATCCCTATCTTAATTAAATCAGGATAGTCAAAATCTTGAGCTTCCACTACAGCATCGTCCGATTAGTCATAACAGTATAAAGTGACATTAAATAAACAAACAAAAAAAAGAAAATTTTTATTCATTCCTCTTGAGTTAACAAAGTAACTGAATACTCCTATTTTTTTCAAAACCAAGATAATCAATTTTTTCGATGAATAATAATGCTCTGTTACATACAAAAGTAGTTATAAACATAACTTATATTAATTAAACTATCACGCCGGTTCTATAATGCTTATAGACAAGGCTAATGAGCTTTTTTTGTAGCTTTCTTCTTTGAAATATGACAGATACTTTCTACCTTGGTCTTATTTATTTTTGTTTTTATTATGAAGATAGATAAACTTTGCTGACCAGAGTAGGTACACTTGTTTTAATCAAACAATTAAGAATATGAAGCTGTATAATCCTCTGACCGCTCCAATTACGACCCGACGGCAGACTCGGAGATAGGTGTGTGCCTCTTGAAACAGTTGGGAACTGTTGTGAAAGTTAGTTCCAAGATAGCTGTCCCACACAGCCACACTAAGCAGTATGTCGTCTCGGTCCGGCTCGTTAATTCCTAGTTTTGTTTGAAGTTGAGATTGGTTTCTTCTCCAAACATTTGTTCCGGAGCCTAGTTCCGCAGTAATTATGATTAATTCAGCATTTCTGTCTTTATCTCAAGATATAGTCTTCTTTTAAATGATTTAAATTACTGTTTTGTTTTAATTATAATACAATTGGGAAAAACCACAATGCAAAGCCTTATGTTTCAAATCTAGTAATACACCCACTTACCAGTCGACGTTTCGCCTATTCAGGCAAAGTGGGTGTATTAATAGATTTGAAACATAAGGCTTTGCATTGTGGTTTTTCCCAATTACATTATACTAAATAATAGTGTTTCTTTTTGAGTTTTTGGCTCTGGTTGTTTTGTTTTAAGTTTAATATTTTATTGTTACAACTGAGAGTATTGATCCTAACTACTGCTCTAATTTTATTCTTCTTAAATTATATACAACTTTGTCGTTTATTCATTTAACTTCACTATATTCTGCTACGGCTAATCAGATGCTACTGTTCAATCTAAACCGTCCTCTTTTCCTACTTTGCTTCATCTACCTCCATGTACGCGAGGGTCAGCAGTGCATATATTCAAAATATGCATTGTAAAATATGCTTAATTTCATCTTCCAACCATATCAGAGATACCATATCCCCTCAAGAAAATACCCATTTCTTTTATCTTAAACAGCTACAGTGGAAGCCCTAAATTTTGCCTATACAAGTTTAATAAGCGAAGGAATCTTTAAGTACCTTTTTGAGTACTTGACATCGCACTGAATCTGAACCCCATTATACTTCCCTTTCGAAAGACGCATAACGTAGCGTCATATAATGTATGCCATATATATCGTAAACAAAGCAATCAAATGCCAACCAAGCAATGATCTTAAGAAAAAATAAATTTTCTTGAACGAGAAACAATTGGGAACGATTCGCAGTTGTTGTTGTTTGTTCATTTAACGTAACTTTATGCAGCTATGGCTAATCGGACGATGCTACAGTGGGAGCTCTAAATTTTGCCTATCCAGATTTAATTAGAATAGGGATTTTTAACGAGTACCTGACATCGTACAGGCTCGGGACTCCCGTTTAACGTCCCTTCCGAAGGACGGCGTAACGTAAGGATTTTTTACTCCCTTAAAAAAATCCTAGAGCCACCTCCCGGGCTACGAACCCGGGTCTGGATCTTGGGCTTAGTAGTTTGTTACGCTAACCACTAGACCACAGGTGACCTTCAACAATCCGCAGTTAATAACCTTAATTACAATTAACTAATCAATAAAAATATAACTAGTCAATAAAAATTAATATAAAATACTTGGCACGATATAGTAATTATTATAATATAATATAATAATGTATCTTATGTTTATCTATTAATAATATATATAAAACTTCCACAGGGTACAAATAAAATAAAATTATTTGATAAATAATATAAAAATACAATGATGTTTTATAATTTAATGTGGTGAATTCTTATACTACTCTGTGATGATGCACTGTATGTTATTCTATAATTACTTGAATGTTTATTCTCCGAATTCCTGGCAATTCAACCGTTATGGTACCATCGTTTTAACATTAATTGTAAAATGTGCGTTTAAAACGGTTGATCAATTGCTTCCTTCGTTTCATATTTGGGATACCGAAGACACCCGTATCACCCGATATTACGAACAGTTGAAGTGGCTTTACCCCTCCTATCGCCGTATTTCCTAGCTTCCTTTCTTTACCAAGTTATCCAATCCCGCCGACCATCATACTTCTCCGATCTCCTTAAATTCAAAACCTCAGTCCACCGCCGCGGCGCGCCGTAACACCCGTTCTCGGGTCTCAGACCTATTTACAGCATCTCATCGGACAACTGCTTTTGACAGAGCTTTCCTTATCTGATCCTCGTCTCTTTGGAACTCCATACCTTCTTCCATTCGTCGTTCCAATAATCTTTCAATTTTCAAATCCCGCATATTCAATCGCCTTATGTCCTTACAATTCCCCAAAAAATAACCTACCCAGTTTTCAAATTAAAATTTTCGACCTGATAAATGAATGATGTGTTTTTATTTATATATTTATATCATTATTTATATATATTTATATTATTGACGCTTCACTCATCCAGTTAGATATTTTTAAAAACAAGGTATTTATTGTAAGGTGTATTATTGTTCATATTTTTGTTTCATTTTCTGCCTTTGGGGTTAGGTGGCCTTTGGATTTTTTAAAACGAGTAATAAATATTTTTTTTATGCCGTTCTTTAGATAGGACGTAAAGTGGCGGCCACGAGCAAGTGGGGTATCAGGTACTCGTTAAAGAACCCTATCCTTATTATCGGATAGATAGATAAATTTCCTAGACAAAACTCCCACCATACCATTGTCTGATTAGCCATAGCAGTATAATATGGCATTAAAAAAAATGATGTGTACTGTTATACACAAACTACAATACAATACAATATGGCTCTACAACCCTGTTTGGGTCTTAGCCTCCTCAAGGAGCCTGCGCCAGGTGGCTCTATCTAATGCAGCTGCCCTCTAGTTACGCCCTACACTGATTATTTTTTTAAATTCTCATAGGAAAACTTATAAGATTATTTTAGAACTTTCAAAAAATAGATTTTAATGTATACCGATTAATTTTTGCATATTTATGTTCAGATAACTAGTTTTAAAACATTTCCTTTGAAGACCTTTATTATTAATTCGATTGTTAATTAGTTTCTTTTAATCAAACTCCAATAGGTGCATCTAAAAAACAGTAAAACCAAAAAAATTACGGTATAATTATTAGGATGTATTTGAAATAAAAAGAAGATATATATAGATATAAACACACTAAAAAGATTTATTATTATGAAACATTCTATAAGGTACACTAGAAAACGTGGCTAACAGAATATCCAACACGACAGTAACAGCGCTAGGAAGGTTACATAAAAGTTGACATTAGAATCGATATTTCTATCAATAATCAACAAAATCTTAGGTTGCATTTATAACTCCATTTCTACTCTTCACGTGCACAATTTGTTGGCACTTATAAATACATTATGTAACCTGTTGGCTATATTTATATTCTTTTTTCCTCTATATGTTTGTTATTCTAAAAGTTCTAGAATAAAATTATTTCCTATTCTATTGTATATTGGCCAGATGATTCAAAAAGTAAAGCTCCAGGTGATTACGCTTTAGTCCAAGATATCAGATTAAGATATTCATCTCTCTGTGGTTACCCCTACTCGGTTTGCATTACTTTGAGCAGACGTCTCATGATTAAAAGAGATTGCTAACCCATACCGTTTTCAAGATTCTAGATCTACCAAGCCCTTGTTCGCATTCATTTCAGTTTACGAAAAAGTTTTTGCAATTATCCTACAGCCCCTGAGATATCAAGTAGTCATACATATATTTTACATACTAGTTATCTTTATGCAATCAAGGATTTTGTAAATTTGATCATGAAGTATCACCAGTTTTTAAATACATAGAGTAGAGGTTGATTAAATGAGACTACTTACTTAACACTGCTTTCAAACTATACATTTTCAAGTTGATATTATTACGGGCTACTCGATATTAAAATGAATTAAACTACTCCTAAATTAAAGATACTAATATGTATTAACAAAATGATAAAACGAATACAATTAAATTATTAAACTGATATAAATTTACAATAACAATATTCTAAATATTTATTATCTAGGCCTAACTCCTATTTAATTATTACAACAATATAAGATGTTACTAAGTCTAAATGACTTAACTATTTACATAAATTTGTATGCATATTATATAATTACATTACAATTTATAAACACTAATTAACACTTACAGTTCACTAGTCCAGCGATCGTAAGATTCTCCAAGTATGACAAACTGACACACATTAATACACAATAACGGTTTATTACACTCGCGATACTGTCACAGTTCACTGATACACTTATTACACTGGCCGGTTCAACACTGACTAGTTTATCACACTGACACTCACTTATTACAGTGTCTGGTCTACTCTCAGACTGACCCGCTCGAGGCGAGGGGAGTGATTAAATAGGCAAGGCCGAACGTTCTAGAACACGGCAGTAGGGGAAGATTATTCTGGGAATCTCGAGAACCTTCTTGATCTCATCCGACAAAGCAGAGGCGGTTCAACTTGGTTTGAGAAGGTCCTAATCCTATCTTAACTTCTCCCGCCGACGGCTCAAGACGCTAATCCCTTGTTTCCGCCCTTCTCTCTGTGGCCGTAAAAATATTTAAAAATTAATTTACCTAAATTGAAATATATTTTTTAATTTAAAACCAGGTATCAATGAAGAATTAAAGTTAGAATAGGTAGTTCTATCTTTTTGTGGTTAATTTTAAAAAGGTAACGTTTATTTTCACTAAACTAAGAATGCTTTTAAATCACCAATACACTGTTCTGTTGTCTCCTTCCTTGTTGTAACATTTGAATCGGTTGCCCATCATTACCTTCCACAATATAGAACAAAATTTAGTGAAAATGTATAAGTTATAAAGTTGTCAGTAGGGAGTGGAGTGGCTCAGTGGTAGAGCACTGAGTTGCCATGCCGGAAATCCTGGTTCAAATCCCGCTGCAAGGCAGTACTTTTAATTAGTCTGTTTGCAGTCGGAGATGGATGACCTAGGACAAGTCACCTCCTTGCAGAACCATTGTCCATGAAACAGTACAGTATCTCCTTTTACTGAACCACAGACCCATCGCGGGTCACTGTATCACTTTTAGTGGTACAGGTTTTTTTTTATAAGGCTGTCAGTAAACAAATGTAATTTTTCGATGACTGAAAGAATGACGTATTACTGGAAATAAACTCCTAAATTAAAATATTAAACTTGGAATAACATTTGTTAAATTCAATGGATTTCCACAATATTTATAGTTCATCAAATGTGATAACTATAATTGTTCAAATGTAGGCAAAGAACAAGAGAAAATCATCAAGTAACAACGGCTGATGTTAAGGACTAGACAAAAAGGTCTTAATCAAGGTTTAAAATAAATAAGCAAAGCAGTGGTACTAAAAATACATATACAAAATAAATCCGGATGTCAACAAAAATATATTAAAAATAAGAAAGTAAAGGATGAAAACAAAACCGACAGAAACCAATATTTTATTACAGAGAAAATTTAAGAAATACTTGTATAAAATATTGAAAGATAGAAAAATAAAATTATTATTTTTACTTAATAATTTTATTGTTTTTACTTAATTAAATAATAATAATTATTTTTGCTTATCAATTTTTAATCATTAAATATACTTTATATCATTTTAAAACTTGTTTCGATAATATAACTATTGTATCAGTCATTTTTTTCCTTTATCAAATTAATTATCATTTCTTACTTTCTATATATTTGTATACTGATTTGATTTTTATTACAATTTTCATATACTTAATATTTTGTATGATTTTTTTTTTTATTCTTCATGAATACTTCCGATATTGGTCGATGCGCAGCCATAAAATAAATTATTGCAAGCTACTGGTATATATCAAGAAAACCTGAAATACGATTTATTTAAAAAGCTGAAATACGAGTAGTGTTACCCGTTTTGTCAAAAAGGCCACAAATGGAAAAAAGTAGGAGCTGAGTAGGTAGGTTGCTGTCAGGATAACTAACGCATTAACTCGAGAAGCCGAATATCTAAAAGCTTTTCGAGGTAACCTTCAGAAGTATATCTAAAAAGGACCAAAAGATAAGATAAAAATAATAGGTAACACCCACTTCTGAGATAGAATCTAGTTTCGGAACATAACAAATAAATAAACATGTAAAAGGATCAGACAACTGCAAACGGAGGGGTTAGAATAGAAATTCCTATCAATATAACCTCTACCTTGCATCATCAGCTTACTGAATAAATATAATCTCCACCCCACATTACACATTCAATCAGTAGAAACTAACATCCCCCAAAGACATTGCTTGGAAAAAATAAGGGATAAAGGCACAGGACTTAGGTGAAGGAAAGTAACACGTGAAGACACGCACGTGTAGACTACTGAGAGCCATTTAGAAAGCTATTGATATGACTAACTCCATTCCATAGCTTCTGAGGATTTATCTTATTGTAGTGAGTTATATTTAATGGTAAGTATTGTTTATATTAACTGTAATATAGCAGAATTATATATCTGTATAGGGAGTGGGGTAGCTCAGAGGAAGAGTGTTGAGTTATCTACTGAAGACACTGGATTGAAATAGATCTATGTCAGATAATTAATTTAATCTGTTAACATCGGGAGATGGGCACTATGTGATCTTGGAAATCCCCTCCAAGCACACGACTTGTTGTAGTAAACAGTCTCCTACCCGGACTATTTCTTTCTCTGAGAAAGAATAACTTTACCAATATCTTATTTGTTTTACCCACTTCATTCCGAGTGCATTGATTTGAATGCATCATTCATTTTAATTAATAATAAATAAGTCTTTTATATTTGAACTAGTTCTTCACCACCACCAAGACCGTTCCCTTCGCTGGGTAGCTATCTTAATAAATTGGGGTTTCAGTAAAAATACCTTTTCCGCATGCGTTAGCGAAAGTAGTGCGGTTGATATAAAATTGCAAAGAGAACACCTTAGTAAAAACCTACCAATAAAAATCTTTTTTCGTTTTCGTTTCCGACAGTTTCGTTGTGAAGAAAAATGGGTTGATAAGGTACATATTTTAAATTTTATATAAATCGTAGTTCTAGTAACATTTGGTCTAATGAGATAAACCGTTTTCGTAATTTAGGTTTATAAAGAAAAGTTTCTCTGCTCCCATGTATGCAAGAATATATAATGGAATTTACGAAACATAATGTGGGATTAAAACTCCGAGAAAACTTTATAAGCGCTTGTAGGTACTTTTCCAACAGCAAAATGGATTAAATAGTTTTCTAATACTGTTCCGAATCCATCCCTTAATATTTAAAATGTAAATACTATTTTATTGCGGAAACCCGAACTTGAAGAATAGTAGGAAAAACAGGTACGACAGTAAAAAATCGAGAAACTCCAAGGACAGGAGAGCATAAACTTGAGGTCTGATTAGAAATATATTTAGCTTGATTTTGGAGATTTTTTTTTTCTTTTCATTATGAAACCTCATGAAACTATAGATGTATACCAAAGAGTAATTCAAATCGACAGTTCAACCTTGGGGAACGCCTAATTCCAGAGCATTATGTATCAGAATGATAAAAAAATAAATAAATAGAAGGGCGCGGAATCAGGAATAAAAAGTTCAAATTGAATAGTATTAGTTGACATTTTACAAGAGGGGAAGAAAATAGTTCGGATGGAAAGAGAAATAATTTATTAAATGGCGTTGAACTATTTATTTGTAAGCCGACACTTCGACCCATATTGTAGACCTTCTTCAGGGCTTGATATACAAGATCCAAACAAATGATATAACACACACACAGTGTTTGTAACAAAACTCCACCGAAACGACTTGACCGATTCTTATGGAATATAATAACAATTTTTAAAGAAGATTAAATTTGCTACAATTTGAGCCCAAATGCAGCTCTGTAGGTTTAACAGATCCTGTTATATGAAGTTAAGTTCCAATCATATAATAACTAACCGGGATCTTTAGCTCTATCTAATATATAAAATTGTCGTGTCACAGTGTTTGTAACAAAACTCCACCGAAACGACTTGACCGATTCTTATGAAATTTTGTGTCCATATTCAGTAGTTCTGTGAACTATTTTTCATACCCATAATTGATATATGTCGGCCGTTATTATTGATTATGTGTAATTTGAATCCACCAATTATGGAATCTTACACGTTTAGTCATCAAAAATATCACCGGGAATGTTATTGAAGCAACAATGTTGACTGGAATCTTTAAAGGAGAAGTCGTCCTGTAGCCACCTATTCTAATGATACCACCAGAACCCATAATACCGTTCAAAAGACTTCAATTTGATATAAGCTTGGCTTTTGCTATGACCATTAACAAGTCTCAAGGCCAGACAATGTCCATTTGCGGTTTGGACCTAGAACATCCATGTTTCTCCCATGGACAATTATATGTTACGTGCTCACGTGTTAGTAAACCATCTAATCTATTTGTATTAGCAAAGGATAGATTAAAAAAATACATTATGCATCGATTAGCACTCAACTAAATTGAAATAAATGGTTATAATTTAAAAAAATATTATTAACCATAATTTAAAATCAACCATGGTATATCTCATTCATTAATCTAATGTTTATATTTTATCAGTTAAGGATTTTGTATATTATTTATTTATTATATACTGTACTTAGATATAAGATGAAAAAAATGTAAAATCAAAAATCTATTTAATTCATTTTTTCCATTCATTCGTTGTTTCTTTAAAATTCAAATTTTAACGTAATATATTTTATAATATGGATTCAACTGGACTAATTTATATAATATTTAATTGATGAAGTAAACCATTTTCCAGTCATAATTTTTCTTTATTACAAAGACGTTTTGACTATATAGTCATTTTCAATTTCACAAGTCATTCCTGGAATTTTCATACTAATAGGTCTGTAATTTAACAACATAAAAATATGAAAATAACAACAATATAATAAAATCAACAATTACACTATTTTGTCCTAAATAAACTGAAAAATTTAAGTAAAGATACCTTATGTGAATGTCTATAATTTTAAAAAACTACTTGGAGATATACTGTTTCTCTGTGGTCATTTCTAATCTGCATGATTATACTTTGGACTGTATTTGTTTTATATATACCTTGATACTATTTAAAATTAAAATATAAATTTATAAGAGTTTAACAATACGAATGTTTTAATTTATTTTTTTTATATAAAATTATTTTATTTATAATGTATATTAATTTGTTTTAATATTTTATATCTAAATCATTAAATAATGGGAGTATTAGAAACAATGTTATAAGGTTATATGTGACAGGTTATATTAGAGCTATCTATAAGTGTAGGCCATTCTTTAATATAAGGCTGAGGCCGGGTCAGCTATTATTTCCATATATTTCTTTCTATGTTTCGCCTTCTTTCTTTATTTCTAATACCGCTAATGGCCTCAGAAGTTGAAGCGACGTTAAATAAAATCAAATTAAAAAAAAAATTCCGCTAGTTAAATTTTTTTTATTACTTTCATTATTCCTTATTAGAAAATAATCACTAATTATTCTCTGTTTTTATATACATTTACATTGTTTCCTATCATTATTGTTTTTACTCATATCCGATTGCTTTTACTCATATCTATTATATACTATCATTTAAATCATTCCCATTTTATCTTGCTTTCTCCTATATCATTATTTCTATATTTTATTTTATCTAGTTTTTATTTTTTACAATTTTTATTTACCATTTTAATTTTTTTGTATCTTGTATATCTAGCCATGAAGGGGGTTGAAACGTTAGCTTTCAAATAAATAGTTTAACCATATTGAAGAAATTATTCTCTGACCTCAACCCCGACTATTTTCTGCCCCCAAAAGTTGAACTTTTTTTTTATTTACAAGATTTATTAAACGAAAAAACATAACAAATATATTTCAGAATAAAGTAGATGCAATAACATAAAACCATATCTTACTCCAACAATTATATATTGGTCCTTGGAAAGAGCACTGGTTCCTGGAAGTATGACCCACAGAGAACTCCGATGACGGTAAATCAGCAAGTGATCAGAGAAGGCAGGTGTATGAGCAAACCGGCGAACTATAGTCAGTAATTTCACTAGTGTTTTGTTAACCAAGAAATTGAATGATCAATTGCATCCTTTCATTCCTGTTCGGGCAACAAATAGTTCGTTAACTCTCCTAGGAATCCTCAATAGTTTATTGGATCTCCTTTTCGGCCCAGGTAGCTCGTTGCCTATTCAACTTTTTTAAAACGATAAAGTGGGAAGATAATAGTTATTTATGCACTTAGAGCCTAAAGAATATCATTTACCTCAGCAATAGGTTAATACTCGAGCGAAAGCTAAAAAAAATAATGCAAATATTGCATTAGAAATAATGATAAGAATAGTCTACGACGTGCATTCAAGTTTTTATCTCCAGATGGAATGTAAGAAGACGAACTATATTTCATTGATTATTTATTTACGTACATACAGAAATAAACAACGTAGATACCGAAATAAATAGTGTAGTTTCAGAAATAAACATCGTAGATACAGAATAAAAATTAAAATAGCACAAACGTATTCTAGTCTTTCTATAATCCATACTGGTCATATGCAAAACAACAGAACTTAATGGCACATATTGCCAGGTACACCAACCTATTCATGGCCTCTTCTACACGTTGGTCTACAATATTTTACCAATTTACGTTGTCATCTTTGTTGCTAGTTCCCTAGGGAATCTTTTCTACATTTTAGCCTAGTTTGTAACGGATAGCGTGAAATGACGTACTTTATTCCTAATTAATTGAGCCAAAAGTTTTTGTACCAGTTGAAGATAAATTAATTTATTTTTAATTATGTTTATCGCAGGGTTGAACACTATAAATAAAACAAAATCGTTCGTTACAAAATTAAAATAAATATTTAATTATCCCTTCAAAAGGATATGGCAGATGTTCATTAACTACTTTATGTTTGCAATGGAACTTTGCTTAGTTGGTCTCGTTTGGGGCCGAATGATGACAAATTAAAAGTTAATTGGATACCGAGCATGAGCTCTTTTAACAGGAGCGTTAAACCCTGTTAGCTTGTTACGTTAATAATAATAACTTATACGGAACTTAATTAATCGCAATTCCAAGAACCAAATGATCTCTTTGTATACTTAGCGTTTAATCCACCCTTGAAACATTGCCAGATAATACTGAGTATACTGGATCAATGAGAACTTTAGAACCGTTATCTGTTGCTGTTATAAGCTATAATACGGTTATAATAAAAAACCGTTATTTTCTAAAGGATTCATATAAAAGTTATCTACTTACATTGTGAAATACTTTAAACTTACACTTTCTTCAGATTCATAATTTGTATAAATTTAAACAATTTCCATTCCACTTGGCTCTTCAATTGTAACTGATCATACATTACTGGTAAAACACCAGGTGAGACAAGTTTTTTTATTGTCAGAAAAAACTCCATAATATTAAGACATTTTTTAAACATTTTTTACGTTATTATTATCGTTGCTTCTATCGTTATTATTATACTGAGTCGACTGTTGCCATATTGTCAGATTCGCTAAGCTCTCTAGAAAGTTTGAAAAATAAGTACTCGAAACATCCATTTATCATTAGAATCCAATATCATCTAGCAAGACTCGTAAAACAATGTAAGGATAATGATGTTACAGATCAGGAAGGCCGAGAGCCATTTATTCTAACTTACTACCTAGACGATAAAATAAAAAGTATTTAAAAAACAGTAGGGGTACCCTACATTCTACTTCAACAACCTTTCAGAGGAGGTTGGTCTGGCCCGCTTGCGACCAGGCCACCCTCACTCAATCATATGACTCGTTCAATGCTCTAATTGATTAACTCCATAAAACAGAAAGTGGAGAAATGAGATAAAATAATGTGCATTGTTTTTTAAAATCCCCATTGTAATATAAATTCTAACTAAATTTCATCAAAAAGTATGTAAAATTAATAAGAAAGACTAGCCAAAAAGCTACCATCAGAAATGTAGCAATCTTAATTTGACCAGTGGAGTTTTGGCAAGTGAAAAAAGTAATAAATTTAAATTCAGTTTTTAAATTTACTCATTTCTAATCACAGAATAAGTTAATTATTAGATATTTTTATTACAAATTTTCCTTAAAAAGTAATATTAAGAGTTCTTTTATATCATTATTTCGTCAGCTGAATGTGAGAACTCGTCATTTCGATTTCATCGAAAATTTACAAAGTAGTTATGTTAAACAGGAGGAATGAATTTCAGCAGATGAATCATGTTTCTTTGTTTCCCTTGTTTCAGATCTACCTTTAGATATAATAAAGGCTAATCCACAGTTTTCACACCTTGTGGTCTATCTGCCACAGATTTCCTTATATCGATTGCAATATATTTTGAATCTTCATTATAGTCACATTTAAATCGGATAAGGTGCGGTTTGAACCATTCTAACTAGATAGAATTCATCATTTAGCGCTTCCTTGTGCATTTAAATGGTATTATTGCAACGATTTGAATCATAGTACGGCGTTAATCAAAATAACCTCTGAAAAAAAAATGATTTATTATTCAGTGGCCACAAAATTTTCGTCGTTTAATGGGTGTTAAACTTTATTGTTTGGGAAAGATTTTATTAATAAAAAAAAGTTATGACTATACCAAGTGTTTTAAACTTAAATTTAAGATTTTTCAAAAAGTGAAGGTAGTCAATTTGTGCAGTGAACAGCTCATATATTACTGAAATTACTTCCTTCATGCCAATATTGTAAAACCATTCTAACAATTAAATATATCTTTCAAGAATGTAATTAGTGTGTGTTTATAAAGCGAACCATTGAGGTTGGTGACTCAAGGATTTTACGCTTTTAAACACCAACAAACAATTCATTAAATAAAATTTTACAAACAATAAATAATCATAGTTGCCAATGTTAAGACATTATTTGCCTTTAACAGAGTTTTATTGTTATATTCAGAACATACCATGTCCTCCCTAAATCATACCTTCTGTATACCTTTACTCAATTCATTTTAAATCTTGCAATCTTATCTTTTGTGACATTACTTGCTAAGCACAGTCAAACTAAGTTTCCACTAAAGTAATACATCATAATTAGCACTAAATTTGATTTTGAAAATCCTTCAAATTTAGACAATGATAAAAAAAGAAGAAATAGAAAAATAACGGAGGATTAGTGTGCAACCATTAGAAGAAATTATTTATGCACTTCATTTTCAAATAATTAAATCGCTAACTCCAGAAAGGCAACCAGTTCAACCTGAGATTCTTGTTAACTACAGAAGGGGCACTTGTCCACAAGATTGCACATTCTTGAGAATGCCTTTAATATTTTGTGTACTGCTGATAAGAAACTAATCCAGGACAAGTTTTTTTTTTTACTCTCTTGCAAAATTTAGAAAAGTGGAAAAGTTGCCTTTCTGCAATATGTACTTAATTTAAAAAGCCATTGCGCAGGTAGTTTAGGAAATCAATGTAAAATATATCGTAATTTAAAAGAATATGCATTATTTTTAAATAGAATACCTACAGACTATTAAAAAAAACGAAAAGTAACGAAAATAAGTAAATATGTTTGTTGGCAGGCAACTGATAATTTGATTATGTATTATTATTATGTTTACTTCAGTTGTAGTAAATAGTAACACTCATAAGATACTAGGGCCAATCCCCGAAAATTACGCAGATATAAAAGCACGGGAAAGGCTTTAATATCCTTTTATTTACTGAGTATAATAAAATCTGTAATCAAATAATCTTTTAGTACAATAAATATTTGTTTTAACACTGTACATTGATGACAAGGGACTTCGAAACATTGATGGTTACATATTTTTAACAATAAAAAAATTGTCACGATTTATTTTTTCATAAATTTATAAAGCCTAATAATTAACCTCCCCTGTTTAAAGTCTTTTCTCAGAGAAAAGCTTAAACTGACAAGATTTTCTTCGATGGTTTCATTATTTGTTTGAAAAGTGAGGCCAAAAGCATTTCCTTTCATTGATAATGTAAAACTTGACAGGCCAGTTAGTGGACGATTTATGTCAAAGTGATCCCGAATGAAACCTTCTTATCAGTACGCGGGAATATTACAGAAATTCCTTTTTAATGTAAGTCCAGCCATCTCGTTTTTTTTATGTCTGAAAGAATATTCACACTACTTTACCTGTTTTGTCGTAATGCATTTCGTATAGATTATTTGTCAAAAATAATGGTTGAAATGAGACTCAGACAACTCCTTTCATCAATGCGCTGTTGAACTTATTCTTATACTGAAGACAATCCAGCACACCAACCCAGACTGAAGCTGAGGAAGCTTGATTGATATCCATAATCGGAGTTTGCCTTTCTTGTTAATTTAGTTCCACTCATATCTTGCTACGGAATGATACTACGTATCTCGAATATTTAACTTTTGATTCCTTGCCCATTTTTGGATTATATACGCGACAAATCGCCAAAATGTGTCCATCCTAAAGGTGTTTTGTTTCGTAAGAAGTTTTATGAAAATAGCATTTCTACACATTCGGCAGTTGGACTTGGTAGAGACATATTGGTAACGACGGTCATAAATCATCATCATAATCTTTCCCTCTCTACCGCTGCGCAGTGTGGGGATGCCCTCTATAGAGCTTGACCTAGGTATCCCTTTCCCGAACCAATTCTCTCCTCCTGTTTCAGTCCAGCCCTCGCTTCATGAACGCCTCCCGCACGCCTTTTTCTTTCCCAGATCCGTGGTCTTCCTGTTGGTCTTCTTCCGTCTACTCTCGTTTCATATGTTATCCCGGCCGTTCTCTCCGTGCTCATCCTCAGGAGGTGCCCAAACCATCTTAGTTTATTTTCTTCAAGAGTGGTTTCTACCGGCTGTACCTCGAGATTCGATCTTATTGTAGTGTCGCGGATCCTATCTCCCCTGGTCCATCCTTCAACCTTTCTTAGGTATCTCATTTTTATTGTCTGAATCTGCCCTTTGTATTTTGAGGTAAGGGTCCATGATTTGGAGGAGTAAGATAGGATGGGCAGGAACGTAGTCTTGTAGACCGATATCTTCGTCTTCTTCGTCACCTCTCTTTTGTTGAGGAAACCATTCCGGACTGCGTTGAACAATCTACCAGCTGCTTACCTTTGCGTCACCTCTCCATCGATATGGCCGCATCACTGGCGTATACCCTGCATCGTTTCACGGTCATAAATAGTTAATTAAATTAAGCTTTGGCTTTCCTCACAGACAGCTCCTCCTGATCGATTTGATTATTGAAACTGAACATTCTAAACTATATTCAGTATTTGAGATCTGATCATTGCTTGTGATATTTATACGAGCTTCATATGTTCATACCACATAGCATCATAGATTCATGCCTTACAGCCCACACTTCAATGCGTCCACAATCATGTATCTCTTCCAATGCTCTTAGCTCTAACCACCTACAGTATTCGTTCGGCGAGATCCAAAACCAGTCTGTGAATGAAACGATACCTTTAAATTTGGATGAACATTTAAATAGAAAAAAAACTCTTGCAGATCCGCATATGCTCTTATTGTTTATTTATATAGATTAATAAATATATTTTTCATAGAGCCAACATTGTATTAGGATTTTATAAATATAGTTTTATGAAGGAATAAATAATTATGTAATCTTCCTAAGTACTTATTCACCCTTCTTCGATAATCAGTATTCGAAGAGAACACTGCTATAAATGCTGTTGCCCTGAGCATTATTGGGCATAGTGGTTGCAGTATTTAGAAGATTGGTTGAGCTCTTTTGCACCTGAGAAAGATCGTTTTCACGAAGTTTACGACCAACTTCTTTCTCTTAAAGAAACATGTAATTTTTTTATAGTCATAATGTTGTTTATATTAGATATGTTACATATACAGAAAAAATAGCTAACCAACTACTTTGATTATACTGTCCGTCCATGTCCTAAATGATATTTTCATCAAAGTTGTTAAGAAAAACAAATAAAAACAAAACTAAAGAATCAATTATCTCTTTATTTCTGATATTCACAATAACCACTAATGGTATGCATGAAAAGTCAACATGTTTTCAGTAATGTCAGTATTTCATCTTTGGTATGTTTTAACATTTCTTATTAGTTTTTGTATAAGCATTAAATCAATGTTTTTTCAAGTTTCTAGGGCTTATATTTGTACTGATAAATGTCACTGATTTTTTTAGTAGTAAGGTAGCTATGAATATTTCATTTTTACTAATAAAATAATTATAAATTATAGTATTTTTTCATTGTGCATTCCTTACCCTTACACATATTTTATAAATTTCAATGAGGTATATTTCTATTAGTTTTTCTCTGGACTTTTTAGTCCAACCCACTGTCTTTACAGAACTATGTTTTGTGGTAAATATCTGTTTATAATTCCAAAATTTTAATCTCATTTATTACATTTATGGAATCGGATCGGATATGGGATATAAGTCTGAATTGCCTAATGGTTATTGCGTAAACTTTGAAGAAAACGGATGGGAAAATAAAACAAATCACTAAAAAAGGATATTTAAAACACCATATTGTTTGTATCATTTCTGATAGTCGAGGTTTTTGGAAAGTAACGACATTAGGAATATGCCATTATCTTTTCATCTTGTAATTCTAATAGTACTTTTGATCACTGAGAATAACTATTCTATGATTTCTTCTATTTTGAGGTATTTCGAAATATTCGAACTGTACATATCGAAATATAACTACATTCTAGCTAAGATGATTCGATAATAACGTAAATCGCTTCCCAATACATATAATGGCTTCCACTGGAAAAACATTCCGAATGTATTACTAAATAGGCTCTACCATCTGCTAACGACGCATTTGTTCCTGAGTTTCAATGGTCTATAAATACACTGCATAGGTATATATATACCTTCTGAAAAGACTGCAGGGATACCAGAATTCCGTCCTAAGGCGGATTGTACCACGCATTAGAGAGTGAAGAGCAAGCTGATCCATGGAAAGCAGTAGCTGGTATCTAAGTAGATCGCCCGAAGGCATGTCCAATCCTTTGATGGGCTGAAGGTCTGTGTTACCCTCCTCTGTCATCCATCCCACCGCCTAGACCAAGGAGCTGGCAAAGTACCGTCCCCAGGATGTACTCTACCATACACCGACCAGGGAAGGGTCCGGACCCCGAAAGTCTGATCCTACCCTTTTCTTAATCCTTTCAAATGGTTCCTCCCGATTCAAGCAAAGAACTTATTGAAAAATGGCTCAAGAAATTAAATAAAGCATCGCTTACAGTGATATGAGCTTAGAAGCTTTAATATATCTTAAAATATGTATTTTATGTTATATATTGAACATTGTATATTGTACATATATTATTCATAAATAATATCTTAGTGAGCAAGGAAAATAAGAAGTTACTCAAACCGAATTTTATCCTATAGAAGATTGTTGTACTGAAAGATTCTTGGCACTTTAAATTAGTAATGCATAAGTGGCTATGTCTTTATTGCTTGAAAATATCTTTATTGCTTATAATTTAACTCATTTTCAAACCATAGGCTATAAGAATGACTTGCACCCAATACAATACACTCGAGTTAACAAATTATTCACGGGGCTGCTGAAATACATGTGAAATACACACAACACAACACACATACATACATACCTACATAAGTATTGTAAGAAGGTTGTAGATCAATGAAATGAATGGAAGCGAACAAAAAATAAATAAAAGAAGCGCCTTCTATTGACGCTGAGCTGTCTCTTTGTTTAGCTAAACTCATTTTCACCATTACCTAGATCAGAATTTTGTTGAAAAAGAATTGAGGTATTTTTTATCATTGCTTCCTGTTTCTTCAAATTACCAAGCACGTTAGAATTGTTTTTGTTCGAGATTGTAATTTTTTTTTTTTATAGCAGTTTTCATACTCGGAAGAGAGAACTGTTCCTTTTAAAATACATACAGCTGATGTGATCAGATAGGTCGTCCATGTTTTCTTTACCTTATCAAGATTCATAAATGTTAAGACCGTGGAAAAATTCCAACGAAAAGCCCTTAGTCTCCAAACTAAAACAGAAATAGAAAGTATCTGCCCAATATTTCGCCCATTCAGGCATCCTCAGGGTAGATAGAGTAAAAAAAACAACAAAAGAACAAAAACAAAACAAAACATGAATAATGCACCCAAGAAGCATCCCACCACCTCCAAGGCTCAAATGCCACTAGAGTTTTCCACGGTCTTAACATTTATGTAAGGTCTCTTTTTATTTTTCAATAAGATTCATAAAATTAATCTAATTATAAAAGATAAATTGCATTAAATTTGATAAAATACATGAAATGGAAATACACTAACAAAAAATAAAATAATGAAAAATAAGTAGAACGAATAAGATATAATGAAATAACTAAATAAAAATATGGTAAATAACACAATGGATGTCTGAAATCTGGTATCCGCACAACAACTGAACCTATTGTTTTCATTTCTGTCAAAGACGTCGACACTTCAAAGAGCACAAACGGCGTAGTGAGCATTGGAAAAGTTGAAGCTAAAGTACCCCTTGTTATTGTTGTCGCTGATTAATTTATTTTTGTATTCAGCCTTTTCCAGGTTATACATAATTAGTTAGGTTAATTTACGTAATGTAATTATATTAAAAACTATAACTCAGAGAAGTGAAGCCTCTATCGCCCAACAGTTAGGCTGCAATCAGCTACTGGTCCCCCAGGTTGGTAGAACTCCAATACTTTACACACCGCCAGCACTCGTATTCATCACCTTACAAACCCTCCTCACCTACAGATCAAGAACACTGACAGTATTCACACAGGAACACCTTCCCTAGGTAAACTACCCGGATTGGAGGGTTTGTCAGGAGCCTATGAGGAGGAATTTCCTCTACATAACTAGGGGCGAAGA
Source organism: Arma custos (assembly GCA_037127475.1). Classification (NCBI taxonomy): domain Eukaryota; kingdom Metazoa; phylum Arthropoda; class Insecta; order Hemiptera; family Pentatomidae; genus Arma; species Arma custos. Next base: position 45,981,548 of record CM073759.1, on the reverse strand, counting down.
GCTGATAAATCTCTCCTCTGCTAAGTTTTCAGGACGAAACATGCAAAGAAAAAAATTAAAGACAAAAAAGAAAGGAAATAAAATGGTAATAAAAAAGAGTAAACGCTTCCGTAAAGCCCTTCACCTTGTCCCGCACTCGGGATGTAGAGCCATCTATATGTGCATGAATATTATAATTTAAACCAAAATTACAAATTAGATCTTGGTCGTTTGTAAAGACTAGCAGATAGGCATCATTATATGCTGTCCATTTATTTATATTTATTTGTCTATTTATTTAACTATTTGCTACAGTAGCTAATCAGATGATGCTACAGTGAAAGTCCTAAATTTTTCCTATCCAGGTATTTAAGATTTGGATCTTTAACGAGTAATTACCACTCGGTTGGACTCGGGACCAACATTTTACAGACCCTCCAAAGACCAAGGATTGTTTAATCACTTTAAAAAATCCAAACGCCACCTGCCACATGCCTAAGAAACCTTGGGTAAAATCTTGGGCAAAGAATATTGTTATACTAACCACTCCACCACAGGTGACTTGGATTGAATCATGATAGAAGATGAATCAATAACGTTTCCTATAAACAGGTTGTGCTATTTATTTATTTAAACACCCTTCCTTGCCTAATGGCAAAACGTGTTTTAACAATATTAATTATCACTATAACACAAACAGATCGTACTAATAAGTAATTAGCATCATTATTCACAGTCGTAAATTGTAAATAAGTTGCGCATATTGTGTGTGTGTGTTTTTACGTGGGCAGGTGGAAATCTTCAAAAGACGCGGTTAGGCCCGTACCTATCCGTGAGTGGGATACCTACTAAACCACCTCCCTACACCTGTTTTTCTCAGTTCACAGCACGCGCTGGAGTGAGCAACAACGTCTCTGCGATACTTATTCCTGTATTCATCATTTTTGTTCGTACATATATGATATTTTACATAGCTATAATTCGTGTTTCAGTGAAGTGAATTGTGAAATTTCAAAGCAAATAACTGATTTATAACTTTACTATAATTATTATAAGATCGAGTGTTTCAAGCGACATTAGAGCATTATCTCGTGTGCAAGACGCAGTGGATCCATCCCCACCACCGCCGAGGTAGGAGGACTTATCAGTTACCAGTACGGCCCCTGGCACCGTGGCTGGACGGTGCAGTGGCCAGATCAGTTCTGTTACGAACTTTTTATTTATTTTATTTTTATTATTATTATTATTTTATTTATTTTTTTCCTTCATCACTAGTTATATAAAACACCAATATGAAATTCCACCACCAGGTTTTGTCTAGCAGATCAGATAAAAAAGCAAAAGCCAAGAGAAGCCGATCCCTTGAGTCTACCAATAGAAATAGTCCGACTAAACCGAAGCCCAATAGAAGGCGCAAAGTTGATACGCCTCCCGTGACTCCTAATGATAATTTAGAACCCGAGGCAGGGCCATCAAATCAAAATACCCAGTTAGGGTCATCAACCCTGGTTGAAGACTCACCAAACAGATATCAGCCACTGACAAATCTTACTTGTGAAGCAATGGAGTCCACATCGGCCCCTAAAGTGCATAGGCCACCACCTATTTTCGTGAGACATATAAAAAACTTTAAACTCCTCTGCACCCAATTAAACAATTTAATAGGCTCTGGAAAATACTACTGCACCAGTAGGACTAATGACACGAAAATTCAATCAGACACGCCCGATACATACCGCAGAATTGTGAAATACCTTACAGAAACTAAGGCTGACTACCACACATACCAACTAAAGGAGGAAAGAGCCATCAGAGTGGTGATCAGGAAATTGCACCCCTCCACCCCTGCAGACGTCATTGAAGAAGAACTGACCGCAATGGGCTTCAAGGTCAGACAAATAACAAATGTCTGCAAAAACAATACTGGGCACCCTGAGCCAGGCAACAAAATTCCACTGCCTCTTTTCTTCGTTGACCTAGAACCAACACCCGGGGTTGAAAAAATCTACGAGGTAAACAGACTATATTATACCCAAGTTCAAATTGAAAAACCCTACCCTAAGAAAGACATTGTACAATGTCATAACTGTCAAGCATACGGGCACACCCGGCACTACTGTCACCACACTCCCAGGTGCGTCAAATGCGGACAACCGCATAAAACCGAAGAGTGTATCAAGCCGCGAGAAACTCCTGCTGTCTGCGCATTATGTTTTCAAGGACATCCGGCAAATTACAAAGGTTGTCAAACCTACAAAAATATAAAATCGCGCGTTCTGGCAGCACGTCGGCCCACCGACGAAGCGAGAACGTCAAGAAGACAACCTTCAAAAATTGCAAATGGAACTGTTTCCTATGCCGAAATGTCAGGTGGTCAGCCGAAAAGTCTCGGGGCCACGCTGCAACCCGATCCCTCCAAACACATCCCTGTACCACAAATCAACCCTATACAAGCACAAAACCAGCCCCAGCAACCACAATATTCCATGAATAAAATTCCCATTACCCCACATATACCTCCTCCTTCAAATGCTACTGATCTCACGACACTTCTCACATCATTCCTCTCTGAATTCAAATCAATGGTCACACCATTAATATCACTCCTAACAAATCTTGTTTCCCATCTCTTTCCTGTCCCACAACATCCTTAAATGACATCCACCCTATCTATTCTCCTTTGGAATGCGAATGGTATTCGAAACCACACTGATGAACTGACATCTTTACTGTATGACAAAAAAATTAATGTAGCCTTAATTACAGAAACTCGACTTACCAGTAAACGGCAGCTCAACATAACACAATACCAAACCTACCGGACTGACCATCCTGATGGAAAAGCTCACGGTGGTACTGCTGTCATAGTCCATCAATCCCTTTCCCAACAGTCATTTCCCCTACCTTCAAACGATCTCCTTCAGGCTACAGCTGTTTCAATCAAAACCTTTTCCTTTCCTATCACATTAGCATCGGTGTACTGTCCTCCTAACAAATCCATCTCCGATTCCCAATTCAGCTCTCTCCTCGATTCCCTAGGGATCCATTTCCTTTTAGGTGCAGACTTTAATGCGAAACATCAACAGTGGGGATCAAGAACTACTAATTCCCGAGGCCGCATGCTACTGTCTGCATTTAATTCCCACAACTCCAGTTTTATTTCTCCCGGCACTCCTACATATTGGCCCAATGATCCAAACAGAAATCCTGATCTCCTCGACTTTTTTATCCATGCTGGCTTAGGTCCCCTAAACTATTCCATAGAACGCCTTGATGAACTTTCCTCAGATCACAGTCCTTTGATCCTTACCCTTTCTGTATCTCCAATACCCAAACTTCCACCACCATCATTTATTAGGGGACCAGTTGACTGGAACCTTTTTCATCAGCTTGTATCCGACACCATTGACCTCAGAGTTTCCCTAAAAACACCCCAAGAGTTAGATGATGCAGTCGATTCCTTTACCAATTTGATCCAGCAAGCAGTTTGGACTGCATCTTCAACTCGTCCTTCCTTCAAATCCCGCAAGAAAAATCCATTACCACAAGATCTTAGGGATCTTATCCTTACCAAACGCCGTTACCGATCCCTTTGGCAAAGAACTAGGCATCCTCACGATCGGAGACTGTATAACTACCTCACCAAACTAGTTAAAAAGAACCTATAGATCTGAAACCTACAATGCCTATCTTTCCACACTATCCGTTTCTGATAATTCCCTTTGGAATGCTACCAAAAAGATCCTTAAATACCACCCTATTTCCCATCCCCTCCGCCGTGAAGACGGTTCTTGGGCTGCATCAGATGAGGACAAAGCAGAAGAATTTGCCAAACACCTTTCAAATACATTTATTCCACATCCTGAAACCAACCCTACGCACGTTTCCAATATTCATGAATTCCTCTCTTCACCCATTCCACTATCCTTACCTCCTAACGCTGTAAGCCCCTCTGAGGTCAAATTCCTGTTGCAAAAATTAAAAGTCCGCAAATCTCCTGGACATGACCTTCTAACCACCCAGATTCTTCAACATCTTCCCCAAAAAGCGATTATTTTCCTTACCTATCTATACAACTGTATCCTTCGCACAACTCACTTCCCTTTGTTGTGGAAACACTCCATCATCATTCTATTCCCTAAACCTGGTAAACCACCAAATGACACTTCATCATACCGACCCATCAGCCTGCTTCCTATTCTTTCCAAAATTTTTGAAAAGATCCTCCTGAAACGAATCCTACCCATAATCGAATCCAATATTCCTTTACATCAGTTTGGATTCCGTCCCAAGCACTCGACGGTCCAGCAGGGTCTCCGAGTTGTCGATCACATATCCTCTGCTCTTGAAAGCAAACAGTACTGCATAGGCGCATTTCTGGACGTAGCACAAGCTTTCGACCGGGTATGGCATGCCGGTTTGCTGTTCAAGCTCAAAACTCAGTTACCTCAATCCTTATTCCTAGTCCTTCGATCCTACCTCTCTGATCGCTATTTCCAAGTGCGCTGTGGTAACGAATACTCCAATCTTTACCCAATTCAAGCTGGAGTCCCCCAGGGCAGCGTCCTGGGTCCTATCCTGTACATATTGTACACCGCTGATATCCCAACTACTCCTGAAACCTTCCTTGCAACGTTCGCAGACGACACAGCCATCCTATCATCTCATCCAGATCCTGAAATGGCTTCCTCGAACCTCCAAAGGAACCTTTCACTCATTGAAATCTGGTGTAACCAATGGCGGATCAAAGTCAACGAGGAAAAATGCAAACACGTGACTTTTACACTTCGCCGGGGAACATGTCCTTCTGTCCAATTCAACGAAACCATCCTGCCTATTTCCGACACAGTACGATACCTTGGCTTCTTCCTAGACAAAAGACTTACATGGAATCCTCATACCAGACTCAAAAGACAAGAACTTAACAGACGTTTCAGCCAACTATACAGATTACTATGTAGGGCCTCCCATCTTTCAATAGACAATAAACTACTAATATACAAGACGATCATCAAACCTATCTGGACCTATGGACTGGAACTGTGGGGGACCGCAAAAAAATCGAATATCAGACGCATTCAATCCTTTCAATCCAAAGTCCTGAGAACTATTGTCAACGCTCCTTATTATGTCTCCAACAAAACCCTCCATAATGATCTCAACATTCCTTTTGTCCTCGACCTCATCCCTACTAAATTCTCAAACTTTCACCAAAACCTTGTCTGTCATCCCAATCCCCTGGCTCAGTCATTATCCAGTTCCACACATCCATACAATCCACCCCGCCGCCTAAACCGGCAATGGCCTCGAGACTTGTTATAATAATGCTATTTGGAGTACTGGCACTGGCCAGATTCTCCACTCACGACCTGTGTGTGTGTGAAGCGCCCTTAACCAGCTTCCATTGGCGTTTAATGCCAGTGACGCGGCTGGGAAAGGGAGCTGGGGCCTCCCGGACTCCTGCTTTGCCCTCATTTATGAGGAAGAAGCTCAGTTCGGGGACCCCAGGCAAATTGTAAATAGAGTATGAATGTGTACAGTATATTTCTTTTATGTTTTATTTATTATTATTATATTTTTTTTGTTATATATATATATTTTTTATTTTACTTTATTTTTGTATATATTTTTTCGCTTGTATATATTTATTTATGCATTTATTTCGTTTATATTATCGATTTTTTATGGAATGTTTGTAGCTACATAGCACCATTACTTATTGCCCACAGCAGGCAGATTGTAATGCTTCAATAAAGTGTTTTAAAAAAAAAAAAACACCTGTTTTCCTCACGCCACGGGACAGCCGTTAGGCATTACTTCGTGGAGGGTAATGGCTGTGAGCCGCCTCATGGTTATTTCCATCTTGTAGCTTCTTGGTCTAGATTCTTCTTCTTCAAGAAGGCACTAGTCGTTACTGATTTTCTCTCCTTGTCCTTTCCTCCTATCTCAGTCTTTTGAGGACCCCTGTGCCGAATTTCTTCACCGCTGCCCACTGTTTCATCCGAACTTTAGCATACAGCTTACTAAATTTTCAGGAGTCGCCATTTTTCCACAAGCCAGCTCCAATTCTCTTATCTCGTTAGTGAAGCGGGTACATTAAAAAATACATGTTCTGATGTTTCCTCTACCGCCATACTCGTTGGGCATTCAGCACTGTCGTCGAGTTTGAATCTGTACTGGTAGTCTCTAAAGCATCCGTGTCCGGACAATAACTGTGTGAGGTTAAAATCCACCTCACCAATTTGTGTGTGTGTGTGTGTGTGTGTGCGTGTGTTAGTATATATGTAAACATGTAATTTGTAAATAAAGGAGGGTTAGAAAAAAAACTCATAAGTACTTAATTGTTTTCACTTCACTTATTACGTAATATTTGAATAAACTGTTAGAAAAGTGAGAAAAAAAATTTACCGCATCATCGTATTCATTTAATTCGCAGGGTAGTTTCTATCGAAGGAATTCAAGACGTAACATAACTTGTCGTTGAAATACATCACATAATCTTATTCAGTAGAAATAACCCAAAGTTTAGAGTTGTACCATTAAGGGAAAGTAACTAGATAGTTCGGGGTTGAATATGTTTACTCGGAGTAGCTCATGAACTGTCAACAATGGCGTCGTGGAGTGAAGCTCAAGAAAACTTGCTACCTTAGCGACCAGCTCTGATTAATTTCCCACTCTCTTGTTTGCTAGATCTACCTCTACCTTTCTCCATCCCACTAGTACCTCATTCACAAACATTATCACACCTACCACTTGCAACAACAGCTGTTCTCTAGTGATTATTCCACTCACTTGCTGATAATATGACTTATAGCATTTGTTAGGGCGTCGTAAGGGTAACAGGGATTGCACCCTTGAACCACCTTTCCCTATTGTACTAAAAAAAACTCTGATAGGCTGCTGCCTTAATGTGATCAAACAATTTTTTTTACAGAAAATTATCTGATATATTATCTAAAAAAAAAAATTATATTTGAATTGTAAGTTCAAATGAATAAATGGGATGTCAGATAATACCGAACGCTTTTTTTTTTTGAAACCTTATATTGATAAATAAACATAAATCATATTACTTAAAATTAAAACAAAAGAACAATTGATTAAATTAAAATACAATTATTGTTTCTTACAAAATTAAACCCTTTTGATTTGGTACAATATAAAAAAAAAAAATAAACAAGTAAATTAAATCAAAATAAGCAGTCGAGTGAAATGAATAAAGTTACTAAACAAAATAATTCGAACATGAAACAGAATAAATGATATTTTTCAAATGAACTAATAGATGGTTATTTAATTGCGCAATTAAAATAAATAAATGTCTAAATACCCTGTAGATTTTTGGAGCGAAGTCGACAAAGAAAACAAGGCCCTGTTGATTTATGGTTGAAGATGGACAACAATGGTCACACTCACGAAAACGATGACACTGACTGCCGTAAGGTAGGTCCTGAAAGTACGCTGGCCAAGCGACAGTAGTGGTTAAGATAAAGATGACCGCTCGGGCCGCTTTCGAAAACTCGAATGTACTCACGAATAACTGTGAAAAACAGATGGACCGCTATCGAAACCCGAATGGACTCACGAATAATTGTGAAAAACAGATGGACCACTCGGGCCGCTATCGAAAACTCGAATGGACTCACGAATAACTGTGAAAAACAGATGGACCGCTCGGGCCGCTATCGAAAACTCGAATGGACTCACGAATAACTGTGAAAAACAGATGGACCCCTCGGGCCGCTATCGAAAACTCGAATGGACTCACGAATAACTGTGAAAAACAGATGGACCACTCGGGCCCCTATCGAAAACTCGAATGGACTCACGAATAACTGTGAAAAACAGATGGACCACTCGGGCCGCTATCGAAAACTCGAATGGACTCACGAATAACTGTGAAAAACAGATGGACCGCTCGGGCCGCTATCGAAAACTCGAATGGACTCACGAATAACTGTGAAATACAGATGGACCGCTATCGAAAACTCGAATGGACTCACGAATAACTGTGAAAAACAGATGGACCGCTCGGGCCGCTATCGAAAACTCGAATGGACTCACGAATAACTGTGAAAAACAGATGTACCGCTCGGGCCGCTATCGAAAACTCGAATGGACTCACGAATAACTGTGAAAAACAGATGGACCGCTCGGGCCGCTATCGAAAACTCGAATGGACTCACGAATAACTGTGAAAAACAGATGGACCCCTCGGGCCGCTATCGAAAACTCGAATGGACTCACGAATAACTGTGAAAAACAGATGGACCGCTCGGGCCGCTATCGAAAACTCGAATGGACTCACGAACAACTGTGAAAAACAGATGGACCGCTCGGGCCGCTATCGAAAACTCGAACTGGACTCACGAATAACTGTGAAAAACAGATGGACCGCTCGGGCCACTATCGAAAACTCGAATGGACTCACGAATAACTGTGAAAAACAGATGGACCACTCGGGCCGCTATCGAAAACTCGAATGGACTCACGAATAACTGTGAAAAACAGATGGACCGCTCGGGCCGCTATCGAAAACTCGAATGGCACTGCTGGACGATGTTCACTTGACCCACACCGACAAAAGTATGAAAACAGCTGTTTCACTGTCATACACTGCGCAATTTACAACCATTTATTTTTTAATGAAAATTAAAATAATTAAAAATACAGACTAATTGAGAAAAAAAATATCTATCATGAACATACTTTTTTTTTTTATAATTACAACTGAGCGGCCGTAACACCGCCAACCAAATTTTAAGTATTAAGATTTCAGTCGGGTCCAACCTCTGATGGAGGTATCAAGGGTGCTAACCGACTAACTGGTCGCAAGTATTCTCCTTTGGGGGTTTTTAACTTTACTATTCTTACAACACCGTCTTTACAAGGGTAGGTCTCAATAATTCTTGCTGCTGGCCAAAAGCTTGGTGGTACTCTGGTTTCTTTGACTAGTACTAAAGTTCCCGTAGTGTGATATTCCTAGTGTGTGATCTCCGTTTGAAGCGCTGCTGTATCAATGCTGTTCAAATACTCTAATCGCCATAGCTGCCATATGTCCTGAATTGACCTTTTTACTAACTGCCAACGAGTTAATTCACTGGTATATCGGTCAGATTCAATTCCTGTGTAGCAACTAGAGGTCCACCGATAAAGAAATGACCAGGTGTTAGAGCATCAATGTCGTCCACGGATGTGGAAAGTGGGCATAATGGACGCGAATTTAAGATGGCCTCTATGTTGGCAATAATCGTATTTAACTCCTCAAATGTAAGACAGCGGTCATTTAATACTCTTACTAGATGTGATTACATTGATTTGACCCCCGCTTCCAAAGTGAGGTGAGGCAGGAGGGATAAAGTTCCATTCTATATGTTTCATGTGGCAATGGTCGATGATACGCTCTTGAGTTCCTGGGTTTTGGAGATGATCCCACAACTCCTTCAGTCTTCTATCAGCTCCCACCATGTTTGTTGCGCTATCTGAGAAGATTTGAGAAGAGACTTCTCTTCGAGCCACAAACCTGTTTAGGCATGCTATGAAAGCGAGTTTAGGTCCGGCTTGTAAATAGGATATATGAAGATGATCAACCAGCTTTGCTGTCAAATGGGATTTAGAATGTAAGATAATGGGATATTTAGCCTCGTAAGTCAGGGGGCTGTTCTGTAAACGTCCGCCCACCCTTAGAACTCCAAGGGAATCCAAGAAAGGTGCGAGAGATGATAATTGGGTTTTGTCTCCTTCTCCGTTGGTGATCAGAAGAAGCTTCTTACGGTAAAGTGATCTTGAGACATTTTTTAAGTAGACCTTTGTTGCCTTGAGAATTTCTTTTAAGCTCAAACTGCCCGTCATCCGTACGAAATTCTTTTTTGAGTTGTTTATGATTCTTAGAATATAGGCAGTTATTCTTTGAATTTTTGAAAAGGAAGAAATGTTTATTAACCATTCATTCTCTGAGTTGTCGGTAGGGTATATATGACACAAAAGTTTATAGTCTTTTTTTAATTTCCGGTAGATTTTAAGAACCCATTGAAGATGTTCGAATTAGTGTCCATTCGGAGGAATCCTTCCTTAGCCATGCTGGTCTTTGTCGCCATACCACGGAATCTTGCAGAGAGGCTGGGAACATTCCTCTTGAGGCTATATCAGCTGGATTGTCCTTTGACGAAACGTGGTACCAGTTTTCCAAACTTGATGATTGTAAAATCCTGAGGGACCTTGTCCTAGCCATAATTGTCGTTGCCAATATAGACAGTAATGTTGAAGAGAAGCTGGAAAAATTCTTCATGACACGATATCGGCGTATATTATCCGCACTTAACTCCAATCTGAGTATCGATAAAGTTTTTACAGGGGCAATGCGAGTCTTTGATTCTAATAGATAGGAATTAATTTCTTTTTCAATTGATTTTGATCGCAGATAGATTGCTGCGGTATATCTGAGATCCGATATGTCTGCGGATCTCATAGTAAAGGGTTGATGAGTGTGATATGACATAATGCAATGAGAGATATAAATCGTTTCTAATGTTTTCTCATCTAATATAAGTATTTCCGATTGTATGTTGCTATTAGTTGGCGAAGAGTCATCCAACTTTAATTTAAGCGGCCAAGGCTTCTGCATTAATTGCATAGATTTAATATTTATTGGAGACAAATAGCCTAGCGGGCTAACTTGTCTAGTGATCGTAGATAAAATTGATTGATTCGTTCTTCTTACTAAAGGCGTACGAAGCTTATAGTACAATTTGGAGGAATTTGGATTCCATATTATTCCTAGAGGTTTTACATACGATTCATGATGAGGAGATGTTATATCTCTTAAGTCTTCTGAAATAAATTAGACTCCGCTGTTGGGATTACTGGCCGAATTATTCAATTCAAAATCACCCCGAGCGATGACTTTTTGTAATTCTGGAGATATAACGTTTTCCTCAGTAGCATAGGATTCAGTAAAAACGTTATTTATGTTCATATTATTCTGCAGAGAACTAACCGCTAAGGGAAAAACTGGTGTTTCATTGTTGATTGGTTGCTTAAGGGAGACTCTTGAACCTTCTCTGAGGAAGTACAAAGATAAATTATATCCTGATCCAAAGGATTATCTGGGTGTTTAAAATTATTTTGGATATCCGATTGTAATGGTGGACTGGTTATTAGTTGGCTATTGATTGAGCCTCTAGAAGCTTGCATAGAAGCATCCAACAATATACTTGGTTTCGTAGTAGAGATCACCTGTATAGGTTTATTGTCATACTCATTATCTAGAGATATGTATGCTCCTTCACAAGATGGAACTTCAGTTGCTAATGCCACATAAAATGCTTCCCGTGTATGAGAAATGAGGTGGGTAATATGGGCTAATTTTTTCGGTTTGTCCAACCGAGCTGCTGCGCATTTAGCTTTGATGGCAGTTAAATAAAATTTCATCACTTTCTTTTGAATTTTGGAAAGCCTCACTTTAAAAATGATAATTTTAGTGGGATCTGAGGCGAGCGATTTGCCAAGAGTTTGGGTATCGATGATGTCTGACGATATCTTCGATTAGAACGATTTGTTCTTCAAGAGCTTCTGTCTTGTGAACTACCTCGAGAGAGATGGTAACGAAAGTTCAAAATAGTAATCAACGAAAAATTAAAAAAAGAGGTTATAAAAACTCGGAACTAATCTAGGAGAATAAGTGTCCAACATGTCCCATTTACAAAGTAAATTGAATAAAAACATCGATATCTGAACGCTTCAAGAAACTAAATTATAAAGCATATGTTTATTTAAAAGTGAGTTAAATCGATAGCAGATAAAATAAAATCGATAGCTGAACGGTGAAATAAACTAAATTATAAAACATATGTTCAATTACAAAGTGAATTAAATCGACAGCAGATAAAATAAAATCGATAGCTGAACGGTGAAATAAACTAAATTGTACAACACATGTTAATGAAGAAATGAAATAAACTAAATTGTACAACACATGTTAATAAAGAAAAAGTTAAAAAAAAAAAAGCATCCGGCCCGGAGGACCAAAATGTTAGGGCGTCGTAAGGGTAACAGGGATTGCACCCTTGAACCATCTTTCCCTATTGTACTAAAAAAACTCTGATAGGCTGCTGCCTTAATCTGATCAAACAATTTTCTTTACAGAAAATTATCTGATATATTATCTAAAAAAAAATTATATTTGAATTGTAAGTTCAAATGAATAAATGGAATGTCAGATAATACCGAACGCTTTTTTTTTTGAAACCTTATATTGATAAATAAACATAAATCATATTACTTAAAATTAAAACAAAAGAACAATTAATTAAATTAAAATACAATTATTGTTTCTTACAAAATTAAACCCTTTTGATTTGGTACAATATAAAAAAAAAAAATAAACAAGTAAATTAAATCAAAATAAGCAGTCGAGTGAAATGAATAAAGTTACTAAACAAAATAATTCGAACATGAAACAAAATAAATGATATTTTTCAAATGAACTAATAGATGGTTATTTAATTGCGCAATTAAAATAAATAAATGTCTAAATACCCTGTAGATTTTTGGAGCGAAGTCGACAAAGAAAACAAGGCCCTGTTGATTTATGGTTGAAGATGGACAACAATGGTCGCACTCACGAAAACGATGACACTGACTGAAAGTACGCTGGCCAAGCGACAGTAGTGGTTAAGATAAAGATGACCGCTCGGGCCGCTTTCGAAAACTCGAATGTACTCACGAATAACTGTGAAAAACAGATGGACCGCTCGGGCCGCTATCGAAACCCGAATGGACTCACGAATAACTGTGAAAAACTACAGACTAATTGAGAAAAAAAAATATATCTACTTTGAACATACTTTTTTTTATATAATTACAACTGAGTGGCCGTAACAGCATTGATTACAGTAATATTAATAATAATAATAATAATAATAATAATAATAGCAAACATAAAAAATAAAAAAGGCCAACATCAAAAAAATTGGGGTGCCTGCTGATGATAACGTTTTTAAAACGTTGAGCGAAAATACCAAGAGATGTGCGAGGAATTAAGGCTACTTTACCGATTGGTGCAAGTTTAAGTACTTTTGATTATTGTATCCAGCAATGGTTTGATTCTTGAGGAAACAACTAAATCTATGAAAGCGCTCGAAATAAGCGGTGAACTCTTCTTGAAGTTCAGTAAGTGCAGATAGCGGTTACGATGGGAACTGCTAGGCTTCAGAAAATTCCTCAACATTCCAAATTAATTATAATATGAATCATTCCCTCGACTTTGGTCCGGGTTAGTGTATTAATCCGGTAGAAGCCGAGAAATCCAAAATAAATATTACAATAATAATAGTAAAAACCGAGAAAAAGAATTAAAAATAGTCAAAACGCTTTAGCAATTAAACTGTCTTTAATTCATAACAATTTTTCATAATAATAAAGCGGAAATCTAAACCGCGTATTACTGCGTAAGAAATTCGATAGTATCGTTCACAAAACCAGTATTACTATGGCCCAAGAAAAATCTTGGGTTTAGTACGTGGAAGAGACTGCTCCCCCCCACCCAGAGAACCCTAAGTTCCCTGGTTGTTAACAAATGAAATAAATAAATTAGCATGATAGATTCGAACTTGGGATTTTGGGATCTTTGGCATGGCAACTCAGTGCTCTATCACTGGCAAACCATTTCCGTCTATTTCAAAGTACACCTACAATAACTGTTTTGTAATGTGTAATTTCGAAATAATTTCAGTAAAAAAAAACAATAATCACAGTAATATAATTTATGAAGGTGTCTTGGGCTCAGAACATGGTAGGAACAGTACTCTTTCTGAGTCAACTATTATGCTTATTAGGAGTTAATTTGGCCGTGATCACGTTGAATCACCAGGATTTTTCCCCAATTATTAGGAATAACTATATTGTGGCTGGGTTAGCCCCTGGAGAATCAGCCGATCCCACAAGGTTGATCTGCTTACAGATACAATAATTTATATGCTACAAACGGATTGGAACATAAGATCCATCTCGATCTTCATTTGGCTTGGGAAATTGATCTGCCAAGTTGATCTTAGGCGTTGATGACCAATAAATAGGTTTTACGCTTAAAACTTATAACAGCCAGAGATAATCTTTTTTTTACTCATGCTAAGACTAAGGCCAGTAACAAATATTATGTAAACCATATCTATCCATCAAGAGTGAAGGATTTTTACCATTCGATAAGGACCATCCTGTTTCATGGACAACCGCCAACTATTCTCTCCTTAATTAAATATACCCACTCTATAGAAGCTGAGTGAGCCTCTGAAGAATCTCGAGATATCAAAGTAGAAATTGAACTCATAGAAAAAGGCGTAGTGGAGAGTTCATTAACTTTTTAGATTTGTCTGTCAACATAATTTTTAAAATATTTGTTATTGTTTATTAATTTTTATTAAAGCAAGACTCCAAATAAAATATTAAGACAGTTCACAGCTTAGTTTATTTGCTCAATATTAAATCCTAATGAAATTCTTATTTCCTTTTCAAGGAGCGTTCGTTTGAAATAACGGGACTAGTGGCTATTCCGTTTTACATTTGAACAGTAATGGAATTATGATATAATGAAGGATGAACAATATGCTTGGAAAGTGATTTTAAATATATTTTTTTCTGTTGTTTCGTAAAATTAAATCAAATCATGGAAATATTGTTTTACACTGTGCTTTTTCTTCATGCCTCTCTTGTCAATTTTGTTTCAATTTTACTGACAGGCTATCTCCTAATTGCCAAGTTATTGTATCTGGCAGTGGGTGTGGATATTACATGTACAAATGAGTATACACAAGTATTCAAAGTAGAATATTAGTTAGAAGTTGGTTAGGCAGAAGATTAATGGCTCTGCGGATTTAAGGCCTATTGTGGCAGATGAATTATTTATAACTTTTTCTTTCCAGACTTAGAAGGAAATCCTCACATAATTAAATGGTTGGGCAATTCAGACATTCCAATGTTAATTAAGGTTTATTTTGTTCACCTTACATTGCTTAAATTGAGTAGTATTTAGACATTAAACTGGTGGGAATTTATACAGGTTTATTTTACATGCAAAATAAATGGACACGGATGGGATCGAAAATAGAGACAAAGTATCGGTAGCAAGTTAAAACGTTTAGATTGAATTGGCCGGTCAAAGAAATCTCTTTTTACGCTCAGGCGAGCAATCCAACTCCATCAAAAGTAATTGTGTACCTTTGTTAAAAGAAATTAAAGTTGCTCTCAAATGCTCAATTGTTAAGTCAACTACCAGCTTCCACTGTACTTCCTCTCTGTAATGATAAATACATATAAAGTATATCAGATTAGAAATGATTTTCTTAATTTATGTATTCATATCGCTTCCAGATGGAAACCGAAGCACGAGAATGAATTTTCTATTTAATTTATGAGAAGGCTACACCTGAATCCATTTTTCACTATCAACTTTTCCTACTATGATATATTAGATGCATTTAGATAGAGAGCATATTCAAATTTATCGTTTTCACTTATTCATATAGATTAGGTGACGAAGTGTTTACATAAAAACACTGCAATTTATTACCTCTATGAAACAGGTCTTAATTTTAAAACTTTACTTTGAGTAAAGTGCCACGATAAATTTCTTCTTGATCTTATTTACCACTTGAGAAGCACTTTTTTTTATTTCTTTATTTTATTGTTGTCCTATAAGCAATTGAATAATGAATTGGGAGTAGACAGATAACTATAAATAGATGTATCATATTGCCCATGCCCATCTGTTTAAGCATGTTAAACCGAGTATTATAGATGCCTCGCTGAATTATTGGGTCGATTTCAGGATAGGAATTGTGATGGAGGGTGAATATTGAACTTTACATCATACAAACAATATCCAATAATGGACTACAGCAACTGATAATATTAAAATTAAATACAACTTTTAATGAATATTTGAGAATTCTTTATTTCAGTGGCTAATAATTAATTAGTTTTGTATTTTATATTTTATTATTTGACACTTCATTAAAGGCACCAAAAGAAGTATCTAAATTATAAAAAAAAAAAATTATTATCGAAAGAATATATCTTCGACATTCCTGGACCAATTTTGAAGTGACATCAGTAAGTATGTTCTTTTATCGTAGCTAAAAAAACGATTCCAACATACATTAGTTTTCAAGCCCTAACCTGAACACCGGAGGAATCATTAGAAAATACCACAAAACCAGTGCTAAACCAGAAACCGGCCCCACTTTATATAAATGGTGTAGAAAATTTCTCTGCATTAATTACACATCTAGAAGAAAAAGCCGAACAACATTAACAGTCAAATTTACACTTAAAGGTGCAACTGTTTATGCAGATACACCTGAAGTTTATCGAAAATTAAATGCAAGCATTAGAAGTGAGGGGGCGGATTTTCATACATTTCAGCTTTATACTTTTCAGGGTTATTCCGATATTCAAAAATGTAGATATCAGCCATTTGCGCTATATCGGAATTAAGTTTAAATTTTTCTATAAAATCGAAAGAATGTGCTACCATATCCATATATATAATTTTTTCTTTTTGTTCATATAGATTTCAAAATTGTATGGAATATAATTTAATTGGCTAAATTTCTTAGATGTATTTGTTGAATAATACTCAAACAGTTTGATTACAGAGAGAGTTCTTCTGATACCCAAAAATATAGATTTCAGCCCTTAGTGATATATCCAAGATATTCCTACTTAAAGAATTTTACAAGAAAATCCTATTTAAAATTTTAAAATAGCTATTAATCCTAAAAAAATTCTCTCTAGCCCATTTTTGTTTTTGTTTCGCAACAAAGATATTCTAAAGAGGGAATGTTAATAGTCAAGTCTTTGTAATTGTCGGTATCTTAAAAAAATTACGGTGACGGCCTCTAAAACCTCGATTTACACAAAAATTCCCCCTAAATTATTACGTACATAATAATAAAAAAAACACAACGTAGCATTACCTTTCAAATAAGGTATTAAAATGAAAAATACGTTAAGGAACCACGAAGATATGATGGAAAATGAAAAACCCGGGTAGAGCCCGAGAAGAATGGCTCCCGAGAACAAAGGGCTCCGACTCAGGAGTCGAGGACAGGAGCCGAGCGCCTCGCTTTGCCCCTCCTTGCCTCAGTCCGTTCTTACGGGCTTACTGTGTTCGGTGACGCTTGGCTTTTTCCTGCATTTTTGTTGCTGATTCTTTTCCGACGACCCTGGACTGTGCCCTGTTTTCTGTGATTCCTTACGATTTGGCTACTGTGTGACTGATTGTCTGGTTAATCTGACTAGCAATAGCTAGTAGAGAAAGATGAATACCGTTTAGTATCGAAGAATACACAGATATTAAAAATACGCAGTACTGTAAGATCACACATACAGTCAACTGGCGTCACATTACATACAAAAAAGAGAAACATAACGTTCGCTGCAGTTTATTTCCCCCCTAGATACAGGCTTACATCCTCGATGTTTTCTGAGTTTTTAAACGGTTAGGTCGACGTTTTATCGCAGGTGGTGATTACAACGCGAAACACCAATGCAGGGGTTCAAGATTGTGTACCCTAAGAGGTAGGAACTTGTGGTCTGCTCTTGTTGAACGTTCATTAGACACTTCAACCCCTGATTCTCCCACTTACTGGCCTACTTCTAGACGTATAACCCCGAACTTAGTAGACTTTTTTATCAAATAGGACTTATAACAGTATATAAGACTGTAAATACGAGCTCTGACTTCTGCTCTGATCATTCTCAAGCGCAGATGACTCTATGCGAAGAACCTTCTGTGACACAAAAAAAAAAGGCCTGCGCTTACACAGGGTATTACTAATTGGGATTTATAGGAATTGACGACCATATATACCAAACATCAAGAGGCGACACAAGCTTCACAAAATATATTGCATAACATACAAAAGTTGAATGAATGGTGCCAACTATACAAAATTGACTGAACCACGAAAAATCACAACACATCACTTTTTCTCTTAGATGTGAAACATTCCTTCCCATTTACCTTAATAGCTCACCCATCCCACAGACAGACAAAGTAGAATACCTTGGACTAACGTTTGATAGGAGAATGACACGGGGTTCTCGCGTTAAGATGAAACGCCAATCACTAAAGCACAAACTCAATTTAATGTATTCGCTATACAGGAAAAACTCCAAACTGGACTTAAGACAGGAATTAAATACGTTTACTTACTTACTGAAACCTGTTTGGGCTTATCCATTACATATTTACGGGATCGCTAAACAGACTCACAGAAAACGACCAAAAACTTTTCAGTCAAAAGTACTTAGACTTATCACCAAAGCACCTTGGTATGTCAATAACTCAATTCTGAAACTGAATTAAAAATAACGCCGATGTGTTGACGAACACATAAGAACGTACTACAAACGCTTTCAAGGAAAACTACATGGACACCCAAACCAATTGATACAACAAATGGCCACGACTCTCTTGCCTGAGAACACTAGGATGAGATTAAAAAGAACGTGGATGAGGGGACTATTACTACAGAAAATTGAATCAAGGCAAGGGAGAGGTACCGCTGGGCACTGTTCTTCCCCATGCCTCTAATGTCATTGTATATTATTTTACTGTCAGCCAATCTGCTGATCGTCAATATTTTCATTTGACAGATGTGGATAAATATATAAAGAAAAAAAAGTTTCGAAGTGAAATTAATACGAACGTTCTTTTTTCGTATCAAAAAAAAAGGAATCTTACCTGCAGATAGAAGAAATTTTATACTTGACATTTATATGATATCTAGTTTACATCCCGTATTTTGATCAATACATGATTATAAGTAGTAGTAGTAGTAAAGTTTTATCAAAAAATATCTCTTATCGACTCTAAGTTTTAATTAATATATAATATTTAAATTGTTTATTTCAATGGAAACCATTGTATTGTATACGGTTTGACGTATTGTATTATTATTGTAATTATTTATAAATAAAATTTTTATATATCTTATAAATATAAAAATGATATATAATTGTAAAAAAGATTTTTTGAGAGAATGTTTGAGTCACAGATTAATAGTTAAGTTGGAGAACTAGGAAAAATTTCAATGTGTGAATATCGGATGTTTTATCTAGTAATTATACTAATTATGTTTCATTTATCAATAATGTTTTATGATGTCTTTGGATAAGGTAATAAAGCCTAAATTGCATTTCTCGGAAAAAAAAAAATGTTTTATTGACAATCCATATTTAAAAGTGGGGAGCGGAGTGGCTCAGTGGTAGAGCATTGAGTATCCAGGCCGAAAATCCTGGTTCAAATCCCGCTGCAGGCAGCTACTTTTATTTAGTATGTTTCCGGCGGGAGATGTCTCTATAAAATATTATAGAAATAGGGTAACCAAAATAAGGGGAAAACCTGGTGGTTGAGCGTGACCTAGGACAAGTCCATGAAACAGTACAGTCTCTACCATGTACTGAACCCCAGACTCTTTCACTGGTTATAGTGGTTACAGGTTTATTTAAAAGTCTTAAACAGCTACGTTATTTGTAAACAAAAGATTCATCAAAGCCCTTACTTCATGTTTCTTTATATCTTTCAGGAGATGATTAAATTTAACTAAACACACACAATTAGTTACCATAGCAGTGACATCAAGTAACCTCTGTCGGTATCACGGCAAAGACAAAGTTAAGAAAAGCACTCGTACATTAGCGACGTGGTTTTCTTTACATATTTTTTAGTAGTTTGTAATAAGTAGCATCAGATTTTTTGAGTCCTTGTTGCATATTGTAACAGGTTTAAAAGAAACTCATGTGTCGTCTCATGAGATTTTTTGTGTCATATTTTAATAAAACTTGATACGTGCTCTCATATAAGAGAAGAATAGTCGTAGTGATTGATGACAGCGTCTAATGACTTATTGCCGTCGACAGGATTTCAGCTTGGAAGGTTGGATTAGGAACTCGACTCAGGCCTAACGATATCAGGACCCGGAGCCCCCAATATCCCTGATTGCCTCTCATAATTCACAATTCATCGCAAGATTACCAATGGCTGAAGGGTACAAAGGCGAATGAATCGGATGACTATTGTTGTCAACAGTTGATATGCCATCCCTTTACAGGATTTTTTCTTTCTTATCCCACCTGTAAAATTCATTAATAATTAATAAATTTTACAGATAGAATAAAAACATTTTCTATTAAAAATTATAATTTTAAAAATTAAAATAAAAAATTGAATAATAATCCTATTTAATTTTTGATGAAAACATTACAAAAACTTTATATAAAACTTAAAACGCTTCAGTAAATTCTGTTTGATGATTAATATTTAGAACAGTGAAAAGTGTTCCAAAGCGTTACAGGGGCACCCTCAATTATTTGTCAATCCAATGTATTCAATCCACGTTCTTTTTAATCTCCTCCTAGTGTTCTCAGCCAAGAGAGTCGTGGCCATTTGTTGTATCAATTGGTTTGGGTGTCCTTGTAGTTTTTCTTGAAAGCATTTGTTGTACGTTCGTATGTGTTCGTCAACACATCGGCGTTATTTTTAAGTCAGTTTCAGAATTGTGTTATTGACATGCCAAGGGGCTTTGGTGATCTGCTGCTGAGTTTGTAAACTTTATTAGATTGTTAAGTGTAATTTGTGAATCCATTTAGACTGGATGTTTATATTGAAATTTAATTATTCTTTAAAGCTATAGTTTGTTTAATGTTTGGTATTTCTTTTTGAGTGTTATTGTTTATACATAATCTTTTTCGTTTATTAATTATTGTAATTATTCTTTTCAGTCCAATAAAATCTGATATTACTCCAGCCTACTTTTAACAATAGTAATGGTTAACTATTTTTCATCTGCCGAAACAGCGATAGTGCCTTAAAATTATTAAAATAGATATCCTATACATGGTGTAGAAAGTATTCTCCAAGGTCCAACAGTTCGAACAACAATAATTCATCTATTTTGTTTTTTATTTTAGCCGAAATTTGCTTTAAATGTTAACGTACAGTTCTTACGTATCTTAGCTAACGTACAGTTCACCGAATTCACCTAAACATGAGCTGTTATTTTTGAAAATGATGTAAGTTCCTTCGGATCTGAAAAAAACATCTGTTCTTTTAAAAAATTCTACTGATATAGCAAGAAGAAACTACGCCACATCAGTACCCACGCCTAGGTTCTGTAAACGCTGCAGGTTCCAGAACCAGAAGTTGTCAGGATTTGTAAACTCTCCCACAAGAAATTAGTCGAATGGATCCATTAGGGCGCAGCACCTTACGGGAGAGAACTTAAAATAATTTTGCTAGCGGGAATTAACCTTTTCAAGATCGGGTTTTTCCCCAATAAGGGACAGTTCGAAGGCTGGTACTACCGGCGAGAAGGGCAACTGTCATTGTGGAAATCCTTGATTTTGCTGCAGTCTGACTAGATTCGAGGTTTAGCCTTATGGTAGTTCAAGTTGATGATAGAGCCAACCAGGTATAACGATTAAACATTGTTTTCTTCTCACTTTTCAATTTTTTTTTTGTTCTAATCACTCAACCACTGAATAGATGGAGTTGTGAATATTATGTTATATTGTAGTTAGTATTGTTATTAATTCCAGTATGAATAAAAAAAAATGATTATTATTATAAGTTATAGTGTGTATCTTTATATTTTTAATATAGTAGTGTTTTATTATTCGTATGAGCATGTTTCCGGTTTATTTCTTTACCAAGTTTTCCATATGTGCCCTTGAGTATACCTTGTTTCCCAAACAGCCCTTTTCAGTTGTGCATGAAATCTGAACAAGAAGCCGCAGGTAATACTGATAACATCTTATAAAAAAAAATTAAAAGATGTATATGGTTAAAAATCACTCTACTATTTTCTAAGTGGTGAAAACGTCGGACCCATATTTTGAAACTAATTCAAATGGAAACTCTTATATATCGCGAATATGAAAAAATGGTTCACTTTCAATAATAACTGCTCATATGAACTCCTCATTCAAATGATTCAATCTAATAATTTAACATTCCTTATTAGTAAAAATAATTAATCGGCTCTGAAGGCACGTGTTGCGTCTGTAGCTGATCAAAAGCTCCACCGAATGGGTGCAATAATAAGAAATAAAGCAAGACTCAAGCTCGCTATCGCAAGGGAACAGTGGATGAATGGCGGGGGACAAAGAAGAAAAATTGAAAACAGACAAAAGATAATCGACTACAATGGAACAGCCTTCTCTTGTTGGATGGGAAACATCTTTCCACCAGCGATAGCCGGGCTTTATTTATCCGTGAAATGTCTAGTTTTAATATTATCATTGACATTATAATAACAACAGTTCAAAGGATCCTTAGAGACTTGAGGCAATCTTTTTCCCCAGTATTTTATAGCAGAATCGGATCTGCAAACATGATGTTTGAATGAGAATACTATTAAAATAATACTCACATACATTTCATACTCACAAACACAAACACATATAGACGTGTTATATAGATGAATAATTATTATTAGAATAATTATTCATTAAGGAAATTAAATAAACTTAATAAAATGAGTTTTTCAGAGAGCACAGTTTTAGAGCTGTGACCTAATTCAAGTACATGGGAAGTGTGATTACAGTTGATAACTACGTAAATAGAGAGCAAAATACAAGCCAGAATAACACCAGGAAATAGATGTACGTTAAACACCAAAGTCACCACAGATAAACTACAATAAATAGACGGGAGAATCACCGACAGAGTCAATTAAAAACACCAAATAGACGGAGGATGGAGATTGTTGCTTAATGAAATGAAGTGGTGTACACATATATATATATATATATATATATATATATATAAAACTGGAATGTTTTGTTGAATAAAAGAAGTGTTTTTATTTTAATAAGGGCCATTTTCAAAAAAGTTGTCACATTCAATGCCCCTTCTTTAGTAGCGTTCATTTCTCCTTCAATAGTGCTTATTTCCAAACAACTAAACTTGCTGAATATACTAAATATCTTAGTCATAAATATCATCTGCTCGGATTGCTAGAGCTGACTGGTGAGAAAGCTAATGTCATAGTTGTGTCCGTTTGTTACTGTCCCACAGACACTTTTAATTTTTCAAACAGTGTCTTAGTGCTGAATAACTGTCTTTTAAATTTTACCTGTTATCATTTATCTTTTGAAATATATAGAGCTATATTGTATTTGAAAGGGCCAATCCTACTTCAAGGTTAAGGAAGTTCCTGAAAAAAACATTTGTTTACCATAAAATTTATTATTATCCTTGAGGGAAATCAAGCTGTCGTTTGGTTATTAGCTGTAGTATGGCTCCCTTACTGACAGCTTTTAAAAAATAGAGAGTACAATAACGTTGTAAAAAAGAAATCGCTTAAAACCGAGTCACATTAGTAACCGAAAATGGCCCAACAATCTTCAACACGACTATGTGTCCCCGACGGTAACATACTTGATGAGACACATGAAACGCTGTACATCTATAAGGCAGTTTTCGCTAAAAAATGAAATCGCTAACAAAACATTAATGCTACCGTACAACAGGTAACATAAACAGGTACTGCTTACAACCGTAACAGCTGAAAAATATTATTTTTTTAATATCCTACTAGTCCCACTATTATAAATGCGAAAGTTTGTATTTATGTTTGTTACTCTTTCTCGCAAAAACTACTGAACGTATTTGGATGAAACTTTACAGTGATATAGGTTATACATCAGAATAACACAAGCTACAATTTATAATGATTTTGTGTAATTTGGTTATAATATAACGATAGATATCATTAAAAAGTACTTGGATATAACAAATTACCAATATCACCTCCAACATATGGTCAATAAGTAATTGCGGTTATTTAATTTGATTGTTAAATATTGTTAGCATCGCTACAGGGCACCCCCGTGAGTAGCTCGCTCACGTGTTTCTTACTAGCAAAATCTACTTACTTTCGCTAAACGAAACAAATCAAGTAACATAGTTTACAGGAGTATATTTCAGTAGGTAATTGAGTTGATATGGATAATCTCAAGCCTGGAGAAGGGCATAGACTACTGTTATCAACACACCACACAGGCGAAGTTTATATAAAACTGTAATCTGATTGACTAACACACCCAGTAGTCAACGCACAGCTGAAATCACTGAACTTAGCATCTTAAAATTTGTAGACAGGTTCTTTGTATAGCTTAAATGAGCACTAAGAAAGGAAGTTGGATAATTCCACTCCCAAGGGTTTCTCCCGTAATATAATAGGGGCTCAAAGATAGTATTGAATCCGTCAGTTTTGAAGTTAGGCATCTGAAATTTTGGATGGACGAGTAACTTATCGTTAAAAAAAATAAATTATTTATTTAAAATGAAACGAAACTTTATGTGGCAGACCAAATTCCACGCGAGCGAAGCCGTGGGCAAAATCTAGGTATCCATGTAGTTACCACAAAATAACATTTTCTCAATTCTCTGGATATCATTTTAGTATTCATAAATTTTAATCTAATAAATGATAAAACATAATGAAATAAAGCCTTATAAGGCAATGTATTTTTTGTGACACAATGAAAACTTTTAGTGAATGAGATTACTGTCTTTTATGTAGACGGATTAAAATATTTATCTATCACCCTCTAGTAGTAAATAAAAGAAAAGCATTTATACCACCGTTCATGAAGACGGTATAATTAGCCATGAGTGTTTGTAAAAAATAAAATACATTTATAACATTTAGCCAAAATTTCGTAAATTTTGGAGTTTTAATCTTTTAGGGGAGAGGAATGGCGCAGTGGTGGTGCACTGCCATGCCAAAGATCCTGGGATCAAATCTCGCTCTCTGGCAGACTTATATTTAATCTGCTAGCAGCCGAGGATGGATCCTGGGGCTCACCCAGCCTCTATAAAGTAGGAACCCAAAATAAGATATATGTTCCCAGGATAAGATAGGATATAGGAACCCAGAATAAGATAAATCTGAAGGTTGAGCGAGATCTTGGACAAACCACCTTCTTGTCCAAGAAACAGTACAGTTTCTACCATGTACTGACCCTTCACGGGTTATGGTGGTACAGGTTAAAATCTTTTATTTATTAGTACAAAATTTCATAGAAATTTCTTGGGGATTAAATATTTTAATGATCTCAAAATACGTTAAAGATACGAAATAAACTAAAATAGAACTCCTAACGTTAATCAACAACGGAAATACAGAAGAAAAATTAGGAAGGGTGATAAATTTAACATTATGTTGTCGCCATTTGAGTGTTATCATTTTTATTTAATTTTGTGCATGGAGCAAACTCATCATGTATATTGGCCATTTTGAGCCTTTAAATATAACATGGATTATAAATATGTAACAATTACATCAAATAATAAATTTTTCTTTTAAAATCGCATGTTTAACATTCCCTCCGGTAAAGGTGGAATTTAGCCCAGCTAGGACTAACTGGAGACTTGCAACTTGAACTTGTAGCTGCTAATGACGTTGTTAACGTATGCGAAGAACAGCCACGTGCAATTACTAAATTGACCAATTTCAGTAGTAGGATACAGAAATACTTCATCTTAATCACAAGTTTGACTAATTTATGTTAGAGAAGAATTGGTCGACTGTATCTTCTAATTTAAGGAAGAAATAGTTGGGGGTGCAGTCAAAGACAACACCAAAATAAGCAAAACTTATTTATTATGTGCCGACGTTTCGGCCTACAATGTAGGCCATCTTCAGGGCTAAGAGAGAGAAACAAACAAAAATATATAAAAACGTAGCAGTAACAAGAATATATAAAGTGGTACAGGAGTGAAAATAAAAATAGTGACTAGATATGATGAAATAGTGAAAAGATAAAATAGTGAATAGATAAAAATAGTGACTAGATATGATGAAATAGTGAATATATATATATGATAAATAAGAAAGAATATAACACTGGTTACAGAATATAATAAACTTAAAAAAGTAATAGTTAAAAATAAAATTGTAGATGATGAAAAGAAATTCTAATGGTGACAGATATAATAAACAAGAATACGAATATAAAATAGAAAAAATACATGTCAAGAAAGGATAAAATGTAAACAATAATATAAAGGGAAAGAAAAATGAGGAGGTAAACGGAAAGATACAAAAAGAGAAGATTAAAAATATAGAAAAAGGGGGGTACATAGGTATGAGGGGTTACATAGGTAAAGTGTAATAATATAAGCATATATAGAAATAAAAGCTTGATAAATTTCAAAAATAAAACATTGAAAATAGTGGTATTTATAACTATGAACTATGAGGAATGAAAAGAAAAAGAAAATATAAGTAAGGGAAGTTAATATGTAACTGTATACAGTAGAAAGGAGTGGCATTAATGCAAAATAAGATGTGAATATAACATAAACATGTAGAAAATAGGTAAAGAAATACAGAGAATGAAAAATATGAGGCTAAATAATAATGAACTCTATACATTAACAAATGATGGATGCCAAAAGAAGGTGTGAGAACAGGTGCGAAGAAAGGTGAATGTGAAAAGGATGGAGATAAGATAAATACCAAGGTATGTACTAACCGAATAAAACACGAGGCAGCTAGGCGAGCTCTGAATGAAGTGAGAGAAAAATACGTTAGGCCGGCTGGCGGAAGCGATACAGGCGATCTCTGACGGCCAAAAAAATAATGACAAAGAAGGGGGAAGGAGAAATGCAGATGCAGAGGAAATAAGAGACCGTAAATAATGTAAATAGCGTGAAAATTAAAAATTAAATAAAATTAAAAAGGAGAAATGCAGATGCTTGGATATAAGTGACCGTAAATAATGTAAAATGCGTGAAAAATTAAAAGTCAATGCTCAACATGTAATTAATAAAAGAATAGTATAATAAATTAAGAATGTAAGGTTATTTTAGTAAATTAAAAATTTGGGAGAAGGTTAGGGATAGGTGATGGGAGTCGGTCTTGGCATTAACGGTAGAGGAATCTAAATTGATGTGAATGGTTTCTGAGAGGATGCGTTTATTATAATTAGGAACGGAGGCCAGGATCGACGTATTTTCGAAGTCAAAAATGTGGTTAAAGGATAGGGCGTGTTCGGAGAGTTTAGAAGCGGTTGGGTTGTGGGAGGAGATGGAATATTTGTGTTGGATAATGCGATCTTTAAGTAGGTTTTTGGTTTCGCCGATGTAGGAAGAGTTGCAGTTGGGAGTAGCGCAAGGAATGCGATAGACGACCTGAGAGCGATGTTTTAAAGGAATGGGATCTTTGACTCGGGTATAAATATTGGAGAGTTTGTTGTGGGATTTAAAGTCGATGCGTAAATTGGGGATCGCGGAACGTAGGGATTTTTGAATGTTATTAGAGAGGGAGGGTATATATGGCAAGGATCTGTATATAGGGATAGAAGGCGGATGTGGAGATCGGGTGCGAGTGGGTGGGTTATAATGGTGATGGATGAGTTTATTGATAACATAGGGAGGAAAATTGTTTTTTAATAGGATTTCTATGATGCGTTGGGTGTTGGTGTTATGGAAGCAAGCGTCGGAGAGGGATAGGCCACGGTGAATGATATTTTTGGCGACATTGATTTTTTGGTGGTGCGGATGTTGGGAGTAATAATTGAGGAGTCTGCCAGAATAGGTGGGTTTAGTATACCAATCAGTGGATAAGGTGTGATCGGGATTTCTAATGATACGGAGGTCAAGGAAAGGTAGTGATTTGTTATGTTCAAGTTCAACAGTGAAATGTAGGCGGGGATGGTATGCATTTAAGGATGATAATAAACCTGGAATGATGTTAGGATTTAGGATAAGGAGGAGGTCGTCCACATATTTTTTAATGAAAATGACATCGTCACGGAACTGGGGTAGGATGGAGTCTAGAAGGTCATTTAGGACAATATTCGAGAGGTCAGGAGCGAGGGGATTTCCCATGGCCAGTCCAGAAATTTGGTTAAAGAACTTTCCATGGAAAGTGAGGTAGCCAGATTCGCAGCAGAGTTTAAGGGATTGGAGATATGAGGACCGGTTGAGAGAGGTATGGGGTTCTATTAGTGACCAGTTGTTATCTATAATGACAAGGGCTTTATCTAAGGGTATGTTGGTAAAAAGACTTTCGACATCGAAGGAAGTGAGGATGTAATATTTCTGAACCGACCGAAACAATTTAATATTGTCTGTGGCAAAACAGTAAATCATTTCATCATGATCTAACTTTACTTCATAAAAGTTTGTAAATAAATATTTTGGTCAAAATCGTGACCTAGGCGCTTAATATTAATTATTATTTAAAATGGAGTACTTCTCCGATTAAGGAGTTTTGATGAATTATTGTACTAACAAGGGTTGTATTAAACTAAGGAATCGAAAATAACTTTTAAACACCTTGAGGCTCTCTTTATACTTACGTAAAATAAAAAGACGCAATCTGATTTGATTCTCGAGATTATGGGGATACGGAGAACTTTCTATAATTAAAGAGTTATTAAGTGGTGGGTGCGGGTGCGGGAGGACTTCTTAACCCACCTCACGACAATCTGTCGTCAAACACGAGATCTGGAGTTGTCGTGCAAGATTATAGGTCCCTTTCGATTAACCAATGCAGATTGTTCTTTAATGTTTTTGTTGAATTATGTCAATATTCCTGTAGTACGATGTGGATGTGATGATTTCACTTTTGGGTAAAAAAGAGAAAAATATCTGAAACCATCGGCGAATGGTACGTTCTTTACAACATACTTTCTCGAAAGAAAACCGAGTCTTTCCATGGTCATATTCAATGTTCGATCAATTGTATAATATACTATTGTATATTTACTATAATCATATTGTAAATATAAATAGTAATTATAAAATAACAAAAGATTACTAACAGCTCATAACAATCTGTAAACATAAACATAAGTCCAATAATTCTAATTCGAATTTTATAAATAATAAAACAGGCTTTTCATACGAAATGGCCCCAAAAGCAGCTGTACACTCGTAGCTATGAGGCCAAGTTTTCAATCATCCAGGATAAGATATTTTTTATCATTTTTGTTTTAATATTCGTACGTTTATTGTTGAAACAAC
Organism: Arma custos; assembly: GCA_037127475.1. NCBI lineage: Eukaryota > Metazoa > Arthropoda > Insecta > Hemiptera > Pentatomidae > Arma > Arma custos. The sequence continues at coordinate 45,952,525 of CM073759.1, read as the reverse complement.
AATGGATTCATTGATTTTAATTTCTTATGGATGGATAGTTTATGAATTTGAAAAAGTGCCTTTTTCTATCAGGAATATTTTCATTATTATTTTTTTACAATGAACTATTTAGTATTTAAAACATGAAATTTAAGGATCATGTAACAAACAATAACATGTAAGTATTGTAATATATATGACGCGACCAAACAGATATCACAATCTTTAAAAAAAAACCTACAGATAGATTTTCCACGCTCGGTTGTTCCCTATTAGGTTGAGGACCAAAGGGAAAAGGTGGCCGGGCCAGAGGCAATTCGTCTAAGTCCTTGGGACCTTCATTAGTCCCTCTCCACCTTCCCTGGGTTTCTAAGCTTTGTCCCATAACCTTTCCAGAAGAAGGGCAGAAAATAGTCTCCATTTGCATCTCGAGGCTAAAGCAGCAAAATTGGATCTGTTCAAGAATTCAAATACTAGTGTTCACCATTATCCTATGAGGATAACATTATATGAAACCAAAGGGTGAAGAATATCTATACAAAAGTAAGACATTCCCTGTGAATGCCTGTGATCTTCTATATTTAACCTGTAATAAAAGAAAAAATTATAAACAGTTGTAATATAATTACTATTATTTTCGATCCAAAAGTTATTGATTGTGAAAGTTTAATGGAATATTTATGTCAAATTTCAATGAAACGATCTTTATAAAATAGATTTGAATTTTATGTTTGAAATTCCAAAAATCTGTTGTTGTTTTTTTAATATGTGCGAAACATAAAATAAAGCAAACACGACACATTTTATTCCGAAACAGTCCAAGTCAATATTTCTTTTATTTTAATGAATTATTTTTTATGTTATAGACCGCTTTGCGACGCCCTAAATCGGACTACTCCTAATAACTATTGAACTGGTTGCACATGCACAGTTATAACTATCTACTGGAGACATCCATGGATTCCAGTCCGATGTAAAGGGTGTCCGATTATTACAGTGTTACCAACAAAAAATATACACTAATCTACGGTTAATTTCATGCTGTAATTTCTCTCCAGTAATAAACATGAAATTGCGATTCTGCCAATCAAAAAAAAAATCTTTCTTTCCTCCGAGCAATGTGACAGTCAAGAGTTTAACCCGGCTCAAAACAATTAATTAATTGACTTTCAAAGTATAATAAATACGTTGGTAAAGCAGTGCATTATCGGGTGATAAATTAGGTTCATAAATTATAATTGAAAATTACAGCTCCCATCTTCTTTATCAATAGATTAATTATGCTTCTATCATGGTTCTACCTTAATTTTGTTCAAGGACTTATTCAAAATTTTAACTTTTCTTAAGTTCGCAGTTAGGTTCTTCTCTCTCTCTCAAAAAAGAGAAAAAACAACGGTCAAGCAGAAGAAATTTTAATTTTTTATTAGGGGGTGTAAAAATGTGACAGTTATATTGTTGCGAATCTCCTTTTTTCTCCCTCACTGCTTTACCATATAATATAATGCGTAAATTTCCAATAAAATATTTTAACAATACATTATATCCAATAAAAAGTATAAAATTATAGAGGAAAAAGTGGTTCAATTGACGGTGAAAAATGAATTCCGTAATATTTATCAACTATTTATTACATATAATAATTATATTGTTATGCAATTAATTATTAACTTTATTTAGTATATACATAATAAGTAATTGTTCACCATTTAGGGATTAATTTTTTGGCCTCCACCCGGATCAGTTTCTCCTCTTTATGACTTCTATACGATCAATTTATAAATATTCATTTAATCAAACAAAAAAGTTTCTTATTATAATAATTCTTATTAGTTTCTTCATCTTCATTTATCATTTCTTCTTTAGGGAAATTCTACGCAAATATTTAATTTTAATCATTCTCAGTTTTTACATTTTATCCATAAAAATATCTAGCCATAATGAGGTATGTTCCAGTAGCTTAAGGCGATTATACCATATAATTGTTTATACTATAATTGAATATACCATAATTGAATAATTCAGATATAAGCATTGCATAACCGAAAAAATATAAGCTTAAAAATAGGTTACAATAAAAATTATTAATAAATATTTTTCAACTCCTGAACGAATAATGAATCATAAAATATAGAATCATTTTATATAGTATGATTTTTTTTTCTGATACTTAAGCAACCAGTACTGTGTCACATGGAATGAATTGGCTCTAATGCTTCATAACATTCTAAAGAGAGAATAATAACAATTAACAAATTAAAATTTGGTTTGAAAATTGGCTACTAGCTACGATAATGCGGGAGATGGAAAGCATTCAATTTTGATCTATATACCTGATATTAATAACATTAATATAATGTTCCTTAAGAATTCTAAGTAAAATTTATATTTATTTAGTAAGGTAAGGATTTAAAATACCGTTTTAGTGCTTACTTTTTTGCCAGTCATCTCATAGTCATCTACATCTACAATAAAATAATGAGATAACAAAAAAAAAGTTTTTTTGATTAATTGAGACTATGGTTTCGATAATTTAGAAAGCATAAATGGCAAAGATGAAAATGGAATTAATCCCCAGAACCTATTTTACACACGACACCAGCAATATGCATTCCATTCTTCCCTTTTATTTTTTAATAAGCTGCAATATCAAGAGATGCGGCGATTACACTATTTGGTGCAACGAAATTAGAAAACCAGGCGTACTAATTGATATAAAAAACATAATAAGTGTTTTTTTAAAATACATAAGAAAAGTTCAGCAATCTTTAGTTAATTTATTTTCAAACCTATTTTATCATAAGATGGAAATTCAACAAAGAATCGATTTAAAAATGTTGTAGGGTATCTCTCTCTCTCAATATGGAGGAGCGCTTTATGGCAATATTCTCGAGAAGTTTGCACATTTCATGAAACTGTATTGGCTAAATATCTTCACTCCATTAGCCCAAAGAGCGCTAAGTTTTATTCAAGAAATATTGGCCTTTTCTAGTATTTTGCGCCAATCTAGATTCAAATGGCTAATCTCAAGAACTAATTCCTTCTGTAATAGTTTCCGTAACCAACTTTTACTAAAATGAACAACATCGAGTTGCATTAGGTGAATATTTCGTCTTTCGAATTCTAATTATTACTGACAGCAAATGAAATTAATTATAATTTATTTTGAAGAGAAAAGATTTGCCCCTGGCAAGAAAAATTAATTATATCTCCAAAAATACTATTTTACTCTATTAGTAAAATAGCTATACAATCATTCAATAAAATAAAAAATAAATAATAATAATGATAAAATAAAAAATAATAATAAATAAATAATGATAATTAAAAAAAATAAATAAAATAATAATAGGGCTGCTCAGGTTGTGAAACTGAAACAATAAAAATTCGTAGGGAATTTACCAGGGAGATTCACTAAGCCCTCTGTGGTTTCGCTTAGCCCTAGCGCCTTTAAGTCATATCCTCCAAAGCAGAAAGATCGGTTACCAGTTGAAAGTAGGCGATAAAGAATCGAATGGATGACCTCAGGGTATATGCCACTAATAAGAATCAGCTACAATACATGATAGAACTTGTCTCAAGATTCAGCTAATCCATCTGTATGTCTTTTGTTATCGAAAAGTGTGCCATAGTCAACCGTAAAAAAGGAAATATAAGAGACAGGACCTCAATACAACTTAGTTCAGGAGCTATCTTGAGGCACCAATCGCTGGAAGAATTTTACAAATACCTAGGCATCCAGCAAGCTAGAACAATATCCAAGAAAGATGTATTTAGCGAAATATCCACCAAGTTTAAAAAAAGTTGTGTGGTTTTACGAAACCACGATGCAAGAGAACCTTTTTTTCGGTTTGTAGGCATTTAACTAAAAAACATTGTAAAATTTTAGATTTAGATTATTAAAATTGCGTTTTTAATCTTAACTTAATTATTGAAAATGGGATAATGGAAAATCAATAGTAGACAAAATATTCTATTATCAAATTTAATTTCAATTTGCGTATTAGAGTACGGAATACATAATTAATACAATCATTTAGATGATAAACGCATATTAAAAAGTAAGATCAATATTATATAAGAGGGATATTCACAATAAAGTGTTTTTTTATGATTATATATTGATGTGTCCAGCCCAGATCTCCCTGGGCTGGAGACAAATTTTAACAAACCAGTCTTGATGACAAATGCCGAAGGAGAAGAAATATTTCTCGGTACCAGCAAACTCCAATGGGTTAAAGAAACAATCTATCTAGGGCAACTCATATCATTAGCAGATCGATCCAAGAAAGAGGTGAATAGAAGGATTAAAATAGGATGGTCCAAAAACACATTTTCATTTTGGTCACACAAAAACATTTTCAAAAGTAACATGGCCAAACATCACAAGAGAAAAGTTTTTAATGCTTGCATCATTCCTTCTTTAACTTATGGATGCCAAACTTGGAGTCTAAATAACGATATATCTAAATCCCTAGCAACCACTCAGCGTGCAATGGAGCGAAGTATGTTAAAGAAAAGTAGAAGGGAGAAAATAAAGAAGACAGTATTACGGAAGCTGACTGGTACGAGCGATATTCTCAAGATAGTGTCTGATCTTAAATGGCAGTGGGCTGGACACATTGCAAGAATGGGATTAACACATTGGGCTAAGGCAACGACGGATTGGTATCCAATCCTATAATAATAATAAACTTTAGTTTTTTCATCTTTCTTCTATGTACATTTTTACATGCTTTTTATATTTACTCGTACATGGTTTTAAAAGAAAAAAAAGCCCTTCTTTGGGCATAAGCCTCTCCCAATTTACCCCAGCTACCTCTGTTCCAAGCAGAATGGTGCCATAATACTCCGATGAAGGTTTGTATGTCGTCCCGCCATCTCGTAGCTGGTCTCCCTCTTCTCCTAGTGCGGTGTATTAGATACCAATCCGTCGTTGCCTTAGCCCAATGTGCTGATCCCATTCTTGCTATGTGTCCAGCCCACTGCCATTTAAGATCAGATACTATCTTGATAATATCGCTCGTACCAGTCAGCTTCCGTAGTTCTGTCTTCTTTATTTTCTCCCTTCTACTTTTCTTTAACATACTTCGCTCCATTGCACGCAGAATGGTTGCTAGGGATTTAGATATATCGTTATTTAGACTCCAGTTTGGCATCCATAAGTTAAAGAAGGAATGATGCAAGCATTAAAAACTTTTCTCTTGTGATGTATGGCCATGTTGCTTTTGAAAATATTTTTGTTTGATGTATTTTATGTATCATTGATGTATTTTACCATTATACAAACTCTAGCCTAACCCTTGACTTATGTCCGGGTTTATCCATTCTCTGGTTGAAACCGAGAAAAAGAACAAGATAATAATAATAATAATAACTACAAACGACTTTTTTTATTTCTTCTGGTTTAGACCGTGTAGATAAATTTTTCGCCAACGTTTCGTCAACCATGCTGCTGACTCCTCAGGGCTGATATGAGAATCTCCCCCTCATTCTCATTCTCATCTCAGCCCTGAGGAAGTCAGCAGCATGGTTGACGAAACGTTGGTGAAAACTTTATCCACACGGTCTAAACCAGAAGAAATAAAAAAAGTCTTTTATATAATTAAATATATTATTATATATCAAAATTAAAATTAATACACACGGATTTGATAGTTCTTGAAGAGATTTGTTATTAGTAAACAAATCGTTTTAATTTATTTAAAGTTAATGAAAATTAAAACATTTAAGATAAGTAAATAAATGCCCAAATACCGCGGAACACTTGCAGGAATAAGTGAGAATATAAATGCTACACGGTCAGCTGACTGGGCGCCACCAAATTGGTCTAGGCTGTCCTATCATGCGCTTTTCACTTTACCCCTTCCCCAGCTGTAACATGACATGCTGATAGATGGGCGACAAATTTTGGGGCGATAGAATAAAAGTTTCACTTTAAAAAAGACTAATTCTTAAAAGTCAACTGAATGGAAGAAATAAAATCAATGTAATTAATGCATGGGCAATACCAGTCGTAGCATATAGTTTTGCCATAGTAAATTGGTCAAAAACGAAACTACAACAGATGAATCGCTTGGTGCGCACAAGATGACGGATGGTAAAATTCATCACCCAAATGCATCTGTGGCTAGACTCTATTTACCCAGAAAAGAAGGTGGCCGTGGACTAATTTCAATAGAAGATTCATGCAGAAAGCAAGTAAAATCAATGAAGGAGTATTTTATGACAAGTACATTGTCAGTAATCTGCATGATGAGATAATTAGACGAAAATTACACTGCCCTAAATCTTAAAGACCCTAACCTCCATGATAGTACTGATGAGTATCACTACGAGACGATTTGGAAGGAGAAGGAACTGCATGGTAGATTTTACCATCAGCTGCATCAGCCTCAGATTGACAGTGAACACTCAGTTGAATGGTTAATAATAGGGCAACTGTTTGGGGAGACTGGAGGATTTATAGTAGCTATACAGGACCAGGTAATTGCTACTAGAGCCTACAGAAAGCACATTCCTAAGGAGAACCTGTCGCCTCTGAACGAAAACTCATGAGTCTATACAGAATGTGGGAAATAGGTGCAAAGCACTGGCAGGGACAGACTACATGATCAGGCATAACAATGTAGCGAAAATATATCGCCAAAGTATATGCAGGGTATTAGGACTGTTGGGCGGAGAGGAGGTGCCTTACTATCGCTATAGCAATAACCGCCCGGAAATTTTGTTGATCCATAAAGTGGAAAAAATTAGCAGAATTATAGAAATAGCAATCCCATGTGATACAAACGCACCACACCAGAGCCGAAAAAATTAGGAAATATCATGAATTTGCTATTGAGTTAAAATCACTTTATTATTTGGAGAAACAGAAAAGCACAAGGGAGGGTACAGAAGACCTTGACCTCCATTTGGAAAAATTAAAATTGGCTCAAAAAGCAGTTCTGCTTGATACTTGCAGAAGTGTAAGAAAATTCTTAAATCAGTAACATTTACACTCCCCTTGAATTTTGAATTCCGGGATGTGAATTTGATACCGAAGAAATCTGTGACAAAAATATAATAATAATAAAAAAATAAAAATTATACATGCTGATTGTAAGAGAAAAAAAAGAATTTAAGAACGAAATCATTTAAATTTTCTCTTTCGAGTTTACGTAGCCAATCGAATTTAATATACTTAATTGGCGTTTCGTCGCATAGAATGGAGGACCATAGAAATGTTATAATAAAAGAAATAAATTTAGCCTGAAAATTAATTACAAGGTAATAAACTGAAAGGAAAAAGGGTAAGAAAAAGATCAGCTCACCTGAATATCAGTATCTTCTATAATCTAAATGGCAGATGATAAAAAACTGAATGCGTACATTTTGTGGTAGCCGACTAGGTGGTTTCTCTACCAGGTTTACGTGTGTAATGAATAATCGCAGGCTTTTAATAATAATATAGGAGAATAGGTAATGGTGTAAAAGGTAAAGAAAGGAATAGAAAATACCTGAACAAATCTTCGTACACACAAAATGTATTAATGTAGGCATGTGGCTACCACTAGAGACATAATTGTAACTGAAACTCCCATCTAAAACACCGCTCAAATTAGACTACGTCGTTTAAAACGGTCCAACCGCCAATGTGCGGGAGAACAAGTAACTAACGGCGCTAGAGTTCTAATTAAAAGAGGTGGGGGTAGAAACTAGGAAAAATTGCACCTTAGTAAAATTGACTGTAAGTCTATGATATCTTACGACTCTAGGCATAATTAAAAATAAATCAAATTAATTTATAGTAAAAGAAAACGTGCCGAAATACGGCACACTGATAATAAAAACAAAATAAATACTTGCGAAGATGATAGATAATGAAAATAAAATAATTTCTCACATTCATACCATAATTACAATATTTACAATTTGCCTTTGGTCTCAAAACTAAGCTTCTTCCTCATGAATCGGGGAAAAGCAAGAGTCCGGCCCCTGCACCCTTTCCCAGCCGCGTCCTGGCTTAAGCGCCAATGAAAGTTGGTTAAGGGCGCATCACACACAAAGGTTGTGAGTGGAAAATCTGGTCAGTTCCAGTACTCCAAATAACATTATTACAACAGGTCTCAGGGCCGTTGGCGTTTTAGACGGCGGGGTGGGATATAGGGATGAGTGAAACTGGATAGTGACTTAGCCAGGGGGCTGGGATGACAGGACGAAATGTTGAGATCATTATGGAGGGTTTTGTTGTAGACATAGTAAGGAGCATTGGCAATAGTTCTCAGGACTTTGGATTGAAAGGATTGAAACAGGTTGGACTGAACTACTAATCAAAATCAAAGAAAACGGTAATTTTGAACCCGACGTTACACACGGAATACTAAAATCTATAAAATCAAATTTATGGTGAGAAATTATAAAATAAACTTAACACTATAGTTTATTCTATAGCTTCACTCCAATAGTAAACATTTAACTGAGACTTTGTCAATCTATACGAATAAAAATGTCTCGGTTGAACAGTTAGCTGTTAGTTAGGTCGACCAATAAAAGTTATTTGTCGTATTTTAATTTTTAAGTACTATCAAATAATAAACCAATACAAACCGTGAAGGATCTTGGATTCAATTCATCGTGGAGACTGTGCGCTAATGGTTCTTTGAGAAGAAAGATCGTACTCAACTATTAAGTTTTTTGCCCCATTAATGGTACCCACCGAACAGAGACTTGGTGAGCCACTAGACGGCCTGCACATTCCATAGCGTCCATTTATCAATGATAACAAATTTAATATTTTTTCTGCCTTAGCCGGATTGGAACCCGGGTCTTTCAGAACCAATGAGCTATCAAAATATATAATTTATAAGAAAAATAAAAATAAATGTTTTCAATAAAGTATAAGCAAGTTTAGGGCACTAACATTAATAAAACAACTTTCAATCAAACCTCATAACGTTTTGCGATTGTTGTATCAAACTTTTTCGGATATTACTACAACAGTTTTTTTTTTTCAACTAACGAAATATGCAATTGACTTTTAATTTTCTCCATTTAAACCGTAGTAAAGTATGCCATCCAATAGATAGATATAAATAGCTTCTTCATTAAATCTTGCCATTTCACAAATCCTTTGTTGAATACAAATGCTCCCACTTGGGACCTCTCATCACATCAACAGTCAAAGGATCGCACGAGGAGGCGTCAGTAAACACTAAAACGCAATAACACACAGCCAGGCCTACCTTTAGTTGTGCCCTCCATTTTCGGATTCAAACCATTACTGTACCCAAACCAATCTTAGGACTTGTGGTTTTGTTTAAGTTCGTAACCGAGTTGGATGAACTATCTCATGCTATTGCAATTAGTCTACACATTTTTTTTTTCATTTGCATTCCCATCAAACAAGAAGAAGTTTACGAAAATAAGATAAAGAAGAAGATTACGGTCCATTTAAATGTGCCAATCACTGGTTCCTGAGTCTTGAAGCATAGAAAATCACGCGAAAGGAGACAAATACACAGGCTGAGAGGGAGTGCTTTAAACTTTAAAACTCTATTCTCTCTAAATGGATTTCGTTGGACTCGCTACTCCGGCCTTCCGTGGATTAGGTCAAAAAGTCCAGTGAAGTTTTTAAAATTTATTGCCATTCAAGAAGTTCCTTCATCCTTTGCTTAATTTTTACAGTCTTATAAGGGTGTTTATTGGTTATTAATGACTGTAAAAATGGGTAAGACGTTATGTAAAAAGCGTTTTCTAACTGTTAACGGCACCTGGAATATAACAAATCATAAAGAAAATCTCCATTATTTCGGGGGGAAATATTTCGGAGGGAAATATTCTTAAATAAATAACAATACGATGTAATTATAATAATACAGTAAAAAATGTGTAAATGGTTAAATCTTTTGTAGGTTTATTGGAACTTTGCATTATGTTTATCAGGAATTGCACCCATTTACTTCCGTTATGTTTCGTACAAGCCATATCGGACTATATTATTATAAAAATAAATATGAATGTAGAAATTAAGAATAGTAAAAAATTACGGATATAAAACTAAGTCACATATGTAGGTACAAATGGTGGTCAAGAGGTGTTGATACACCTGTAAAAGGGAAAAATATTTCAAAAAGGGAAAGAACTAGCAGGGGAGAGAGCCGAAGAAGATTTCTTGAAGAAACACAGAGGAAGGAGGTCGAAAGACATATCTTACGAGGAGGAGGAGGACTCAAGAGACACGAAAGAAGTAGTTTGGCTAGGCAGAGAACAAGGTGGCCAGATTCAGATGCCCTCACCTCTACTTGACGAAGAACCCTATAAGTACTCCTGTTATCCAGATAAGAGTCAATTTAGTTTATGTACGCATTTTATGATAATCCTTTAACAATCCTTATCACTATTACTCATTTCTCAATGTATGTATCAATAGTATCAAAACAGCATCTAGAAATTGTATTTGTATTAATGATTGAACTGTGTAAACTTATTCACTATACATTCATAATCACATTACTAATTTTATTATTAAGGTATTAAGTTGACTGATTAGTAAATTGGTAAACACACAACCAACCTCTGGAAAAGATTCCAATTTATAATAATATCAGGTCATGAAAAGATAGTTAAGTAACATAAATAATTACTTACAGCATCCTTAAATTAATAAAAACAATAAAACAATTGTATCCCCTTATAACATAGCATCACAGTGGGATGAGATTTTAAAATATATTATAAATTATTATAATATCGTAAAATAAACAAGTATTTGATGACCATGCTACTTATTTATTACAATTCATTGTTTTAAAAATAAAGTACGCTTCTTAATGTTGTACTTAAGAAACGCTTTATAACTTAGAGGTAACTTAGGTTAATTAAGAAATATTTTTTCGTTATTTTGACTTGAAAGAAAACCCTAAATAAATAATAACCTCTCCTTTTGATCCCAGAGTGGCTAATTACTGACCACTAGGACATTCTTGACATGAGCCTCATTAGCGGCTTCATAAAGAAGGAAAAAACACAGGTCTGCGTCATCTTTTTAAGGTGAAGATAAGGACCAGAGCTTATATTTTTATTAATTTATTTTTTACTATTTCAAAGTTACAAGCATGCCTCACATGTCCGATAATTGTTGTTATTGAAAAATTGTAATATTTTAATAATTACTTATAAAAAGGTTTACGCGTAATCTGGAAACCAGAATTTATCAACAAAAAAAATTAGAGAGATAGATGTATCGAGATGTTCAAAATGTAAACCAAAAAATAAAGTAACATATATACGACATCTGCTGGTTGAGCCTCCTAATCTACTTTTTTATCGTTTCAAAATGTAATAAACAGTAAAACTTGTTTTCTTTTTTGCTACATATGGTTTGGCGACTACTGCTGACAGATACTACTCGCATAAAGAAGTCACATCTGGACCTGTTTACAATTTCTCTTTGATATTTGAGGTACCAGAACATTGATCACGATCACAAGTAAGGATTCTCATTAATTCCTAGACGCGACTAACAAGGCTTTGGACCAAGGTGTCATCATCTCAATATACCCTTTGACTACGAGTATCTTTATCGAGTTCGGGTTTATCAGGTTCGGGTTGTATCTATAATCTGTCTCATTAGACGGAAGGCTTGTTACTTCCATGCAACTGTCCATTGTAATCTTCCAGTTACAATGTTTCCTACATTCAAAACATCTGAACTCAGTCTCTACTTCGAATTCAACCTGTAGTAGAAAGGAACTAAATTAGTTAGGTTATCAAATGATACTATATTTTTAATTTTTTATAATTATTGGTCATTTTTTATGAGTTATAAATATTTTTATTTTTTAAAGAGAAAAGATAGGCCCTCCACCGGGATTTGAACCCGAAACCTTTGTCTCACCGTGACATCGCTCTGCCAATTGAGCTATCCAAGGCACTTCTCGGTCGAGGACAAAGCTTCTCTCTTTTAGATCCTAAAGCCCCAGTGTGCTCCCGCCATTTTTGCGATGAATACACTAGAACGAAGTTCTTTGAACATTAATTTTAATTTAGGATCTTATTGACTTTCGTCATATTATTATTTATAATTTTTTATAATTATTGGTCATTTTTTATGAGTTATAAATAGTTTTATTTTTTAAAGAGAAAAGATAGGCCCTCGACCGGGATTTGAACCCGGAACCTTTGTCTCACCGTGACATCGCTCTGCCAATTGAGCTATCCAAGGCACTTCTCGGTCGAGGACAAAGCTTCTCTCTTTTAGATCCTAAAGCCCCAGTGTGCTCCCGCCATTTTTGCGATGAATACACTAGAACGAAGTTCTTTGAACATTAATTTTAATTTAGGATCTTATTGACTTTCGTCATATTATTATTTATATTTTTTTATAATTATTGGTCATTTTTTATGAGTTATAAATAGTTTTATTTTTTAAAGAGAAAAGATAGGCCCTCGACCGGGATTTGAACCCGGAACCTTTGTCTCACCGTGACATCGCTCTGCCAATTGAGCTATCCAAGGCACTTCTCGGTCGAGGACAAAGCTTCTCTCTTTTAGATCCTAAAGTCCCAGTGTGCTCCCGCCATTTTTGCGATGAATACACTAGAACGAAGTTCTTTGAACATTAATTTTAATTTAGGATCTTATTGACTTTCGTCATATTATTATTTATAATTTTTTATAATTATTGGTCATTTTTTATGAGTTATAAATAGTTTTATTTTTTAAAGAGAAAAGATAGGCCCTCGACCGGGATTTGAACCCGGAACCTTTGTCTCACCGTGACATCGCTCTGCCAATTGAGCTATCCAAGGCACTTCTCGGTCGAGGACAAAGCTTCTCTCTTTTAGATCCTAAAGCCCCAGTGTGCTCCCGCCATTTTTGCGATGAATACACTAGAACGAAGTTCTTTGAACATTAATTTTAATTTAGGATCTTATTGACTTTCGTCATATTATTATTTATAATTTTTTATAATTATTGGTCATTTTTTATGAGTTATAAATAGTTTTATTTTTTAAAGAGAAAAGATAGGCCCTCGACCGGGATTTGAACCCGGAACCTTTGTCTCACCTTGACATCGCGCTGCCAATTGAGCTATCCAAGGCACTTCTCGGTCGAGGACAAAGCTTCTCTCTTTTAGATCCTAAATCCCCAGTGTGCTCCCGCCATTTTTGCGATGAATACACTAGAACGAAGATCTTTGAACATTAATTTTAATTTAGGATCTTATTGACTTTCGTCATATTATTATTTATAATTTTTTATAATTATTGGTCATTTTTTATGAGTTATAAATAGTTTTATTTTTTAAAGAGAAAAGATAGGCCCTCGACCGGGATTTCAACCCGGAACCTTTGTCTCACCGTGACATCGCTCTGCCAATTGAGCTATCCAAGGCACTTCTCGGTCGAGGACAAAGCTTCTCTCTTTTAGATCCTAAAGCCCCAGTGTGCTCCCGCCATTTTTGCGATGAATACACTAGAACGAAGTTCTTTGAACATTAATTTTAATTTAGGATCTTATTGACTTTCGTCATATTATTATTTATAATTTTTTATAATTATTGGTCATTTTTTATGAGTTATAAATATTTTTATTTTTTAAAGAGAAAAGATAGGCCCTCGACCGGGAAAAAAAAAAAAAAAAAAAAAAAAAAAAAAATACTATATTTTATTCGAGTACAGAAATGATTACTTAAAATTAGTCCAACTAAGTCAAGTAATAAAACAGTTGCACAATAATAATAATAAAAAGCGTTGGGGACCCGATACATCTAATAGCTCTTTAATTTCAGTCCACGAATTACCGTCCAAACCAAATTCCTCAAGATCACTGTTCACACATTTCTAAAACTTATGCCTTATGCTAATCACCGAAGGTTTCCGAGTCCAACCGGTCGTTGGCTGTATTAACGCTTTAAACGTTATCAACTTTCCAAGTCCTTCTCCTAGCCTTAAAATATTGAGAGTGGAATAACATTCTTTTAATTCAAAAGAAAACGCTAACTAAAAAGAGTCACGTTAGTTACGGTAAAATGAGGGAAATGACTTATTTTTTAAATGACACAATCTGCAATTCCGCATTGTGTAATCTCCTAAATCTCCCGTGGTGTTGTATAATAATTCATAAAAATAAATAATGGAAATTAAGATCTATCATGGGAAGTTGAGAACAATCAACACGAATCAGTTCCCAATACGTTCCGCTTGAAAAAAGAGGAAAACTACCTATCAAATACGCTTTAGCTTTTTATAGGTTAGGCTTTAGCAGTTTTATTGTCTTTGTGACTAATAAAAATGCTCTCGATAGCCATAATTATTATGGCGTTTTGGAAATTTACAGTAAATACAACAACATAAAACTTTTCAATTGATTGATTTAACTTGTTAAATTGCTTGTGATCCTTGGAGCCAGTTATTTTAACGTAGATCATTTTTCATTGTTGACATCTGAAATTAGAAAAATATATCTTTTTTGTTAATTTTTTATAATCGATCCCAATTCGAACTGTCCCAAATTGTGCTTTCTACTGTATTCTTCAACAGCTATATTCGATTAAGGGTTTGGCCTACAATAGACGTCAGATCTTGGCCCGGTGCTTGAAGCGCTAAATAGACATGAGGCAGAGCTTAATTAATGAGCTAGCTCGAGGTATTCGGCTCCTGAGGGGGTGTTTATGTTTGAGCTTTGATACCTGTTACGACCTAACTGATACATGATACGTGCTACCAGATAAGTGATACCAGCTTCTTGTAATGCAAGCATCACTTTATAATTAGGGTGCACAGTTGAGTAGTTAATAGCATTGTATTAAATTCATTAATTATACAGCAAACATAATAAAACCTAATTTTTATAAAATCTGAAAGTTGTAAAAGCGTATGATTTTTCCTTATATATTCTTATTTATGTTAATATTTTTTTATGTTTTTATGGGTTGTTGAGAGACTGGCAGGTTTTTTTATAATCCACTAACAGCCGTGAATGGAAAGCTCCGAGGGATCTTACCCTAATTATCGAAAAACCGGCGATTGAACTAGGCGAGGTATGAAATAAATCAACCCTTTTCACAATTATTGGCTTGGCAAGCAATACCTACCCTTTTATAAATTCAATATACTTATCGCTAATACACAGTTGTTTTTGCTAGATAGAGGTCACTGGTAGAGCGCTAAGTTGCCATGCCGCAGGTCCAGTGTTTAAATCTGGCTAAAGCTAATTTGTTAACAGCCGTGGATTGAACCCTCCTGATGCTCATCCATCCTCTATAAAGCGGGACACCAACTACACTAGTGGGGGGGGTAAATCTGGTGGTTGAACGTGTTCACCAACCAACCACTTCCTATACAAGAAACAATAAAATATCTACCACTTACTGAACCCAAGATCCTTAGGGGTTGTAGTGGTTAGGGAGCTGGTTTTTATTTAATATATAACCTGAAGAATGTTAGGTTAGTTCTTGTAAAATTTTAGCATTTGACTTGAAACTACTACATATTTTACGAATTAAAAGAAAGTGTAGCGATTTTGACCATTGATCGAACTAGATCATATATCGACTTAGTGTGTATATATATATATATATATATATATATATATATATATATATATATATATATATATATATAAATATATATATAATCAGTATCTCAACCCCAATCGCTTCGCCAGTATCATTATAACTCTCGTAGATGGATTCACGATAATAACTTGAACAAATGTTTAAAATAAGTACCGCGAGTGATTAGTGAATGTGTCTATGCCACTCTCTTAAGTTTGAGCACCCTTGTGACTGGACATGACTGGCGATGTCGGAACTGCCGAGTTGAGTGAGGCTTATATCTCTAACCACTTCAACCGTAACGTTATGGAAAACCATGTCCAAAAAGACATTTATTTTATTTTTTGTTTAATAGTATTTTTGTTTTGTCACATTGACTCAATTTATTTTTATTTAAAAATATAGTATTTTATTTTCAAATGACTCGCAGTGTTATCTTTTGCAACTCCAAATAAAATCTTAGCAAAAGCATTTATTAAGCATAAGAATAGAGATAATTCCGCAGGGGATAGTCAAAGGGCCTGTCTAGTGGGGATTAACGAACCCCCGGACTCCCGAGCTCAGTACACGGCTACACACAACAGAACAGTACACTAATCAATTATCCTGACATAAGGTCACGTACAGTGCACACCTCAGGGCCACCTTCCCTAGGAAGACTCAAGTTTGGAGAATACAACCAAACAACCAGTTGTCCCGAGGTTACGGAGCCTTTCTTGCTGGGCTAATCACCCGTAAGAGAGAATATTTGATTCAAATAAACTCAGCGAATAACCTCCAAATGGCTATACGTTCCCCTACACTAAGAGCTACATAAGGTTATTGCGAAAGAAGAAGAAGAAGAATAGAGATAAATATATGATCCCTAAAGATGGGGCATACGACACAGGTGATAATACTAATAAAAATATTTAAAGAAAAATTTCTCAAAATACTATTGTTAGTTATTATTTTGAATCCTGATTGATATGAAGAGGATAAGAGTTTTTCATTGCAGGTTTTTATCTGAACCACAATTTGTCGCCTGTATCGAGAGATATCAAATGGCGGCCCGGCATTTGACAGCTGCCCTGGCCCACAAATCATCGCTTCCAGGGAAACCCGCTTAATCGAACTCATCTAGGACTCAGTTGTGCCCGAGTCAAATGATCGATGTTAGATTAACTCGAGCTAAAAACTGGATTCACTTATACACTCAGTTAGCATTGTGTTGAAGTGTCTGGATAAATTGATTTAATGAAACAAACTATATGCTATCCGACATTTTGCATTTGCTACCAAATTACAACTAATTGTGAAGAAAAACAGGATGAAGAAAATTTAATCTAAAATTTTTCTTGAGAAATAATAGTTGATCTTATATACATGCGGAAGAAAATGGTCCAGGTTGAGATAAAAAAAACTCTCTTAAGTAGGGAGAACTGTTTAAAGGAAAGCCATCGTTTCGTCCCGACGTCGAAGATGTCCTGCAATGTGGGTCGAAACGTTGGCTTTCCAATAAACAGTTCTCCTGGTTAAGTGGATATTTTTTTTTTACATTCATCCGGACCATTTTCTTCCTTAATTAAACATTAGTGCTGTCTTTGTTAAGTGAAATTAACAGTCAAAGAGAGTTTGATGTCTACAATTATGTGGACAATCATATATTTTTTTACTTAAACATGATAAGAACATTACAAGAGCTTACATTATAACTTACAACTTAGCTCTTCCCCTTGGCTCCCTGAAATCTATACATCCAGATGTTCCTATCCTTAGCCTTTTCCTGCCAGATATTGCTCCCGGCCGTCATCGAAAGTTATCTTCTAATTCACCCACCTATCTTCACCTGAGTCTTCCACTTCTTCTGATTCCAAAAATGTTTCTATAGATCTCCTCTCTTGGAAACAATTACACGACCAGCCGACATACTTAGAGCGTACACAAAACACTCGATTCGGGATATAATGAAGCTTCAAATTTTGAGTTACTTCATGGAACATGGAGCCAAATATTTTTTTAAAGTACTTTCTTCTCAAAGACACTTATGGATAATAGTTCATAAACCTCCACGGTTTAGCAGCATTTGTAAGAATTGTTCTAATTAAAGCTTTGTAAGAACTTACTTTAATGTAATTATTATCATTGAAAAAAAATCAGCCTCCAGTCAATTCATTTATTCTTTTAAACAATGACGTTTCGGAACTTAAATTTCAAAAGCGTTGAAACATCATTGTTTAAAAGAATAAATGAATTGACTAGAAGCTGTTTTTTTTTTCAATGATAATAATTACATAGTATCGCAGTCCGGTGTATTAGATAAGAATCAAAATGAACTTACTTTAATTACAAAGTGATTATAAAAACATGATGATAACTATTAATAAATATAAGAAGATTATAACCTCCTCATATTTTTTTCATGACCTATAGTTCCATTAGGCTTACTCATATGCGCCTACAGTACCGTTTTTACTGATACTTTTTGGTTATGCAGCAAAACCCCAAAATTGTTTGAATTGATCATTTTTAGCATAATCTATAGTTTTCTCGCAAAATTAGAATTCTATTCGTTCAAATAAAAAAAAAAATACATATATATGTCCTGGGATCATTCACCAATGTGATAAAGGTATACTTGTAATTCTGATTAGTCCATTGGCGTTTAATGCCAGTGGCGCGGCTGGGAAAGGGGGCTGGGGCCTCCCGGACTCCTGCTTTGCCCTCATTCATGAGGAAGAAGCTCAGTTCGGGGACCCCAGGCAAATTGTAAATAGAGTATGAATGTGTACAGTATATTTCTTTTATGTTTTATTTATTATTATATATTTTTTTATTATATATATTTTTTTTTTTTTACTTTATTTTTGTATATATTTTTTCGCTTGTATATATTTATTTATGCATTTATTTCGTTTATATCATTGATTTTTTATGGAATGATTGTAAGCTACATAGCACCATTACTTATTGTCATACAACAGGCAGATTGTAATGCTTCAATAAAGTGTTTTCTTCTCTCTCTCTAAAAATTCTGATTAGATTTTTATTTTTATTTTATAGATCAGTGCCTCCAGGTGAGAATAGGCCTTGATCTGTTTATGTTATATTTTAATTACAACTTGGGCTAACGAATATCTTAATTGAAACCAAAGGAGCACATGAACGTGTTAAGAGGTATAAAAAATTTGAATAATAACCTGGAGATGGAACGTACATCATAATAAATAAAAATTAATGACTGTTCATAATAATATTTAAGGCTTTTGTCAGTAAAAAAAGGATATTGTGTATATAAAGTATCAATGATTACCTGGATACTAATGATCTCCAGGATTCCCGATGAATTCTTGACATAATACAAGAAACAACTCAATCATTCCCACTCTCCTTTATGTAATTAATTAAGATGTGATCATTAGCCTTAATTAATTGCCTAAACCGGTCCAAGTGATTAGTGATTTTGGTTATTCATTGCTCCATCCAAATGCGGTTTAAGTAGCCAAACAGAAAATACGTATGAATGAATCAATAAAAACTACTATTTTTCTTTAGTATTACTTCTTATAACAGTAAAACTGTAAGTATTAAGATCGCCCAATAATCCAATTTCGAACAAAAATACAATAATGTAAATAGATTTCGTTGTTCATTTATAAAACCAAAATGAGGAAATTTAATTATCTTTATATAATCAAAATATTCTAGTTCTGGAAAATATTTTTTTCTTTGGGATAGAATAACAGTGATAAGATAAAAGGTCAATATTACGTAATACTTCACTATAATAAGTTGAAGTAAATAATAATCCCGTTCGAAAAAATACCATAGTATGAGAAATCTTTTTAAAAACCAGAAGACCCTGGGGAAATTTTTATTTTTTAAAACTAACAACAGTTGAATTAGTAATATTTCCATGAAAAAATAATATAATAATAAAGTTTTTCTAAGAATTAATAGAGCAGAGGGCTATAATACCGTATCCATTCCCGGAATAAACACTGAATCTTTAAATAAACAGCTAATCAGCAGTTTGAAATGAACGAAACAGAGAATTTCCCTTAACTAAATATTATTTAATTGCTTTAAGAACAATAAACCGGCTTATCTACGAAATGATAAAGGGAACTATGGACATAGGCTATGAAATCTTAATGAAATATAAACCTACCTTTAAATCTTTCACTGTCCCTCTTCAAATAATTTGGATGTTTGTCTTGATTGAGTCAACAAGGTATGGTACAAAAGTAGCAAACGATTTTTATACATAAAACATGACCTTATCAAGAGGCAGCAAGGAAAGGCAGCTTTGCTATACCTTACTGTCAGCTTATACCACTTCCATCAATTCCATTTTTACCAAACCCATCCATCTTGCGTTTTCACTAGCCAATTTCATACTTTTCAAAAAACATCAAAAGCTGTCATATTAAAAGCTAATTATAAAATACCGAAATATCAATGGTCGATAAGATATTATGCCATGCCTTTTTTTTTCTTCTTTATCTCTTGGACACAGTGTATGTTTGGATAATTAATAGTCTTTTATTAGAAGGCTTTAGGAAAAATTCATTAAAATCTTGGAGGCGCTACACTCTAAGGCAGGGGTTCCCAAACTTTTTTGTACTACGCCCCCCTTTTGTTGAAATGAAAGCTTCTCGCGCCCCCCCTTAACAATAAATTGTGTGAACCTAGGAACAAAACAAAAACAAATAATAAACAAAACATTTATTTATACTGCTATAAGGTACAACAACATCAGTTTTCATAAAATACAAAAATTATTAATAAGAGAAAAATAGATTAGGCTGTTTAGTGAGATCGATGGGCTCCCATTTTTCTTACTAGCATGCCTATTCGTGGCTGAGTTTTAGTAAGTGCACAACGCAAGTCACTAGCAACATCAAGTTTATTCCGATACTTTGTTTTAATTGCCACAAGTGTTGGAAATGCTTTTTTGCACAAATAGGTGCTTGAAGAAGGCAAACGAAGAGCTTCCCGTGACACGCTAGGATACACTTTGAAATACTTTAACCATAATGAAGGATTGTCTATTATATCAAAGTGGTTAATTTTCTAAACATCATGGTTAATTTAGAATTTTAGAAAGACTACTTAAATTTAATTTAATGTTCAACTTGTCTCGCGCCCCCCCCCCTGACATGTCCTCACGCTGCTAAATAAATTGTACATCCGCTATGGCGTAAAGATCAGTCGTTTTAATATTCAAAAATATAAAATCTGTAATCCTAATCGAGAATGACATCTAATTTGAATAATAGAGACTTATAGTTCTGAAAAGCTCTGGAATTTTGATAAGAGTCATCAATATCATCTGCAATCATCACAATATATATGACTACAAATATGGCTTTGTTGCCTGAGGGAATATGGATTAAAGAGCAATTACATCTAATCAAACTTTTTCATGAATTTTCCGGCTACTTTTTCGCAAACCTTTGTTATTATGATTTTGCTGAAACTGTGGTCAACAGGTCAACTATAAATGTGTCCTCCAACATTTTTGCATTTCGACGAATTAATTTTTTATCGGGATATTTTTATATAATATTTAGGAAGATTTACGTATTTTCACTACTTTGTCATCACAATAATAGAATAGTTTGTAATGTCTTTGGAAAGATCTTGTTCAAAGAACATTACAACTTAAGAGTTTAAGCATCATTTAGAAGAGTTGCTGTCTTAGTATTTGGACTTCGACTAAAGAATCTGCAGAACATTATTTCGCAAAAATATCTCAATGAAAATATTAGGAATAGAGGAGTTTTGCTTAAAACATTGTTTTCTTTTTTGAATTCTATACTCATTTGAAAAAGAAATCATTTACATGTCAACTAAATATCAATGGGATATTAATGAAAAATCAATAATATTAATGGAATATCCAAGAACAAAATTTAAAAACAGCTTTCTTGACTTCATTCGGGTGCTGGCTTGCTATAAATATAAGCATGTTTCTAATGAGCACATCATTGTTTATAAATTAGTTCTGTAAGTTTTACGAAGTGTATCCTCCATCTACTTATTTTTCATTTGCAATAATGATTCACTTTCATAATCTGATTTCAGACAACGAAGGTGTTAATATTTTTAATATCGGAGAAAAAAAAAGCATAGAAGTGTTTCCCTTAGCGATTCATTTTCTTTGTGATGCTGCATCCAAATTTCATACTTACCTCGCCTGCTGCCATCTTTCTTTATATAGTCACGTTTTTTGCTTATAATTAGAAAACTATGGATTTTTGGATGGTTATGATACTGTTCAAAGTTAAATTAAACCCTCCTAAATATCCTAAGTGGTCGTCGATGAATGAATGAGAAAAAACATTTTCCAGTCATTATTTATTCTTGATTTCTACAATTATTCAAGACGTTTCGACATCACTGTGTCATTTTTAATCTTTTATAAATTTAGTTCTCTGCATCATTAAAAATTTCTTTATATAACTTTATATAAGTTACTATAAGTTATATAAGGTATATAGTTATATAAGTTTATATAAGTCTAAAATTCTGTGAACAAATAAATAATAATAACTATACTAAAATACATAATTTAATAAAGTGTCAAAAATAACTCGCGAGTATAGATACCTTAAAGTCATATTTAAAATTTTCATAAAATTCTTGGGGATCGTTTATCCCCCATGGTCAAAATAATATTACATTAAAAACCAAACTCTGATCCTTGAAATACTTGATCTTGATTTTTTCTCTTTCCCAATAAAATTATTAAAGATCTTTAAATTATTAAAGATAAAGGGGAAGTTGACAGGAAGATGTAATGGAGGCTGGAGATATTTGGGGGTTGCAGTAAAAATAAACACCAAATAAGTCAAGACTTATCTGGTGTTTTTTTTTACTGTACCCCCCAACTATCTCTATCCTCCAATGTTAATTAAAAATCGAACGAAGAAGGAAAGAACTTTTTCAAAATATCCATACGTTTCGCGTTTTTTAGAAGAATTGCATATATTTTTGACAACAAAGTGTAAACAATCTATAAGGTTGGTTGAAAAGTTCGTAGGCTGCCATATGATTGGTATTACTAAAATTAAATCTTAATGATTTTTAGTTAGTACCAATCTTCAAAAGATTCCAGCATAAATTTAAAAGTTGTCGAACAATTAGTTCATCTAATATAGCATTGAATAAATGAAGCTTGATTTGTTAAAAATAAAAAATAATGAAAATGACTGATTGTTGAAGCCATTTTTTTGTCTTGATAAACATTACTCGGAGTCTGCACCAGGTAAATCAACCGTTAAAAAGTGGTTCACTATACTGGGTAAAATGAGGACCGAAGAGGATACACGCAGTGCATGTCCGAAAGAGGCTGTATCTGACAGAAACATAAAAAGGTTCAAAAATTAATTATGAATGACCATAAATTCAAGTTGATCAAGATAGCTGAGACTCTGATGATATCAAAAGGGCGTTTTGAACACAACATGCATGAATATTTTGACATTTGCAAAGTGGCTGCCTACGAGCTCACAGTCAAGCAAAAGTATCATATGACACTTTTTATCAAATCAGATGAATCCGTACATCACTACACTCCAGAATCCAATCTGCAGTCATCCGAGTGAACTGTTCGGGACAAACCGAATCCAAAGCGTGAAAGATGCAACAGTCAGCTGGCAAGGTTATGGCATCAGTATTCTGGGACAGGCAAGGTCAAATATTCATTGATTAGCTTGAAAAGGGGCAGAACATCAACAGTGATTATTACATAGTGTTGCTAGAGCGTTCGAAGGATAATATCTCGAAAAAACGGCCCTTTTGAAGAAGAAGAAAGTGCTGTCTCATTAAGACAATTCTCCGTGTCAAATGTCAATGAAAACGATAGCAAAACTTTATGAATTAGACTACTAGTTGCTTTCCCTTCATCCATATTTTCCAAATCTGGCCTCCAGTGACATTTTCCTATTTTTAGATCTCAAAAGAATGCTCATGGGAAAGAAATTTAGCCCTAATGAAGAAGTAATCCTGAGAGTAAGGCCTATTTCGAGGCTAAAGAGAAAAGGTGCTATTTAATGTAACGTGATAAAAAATATCTTAAAACTGAATTTTATTTAGTATTATGCTTCGCCCTAATTAAGCGTACATAAACCCTTATGGAAGAAGATATCGATGTATGATAGATCGATTTAATGAATAAAGGTATGTTTAGTCTAAACCTAATTAGGTTACATATAATAAGTTTTCAGATGCCATTAGTATTAAGACTTTTGATGATTACTTGAACTTCGAATATTATATTTCAAATTTTATTTGTATCAAAAATAATTTCGTTAAACTGTCGACAGGAGTTCTTAAATTTCACGATTGCTACAATCGTTATGGCGCGTCTCAAAGGGAAGATGTATAATAAATTTAAATTTTCCCCCAAAAATGTGTTTAACTAGGTTAGCCGACGAACTTTTCAGCCCTATATTGTGTCTTCAATTTTCTATTTGTTTTATTTTGTATTAGCTGTTGGAAAATTGACGTTCCAAGCAAATAATTAGCGTTTTCTGAAGTAAAATCTGTGCCCGGATAGAGAGTGAAGAAAACATGAATAAAAAACCGAGCAGGAGCGCTGTAAAAGAAACAGAAAATATTGATGTTAGAAATGTAAGAAGATTTAGTTGACAATTGCATACAAGAGAAGGTTACTAGTGATGGTGCGGGGTCTTGGATGTATTTGAACCACGTGCTATTGACTTATTGTGCAATAAGTTGACTAAGGTCTTTTTCTAAGGTCTCAGGTTTTTCTTCACTGTGAATAAATTATATAGTATTTTATGTTGAGTTTTATTTTGTTTTATTAGTTCCTTTTATAACATTAAAGATATATTTTTGCTTGTGCATGCAATAAAATTTAACGTTTCCAAAAAAAAAATATCAGACCATTAAAATTACATAAATTATTGTTTTATTTATTATATTTGATTCAAAAAAGGCAACATTTCCAGAAAACCGAAATCCTGTCGACAGTTTAACAAAATTATTTAGCTCTAAATGCTTCAAATTACTTACTAATTCAACTTACTATGGTGAAGTTCAGAAATCATATCATCAATTTTATTAATCAGAGGTATTCCTTCACTTTCTGTTGTTAAGTGTTTTTTCAGATTTCATGGCCTCAGATCAATTTTAGTGAGATTCAGGCGGCATTTGGTACTTCACACCGTAAAATGATTTACTGAATTCGAGGAATTCGACTTTTGAAAGCGGAACTGTAATATTTGCATTTTGGAAAAATACTTGTTGATATCCAGAACATCTTAGTCTCTCATTTGATGTATTCTGTAATGCTTTTTCATATTCACTTTCAATAATACTCTCTAAAGTGAGATAGGGAAATATTTCTATTGTCTCAAGCTCCGTTAAATTGCACTTCCTAAATGCATGAATGCCCGGTATGGAAATTTTCATTGTGATTTTATTCAAATTTAGACTTATTTATAGAATATGAGCAATGGAAAAGCTCTTTAAACTATTGCAGTCTTGTGGAACACAGATATCACTCCATAATACCAAATATTCCATTAAGGGAAAATCTTTTATTACCATGTTTAAAATTTTGTATATTAAGCTATCAATGCCATTACCAGCTCGTCAGTGCCTCTCTTATCAATTCCGTGCTGCTCTAATGTACTGTTCTTTTCTTCCTTAAAGTTGTTTATTTATTTCAAGATCTGCTTCTGCAAGCACATCCCAAAGGTTTATGAAAGAAAAGTTATACTCATTGCAAAATATATTGCGATAAACATGTGATTTGACAGGACTGAAACTGGAACCTGTTCCACGAAGTTTAGATATATATCATACATTTTTTGAAGAGATAAATCACATCCGATGAACTTATGACTCTCAACTATGGGAATCAAATTGATATATAAGCTGTCGTACCGGATCTGCTGCCTTATCTGTTGTAAAATTCTTCTCATGTTTTCCATAGATACTATCTCGAAAAGTATTCGTTTCTGTTCCATGCTTTTGAAAAGTATATTTGGGTTTCAGCCGTATTCCCCGTGATCCAGGGTAAAATAATTCACATACCTGAACTCGATTATTAATCAAAAACATTTGTTTTTCAGATTAATTTATTGATATTTACAACTGCAATAATATTGCATAAAGTAAATTTGCTGATATGAACAAATGACATGAAAACAAAAAATACTTGTGGAGAAACTACCCATCGGTAGCACTCCAATAAAGTTTTATAGTAGAAGGTCTCGGGGCCATCTTCTAATTAAAAACATTAAAACTATTTGTTTGTTTTTTTATTTCTCTTTGAAATCCCTATCCCCCTTCTTAGTGGATAAATCATTTCGGTTGTACTGAGAATAAGCATTCGGAGATTTAACGATTTACATAGATGCATGCAATAACATAAACCCATGTGCATCCGAAGTCGTCATTTTTACGTATTTTTGAGAATAACAAGATTCTATGTTGAACATAGGACTAAGTCACTCCGATTTAAAATCTTCTTGACAAACAACTTTGTATTTTTTGTCTTTGGATGATGATCGGTCGCAATATTAATTTGACTCGGACAATATTAATTAATATTAGAACGTTTTGAAGATCTATGTATAGCTTTCGGACCATAGAACCATTTGATATGAAAATCTCTGATTTTTTCAATTTTGTAACATACAACCTTGCAATACTAAGGTAGCGATATGATGAAACAGGAAATTGGCCGAGATAGGCAAGATAATTCGATAATGTTCAAATGATGCCGATTTAGATAAAAAGTCTGATGAAGCACAGGCTTGAGAATAAGAAATGTATACAACTATTTTTCCTAACTGTCTAGAAGATGAAGGTTACATGTTGACATTTACAGTAAACGACGCTGGTTAAACAAATATAAAATAGTAAAGAAAATCTTTAAAATTCGCTTGGAATTTAAATTGTCGAATCAATAAATACCATACATACACATATATAACTTAAGTACTTCATCTCACAAAATATAAAAAAAAAGAATAAGTAGGGAGATAAACAACACACTTGACGGCTGGTTAAACACTGACTTTATTGCCATCTTGAACCTCTATTTATAGATTCCAACAGCTGTTTACAATGCCAACTTGATTAGCGACTTTGCGATCATCGTCTTGTCTTAACTCCCCCCTGCCAGTTTACGAACATCCTCGTAAACTCAAAACAATAATTGCAGAGAAAGTGCACACAAACAAAAGAAATTATCAATTACATGAATCATATTCTACTTACATAAAAATAAAATACCTTACTACTAGCTTAATCTACATTACTATCATTCGTAATTAACAAAAAATATTTATATACAAATAAGTTACTTTACAAAAACTATATATAAAAGAAATGAAAATCCCCTGTTCCACTACACCTCCAAAAGTACGAAATAAAGTACACGGTTATGGGCTGGCTTCCCCAGCTGGAATCTCGGGCTGTTCGATATGAACTGTCCTATGTTTTCTTGGCTCATCCACATTCTGAATAGTGACTAGGTTATGCTCTCTGATAGCAATCACTCTGAATGGACCCTCGTACCTCAGAACCTCCTTTGCACAATTCGATATAATTTTCTTGTACACAATTGTGCCGATTTTAATATCTCCCATAATGTCCTTCACGCCCTCGTTTTCCTGCGCCACTCTCCTACACTTTTCCGCTACCATCCGGCCATGTGCTTTCCCCCACATTTTCTCGAGATCTACTCTATTTATGGCTAGTTGTTCTGCCATGTTTTCGTCTACAACCGTATCACACTCGTCTCTTCTTCGCGCTCGTAAACCAAAAAGAGCCACGAATGGGGAAAATCCGGTGGCCATTTGTATGGTTGTATGGTTTGAGTGGTTGTACGCTGCTATGGCTCGAGGCATCGCCTCATCTGCTTCCAACCCTTTATCTGCGTGGAATACTCGGAGATGTTCTCCCAAGGTATTATGGAGCCTTTCGATTCCCCCCTACTTTTAGGATGTCCGGGCGTATTCCAGTGCCATGTGATTCCTAGCCGTTTCATCTCCTGTCGCAAGTACGCGTTATCGAATTCCCTGCCCCCATCCGAGGAGATCGTATTTGGCACCCCATAGAATTGGAACCATGTTTGAAGGGCGCTATTCACCGCCGCTGCCGATTTCTCCTTCACCGTGTGGGCTATGGCCGTTTTGCTAAATGTGTCCACTATTGTTACCCATTTAAACCCCCTCCACGTAAAGGTGTCTAATTGAAGATCTGTCAATGGTATCGTAGGCGTCATCGTCTCGGTTTGTAATCCTACGGGAAGATGGCGGTCATACTTAGCCGTTTGACAAATGTGGCAGTTCCTTATTATCTCCTCTACCGTCTTCCTCATCCATACCCAATAATACTTTCTTTTTAGTGCCGCAAACGTCTCATTGATTCCCCGGTGGTTCGTCTTCCCTTGATGGTACGCCATCGTTACATCCTTTTGCTGTTCCTGATCGCGAATGGTCTCTACCATAGATCGGCATCGGATAAACGTCCTGTCTATCCCTATCTTTTCGAATCTCCACAAGTTCCGTATCTTGTCCCACACCGTCGCATTTCCAACATACAGATAGTGGGTCCCACCTGCTTTAGAGGCGTCCTTTAACGCTCGACAGATTTGCTCTTCCTGGACTCCAGGTTGGGACCAAATAGTAACAATATTATGCCTCTCGTATCTGGAAAATTCCGTTTTCAGTAACCCCGTGGTCCTTGTTTTCCATATTATCTGCCGATTCTTATCGTTTATTACCTCATCCACCTCCTCCATCTCAGTCGATCTCTCATCTTGTGATTCCTCCTGGTCGGGAGATTCCCCGTTGTCCCGGCGGTCTGTTTCTCCTTCTCCTTCCACATCTGGCGTCCATTCCCGTACGAACCTCTGGAGCTCCCCGGAAGGTCCCCCTTCACCTGATTCGATAGCGTTGACCTGCAGGGCACGAGATAACCAATCTGCCACCACATTATCCTTTCCCGGCTTGTATGCTATTTCGATATTGTATTGGCTCAAGATCTCCTTCCAACGCGTCACCCTAGCCGACGATTCTTTCAAATTACCCACCCACAGAAGTGGCCTGTGATCGGTATGAACTTTGAATCGCTTTCCAAATATATAGGGCCGGAAGTGTTGGACTGCCCATACAATCCCTAATAACTCTCTCTCGAGCGCGCTATATCGGGTCTCCGCGTCTGTAAGCCTTCTGCTTGCGTATGCCACAGGCCGTTCCCCCTTATCATAATCATGTGATAAAACCGCCCCCAGTGCATATTCACTAGCGTCGGTGGTGATCGCAAATGGTTTTGAAAAATTAGGGAATGCGAGGACCGGTTCCGTTTGCAGCCAACACATGCATTTCCTGATGTTCCCCTCGATCTCTGGAGTAATCCGAATTATGCGTCCCTTCCTTAACAGTGCATTCAGAGGACTCAGATGCTCGGCCATCTCTGGGACGAATCGACGATAATAATTTAGGGTTCCTAGCAATCTCCTGATTCCCTTGATATCGGTTGGCATCGCCATTTTCCCTATGGCTTCCACCTTCTTACCGTCAGGCCGCACCCCTTCTGCCGATATCGAATGCCCGAGGAAGTTGATTTGCTTTTGCCCCAATATTGATTTTTCCGCTGATAATTTTAAACCAAATTGACGTATTCTGGCAAAGACTCGTTTCAAATCCTCTATATGGGCCAACTCCGTCTTACTAAAAACCAGGAGATCATCCATATAGACCTGGCACATGTTTTCGTCTAAGCGCCTCAAGAACTCGCCCATCAGCCTCTGGAACGTTATCGGCGCATTTTTTAAACCGAATGGCATAAGGGTAAACTCGTAATGGCCCCTTTAGAACGTAAACGCTGTTTTACTTTGGTCTCTGGGATGCATGCGAATTCGGTGGTATCCAGATTTCAAATCTAATGTGCTGAACACGGTTGCTCCGCCCAGTCTGTCCAAAATGTCCTCTAATCTGGGTATTTCTCATCCAACGTATTTTCGTTGAGTTGCCGGAAATCTACCACCACCCTGTAGCGCTCCCTTGGATCCCCGTTAACAGGTTTCTTCTTGACCGCCCATAGAGGACTGTTAAAGGGTGATGTGCTGTCAACGATAATACCTTGCCGTTTTAACTCCGCGATCTCCTCCCTAATGAGTTCCCGCAACGCCCGTGGGTACCGCCGCTCCTTCACGTAAGTACTCTTCTCAGATTTCAAATGAATTTCATGAACCGTTTCTCCCGTCACGCTCAGTGGATCCCCCTCGCGAAAAAAAATATCCGCGTATTCTTCCCTTATGCCCATCCTCCAATCCTTGCCCTGGGTAATTGCACCGACGCACCTCACATCTCTTTTCGCGCTCTCCATCGTTCTATATGTCTCCCTCCCAATTCTAATCACCCATTGACCTTCTACATTACTGAGTTTCGCCCCTAGTTTCCCGAGCATGTCACACCCCAAAATCCCACCATACTCGCGCGGCATGGTCTCTACCACATGCAAAGTTGCTACGTCACCCTTTTTGCCCCATTTACTTAACGCCAGTTCCACTTCCCCCTCCACCGTACAGGGACCACTCAAAGTGACTAGCTGACATAAACACTTTCTAATTTCTGGGTCACACTCTCCTTTAAATATAGGGTTTAGACTATCTCTACCTACTAGAGTACACGAGCTCCCTGTGTCCACAAGACACCTCCACCCCTTGCAAAACTCGATAATAGGCAACCTGTCACACTTCTTTACCACACTATTCACAAAAAATAGGTTGCTCCTCCGTTCACACAATCCTCATTCTTTTCTTATCTGCTCACTTCGCTTCCTTGTGCTCCGTTGCTTGCTTCTTCCTCCGGGGGTTCCTCTGCGGCTAGGTTTGCTTCCTTCCGTCTCGGACCCTGAAGCCTCCGAAGATCTAGCCGATTCCGACGATATCCTGTTTCTCCGCCACATTCTTTGAGCATTGATCTCCATAGGTTCGCCTCGATCGTGCTCCCGACGCCGTATATATGGGCATTGTGCCGTATGTCCCTCACTGTGGCATTCGAAACACCGCGCACGTGGGCACTGAGCCACCAAGTGCCCTATCTTGCCACATTCGTGGCACCTCCTTTCCTCTCTTCTCCCATTCTTCCTCTCCACAATTTGCCTTCTTTCTCTTGGTAATTTTTCTCTTCTCCCAAACTCTCCATCTCTTCTTCTTCCCATGTCCTGTCTCACTCTATTCCTTCCTGCCTCATTCCTCCGGTACGCCACTCTTTTCCACCCTGGTTCGATCTCTTCTCTCTCTTCCTCGTCGCGGGCACTCGCATCTACCATGTCCTGTGCGCATTCCATGAGACTAGTATATATATATATATGTAGATCTCCCTTCTTAAATCTTGTGCATTGGCCTTCCTTAACTTCATTTTCTCCAATTCATTCGTTTCCTGTGCAATTCTGTTTGCTTCCTGGGCAGCTAAGTCTGCCCGCGCCATTGCTAGAGTTGTTGATGTTAATGGCGGAAACTGGGGATTCGCTTGTTCTGGCTGTGAAGACTCTAACGTTAACGTTGCCGGCCTCAGGATTTCTCTTTGTTCGTTCATAATGGCAAGACTAGTTATTTTTCAAATTGAGAGATCAAAAATAAAAATAAAAATGAAAGTAAAATAGATCAATAATGAACTCGCTGTAGTCTTTAGTGTCCTTGAAAAAAAAAATATTCTCACTGAACTGCTAAAACGTTTTCCCGGGTTTCGGCACCACTTAAGTACTTCACCTCACAAAATATAAAAAAAAAGAATAAGTAGGGAGATAAACAACACACTTGACGGCTGGTTAAACACTGACTTTATTGCCATCTTGAACCTCTATTTATAGATTCCAACAGCTGTTTACATTGCCAACTTGATTAGCGACTTTGCGATCATCGTCTTGTCTTAACTTATATATATATATATATATATATATATATATATATATATATATATATATATGTATATATATATATATATACATAAAATATAAATTTATGAGTATTGTGCAAATAGACTCAGACCTCAGTAATGTTACTAATAATTAAAATTATTCACGTTAAAATCCAACAAAATATGAGCTGTTTTCCTAATTGATTGGTATCCATCTTCAATGTAATTGATTTTAAAGGAGTCCATTCGGAGATAATTACGTAATGCATTGATCTACTAATTAATTAATTAGGTATGGTTACGATCCTCGATTTAATGCTGAGCGCTGAGAACGCTCATATTATCTCCTACATGGATCAATTTACTCATAATGGAATGGTTTTGTTGTATGGATAAAATAGTGTATTTTTAATTTTTAAAATATTAAAACATAAATTAGTATACATGTTTGGAGATGTAAATTAGTATATATATTTTTAAAAACAGAAACCTATTAAATAAGCACTAGATTTATATCATATAGATTTATTTTAGTTAAATTGATACTTTTTTTACATGTATTTATAAATTAGTTCAGGGAAATATTGGAAAGAAAATATAAAAACATTACATTACAGTGAAACCTTGTAACTTTCGGTCCTGAACAACTAATAAAACGAGCCTAACCCACAAGTAACTTAATAGAAACAACCAACGTCATATTCTATCAAGAAACTTCACTACCTGGTTGTTCAACTTAGTCTTAAGATCCAACTTCTTTGTACCAAGTTATGTCTTATAAGGAACCTTCCAGACGAAAGGAAGCGATTGTATTACACGGCTGTAATGGAACTAAACGAATACAATAGGTCCCTCGTCCCACATAAAAGGAGATACGCTTCTCATACACCAAATCCACGTTCTAGATTCATTTCCGTGGAAACACGTAATAATAGAATCAAGAGGATTGTCACACACACACACACACACACAGAGCACTTATATCTAATATCAACCGAAATACCTAAAGGAAAAGCCAGAAATCATTATTAGATAAGCACAAGGAGAGGCTGTAATATAAATAAAATAAATCGCTAATATCAACCACTTACAAGCCTGTGGTTGATTGAAAATAAATCAGGCAACCACTATTTGACTTAGAGGGAATCCTACATGCCCACCCAATAATAACAATACCCACTAACCACGGTGAGCCTTCAATATTTTCACGCTCATAATACCGAAATTTTGTTTTACCAAAGGCCCAACAATATTGTTGTAGTATACCATACATAGTAAACAAAAACTGTTTGAAAACAGCATGATACACTGAAATAAAATATTACCACAATACCGTTGTATACTCTCATAACATTTTATCACCATAAACGTAATTTTTTCCTTGTATTTTATTTTTTCATTTTATTATTCCATATATTTTATTTATTTTATTTTTAGGTGAAATCCAGCAGCACTGCGACAACATAAAGAGAACTGCCATTAAAATTTTCAGCTTCATGGGTTTTGGCCTTTTCGAGATGCTGTAATTACTGCGTCAGGGATACGTATGTTTCTATTAAACTTTATAAAACTTAATGATCTTTTAATTATTTAGACATAAAATAAATCAACATTTCACTTATTGTAAAAATATGTATTTTCGTAATATTTTAAAAACTATAAACAATTATGACAATTTTGTTTCCGTTTTGTAGAAGAATATTGATTTGAGGTGAATGTGGTTATCTGATATACTATTGTATTTATATGTACAAACTATAATTAGTTTTTTGTACACCACTTGCTGTGGCAACGGATTTATTGCAAAAATGGACGTACAAAAAAAATCAAAAACTACTTCATATTCGTCCCACATACAGCTCCGATTAGTCATTTAAAGACTGTTGGTTTATACTTGAAATTTGAAATCGGAATTGTAAAAGTAAGTGTTCCATTTAACGAGCGAATTTATGCTTGATATCTTGATACAATGTATAGTTTTCGTCATTAAAAGAGTGACACTTTACTTTACACGCGTTGTTCTCGCTCGCATCTTAAAAAATGACGGCATCAGGTTCACTAATAGGCCCTTCAATATATGGATAGATTTAACCATTTAAATAGGCATTACAAAACAAGCTGACCGGACCGTAACGTACACAACACCGATTTCAGGACTTTCCAGATTTTCAACTTGATCTTGTAATGAATGTAACCGACAATACGGTTTTTTCATTGAAATGCTAATGAATATAATATATTACATACTATATTTATAAACATAATATAGTACATATAATGAAAAATTTTGTTTTATATCTTTAGTTTAAATCATAGAACAGATGTATAATGTGGTTTTAAATACCAAATACCGAAATTTACTTAAAGTGTATCGAGTTATTCCCACTCTTAAAACGAATAGATAGACCTAGATATTGATTGCGGAAATTTTTACAGTAAAAACGAATAAATTTGATATTTAAAGTCCTAAAAAATTGACATTTCGCTAATCATCTATTACCAAGAATGTTAAAAACATAAGAAGCTAGCAATATATGAGTATTAAAACAAATTAGGTAAATAAACTATAAACATAAACTGAT
This sequence comes from Arma custos, assembly GCA_037127475.1. Classification (NCBI taxonomy): domain Eukaryota; kingdom Metazoa; phylum Arthropoda; class Insecta; order Hemiptera; family Pentatomidae; genus Arma; species Arma custos. The sequence goes on along the minus strand of CM073759.1, from coordinate 45,918,533 downwards.
TATTCCCTGTAACAGTCAGGTGTTGCCTCTTCAGATAACAAGTTGGGATCGAGAGTGGAAACAAGGAGAATCTTCAAGAGATAAATCGTAGCATTTTCCGTCCGTGTTCAATAAAAATACTTATTTCATCTTCTGCAACAACGATTGTATATATAAAAAAAATGTATTGATTCATTTCTACAGATTATTATATAGTCTGTTTTATCCACAGGCAACATAAGCTACAATAACGATTGTAATTTTTTTTTAAATAACACCATTTTTCCAAACAAATATTGTGTTTCTAATTGTTATCGCTTCTTTTTAATCTGCTGACAAAATAATTACAAAAAGTGGTGAAATGAAATAATAACGTCCACGTTTTTTTTTGTTTGTTTTTTTTCATCAGGATGTCCCATACCTCAGATCGTAATTCAACAACATGTATAATATCAAACTGGTGAGGTTTGAATAAAACCTGATACCTCAAAAGATACTTCTCTTATTATTTATATATATATATATATATATATATATATATATATATATATATATATATATATATATATATATACATATATATATGATACATGTACCTTTAATATAATTATAGTCATTAATTTGATTTTATAGCATATTTAATATCATATTTATGTATAATATATAATGGTTATGATATGGCCACATATCATTAGATTTATATTCTAACTTCTAATGGGGATCTGAAGACCCTTGAGAACCTTGGAAACTCCTGTCATTCATTCCTGCACAGGTCTGTTATGCGAGATAGTAGAGTCAAAGTTGGAAACTATTTATAGGACTTCTAGGTTTCTAATGTTATCTAACTCTTTTCCACCTGGAGCACTTCCTCTTGATTTGAAGAAATTACACCTCTCGTGTACTGCGAATGGTATAATTTTTTGCCAATAGTATTAGTTATTAATTCTCATCTAACGAGGCAACTAAAGAGCACGTGCCAAGTTCAATTGTTCATTGCTTCTTCCTTCTTTTTTCTGACCACTTTAGATCAGTTTTCTTCACTCTCCTGCATCAAAATCCTTTCTTAAGTAGATTTTCTGATTTAGACTATACATCGAATTCTCAAATTATTTAAATAATTCGAGAAAACATATTTAATCACTTGCTCTAGATGGTAGTGCACAGTAAGGCCCATTCTCAGAATTATCGGTGAAATCTAGCCAAAGATCTCACAGGCGAATGGGACTCAAATTCCTTGATGTGGAGTGATCGCTAGAGCTTGGTGAATTGAACCATAGACAGAAAATCAAATTTCGTTCTAACAATCCTACTTCATCTCATGATTCCTAGCTTTTGTATTTGATATTCATGCGAATGAAGTGTGCAGAAAGTTCTCGGAAATCACAGGGTTGAGTCGGGGTTACCTTTGAATACTTCTGAGATACAATTAATTTAAAAAGAAACTCATTCTAGGGCTTTTAGGCGTAAATTCGTTACTAGAAACTGGTAATCAAAAAGACTAGAAATATTTTTAGAGAAAAATGTAACCCGATTTCTAGCAATTCAAGAAACCAAATTCCTAAAAGAAGCTGAAACAGGTACTTGTAACTACAGAATCATTACTCGGTTCAGCATTCTATGTTTATAAAGGTATAATGGGAAATGTAAGAGAATTTAAATCTCCCTTATAAAGATTTTATGTTATATGAATGAATCTCAAAAAGAAACAATAGACATTTGTTAATCCTAATTCACCGAAACGAAAGGATGAAGGTATTATCCAGGAAAGACAGAGTAATGAGAAAACTATAGAATTGAGTGAAATATTTGAGAAAGTGAGATATCAAATATACCGAAGATCAACCCCAGATTTGGGTGACTTCAATGGGAAAATAGTAGACAAAAGAAATTGAGAAGCATAACACGGCATTATCCAGCCCTCAAAAAGACCAATGCGATTATATATTATGTATATATAATGTGACTCATAATTTTGATCCACGCTTTTTGGCATTTTTTCTAAAATCAACACTGAGGAAATAACGAATGTGAAAGTTATCAGGTACCTCTCTAAAATTAAGACCAGACATCTTCCTTATGAAATTTAAAAAATCACAAAAGCGTATTCAATGTAATAAGAACAACCTTGTTATACATAACAAAATAATAAATTAAAAACCCTGCAGTTGAATTTCAAATGGTTATCAACAGCCAACAATTATCTAATAGAATTAATAATAATGCAGATAAAACATTTTAGTAAATAAAGTAGAACTTCTCAAGGAAAATTGGGGACTACAATTATTTTAAAATGCGAAGAAAGTTAATTGGGATAAGAGCATCCAAAAGGTTTTTTCAAAAGAGGAAACTTGCTGAAACTTTACAAAAAATAATACCACAGAGTTTCACCAAACATTAAAGGACAAACTGGAATTATGCCATACACCAAGTGTCTGTTTAGAAATGAAAATGGTAGACTTGGCTTCAGCAATTAAGAATACAATATTTTGATCAGTATTTTAATTCTACAAAATGAACCTATAATTCTCAAACAATCATGAGCATACAGAAAGATTAACATCCGGCTACCGAAGAAATTGAAGACGCAATAAAGAGCCTCAAAACATAAAGCTAGTGAAGAGGATTCTATTTATATCCAGAATAAATATTTACCATGAAGTTAAACATCCGTTAAGACAGTTATTGAAGTTATTGAAGTTATTGAATTCATAAGATATTGTAGTTATGATTGCTGATATTAAAAAGACTCGAATCTGTTCACAGAGGAACAAATGATGAAATAATTCGAGGATTCGGTGTACAGTTTAAATTAGTAAATCTAATTACGAAATGATTCCAAGGTAGGGGGGGGGTGAAGAAAAGTGATCTGAAATGGTCAGAAGGCAGGTAGAAAAAATAGTAACCAAATGAATTTGGCACATGTGCCTTATTTAGTTCATCGGAGGAGAATAAGAAATTATACTTATCTTACACAGATTCTTCCTCTTCTTTATACTTTATAAATAGACAGGTACATATTTAAATATCTCGAATAACTAAATGATGAGAGTACACGTTATATGAAATGGAAATGGTCCTGGTAGAAATCAAAACAGTCAGATAATATTTAATGGTGACCTAAAGGTTCTATATATAGTTTTCCAATAAATAATTTTTCCTATTTCAGATATTATATTTACCAACAATTTTTCTACTCCAGATATAAAAATAAGGTAAAAATCAGGTCAATTATTCAATCAACGTACGTTATATATACTAACCATAATTTAATAAAATAAAGTTACTAAACTAACTCGATAATTAAATAATTTGTTCACTGATAACCATGAAATGTTTCATCGCCACTCTACGGCGCTTTAGCTCTACCATCCCGCATAACAGAAATGTTGTGCAAGAATAAATGACAAGGGTTTTCCAAGGTTCTCATTGGTCTTCACATATGAGGCGTTTAGTTTGAAAACCAGTTCGATCCATTTTATAAACTTTTTCAGGAGAGCCAAAAAACGTTTTAAAAATTCATAACTATCTTTTGGAACATTCTATACAAATTTTTGCTTCAGACATGTCAAATGTAGGTTGTTATTAGATCAGTAGAACTATTTTAGTAGATTCGCGGGGTTCATAATGTATTAAAATTTTTAATTAATTAATAACCAAATTGAATGCTTAGTCAACTAATCACATAAATTTGCAATATTTTTGATGAAATTATTTTGTAAGATGAAAAATAAATATTGGAGAATCTCTAATATGCAATATTTAAAACCGTTTTTTAAAATAATAATTAATTTAATTATTATAAATTGAAATAACAGACTTTTTTTTTTAAACTGCGAATTAAAATCAGTTTCCCAAAGTAAGGTGAGTGTGAAAATAATGACACAAGTTTTAGTGAAAAAAAATCATCTTTTTAAAAAATATTATTCAATTAATTATTAATTATTATAAAAAATATATTATAATACAAGGATAAAAAATTAGTAGGTATTTATTATTAAAATATTAAAATAACAATCAATTGAATTGAAGTAATTATTAAAAAAATATTATAAGACAAGGATAAAAAAGTAGTAGGTATTTATTATTTAAATATTAAAATAAAAATCAATTGAATTGCTATTTTATAAAATTATATGATAGCAAGAAAAATAAAATTGTTAAATAAAAAAATAGTTAAAATGTCTTCATTTTCGCTTACATTAGAATCTTCAACAGTGAGCTGTAGTCCGTTTTTGATTAACGCTCGCAGCGGTTAACTGTGTAAGCTTGGATCGAACTGATTTTGTTGCACAACACCTACTTTGTGGCCAATTTTGTAGGGAATGGAATCGCTTTAGATCCATACGGTTAAACACACTTATAGAATACCTTTTAAACTTTCAAAACACATTAACTCGATCGATAAAATATAGATAAGATTCGATAAGATTGAACTGGTTTTGATACTAAATACCTCATATACAGTAAAATTTGGAATGTATATCTATTGATCTGTGGGCATACATATCACTATATATATATATATATATACTAGCTTATGCCCACGGCTTTGCTCGCTTGGAATTTGGTCTCCCACATAAAGTTTCGTTTAAGATCATTTTAAATAAATAATTTAATTATTTTTTTTAAATATAAGTTACTCATTCATCCGAAATTTCAGATGTCTAACTTCAAAACTGACGGATTCTATACAACCTTTGAACCCCTATTATATTAAAGGGGAAACCCTTGGGGTGGAATTATCCAAATTTCTTCCTTAAACTATACAAAAAAACCTATCTACGAATTTCGAGATGCTAAGTTCCTGATTTGCCTTTAATTATGTACTATAACGGGGGGGGGACATGCCCCCGTGCCCTCACATAAGTCTGCCCTTGCTGTAGCCTATGACGTATAACCTATTTTACTCAATAACTTTCGTCCAAATCCGTTCAGTAGTTTTTGCGTGAATGAGTAACAAACAATAATACAAACGTTCACATTTATAATATTAATAGGATATCAAAACGATAGTTTCACTCATGTTCTTTCTGTTATTTTAACCACTATTATCATGTGATTTGCCTTCAATTATGTACTATAATGGATTCTTCACAGTACCTAAAAACTGTCGGGAGGGGGGGCACGTGCCCCCGTGCGCCTTCCCCCCATAAATCCGCTCTTGCTATAGCCTATGTGTTATTCTGATGTATAACCTATAATACTGTACAGTTTCATCCAAATCCGTTAAGTAGTTTTTGCGTGAAAGAGAGACAAACATACAAACTTTCACATTTATAATATTAGTAAGATATATATATATATTGGGTTCTACTTATCTACTTAAAAAAGTTTACTAAAAACATAAACGTTGATCCGGGTAACATATTTATAATAGAATTCTTGCTTTGGTATCAACTTAACTACTCATTTTTTATATGTTAACATTGTTAAAATGATGTAATTTTAGGAATACTTTGTCCAAACGGGTGCTTTTCCTAGTCTTACTTTTCCAATGGCACATTGGAGTTCCTCTTCACTGATGAAGTCGTCCTCAATCCAGACCTCCTCTGCATCTTTCTGAGTCACATTCGGCTCAACGTATCTTCCTTCCAGTAAGTCTCTGAAGTATTCCCTCCATTTTTTCATTATATGCTCCTCACGCCAGATTATGTTTCCCATCCTATCTCTGATTCCTTTCAGGGAAGTCCTCCAACATACTTTCATACTTTAATTTTCATCTTGAAGGTTGACAGTTTGTTGACATTTGTTTTTTGCAGGCTAATCAGGCAATTTTGGATATGAGAGGAGATATTACACAGGAGTAGCTCTCCCATTGTCTCGAATTAATCCCATGATATGGGAGATCACTCACCCAGCTTCTTTTATGTCTTCTAATAAATATGTCAGTCATTTTTATCAAGCCTTTGTCTATCCGCATATTGTTATATCCATAAAGGTTATTGTTAATAAAGAGAGCGCATATATTGGTCGATTGTTGTTTGCAACTGTTTTGTTTCTCACTTTCAAACGAGCTTCTGTTAATAGTCGTAATTTTTTATTGAAAAGACTCTCGTTTTTGTTTTTGCACTTCTTTCGGTTAGCCCTGTATGTATAAGATTTGCATCTAAATATGTTTAAGTAGATATTGATATGTTTTTAATTGTTGTCTAATTTCCTATTTCCTATTAAAAGAAAAAATCGAGAGAGCAGTAATAATTTGTTTCTTATATAAATGTGCTTTCCTTAAATATTTATTTTTTAATACCCAAAACCGTCAACCGATTTCTACTTAATTTGTTAAATAAACCCTACTCTACTATGTTATACAAAATTTTATGATTTTAATCATTTCCATTATGTTTTCACGAATTCATCTTCTTAATTCATAAAAAAAAAAAGTTTACAATATATGTGATATTATAGTATAGCATTTTAGTATTCATCTGGAAATTCTTAAACGTAGGTTTGCAACGAAAATATTGAAAAATTATAAAAGGCATACAAATATTTTTCTCAAAACCAACGTTGAAGAAAAGATTTCAATTTATGCATTTAAATCATTCATAAAGCGGGTTCAGCAAAAAAAATTTACATACACAAGATACAAACAACACAGTCCATAATTCTCAGAAAAATTATTAATGCACCATGGTATATTTCGAATGACAGTATACACAACGACATGAACATTCCCCTGTAAAATCATATGTTCATAACAAATACATAACATTCATTCAAACACATCGACATAATAACACCCACACCAAATCGACACAATATCGTTCATCCGCTTTCTTACTCCCAGTTACCTGGACTTGATAAAAAAAAAAGATTAAAAAGACATTGGCCAAGAGACCTTCTCAACGATTGATATATATTTTTTTTCCAAAATAACTGGATGATCATGTAGAAAAACGAAGAGAAAGACACTTGACGCAATTGCACAGGGGCAAATGAAAATTAAATAATATTAATAAATCATTAAACTCTTACATATTGCAATTCTTATTTATTCAAATAACAATTTCCAAATGCCTTGTTGATATATTTTATTATCATATGACTTTTCATCTCCATTGATGTCAATGTAGTAAATAATAAAATATAAACACAGTAAAGTGATAAAGATGAAAGTAATCAATTAAAAGCTGGAAAGAGCCGTAAATACGAAAATATAATCCAATACGACAATAAACAAGGCTGGCGCCAAGCTTATGAATATTCATACACTTTTAATTGATTTGCTTTAGAAAAAACCTGACAATATCATTGGACTTTTCGGATGATCATAATTCCATTTTACTACTGGATTGATGAATTTCAGAAATCGAAAATGAATACATTCATAATTATCAATGCTTATTTACTTTCCCATACAAGCACATAGTTTGGTCCATATTTGAAATACATTACACTTCAAAATTAGGTAAATAGTTTGGCTATTGTGATAAGTAAAAGTTTCAACAATGTCTCTGGAAGTAAATAAAAGTTCAGGTTTTTTAACACTCGAAATAAATGATAGGCAAATGTAGTTTTTCAATTATGGACCTCCATACTGTAGTTAAAAAAAAAAAACTGAACCAATACCCGTGAAGGATCTGGGGTTCAGTAGATGGTCACCACCGCCTTGTTCTTGGAAAACGGTTGTGCCGGAAGGTGATTTGTCCTAGATCACGCCCAACCACCAGAGTTCCTCCCTTGTGTTGGGTACCCACTTTATAGAGGCTGGGTGAGCCCCAGGAGTCCTAGATCCCATAGGTTCCATCTCCAGCTAACAGATCAAAATAAAAAACACCCAGCGAGCGGGATTTGAACCCAGGCCTGGCAACTAAGCGCTCTACCGCTGAGCCACTCCGCTCCCACCAGGTAGCTTTTAAAGATTTAATAACTTAGTTAAGTCTAGTATTGAGAATTTATTTGAGTAAAGAGTTTCGTGAAATAAATAGTGAAATAACTGAAAACGTTTACAAGTGGCCAGACGCATCCAATTTAACAAAGTGACTAGAATCTGTTGGAAATTGACTCCAATATTTATCTAAAAGTGCAAAAATGTCCTAACGTAGCAAAACTAATGTTTTGTTTTATCTGTGACCAACGAAAAAAACAAGTGCAGATTTCTGCAAAGTACAAAATAATCATGCAAAAAAAAACAAATTAAACACATAATTTTTTAAATTATAATTAGTTTCAATCTAATTCGTTATTCACTAACTCAATAGGACTTTATTTATCAGTTATTATTAAAATTACAAAATGATGTTACAATTTTCATTACAACCTTTTTTTAATATATGTGAACTTTTTAAGAATGTCGGGGTATGTGTTTCTAAACAGTATTTCAGGGCGTCGCTAAACAACCATTATTGTCAAACTACTTGGCACGAGACCACGAAAGGAAACAAGAACCAGATGGATAGATCGGATAAATAAGTAAAAAGAAATGGAACAAGCTATTGAAGACAGCACTCGTGCAATGAAAACAAGTTCTGCATAACCAACTGAAAACGACAAAAATTGAAAATACGACTACCGACAGATATCGTGAGTTGTAAATTAAATAATAATAAAAATATTTATTTGAGAAATCAGACAAATGCCATTTGGCACATATTGTATTTTTAGTGTTCTTCGGAAAACCTCCCCTAGGGGATTCTTTTGAAAGCGTGTATGGAGAAAGCTCCCATTGAAGGCACTCCCAGCGTGGTTCATCTCACTGTAGCAGATCCTTGCTCCAGAGACGTTTCAGTCTCCTTGTCGGAAGTAAATTTAAAATAAAAAAAAAATAGTTCAATTTAATAAAATAAAACGAAATGCAGTAAAAATCCATAATGATGGGTGATGAATAACAGTTTTATGTCTGTACTATGTTATTAATGTGTTAAATAAGCAACGAGAAAGTGGCGAAGCTAAATCCGTGATCACTGTCCAACTCAACAGTTCAATATTAGAATAAATTACTTTTTGAGTGATCTTGGTGTCTGCCAGTACAACCATTTCGGTTGTATTTGTTAGGTAAGAGAAACAGAAACAACAAGATCCATAACATTTTTGAATCACCCAGTCTTCATGAGTTTCAGTGGTACATCTACTTGTATTTCAATATACAACAATTATTAACCAGAATCAACTACATGTCTGATTAATAAGGCCAGGATTTAATTAGAACTACATTGTCTTATAATAATTGTGACATTAAGTAGGCACGTCAAAAGGCCGCGACAAAATTAATTGATACATTATATTATAATTATAATTATGTTGTTTTTCAAAGTATTATTAGGCGTGCAATTAATTCTAGTACTGTGTATGATGGGTCATATGGGATATAGGACCCTCCTGGGGCACACCCTGCCTCTATAAAGTAGTTACTCAAAATAACGGGGAAAATCTGGCGAGCGTGATCTAGGACAAATCACTTTTCTGCACAACCGCAGTCCACGGAACAGTATAGTCTCTACAATGTACTGAACCCCAGACCCTGTCACGGGTTGTTTTGGTACATTTTTTTTTATATAGCCTAGAAGAGTGTCGATTACTTCTGTGGATACCATACGAATGTAGTATCTTTATTCTACAGAAAAATAATTCTCTTGGTTGATATATAGCGGTTACAGACCTTAATTTCTTCTTTTCGATTTGTTTTTTATGCATTTTTATATAAAACTTTTAGCTTGAAGGCAGGTTTCTCTTCTTTGTCAGCAGGTAACTTACTATCATTATAAACATAAGCTTATAAAGATAGTTAGCTACAATAAGCTTTGATAAGCTTATTCTATTGTCATTGTAAGGTAGGTAACCAAGTGACTATAGAACTGGCTTCTTATACTAGGGATCACTTCGGTTCGAATCACAGTTAGTAGTGCACGAAGTTTTAGCTTGGCCCGAACTTAGTGTACTTTGTCCGTAGTTGGACAGGCGCTCTCAAGGCCCGCTTAGTTATAAGTACTAGATAACTAACAAGTCAGGTGATGAGTTTAACGCTCTAATAAATTATGATGTTTTGAATAATATTAAGTAAATCATTTTAGTAGTTGTAGTTGTTTTTTGGTAATATTATTTATAGAGAATGGGATGGGGAGTTTTATGCACTGATTATTTTTTACATGAATGAAAACGTAAACATTTACTATATTTTTGGGTATTGCTTGTATTTTAAATAATTCTATTCATTTTGTTATATCAGAGTAATTATTTAAGATAATTACTGAAATTATTATTCATATAAACGTCCTAACTTTATTATAAATTGGATTTTTTGTCAAAGGTTGGTGGTGTGTTTACCAAATTACTAATCAGTCAACATAATACCTTATAATTAAACTATCAATATAATTAAAAAATATAGTGCATCTGGGTTAAGTAAGCTCCTAAAGAATTATAATAAATATACCTTATTATACAATTTCTTACTTGGACTATCATTTAATATATACATATTAATCATGTAATATATTATTATTATTTGATTGTTGGTTAGCCGGTCCACCCCGCCGCCTCTCCTAGTTGCCCTGAAGATGCCCTACATGGTAGGTTGAAACGTCGGTATATATTTAATATAAGTCTTGTACTTATTTGGTGTTTTTGTTTTACTGCACCCCCAACTATCTCCGTTCTCCTTGTAATATATACATTGAGACATTGCGATTACTGATTCAAATGTAAAAGAGGCCATAAAATGCATGAATATATTAAATTAAAACTTATACGGTATACCAGAGATTCATTTAGAGTTTTTGTTTTTGGGTTAATTTCTGTTTTTCACACGTCTGATCATTTCTAGGTCCCACACCAGCTTCCCCATCTTCGGCTACTTCCGCCGATCTTCCTCCCAGAAGTCAAACTTCGATCCTCTTTCATCGGATTCTCTTCCAGGAATACCTTTCTTTCAATCATTTTGGACCTCCTTCACCAAGAGGTCTTGCTATCTGCCTGAGTGACCTAGTTCTTTGAACCTTCTTATGCCCATTTTGTAAATTCATATTTATTTTTTATAATAACGCCCGGAACGATGCATAGCACATTGCTGTATTATTATTTAAATAGGACGTAAACAATAAATAAAACTTCCGTCAATATATTTTATCTCCAATCCATATTGTTTATATTGTGTTATGTTATTATTGTTTATATTGTTAAATATTAACAATTAATATTTTATTATATACAATACTATTAATTATACTTATATAAGTGACTATATAACTTATATAAGTGACTATATAACTTATATAAGTGACTATGTTTATTTTAAACGGTTTGTTAATTTCTAATGACATTCTTATCTTTTATAGACATCATAGGAGGCGTGACAATGCTTCTTCATCTGATAGCAGCCTTTGTTGAGACTATGAGACTGAATGAACATCAACACTGCCCACGGTTGCCGATGAACTATCGAACATATCATCCGAAACACTTCCCGCAAAATCATCTGATTTGGTATCGTTGCGAATCTTTAAAACAGCGTCGATACAGAACTCTTTAAAATACGAACTATATATATATATATATATATATATATATATATATATATATATATATATATATATAAATAAATAACGGATGACATTGCCATCTGAGTAAGGAAAGAGATAAGTTCCTAGCACGAGGCTTAGTTAGATATTAACAATAAGATACGGTAAAAGGAGACAAGTCAGAACAAGAAAATACAGGATGTTACATACCCGCTCTGTATTTCCCTGAAATCTTTCAGGGGTATGTCCCACAACACCTGTCATCTTTCTAGGGATAAATCAAAGATGGAAAAGCCAGATAAGAACACTTATGTAACGACACTTACTGAGTTCAACCATGTTATGAACCATATTATAAAAAAAAAAAAGTTTATTCTTTAAAAATCTTAATTCAGAAACCCTTTAAACGTAGGAAATTCCGAGTCATTAAAGGTTAAACTTACTGTTAACCAGGCTCAGATACGTATGATTTTAGAACCAAAATTAACTTTTAAAAAACAAACGTAATTTTACTTTTAATTTTAATTCCATTCGTTTTCTTCTAGATTAGTTCTCTTCAAATTTTCTAAATTGATAAAATATCAGTTCATCTGTCAACTGTTCAAAGGGGCTTCCGTTTTGTTGAATGCAACTTTCAGCACGACGAATCCTGAATAGATGAATATATATATATATATATATATATATATATATATAACTAGCTTTTGCCCGCGGCTTCGCTCGCATAGAATTTGGACTACCATATAAAGTTCCTTGACAGTGCTTTTTAACAATAATTTAAAATAATAAATAATTTAATTATTTAAATAATTTAATTTTTTTCACTATAGGTTACTCGTACAAAATTTCAGATGTCTAACTTCAAAACTGACGGATTCCATACAACCTTTGAACCCTTATTATATTAAGGGTGGATTTATCTAAATTTCTTTCTTAAATCATGCAAAGGACCTATCTGCAAATTTTAAGATGCTAAATTCCTGATTTGCCTTTAATTAGGTACTATAATGGATTCTCCACAGTACCTATAAAACTGTCGGGGTTGGGGAGGGGCACGTGTCCCCGTGCGCCCCCCTAAATCCTCGCTTGGTATAGCCCATGTGTTATTCTGATGTATAACCTATATTACTGTAAAGTTTCATCCAAATCCGTTCAGTAGTTTTTGCGTGAAAGAGAGACAAACATACAAACTTTCACATTTATAATATTAGTAAGATTAGTAGTATATCAAAACAAATAGTTTCACTCTTGTTCTTTCTGATATTTTAACAACTAAGATCATGTTATTTTCCTTTAATTATGTACTATAATGGATTCTCCACAGTTCCTATAAAAATGTAGGGGGGGGCACCTGCCCCCGTGCGCCCCCCCCTAAATCCACGTTTGCTATAGCCCATGTGTTATTCTGATGTATAACCTATATTACTGTAAAGTTTCATCCAAATCCGTTCAGTAGTTTTTTTGTGAAAGAGAGACAAACATACAAATTTTCACATTTATAATATTAGTAAGATAACTACCGCAGAATAAACCATAGACTTCCTCCAGCCCCACACAAAATTATCTAATGGCGTTAAGATCGTGGTGGCCATTTAACAGGTCCGTTTCGACCAACCCATCGGTTTCCATATGTAGCATTTAAATAATCACTGGCACTATGAGGAAAGTGAGCTGGAGCACCGTCATGCATCAACCACAGCCTTTGCCTAATGCCTAGCGGAATATCTTCTAGGAGTTCATGAAGATTATTTTTCAAAAAAGGTAAGTAAGATATACCTGAGAGCCTCGGTCGAAAAAAGAAGATGTCGCCTAGAAGACCACACCAGACATTTAAAGAAAAGATATGTTGGTAATGCCCAACAGCAGTGGTATGAGTGTTTTCTTCAGCCCAAGTATGGGTATTTCGAAAACTAAGAATCTCGTTTCTTTTATAGCAAGATTCATTAGTAACCAAAATGCAGTTCAGGAAGTTAGGATCTCGTGTGCATTGTCGAACTAATTACGGGGGGAAATTTCTGCGCTTGTTATAATCTTATGGTAATAAATCTTGCCTACTCGATACGTGAAATGAATACAATTGTTGTTCGCGTAAAGTTCGCCATAGGCTGGTAGACGAAACATCGAAACGACATGACAATCTTCTGGTACTAGTAGTAGAAGATAACTGAATAGCATCGAGTATCTTCTTCAACATTTGCAGTTCGTCGAAATCTTTGTCGACCGGCGTTTAATCGTATAGGTTTTAGTGTGACATTATCTCTAAGGCGCCTTCAATGCTCTCATACGTTTTATGATTTGGTATTCTTCGGTTAGGAAATTTTTCAAGATATCTTCGAACCGCAGCACCGTTTTTATGTACATCGCGATAAATTGAAAGTATGTCTGTTTGTTCTGCAAAAGTGAAATCATTTCTGGTCTCTCCTATGATAATCATAAATTAAACTGTCTCACAGTATTCACTCACACTAAAACACACAGAACTAGACAAACAGATGAGTAACTACTGTCATCGCTTATCGTTCATTTGCTTATGAGGTGATTAAAACCTGTAATAGTATCAAACACGGTAAACATTGTACAGTCAGTCTAAATGTAGTGATTAAATAATAAATTTTTAATCTTTGATATCTGTTTAATAAATGAGTTTGAGATATATGTTAATATGAATTTTTTTGATTATTTTTTTGTTAGAGATCACATACCTAAAATAGTGCCGTGCAATTCCGAAACACCCATTATAGCATTTTAGACGTGTCCTTTTGCATTTGGTTATATTATCTGCAGCCCCAGTGAATAAGTGGTTAAGTTAAATCTTGTCCTAAATGACTTCATTGTACTGAGGGAAGCGAAATTGTGTAATTCTAACAGTCGTGAGATTTTCGGTCCAAGATCCAAATTAAGAAAATGAAAAAAAAATTCCACATAAAACTAATTTGTATTAATCCATCCAAGAAACATAAGATCATAATATGAAGTTAGAAGAGTGAGCAAAATCGTGGCACTGCTCAAATGGCGAATTCTTGTTTGTGACAAGTGCTATAAAAACGGGTTGGGCGCCTTTGGTATTTTGGAAGTACGCTAGTTTAGGGAAAATTCCTTTAAAACGAGAATATTTTTGTTTTGACATTAGGAGTTGGAACAGTAATATTAAAAAAAAAACGTTGTTGAGTAATATTGAATTTTTATTTGGTCATTATTCTGAGGATAATCTTGGACCGTAGTTTCAACCGAACGTCTCAATAAAACTTATAATGCTAGATTATCATAAATTGGCAATCAGTTTTTTATCTGAAGGCCTTATATTTTACAACTGAACTCTCAAGCAATACTTTACTGCTCCTTTAAAGAGTAGGTTTGCAAAAAAAAAAAAAAAAAGGCCAAACCCAAAGATATTAATCTCTTTAAATTGATCATCTCAATCGGTCCTCTAATTTTTATATAGAGAAATTGGACCCCTTGAGATTTCCCATATTTAGGACTAACATCTATTTATTATTCAAATTACAAACTAAATAAATCGCTCATTTGCCGAAGGTAACGGGTTCAAATCTGCCAAATTTATTTAATGCTGGAATAGACCCTCTTGGGCTTGAAGACTTCCCTGGGGAACATCAAGCCTCTATAAAGTGGGGGAAAAGGGGAAAAACCAGGCAGTTGCGCTTAATTTCGGACAAATCATATTCTCGCACATTTTCTTAGAAATGGCTACAGTTCCTACCTCGTACTGAACCCAAGACCTTTCATGGATTGTAGCTGTAAAAGTTAGGGGAAAAAAAAATCTTTCATTATTAGAGACCACAAGTTTTTACTTTACATATTTAAACTTTTTACTTCATTACAAAAAAGCTTTCAATCGTACAATTTTAATTGTTTATAAAAAAAAAATACATTTATTTACGAATAGATAAAATGCAGCAATCATGACTTATATATAATCAATTAATGAACATTATGACTCATTTTAAGATTTTACTTTGCGTGCTACGTACATCAACATTAAATCTGGTGGTTGACACATTTTTTTCCAAAATGAGTTAATTGTACTGCTAGAAGGGAATTATGCCATTCTTTTTAAGAGTTCAAAACATCCGTCCAAGTGCCTATATCAACATTGCCATCACACCGCATCGTAAGCATGTATGTTTTGAATTTGAAAAGTCCCACTTTTGAGTAAGATATTAAAAAGCAGCATGTTTTCTGAAAATAAATTCGCTATGGAAATATATATCCTGTTACTGTCAAGATTTTGGTAAAATAATAAAAGCAGATTTAATAGAGTCAGGATTTTTACGTCTGTTATCCATTGATTTCAACATCCAAATTAATAAATTATAGAATTGGGAAGAAACAAACTTGTCAGAACTGCTTGTGATGAAGGCAATATCAATTTTAATGAGGAAAAAACTTTCAGTGATTCCATTAGTGGATGTAACTAACCCGTTTCGGAAAAATTAAGGGAAAATAACGGTAATTTTAAATTAATCACGTTTTTTTATACCGTTACAATTACTGGAATTGTTCTGAACAACTGGTTAGTGGCCAAGACCTTTAATCCAGTAACTACCTAATACTCTGAAAAAGACAGAAAAGACGCAGTGTAAATTTGCTTTCTATAAGCAAGCAATATCGTCTATAAAAATTATTTTTTAATGTAATATTGAATTTTTCCTTAGTAATGCGCGAAGTAACGTGACATAGACACCACCTTTCTTATTCATAGAATTATTTAAACCTAAGTCTCTGTGTTTCAGCTTATTTGATTCGAAAAATGCGGTTTAAGGCACAAAAATACTTAGCTGTTAGATGAGGGTAAGGCCCGCATGGGGCGGAGCTGGACTGAGAACCTGAGCACTGAGAAAGCACCTTAGATTTAAGAACTGTCAATCAGGCAGCCACGAGTTCTTTATAATCCTTAGTGAATAATCCCATTTCATGGTACATGGGAGAAGCTGAGCGAAGAAAATGAGTTAACTATGTTTTGTTTTTTCTTTTTTGATGTATTTTTCTTCGTTATATTTTAGTTAAGTAAGGTTGTACAAAAAAAATAACATATTAGTTAGTAGGTACTTCTAAACTTAAAAAAAATGTTATGGATGAAACTTGGCTTCAATGAGTTTAAAAATCATAATTTTCACATTAGCTATATTCAGATTTTAGTCTATTAGCGGCCGGAGATGGATCATATGGGCTCACCCAATCTCTATAAGTGGGTGCTCAAAATAAGGAGGAAAATCTGGTGGTTGAGAATGATCTAGGACAAATCACCTCCTTGCACAACCTTGTCCATGAAACAGTAGAGTCTCTATCATGTACTGAACCCCAGACCCGCTCACGGATTGTAGTGGTAAAGGTTTTTTTTTAATATTCAGATTAAAAAAATTGTTTAATATAGGTACATGATTCCAATACAAATAGGAACATTTGAATACCAAACATATGGAGCTACAAGTGAAGTATACTAAGCCAAAAACATGATTTTGATAAAAGGCTACTTACTTACTACAGTACTTTGTATGTATGTTTCAAATGAAGAAACCTCCTAAGTCATGTTATTACTTTTTTCAATGTTTTTTTAACCAATCTAAGTACTCTAGCCTTTTAATCAGCGTTTTATCAAAGTATTGTTTTTGACTTAGTGTATTTCACTGATAACAAGGATATAACAGGCAATATGAACATACAAATATTACAAGTTGAGATTAGGTACTCTAGGTAATAATTTAAAGGAAAACTAGAAGAGTTTTAAATCTTTTTTTTTTTAAATAACTAATGAAAAACAGATTTAAATTATTAAACTGGGGGATAACTAGCGCTGGGCCTACCCCTTTGTTCCGATTATAAAATTGTTAAATTACTCCTCTTGTTTTATAATTGTTATATTATTTTGTCCATTGAATGTGCAAAAAAGAAAAAAATCAAATCTTTCTTCCCAAGTCATTAATTTTTTTACGACACGTTCCGGTTAATCCACTTGATATGTGTAATAAAATATTAAACGGTGGCAATATAAAATTAGGTTCTTGTGAATATACAATGAGTCGATTGGCCCAAGTGCCTTGGACTACACATTCTACAATATATATTTTTGTAAAAATTTCTTTGTGATTAATAACCAAGCAAGGCTATTATCTTCAAGATAAATAAGCATGATTTCCATTAAAAACCATGATATTAATTTTTTTTTTTATTACTTACAATTCAAGATCGAATTTACAGCTTTGCCCCCACCTGCCTTATATAATCATTTCTGACATTGATTTTGAAATATATTCATATAAACAAAATTTTCGAAAAGTAAAATTAAAAGTACTATCAATGTATTAAGTATTTTTGTTTATTGTTTTTATTATTTATGCTTTAATTATAACACAATTGAAGATTTCTGTATAAAAGGCAAACTCTGCATTATAACAACATCCCGCGCAGTATTTTTTTTTTTTTTTATTCCTCCACGATTTATTTACAATATATACAAACGCAGTAGTAATGTCATTAAAATAAAATACCTTGAAATATCGGTAGCTTTCGTGGGAAAGAAGAATACAATAGTAAGAAATTGAGCAAAATCTGTTATCGTATAATTATGATTCTGCTGGAAATGGTTCGGTTGGGATAAATAAATAAAAAGCCCGCATAATCTCCATGTGAAATTCTCAAATAGGCTTGATGAGATCCAGGTATCTCTTCCATTATTCAGGACTTTTCGATGCTGATATTTCATTTTCATATTTGTTAACAAACTCGATCTTTATACAAATTTATCTGCGTGTGAATATATAATGGGTATTTTCAACCTAATACTGACATCCATGGAATTCTGTTTTATGGATACGTAAAAAAGTTACATTAATAAATGAAAATGCAGGTAATTTTATTAAATATATCTATAATGCATAATTTTTAAATTATCAGATACAGCCGACGAGCTGTTTATTATGGACTGTCATGTTTTTTCCGCGGTTAGTGTTCTCATCTACAATTGTAGATTTCTTAAAGTTAAAATCCCCTTTGTATAGACATAATGCAATCGGCCGATGATATTGATTAAAAAAATAATGAAACAATGAAAACTTGATTTATGCAAATGTATTTTATTGGCTGATGTAAGAAATTCTTGTCGTTATAAATCTCTTTAAAATGTCTGCAAAAACAACAATGAACAATAAATTATAGATTATTGTTTAAAAGGTATTTTTTATTTTACTGATTTAACGCGGATGTGACCTCGAATTGTATTTTATTAATACAACAATTTTGATTAAAGAGGTAGAAATGTTTTTCATCGTTCTTTCTTGTAGCCGTACCTCGGGTCGGATATTTCAATTGTTAATTAATGCAAAGTAATGTTCTAGGTTTAGAATAATTTAGTTTTTAGTTGTTCCGTCGAATTAAGATATCCTACGGAAATACGACCATAGTTAGTTTCTAAACAAGAAAATACTTAAACTCGACTCCCCTTTTTTTCTTAAATTTTCTTCACTTTTCTTTAAAATTTCACTGAATAACTTACAAGCAATATACGTTATATTTTTATTTATATATTATTTCCAGTATGTGAGTTTATCTATGTAGTCAGATCCACAGCCTTTGAGGATTTTTTAAAAGTTTAAAATGATTGTTTACCATTTTTAATCTTCAATGAAATAAATATAACCTCTAAGGTATTTATTAAACAATTTAATGAATCAACTTCAGATACCTTAATATATCACTAAACTTAAAAAGGCAAAGCCAAAATAAAATTAATAACAGTTTACAATCATTACTAAACGAACTTTTACTAGGGCGTTTTCTCTTCAGTATCTAATATTGAAGATAATGAGAAAGTTCAAATTCATTACATCATTGTTTTAATTAATTTCAATATTAAATTTCAGTATTCTATTTTTTTCAACTAAAATATTCGAAATATCGTAATATTATATAAGATATAGCATTCGAAATATATGTTTGTTGAAACGTTCATTTCTAGATGAAATGATCACCGAGGTATACACATTTTCTATAATTAAATTCTCTTTTCCATTCTAAACTTCTTGATAAGTTGTATTTTTGGAAAATACTAAATAAACGATATGAGATGTTAAAACTTGTGACTCAACTCGAACCGACAACCTACAAAATATTTACCAATTTTTGTTTTAACCATGGCTATATGGTTATATATCAAAGATAACTGTTAACATTTAAAAAAAAGTATTTAAGCCCACTTGTAGTCAGAGAAAAATATATGTTCAAACTCACATCATTGAAAGATGCAAAATAATGCCCTACACGAGTAAAGATATTACAATTCGTAGAATCGGAGACATTAATGTGGAAATAAAGTAAAAAGTTTATACCTCTTAGATTCAATTGAAACTTCTAAATAATGTTTGGAATTGCGATAATTATCTAAAATGTTATCATTTTTAAAAGTCAATAGAGTTATTGAGTATTGGTAATTGTAATCAAAAACGAGAGATGACCCAAAGGCGAGAGAAATTCAAATTTCATCTGACAAGTGAACCATGATGGTATTCTGCTTATGAAACAGTTTTCTTAGCTAGATGTCTCGGTTAATGAATTAATAATGTTTTCCCGTTCTCATCTTATTTCTAGCGTTTAATTTCGCTCCATTATTTTCTGTAACATTTCGAAGCAACTTGTTCATATTTGGAGTACAATAATTAATTGTGATTTATAATGATGTGTGTAGAGGTGTTAGGATGATTCAGGAAAGGCGCCATTTTAAAGGGTTCCCATCAAGGAATTCGTTTAACTTAAAGAGTTTATTATCAAATTGATTTTGAATTTTTAAAAAAACATAAAAAATGACTTTATTGCATGATTTATTTCTACAGCTCTAGATGAAGTTTCTGCGAACCGCGCAATTCTCCTGCGCTTTCAGTCATGTCGCTTCAACTTCAAGCTCCATCGATATGACAACTTACATAGATTTCATGTTATAAAATAATATACTTTATGAAGGGTTCATTTTATTTAAGATTCAATAAACAACCATTTTTGTAAACGTAGTGGATATGGATAAAGTTTTGTATAAAATAAAAAGTGATTTGATTATAACACAAAACAAAAATAATTAATAAGTTTATAAATGATCCTCGTTATATTTAGTCAATGGAAATGAAAGATATTTGGTATGTTTACTCGACAATTAAGATTTTTTTCGATTCATTTCAACATTGATATGACAATCGTTGTTTTGGTTGATAATAAAGAGTAATCTGCCGCTTGAGGGTTATTTCATATTTTAAAGAAAGATTTACAGTCAATGAAATATTTTATTATATATATATATATATATATATATATATATATATATATATGCATTATATTGTTTTTTTTTATTTTATATTTTTTTCATTATGTATAAACATTATTTTATTCATGCCCTAGGGTCCCTAGATGTACCTGATACAAGTACGAGAAGCGCAGCTAGGCAGGCGGAGAGGTACGGCATGCTTTCAGGTCAGGGGAAGACTGAATATTCGCCGCCCCCTCCAGATCGCCCACACACCCCACTCCAACCATCCAACTGAAATTATTAGCTCCGATTTGTGTTATTATTATTTTCTTTTTCAGTTCAATAATAGGTGGAATTTGAATTTTAAAAAATCGGTCGAGAGACACTTTATGAGTTTCCAGGAAATACTTGCTTTAATCATTCAAACGGCACCAATTGATGGCACCAAGTTTCTGTGGATTTTATAACGCATATTAAAGTATTGTAATTTTGGGAACTATATTTCGAATGTAAGGAGCGGCGTAGCTCAGATGTCAATGGAAGAGGGCTGAGTTGCCGTGCCTTACTGTTCAAATCCACCAGCTGATAAGTTTTTAATCTGTTAACAGCAGGACATAAATCCTGTAGGACCTGGAGAGCTTTCTGGGGCCCTTCCAATATCTATAAATTGGGTACCACGGCAGTGGAGCGTGACTGACAAATCAAAACCTTTGTCCTAGAAACAGTACAGTCTCTTCTACGTACTGAAAGCCAAACCCTTCGCAGATTGTTTTTTTCTAATATGAATCTCTTGCTAAATGATAAAGGGATCTGAGGAAAACTTACTGGTATTTAGGCCTTAAGGAGGATTCTAAAACGATTTGCGATTCTTACCTGATAGAAATTTATCCTGAGTACGATTTAACGACACAGCTACAATATCAGTGAATTTTATATAATACAACATGTATTAATAAACATTTTAAATTTAAAAAAGGCTCTGCTCGATTTTCAGTCTACTTCAACACTTACTAAACAAACGCTCTAAGCTAATACGAGCCTATGGGAACGTAACTATTTTTCTTATATCGTTTACCGATTGACAAACATGTTAACACCACCTTTTTCACCGTTACAGGATACTTTGACACTTACTAGGCAAGGGTTTCCTCCTTAATATAATAGAGGTTCAACGATTGTATGGAATCCAATCGTTTTGAAGTTAGACATTTGAAATTTCGGATGTACACGTAAATTATAGTTTAAGAAAATTAAAATATTTATTTAAAATGAACTGTCACGAAACTTTATGTGGCAGACCGAATTCCACGCGAGTGAAGCCGTGGGCAAAAGCTAATTATTAATTAACTAACTTAATTGTCAATAAAAATAGAATAAGTTACAGTCAGCAATTGATTAATTGTACCCTAAGTTAGTACTTTGATTACTTGTACTCTAAGTTAGCTAGATCGACTAATTTTCACTTGAAAGTAGTTAATGGATAATAGATAGAGGGGTCAGAAGTGCAATCGTACGGATTTATCAAATACTAATGTGTTGAATTCTATCACTAGGAATAATGCTCCAAACGTGACTGGAAGGGCGTGTTTAATGATCCTAACGAGAAACTATGGTTTCAGTGAAATCATTGATCTAGCATATAAACCATTCGTAAAATATGTAAATTAAGGAATAAATAAAATTTTTTTTGCCAATATAAATACGAAAATAACTTTCATTATCTGATTTGATAGTATTAGATGCGTAAATACCCCAATGCAATCAACCCTTACCTAAGCAATTTATCAGCCATCATTCCATTGGTTGCTGGTGACGGTATAGGTCAAGGATGGCTAGACGACTTTCGACATCTATTGTGTCCTCTCTTCCAAGTTTCGGTGGCGAAGAAGATACTTTCTATTAACTTTCCATCAGAGGTTTTTCTTTCCTATGTCGTAAAAAAAAAATGAATATCTGCCGTGACTGTTTCAAAGAATTTGATCATAGAACTAATTCTTAAATTCAAGTTAATCATATGGCGATCTTCTAGAAAAGATCTATTAAAACACTGTAACTTACTTAGTATCAGGAAAAACGATAAAACTTTACAACGCAACCGCCTTTTCATTAGCAGATGCTGTTAGGTTGGTAACCGACAACATAACCTGTGGGTAACCTCCTGTACAGTTACAGTTATACTATTATGTTTATGTGCATATGTGTAATAAAGTGTGTAATATTATTAACTGTTATATAATAATATATCCAAACATGGCGCAGTCGAGACCGTTTTAGTTTGAACTTTAAAACGTGATTTTCATGGAATTCAACAAACCTTCAGAATTCGACGTGACTGTCGATAACCTCTCCGAGAGCTTTAAAAGATTCCGGACTGAAGTAGAAGTTTACTTTGTAGCCACAGAGACAGGGAAGAAATCGCGAGAAGTCCAAGTAGCAAGATTAAAGAACTTATTGGGATCGGAAGGATTAAAACTGTACTCCACAATCACGACGCTAAAACCAGCTGTAGAAACAGTGAATTCTGTTTTAGACGTTCTAGAAAAGCATTGTACCCCTGGAAAAAATGAGACAATGGTGATTTATTATTTTTTTTAGTAGGAAACAGGCAGCAAACGAGCCATTTGAACGGTATTTTACGGATCTAAAATCACTAGTAGCACCTTGTGAATTCGGTGAACAGGGTCAAGATAAATTGTTAAAATCCCAAATAATTCTCGGACTTTATGACAAAAGTACTCAAGAAAGACTTTTAAGAGAGGACCCTTCATTGGAAAAAACAGTTAGTTTTTGCAAAACAGTCGAGATGGCAGAGTTAAATATGAAAGTTTTAAAAGCACACTCAGTGAAAGCAACGATTGATAATCCAACAGAGATCCTTGAAGTAAATCGGAAGCCACAAATGAAAAGACCACCAGAGCACCAGGACCCTCAGGGTAGTTTATATGCTTGTGATCGCTGTGGGTTCAAGCATGCTAAAGGGCGATGCCCAGCATTTGGTAAACAGTGTTCCTCCTGTAAAAAGTACAATCATTTTGCAAAGAAATGCACTGGAAACAAGCGTAATAATCGGATTCAACAAGTTCATGAACTGGTAGAGTTGAGTAATGATGTTTTTAAGTTAGATTCTTTAAACCTGTGTGCCTGTGATGCTATAACACATGGAAAAGATGAATGGATGGCTTTGCTTAAAATTAATAATCAAACTATTGAATTTAAACTCGATACTGGATCCCAAGTGAATGTTATAACTACTACTGCTCTACAGAAACTTAGTGCTGATTTAAATATAAGAATAACTTCTTGAATCCTTTGGTGGATTTGTTGTTCGACCCATCGGCTGTGTTAATCTCGAACTTCAAAAAGGCAGCGTGAAAATAAACTCTTCATTCATGGTCGTAGATGATGACAGAACACCACTTCTAGGACTACGTTCCTGTGTTGAACTTGGACTTCTTCGTCGGATAGATCAGGTTACTCTCCCAGTTGATGATTTTATCAAACAGAATCAGGATGTCTTCAGTGGACTAGGATGTTTCCCAGACATAAGTAAGCTAAAGTAGTGATGCTACTCCCAAGGCAAATCCTGCTCGTAGAGTTCCTTTTATAATAAAGAATAAATTAAAAACTTGCTTAAATGATTTATTGCATGCAAACATAATAGAGCGAGTGGACGAGCCTTGTGAGTAGATAAATAATCTTGTAATTGTTGAAAAACCTGACTCTTCACTAAGATTGTGTTTGGTCTGGAAAAGTGTTTGGTTAGAGACTACTATGAAATTCCTACCTTAGAGGAAATAAGTTTAAAACTTTCCAACAAAAGTCACTTCTGTCTTTTCGATTAAAAAAATAGATTTCATCAAATTAAACTAGATGAGGAATCAAGAAAGATATGTTGTTTTAGTACACCATTTGGTGTTTTTAAATATCTAAGAGCCCCTTTTGGTTTGTCAGTTTTGCCAGAATTCTTTCAAAAATTAACATATAAGAATTTTGGTCATAGAAAGAATGTCATAGTTTATTTTGATGACATTTTGTGTTGTGCTAACTCTGAGGAGGAACTTAAGAAAACAGTTGGAGAAGTTGTTTCTGTTGCTAGAAAGTACAACATTAAATTCAACTCTGAGAAAATCCAATATTTTGTTAACGAGGTTAAATATCTGGGATTTTTATTTAATAAGCTTGGTCATAAACCTGACCCACAAAGAATTAAGTCAATAATAAACTTGGAGCCACCAAAAAATGTTAAAGACCTTCAAAAAATTTTGGGTATGGTTAATTTTTTAAGAAATTTCATACCTAATCTATCTGATTGAGTAGCCCCATTCACATCTTTGCTTAAGAAGGATTCCGTTTGGCTTTGGACAAAATCTCATGATGAAAATTTTGATCAATTAAAAACTGCTATCTTAAATATAACATTACTTGCTTCTTTTTACCCTCTTAAGACCGTTGAGATACAAGCTGATTCTAGTAATTATGCTGTTGGTTGCTCGTTGATACAAGAATACGCCAAATTGAAAAAGAACTCCTTGCCATAACATTTGCATTTTCAAAACTCCACAACTTTGTTTATGGCCACCCTAATGTGATTGTTTACACGGATCATGCTCCTCTAACATCCATTATTCAGAAAGATCTGAATAAAATAAAAAATAATCGACTCAGACGGCTTAGATTAAAAATTTTACCATATAAGTTTGAACTGAAGTATCTCCCAGGGAAGTCAATGGTTATTGCTGACTTATTGTCAAGGAATATTATTGTAGGAAATGTTACAGATGATGTGTCAATGAAAGATGTTGTACACACCGTGGGTGTTTTATTTGATTGCTCTGATCCACAACTTATGAATTTAAAATCTGAAACAAATTCAGATGAAACTTTAAACCAAATTATTGGGTACTATAATAGTGGTTGGCCAAAATCTCTAAAATGTAGTGGAGAACTAGCTCACTATTTTAATATAAGAAACAATATCACGGTAGAAAATGGCCTAATTTATTATGATGAAAAGTTAATTGTTCCCCCATCGCATAGAAAGACAATTTTGCATTTACTGCATGAAACACATCTTGGCCTTAACAAGATCAAAGAAAAGGTAAAACAATTCTTTTACTGGCCAGGCATTTTGTCTGATGTTACAAACCTTGTAAATTCTTGCACTGTTTGTCAAAGATTCCAAAGGTCCAATATTAGAGAACCTCTGCTCCCTCATGAGATCCCACCTATCCCATTCTATAAAATTGGTACGGATATTCTTGAGTTTCGAAATATGCACTATTTAATCATAGTGGACTACTATTCTAGATGGGTTGACTCAAAGAAAAAACTTCATCATCACTAATAGAATGTCTAAAGCCAATTTTTGCCTCTTATGGAATCCCCAAAATCATAGTCGCTGACAACAATCCATTTAGCTCTTTTGAATTTAAAAAATTTTCAGACCAATGGAATTTCGTTATAACGACCTCAAGTCCCCATTACCCTAAAAGTAATGGTCTTGCAGAAAAAGCAGTAGGGTTAGTAAAATCTATGTTGAAAAAATGTCATCATGAAAATTCTGGCTTGGACTTAAATTTACTCAACTATAGAAATTCTCCAGTCGCAGGGCTAAAATATTCACCTTCCCAGCTCCTTCAAAGTAGAAATCTTAGATCAAAACTTCCTATTAGAGATAACTGTCTGGTACCTCATGTTATTGACGATCCACAAGTTTGTAATAAAACTTCTCAAAAGACCTATTATAATCAGCACTGCAGAAAACCAGTAGAATTTAACGAGGGTGATAAAGTTTTAGTACAAGACAAGTTTACTAAATTTTGGGAAAGGGCACTTATAGTTAAAAAGCTTAAATTTAGGTCATATTTAGTAAAAATTAATGGCAAAATGTATAGGCGCAATGCAGTTTTTATTAAGAAATACAATCCTACTCCATCAGAGGATGCTGAATCACACTATTACAAACATAACAATCTTGATTTTCATGAAAGTGCTGATGACTCAAATTATGAAGTCATAGACAGAACTGCTGAGGGTTTAAATAACTCAGGTTATTCCTTGCCATTGGACCTACCTGACTTTATTACAACTAGGTCAGGTAGAGTAATTAAACAACCAGAAAGATTGGATTTGTAAGATTTTGTATTTTTAAATTCTTGCTCTGTATTTTGTTTTGGTTTTCATATTTTGTAAGTTCTTGCTCCATATTTTTTCTTTCACCAAACTTTATTTACAAATAGGTATTGTTACAAATTAAATCATAAGTTACTATAAAAACAAAAAAATAAAAAAAAATTGTAAATGTATTTTGTTTTGTATTTACAACTTAAGTGTATATGTATTTTGTTTTGTATTTAAAACTTAAGTGTAAATGTATTTTGTTTTGTATTTAAAACTTAAGGAGAGGGATGTTAGGTTGGTAACCAACAACATAACCTGTGGGTTACCTCCTGTACAGTTACAGTTATACTATTGTGTTTATGTGCATATGTGTAATAAAGTGTGTAATATTATTAACTGTTATTTAATAATATATCCAAACAGTTGCCGCATTATTTAGTGTTAACTATATTCTTTTTTTAATATATTTAGTGAAATTTATAACTGCATTAAAATAATACAACCTTTAAATATAATAAATGATAAATATAGGTAACTAGAGAAACTAGGGAAATTACCTAGTGGTAGTACTAAACTACATTCAATTTTTTTTTTTTTAATTTATTTCTTGTATAATTTGCTACATTTCAAAAATAAAAATGTTGTACCAATAGACCAGTCTCAACTAAAAATAATACAAATTTAAATATATCTCTGGAGAATCATAATTTACAATGAAAGAAAAAATGTATAAAAAGTTCTAACAGAGAGAAAAAAAATTAGTAATAATAAAATAAACAAAAAATATATCAATACATTCTTAGTAACTTATATATATACTTATAACTTATATATATATATATATATATATATATATATATATATATATATATATATATAACTTAAGAGCTTCGGCACATAAAACATAAAAAAAAGAGAAGTTTGGGAGAATAATAACACTCATGAAGTCTAGTTAAACACAAGTATTTACATTGTTGAAATTCACTGTTTAGGATTAGTGTCTATACTGGTGTATGTCTTATCTTAACTCCCCCCTGCCAGTTTACGAACATTCTCGTAAACTCGAAAAACAGAAACAAAACATAAGAGTACCAAAAGTAATAAAAAGAAAATGAAATACAATATCTTCCAATCAAGAAATCTAGCACTTATAAAACACAACGGAAAAGAAATCTTACACTATGTACAAGAGCACGCGTAGCACTTTAACTTAACGTCATCATCTTCTTCAGACCTACTATAACATACACCTACAAATACAAAGTAATAATAACACTAAGAAGAAAAAGAGAGAAGAAAAAAAAATTACATACAACAGTAATCATACATATTTACAGTCTCCTGCCTCCAGCTCGAATTTTCAGCTGCTCAATATGCACCGTTCTACGTTTTCTGGGCTCTGCCAGACTCTGAACGGTGACCAGATTGTGCTCCCTAATCGCGATCACTTTGAATGGCCCCTCGTACCTGAGTACCTCCTTTGCGCGATTTGACACGATCTTTCTGTACACAATATCGCCTATCCTAAGGGTCCCCATGATATCCTTGACACCGAAATTATCCTTGGCTACTCTCTTACTCTTTTCCGAGACCATTCGTGCGTGCGCTTTTCCCCATACTCGGTCGAGTTTTAATCTGTTCGCGACGAGGCGTTCCGCCACGGTGTCGTCTACGACCGTATCCCGCACACCTCTCCTTCGAGGCCGAAGACCGAAAAGAGCTTCGAATGGGGAAAACCCGGTGGCCATGTGGGTCGAATGATTGTCGCCGCTACGGCGCGGGGCATGGCCAAATCTGCCTCCAGACCCTTGTCGGCATGAAAGACCCGCAAATGCTCACCTAGGGTGCTATGTAGACGTTCGATCCCCCCTCTACTCTTCGGATGCCCAGGCGTGTTCCAATGCCATTCAACCCCAAGTTCCTGCATCTCCCTTCGCAATTGGGCATTATCAAATTCCCTTCCCCCGTCCGAGGAAATTCTATCGGGTACTCCGTAGAATTGGAACCAGATCCGAAGGGCCTCACTGATCGCCGCTGCCGACTTCTCCTTCACCGGGTGGGCCATAGCTGTCTTCCTGAAGACGTCCACTATCGTCACCCATTTAACACCTCTCCACGTGAAGGTGTCTACCTGGAGGTCCGTCGCCGGTGCCGTGGGGGTAGACGTCTCGGTTTGTAATCCCATCGGAGGGTGACGATCATACTTCACAGTGAGACAGATGACGCATTCCAGCACATTATCTTCCACCGTCCTCCGCATCCCTATACAATCATATCCCCGTTTTAGGGCTGCAATGGTCTCGTTGATCCCTCGATCATTCGTTTTCCTTGATGGTACGCCAATGTCACCTCCTTCTGATGATCAGCATCCCGTAATGTTTCTACCATCAGACGACACCGAATAAACGCTCGGTCCATGCTTATCTTTTCTTTTCTCCATAGACCTCGAATTTTTACCCGTAATGTCCCGTTCCCGATGTAGAGGTAGTGGGTCGCACCAACTTTGGACGCATCTTTCAAGACCCTGCATATATGCTCCTTTTTGACTCCCGGCTGGGACCAGATAGTAACAATACTGTGCTTCTCATACTTGGAAAATTCCATTTTCAGAAGTCCTGTCGTCCCTTCTCGAGTTCTTTCTATCACCAAATTGCCGCTTCTCTCTGATCATCGGCTTCTTTCTAACAAACTCTCCCTCTCTTCTTCTCTCCGGTTCTATCCTTGCTCGATTTCTACCTACTTCTTTTCTGCGATAGGACACTTTACTCCACCCTGGTTCAAACACTTCTTTTTCCTCCTCGTCCCGGGCACTCGCATCCACCATATCCTGAGCACATTCTACGAATGACTTATCCCTGGGCAGACCGTCCTTCTTTTCGGTATCCCGTGCCAGTTGCACTTTGAGGACTGTTGTCATGAACAACATCCAGGCTTCCACTGCGCTGGTTTCCATCACTTCACGCAATTTTTCATTTATTTTATTTAGTTTGGCGAGGAGTCCTGCTGCGTATTGGCCATTCGACTGCCCTGTCCTCTTCATCTCTCTAAACTTCTGTAACATGTCCTCCTCTGGGGCCCATCGCCCTCCTCCGTAGGCTTTCTTCAACCTCTCCTTAATCATCATCCATGGAGTATCCTCATCGGCTTGGATCAAATTTAGGACGCTCCTCCTGACCCGACGTGCTAATGCCACTCGCAATCTTCTCGCGTCTGTTTCCTCCAAAAGATCAGCCGCATCCTGTGACTGTATGCTGCCCATGATGCCGTCTTCGCCTTTGATGAAGTGGTTGAGCTCACCCACATCTCCGTTAAATTTCTCTAGATCAAAGATCTCTCTCCTAATGTCTTGCGCGTTAGCCTTCCTCAATTTCATTTTCTCCAGCGCATTTGTCTCTTGCGCTATTCGATTAGCTTCTTGTGCGGCCCGCGCCATGGTAGTCGATGGATACGGCGGGAACTCCGGGTTCTCTTGTTCCGGCTGTTGTGGGTCTAAAGTTAGCGTTGCCGGCCTGAGAATACTTTGATGCTGGCACTTGTTGACATAAGAATTAATAAAAATAAATAAAACAAGAATAATTCGAAAAAAGGAAAATAAAATAATTTTACGAACTGTTTTTTTTTTACGTAAAAAAAAATCTTCACTAGGAACTGTTAACGAATTCCCGGGTTTCGGCACCACTTAAGAGCTTCAGCACATAAAACATAAAAAAAAAGAGAAGTTTGGGAGAATAATAACACTCATGAAGTCTAGTTAAACACTGCTTTATTCAAGTTACAATGCTCTATTTATAGTATTTACATTGTTGACATTCACCGTTTAGGATTAGTGTCTATACTGGTGTATGTCTTATCTTAACTTATATATATATATATATATATATATATATATATATGTATAAAACAATATCAATGAAATGAAAGAAATTGGTATCCTACAATAATAAAAGTTTGGTTAGTTTATGTACATAACGCTTTGTACTATTTTTTGTATAGTTCCCAATATTTTTTATGAGCGGGTTTTTATTGTTTTTACATTTAAAAAAAATTGTTTACATAGTTTGTTGATAAATATATTAATGTAAGGTATACTTAATTCTTTATGCATAATTTTAACTTTAGTGTCATATGCATAATTTCCAGCAATTCTAAGACATTTGTTTTGGAATATTTGTAATTGTAAATATTGGGCATGCGTATGTTAGTATAGGTCGTAAGCAGGCTTTAAATAATAATAATTTAATATCTGTGCTTAATTTAGAATTTTTATTAAAGTAAGAATATAGTTAAGTCCATATTTGGTCACATCACCGACTGCAAGATCAGCAGCTGACACATCTTCCTATCATACTCCTTATAAACCCCGCCCCAGAGCACTCCACACAGTCATTATTGTCATTAGTCTTTAGTTAGTCAGTTACTATGTTAGTTTAAGTTTCTTATCTCTTGTTTATTCAAAATAAATCTTTTTAAAAACGTTGAAGTGGATCAAGTTTATTTAACTGGCGCTCGAACACAGGGACTTGAGGGCTTTTCAAGACAGAAGAAGAACTTCACGAATAATTTCTCATATACTGACAAATTGTGAACTTCAGATCTACCATCACGAGGAGACTGCCACTGTAAGTTATTACTACTTTCATGCAAATCCAGGATTTTAGATTCAGTCAAGAAAAGAAGATCTTTTCCAAGATTTCCAACTCAAGCTGAACAAATTGTTAAAGACGATCCAGCATCACGTTTTAGCTCGAGACGCATTCACTGAAGAACAACAGATTAAGGTTAGATTTAATTTCAATTTAAGTTAATTTTAAAATTTAAAAAGTATAATAATTCAACAATTTATTTCTATGTGTTATGATCTATAAAGTATAATACTTATTCAACAATTTAATTTCTATTATTATTGATTTAAGATCTATAAAGCATAAATATTTATAATTATTTTAATTGATTAGTATTAAGACTTAATGAGCTTACAAGATAGACTTAATAATTTAAGACAAATTTTACCAATAACTTCTGAACGATCTTTAATAACTCTTAGTGAAAATTTGATTAATAATATTGACATAGAAATGGCTCTAGAAATAAAAGAACATGACTTTAAACTCATTCCCGAGTATGACGGAAACCCATTACAGTTAGTTGAGTTCATTCGTAACACCAAATTTGTTTATAAGCTATATTGTAAAGACGATAACCCACATAAAAGCGTTAACCACACCAAATTAGTATTGACCGTGTTAACAAAATTAAGGGGAAAGGCAAAAATATCGACATATAAAGATTTTGAAGACGTAGATTCCATTCTAGATTATTTGAAAAAGAAATACCAAGACCCGCGGACACGAGAACAATTAATCGCGGAAATCATTAATACAAAATGTTACTATAATGAAAATCCACACGACTTTCTAGAACGCTTGGGACAAAAAAGATGTGACCTTTACGCGAGAACTTATGCTGACGCAGACATACTTGACAAGGCGGCAGAAATGCGTCGCTATGATAAACAGATAAGTCACCACGCAGTTCACCAGTTTCATCCTTCACTGACCGATTTCATTTACAGTATAAAATTTACACGATTGAAGATCTGGACGAAATACTACGGAACAGTGCGGCACATATCGTACAAAGATTATATTCCAATAAAGGCGGTAATAACAAACACCCAGAACAAAAACATTACCAAAAAAATCAATTTCAAAAACAAAAAAAATTTAATTTTAATCCTAATCATAATAATAATAATAATTATTATCCTAATCAACATTACAATTCTAAACCAAACCAACATAATGATTTTAATCGTAATCAGTTTTATCAAAATCAACCCTATAAACAAAATCATACATGGAATCAACCTCGGTACAATAAAGAACAGCCAATATATAACAAACAATGGGATCCGCAAGCCCAATACCAATTTTTTAATCAACCCTCATCAAGCCAATGGAGACAAAGACAAGATCAACCTCCTCCGGAAAAATTAGGAGACTCACAGACTGTTTCCATGAGGACCGTTTCTAATCGCGTCCATCACGTCGAAGACGAGAAAGACAGAATTATAAAAGCATTAACTGATAAAATAAGTGTCTTAGAAAATAAATTTGATCATTTTTTAGATATAGGACAACATTCAAACGATCCACCGGATCAGTTATAAACAATGAAATAAACACTACCGAAATGAAAAAAACAACAATTAAAGCAAGTGAAACGGACATTACTAAGAATAACGAAACCAAAGAGTACGAATTAAATTACTCTAATGACTTACCACAAATTATAGACAATAGGAAAAATAGATGGCTTATAGATACGGGAGCCACTAAGAATTATATTAGTCCTAAGATAGTACCTAAGAACCCCTGCAGGTCGTGCAGCAGGAACACATAGTGTAAACCTTAACCTGGCACCCTTGATAGGAATCAATTACATTGCAGACTTTCTCATATATCCGTTCTCCACGAGATTTGATATTCTCCTGGGATTTCAAACAATGAAAGATTTAAAAATGAACATTAACTGTGAAAAAAGAATAATAAAAATAGGAAATAAAAGTTATACAATGAAAGAAAACAATGAAATATATTTAATGACCGACACTAAAGAAATAACTAATGTGATCCGTCACTCTCATATTAAGGATGAAATAAATAAGGATAATAATACAATAAAAAAGAATGATAATAAACTCGAAAGAAATAATAAAGAAATAAGAATTACAAGTAACAATGAAGAAATGAAAAAGACTATCAATAATAATAAAACCGACGTAAAGAAAGAAATTAAAAATATAACAAGTAAGGAATATAAAGTAAAACATGTAGAAAAGACAAATAAGGAACAAGTGATTCCGACCAATTTGTCGGATAGAGCAACTAATAACTTAAAAATATTAACAAGTCTATTTTATATTAATAAAACAGAAAAATATTCTAATATTATTAAAACTCAAAAGAAAATAAATACAAACAACTTAAATAGAAATAAAGTTAAGAGGGAAAACAATATAAAAACATATGCAACTTTATTTAGATCTAAGATCGCGGATGTGCGCAACTATTTAAGGGGTAAAGTAAAAAAGAAACACAAGAGTATTTCGTACCTCGGATAAAACATTATATGAATTTAATAACAGAAACAACAAGGAATCGGAATACGGACATTAATTAGATTTAACATAATTAGAATTAAAATTAAATAAAATTAATATTAGAAATTATACTAAAATCTTAGAAATAAATAATAATTAAAATTTTTTTTTTTTTTTTTTTTTAAATTCAATTTATTGATATTTACAACTATAATACTATTACATTAAGTAAATCTGCTATATGTACAATATAACTTGAAAAGCACTTGTGGAGAAACTACCCATCGGTACCACTCCAAAAAGTTCTATAGTAGATGGTCTCGAGGCCATCTTCTTTTCAGACGCCTCGGAGGGTTATCAGGAATAGTATGGGAAGCAAGTTGAGAGACTAGCGGATTCAAGTGTGTATGGAGCTTGTCATGGAAGGATAGGTATCTAGTTTGGGCCAAATCAGTAACATATGGGATATTAAGATCATGATGGATGAGTTTGTTTGTGACATAATAAGGAGCATTGAGGATTTTACGAAGGATTTTGGATTGCAAGGATTGGATACGAGATGAATTGGATGGTTTAGTAGAGCCCCAAAGCTCAACTCCGTATGTCCAAATAGGCCTGATAACTGTCATGTAAATGAGTCTTTTGTAATTTATTGGGAGCTTAGAGCGTTTGTCCAGTAAATGTTGAAGTAGGCGAAAACGACGAGCAGTTTCTTGTCTTTTCAGTCTTGTATGAGGATTCCAAGTGAGACGTTTGTCCAGATGGAGTCCTAGGTAACGTCCTGGATGGAGTCCTGTTCGACAGAGTTCAGAGGAATATTATTAAAGGATACAGTAGGGCAGGAATTTGTAGGTTTACGACGAAGGGTGAAGGTAATTTGATGGGATTTGTTAGGATTAATTTTAATTCTCCAATTTTGACACCATTCTTGAAGGTTTGAGATATGGGATTGAAGAGTTTGGGATGCAACAAATGGATCATTATTTACTGATAACACACATGTGTCATCAGCGTACGTAGTGAGGACAGTGCTTGGATGGGTTGGGATGTCAGCTGTATATATCGTGTATAGGATGGGACCCATGATACTACCTTGAGGAACTCCGGCAGACTGGGTAAAGAGTGAAGAGTAGGTAAAATTATAGTTTACTTTAAAGGTTCTATTACTGAGGTAGGAACTGATAACAAGGAAGTAAGTAGAAGGTAAGAATTTACGGAGTTTGTACAACAGTCCCGGATGCCAGACTCGATCAAAAGCCTGCTCTACATCGAGAAAAGCTCCCGCGCAGTACATTCCGCGCTCTAATGCGGATGAGACAACGTCCACCACACGATGGCATTGCTGGATAGTGGAGTGTGATGTTCGGAAACCAAATTGGTGATCTGGGATTATTTGATTGGATTTTATGATAGGATGAAGACGTTTCAGAATGAGTTTTTCAAGTATTTTGCCCATTATGGGCAG
Source organism: Arma custos (assembly GCA_037127475.1). NCBI lineage: Eukaryota > Metazoa > Arthropoda > Insecta > Hemiptera > Pentatomidae > Arma > Arma custos. The sequence continues at coordinate 45,883,164 of CM073759.1, read as the reverse complement.
GAGAGATATAGGACGGTAAGAGGATGAGAGTTCTGGTGGTTTTTTAGGTTTTGGTATCATCTTAACTATGGATAATTTCCAGGAATCAGGAAAGTACGTGGTGCGGAGTACAGCGTTGTATATATATGTAAGGAGTAGGATCGCTTTCCGAGGAAGGCGTTTTAGAATATGGGATGTGATTAGGTCGTGGCCAGGGGCTTTGTTGACGGGTAATCTATGAATAATGTTTGATATTTCGGAAGGATGGAATGCTTTAGGAGGAGGGGACATCTGAAGAGGAATACTTAATTCTGCTTCAATGCATTCAGAGTGGATTGGATTAAGAATATCTGGATGAGGGTTAAATGTGTTGAATAGGTGCTGGCCAAAAATTTGTGATTTTTCTTCATCAGATCTTGACCAGGTTTGGGATTCGGTTAAAAGTGGATGGTTGAAATGTTTATATTTTAGGAGTTTTTTAGTGGTATTCCATAAGGATTTGTCAGTAGTACTCAGATTTTCTGTACGGTAATACAAATTTTGAATTTTGAATGTTCTGATCTCTGATTTCAATTTGTTGGTTAGTTTGGTATAATGACTCCTGTCCGATGGATATCTGGTGCGGTGCCACTTCGATCTTGCCCGTCGTTTTTCTTTTAATAACTCGCGAATATGAAGTGGGCAGTTATTCTGTTGATGATGATTTTTCCTTGGTAAGGTGCTATCTCTTATATTGGTTTGTATTTCGTTTGTTAGTTTGCAGTTATTGCAAGAATTGCAGAATTGATGTCAACTTTTGTTTTAAGCGGAATTTTGAGGTCTAAATTATTTTCCAGATTCGATCGAAATTTATCCCAGTCTACACGTCCAGTAATCAGTCTGAGATGAGAGGGCTTAGGAATAGGAATTGAATGTACTTGAAGTAGTACTGGACTGTGATCAGAGGAAAGGTCATCCAGGGATTTTATAGTTGTTTGATTGCAAGAAATCTGTGAGGAAACAAATATGTCAAGAATATCTGGACGTTTTTTGAGCGATGTAGGCCAATAAGTAGGGTTTATGGGTGCGAGGATGGAGAAACTATTAGAGGTTGAAATTCGGGATAAGATGCTACCACGGGAATTGGATGTTCGACAACCCCATCGTTGATGTTTGGCGTTGTAGTCTCCTCCGGCAATAAAACGCGGTCCGAGGGATCGGAATAAGGATTCGAGGAGGTTATAAGAAATGGAGTTACCAGGAGGACAGTATACAGCTGAGAATGTCATATGGAAAGGACTAGTTGAAATGGTTACTGAAGTTGATTGAATGGCGTCAGTTGAAGTAGAAGGAATAAGAGAATGAGGAATGGATTTGTGGATAAGGATACAAGAACCGGCATGTGCTGTATTGTCAGGATGATCTGATCTATAAGTAATGTAGTCACGTATGTAAAAATATGATCTCTTTGTGAAGTGTGTTTCAGTCAATAGGGCAATGTCTATGTGATTGTCATGAAGAAATAAGTCAAGTTCGTCTCGATGGTTATGTAGGCCATTTGCATTCCACAGTATGATTGATAGGGGCTTAGTGTTCATCGTGGGGTACTAAATGGCATTTCGGAAAGGAGTCGGGTTAGAAGGGAAATGAGTGGTTTGATGGTATTATTAAGTTCAAATAAGAAGGTCGAAAGGATTGTGTTGATGTCTACTGGATTTTGACTGGGACTAGGATATTGGACAGAAGGTTGAGATGGAGGATTAGTGTTTATTGGAAAGTTGGTTGGGAGTTGGACCCTTCTTGGGACACTGTGAGCTGCTTCGACTTTCAATGGTGTTTGGGTTTGGAGGTTTATAATGGAAGAAGTTTGGGATGGAATTGTGGGTTCACTCTGAGGTGGAAGCTTCACCCGTAGAGGAAGATGGTGAGAAGGGATGTCTTGGCGTGGAGGTAGTGGAGGTGGATGAGATTTGGGAACCATTGGCTGGGATTGGGAGGTTTGAGGCGCCTGTTGCCGGATCTGTTGATGTCGGGGCTGCTGATTTCGACTGATGAATGAATATTTTTTTTGTCCCTGTTGAGGAGGATTAATATTTGTTGAGGTCAACGGCTGCTGTTGATTACTATGAAATGAAATGTCTTGTAATTTTTCTATTTCTTCTTTGGCATTTACTTCTTTACTATTTGATGGTGCATGGTGGGATCTTAGCCTCTGTAGGTTTTTATGCACCATGCATCCTTTATAATTTGCTGGGTGGTCCTCACCGCATAGCACGCACTTTGCAGGTGTTTCCCTCGTTTTCTTGCATATTTCTGTTGCATGTGCTCCAGCACATTTGACACATCTGGCCGGATAGTGACAGTACGCTTTTGTATGTCCGAGTGCTTGGCATTTTGTGCATTGGACAATTGAAGGTCTTTGCCTTGGCTCTTCAAAGCGAACGACTGAATAGACAAGCCTATTGATATCGAATATTTCAATATTATTTCTGGCTGGTTCCAGATCTACGAAAAATAACGGTAGGGGGAACTTTTCAACGGGATGTAGGACGACCGATATATTTCTGACGTTGTGGCCGATCTCTTCCAAGTCCCGTTTGATGACATCAGTAGGTGTGGTACTGTGAAGACCTCTCAGAACAACTCTGTAGGCCTTATCTTCTTTTAACTGGTAGCAGTGGAAGTGATATTTTTTTTTCGGTGAGATGATAAACCAATTTTTTGTAATTCTCTTTGGTATTCGTATTAATTTTTATGTCTTTCACACGAGAATAACATTTAAAATTGGTTGTTCCGATCAGTTTGGCTATTTCTTGACAAAAGGTCAAGAAGTTTTGAACATTTGAGACAAAAATGGGAGGTGGAACCGGTTCGGAAATCTGAGATGTTTCTTGATGTTGAGGTGGCTCTGTGGGTACATTTTCGAGGGCTGCAAATTGATTGCTGGTTTTTATGTTAATTAATGATTTTTTTATGGGTGCAGATGTTTTACTACGGGTATTTGGTGGTGAGGTTGGCTTTAACGCTGATTTGTTTTTGTTTTTCTTTTTTTTTGGAGAGGTACCAGCAGACCCGGGAGCAGCATTTCGCTGCCGTTTTTCAAGTTGACGATACTTTAGATATTGTGAATCAGTTTCACTAATTTCGGACATTGTTACATTGTCCTCCGATTCAGTACCTAATGACCGCTCTGAATCCATTTAAAAAATAAAAATAATTGAAAATAACTGAAATTAATAGAAAAATTATTTATAACAGTAGAAATAACAAAAAAGAAACATTTCTAAATCAATGTTTAAAAATAAACTACACTAATATATATGTACAATTATATTTAAAACAACAACAAAAATCAATTAAGGTCCCAAAAAAAAAAATTAAATAATCATAATAATAATAATTTTAATTGTCTGGTATATGTAGGCTTCGTAAACATATAAGTTGCACCGAGCCCTAGACCTTGAGAAGGGGATCAAGATAACGCCCCACTCTGCTAACAGGTAAACTATTGTACTTAGTACGTTTAACAATGTTAATAGTTAATTGCTCACTCACCTCACTCACTGTAATTGTCAGAGTGTACTGTTATTTATAATAGTACTGTCTACGAAATTTAACAGCAGAGCACTAACTAAAACTTGTTGAATAATGTCAGTAAGCACAGAGCGTTGTCAAACGTGAACCGTATCGGCGGCCATCTTTGTAACAACTCAATTAAAATTAAACATTAGAAAAATATTAAAAATAAGCTTCAATTATTAATCAATTAAAAATAGAAAAACAACAAATTATTATAAGACGAGGTAATATTTCGGAAATAAAATATGATAAACCATTTAATAAAAACAGACATACACTTATATTACAACAAAAATCAGACTTAGAAACAATGCTACTAGAAATTTTAGAACCAAACAAATCATACGGAGTATTTTGCAGCCCAAATATTGAATCTATAGAAAAACTTTATGACGAATATTTTAAAGAACTACAGAAAATAATAGAAAACGACTTTCCAACTGTAAAGATCAAACGGTATTTTACCATGGCTACAGATATTGAAGACTTAGATGAACAATTACAAATAATTACAGACTACCATTTAGGGAAAACCAAACATAGAGGAATATTAGAGAAATTCGAGAAATTAAAAAGAAATTATTATTTCCCGAACATGAAGGATAAAATCACCGAATATATAAACAAGTGTGAAACATGTAAATTAACAAAATACGAAAGAAAACCGCTTAAGACAAAATTCCAACAAACTCCAACGCCAATTAAACCATTCGAAGAAATAATGATCGACGTTTTAAAATTTAATAATGCTAACATTTTCACATCCATAGACACATTTTCAAAAAGACTCTTCGCGCAAACACTAAATGCAACCAATGCCACAAACATAACCAAACAATTGCAAGACTATTTAAGCTTATACCCTACACCGAAAAGAATAATTCTAGATCAAGGAACGGAGATGAAAAACAACCTAGTACAACAATTATGCAATTTACACAATATAGAATTACATTACACTTCCGCACAACACTCAAATTCATTAGGCCTATTAAATAAGTGTCACTCTACATTAGTAGAATTATTAAGAATAATTAGTAAAGAACGAAAAACTTATAAAATACATGAAACACTTAAATTAGCAGTCATTGCATACAACAACACATTGAACCAACAACTTAAACTTACTCCAAATGAAATAACATTTGGCCAAATACAAACAGATTTAAATGACAGCACTATCACCGAATTACAAATACAACAATAACACAATAACTTAAAATTAGTACATGAATCTATAAAAAACAAAATCGATCACATCAAATCACAAAGAAATGAAAAATTAAATGTACATCGAGAAGACATTCCAGAAATAACAGACGAAACGCTCTATTATAAAAATAAAGAACGAAACATTAAATCAAAAGATAGATTTAAACCTGTTATCCTAGTACAAGGACAAAATCGCACAATTAAAACCCATATTGATAATATAAGGAGACCGAATAAAAAGAAAAAGCACTATTTTGTTTCAGATGAAGGTTCTTCTAACCCTCACCCTTCTGACACTACAACAGACGACCACAATTAGAGTTGTCGATTTAACAAACTCATCAGGACTTCTACATTATACTATAAACAATATTAAAATCATACAACAATTTCACGAAACATATCACTTTTATAACTTAACACTTTTACAACTTGAAATCGATAATATCAACAAAGTACTTCCTACTTATAAAACCTTAGGCATTTATAATATGTTAATTGAGACATTAGAACACGTTAATCATCAAATGAAATTATTACATCCCATTCATATTAGAAATAAAAGAGAATTAATCAATGGATTAGGCACTGCCATCTCTTGGGTGACTGGCAACATGGACGCAAATGACAAAGAACATTATGATTACATAATTCAACAAATATCCCTTTCCAACCACCAAGCCAATGCTAATATGAACAACATTATCAACACAAATAAACAAATAATTCTTCAATTCGAAAAAGACATTACAGCCATAAATTCCAACTTCATTATTAATCAAATGAATATTAATAATATTTCCTTACATCAACAAGCTTATGAACTATTTATTCACATTAATTATCTTAATACCAAAATTGAGGAGCTCATTTTATCTGTAGAATTTTGTAAACTAGGAACTATACATTCAAAACTAATGAATGATGTATTAAATAGTCTGTATAATATTACTATATTATCTAATGACCCTAATGTATTATGGTCTAATTCTAAGATTTATTGTTCAAATCATAATAACATTTTACATGTATTTATTCAAATTCCTGTACAAGACCATCTTTATAATGGACATTTACTGATACCTATACCCTCTCTTATTAACAATACTATATACGAATTAGATTTAGCAACTAATTTAATTATTAATATTAATAATACTTATTATAAAGGGACTTGCCAATATATTAATGGCTATTACTGTAAACATGTAGTATTAGAAACAAATAAATGTATACTTAATATTTTAACCAATAGGACTAGCCGCTATTGTAAGCGTAGAGCCTTAGTAGAGCCTCATACCTCTCTACAACCTTTTTATACTCATCTATTATCCAATTTGACTCTCTTACATCTTAATAACAATCTTATTAGATATAATGATTATTTAAACCAATATATTACGACCAATGTTAATCAAATCATAAATTGTAAGAATAATTCTGTATTTTTACCCGCTATTGCGTTAATTAATGTAAGTACTACTGATTGTTTTTCTATCCTCAACAAAGTTTATAAACATACTCCTCATATCTCTCTACAACCTTTTTATACTCATCTATTATCCAATTTGACTCTCTTACATCCCTTAAACATTTCTATTCCTGATTATATTGAAATCAATGAAATTTGGGATTCACATCAACTAATTATTTTAGGAGGCACTCTTCTCCTCATCATTATCTTTTGTTCATTATTGTACTATTTTTATTTAAAATACTGTACTAAAACTTCGATTCCTGTTCCCAATGTATTATATCATCCTTCGGCACCTCCGGAAGATCATCGCATAATTGTACAAAATCTTTATAAGGAATGTGCTTCAGGAGCAGCACAAATTTACCCAGGGAGGAGTTAAGTCCATATATGGTCACACCACTGACTGCAAGATCAGCAGCTGACACATCTTACTATCATACTCCTTATAAACCCCGCCCCAGAGCACTCCACACAGTCATTATTGTCATTAGTCTTTAGTTAGTCAGTTACTATGTTAGTTTAAGTTTCTTATCTCTTGTTTATTCAAAATAAATCTTTTTAAAAACGTTGAAGTTGATCAAGTTTATTTAACTATATATAGTATACAGAGCTGTAACTACATTCAATTGTTTATTTCGCATTCATTGGAATCATTAGAAATTATTTTAGATCTAAATAGATATTATTTTATTATAATTTATTTCTTTTATTTTTTCTTAGTTGTTATAATTTTTAAATATTTTATTTGAAAAGAAAAGATATGACCAGGACCGGGACTCGAACCCGGATCTCCCATGTATCCGTCGTGCTTTACCAACTAAGCTTAGTTGATGGTGATGGTGATGATGAATGGTTTTCTCTCTATACAATGATTTCTCATTTTTTTTATTTTCTAACGTCGCTTTTTGTATGATCGTGAAGACTAAATGTTTCTCGTTCCTTGTTTCTCGGTCCCTGGGTTTCTATTCCCAAATTGAAGCGAAAAGCTCATATTTCACCTGCGAAGTACAGTAGTTCAGAAGCCAGTAGTTTCCAAACGAAGTAATTTTACTTGAGTTATCTTTCTTGTGGATTTGTATGATCCCATCGTACTCTGTGGATATAGCTATAGCGCCAAAAATAATAAGAGCTTTTTGATTACCTAGACCTCCTCCAACTTTGTGCATTCTCGCTCATTAACACCTCTTCATTCACTTTATTTCCCGTGCACTCTCTGAGGTCTCGATTTTGTATTCTTTGTACCGCTTGTTGTCATAATTTTCTTCTATATCCATATCCATTCCATAACCAGTTTTCCATTCAGCCAATCAGTCAAGATTCAAATATCTTTTCCGAAATCTGCAGCTTTGTAATATCAATTTTTTTGTACATGATGTACGAAAATTAAGTAATGAGATAGACTGTTTTTATTTTTTTTATTGAAATAAAATTACATATTCACACTGTTCCCTATAAAGAAAAATGGTCAGTTAAGGCTATTTTGAATATGTGTCCCAAAATTACATCTTGGAGTCAGAAAAAAGTAACATGGACTAAAATATGTTTAAAAAACACTGTATCCATAAGCCTGACACAGTTTTTTTAATGTTTCCGTTGCACTGTTTCCAAGTCTGAAGCCGAGTTTTGAAATTTATGTTGCTCTTTTTTAGAACGCAAAAAAAACCTTTCTCGCCAAAAAAAATTAAATAGACAGAAAAACTACTCTAGCATGTGCTGGACGAGTGTCGGATGTTTAATCCCCTGTGTTGAAACACCAAAGAATTGAAAATTAGTCTCATAACTTAATTTAGAGCGAAGAGGCTCAGTGGTAGAGCACTGAGTTGCCATGCCGGAAATCCTGGTTGAAATCCCGCTGCAGGCAGTCACTTTTATTTAGTCTGTTTGCTGCGGAAGATGGATCATATCTAGGACCTTCTTCGGGTTCACCCAGCCTCTTTAAAATATTATAAAAATAGGGTACCCAAAATACAAGTCACCTCCTTGTAGAACCGTTGTCCATGAAACAGTGCAGTCTCTACCATGTACTGAGCTCCCAGACGTATTCTCGTAGTGGTACTTTTCATATATATATATATATATATATATATATATATATATATATATATATATATATATCCATTTACTTTTTCTATATCGTAGGATTTGGCTGTCTATGTTAAATATCTCATAATTATTATTTTCCCGCTAAGCTGTAGATTATTATACAGTTGATATTTCATTTTTTCCACTGAAAAAGCTTATTGACAATACAGTTAAATAAGTAAAAATATTATAAAATGACAAGGTAGTAAGCAGTCTAAACTGAATAATGAGCCTTTGATAATTACAATTCTATTCTGTCCCTATTCATGTAGGCTCATAACATCGTAGTACTAGGACGCTACATGGTGCTGGAATGGTCTTTCCCTGTTCTGAAATTGAAATCACCCATTAATCTAACACTCTATTGTCATGTAATGATGTCAACGTTTTCATAAAACTATTCTGATTCAACAGTGTCAGCACATCTATAGCATCCTTTGTAGCTGATATTTGTCCGAGAGCACTCTTTGCAATAAGCAGTTCTCTAGTGCAGCGGTTCCCAACCTTTTTAGTTGTGCGTACCACCAATTTTGAAAGGAAAAAAAAAGGAGGCTCACAAACTAGTAACAAATATACAATCAGTACACCATACCAACAGAAGTCTGTACAAATCTGACGAAAATGTTCAAAATGGAAACTATTCACAGCTTATTAGCAAACTATTAGAAGTTACAAGCAACTGAGTGACTCAAATTGTTTTCACTTAATTGTTTTATCTACTCTGCGCGGGCGCGGTCCATTGGTTGGGAACCGCAGCCCTTGGCTTATATACTTCTTGAAAAGATCTTCTCCCAACCATTGACGTGAGCAAATAGGTTCCTTTCAAGATGATGCGAAGAACTTCCTTGGCTCTTACTAGATGAGCAGATGGCCATTGTTAAGAAGTCCATTCTCCTCACATATCTTATTCCCAGGATATTAACCTTGAATGTCTCAATGCTCTTTACTGATTCAAATTCTTTCCTAAAGCCTACAAATCCTTGAGTCATTTCTTTCGATTATTTCCATTAAAAGGATTGAAAAACTCTCCAATAGGAGGTTCACCGGACCACCTGAATAGTTATGAATCCTTCGGGCCTGGGTTTCCCCCAAACACATTGATCGAGGGCCCAAATCACCATTTCGTACTGTCAGAAGAGTGAGTGATGGGATACTCCCTTCTACCAGCAATGTTTGTTTTGTCTTTTTTTAGTTTCAGCATTGAAAAGTAAACGGTTATAGCGAAAATGTAAAAAGTACAAACAATTCGATTAAAAAAACCTGTGCAGATATAAACAACCAATTATTGATATCCTTATTTCGGCCTTAGAGGGTAAGAGTCACGTGTTTACATTTTTCCTCGTTAAATTTGATCCGCTATTGGTTACACCAAATTTCAATGAGTGAAAGGTGCCTTAGGAGGTTGGAGCAGGCCATTTCAGGGTCTGGATATCTCATCGATAGTCTCAGTATCGTCAGCGGTGTCGTCTGCGAACGTTGCAAGGAAGTTTTAGGAAATAGGATGATGACGGAGTGCTTCTACCACAAAGATCTTCTCATCAAAACCTTGCCTTCATCCCAACCCTCTGGCTCAATCATTATCCAGTTCCACACATACATTTAACCCACCTCACCTTCTAAACCGACAATGGCCCGAGACCTGTTGTAATAATGTTATTTAAAGACTGGCACTGGCCAAATTCTCCACTCACGATCTGTGAGTGTGTGTGTGTGATGTCATGCGCTCTTAACCAGCTTCCATTGGCGTTTAATGCCAGTGATGCGGCTGGGAAAGGGGGAAGGGGCCTCCCGGACTCCTGCTTTGCCTTCATTCCAGGGGAAGAAGCTTAGTTCGGGGACTCCAGGCAAATTGTAAATAGTGTAATTATGGTATGAATGTAAGCAATGATTTTATTTTTAGTCTTAATTTTTATTATCATTTTCGCGTTTATTTTGATTGTATTATCGCATGTATTTATTTTTCCGCACGTATATATTTTTATTACATTTATTTTATTTTTGTTTAAGTTATTTTTGTTTTGTTGTTATGGAATGATTGTATGCCTACTTACACATTTAAGATCAAGTTCTGCATTCATACTAATTATTACCACATCGAAACGCCAGACCTTAACGGGTTTTTAAAACTTTATTTATTGATATTTACAACTGTATTACAATAATACAAGTAAATAGGATAAGTGAAACATCATGGCATGATAATGACAAGTAGAGAAACTTCAAAACTAAACTAAGAAGGTCACGTGACAATCTTCTTTTCAGACGCCTCGGAGGATTATCGGGAATTGAAGAGGAAGCTAGTTATGGAACTAGAGGGTTTGAGTGGTAATGAAGTTTGTTATGAAAGGATAGTTACCGGCTTCGGGCCCAATTAGCAACAAAAAGACATTAAGGTCGTTATGGATGACTGTATTCTTAACAAAATACATTTCAGATGAGCATTGAGGATTTTACGAAGGATTTTGGATTGTAAAGATTGGATACGAGAGGAATTCGATGGCTTAGTGGAGCTCCAAAACTCAACTCCGTAAGTCCAAATAGGTCGTATGATGATCATGTAGATGAGTCTTTTGTAGTTAATTGGGAGCTTAGAGCGTTTGTTTAGGAAGTGTTGAATTAGTCTGAAACGTCGAGCGCTTTCTTGTCTTTTCAGTCTTGTATGAGGATTCAAGCTTAATCGTTTGTCGAGGAGCAACCCTAAGTATCGGATCTGTTCTACAGGATATTATTAAAGGATACTGAAGGGCAGAAAGTCATTGGATTACGACGTAAGGTAAAAGTGATATGATGCGATTTTTGAGATTTGTTTTAATTATCCAGTTTTGACACTATTCTTCAAGATCAGTGATATGGGATTGGAGGCTTTGGAATGTCATAACTGGATTGGTTTTGCCTGATAATACACATGTATCATCAGTATACGTGGTAAGGATAGTATTAGGATTAGTTGGAATGTCAGCTGTATAAACTGTATAAAGGATTGGGCCAAGGATACTACTACATTGAGGAACACCAGCAGATTGGGAAAGGAGGGATGAATAGACATCATTATGATTTACTTGGAAAGTTCTATTTTGGAGATAGAATTCAAGGATGAGAATGTATGTAGGGGGTAGGAATTTACGGAGTTTGTAGAGTAAGCCTGGATGCCAGACTCGGTCAAAAGCCTGTTCCACGTCAAGAGACTCCCGAACAATATGATCTACGTTCTAATGCAGAGAAGACTACATCCACCACATTGCTGAATGGATGATGATGTGGAGTGGGATGCTCGGAATCCAAACTGGTGATCTGGTATTATGTGATTTGCATCAAGAATGGGATACAATTGTTTAAGGAGGAGTTTTTCTAGGATTTTACCCATGCAAGGTAAAAGAAAGATAGGACGATAAAAGGAGATCATGATGGTAAGTTGAAAATAACATAAAAATATATATAAAAATGAACTGAAATAGGAGCATTACATAACATTTGACAATCCTGTCTTCATTAAGGTCATATGATATTAATTATATCCATAATTATTTCACACTAAAAGTGAGAATATTGAATTAAAACAGAAAGCAAGATCGTTCCAATTTTAGATATCATTCAAAATAGCCTAGGTCCCAGGAAACGTCTCTTTATGAAGTACATAGAATTCTTCAATGTTGAAAAATCGTATTAAAATAACATACCTGATAAGGTTTATAATGAAAGAGATAGTCTAAAGAAAGCTACAACATTAAAATAAGATTTCAACGTATGAAATAACTTTTGGCCAAATTATTTTAATAAAAATGGCCAGTTAAATTATTATGATTGATGCATTGCTCCAATCACCGCTCCCTAATCAAATGATGAAGCAGAAAATACAAACAAGAAAATAGAAAATTTTCACCAAGATCTAATTTAAATTATGTAATCAAATTATTGAGTTTACTGAGCAAACCACATTTTAAGTTTAGAGTCGAAGATCTATAAAAATATTGGAACTAATCATGCAGCAATGTTAACATTCTTAATACTTAAACATTCATAAACCTAAAAAAAATAACAATGCTTATCAAATGTTAGAAACAAAATATAAAAATTGGTGTATTTTGTAGTTTTCAAAAAATCGATTCAAACAATCTTATTTCTTCCATCCAATCTTACTCCGTGATGAAATGTCATTAAGGTCATAATAAAATGATTTTTTAAATCATGAACACACTTTCTCTCCCAAGGATTATCAGCAAATCAAAAATAATCATTAGGTCTTATGATGTTGGTGGTTCAGGTAGGCACGACCAATTCTCTGCTTGCTAGACAATCTTCCTCTTCTATGTCTTCTTCTCTAAGCCTAAGAGAACGTCTTCTCCGTAGGCTATTTTTCATATTTGTATCATATATCTTCATTCTTGAATTCAAAGCCACCTAAAAAGTAAGGAAAAATGAACATTTGATAAACAACTACATATATATACAACCTTAGGTAACAACAGGAAAAAAAAATAAAAGTAAAAACAACAGAAAATTATTCGTTTCTTTTCCATTGTTTGTAATTTAAAAAATAGTCCATGCATAGGGATCTTTACAGACCACGATGTAATATTTGTTCGCATTGTTTATCACAGAATAAGAAACTGATAAGAGAGACGTGAAGTTAACCAAACCTCAAGATTAAGGAGAGTTATGAAGCTGTCAATCCCCAAAAATTCTACTAAATCAAATTCGGACTATTTTAATCCCTTGAAATACCAAATATTTATTGTACAGAGCAGTGATTCCAAAAGGCTCCCCGAGACACCGCGGTGCCCTCAAAAGGACGCCGCGAAATAATCAAATAAACAATTAGGCAATATTACCGAAACAGTTCAAATTAGATATTTTATATTATCGCAAAGAAAATAGTAAGTATCTGTTTTTGATTGTTCGCTGTTAAATGAGTAATCACTTTTAAAAAGGAAAGTTTTCCAATTTTTCAAGGAAGTCAAAAACTTAGAAAAAAATCTGATATATTAAGGGCGCCGCGGAAAAAATCGATTACTTAGGGAGTCGCAAGACAAAAAGATTGGGAACCTTTGATATGGAGTAGTATATTTTTGCTTCTTTACTGCCCTGGCGAATTACTAGCGGAAGTGAACTTATGATATCCGTTGTTTTTTCAATATCCCTGAGCCGATGGCGTTGCAGTAATAAAATAATAAATGAGTAATAAAACATCCAATCATTGAGGATTTGAATTCGATCTTGATGAGACTCAGTTGAATCATCAACAACATGTCTACAGACAACTAAAATAATTTTATTGGTTACTATCCTATTACAATACAATCGCTTGTAACAAGAGATTCATGCCTATTCGGTTATTTTCTCCTGGATGAGTTAACATTTTGAAAACAAAAAATCCAAATAATAAGATTTCTACACAGGTGTTGAGGATATTTACATGATTTATTAAGTATTCTATTAAAGAAAAATAATAATCTCCCTATTCCTCGAATAATCTCCCGATACCTCGATCCAATTTAAAAGAAAACTGACAAAAGTCCGAGAACCTGGTTTTTGTAAAGCGTTTTTTAATTTTATTGTTTAATTGAGGTAAATTCTTTTCAATAGAAGTATATATAGCATTCCCAAGTCTATTTGATCCTTTTCCAAGTCAACTGTAACCTTTTACAAATCAAATGCTACCCTTTCCAAGTCACAAGCAACACTTCCCAATTCAAAAATAACCCTTTCCAAATGAGTTGAAACCCTTTCCAAAGCATATTTAACGCTTTACAACTCAATTGTCACCATTTTGATTTCAAATGTAACCGTTTCCATTTCAATTGTCACCCTTGAAAATGTTTTGAAAATTTACTGGGGAATGGGCGAATTTATGGCCTCAGAACTCGACATGATAAAATCAACACAACCTTTTTCTTCACAACTCTTGTTAGGACAAAAATGAGGGAAATAATTCAAAAAACAAATAGTTTTTTTTGTTTCTGAGAAAGTTTATATAAAAAAGTAAAAACATGTAATCTGAACTTATCAAAAGTATCTTCATAGTTTTAGTAATAAACATAATAATATACTTTACAAAAAATTAAGGAACAAAATTGAAACAAAAAGATTTAAATTTTTGTTTTTTTTCTCATTATCATCAAAAAAGGTTATTCCTAAGGAGAAAGAAAAATAACACTGTTAGTTTAAAACTACTTAAAGTTCTCAAAACGTTTTCAAGGGTGACAATTGAAATGGAAGCGGTTACAATTGAAGTAAAAATGGTGACAATTGAGCTGTAAAGCGTTACATTTGCTTTGGAAAGGGTTTCAACTCATTTGAAAAGGGTTAAATTTGAATTGGAAAGGGTTGCTTGTAACTTGGAAAGGGTAGCATTTGATTTGTAAAAGGTTACAGTTGACTTGGAAAAGTTTCAAATAGACTTGGAAATGATATACACGTATATATATATATATATATATATATATATATATATATACAGTCAGTGTAAAAAGTATTGGGACACCTGGAAAGGTGATTGAAAAAACGGTACTACTATAATTGTATGCATTTATTTAATTATAAATAATCAACATGTAATTAAAAATATATTCAAAATATAAATATAAGGGTTTATATAGATTAACAATGCGATAACATATTTTTTAAATAAATTGATTGAAAATGACTGATGAATAACTGAACAATAAATATTGGGACACATGAAAAAACATTAGATACACATTGAATAGTTCTCTTTTTTTAAAACATTAATATTTTGTCGGATACCCTTTAGCATCTATAACACTCTGAAGTCGCCTTGGCATTGATTCTATTAATTTTAAAGTAAATGAAGGATCAATTTTAATTTAATTAATTATCAATTTTAATTTAATTAAGTTTTAGGTCTGTTTTATTAGTGATCGGTCTTGTTCTAATTTTTTGTTCCAAAAAATCCCACAAATGCTCAATGGGATTGAGATCGGGTGACTGGGGTGGAGTTTCTAGGCATTTTGGTGTGTTATACAGTAGCCAGAGCCGAGAATCTAGGGCTTTATGCTTTGGGTCATTGTCCTGATAAAAGGCAAATGACTCGGAAATTCCCAATTTTTCTACTGATGGTTTTAAATTTTTTTGTAGAATTTGTACATATTGCCTGTGGTCCATATTTCCTTCGACAAATTCTAATCTTCCAACACCGGCAGCACTCATACACCCCCAGACCATCACTGACCCACCTTCATGTTTCACGGTTGGAAACAAATTTTTTTTCTCCAGTTCACAATTCTTCTTTCTCCAAATTTTTCCTTTCCCATCCGAACCGAAAACATTAAATTTACTTTCATCTGTGAAAAGGATGCTGTTCCAAAACGTTTGAGGTTTATTTTTAAATTCATTTGCAAATTTTAATCTTTTTGCCCTATTTTGTTCACTGACAAAAAATTTTTTCCTTGCTACACGACCATGAAAATTTGCATTTCTCAAAATATTTCTGACAGAGCTCACAGATATTGGTTTTTCACTGTTAAGATTATATTCTGTGGCTAATTTCGGAGCAGAATAACGTGGGTTTTTAGCCACTTTCCTAACAATTGACCTTCTATCCTGCTCAGAAAATACTTTTGGCCTTCCACTTCTTTGTTTATTTTTATAGCTTTTGGTTATTCCATACCTGTCTATTATATTCCACACAGTCATTCTTGGAATCCCAACTAGTTTAGATATTTCTCTTACTGTTTTGCATTGGTTGTGGAGACGGATTACAATTTTTCTTTCTTCTACACTAGTTTCTTTTGATTTCCGTCCCATTTCGAACACTATTGTTAGGTTTATAACAAATTACTGAAATTATCTTCAATATAAACATTAGAAAGACGATATAGAATAAGAAAAAGGGATTAGTGACGTAAATAAATATAATAGAATTATAGATCAACCTTTTGTCCCAATACTTTTTGTTTGTTATTGTTTATGTACTATTCCATTGAACATTTTTCGGTCAGTGTCTTTTTCGATACTTCAAAACGCGAATGATAAAATTTGATCATAAAATTATGCACGCAGAAAATATGCTGTTGGAATTTTCAGAAAAAATTATTTTCAATACATTCCATTTATTTATTTATTTTTTTTTTAAATTGGACTAGGTGTCCCAATACTTTTTACACTCACTGTATATATATATATATACTAGCTGACCCGGCCACGCGTTTCTATTGCTGTTATATTAGTTTTAAAAAATATTACGTTAAAATTTTAATTTTAAAGAAACAATAATTGAATGAAAAAAATAATTAAATAGAGTTTTGATTTTACACCTTATTCATCGTATGTCTAAGTACAGTATATAAAAAAATAAATAATATACAAAATTCTTAACTGATCAAATATAATAATTAGTTTAATGAATGAGGTATTTCATGGTTGATTATTAATTATGGCTAATTATGTTATTTTAAATTATAACTATTTATTTCAATTTAATTGAGCGCTAATCGTTGCACAATATTTTTCCTAATACAAATGGATAATTTACAAACACGTGAGCATGTAACATGTAATTGCCCAAACATGGATGTTCTAGGTCCAAACCGGCCTTGAGACTTGTTGATGGCCATAGCAAAAGCAAAGCGTATAGCAAATTGAAGTCTTTTGAACGGTATTAAGGGTTCTGATGGTGTCATTGGAATACGAGGCAACAGGACGATTTCTCCTTTAAAGGTTCCAGTCAACATGGCTGCTTCAACATTTCCGGTGATATTTTTGATGACCAAACGTGTACAATTGCATATTTAGGTGGATTCAAATTACGCAGAAAAATGTGAACCGATCTTCAACCGAAGGTTGGGTGGTGCCATTCCTGGTAAATCGAGAAAATTTAAAAATTCAGTTGAATAATTCACGGCTTAGCTTTCATCAACAATAGTATCGATTGATTTAAAGGACATTAGATGACCTGGTAATCACTGTTGTATTTGAAAGTCAATTTCGTCAACATCAGCATTTTTCGCTGCCTAAGTAGCACGATTACTGAACCAATTATGGTCCATGTAATTATTTAGTACATCCGGGAAGACACACCTAATTAATTAATTTTTGTCTGAAAAACAGTGCCGAAATTTTCTGGCAATTTTATGGATTGTGTATTTGGATGCAGTTCTATTTCACTGATTCCAACGGTACTGGCAATGTCTGTAGGAAATCACCAGATATTAATAGAACAGCACCACTAAATAGTTGTCGTTGTTGTTCAAATCTTTCATAGTTCTATTTGAATTAATAATTATTAATTTAGATTTAAAAAATATAATTCTGCAATAAAAATATCGCGGTCATTAATCGAAATAAAATATAGCCTATATTTTAAGTTTAGCAATGTTTGTTGTGAAATTTCATTAAAATCGGTTCAGTATTTTCGGGGCTTAGCCCGGACAAACATCGTGACATGAGATTTTTATATATTAAGATCATTTTTTAAGCGAGTTTTGTGATCATTTATTGTTTAATCAAAGTGAAGTGAGTTTTTATACAAATAATATTATGCAATCACAATAGCTGTGATAACATCCTGAAAATTTTTTTAAAAACTTGATATTAACAGATGTTGAGTATGTTTCAGCAAGGACGATTTTCACCTAATTATTTATTTTGCACAATCAATTTCAATTTTCCAATTTAAACATATTGGCTTGTCGTAAAGAGGAATAAAAGTCAAAACCCAAAATGAAAATGTTGGATTAAATAATATAGTTATATAATCGTTGCAACAATGAGTAATATCAATTAAAATTATATCATGATCCATCAGCGTTGTAAGCCTCAATCCCAAGTAATAAATTTATTATTGCTTTCGTGCAATTGATACCAAATATTGTGCCCAATAATATATCTGGAAAGTGTTGATTTAGGATACTATATTGTCCCTTCAGAAAGTTACAGAGTGCTGTTTTTTCTTCGGTCTATGCTACAATACGTTCTATTTTCATAAATTTAAACTTTATCCTTTTAACCAGAATTTTCCAACGTGGAGAAATAGGATTGGTGTATAAATAAAATGGCATCAATCAATTAAAAAAACAGAAGCGGTAAAGGGTTAATTGGATTGAAAATCGGACCAGGGCACGGCTCAAAGGAATGGTCTAATTAGTTTTCCAAGGTTCGTCCATCATAAAAACTATTTTCCATTTTAATCGACCATAAATTATGTAAAATTGCCTCGGTTAAAGAAACTACTTCCTAATTTTCATGGAAGAATAATAATTACACTAAGTCAACTAATTTCTTCTCTAACATTGCACTAAATCATTTCACACTGATTTGAAAAAATATCCTTATTTTTTTATACAGTATAAAAGATTTTTATTTTTTAAAGAGAAAAGATAGGCCCTCGACCGGGATTTGAACCCGAAACCTTTGTCTCACCGTGACATCGCTCTACCAATTGAGCTATCCAAGGCTACCTGCCGGCCGAGGACAAACCATTTCTCTCATAGATCCCATGTCCCAGTGCTCTCGCCATTTTTGCGATGAATACACTAGAACGAAGTTCTTTGAACATTAATTTTAATTTTAGGATCTTATTGACTTACGTCATATTACTATTTATAATATCATATTGTAATATGACGTAAATCAATAAGATGCTAAAATTAAAATTAATGTTCAAAGAACTTCGTTCTAGTGTATTCATCGCAAAAATGGCGAGAGCACTGGGACATGGGATCTATGAGAGAAAAGGTTTGTCCTCGGCCGGCAGGCGGTCTTGGATAGCTCAATTGGTAGAGCGATGTCACGGTGAGACAAAGGTTCCGGCTTCAAATCCCGGTCGAGGGCCTATCTTTTCTCTTTAAAAAATAAAAATATTTAAAACTCAAAAAAATTACCAATAATTATAAAAAATTATAAAAGATTTTATATGAGGAATAAAATGGTCCGAGTGGAGGTCAAAAAAATTTCCTAAGGAGGGAGAAATGTTTATTAAAGAGCAGGCGTTTCGACCCACATTGCAGGTCTTCTTCAGGGCTGTCGAAGGGAGGGCGGTGTAGCCTCGGGTCAACTATTATTATTAACAAGATAAAATATTTTATAGTTTTATTAAACCTTAGCGTTTTCAAAAAGTTTCGAGATTTTTTCCCTTCTTTATAAGATAAGGTGGTCTCTTAGGTGGTCTAAACGAAAAAATAAGAAATGTTAAATATTTACTTTGCCCAAAAAAAAATATTGCCTCCTATTAGGGGCATAATTAATTTATATAATCATGCTACAAATTTCACGTAAACTGTAAAATTATTTGAAAACTAAAATGTCAGGAATTTACATTTGCACTTTACTCTCATCCTCATTGATTATGTTTTATTGATATACCAAATTTTTGTACAATTTTAATTTCTTTAATTAGATAAATTAAAATAGTGACCACTGAGATCCTGTTTATGTCATCAATATAATTTTTAAATATTATAGGTAAAAGTTTTGTATTATAAGTCCGATAAATAAAAAGCAACAATTACAGAGGAACATCACTGCTATACTCCACCTACAAGATACCGTCTCACGTTCTGTTCAGACGTCTCTTACCATACGCTGAGCGTGAACTCGGTTTTACCAAAGTGGATTCCGGAAAGGGAGATCTTCCTCAGACCAGATATCCTGCGTGTGTACTATTATTGAAAGATACCACGAAAACAGAACCAAAACGCACCATCTTTTCATTGATTTAAATCATCGTATGCTAGCGTAATACATGAAGAACTGCAATACGCCCTCAAAGAACTCAATATACCTGGGAAACTCATATGTTTGATAAAGCTCACTATAAAGGATGTCCGAATAAATGGCGATATATCTGAAGAATTCCATACAAAGGACACCGGCAAGAAGATGCTCTAGCCTGTATTTTCTTTATGCTTGCACTTGAGACGCGGGCATAAGCCAAGTACAAAGGAATATATATACTGGGCTTGTCTAACTGTTGGCCTATGTGGTAACATAGACATTGTGGGGCGCTCCCTACAGGCCGTAACCAACCGGGTACTACAGGCAGGCTAGAATTAGAAGTCAGTGAGTGCAAAACGAAGTACATGGTAACAGAAGAAATTTCCAGACAAGGTGAGATGGTCGCTATTGGGACCAATAAGATTAAAGAGTTCACTTACATGGGATTTGTGGTCACCCGGGACAATAATCCTGACATAGAGATAAGGAGAAGAATCAGAACCGCCATCAAATACTGTTATGGATTGAGCTTACTGAAGAGTACAACTTCAAGAAATGCTGAAAAGTATTTTCAAGGTATTTTAAAGGTGAGTGATGATTGGAAGCAACGCTTGAACCAACAATTCTACATCAGTTACAAAGATCCTGGCGTCGTAAGAATAATAAAGTTGAGGCGTTTAAGGTATGCAGGGCATGTTGGCAGGATGTAAGAGAAATGCCAAAAAAACTCACGCGACTTTCCCGATTCGTGGTAAAAGAAGAAGAGGGAAACCTAAACCGAGGCGATCAGATGGTGTGGCACCTGATGCTTGAAACATCCTCGGAGTTAGGAACTGGATGGCGTCGGCACAAGACCGTGACGTTTGGAGGTCGTGGTTGGAGGAGACCAAAACCTATAACCAGGTTGTAGCATCGTTATTAGTTTCGTTATATCTAAATTGTTAGTAAAACAAATATTCAAGTCTAGAGGCCATTTTTTCTACTTTATAACACAACCTATTCTCTAACGTTTAATATGTTCTAACTGGATTAGCTATTACTATTGCCTCCTATTAGGGGCATATTTAATTTAAATAATCATTTTCATATAAATTCTAAAATTATTTGAAAACTATAATGGTAGGGATTAACTAATAATTAACTATCACTAAGAACTGGCTTCTTAAATTCATGGAATAGAATGTATGCCGTCTTAGGTAATTTACGATAAAAACTTCTATAATAAGTATTATCGTGTTTAATTGGATTTCCACTCAGTTTAGAGAGAGTTAAATGTTTATTCCATTAGTATTGATTTGATACTAAAATGATTATCGTAAATTATAAAAATGAAGACACATTCTTTTATTTTTTGTGAAAAAGAAAATTCAGGTGTAAAAGTTATCCTCATATAGATGAACAAATGATACAATTATTATAAATTCAGGTCTGAAATCATGCCTTGTTTTATTTCAGCCAAGATACAAATATTATCGTTAACTGCTTCATTCATGGCAGGACAATACTTCATGGAAATCAAAGTTATAAGAGGTGCTGAAATCTGCATTAATCATCCACTCCTGATTGGCGTTACTAAGTCCACCCAGAATTGCTAAAGAGGAATTATTTCACTAAAAATTTATATGATTAGATTACCTTGAAAACTATCAGCCTATAAGCTTGCTCTCTGTTGTTTACAAACTTTAATCCATCATATTAGAAAAGTGACTGAGGACAGTGGTCGAAAATACATAAGAAGCCGAATAGGCGGGTTTTGTCCTGGAAAGCACAGGACCATATTTTTTTCCTAAGAAGCATTCAGAAAAGGCATGAGACAGAGAAAAGTGCACATCCATGGCATTTTTAGACTTAAAGGCAGTCTTTGACTCAGACTCAAGAAAAATGGAAAGATTGGAGGCCAAAGATTTACCAGGCGATCTGATTCCAGCCATTAAGTCTGCCAGAGGAGTTGCATTGTATTTAATGCAGACAAATCTGTAAGGCAAAGAGATAGTCCAAGCCTCCTTCTGTTCATTGTTTATATGGACGAGATCCATAAAATATGCAAACATTGAACTTCAAGGACCACTATCGGAAAATCAAACTTAAGAACCATTCTACTTTTTGACTTTTCTATTCCACTGATATTGACCGAATTGAAGATTTCCAAGACTAGATGAAGGAAGCCCTAGTACAAAGA
Source organism: Arma custos (assembly GCA_037127475.1). Taxonomy (NCBI): domain Eukaryota; kingdom Metazoa; phylum Arthropoda; class Insecta; order Hemiptera; family Pentatomidae; genus Arma; species Arma custos. Next base: position 45,861,007 of record CM073759.1, on the reverse strand, counting down.
AAGTTACTCCCAAAATGGATGGTCACTGACACCTCTAACAGCAAGATGCTACTTATGTCCCGAGAACATCAAGAAAATGTCTTATCTGAAATGAGCAGGTATTAAAAGATGTGCCAGAGTTTACCTACTTCAGGACTGTCATAATTTTCATGATTCTTCCTCCTCCAAAGTACACATCATCTCCTAATACCGTCCCATATTCTACCCCAGTTTGATAATTAATGCTTGGGCATGGGTGACTATGAAGTAAGCAGGTGATATACCTGGAAAGTTAAATTACTTACTTCATAATGTTTATACTTGGTGATCTCTGATAGTCTCACATCTCTGATTTCTATAGATCATTACATGATAAATAAATAATCTAACAAAACGATAAACATAACAAAAAAATACACTTATAACATTTAACCAAAAACAATTGAAGTTGAAAGCATTGGGGAAGAATTGAAAAAAAAAAAGGCTTCTAACAGGTTTTTAAATGGAAAGAGGAAGAAATAAATTAAGTACATGAAATTGTTATTTTATTGTAATGTTTGAAAATTCTGATTGATTTTAAGAAAATATTAATTTACATACATTTTTTAAATACTGCCAGTTTTAACAAAAATTTATATTAATAAATTTTATTATAATTAGGTGATGTAGTAAACACATTTACATTATTTATTACAATTAATTAATAATATAAATAAATAAAAATATAGATTTAAAATAACTTAAATAAAACTGATTAAAATATTGTTAAAGACAAAACATCAACAAAAACTAATGACATGAAATATAAAAACAAATATCAGTATAAAAAAATTACTTCTGTTTTTAATTACTAAATTTTCTAGACTACTAGACTACTTACACTAGTTCAAACAAATTTTTCAAATTATAAGAGTAAAAAAGAATTTTCAAAACAACTAGCCATAACCACCAGCAAACATTCACACCAACATTATGTTTTTGTGTGAAGCAGATTTTTTTTACATACAAGATATACCAACAACAGCTATAAGCTTAATATTGATATTTTTCTTGTCTTTCTGCTTTCAGATTGTGTCTTCACACTTTAATCTATCTACTCTTTTATATACAGTATATAATAAAGATACTTTATTCACTTACACAATTCAGCAAACCATTTCTTTGCACTAGAACATCTTGGATTTGTGCAGTGGGGACACCTGGTTAAAAATTTAGGACTGATTTTACTATCACCATTCAAATGAGTGCTCACAATATCTGCAAGAGCAGAAATAAAAAGTGGATGATCGTTGGGAGCAGCTGCTCTTCTTATGCATTCAACGCCCAACTGGAAGAACAACAAGAAATTTCAAAAGTGCAAACAGATTTTTCTAAAATAATACTTTGATATCAAGCATAAGCATTATAATTTCAAGTAGTTTAAATATTTATTGAGATGTGTCAGCAGCTAGGAGGCTCTACTGACCTTGTAAATCATAAAGCCTTTAAGTAAAGAAAAAAGGGTAGTTCACAGTTAACTCAATAAACAAAACAATATTAATATGGTTTATGTAGGTAGTTGTCACTAAGAACTTATAGACCATGAGCCAGATGCAAAAAAAAATATCAAATACTTGTTTCATCAAAAATGAAACAATTATTTGAATAAATAATAAGATGATATTATTTTGGGAAACTGAAAAAAAGTTCTTAGCAATTTTTCAATATGGTCAAAAAACAAACAAAAAGAAGAGATTTAAATCAAAGGTTTTTTTAAGTCGAGGAAAGCATGACATAAATACCCTTAAAAAAGAATTTATGCCTTTTTTTCAAACCAAAATAATATCTCTGCTGAGCTAGAAGTCAATTGCTACAAATCAAGGGAATAACAAGTTTAAGAGGACTGGATATAAAAATCTTGGGCTCAATGTACACAGAATTAGATTTATAATTTCTATTTTTTAAACTTTTATCTTAAAAGTAATCATTTCCAAGCATCAGACTTTGACTCTAGTCTCTGTTTTTGACAAAACTGTCTTTTTGATCGTGAATTTTCACCAAATCAATATACCAAAATTCAAGGTTTTGATACTGATTGGAAACAGAACTTAATTTTAATTAATTTAAGTTAAATAAACTGTAACATTTTAGAAAGGTAATGAACTCGCCAATCAGACAGCTCGAGAGGCACTTACGCTACCTGGCCGAGGCACCACGGTTCTCACTCCATCAGAATTAAATAGGCCTCTTAAAATAGAAATATCGGAGAAATGGAAGCCACATGGGAAGAAAGTCAACCTAGCAAATTAAAAATGATCAAAAAAACAGTAACAGCATGGTCTATCTCTTACAGGAACAGCCGTAGAGAGGAGGTTGCCCTGACTCGCTTGAGATTGGACCACACTCGGCTCACTCATCTACATATCTTTACAAAACTGCAAACTCCTTTATGCCAACATTGTAACCCCAACCTTACAGTTAGACACATTTTTGAGGAGTGTGTATATTACCGGTCAACAATAAATAAATTGGGACTAGTCCCAGATTTGGCGAAGGCACTTGGTGACAGCGAGGCTGCTGTCTCGTTGGTGTTTCAGTTTTTGAAAACACATCGACTACTATCAGCAATATAATATAGTTACGAGTTGTATGCGTCAGTCTGAATGTGATATGATATGAACAAAGATTTTCTCCACAACCTCAAGACAACAACCAGGCATTGATGACCTAAGGGTTCTACGCCTTTAAGCACCAACAAACAAACATTTTAGAAAGAATTCATTTTTAAGAATAGTTCTATAAAAATAATCCTAAAATATATATATATATATATATATATATATATATATATATATATATATATATATATATATATATATATATATACTGATTCAGTTGGCTCTACTAATCTTGTAGATCTTAGACCCCCTTTACCAGTCTTCTACACCTCTATCTATCCTAGGCCGCTGATTTCCAATCTGCTACATGTAGCTCCGCAGTATCTTTGTTGACCCTGTCCATCCATCTGGTCTTTGGCCTCCCACGTGGTCTCATACCAACTATTGTGGCATTCATAGTTGTGTAGAGGCGTCCTGATGGATTACTTCGAGCTACATGCCCGCCCATCTTAACCTTCTTGCTTTCATATCCTGAGATACACCTGACCAGTTTCCATGAGCAATTACTTCTTGGTCCTTCTTCCCTAAGAGTTTAGACTTTCATCCCATACCGCTCTTGTTATTGTGCGAAGTATGTTTCTTTCACATCTCTTGATTATGCTTTCCAGGGTGCCGGTGAGAGCCCAAGTTTTACAGCCGTATATCAAAATCGGCTTTATTACTGTATTACCCCTTAATTTTAAATTTCTTGAGTTGCTTCGGGATTTCAATACTCTTGAAAGACCGAACGCTCTGTTTGCACTTGTTATTCGCTGGTCTATCTTAGTTAATAGGTCATTTGTTGAGGTTATTGTGGCGCCAAGGTATTTTTTTTTTCCAATTTGGTCTGATTCTCTGATCAGCACCTTAGCGAGCCTCTCGATATCCCTTTCAATACTTCCAAGGACTGCTATATCATCGGCATATGCAAGAATTTGCACCCCACCATTCTCTCTTTATGTTGCTCTTATCACATTTTCAAGTGCTATATTGAACAGTAAAGGTGAGAGTCCGTCTCCCTGCCTCAAACCAGTTCCAACTTCAAAGGCCTCAGACACATCACTCACCTTGTATCAGGACTCTGCATCAGGGGTCGTCTGCACACGCCTTAGTCAATCACATCAATTTTCCAGGAATACCCAGCTCAGTCCTGATCTTCCATTTCTGTCCACGGAATCATATGCAGCTTTGAAATAAAAAATTAATGTGTGTACATCCTGTTCTACTTCCCATCCTTTTTTGGTATATATATATATATATATATATATATATATATATATATATATATATATATATATATATATATATATATATATATATATATATATATATATATATATAATTTATACATTCTTTTATCTTAATAAATAGATTCTATAGAACATACTTTCAACTTTTGGTCAAATGGATTGAACTTTTTGCATCTGACTCATAGACTATTAGATAAAATAGTATCTCCCAGTGAAGAAGAGGGAACAATTGAACATTTCTTATAAATATAAATATTAAGATATTATATTAGATTAGGTAAAGAAAGCTGAGGTCTGTGTGAAAAAAAATAATAATACTGACCTTCAGTCAAAACATCAAATCTATAAAACGGGACTTACTTCTACTTATTTTAAAATTGCTGTTAATCATACAATATTTAATAATTCTGTTACCTCTTCTCCCAGTTCTTTGCAGTATTCAATATCCAACTCATGCAATGTTTCAATATGTTCATTAACAAATGCAACAGGAACGAGAATAAAATTTTTCTTCCCTTGCTTTACATAACCTAAAATTAAAATATAATTATGAACACTGCATAAATCTTAACAATAAAAAATGTATACATTTAAATACTAACCTTTAATGGCTTCATCAGTATACGGTTGTAACCATGGTAATGGACCGACTTTTGATTGCCAGACTAAAGAGTAAGGATTGCAATATGATAATTCCTGCATCACAAGTTGGACAGTAGCGCCAACTTCACTAGGATAAGGATCACCACGGTTGACAGCCTAAAAACATATTATCATTGATCAAATCAATTATTAACTAATCAATGTTAATCAAAGTATCTCTCATTATATCTTATAACTTGTTTCATTATAATATTAAATATATATTAATGAATTAATTTTTATTTTAAAGAGAAAAGATATGCCCTCGGCCGGGATTTGAAACCGGAACCTCTGTCTCTCTGTAACAGCGCTCTATCCATTTGAGCCACCAAGGCTGCCTGCCAGCAGAGCACAAATCTTTTCTCTTATACGATCCCATGTCCTCGTGTACTCGCAATTTTTGCGATGTAAACATGAGAACGGATGTTCTTTGAATATTACTTTTAATTTTAGGATCTTATTGACTTACATCATATTACTATTTATAATTTTTTATAATTAATGGTCAACTGTTTTTATTTTTATTTTAAAGAGAATAAATAATTATAAAAATGAATCATTAAAAATCATCATAAATAGTAATATGATGTAAGTCAATAAGATCCTAAAATTAAACATAATATTCAAAGAACATTTGTTCTCGTGTATACATCGCAAAAATTGCGAGAACACGAGGACATGGGATCGGATAAGAGAAAAAATTTGTCCTCTGCCGGCAGGCGGCCTTGGTGGCTCAAATGGATAGAGCGCTGTCACAGAGCGAGACAGAGGTTCCGGGTTCGAATCCCAGCCGAGTACATATCTTTTCTCTTTAAAATAAAAACAGTTGACCAATAATTATAAAAAATTAATGAATTAATAATGAATAATGAATTAAGTTAAAATTTTAAATCTCGGGGAGAATCTATTGTCAACCACTTTGCGAGTAGACACCATATTAAATTGTATCAGATAATATTTATTTCAGGATAGTCGATCAAAAAGAATCTTGGCAAAAAAATTTTGTATATAAAATGAGATATACAGCTGGCTGGCAAGGTAGACCTACATGAGAAGTTAATTTTGAACACATTTTTGTTAGCTTATTATAGCCTGTAAATCACATGCATGTAACGGAATATTAAAACACAATTTTTTTCTACTGTGAAACATCAAATTAAAAGGAAACTTCTTCTCAAGGACTGATGAAAATACAATACTTTAATAAGTTTGTCTCATTTTCCTGACAAGGTTCTTCAGGATTAATGATTTATCATATCCTAAGACATGGTAATGTCTTGTGAGAAGTACTAAGATGCATACTAAGATAAAGATAATATTTTCGTAATGACTCTAGTTTTACCAATACCAGTCAATAAAATATTTACAATGATTAATTTCAAGCACTCTGCACTTTTTTATGATACAATGAATTTTTTTGTTCATCAATCTTTTATTATTTTAAACTAACTGAAATTTATTTTCAAATTTTTAATTTTATTTCTATTAAAGCATGGCTTTTAGTTTTTTAAACTACTATTTATTTCTTTTAAACAACATGAAATTAGTATGTTTAATATAGATAAATGGATAAATCTAGTATATAGGAACCAGGGCGCTGAGCCGACTAGGAAGCATCTGAGGGGTAGGCCGAGACGTAGGTGGGAAGATTGTATTAAGAGTGATCTGGCAGATTCGGGTTTGGGCAGTGGCCCGTAGACGGAAGTGTGTTGGTATTGGCATTGAGCCTTTGGATTCGCTGGATCTTATTATTATTAATATATCAATAATAAAAGAAATTTCAGAATCAGACTTTACAACAGTTTAATTGAACTAGATCCCCAGGAAACAGCAGTTATTTATAGTTACAATAAATCTTTAGTCTAAAGAGAAACAATGATGATACAAACCTTTAATGGTAGAGAATGTGCAGAAAACAATATAACCACATCCTTTTGTATTTCTTTAGGAAATAGTTTAAGTTCTGTTGTGATCCTATCAGCCACAGTTTTAGTAAACAATGGATGAACTGGCCACCTATCAATTACACTCCATTTTATATTTGCTTTTCTTTCTCTAGAACAAAAAATAATTTACTATCAGTATAAAGAGTATGAACAGTCGTTAACAGTAACTGAATGCTGTATAAATGACCTTTTGTATCAATAAATTTTCACTCATAAAATTTACAAGGAATAAATAAAAAGGAAATATTTACATAAAGTCAAGAAATCAGAACAAATTATCAAGCCATTCATAATACAGCACTACTTTGTGCACTCCAAGTTGTTGGTCCACACTGTTTGTGGAATGTGGAAAGTAGCCAATGCGGTTCAGAAGTTGGTTTAATCTTAACTATCAAATCAATAAACCTATTAATCCTAACATATAATATGACAAGTTTCACTGAGTTATTTATTAGCCATGGTATACAACAAATCAAATATCATCATGATATGATATTTTTTGTTTCATTAAGTTATTTAACTTAATCCATAGGTTATGATTCATACCTTTGTATTATGATACTTAAATAATATTATTTATATCTAGGTTTAGAACATATGGTATCTGTTCCGCTGGTTGTTGCTTCGAGTTGAGTTACAAGTTTTAACTGTTTCTTTTTTTCATTTTTAGTATTTTACAAAAATATAAGGAATCATGAGCTTTAGTAATTATGGGTAATGAGTATCTTTCAGTAATCATTTCATCAAGAAATAAAAGTTTCAACTAACAATTTGAAATATAGATGATATGTTAGTTGAAATGCTCATTGTTAGATGAAATCATTACTGAAACATAAGCATTTCCCATAATTACATTCTCTTTTCCATACTAAAGTTCACAATACCTTGTATTTTTGTAAAATATTAAAGGGGAAATGAATGAAAAGTTAAAACTTGTGATTCAACTAGAAGCGACAACTTGCAGAATAATTTACTGCCTTCCATACATATTAATTAATGATAACAAATTTATTTATTCAAAATTTGATTCAGACATAGGTAAAAAATTGAAAATCTAATTTCTGCTAAAATTAAAGTTTAGCTCCAAACCACAATTAAAAATTCATACAATAAGACATCAAGACAAAGGAGCAAATAAAGTGTAAAAATGCATTTAGACAGATAAAACAGCAGTAGACAAAAATATGAAAAAAACTCTAAAAAATCTGGAAAAAAAATGTAAGTAAAAATTATAGCTTTTCAAGATACAAAGGTGATACATCATAGAAATCTTGAGATCATCACATATAATTAAATATTCCTACTAGTTTCAATTCTGAAGAGCAAATTGAACTTAACTTATTTTCATCAAAAGTCTACAAATATATTTATTCATAATTCTTAAAGATATAATCTCTCAAATGAAATTTGATAAAAAATTAATAACAAACAGAGTATAATAAATAGGTTTCATCAGAGATCGCAAAAATTCAGATATCTTACTTGGCTACATTCAGCATCAGATAGCATATATGAAAAAGTATCTAAATATTTACAAAAACAAGATAATGTAAATATCAGACCAAATAAGATATTTCAAACAATTAAACCTGATAAGGACACATATCTACTAACATTACAAAGTTAGCAATTGTTGAATTGAATATTATAAAAACACAAAATTACAAATTCTGCTTTCTTAATAAGTAAACTTCCTTAAAAATCAATAAATTTCAGTGATTATAAGATTCAATGAACTCACCGTTTTGACATAAATGAATAGAGAGCATTAAAACTCGAACCACTAGTAGCACAGCTGTACTGTGGATATTGAGAAAAGACAACTACCCTTTCTGGTTCATCTCTACAAAACAAAATGAAAATCTGTCAGATCATTTGTATATTTAGTGCAATAACCTAAATAAATATTAAACCAAAATTAATTTACCTTTCAATTTCAAGAACTGTTTCTTCAGTTAATGGATTCACGTATCTAAAAGCTACATAGTGCTTGTGAGGAGCAGTACTAGGTGATAGGTTATCAAGCTTTTGACACAATAGCTCACCCTGAAAATGTTTTCGACGACAAGTTTAGCATAAAGATAAATATCTGGATATTATCATGTGGTATGCAGACATGAGTGCACTATTACCTGTAATTTAGTCCATTTGAGAATAGGAGAACCACCCCCAATTTCACTATATTTTTTCTGAACTTCTGCAGTTCTTTTTCTAGCGATGTACGGACCTAATGTACTAAAAATATATTATAACTGCAATCTTAAATAAATTAAAATGATAAAATAAACCATTTATTGAAATCAAGAGGTAACCTTTGAACTGGAAGTTGAATCATATCCCGATCTGTCATTATCCTCAGTAAATAGTCGGGTACTTGGTCAGTGGTTTGGGGTCCCCCCATGTTTAACATCATTATAGCTGTTTTGACGTTTTTCTTTGCATTTGTACTATAGTTACAAGTTAAATTCTTTAAAATCTGACCTAAAAAATTAAACAAACAATATGAAAGGTTGAAACTTGTAAATTAAATTAAATCAGAGCATAGGTTGTTATGTGTTTATTTTAATAAATAATATTAAATACCCTGCGGTCGTAAGAGGGAAAAATAAGAGCACATGGTTGTCAATTTCAAATCCAGCTGTAGTTAGAAATCACACAATCACCCTAGGGTATCAACTAACTCATTGGTTAGAATCAGCTGTGGCTAGTAACGTCAAATACGGTTTAGGTTTGCCGCGTTTTTTCAAACTGAATAGTTCCTTCTTTTATTTTTTATTCAATTGCAAATCCAGGAGTATCAAATTCTATTTTACCTTTTCCAATAACTTTAATGTCAACGCTAAAAAAATTTTGCATGAAAAATTAGAAATCTCATAAATTGTGAGCAAATAACTGTTTTTTGATCACATAATAAAAACAAAAAGTATAAATAATGGTTGAAGTAAAGCAGAATATGGACATGGTTGCGGTGAGTTATCCTAAACATAGTAATCTTATTTTGTAATTAAATGTTTCATGAATACATGAGATATACATGAATATTTTTCAGATTAAGATATTATTTATGTAGATAATTTTTTTATATAATATATAATTTTTAACCAAACTTTTCATTCGGAATATTTTTCTTACAAATTAATTTGTCATCTTGTGTTAAATGGGTAAGTTTCTAATTTCAGCTATGAGCTCAACAATGACATCGTAAATTTATCAGGTCGTCTCTTAACTCTTTTATGTAAAGAATCTGGTCCTCTTTCGGGATATCACAGACGACAAAAAGATTGTTCGGGTTGATCAACAGATGGATATAACTTCATTACAACTTCCAAGATATTATTTATATTTTAAAAACCAACAACTAATGGATATTTAAATAATTATTACAATGCCTTGACAACTGTGGTAAGAAAATTCTCGCCTTTGTGATCTACCAATATAAAATTTTAAAATTTAAAGCGTTGAGTTGCTATGCCAAAGGTACCGGGTTCAGAGTTTCCGGTTGAAGCAGATAAATTATTTAATCTCCTAACAGTTACAGATGTGCTATGTGGATCTGGAGACTCTCCTGGGGCTCTTTTAGCTTCCATTAAATGGCTCTATTTAATTATCACTAAATTTAAGCCTCTTGATTGAGAGTGAAATCGGCCCAATCGGCTTGGGACAAATTCCATTAAATTCTTATTTATTTAAAAGTGAAGAGATTAAAATAATCAGTCTTACATTGCCTGTCCTGCCAGTCACCCATATACGAAGAACTTAACGAAGGAACCACAGCTCAATTAAGTTGAACTTAAGTCACCCCTACTCTTTTTTTCTGAGTCTTTAGATAGGAGTAGTAAGATATCACTGCCCCTAGGAAGCAATTATAATAACAAAATCCAGAAGGGAAAATTGAAAGCTTTAAGATTATTTTTATTTAATTTCTCATTATCAAATCAATTATCTATAATACTCTAATCTACAGCTTTTAGAAGCTATAGGCAATCTGTATAAAAACTGTTAAGTAGGTACCAGCTAAATTCGTCTACAGTTGTGGCTTTCAAATTTTGTGAAAACACCCTTCCGCACTGTCGTTTTGTTTTAATGAACTTAAGTAGGAGATTTTCTGAATGCACTTATGTTCATTTAGATATTTAAAAAACTAAATAGAAGATGAAAGAAATGTGCGATTGAACGAAATTGATTCCGATGGCTGTAATACATCGTTGTCAATACATTTCACTTTTTCTTCAGCCACATTGTTATTAATAAAAACAATTTATTTAATTAGTTATTATGCACACTAATTAGATAAAACAAGCAAAATTAACTTGGGAAATTAATGTCCTGATTACTTTTTTCAGCCTCGAGCGTGGCCAGCAGGGCACAAATATGGACTTCCATGTCGATGTAAAATGTTTCCAGGAGAAAAGGTATTTATCTCTTTCAAAACAGTATAGGCCAGTAATTTATTATACATCAGGTTTATCATTATATAATTTAATATTATTATGCGTTTTAGAGAATGAAATATATTCAACCAGAGAGAGCAATATCATTCAAGCCATGTAAGGTCTGGACAGAAACTAATTATTACTCAGCTAGAAATACCCCTAACAAATTTAAAAACATTTGTATTCATTTTTAGATCTACAGATCTCCTGAAACGAAAATGCCTGAGCATACAACTTACAAACAGTCTTTCGAAGCTTTCGAGCCGAGTATGTTAAGGAACTGTAAGGGGAAGCCGTTACTAGCCAGAGAAAACCTCGCATCAGCCGGAGACTTCTCAGATCTGACTACTCATAAGGTTTGAAGTTTTATTTCTGCAAGATCAGCCATAGTTACTATTATATCCATTATTGTAATTGTTCACATCAACAATTAATAACCGATTTTATACTCTTGATGATACTGTTAATGTGTATCTCTGTGCACTTGCAATAAATATGGTAAGAATAATTCGAACGATTGTATCTTTATTAGAAATATTTCATCATTGGTATGCCTTATAAAATGTTAATTTTTTTCTTTGTTAACAAAAAGTGGTTATCAGGACATTTTTTCTACCACTACGAGAATTAACAACTGCACATCTTCAAGTATTGCAAAACATTACTACCATTTACAGATGAGCTTTGGAGCTTGGCCAGGAATCACAAGGCAGAAAATATACTACCCGAGGGATCATAGGCTTTCAGGAGAAGGACCGATGGCAGAGGTGACCACGCACAAACACGACTACACTCCGAAGTGCATCGACTCACCACCGAAGATCATCAGGCCGAACAACCTGGGTTTATCTTCTGCTCCAATGGCTGGTAGAATTCCTGTTTTTATTATTCTAGATAACCTTATTCGATATTTATTCCGCAAGTTGTCACTTCGAGTTGAGTCACAACAAGTTTTAACTTTTCATTCGTTTCCCCTTTCATATTTTCCAAAAATACAAGTTATCATGAGTTTTAGAATGGAAAAGAGAATGTCATTATGGAAAATGTGTATACTTCGGTGATCATTTCATCTAGAAAATATATCATCTACAATTCGAAATGTTTGTTGAAACATTTATTTCTTGATGAAATAATTACTGAAATCTATGCATTACCCTTAGTTACATTCTCTTTTCCATACTAAAGCTCAAGATAACTTGTATTTTTGAAAAATATTAAAAATGAAAAGAATTAACCGTTATAACTTGTTGAAACTCTACTCGAAGTAACAGCCTGGGGAATATATTATCTTGCACGTTAGATAATTGCACGAGATTAGGCAGCGCCTTTGGTTAAACCCATCGATATTCCAACCCATTTATACAAAACCTCGACAAGTTATATACCTAAATCTTCCTGGTGAACCACTCTATGTATTGGTGAAAACCGCAAGAAAATCCGTGCAGTAGTTATTGAGTTTACCGCGAACAAACGCGGCCGAGGACTTTGATTTATACTATGTATAGATAACACATAACCAGCGCTGTTCTGTTGAAGAAAGATGCCGAGCCTGTCTTAATGCTCAAGGAATTCATTTTGAACAACATCTAACATTAGTGTTAATGTTTACATTTAATGAATAAAGTAGTTGGAACCAATAAAATAAGTTTTATTTTTACTCTGCCTAAACAATTCATAATAATGGAATTTTTTAGGTGTGAATATCTTCTAAACAAAGCGTTAGCGGACAAACCTCCATAGGGTTTTGAGGCCCTTAGTTCGAATTTTCAGTTTGGCTAGTTAATCATGAAACAACCTGATTATATTTTGTAATCTAATTGATTTGTGAAATTGACCGTAAATTCTTCTTTTGAGGGCTATTATTTTTTTGGATTGTAATCGGCAAAATTAATATTTGCCTCCATCTGAAGAAAAACTTTCCACCATTCCAAATTTAAAATATAAAAAATGTTGGCACAAATATAAATAACTCTTAACTTATTTGGTGTCTCCTTTACTGCACCCCCCAACTATCTCCATTCTCCATTATAAAAAAATATATTTAATTTTTTTTACTTCGTACAAGTATTGTTATGAGAGAATTACCTTACCTATTTTCATGCTAGATAGGTATTAAATTTTTAATCTGCTAGTGAGAGGGTTTTTGAACGATTTTTTAGCAAACTAAACGACCGATTTTCAAATGTTAAGTCCCAAGTTACCGTGAATGTTTAGAAAGAATGTGGCTTCTTCATACTGAAAATAAATGTCTCAAGTTGTCATTGTTTTTACCATATTATTTGTAGGTGAATGAAAATTATTTAGTAATATGCAAAGTTATGACTTACAAGAATAAATTACAACGTTATAATAAGATGTAATTTAATGTAAAATAAAAACTCCTTTGATAACTTTGAGATAATTTTGAGATTTTGTTTAGAAATTGCAAGAAGAATAGCCATTTAATATTTAAAACATTGGTGACTTCTTAGTGATTCTGAAGCTCATGGATCAATATATATTTATTCAAGTTAGAGAGGAAAATAGTTGACTGGATGATATAATGAAGAATGGAGATAGTTGGGGGGAGGGGGGTGCAGTCAAGAAAACACCAAATAAGTTTAAAGTTTAATTTTAATTCGACCTTTATTTTTATAAAATAATATTTTATACGTTTTTATTTCACAATCCCGAGGTTACGATGCCTAGCAAAGTATAGCCTCATTAGTAAAGTATGATAAAAATATATTCATAAATGAGACATTATTTTTTTTCAATGTTATGTTTAATATATGTAATAAGTATTTCTGAAATGCTCTAAATACGTAACAGTATATTTCATATTTAGAGCTTTACCTAGCAAATCGTGTAGACCATACCTTATTTTTTATAATTAAACTTAATTTGTGGTTTACACTTGATGTTTTATTTTTCAGACAATTCTGTCATGTCCTTGTCGTATAAATGCCCAGATTACAGACGACTTGAACCTGCGGCGTCATTTAAACCTGAAAGAAGGTATATAGAAATTAGTATTTTACTAGATTAAGAAGGCGGGAATTTTCATTCAATTTATTGTTGTGTAATATTGATTGTTAAATTATATTAATTCTTATATCAACACTGTTAATGTTACTACCGAAAGTAACAATATGTAGAAATGACGGCAAGTAAGACAAAAATAGCAAGATTTATTAAGGGATAATGAAGCCAAAATCTTGAGGGAAAAAAAGAAGTAGCTCTAGGTTTCATTTTCAAAACTTATTAAGGTTTATTTATTAGTCCGCAAAAAATAAATAAATATCAGTATGACTTCAAACTACCAATTTTTAAAAAATATTGAGGCAGAATCTTTGTTAAAAGTTCCTCCAATATAATTTATTTTCTTGAACTCTAAGCTAAATTCATATTCAACTCAATGGTGGAAGCACAGGGATGGACATTTCAATTCCTATCTAATCACATAGAAAATACTGATAATAACTTACAATACTAGCACTAATAGTGATACAAAGTGATGTTGAGTACGTAGGTATAGTAGAAGTGGGATTCTCCTTCGTTTTTTCTGAAAACGATAATTGTAGATGAACCAATGAAATTAATGTATTAGCATGCTTAAGCCTAAAAAATCGATTTTAAATAAATGAATAATAAGAAAGTATTGGAAGATATCACATATAGATCTTTATCAGCGAAATGGTCGTTTAACCATTTTAAAAAAAAAATATTTCCTTAAAATTATTAACTTATATAAGGTAATATCGTTACAGATTTAATTATATAATTGCCATTTTTGAATTAACTTATATAAAAAATCTTACTTGAAATAGTCGTTATGCCGCTGGACTCATATAAACCTTTCTTTTTTTTAATGTGTTTATTGAAATTTACTACTGTATATTGAATACATCAAGTAAATATAATGAAAGATAAATTATGTCCCGAGATAAAGGCAAGTAGAGAAACTACCCAGTGGTAGTACTCAAATAAAAAGTTCAACTTAGAAGGTCACGAGGCCATCTTCTTTTCAGACGCCTCGGAAGATTCGAAGTGGTTATTCGGATATTCGGAATATTCATCGGAAGAAGGAATCGAAGTGGTTGCGAGGTTTAAAACTAGTGGGTTCGAGTGGAAATGAAGTTTGTCACAAAAATATTGATATCGGATTCGGGCCAAATCAGCAACAAACGGGACATTGATGTCATTATGGATTACTTTGTTGGTAACAAAGTAAGGAGCATTCAGGATTTTACGAAAGATTTTGGATTGTAAGGGTGGGAATACGAGAGGAATTCGATGGCTTAGTGGAGCCCCAAAGCTCTACTCCGTAGGTCCAGATGGGTGCAATGACTGTAATGTATATGAGTCTTTTGTAATTAATTTGGAGATTAGAGCGGTTTTCTCGTAAATGTTGAAGTAGCCTGAAACGGCGAGCTGTTTCTTTTCGTTTCAATCTAGGGTGGGGATTCCAAGTTAAGCGTTTGTCAAGGTGTAGTCCTAAGTAACGGACCTGTTCTACAGGAATGAGTGGGGTGTTATTAAACGATACAGGAGGACAGAAAGTCGTTGGTTTATGAAGGAGGGTAAAGGTGATTTGATGAGATTAGTGGGAATTTATTTGAATCCTCCAGTTTTGGCACCAATTTTCAAGTTCAGCGATATGGGATTGGAGGCTTTGGGTTGGATTGGTGTTGACTGATAATACACATGTATCATCAGCATACGTGGAAATGATAGTATTAGGATGAGGTGGGATGTCAGCTGTATAAACTGTATAAAGGATTAGGCCAAGGATACTAACTTGAGGAACACCAGCATATTGGGAAAAGACGGATGAATAGACATTATTATGGTTTACATGGAAACTTCTATTTGTGAGATGGGATTGAAAGATGAGAAAGTATGTAGGGGGTAGGAATTTCCGGAGTTTGTAGACCAATCCCGGATGCCAGACTCGGTCAAAAGCCTGTTCCACTTCAAGAAAGACTCCCGAACAAGATGATCCTTAAATATTCTTTTAGGCTTCCACGACCACTATTATTACAAAAGACTTTGTTTATTTCTTTTGGTCTAGACCGTGTAGATAAATTTCTCGCCATAAGTATAAGTATAATGAGCAATAACTAAGGCCTTTCGAGCCTCTGCCGAAACAAGAGACACCATGGGCCAAGCCACAGCCCTACATCAGGTCCGGGGAACCTTTGGATGACAACACAGTCTACAACGGAAGGATTTAAATTGAGCTCATTCTCATCTCAGCCCTGAGGAAGTCATCAGCATGGTTGACGAAACGTTGGCGAGAAATTTATGTACACGGTCTAAACCAGAAGAAATAAACAAAGTCTTTTGTAAGATGATCCTTGTTCTAATGCAGAGGAGACTACATCCACCACACGATGACATTGCTGAATAGTGGAGTGGGATTCTCGGAATCCAAACTGCTGATCTGGTATTATGTGATTTGCATCAAGGATGGGGTAGAATCGTTTAAAATGAGTTTTTCTAGTATTTTACCCATGCAAGGTAAAAGAGAGATAGGATGGTAAGAGGATGGGTATTCTGTTTTTGTTTTTTTTAGTTTTGGGTGCCAATTTTACAATGGATGATTTTCAGAGTTCAGAATTGAAACCTTAGATTAAAAAGAAATTAAATTTTAGTGAATTCATTCGTTTTCACCCTCGAAATCGACGAGTGCTTTTAAAAATTATCTCTGCATAGTTGTAAAAGTAAATAGAAAAATAACCAAAGTTATTGAGTTAATTTAATTACCTACCTCCTTCATATGCCAATATAATAAAACCTAATATTTATATTTTCTTCTTCAAATTAATAGATATTTTTATGACACGACTACATTTTTTCTTCTTTCTATTTATTAATTTTTAGATTCGTACCTCCTAAAAGTCCATTCGAAAGCGACACCGTTCACAAACTATCGTTCATGCCTTTCGAGCCTCTGCCGAAACAAGAGACACCATGGGCCAAGCCACAGCCCTACATCAGGTCCGGGAAACCTTTGGATGCCAACACAGTCTACAACGGAAGGTATTGAGATTAATATAAATTAATTGAATTAAACAATTAAAATTAAAATCATATATCACGCTGAAGGAAAATTTATTTACATTAAAAATATTGGTAAATCAACAATTACTTACTCATATAATGTTTCTCAGTCCAACACCTAGCTGGGTGCTGGTTTAAGTCAAGTTGTTTGCAGAAAAAGTATACCCATTCATTCAGTTAGAGGGTACAATCTTTTTACCCAAATATATATCATACTTGGAAAATAATATAATTTTTTTTTATCCACCAATTATGATTGGTACAACAGTAAAATAAAGCCTGTTACACATGCATGTTCTGTAATTACAATATTATTACTTTGGGTATGCCTTATCACTTGTGCTAATTGAATTTAGGTAACTGGTCTTATTATTGATACTACTATTTTTGTTGATAAACCGAAAAACAGTATCTGGATATCATTCGTTTCTATATCTTGGTTCAATATCAATATATCGGTTGAGAGCAACCATTTATTCAAATCGAGATGATAGTGTGAATATTGAATGTTGTAGAAACACGTTTCTAAAATAAAAAGAGAGTTCGAAAGCATCAATTCAACCAAAAATACCTCCATGAAGCTTCTTTTCAGACGTATAAATGTTCAAGTAAAATGAAGCCCCTAAATTTTAGCTGACGAAATGTAAATATATGCATTACAGCAATCTGTAAATGTTAGCATCCCGTTCAAAAACGCCATATAATTAATTTAGATAAATAATAAGTTAATTTCTTGAATTTTTCATTACATTTTTTTGGAAACAATTTTATTTTTTTTAGCTATATCGCTCCAGGAAGGATGGTAGAAGATCCCTACGGACATTGCACTGGTAATTGAATGAGATTTTATCGATTCCTGAAATTATGTCTTTCTTTATTTAACAAAAACTGTATTTTGTTTTAATTTTTTTGTCGCCAGGTTGCTATTGCGTGTACCCCACCGAATGTTACGAAAGTACTGGAGAAAGGCCATCGGTAGATATATGCCCAGCCGGATATAACCCCAACACAGACGCACCCAGGCCTCCACCGTTAGTATCTGTTATTCATATTTTTTTACATCAACTTTTTTTTGTATATATATCCGACAAGCACGTAAAAACGGAAAATTGTACGAGTGTTTTGAGAAGTTGCGAGCTCCAAAGAAAATAATACGGCTGATTAAAATGACTCTACCAAATACACGCTTTAGAGTAATGATAGATGGGAGATCCTCCCTTCTGTCTGTACGGTATACAGAAAATATTCTGCAGCAAAAGGATGTCTAGAAGGGCAAAGTGGTCTCATATATAACACAATTGTGAGACCAATTGTGATTTATGGATGTGAGACCCGGTTACTGATAAAAGGATCCTTAAAGTATGGGAAAGAAAAGTCCTACGTAAAATTTTTGGAGATATTAGCCACAGACAAGTGGAGAATCAGATCCAATACAGAGTTAAGGGACCTACATGATGACTCCAATATTGTGAAAGTCATCCAGCTCAAAACGTAAGCTGACTAAAAGAAAGTTTTGGAAGGCAGTTGTGGCGTTCTTTAGAACAGTCCACATATAAGAAGAAAAAACGGTATTGTTTAGGTAGTTCCTATTTTTTCTTGTCGTTAATCCTTCATTTAGAAAATAAAAAATTGGGAACACTTCTACCTAATTTCGTGTACATACTGAATATTAGTAAAATATACTGTTGGATCAGAGGTGAAATCCAATTCTTAAAATATGAAAATGATTTCCGTAACTCTAGCATTGCTTCACCACAAAAATGAGATTCATCAGTGAATAAATTTCTCCTAATCCATTGAATTTTATACTTGCTGTCATTTTTTAATTAAATTTTATACGCTTTGTCCTATCTTACATTTTTTTTCTCTCTCTTTATATTTTTATCAACACCTCTCAAATTCCAAAACAATGACACTCAGCAGATTGGCTGACACTAAAAACATGATACAATGACACGAAAGACATGAAGAAGAACAGTACCCAGCGGTAGCTCTTCCTTGGCCTGATTCAATTTCCTATGGTAACAAATCCCTCATCTACGCTCTTTTTAATCTCCTCCTAGTGTTCTCTGGCATGAGAGAAGTGGTCATTCGTTATATTAACGGGTTTGGATGTCCGTGTAGTTTTTCTTGAAAGCGTTTGTAGTATGTTTTCGTCAACCGTTGGTATTTTTAAGTCAGTATACAGAGTTTTGTCATTGACGTACCATGGTGCTTTCGTGATAAGTCTAAGTACTTTTGATTGAAAAGTCTGCAGTCGTTTTCTGTGAGTCTGTTTAGCGATACCGTAAATTTGTAATGCACATGTCCAAACTGGTTTTAATAGGTAAGTGCCTCTAATTTGGAGTTTTTCCTGAATAGCCAGTACATTAAATTGAGTTCATGGTTCAGTGATTCGCTTTTCATCTTAACGTGAGGACCCCATGTCATTCTCCTATCAAATGCTAGAACAAGGTATTGTACTTTATCTGTCTGTGGGATGGGTGAGTTGTTAAGGTAAATGGGAGGGAATGTTCCGCGTCTAAGGGTAAAAGTGATGTGTTGTGACTTTTCGTGGTTCAGTCTTATTTTCCATCGTTGGCACCGCTCATTAAACTTTTGTAAGTTATGTTTGACTTCTGCTATAGTGCTGCCGATATGTAGTCAGTTACTCTGTGTAATTGTTGAGTTGTCGAGTGTGATTTTCGAAAATCGCATTGATGAGAGGGATTATATTTTCGTACGTTAATAACTTTATTAATCGGGGCTAAAGTAATTTTTCAAAGATTTTAGAACAAATGGACAGTAAGCTAATAGGTCTGTAAGAGGAAGGGTTGCTAATATCTCTATCTTGTTTTTTAATCATGGTTACAACGAGTATTTCCACTGTATAGGAAATTTCGTAGATCTAAGTATTGAGTTGTAGAAAGTTGTAGAAGAAACACTAGAGCTTTCCTAGGCATTAGCTGGAGCACCTCAGCATTTATTAAGTCATAGCCCGGGGCTTTTCTTTTTGGTAAGTGCCTAATTATTTCTGCTACTTCTGAGAGAGTGAATGAAGGCGGTGGCAGTGTTAGTTGTGATGGAATGTCAAGTGTGTTATTTATAAGGATTTCGTGTTCTGTGTTTATGAAGTCAGTAAGTTGGTTATGTAAGCTTGTACCTGGGGGGGGGGGGGGATACACAGCACAACGTTATGTTTTTCCGTTTAGTATGTCATGTGATGCCAGTTGACACAGTAAGTGTGGTGTGATAGGTAAGTGAATAGGATTGTGTTTTAATGACGATTTGTTGATAATGGCGGTGGATCTTACATATAATCCACCTTTTAAAAAACATTGCTTATTGCCTTCGTATTGCAGAATTATATCTGTTGATAACATGTCACCCCAGTAGTGAAACAGGATATTTTGATGAGAGCCGAGAATGAATGAATGCATGAAATCCCAAGCCATGCAATATTTCGGTCGGTCGGCGACTTTTTAAGCAAATTGAAACCCCCACAAATGTTTTTATTTATTAATTTAATGTCACTTTATGCTGCTTTGGCTAGTCGGACGATGCTACAGTGGGAATCCTAAATTTTCTCTGCCCCGGCCCAGAACTATTCGCGAATATGTGCTATGCAACTTTGCAGATACGATTTCGATAAAGCACAAATTTAAACGCAGGAAATGTTCATGGCTAATTTCTTAAGACTTATTAGGTTGCAGTTTTTATTTAATGAAGGAATCTATTGTATACACCAATGCATCTCGACCTCAATATATGAAAAAGATAGGTAGTACGTATCGTTTTCCTTAATTGGGATAAGTAAGAATATTGATCCCAAATAATTTTAAAAATAGAGGACATTAGGCGAATTCGATGTTCCGAAAACAGTTTTTTTTAATTTTAACTGTTGTACATTGTAACTGAAAAATAATTAAAAATTATTATTATATTGTGTTATAATTCATCCGTTTTCCATACCGGGCAGAGTATACGAAACAATTATCAAGGAGTTCTTTCTTCTAACAGATATTTCCTCATTCATTCACTTATACTTCTTCATTCACTTTCAATCAAATTCCAACAATAGGTGAACCTATATGGTATTAAAGTTCTAAACAAATGTTTTAAAACATTATTATTACTGTCTTCTATTGATTATAGTAATCATTTATGAAATACCTCTACTGTATTTACTTACAAACAATGCTGTCTTTATTTCAGGGCCACTGAAGAAAGTCACCCGCAATGAGACAATTCGTCAATCAAGAAAACCAATTTCTAATCATGAAGGTCAAGATGAAATTATTAAAGGCAACACTAATTTAATAAATGAATATTCTATGTGAGCTCATCAATCATTAATAGTGCATTTCACAGTTACAAACGTGTTTTTTACGTTATTTCACAACTCTCCTGGCCATTTCCTTCTTTTCATCATGTCTGTTCCTCAGGTTCATCTCTCTGGATCATTGGCCTCAGTTTGTCTGTCAAACATTAGCTTTTCTTATATTCACCTACTTCTTTTTGATTGCTTTTGGTATCAAAGCATTCCTATTATCTTCGTGTTTATGTTATTATTCCACCCCCATCAATTATTACTTTTATAGTATTTTCTCACTTCAAAAAAGTCTGCTATTCTTTTTTTCTGCTATAATTTTCCTGTTTTTTTTAACCTAAGGTGGAGCTTTTTATAGGAGAAAAATAAAGAAGAAGGCGTCATATTCAAGAATTGAACTACTTTTATATGCCATTTTTTTCCTTTCTAACGCACGAGCTGAGAATGTAGGTTATTATACACTGCAGGTGATTCCTCATCCAACAAGGGAGCAGAATCACACTATTGTTAAATTCAGTTTCAATTTTTTTATTTCACTATCATGGGCGGTATTTTTAATGACCTCCTTGATTCATACTCCATGGGAGTTTAATGCATTATGAGGCTAGGGCACGTAATTAGGATGGACGAATATGGATGATGAGCGATCAACCTAAGCAAACCTTCCTGACCTCTCCAAAGGAAGGAAGAATTCAAATTTTTTAAAGCATCAATGAGGACCACCAGAACTTGGTGAAATAAATATAAATAAAACGGATTCAACATCAAAAAGAAATATTCTGTGTCTTTTGGGCTGGGAAGAGGATTAGCCATTTACACATATTAAAAGCATCTTAAATATATTCCTTGTTGTCCCTTATTCTTAGCTACATATAATATATACTACATAGTACATTAGCCTCTCAATTCACTTTTATACCTCTGTTAGAAACCTTAGATTAATTTTTGACCAGCAATTTTCTGGAATAACATTTCACAAATCATCAGCAAAATCTAATTTGATCTATATTTCTAATTTCAATATTTTTATTAAGCCTACACGCTAGTGTTTTCACTTTAAAATTTAATTATCATATGCATTCAATAAGACAACCAAATTAATTGAAAGTGCTCATTTTTAGTTACCATTTTCAAAATCATTAATATCGTCTGAGTAATAATCGAATTCTTAATAGAGGAAAAATTACGAGAATTGTGAAATAATTAAATCTTTTAAGTAAAATCCTGGCTGCCGTTATGCTATACTTGCTTATATAACTTTACTTCGATATCAAAGAATTGCTTGTGATATATTAATGAAATAATAATATCAATATAAATTTTATTTAATCACATCCAACAACACTGATATTTGGAGGAGAGCGTAAGGAGGACTTTGAAAAAAAACCTGATTTTAAAAATTTTAATATCGGTCGTGTAATAGCGAATTTTGCAGATAGAATTAAACTCACAGTTTTATGATTTTACAACAGTACACCTCAGCAATTGAGATGATGTAACGATGAAACTATATTAAAAAATATATATATATATATATATATATATATATATATATATATATATATATATATATATAAAAATGAACCGTAATTGGTTTTCACTATTGAGGAAATGACAAGATACATTTTACTCCCATAAAAAAAATAATCAATCCTATTGTTAACATCTAAGTATCAAGTATATGATTTTCGACTAGAAAAAAGAAAAAGTAAAAAAAGAAAAAAGTCAAAAGAACAGTAGAAATTTGCTTGCCTCTTAGAATCATAATCGATTTAAACATTGGTATTTTCGGTTGGAGCTGATGTTCATCAAAGAACGGCAAAGCTTAAAGCATTTATCCCCTAACCTTTTGCCATGCCTGGACCCTACAGGAGGAAGAAAACACATTACGGTGACACCCATCTTCAAAGACGATGGAGAACTAGGAATAGAAAAAGAGATCTTGACCAAGTAAGTTAGTCAATTAAGCATATTATTGAGATTAAAACAATTTTGATGATGTCATTATGGTGATTTAACTCGTAAGTCACGTTTCTATTCCCTAGTTTAATCTTTAATTTAGCTTGAATTTATTGCAATTCTATTTATTTTATCCCAACATTTTTATGATGAAAGCCTTTGGATAGCTTACTTTTTATATTATCACAAATTATCAATGAAAACATGTTATTTTTTTTGTAGTTTTATACAGTTATTAAAAAAATTATAAATTTTATTTTTAAAGATCCATTTTCATCATATTCATTATGTGGCCTCAAATTGTTCTTTTTTTTTTTTAGGTGTAAACTTATTTATAATTCTGTACTGTAAGTTCAGGCACACGGTTTGTTGCATAGATTTTGTTTGTTTATTGATTTTTTCTATAGATGTTTTTTTTTAAATGTATTTCAGTTATTATTTGCCAGGTTGTTGCTTCGATTTGAGTCACAAGTTTTAACTTTTCATACATTTCGCTTTTAATATGTTCCAAAAATGCAACTTATCATGAACTTTAGTACAGAAAAGTGAATTAAATTACTGGAAATGAGTATACTTTGGTAATTATTATAATGAACATTTCAACAAACATACATATATTATCTATACTTCAAAATGTTACTTTAAACTTTTATTTCTTGATTAAATGATTACCGAAATCTAATATTTACCCATAATTACATTATCTTTTCCATATTAAAGATCACGATAACTTGTAGATTAGGAAATTATTAAAAATTAAACGAATAAACTGTTAACACTTGTAACTCGACTCGAAGCGACAACCGGCGGAATAGATACCTTTATTGCTGTTTAATTTTTCTGCAAAATATATCACTTTCTCTGCTGTAATTATGGGTTGCGTTACACTGTATCTGTTCAAGATGTGGCATTTGTGCGATCTAGCAGAATTTGTGGTAAATACATGCATTGTATTCAAGTCTTCTTTAGAATTTTGAATATTATTTCTGCATTCACTTGACATTCCGCCTGGTGTAAACATTTGGTCATTTGGAGAAGCTGTTCTTAAAGACTGACCTTGGCTGTAAAGTACTCTTTGAGGGTTTGTATATCTACGGAGCGAGCATAGATAGATTGTTATGACATAATGAAAGTAATAATAATCAAAATTAAAGAAAAGCCTTGTCCTCAACTGAAAAGCTCCTTTTGAAATTTACTTTTCTCTTGTGCCAGTTGTCCAAAGTCCAGTCTCCAAAGTCCAAACCAGTCTCTTGTCACAGTAACCTAAAGTCGACACCAACAATAATTTTAAATGTCTGATTACAGTTATAGTTTTAGTAATTACAATTATTATAAAATACAATTTATAAAAAAATGTGCTTCAGTTCAAAGCTGTTAGTTACCAGGAATACATCTGAATATCACCAGTACACCGATAATGCAACTGTATTCAGGAATTGGACATTGTTTACTATTGGACCTTCTAAAAAAGGCTAAGCTATTAGAATGCTAAACTAAAAATACACACATATATATAAATTATACAATATTAATATCACAAATTATTTAAATATGCCATGTAATATAAACACTTTTTAAGATTTTTGCATTTATTAATGACTAAATCAGAAGTTTGGAAAAATGGATGATCAGCCCCATTTGTTTCTCCAAACCTTTAAATGTACTGTGTCCTGTTCTTTTGTTTATAGCCTTATGTGCCATTAAAAAGCTCCCAATAGTTCTAAAAAAACATCAGTACTACAGCTGAGGAGGACTTGATTCAGGGTCTCCACATTTAATATGAATATTGGAGTTATTGACATTATTGTAATTTTAAATATACTAAAAGGTTTATAATTATATAGATATGAAGATATATTTTTTTCAAATAATATAAAATAACATCTAATATGAAATTACAATTCCAGATTGATGGTGATCTGAAAGAGGAAAATGCAGAAAAGTTGCTAAATCAAGAGGTTGATGTTGACAAACCTGGTGATGCTCAGTTTTATTGCCTGCATTGTGCGTAAGTATCTGAAATATAATATGTTTTATAGAAATTTATCAGTTAAACACCTTATTATTAATTATTTCATTTTCATTTTTTTATTTTTAGCCGATACTTTATCGATGATAATGCTATGAATGCTCATTTCAAAACTAAGGTACACAAGAGAAGACTTAAGGCCCTTGAATTAGAACCGTACTCAATAGAGGATTCGGAACGAGCTGCTGGGCACGGGAGTTACATCCCTCCCAAAAAAAGGAAACTCCAAACACAAACACCCATTACTGAGAAGGATGTTATTAAAGAGATGGATATTGCTATGAATTAAAATGTATAAAAATATTAATATTGTTTTTGCTATTAACTGCTTTAACCAGCATTCCAGAGTTTTCAAAAATATTGCTCGTAAATATTCTGCTGTACCGAAGCATGATGCTATTAAAAACAACATTTATTCTATACTAAATCCTTATATTGATTTCGAAGACCGGCTCAATGGCAAAGCATTGCACCATAGCATAAAGGAAAGAAATTTAAGTATTGATATAGACAATGTTATCAATTTGTGGAATCAATATAAACAAATCGAAGAAACAAAGTCAAAACTTGAAAAGTCTCGGGAAGAAATAGTTGAACAAATAAAAATGTTTGATGACCCTTCAAAACACAAGTCGGAAATTGAAGGATTAAAAATAAAAGGAAAAGTAATAAGGAAAGATCTTAAAAATACTTCTCTAATATTTTCAGACTTGGAACAAAGATTGTTACCTCAAATATTAAGGCTTCCAAATGATTTGGAAGATGATGTTTATCCAGAGGATAATGAATCCTATTTAAAACCAAATCCTAAGAGTGACCATCATTTAGAAATTGCTAATAAACTGGATTTACTTACTTACCTTTCTCCTATTGCATATTTTTTGAAAAATGATGCTGCAGAATTTGAACTGTCATTAGCTTCTAGCTTTTTCAATTTTTTCTTAAATCAAGGTTTCATTCCTTTTTCCAATCCTGATTTTTCAAGAAGCAATGTCATTGAAGGATGTTCAATGAACCCTGATCTGATTTTTACTCTTCAGCACAATACCAACATTCCGGATCAGTTTTATTTAAATGGAACTGCTTCCTTGTTACCTTTTTGTAGCTTTCATTCGAGGCATGTCTCTAAAGACGTACCTGTGAGGTATGTTTCTCAGGGTAGGCATTATGCACCAATACATACTAAGCAACATGATGGTCTTTATACTGTTTGTCAGACTAATGCAGTTCAGATATTTATTGGATCTTCAGACTCTTCCAAAGTTGATGAATTCAATAAAGTAGTGAAATTATTAACAGAAATTTATAAACAGTTGGATTTACCTTTTCGTATTTTAAAAATCCATCCTTCTCAATTAGAGCTTGCAGAAGCACTAAAACTTAGTTTCCAGGTCCATTCCCCTTTCAGAAATGAATATGTTGAAGTTGGGAATTTGTCATTTTATGGGGAATACACTAGTAAAAAACTTAGAATTTATTATTCAGACAACGAAAATAAGAAGTTCATGTCTTTGATTTCCGGAACTATTTTAAAAGTTACTCCGCTTTTGGGTGCCTTCTTGGAGAATAAAGGAGACTGTAAAATACCTGAAGGTATTTTAGCATACTCTTAATAATGGCTAAACAGAACATGAATTAGTATTTTAGTTAGTATCCATCAGTTGTTCAATGTTTTGAAGATATACAATACTTAGTTTGATTTATGAATCTTTTAACAATTTTTTTTTCCTTTGTAGGATTAAAAACCTAATCATTCTCATTACAAACAATTTTATTTATGAATTTTTTTACTATTGTTAAAACAAATACTTGCTCTTTATAGGATTAAAAATCCTTATAGTTCTTGATGCAAACAATATTATTTTTAAATGTATGAGAAAAATATATGTGTATATATATGAAGAAATACTTCTTTCAGATACTTTTTCCTTTCCATGAATGAAGGTTCAGATTCATTCCTCCTAGCCCTGATGAGGGCAAGAGAATGTTTCATAAATCCTTTAAGGATCAACCAATAGTATAGTGATTTGGTCAATGAATCAATACCACATATCTAAGAGAAATATGTTAAAAAGTGAACCATTTCATTTATAATCATTCTTACCTTTCACTTATTAGTATTAGGATTATCTTGAAGCACTAATATCATAAATTTACTTTTTAAACCTTTTCATACTATACTTGAACTTCAGGAATCGTAAGTGATAAAACAGTTCTAAAAAGTATATTTGTAGCTTTGAGCGCTGTTGTTTCTCATTTACCTACAAGTACATGGTTGTATTGATTTAAATAAAAAGAAAAGGAAATGGAATAAAATAATAATTCAATATACCTGTTTTAAAAATTCTTTTTATTTTAATATGTTCAATCAAATCCAAACAGGTTATACAATCAAACTCCATACCATGGAGCTTTAATAGGCAAACATAATACCGTAAGTGCTAGTTCTTAATCTAACCATAGTGAATAACTTTATAATTATTTATACCCAAAATAATTAAAGGCAATTTTTTTTTTTTATACAATGTCATTGAGGTGTTAATAATAATGCTTGCGTGTTAATTTGAAAGCTTCATTTCAATATTTCATAGTTGTAATTTGATTAGTTTAAAACAAACTTCGAAGTAGAAATAAACTTAAATAAATGTATCTAACTAATACAATATATTATATTCTCAATGCATCAATCCAAAAATATTATTTATTTTAATAAAAATCAAATGATATTCTTATCTATATAGAGACTTGATTTGAAAATGACAATTTCGATGTATGGCCATTAGAAAGGCTTGGTCAGAAATTATATATTTTGTCCTGAAATATTTATGGATTGAAATATATAAAATTCTATCAGTAAATTGAAAGTGCACATAAAAAATAATTTTAAACCCTATTTAAAAATAAAATATTTTAAATATATCAATTCAGTAGTTACAAGTAGATTATATGCTCATCATATAAAGCCAGTTTTAAAAATACTAAAAGCAATTTTTTTTTTTAGATAAACATCCTAAATTGAGAAACACCTACACCTTATGTGTTAAAAACAAATGTTGAAAAAAGGATAAACTGTAATACGGGTATTTTAAAAACAATCTATTTCAAAATATTTTTTCGTGATATACTGAAATGAAAACCACTGAACTAAGCTGATGCTCAGTACAAAGAGCTTAGAAATTCTGGTGCCTTAATTTCTCTTGGTTTTCATGCTGATAAAACTTATTGATTATAATATCCTTAATTATTTCAAATTGAAAATGCAATGCACGATATTTTCTACATACATAATTAGCATATCGCCGCTGCCAAACAATACTGCCTATCTACAACTTTGGGTGAAAATGAGTTAGTAGCGATAACACATTCTACAGGTTGAATTAAACAATATTAAAAAATGTTTTCAAGGTTAAACGCAAGGCAGTGCTGTAATTAGCAATTGAAAGATAACCGATATACATAAGATAATATAACAAATGGCACTTTTTTTTCTCTCTCCTCTAAAATCGCGTAAAGTGTAGCAAGGCGGTATTGTTTTGACAGTGACGATATGTTTGTTCCAATTCCAGTATCTATTCATTTCATATAAAATAAAGTCAACAATCATACCCATTATACTATTAAAATAAAATTAATTGTATGTGTCCAAAAATATAATCAATAATAAGTTATTACTGACAAATATCAAGAAATCATAACTCCCGCTTTATTACAGAATCATGTTTTACTCCTTTAAGGTATCATCATTGGTCATGTATGTGGGAGTGTTTGGCAAAGTTAAAAATTAATGATTTGATTAGTAGTAGAGCGCTGAGTTGCCATGCAGAAGGTTCTGGACTCAAATTCCGCTCGCTGGCAGACTTTTAGTTATCCATCTGTTAGTGGCGGGAGATGGATGCTATGAGATCTAGGACCCTCCTGGGGCTCACCCAGGCTCAATAAAGTGACCCAAAATGAGGAGGCAGTTGAGTGGGATCTGGGACAAAACAACTCCCTGCACGACCGTTGTCTAAGAAACAGTACAGTCTCTACCACGTACTGAACCCCAGACCCTTCATGGATTGTAGTGGTACATGTCAGGTTATTAGAAGATTACATCAAGCTGATTAGCTTAAATCTTATAATTAACTCTAAAAATTTGACAATTAACTAGAAAGAGAACCTTAAACATTGATAAATGAAATAATACAAGCCTCAAAATCAAATCGATTATATTTTGATAAAGGTAAGCTAGCTTAATAACGTATGTGGCATTAGGACTTATGTTAAATGCCATAAGGACTCAACAGGACCAGAAATGGGCCAAGTCATTAAATGTAATCATAAATAAAAAAAATCTTTTTGCCAATCTTGAGGAACATAACATCCCTTCAGTAAAAATAAATTTTGATTTCAAAATTGAGGATGTCTTATGGTTTTGGCGGAAGTTTAAAGGTAGACTCAGTGACATATAATATATTGTGTACATTTACCACTAATACCTATGCCCAATTATTTATTGTTTCTTTCTCTCTCTCTCTTAACTCGTCAATATTCATGGCCATTCTGACCTGACTAAACTCCTCAAGAATTATTCACAGCTACATTAGTCAAGGTGAACAGTAGGATAATAATAGAGGAAAACAAATCATACATTTTTTAATTACTTTTGTTTTGATTGGGAGGATCATTAATAAATTAAAAATTTATAAGTATATAATATATTATAATAAATATTAAATTTATGATTTATTAAAAAATTAAAATTAATTTAAGAGCCTGTAAAATATCTTTATAATAACAAATCTTACTAACTAAATAGTAAATTAGAAGCAAAAGTTTCTAGAGAATAAAAGTAAAACTGTTAAGATTGTCTTATATATTCTAAAAGCATATATTAAAATTTTCTTCAATCAAAGACATAATTTATTATTCAGGCACTTAATTCATATTTTATTATAAATAGGGTGAAATATTACTATCAAGTTTTTTTAAGATTAAATATCACATAAACACACCCACATTTCCTTATATGTATATGTATATATATATATACAGTAAAACCTCTATTAACCGTCACTCTCTGTTAACCGTCACCTCAGTTTGAGAGAAAAAAAAGACGTAAATATATATATTGTTCGGTTGCTAAAGTCATAGACGCCGGCTAAGAATCAATCGTGTACTTGTTTTCTTAAAAGTACGTATAATAATGTTGGAAAAAAAGACAAAGGAAGAGTTTAGATCTCGCTACTAAGTTCGAAATTGTAAAACGTTTACAAAAAGGTGAAAGTGCTTCAATCATAGCAAAAATCTATGTTATTCCTCGACAACAGTTAATGAAATAAATAAAACGTACGGAGGACCCCTAGAGTATGTCCCTTCTATATAATCATTTAACGATAAATAAGATGGGGCATACCACGTTTGTGCACAAGGAAAGAGCTAAACTCCACCTTTAAATTGATATTAATTTCTCAAGAGAGAAAAATTGGGCATACAATGATTGTGCTTCTAGCCAATGATGTACATAATTATTATTTTAAAAAAACAGTTTTACTACCTATGTATACCTTATTAGTACATAAATAAATTACGAGTACATATATAATGTCGAATGATTGAAATATATTGATCAATTTATGTGTATATATATATATATATGAGACATATGACTCACATATATATATATATATATATATATATATATATATATGAGACATATGACTCGCTCCCATATCCGTCTTTTTCCCAAATCTGTCACCATCTCCGTCCCATACCCTGACGGAAAATCAAGGTTCTACTATATATATATATACATACACACACATACACATATATAAACATACATATGCATACACATACACAAATAATAGTTAAACCAGATCTGACAATAGCTCTTCATTAGTGAAATTTTATCAAATCATCATGACTCAATATATTATTTTGGGCAACAAAAATTTTTAACCATAAATGACAACAAACATAATTTTATCGAATAAAATTTATTTATTGATCACACAGCCTAAGAGTAAATATTTTCAGCTGGGTTTAATTTAAAAATAACAAATATATTTACATTATAAAAGGCTCAAATTTAAAACCCTGAGCAAACAAACCTCATACCAGTAGACCACATTAATATAATCAAACAACTTACCATAAAAGATTTGGCCAGGTATAAATTAACAATAAAATAAATGTTACTTAAGATAGGAAAATAAATAATTGACTTACCAATTAAAAAAAATCATATCAATAGAAAAACTGATAAACCTAATTAAACATAAACTCTCCCTTTGGAATTCTAACAAGTGCAAAAACAGAATAAAAAATCCTCAGAATATTTTTTAAGCAACTGCGTTCAAATTTATAAATCAATACTTAAACGCATTCTTACAACATATACATTATAATTATATCAAGTCTAGCTATATACCACTTCCTTTAATCATAAAATGATAATGAATAGGAAATATTCCGGATTATTTTATATTCTATCTACTTTACATTTTCTGCAACAGCAAAAATAGAATGAATTGAGCCAATCAGTTTTTAAAATGATTCTGAGTCGGGTTTACAGACTGGAATTACCCCGACACCAACACCACCTTCGTGTGCACACATAGGAGCTACAAATGACCAGGAGTCAGTATTAGGATCGTATAGCTCCACGGTGTTAAGATTAGAAACTCCATCATATCCACCAATGGCCCATAATTTTCCCATGTTAGCCACTAAAGCTACACGACTACGCATTACATTCATGGGAGCAACAAATTTCCACCTGCAAACAAATATAAATTAAAACAAAAGTAATTGATCTGAATAGTGCGAAATTTATAATTTAACTAAATCCAGCAAAATTGGATATACAATTACAATTACAATTTAACCACATTTAGGGATAACCATATGCATTATGTTTTCTGATAATAAAATATTTTCATGTTCTATGAGTAGCAATAATAATGATTATTATTATTATAGTGAGAAAATAGAGCAAAACTTGTCACAATGATTATTCAATACAAGTAAAAATAATTTTTAGGTTAAGTGATGTGGAAAGGTATAATTCAATATCAAATTATTGTTCAATTTTACATAAACAATATTCAGATTATAAGTTACTTACACATTAATAATTGAATACACTATTAAAAAACATATTAATCACTAATACTAAATATAAAATACTATATGGATATCTGGATATATCTTTGTGTATTTTTGTTGAATAACTTAGAAGAAATATTGTTTATTGAAAAGAGAAACAGGTTCTTACTTATCAGTGGCTGGATCATACATTTCAACAGTTTGAAGGAATGTGGCACCATCATAACCTCCGCAAACATAGAGTTTGCCATTCAATGTTGCAACTCCTAGTCTACAACGTTTCGTAAGCATTGGGGTGACTGAAGTCCATAAACATGTATGGGGGTCATATCTTTCAACCTACAAAATTTACAAAAAATTATTTTGTTTTAATATCTATCTAATAGTTAATAATAAATAATACTACAAATTAGAAGAAATAATGTTTTGTAACTGATGATGGTAACTCTAAAGTTGCAGTACAATGGCTAACTGTATTCTTGAATTATACTGCTTTGGGAACAATTTATGAAAAAAAGTCTTTTAAATGTTATTTTTGTATAATTATAAGAGCAGAACATCAAAAGGTTGAAACTTTCAAATCACAACTAAATATTTTTAAAAATCATGGAGCATCTAAGATAAAAATTGAGAATTTTATTTTATTTTTTATTAATTGTTATAATTTTAAATATTTTTATTTTAAAGACAAAAGATATGTTCATAGGTATATTTTTATTCATATGTATAAAGATGCATACTTTTAGAAATTATTTCATTCTCTTCTAACCAGCATTAGATTTTTATTTATATTTGTAATAAAAGAGTATATTTTAAAAGTTTGTTAAACTACAAGAAACAAAAAATAATATTATAACACAAAATGTATATAAAAACAGGAAGTAAGCCTTGATCAAATTTGGACCATTATGCAAACAGGTTTATTCATTTTTAATTTACCAAAGGCTAGTTATGATATTTATTAGTCAACTTATACACCATGTAGGATTTTTGATTATTCAAACAATCAATGCTACCATTTCAATAAACACCAAAAACATTGAGTAGACTGTATGCTCATGCTTTGATCAATTTTGAACTAGACAAAAAATATGTGTTGATTTCTTATTAACCATTTAGTAATATTCAGTAGCTTATTTATCTTAGTGTAGGATTTTAAGGTTATTGAAAACACCAGTGCTGCCATTTCATATATAGATAAAAAGAATGTTGAATTATAAGTATAATAGAATTAGGTAGCAAGTTAAAAAAACAAACAATCTCTATACGTTTTTCTTCGTTCTCGACCTCACCCCTACTAAATTCTCAAACTTCCACCAAAACCTTGCCTGTCAGCCCCTTGTGAAAGGGGGCAGGGGCCTCCTGAACTCCTGCTTTGCCCTCATTCCTGGGGAAGAAGTTTAGTTCGGGGACCCAGGCAAATTGTAAATAGGGTTTGAATGTGTACATTTTTTTTTTTTATCTATATATTATTATCATTTTTGCATTTATTTCCTTTTATTACCGCATGTATATATTTTTCCACATGTATAAATTTTATTACATTCACTTATTTTATTTTGTTTGTATCATTTATGTTTTGTTATGCAATGGTTGTAGTGGCAGCTTGAAATGTTTTTAAATGAAGTTTTTAAAAAAACGTTTTTCTTATGCCTTTAATCATTCATATTTCATTACTTTATTGTAAAGTTGGTATGTATTTTTTTGTTATTAAAGAATTTCATAGGAGATGGATTAGAACCAGAATAGATCATTGTTCGATACATTAAGAGCTTGTGTTTTGGTAATGGTGATGCTAACTATGATCAGCTGTGACAAATGGAGTAAAAAAATCTACAGAATAGAATAGAATAGAAAATAAACTTTATTCTGGGACAAAGTCTCTTTAGAATAACAATAATGAACAAATAAAAAAAAAACATAAAATTCGTCTGGCCAGAAGGCTACATAATAACACAAATCATGAAATAATCAAGTGTTACAAAGAATTGTAAAAATAGAAATAGATAAGAAAATAAATAAATAAAATAAAAAGAACTTGACTGCTTTTTAACTAACTATTATTATAAGCTAATAATAGTTAGTTTTCGGTGTTAAAATGTGGTATAGAGGTCATAAGTTACCTCTATTTAAAGGAGAACAGATTGCAT
Organism: Arma custos; assembly: GCA_037127475.1. Lineage (NCBI taxonomy): Eukaryota > Metazoa > Arthropoda > Insecta > Hemiptera > Pentatomidae > Arma > Arma custos. The sequence continues at coordinate 45,826,540 of CM073759.1, read as the reverse complement.
TAGCCAGGTTGGACACTAGATTTAAGGGAATTGATAAGGAGACATTCTATCGATTGAAAGGTTAAAGAAGGGAGAGAGAGGACACAAGTCTTGTGTTCACAAAAGTTATGAGGTCTTATTTAATGGTTGGACTTCAACAGTTTTTCCAGAAAAAAGAATATCAACTTTTTCAAAGAAAAGTTATAAGGAATGTAGGATTTACTCTGGGGGATTTCAGAATGGTAGGACATCGTATGGCATGTAGAAGAAGAAGAAATTTTCTGGGTTGAAGCTATCTTGGTTAATGATGGCTTTATAAATAGGATGTGAAATGGCGATGAAGATTATCAGGAGCAATTGTGAGAGAAGTGGTGTTCATAAGCATTTTCTAATTGGATTTGGAATTTATCATTATTCTAAAATGTCTAAGGTAAAATCAATCTAATTAGGATATTGATCTAACAAAAATGTTTTTGTATTTTTTTTTTATTTTAACCAAATTGTTAATATCAAAACTCACTGAATCAAAAATGGACAACCCATCGTGGCCTCCAAGAGCATAAACAAATCCTTCAAAAGCAATGACTCCACCTGCACTACGATGTTTTTGCATACTTGTGATTACAGTCCATGCGTCAGTGTCAGGTTCATAGCACTCAACAGTATTTAAAGAAGATACACCATCATAACCGCCACAGACATACAAGCAATCATTTAGTGCTGCAGCACCAACCGCACTGAAATAAGTTTTAATAAAAGTTATTAAAATATATAATTACTTAATAGTTTTGTTAATTTCAATCAAATATAATAATACAATCTATTCCAATGATATTCATAATTCTCTGAAGTCTTAATTAACCTAACGATACGCAAACCTCCTAGACCAACAGAAATGGTTGTGCCTACCACTTGACTGTAGTAAACATATCTGCATTTTTAATCTTCATATCTATATTACATATAGGTTGTTTAAAAAGGAAGATTTGTTTATTGGTATAGTTGAGTTTAGAAAAAAAAATTATAAAAGATTACAATTAAAGTTTATTTTAAAATAAACATTTTATGTTTCATCGCACAGGTTTTTTTTTTTTTTTATCACAGCTTCCCAAGGAACTCAGAAAAAAGTACAAAATTACAATTTAAAAACAATAAGCTATACATAAAAGATAATTCTGAAAATTGTTTCATCTAGATCACTCTCATCGTTGGTATCACAGGTAATTAATTTAACAGAGCTTTCGTGCCCAAAGCATTATTCAAATTCTAAATATTTTTTCAGCCATATTGACTGAAATAAAATAGATATTTAGATAAGAAATAAACAAGTAAGTTTAATGCAATGGTTAAAGGTTGTGCTTATCTGACAATCACAAATCGGTCTAATTTCTGTGATAGTTTGAATCAAGTGTATATTGGTTTGTTAGTTTGAATAACAAATTTTACAATAAATAATTTAGAAGACTTAATTGGATGGAGCGAATTTTGTAACCCAGAGATGCAAAACACATTTTTCTACATTACTGTTTATTGTAGGACTTTGTGGTCAAGACTGTGAAAGGGTAGCGTATCAAAGAGAGGAAATCCCAAGATCAGCAAGGATCAAAGAAAATTAAACAAACATTTCTGTGACAGATACGCGCGCTTATCGGAAGGTTAACAACACTTTTTAGATGACCTAAAATATATTAATTAGAGAAATTTACTATGGAACCACAGCTCCAGATATATGAGCAGCATTTCAGTGAGTAAAATGGACAAAAAGGTGATGATTTGATTCAAGCCTATGAAAATCATATTTACTTATGGTGGAGCACAGAAAAATTAGTCTTTCCACTCAACTCTGACTTAGCAGATTGATTCATTTTATCTTACAGGATATATACAAATATGAACATCTATTAAGCTTTACTTTAATTTACTAACTAATTTTTGTTTTGAAGGAAAAATCTATAATGTATAAAAGAAAATACCAGAAAGATAACAGAAGTTTCACTAAAAAATCAATAATATACCTTCTCTTACAATTCATCGGAGATACTTTAAACCAATGTCTTTTAAGTGGGTCAAATACTTCAACCGTAGACAATCTTTCGGATCCATTGTAACCACCAAACGCATAAAGTCGGTTCTTTATAACTGCCACCCCGACTCTGGAACGGAGCATAGACATAGGTTCTGCCATCCTCCATCTTCCTACAACTGGATCAAACATTTCCACCGTACTTAAGGAATCACCTAGAAAAAAAAAAATTAACATAATTTTGTTAATGAATACGTTACATAACTTTAAACACATATATATTGCAATAGAGTAGTTTGGAAATATGAAATGAGGTTTATTTAATAAATAGGGACAATTTTTTATTTTACTTATTACCTTTATACTGTATCATTAATGAATTAGAATGGCTATAATTAAAAACAACAATACAACTCAGTTTATTATAAAAATTTATAACTATGATTTATTGGTAATTAGAGCATGTACCTGATTTAGTAAGACCACCGACAGCATAAATATTGCCCATTATGTAATTACAACATCGAGGTCTTGTTTTAAAACTTTGAAGTAATGGTCTTCTTTCAGGCATCAAATGACAATCCCTTGCCTCATCCACCAAATCTCTTAAACAAAAATATACAGATCATTAAATAATACATGTAATCTTGATCTTTCATGGCTTAGATATAACTTAACTAGTAATTATCACATTAGAATAAATCATTAAAAAAAAAAATACTTAGTATAGATCAATCAAAGAAGGTATTCCTTACCGACATTCATGGGATGCTCTGATCAATTCCTCTTTAGCAACTCTGTCTACTAAGTAATGAGGAGTTAAAAGAGGCAGTCTTACTGATGCAAGAAGTCTTGGTAATTCACACTTTCGAGCATCAAGATCCTTCTTAACCCACCTCATAATAGCTTCAAATACCTAAATGAATCAGATAAATATGGAAATAAAGTACATTAAAAATGCATCAACAATAATTATGCTTACAATAATGAATGGCAGCATACTAAATTATCACAAAACTGACTCAAACTTAAAAACGATAAATAAATATTTATTGTTAATAACAGAGTCAAGAAATAACAATGAATAAATAACTGGCAAAACGAATAGGTTCTCTCTCCATGGCATAATATCAAATGCAATATAATTCAAATACTTCTCATGGTAGAAGAAATGATTTATCGAAAAATACCAAAGGAAAAGTTGGAGGTCTATTTCTAAAGTTTCATCAACTATTATTTCTTTTCATCTTTGGATTGATTCAATCTGGTTCTCAAACAGCGAAGACATGGAATTTATAGGTATTAACAACTTTGTAATAAACTCAATTATAGTCTCTATAAATTTATGAAAGGCTTCAAAAATTACATTTTAATATTTTCCAAACTGAAAGAGGGAGGAAGTAATTCGTTGTTAGAGGGCTGTTTGGGGAACAAGTGCACATGTAGGCTTACACCCGTTAATGCATCTGACATTAACGCATTTGTGTCTTAAAGCTTTTCGAGCAGTTTTTTAATTACAGAATTTTAGTGTGCAAGTTCCTACAAAAGCTTTGAGTGAGGAAGATAAGGACTCCTTTTTAAAAAGATGGAATGAACCTTTGTTCAGAACGACAAGAAAATAATCTAAGGTGAGTATAATGCAAAAATTTGAAAAGAAGAGGCTTTATTATTACTATCCAATAGAAATGGAGCAGGGCTTACTAGCTTAGCTGCTCCAGGGGTATGATCATTGGAAGTATCATTTTCACATACAAGGATATTCATAATGGCACCTGGACTATAACAGTAAAACAGACAGCAAAAAAGTTAATCAAATAGATCACATCCTTGTCTATAAGAGGTACAAGTTTAGCCTTGAAATGTGAGAATGTTTTCAAGTGCCACTGTGAAATATCCTTCAGATGGACTGAAGGATCAGCTATAAAACCTAAGCATTATCCTTATAAAGATAGCAAAACTGAGTTGGTCAGATGGTCCAGAGCTAGTTGAAGATACTGAGAGAAGGTTGAATTAAATCTTGCCATTCTGATTCCTTATCCTATCTAATCTAGACAAGGTGACTAGATTATTAACTAATCTATTGTTCTTATAAGCTGTTTTTGGTAGAGATGATTGATTCCAAGATATTTAGTAAATAGAAAATTATACAATTAATTAGCACAAAGCAATGATGAGGTCAGTTTTTCTATATTGAGAAACAAAAAGAATATATTACAAATATTTCTGAAAATCTTACCTGCTCTTCTGAAATAACATGTAATTCATCTCTCTTGACAATATCCATAAGCTCATTGACACTTAAATTATAATATTCTTCAGAAAGTGACACATCATGAAAATATTGATGCATGTACTTATCCGCTGCCTCTACTAAAACTGAACATCCCAAAGTGTCAGCGAATTGTCTTATTCCAAGCACATTATGAGGGTGAAATCTAAAAAACAAAAAAAAAACAGATCAATGTACCAATAAATAATATATTCACCATAAGTAACGTCGAATTTTATATCAATGCACGAAAGTGACACATCATGAGTTTTTCAGATAACCAACAGAATACAACAAAAACCAGCTGAAGTATTGAAACAAAAACAGTCATGACTAAAAATTTTTTTCAAGATAAAATAAATAACGAAGAATTACTTTCTCATGAATCTAGATTTTTCACTCATTCATAAAAATAGATATAAATCAAAGCTTAGCATTATGGGGGTAGGGGACTTACTGGTCATGCGTTATCCATCCTTCAACTTAACCCATGAAGAAAATAAATAAATAAAATAATGCATATGGCACAACAAAGCCGGACGGATTACTGGAAAAATGATTGGAACTTGGAAAAGGCAAAATGATATTAGAATTGCGACGTGGAATGTATGTTCCTTATATAGGCATGGAGCCTTAAAGATTTTATCAAATGAGGCTCTCAAATATAAATTTTATATTTTGGCTTTACAGGAGATGAGATGGACAGGTAGTGGGATTATGGACCGGAGGGACTACTCGGTCTTCTATAGCTGTCACAACCGAGAGCACACATTTGGCACTGGCTTCCTCGTGAACTGAAAAAATCAAACAAAGAATAACTGATTTTAGACCAGCAAAATCCTAGGATTTGCAAAATAAGAGTGAGAGGTATATTCTTTAACTACACCATAATCAACATGCATGCTCCAACTGACAATAAAACAGAGGAAGAGAAAGACGAGTTCTACGACTTCATGGAAAGGGTATGCTCTGAAAGCCCTAGGCATGACGTTAAAATGATTGTAGGGGATCAAAACACCAACATAGGAAAGGACCATTTATGCAGTAAAGTCGGGAAGTATGGATTGCATTCAGACTATTCAGACAATGGTTTCCGACTACTAAATTTTGCTGTTAGCCAGAATCTAGTTATAGGTGGAACATTGTTTGATCACAAAGAAGTGCATAAGGGTACATGGACCTCTCCGGATGGCAACACAGTAAATCAGATAGATCATATTCTAATTGAGGGACGCCACAGATCAGAGTTACAGGATGTTAGAGTGTTCAGCAGTGCCAATATCGACAGTGATCACTTCCTTTTGGTGGCTAAATTAAGAGCTAGGATATCAAACAGTAGAAATGAGAGAGGCACGAGGTTTACAGGGTACAATACAGAGAGGCTCAAGGAAGATGTTGTAATGAAGCAATTTGAGGAATGTACGAATCAGAAAACTATGGCTTGGAGACTACCAGTATGGGTTCAGGCGAGGTAAATCAATGACTGACCGTTAAGGTTAATCCTGGAAAAGACGCTGGAATATGGCATTGCTACGCACCATCTGTTTGTGAACTTGGCAGTGTATCATTATATAAATCGAGAGATGCTCTATAAGGCAATGAGGGAGATGAATATACCGTCTAAGCTGGTCCGAACGGTAAGAGTGGCCATATCCAACTCTAAATGCCAAATTAAGATCCAGTCCCATCTGTCAGATCCCCTACAAACAAGGAATGGATTGAAGCAGGGTGACGCCCTGGCGTGTCTTATATTCAACTTAGGTCTGGAGAAAGTGATTAGAGAATCGCAGATACAAATAGGCGGGCATATCTTCAATAAAGGCGTACAGCTTCTGGCTTATGCCGATGACATTGATATAATAAGTAGGTCGGAATCAGGAATGAAAGAAGTCTTTAAAGCTTTAGAGTGATCTCCTCAAGCAATGGGGCTAGTAATAAACGAAGCCAAAACAAAGTACATGGTTGCAGGGACTGAGGTATGTGATCGACACATAGAAATAAATAGGTGGATACAAGTTCGAAACAGTTAGGAGGTTTGTGTACCTTGGTTCATTTATAGATACTGACAATAACCTCTCCAAAGAAATAGAAAAGATAATCATAGCTACAACAAGGGGTTATTATGGTATAATCAAGCTCTTTAAAACAAAAGCGATAAATAAAGACACAAAGGCTACACTCTACAAGTCCCTCATCATACTGACCTACGGTTGTGAATGCTGAGTGCTAAAGAAAGTTGATGAACAGAAGATCACAGTTTTTGAAAGAAGAATTCTCAAAAGGATTTATGAGTCCATCAAAGAAAATGGCACCTGGAGAATAAGGCACAACCTGGAACTGTACGAAAAGTATAAGGATATCCCAGCAGCAAAATTTATCCGGATAAGCAGGCTTTCTTTGGACTGGCCATGTACAAAGGATGGCTGAAGATAGCATTCCCCAGAGGGTAATGAACCATGCACCAGCGGGAAAAAGAAAAGTAGCAAGACCCCGGACAAGATGGTTAGTCCAGATCAGAAGGGACACGGTACGGCTGGGGGCACCAAGCTGGTGGACGATGGCCAGGGACAGAGACCGGTGGGGGCAGTTTCTTCTAGAGGCCAGGGCCCGGACTGGGCTGTAGGGCCGAAGATGTATGTATTGCTATAGGTGACAATAAGGGGCCTAGGCCAGGTAGAGTATAATGGTCCTTAGGGTTCATTACTTTACTTGGAAGAGAGGGGACAGTTGTCGGTACGCAGCAGTCAAGTCAAGACGTAAGGAGGAGGATGGAGAATGAAGCCCCATATATCATAAGTCACCTATAGCTTCCCGTTTTCATTGTTAGTTGTTTTTAAGATTTATAAGTCTGTAACCATGATCAGCACAAATAAAATATAATGTTCTTTTCGTATAAATATTCTTATTTAATAAACAACTCCTGGTCAGTCAACCACGATAACCTTTGGAGAAGACTATATAAGTCTCTTAATTATTAATAATATAAAATTATTACATAATAAGTATAACGATCTCAGGGTGGCATCCCATTTTAGTATTTAATTATATTCAGATCAAAGGATCTGACTTTTCCCTGAGATCATAGCTTGGGCAGTAAAGCCAATATAGCAGTATGCATGCATGCTTATGACACTTCTTATGAGGTACTTAGGGTTATCCATCAATAACCTGTCATCCATGCCTTTTTGTTTGTTTTCCATTCAACACCTATCAGGTCCAAGTACACGCTTTTGAAACATCTAGGATGTTGAGCTTTCCCTATCACCAATGGTTTTAATTTTGCGCCTTTCAAACTAGAACATAAAAGGACCGCTAGCCGTTCCTCTGCTAATTTGCTAACTGTATATTTCTCACCCTTCTAGCATAACGTTTTTCTGGTAGAGCGCAATAAAATAATCCTGTTCCATCTGAATTAAATATGTCCTTTGCATCATACCCTTCAATAAGACTTGCGATTTTATTTCCCCACAACTACAAGGCGGCCTCCCCACCTTGAACGCGATGCTGTGCCGTGTCCTGAATTGGTCAAGACAATTTGAAATTGTCCATTTTTAGCTCCCTACCTACTTCTTGAGCTTTTTCCTGTATCAAGGGTTCTGATACAGGCACATTTTGAGATCGAACACGATTATGGCAACATTGGAGCCCTGTTTCCATTGATTCATTTCGTTACTAATTTTACGTTTGTCCGTTGCGAGGGGTTAGAAATGCCGATGGGGGAACAAATGCAATGTCCGGTATAGAGGGGGTCCGTTACAGAGGGGTTAAAATAGCTTGATTTCATTGATATTATCTCAATTTATATTATATATGGGGTGTCCGCTATAGAGGAGTGTCCAATTATATTGAAATATTAATTAGTACATAGTTATATTATTTATACCTTGTATTTTTATCTATATAGATGTTAATCTGTACATCAGATGTTAACGCAGTATCAATTGCACAAACTATTAAAGGACCTTTAATTTAAATATAATTATTCTTATATCAATGGAATTCTAACCTTTAAACTGAATTTGATTAAAACAAATTGTTTAACTCATGCAGAGGACACTAGGCGTTACCAGTCTCATGCAATATGTCACGAGCATATCACTAACACGAATACATGAGTTTTACCCTTGCCAAAAGTCGCTAAATGCAGCTAAAGAAGTTTTTACTTCAAAAAATCTTTCCAAACATAAAAAATTAAATAAAAATCATAAAAGCAGGAAAATATAAAGCATCTCGAAATTCTGTAACTTCTGAATAACAAAAGAAAATAATTTATTTTAAAAAATAGGTCAATGATCATCATTAACTTATTCATTTCCTATACTTCAATTTTTTTTCTGCATACCTTGGTCTCAGTCTCAAAGTGGTTAGTTGATAGGTGATCCATTGTACAATACTTTTTCCTCATATAAATAAAAGGGGGAAAATAAAGAGTAAAATATTTTATTAATGTGGAAATTATTGACTGCACCCTCCCCCCTAACCATTCCACACTCTTATAAAATAGTTTAGTTTATGTTATTATGCTTTTTAATATTAATGTTAAACTGATAATATTAGTAATCATGAATTCTTTATTTATTCTGGGACAAGTACCTTTAGAATAACAATACAGGTATTAATTTGTAAGCTATTATGTCTTAGAGTGTAAAATAATTACATTTAATTAGTTATTACAAATAATTTAATAAGAGAGAAAGAATACAAATAAAATTAATGAAAAAAATGTGAATTTCCTCCAATAGCAATATTTAAAAAAAACAGATAAAAAAAAGAGAAAGAAAAAAAAACTGAAATAAGATAACAATAAATTTATAAGAGAAACAATTCATAGTTACACATATATATCAAATTTATGCCAAGCAAAAAACAAAAAATAATGAAGAAAAACTCAAACAATAACATCAGTGATTTACATTTATTTTTAAAAAATATCTAACTAGATGAGTGAACAGCCACATTACATACATATGTGCATGGTTTATATCCCACACACTCATATATATACACACATATTCACACACACATGTGTACATTAAATCACAACATTCATTCATCGAATAAGAGAATTTTAACTCAAAACTGATCCTAATATTTCCGATTTTTTGGGAATTGAAGGGATATTAGGTAATGGAATAAACAGGATTTGAAGGTTGGAAGATTATTGTAACGACAAATGGAAGAATGTATAGAGTTCCAAAGGGAAGAGGATCAGATAAGAAAAGCTCAGTCAAAAGAGAACGGGTGTTAAGGGAGTGGACTGAGGTTTTGAATTTAAGCAGATCGGAAATGTATGATGGTCGGCGGGATTGGATAACTTGGTAAAGAAAGGATGATAGGAAGTACTTACGGCGGTAGGAAGGGTAGAGCCATTTCAATTCAGTTTTGTCCACATTCAACTTTACTCATTATCCATTGCCCACTGGCTAATTCAGTTCAAATTTTCTTGGAGTTTTTCAGTGGCCAGTATTAGGTCGGAAGGGGAAAAGGATAGGTATATTTGAAAATCATCAGCGTAGACATGATACTGGGAGTGTTGGATAAGAGATGGAAGATCATTCATGTAAATGGCAAATAATGTGGGAGATAGTGATGAACCCTGTGGGACACCATAGGACAGAGGAAGGGTTATGGAAGGAGGTTGACCAGGGACCAGAACATATTGGGAGCGATCTGAGAGAAAAGACTTGACCATCCTAGAGCACTGTTGGATAAAGGTAAGTTACGAAGCTTGGTGAGGAGGATATTGTGGTATACCGTGTCAAAGGCTTTTGAAAAATCAAGAAGGATCAGAATTGTTAATTTTTGTCATTCAATTGCAGTAGCGAGATCATGGATGATTTTGAGGAGAGTGGATTGAGTTGAATAGCCAGGTTGAAAGCCGAATTGGAGAGCGTTAATGAGGGAACGTTCTTCTAGAAAATTTGAAATTTGGTTTTGAACTAGGCGTTCTAATGGCTTTGAGAGGTTAGAGAGGAGGGAGATAGGGCGGAAGTCATTTGAAGAGGAGGGATTTTCAATTTAATTATGTTCTTACCTCTTTTTTAAAAAGTCAGCACAAGCATTTCGCACCCGAGGCAACTGCAAGAATGCAGCTCCTACCATTAAACTCTGAACATTATTTGTGTTAATAGTGACCCTGCCACTGTAAGCAAAGTTTACCAAAGCTCCCAAAGCACTGGAAAAAAACAAATAACAAATATAGTTTTTGTATGAGTTTGATAAAAGAAGAACATCTCTATTAATATAGAAAGAAAAGAACAATAAAGTTTATAAAAACAAAATATTAATGTTAATAACTATATAAATCTAGTTAAAGTCATAACCATATTTAACAAAAATATGAAAAACGAAGAAAGGATCCATTAGCATTAATGGTGGTAAGATAATAATATTGCTTCTATTTGAAAAATAAAATAAACCAAAAGATTAAAATATCTCCTAGATTATTGCTTACTTTAACAAAAATGTTAACATTACAAAGCTTCTGAGATTGAGCGGTTTTAGAAATACTAATATCAAATATCTTTTCTGACAATAATATAAACTCAACTGTGAAGGATATAGTCTGAAATTGGGAAATGGAGTTTGAATTGAAAGATGTGTACCATTTGAAAAGCATAGTGGTGACATTAGTAGTAATATTACCAAATGGACTAATTCTTAATTCATTAGCGAATACAAAAAAACGGTTTGAAATTGCTTTTGGACATGCAAAAAGAGACTGAACAGGCAGATCTCTTGAATAATGCCATAATATTTCAATAATTTAAAAAAATATAAAACAATTGATGATAGATGGTGGTTGGACACGTTTGCTGCACGTTGCACGTCAGTCATCAACCTGCAACTGTGGGGAAAAATTGAAATAACAAATTCTTAATGTGTCCAGGACCAGTCCCTGAATGTATGTGAGTTTTAGTAATTTAAAATAAAATAATAAAAAATACAAGCGGTATCTGTTCTGTAGATTGTCGCTTCGAGTCGAGTTACAAGTTTTTTACCGTTCATTTTTAAATATTTTCCAAAAAACCAAGTAGAGCTTTAGTATGGAAAAGAGAGTGTAGTTATGGGTAATGAGTAGATTTTGGTAATCATTTCATCAAGAAATAAAAGTTTCAACCAACATTTCGAAGTATAGCTGATATAATATCCATCTTATATCTATATCTCCTACAATTCAAATCCTCTATCCAATCCCAGGGCACAAGATCCCATCTTTCCACCTTTAGGCCCGTTCCCATAGATTCAAAACATTTTTAGATTCTTTTTTCCCTCCTTCCACCACAGTTTGGAACTCCTTCCCACCCGATATCCGTCTGAATGCATCTTCTTTATCCACATTCAAATCCAAACTATTCCTATATCTCCTAAATTCCCGAACAGATGCTCTCTAATCAATAAAAATGAACAGCTATATTCAACACAATTGATTGATCAATTAATCATAATGATATTATTTTTTATATTATTAAATGTTCTTATCTACTTATTTTAACCAATTTCTTTCTATTTTAAATTTGTATGCTATTTTTTTTATTACTTTTTTATTCTCTATCAGGACATACCTTTTAGTTCATAATTAATTTCATGTTATTATATAAATATTGAAGTATTCTAATAATGTAGCCGTTTGTCCAGATATATTTTTATTGTACACTTATGTTCTTAAGGGACCTGGTCCCACAATAAACTTATTTTCCTATTCTATTCTATTCTATATATTTGTTGAAACATTCATTTCTAGATGAAATAATTACCGAAGTATACACAATTATCATAATTACATTCTCTTTTCCATTCTAAAGCTCATAATAGCTTGTATTTTTGTAATAATATAAAATACAAAAAGGGAAACGAATGAAAAGTTAAAACTTGTTGTGACTCAACTCGAAGAGACAACTGGTGAGGAATAATTACCCAATTATCAAATAATTAATAAATCATGAAGTAACTTTAATATTATGGTAAAAAAAAAGTGAAATAATTTAAGAAGAAACGAATGATGGATATTTACATAAACACAAGTTCTGATTTATATAAAAAAAAAGGAGCAATAATTTAAAATGTGCCATATTTTTACTGTTGACATATTTTTATCATAATCAAGAACAACTATTAACAATTCTTAGGGAATTAGTGCAGTAAAAGAATGAAGTTGTTAAACTATGAGTTTCGAGTCCTAAAAGAATAACTAGAATGAAACAAAAAACATACATAGCATCAATTCCATGTATGGTGATATCTCTTTGCTTGCTTTCAACCATATCATGCATAAACATAGCATGAAAATAAGGTATAGATGCAGCAAGGACTAAGCGGTGACCAGTAAAAGACTGATCTTCAACCTAAAATAATACAACAGACATTAGAAAATAATTTCATAGGAACTATAACTGAACAACAATAAATGGACATACTTTTAAGGTGACATCACAAAGTTTTCCCTGCCTCCTTATTTCTTCCATTATTGAAAATCCATGAGCAAAAATATCTAGCTGTTGAAAAATTACACATTCTTCTGACTCAGAAACAGTTCTACTACCAAGATATTTTACTTTTTCACTATCACTGGTGTCAAAACTGATATTTGCTGACTGATCCATAATCACCATCACATTTGATTCAAAAGCCGAATGTTAAATTAAAATAACATTTAAATGCAAACCCTGAGTGAAATTTGAGAAGCTGTCAAAGGAAGGTTACAAATATTGTTGACATACAGTAGTTTCATAGATTCAAAAAGATATATACATATTAAAAGTTATAACATCATTGTTATTTGTGAATAATTGGTTTTGAAAAAATAAAAATAGCATAAACAATCACCATAATTGTATATTATAAAATGTTCATGTTTCTTTGTGAATATTTTAATATTAATAGTAACCTTCTCCTGTTATAACATGGAATTTGGGAGAGGGGGAGTGGCAGTTAGTTGGAAGTTCAATTGTGAATTGTCCAGTAACCTGTATCTTTGTTGATATTATGTTTAGATAAAATTAAACTTCTTATCATGGGAGATGAATCAAAGAAAACTTTAAGTAAGATTCCACTTTTGAAGACTAAAGCTGGGCCTAGAGATAAAGAATTATGGCCTCAGAGACTAAAAGAGGAATATATTGCTCTCATACAGGTATGATAATACTTAACATTCATGTTATATGTAAATACATTTTTATATTTAAACATTTGAATTTAAAACACTCTGCTAAATGTTATTCTTGGTTCATTGATCTTTCTATTACTTGATTAAGTCTGTTTCTGCCTCTTCCAGTATGTTCAACATAATAAGAAAACAGATAATGACTGGTTCAAGTTGGAATCTAATAAAGAAGGCACCAGATGGTTTGGAAAGTGCTGGTTTATTCATAATTTGTTGAAATATGAATTCGATATCGAGTTTGACGTAAGTAACACTAACATATGTCCTTTATGTTCAACTATTTCTACTTTGTTTTATGTGAATTATTTTCTACTCAGAAAACTATTGATATGCATTTAGCAGAAATTAGGCAATGTATCATTTAAAAATGGAATATATATGATATTGAACTCCTAACTGGTTTATTGCATAACACTCCAGTTTCTCTACTTCAAAACAGTATTCTGGAATTTTAAGGCCAATTACATATACTCTCCTCAACCTCTAACCATTGAACTACTTGTGCAGTGTTTTACTTTTAGTTAAATGATAATTTAATTATCTAAACAGTACAACTCTAGTTTCTTTACTTGCTATAGAGCCACATTTTGTTGAATAACTAAATTCAAGTTATGGTAGGCCCCTTTGTATTCAATTTTCAAATTTGTATTTACTAGAAATGTTAAAATTACAAGTGCTTTAATTAGATTTTTTTTCAATTATTAGTGCTGCAGACTTATAGTGACCTGTTTAAATTTTATTAATAAAAATTTCAGTAAGCTCTGACTTCAACAGAAAAAGACCTATGGGGGCTTTGAGATCTTTTGAGAGAATAGTGAGTGAAAATCAACAACTATGTTTTATAATTAAATCTACTAATTAAAATTATGGTTCTAATCATTAATAAGGCCTCACTTAAACTGAAAACAACCACTTGGGTTTTCGATTATGTCTTGTAAAGTCCTCAAAAGTTATAATCTTAAATAATATCAATTTAAAACAGTACAAAGTTTAGTAGTTGCTATGATTACAAGTTTTTATATTAAATGCTAAATAGTTAGTATTGGTACGGCCACAGAGAGAAGGACGGAAACAAGGGATTAGCGGCTTAAGTCCGTCGGCGGTAGAAGTTAAAATAGGATTAGGACCTTCTCAGCATAGTAGAACCGCCTTTGCTTAATCTGGAAAAGATTAAGAAGGTTCCAGAACAGTCTCCACCCTTCCGTGTTCTAGAATGTTCGGCCTTGCCTATTTAAATACCTCCCGCGCCTCGGGCGAGTCAGTCTGAGATTAGACCAGGCGCGGTGATGATCTGTAATAAGTGAGTGTCAGTGTGATAAACTAGTCAGTGTTGAACTGGCCCGCATAATAAGTGTTTCAGTGAACTGTCTCTCGCGATTATAATAAACTGTTTCTGTGTGTCAGTTTGTCATACTTGGAGAATCTTACGGTTGGTGTGCTAGTGAACTGTAAGTGTTAATTAGCAGTTATAAATTGTAGTGTAATTTTATAATATTTATACAAATTTATGTAAATAGTTAATTCATTTAGAATTAGTAATATCTTAGATTATTGTAATAATTAAATAGGAGTTAGGCCTAGATAACAAATATTTAGAATATTGTTACTGTAAATTTATATCAGTTTAATAATTTAATTGTATTCTTTTTATCACTTTTATTAATAAACTTTACTATCTTTAATTTAGCAGTAGTTTAATTCATTTTAACACCGAGTAGCCCGTAACAGTATGAAAGATACTACCTGGTTGCCTATTGATAACCGCCTGGTTGCATCAAAAATTATTTTCTTACAACTTTTTAAAATATTATGAATAGCTAGATATCTATTGGATGATTATTATTTCATTTGAACATTTTTGGTAAATTATATTGTAGTAAAGTAGACAGTTAATATGAATATTGTTATGAAATGTTATAATATTTTTAGATACCAGTTACGTTTCCCGTTACAGCACCAGAGATAGCCCTTCCAGAGCTTGATGGGAAAACAGCAAAAATGTATCGAGGAGGCAAAATTTGTTTGTCAGATCATTTCAAACCTTTATGGGGAAAGAATGTGCCAAAGTTTGGTATTGCACATGCTATGGCTCTTGGTGTAAGTTTCATTATCTATTATTAATACTATAGTTTTAATTTTGGGGCATAAAATATAAAATTTCATCTTTTAGTTAGGACCTTGGCTTGCTGTTGAAGTTCCAGATTTGATAGAAAAAGGAGTAATTAAATATAAAGAAAAGGAACAATCATGATAAGTCTTCTCACATCCTGTGAAAACTATCTTAATTTTACTTATTGCAAGAAAGTTGCATGTGCTGCTCACTATTGTTGTGTTTTTATAATTTTAATTTCAAAGGTTATATTTTATTAATGTTTACTTACGGTTTTGTTCATATGACCACAGAAAAGAGATTCCGTGCTAATGTAAATTTTTAAAGATGCTAACAGTATGTATGTAGGATGTATTCTGTTAAAATACATTATTTTTTTTTGTATGACACTTTAAAAATTTATACATTATTTATAGTTTGTTTTTTTATTAATGATTTGTTTTTATTGTTGGTTTCTACTACTATTTTGTTTAATTATTGAGTATATAATAAATATTAAAAGGTTTAGCCAATTATTTTGTATTGAAATATTTTTTTACAACTCAGTTATCTATCTGGACATCATTTTATTATTTATGTTACTTCAAAAAGAATGAATAGGTTCCTTTGAAATCAATAAAAAGTAATATGACTACCATCAATTTATTTATTTGTATATGTTATTAAATGTGAACATAAAGTTTTTGTTATTAATTTAATGGCTGGTAAAAGAATTGTAAATTATATTTTTTGTATAAGAAAATTATATAATAATAAAGCAACAAATGGAAATGAATAAAATATAATGTATTATAATATAATAATATTACCTCATCTTTGATATAATCAATAAAGTAATTGTTTTTCAATCAGAGTTTCATTACTATACCAATAACTTATTATCGCTTTGACATGAAACTCAGTTGATTCTGAGGAGAAGCTTACTGAAGTATAACTAATAGCCATATTAGAAAACAAAAATGCCATTATTTTAAAGTTTTATATGTACAAAAAGAGAAATTGGTTGGTGGTGCTGTCAAATATGGTTAAAAGAGTAAGCTAGCTAATTTCTTAATTAAATTGGTTTTGAATAAATCTTTGATAAGTGCCTTTTAGTTAGGTGTTTTTGAATATTGCTAAGAGGATAGATAACTAAAAGTGTAATTTTGTTTTTGGAAGGAAGAAATCATTTATTAAAGGTGTTAATATGTTCTATTCTAGTTAATATTGCCAACCCCACTGATATTTTTTTTTTTAACATATTAAAATATTATTTTTTATTTAATGGGATTTCCACAACATAATTTATAAGTTTCTTTTTTATGAGTTTTGAGTTACTGAAAAAACAAAGGAAAAAGAATGGAAGTGAATAACAGTAATATTTTAAAATATTTCAGTTAAGATTTATATTCCAGTAATATTTGAGATATAATACATTATTAAAATTCATACTAAATTATGTTAGCCAAACATATTAACTATGATGATTTGTTTGATGACAAACAAAGATACAAATCTGTTCCATTTTTATAGTATTAAAATGATATTTTTTGAAACAAAAGTAATAATTACACCAAATAAAATATTACAGACAGAAACATTTATAATTGAACAAGTAATTCAAATAATTGTCAAATGGCACTAGATAACTAAGTTAATTTCATAATAACTAACAATAGTGTAAAGTTAAGATGCTTATTTAGCCCGAGAAAGGTAATCTATGTCGAATCAACATAAAAAAATTTGAAAAAGCGCGATAATTCTTTTAAATTGCACATAGCTGCACTGACTGTTACAGCCAACTCAGTCTGTGCACAGAGCTTGTAGGAGACACCCGTGTCGCACAGGTAAGTACAGTACTTTCGTAAATATTTACTTCATTGAATAAATGCATACATTTTTATTAGTGTTTTTTTTCCCCGTTTTAGATAACTTCAAAACACCACGATAACGTAACAAAAACGTGCAGAAGATGCAGATATATAGTGATTATTGCATGAAACAAGTGATGAAGAGCCTGAGGGGCTGGATAGCGAATCTGAAGACAAATTATTAGAAGATGAAGTTCAGAGTGATGTCGAGGACTGTAAGGTGAGTGCTCCAACATTGGAAAATACAGCTATATAATTTGACGTTGGTGGGCATAATAAGATCTAACAAACAGGAAATGCCTGAAGAGCTGAAAACAAAGCATCAAAGGGCTGTAGGGACATCCATGTTTTGTGACGATGAACCACTGAGGTTAGTATCTTAAAAACCAGAACCGAGCAAGATGGTTTATGTTTTACCATCCTGTGATGAAGAGGGAACATTTCATCCTACAACAGGAAAGCCAAAAATGATTCATTTTTATAATAAAACAAAGGGCGGAGTCAACACATTCGACCAAATGTGCTCGACTATGTTGTGTAGCCGCAAAACGAATAGATGGCCCATGGCAATGTTTTACAGAATATTAAATATGGCAAGAATACAGAGATATAGGATCAGTGGAAAAAAGGGATATGACTGACCGAGAAGCGAACCAGGATGGCCGAGATGGTTAAGGCACCACCACGGAGAGGTGGGAGATCCGGGTTCGAGTGCCCGGTCCTAGTCATATCTTTTCTTTTCAAATAAAAAATTAATATTTTTAGATTATTACTACAGTAAAGAGTACAAGTTGATTTATAAAATTTTATTCCTGTAAATATTAGACCGACGAAGCTGTATTGTAATGTTTAAGTTTTCTAGGGTATAACCGCCTTTTGTTATCTCAAGTTTTTTAAAAAATAAATATATAAATGAACCAAACGTTTTTTATTTATATTCAACACTAAGACATATATAAAATAAATTATCACATTTTTTAAACATAGTATATACAATGTCAGAAATTAGCACTAAAACATACACACGTCGAAATGGCGTATAGTTATCTATACAGTACAGTGAAATATGGTTATCTTTCTGGGGTAACATATTTTAATGGAAATAAAGCTCAATATTTATGATTAGACAACACACAAATAATTATAAGAATAATAAATAATAATAGAATAATTATAATTATTGATGTCTAATACTTATTTGTTAATCACATTGTTAAAAAATGACACTAATTACATGTGTCGGATAAAAAAAAAAAAGCATGTTATTTTAACAGAAAAAAAGTCTTCTAATAAAATACTATTATTTTTTAAAATTTTTTTTAGGAAAATACAAAATTTGATAGTATAAAAATATACATAACACTTTATAAAATATGATAATTTACAACAAAATATATTTTAGTCATTTAATGTAATATATGTATTTATTTGTTTACCTATGTGAAATACGTTTCATGACTAGTCAACACCATTATCATAAATTATATTTATGAAATATTAAAATTTTGTTTTCACCCACAGCAAAATTGAGCATCAATGGTTCAATTTTTTTAATCAGTGATAATGATAAATTTATGCTGGTAACAATAACAAATAAATATGAAGTAAATAGTTAAAAATAAAGACAACATTATAAACAATTATTTTATTTTACTACCATATTAAAGTTCACTAAGATTTCAAAATAATTTAAAACTGGTATTATTAAGAAAAATCCACCATAGAGAAGAATCTTGGGCGATATGCTATGTCCAGCATTGGTACCAGTTCTGTTTACTGCAATATTAACAAAAAATACATAAGCAATTGAAAAAAAAATTGCTACATTCTTACAAGAGAAATCTAAACATTCACTTAATAAAATTAAATTCTGCTGAACATCAGAATGTGATTAAATAGAGCAATATTTCAATATTAAATAATGGATACATATTAATTTGTCATTCAAAATAGAAATTCATTATTAGATATAATAATAGATAATAATAATATATGATATAATAATCAAATATAAGACTAAATTATGTAAAATAATAGATTACTACTGAGTTCCTGATGCAAGGATACATCGTACCTCCTCTTGTAATAGATTAGTGTATATGAAATGTCAGATTATTAACTGAATAAATAAAACTGCATATCTTTTTTCAAAATATGATTTTTTTGCTTATTAAATCAAAATGTGGCAGTCGCTTGATTTTACTAATTGATATAGTTTCCACCAATGCTTTTAGCATATCATTTTTGGTAGATGTTTAAGTTTATTTAGATGTTTATATTATGTTGCGGTTATTTCTGAAAGAAAAATCACCAGACCGAAATTTTTTAAACAAACACTGCACTTATCTAATGTTAATGGTAATCTCCTCAAATGTCAGGTGTTGGGGAGAGCGACACCAACCGGTATATAAAAATGGAAATAAAACCAACAGGTGTAAATCTCTGACCCCGTGTCAATAAATGCCGGCTATTTTGAGCACACGATGTAAATAAAAATATGGATGAAAGAAATAACTATTATGCTATTCGAAAAAAAAAAGATTAAAACAAGAAATATTGAAATGGACAAAAATTAAATTTAATGAATGAGAGAATTTCATAATAGTATATAAAAAAAAAATGACATGCAAAATGGAAAAGAAATTCCAGAGTTCAAAAGTCTGTAAATATTTTAATGCTATTTATTATTTACCAACACTTAATAATCCCTTTAGAGAATTCTCTAAGTTTGTTTTGATGGCTGGTAAAAGAATTGTAAATTATATTTTTTGTATAAGAAAATTATATAATAATAAAGCGACAAATGGCAAAGAATAAAATATAATGTCTTATAATATAATAATATTATTTCATCTTTGATATAATCAATAAAGTAATTGTTTTTCAATCAAAGTTTTATTACTATACCAATAACTTATTATTATTATTAATACTGTAGTGGAAGCAATAAATAACTGCATCTAATAACAGTGTTCAGTCTATCGATACAACTATAAAGGGGTGGAGGGGAGACAACAGTGAAAAAGACTCCCTCTCTCTCTCTCCCTCTATGCCGAATTCCGAAGCTAACCACCTACCACGTGCTAAGTGTGATGAGTGGTGCCTTAAAGTATTGTTTAGTTTTCACAAATTAACATAATCAGAAACATGTACTGTCGACAGAAATTACCTGGCCAGGCTAGGGGTTATTTTTATGTTTGTAAGATTGAGTAGATTAATAAGTATTGTAAAAGAGTTTTTTTAATTATTAATAAATCTTGTGAGAATATCAAAATTTATGGATGTTGTTTATTGAGTGAAACCTAATAAATTTTGGTTTATAGCAATTAAGTTAAAAGAGTAACCATAAAAGGTTAAAATACATAAAAATATTAATGGATATTGATGAGGTTCTGAAGGAAGCTGTTGAGTCAAATACGTCAAAATATTTGGTTAAAAAATGGTCTTTTTTTTTTATACGCCCCATTGTGAAAGATAAAACAACAAAAACATAAGGCTAATGAAACATATAGAACAATAAATAATAATTATTAATGAACAATTACTACTCAGGCCTGATATTTTCTAAAATAAAATTTAAATGGATAATTTAAATAATCAAGAAATAAATTCACTATTAATTTAAGTTAAATACAAAAAAAAATCATACACTTATGTATCCATAAATTACAGCAAAAAATTCTCTCCGATGTCTTCTCCTGAAGATAAAGGCCTTTACTATTAAATAATTGGAGATACTTGATAATAGGAGCGGCCGGCTGCATAAACTCAATAAGATAGGCGATCGTCAATACTTCCAATGATTAGAAGCGTGATGATGATGACAGGAAGAATTCCGGGAGCTTATATAGAGCGAACAGTACTTACAATACTGTTATACAATTGGCCACAAAAGAACTCCACATTGACTGAAGTTCAATTCAACATTGTGATTCTACCAGGTCTGCAAGTTTAAAATGTCGTTTTAATTCCAATAGAATGCGCTCTTAGCCTATTGAAGGATTTGCTTATCTCTAAACGCTATTTTGTTTGTTAGTCATTTGTTTACAAAAGTCAGTTGTTTTTAAGTCGTTTACGTGGACATATCATACCTTTCTTTGGTGTTAAAAATGTCTAATTTTAAGCCAAATAAAGAGCATTTGCGGCATGTCATGATTTTCTTATTCAATCAAAAGAAAAAGGCATCTGAATGTCATCGAATTCTTGTTGAGACTTATGGCGATCTTGCTCCAACCGTCAAGACATGTGAACGTTGGTTTCAAAGTTTCAAACATGGTGATTTTGATGTTACTGATAAAAAACGAGAAAATCGACCAAAAAAGTTTGAGGACGTCGAATTGCAATCTTTATTAGACGAAGACAATACCCAAACCCAACAAATGATGGCAGAACAGTTGAATGTCACTAGACAAGCCATTTCCGATCGCCTGAGAGCTATGGGAAAAATTCAAAAGGTTGGAAAATGGGTTCCACATGAATTGGACGAACGACAGATGGAAAAACGAAAAATTGTGTGCGAAATGCTGCTTTTACGCCACGAAAGAAAGGGTTTTTTGCATCGAGTTGTAACTGGCGATGAAAAATGGATTTATTTTCAGAATCCCAAACGAATAAAATCATGGGTAACGCCAGGACAACCATCCACATCGAGTGCAAGACCGGATCGTTTTGGGAAGAAGACAATGCTGTGTGTGTGGTGGGATCAGAAGGGAGTAGTCTACTACGAGCTTCTCAAACCCGGCGAAACAGTCAATACCGACCGCTACCGACAACAAATGATCAATTTGAGTCACGCATTGATCGAAAAACGCCCAGAATGGGCTCACAGGCACGCCAAAGTCATTCTTCAGCATGATAACGCTCCTGCACATTCAGCCAGATTGACTAAGGAAACGATTTCTTCGCTTGGTTGGGAACTCCTACCCCACCCGCCGTATTCACCTGACCTGGTGCCTTCTGATTATCACCTATTCTCATCGATGGGACACTCATTGGCTGAGCAACACTTTAACAATTTGGAGGATGTAAGAAAATGGCTCGATGAATGGATTTCAAATAAAGATGAAGCATTCTTTTGGAATGGTATCCATAAATTGCCCGAGAGATGGACAAAATGTGTAGAAAGCGAGGGCCAGTACTTTGAATAAAATATATTATACTTTTTTTTTTAAATTAAATTATATTTTAAGAAATAAACGACATTTTAAACTTGCAGACCTGGTAACTGCCAAAAGGTACTCGTATATACAGGTATAAAGGTATACAGTAATGTTCACTGAATGAAGTCCAAGACAACACTAACTGCAAGCTACTGGCTGCCGTCACAAAAACAATCAGCGCTTGTCTCTTGTCAACATCTGATTTAATGCGTTAGTTCGATTTATCTATAAACTATAATCTACTAAATTCTAATTACAAGATAAAGTTTTATGTACAATTACTTCAATATTTTCTCTCGTTCATTATAATCAAACTAAAGAATTAAACATGAATATATATATATATAAAAAAGTAATCAAACTAAATTATTAAGCGTTAACACCAGGTTTATATTGTGTGTAGTATTATAACCAAGTTTAAAGTATAAAAATTAGATAAATATTGGTTGAGTTCATGACAGTAAAAATTCGAAATAAATAACAAAGGGAACAATTTTGACAAATCTTTGTTGAAATGTGATTCTGGCATTGGATAGTATGACTATAAATGCGGTTATGCCAAACGCAAAAGCATAATGAACACAGGGAGACAACTGTATACATGTAAATAAAAACCAACATTTCAGATATACCAGCCTAATATGAAGTAATATATTAATTACTATTATATAAATTTAAAGTAGGGTAAGAATATGGGAAGAAAATTTTAAGCTATTTCAATTAAAAATCAAAATTTTAATTTCTATTAAGCAAAGAAGTTATTTAAATATGTGGACAAAAGACAACATAGATTTTAGAGTAATTTAAATATCAGACTCAACCGCTAATCATATTTGATATATTGCTACTACATATACCTTTCATATGTTACTATTACATATATACCTTTCATATGTTACTATTACACACTGATACATCCATATTTATTTAAATTTAAATCATTACTTATGCTTACATTTCAAACAGTAACTTTGCTCTTCCATAACAAAACCATCTCCACACTGACAGACCCCTTCTTTACAGGTAATTCCATGTTTGGATCCTTTATCAACTAAACATTCAGGATGATATCGGCAGGGTTCAAGAAATCCTAAGAAACAAAAACATTACAAGATTAACACAGAAAATTCGTAAAATTAACAGTTTTCACTATTTTGTCTACATATTATTTACACTTTTTTTTAATAGTGTTCAACTCTTCGAAAGGAGAAATGCACGTAGCCTTTAATGCATATATGAGGGTTAAACAATTAACTATTACAGTATTTTTCAAACAAATTGTTATGAGTGAATATTTACTTTAATATTTACAGTAATTTTTAATAATTTAGTCATTTTCATTTGTCTGTATTGTACATATTTTGCCCTGAAGAAGACCTACAAAGTGGGTCGAAACGTTGGCTTTTAAATAAACATTTCTCCTTACTTTTGGGAAATTTGACCTCCACCCGGACCATTTTCTTTCACTTATAAATACCAGGTCAAGTATTATCATTCAAGAAAAATATTGTAATGATGTTAACATATATTAATAGTAGTTTATTCAGGATTTCATCAAAAAAGTTTGGGGTGAACAGGAATAGGCAAATGGATCTATATTATGGTGTAATGGATTGCTTAGTTCTAATTAAAGCATAGTGGGATATTTGGGCTTAAAGTAAATTACAATATCAACAGTATTTAAAAGTGTAAATGGTGAATCTTTCTGATATTGTTTACACCATTAAAAAAAATTAATTTCATTGAGTTAGACTAAAGAGGAAATTAATTACTAAGTACTTACGTGCTGTTTTCCAACATCTACCATCTACATTATGTGAATCATTTTCACAAATACAAACACCTCTTTCTTCATCGCATCTAGTATTTTGCAAACCCACAGAACATTGATCATGCACCTCACAAGGGTCTTCCAGGTTCTTTGCCACTTTATGTAAAAAAACAAAAAAAAAAAAAAACGTGATTAGAATAAATTGAATAGACTGAGGTTTTAAGTTAGTTCTATGTAGAATACGATATACATAGCAAACAGGAACTATTCTGGTCACCAGAGATATACTCAGGTTTACATCTACAAAATCCATATCTACATCCTGAGTTAAACACTGCGCATCCTGTATCATCGAGGCAGGGACCACCTAGTCCTGAAAATAACCAATTTATTTTTAATTCACAGCAAACTTCAATTCTTCATGGGCGTAAATGTAAAAAAAGAACAGCAAATAGAAATATGAAAAATATTTGTGGTTGGGCTATTGATTAGGAAGAGTATATATTAGCAATATATTATCAATTATTTCTAGAGATAGAAGATATTTATATTCTGAACTAAAATTGTTACTAAAATCAAGTCAGGAATATATTATATAAATATAGTTTTAACTTTTATATTGAAACTAATGTTTAGTGCAGAATAAGATTGGATACAGCCCCCGGTACTAGGTAAGATGTCATGATAAGTGGGATTTCTACAAGGCAGCATATGTAACATGCATATATGATTTTGCATTCAAGGCTTTAGAGATGAGCTCTATCCAAGATTTTGTAATCAAGCTACCTACTTCCCCAACATTACTAACATTGCCAGTCAGCTCCATCTCTTAGACCATCACAGCAATCACTAAAAGCACTGATTAAAATTTAGTTCAATAAAATAATTTGCACCGAACTCAATATAATATGATTATGTAAAAAATAAATAAATAAATAAAATTTAGTGAATGAAAAATTAAATGTTAGGAGTCACCATAGAATACAAAGGATGAATGGACAAAGAATGTTGGTCAATTTTAAATAATAATTCTGTTATAATACTTTTTTAACTCTAGTACAATAGCTGATAAATAAAAACAAAAAAACATTAGGAAAAGAAATTAATGCATATAATAAATTTAAATTTTAGAAATGTCATCATTTTATATTACCTGAACTAGGTTGACAATCATATCTATCAATGGTTGGGTGGTGCATTGGTGGGCAAATGCACTCTCGGTCACAATATGCTTTTATATTCTTTGATTTCGTAAAACAATTATCATTTACTTCACATATTTCTCCTATTACTAAAAATACAAACACAAAATACTATTATTAGTAACATTTAAGTTAAATTTAAAGATGGCATTATACAATGCTTATAAATCCAACCGACACAAATTATTCCTAAATAAATCAATTTACCATAATTAAAATTCATAACAGAAGAATGATCATTTTCCAAAAAATGATAGGTTAACGACAAGTCAGTCAAGAAAGCCATGTTATAAACAATGGTCTGTCCTACTGAATAATGATCTCAAAATGTGGATAGATCGATTCATCTTTTCTTTTTAAAATAAAAATATTTAAAAATCAAAACAGTTAACCAAAAATTATAAAAAATATGGATAGATCTAATTTCATTGATTCACACATTAATTCTTATAACTAGCCTTCTATCGCTTTCCTCAAATTTGTAAAAACGTTTTTGGATACTAAGCATGGCCAGGATCTATGATGTCAAGTGCCTGATTCACATTTGAGAATTTAACTACGGAATCTTTCTGTTTGTTTTAAGCATTTGAGAATGGCACCAACAATATCTATTCATAGCATGATATCCAGGTTAACCAATAACTTTGGATAAAAAAAGAAGTAAAATACGCTTCCAATGATTACTTTCAGCTTGTTAAGGCATAAATTGTAATGAGTCTCCAAAAAAACATATTGTCCATGACAGCCGTTCCTTTCACAGAACTCTGAATATAATTTTAAAGAAATATTGTAAACAAATAAAATTCTGCATTAAAAAAAGATCCTTCCATACTTTTCAAACCAGTTTTAACCATTTGTAGCTTATTTCAGCCATTAACCTGCTGATGTTTTCATTCTTCTTGGGACTATAAGATCTCTTTTAAGTCAATAAACAGAAGGCTTGCTGGCTATCACTGCTTCATGGATAACTGGCCAAAACCAACTCCCTTAAAAAGTCTATGTCTTTTTATGATTGAATGAATATTTCTTCAGAATTAGAGTTCCAGAGGGAAAATAACAGTTGCAAAAAGTCTTCTGCATCATTCTTTAGGGCATCTTGGGTTTGCTAGAAAATGCGACACTATTCTCATTTAATTGGAGATGTATGTCAATAAGATATTCAAACATGGGTGAAAATGAATCTTAAACCTAATCGCCGTAACAGCGATAGTCTGTTTCATCTCTGCAAGAGATAAGGAGCACTGTCTTACGACAGGCGTGTTGCATACAAACCATAGCAGTTATGAAGTTGCTAACCATCATGGAGTTGGAACTAAAAGATCATTCTCACTTGTAGTGAAATATTTTGGACTAAATTATATTTATTATAATTAACAAATTTCAGAAATGTGCCTGCAGGAAGCAGAAGTGGTAAGAAAAGAGGACCTGTTAATATAATCTGTTATTCTCAGTTTAAGCTGAAAATGATTCTCAATGAAATGCATGAGGATTTTCGAGCAACCAGGGTTGACTATTTTTCTTAGATACATTTTTGTATCTAATGTAGGTAGCTTCATGTGTCTTGAAAATTGAGAATTATAATCAAAATGACTTTAATATCAATTTGAAAAACCTTGTACTTATTAATTTTTTATCCGTAGATAGTAACATGAGTAATAACCATCTGGATTAAAAGTTCTCCAAGCTGTAGTAGACATACTGTTCCAGTTTGCTGCAGGCTTTTTGTACATTGCAATATGAACGCACTCCTTTCTTTGTATCATTAAGAAAAAACATCAGTATGTGTTTGTAGCAGATGGATCAGTTTCTCTAAGATAGAGGGGCCTAAATGTGGACTTGCTTGACAATCTTCAAATCGAAAATTGCAAAGAATATTGACCATAGGCTGCATTAGCATTACCGTTACAATGATAGTACACAAACACAATATCGTCATATTAGAAGGTCTAATTATAACAAACTGATCTACTAATACTACTAGTACTAATTTCAAACAATATTTATCTTTTCGTTTACAATATTTTATGAACATTTTCGGAAACACTTTTATATTTATTATAATTACTTTTATATTTAATATCTCATAAACATAGTGCCAACAGATATGCCTTCATAGAATTTTTTTAATTTGTTTTGAGTAACCTGTTGTGTAACATTATGTACCTTTAATGTGGAAGGTGAAAAGATCATTTTCAGTTTATCAACTGTGTATAAAATTTATTTCATACTTTTTTTTAAATAAACTTTGTTTGATGTTTCAAGTTACATACATTCAATTGAAATTTTTTCCGGTCAACAAAAAAAAAATGATATACAAAATTGAAGCCAAATATTCAATTTATTATAGTAATCAGAATCCTAAATCCCAATCTTTATAATTTTACCACTTATTTATTCATCATTTTGTATTCCTTTCTTAAGTTTTTCATTACTTTTTTTTTGTGCAAAAACTTATAATGTTTAATTTCACATATCACTTTATGATAAATCTATCAGTTTTTATTTATTATGCTATTATATTTTCGAGCTTCTCCCAGTGAAGGGTTACTGTTATGTCAATTCCTTCCGTAGGTCACTAACTTTCCAATCTTCACTTTGGAGACCCCTCGCCATCATTTTTTAACCACTTGATTTTTAAAAGGTAACTCTTTTATGCAAGCATGAGCTGACCTATCTTAGAACCCTGAACCTGGGGTTGGAGTTTGATTTTGAGGCTCTATCCCCAAGACAAGTAAACTTTCACTACTTAGAAATTCATCTTTATCATATATTAGTTCGGCAATAATTGAGAATAATCAAGATTAGATAACAGTTGACAAGCGTACAATTGACTCACTATGCCAAAAGAACTGGGAAACAATCAATAATTAAGATCCCTTCAACTCTTTGCCAAAATTAAACAATCTAGTAATCTGTATATTTGCTTATTAATGTACATACTATATTTTTAATGGTTTCCTTATAATATAAAAATATTTTTTAATGAATTTAGCAGGTAACAAAAGTGTGACTAGCCTGGACGATACCATGTTCAGTACTTCCAAAAAATAAAATTTTTGTAGTTTGTCTTGAAATAGATTATTTTTTTTTTTTTGAACAAATGTTCCACTTATATGTTAAAGACGACCATTTATTTACAAGTAAATAATGCTATAAGGCAGTTGAAAAATAATTGCATAAATAAACTTACAAGATGTTTTATAACACCAATCATTTGTATAGTGTGCCTCTTTTGTGCAATGACAACTACCAAGCTCATTCTTTAAATCACTAATAATACACTCTGAATGCGGGCCCAATGTCGTCCTACATTGAATATCCTTTTTACAGTGGTCACCAATAAATGATGCTTCTAATAAATAAAGAAATAAAATAAAACATTAATTTAAAAAAAAAAGAGAACAGAATAATTGTAAAAAAAAGAAGAAAAAAAAGATCATTTTGAACCTTTAAGGCACACAGTATGATATGCTTTCTTTCCAGGCATATTTGGCACACGGTCAGGAATATAGTGATCTTTGCATTGGCAAATTCCACTTGGGTGGCAATATGCATTAGCTGAACAATTAAAGTCACCAATGCAACGATTGTGATTTAGGTCTGAAATAATATGTATGAGGTGAAGAAAAATAGGTTTTAAAACAAAAAATAATAATATTTCAAATAAAAATACAATCAATTTATGTTATTACCTTTTTTCAGTTCCTGGGAGAATGATAGATTTCTTGAAACATTTATAAAAATTAATGTGATAAAAAAAATATTAGCGAAGCCCATCACATAGAGAATTAATTAAAATAATATAGTATATAGTGAGTCATAGAATTATAATTATCCCACCTAGTTCCTCTGCTGCTTATCTAGCATGTGATTAGATAAAGTCTTATATGAAAAAGATTAAAGCTAAGAGGTGATAAACAGGTGAAAAAGGCGTAGCCAATTTAAAATGGTCACTGAAAAGAAAGAGAAAATAAGACATTGAAAAATTTAAATAAACAAATTAAATTGGTTTTTAGCAACAGTTAGCAAAGGGAAATGATTTGGCCTAGATGATTTGTAACTACCAGGGTTTTCCTCCAATAAAGTTTACCCCATTTATAGAGGCTCCTTCAGGGTTCTGCAGACCCCACAGAGTTAATGCAAAAGTTTATACATAAATAATTAACTTATCATCCCCAGCTGATATCAACCACAAGACACAGAGATTAGTAGCACAATGTCCTTGTTAACTTAGTTATTCCGATTCCAAAACAAATAAAACTAATTAAAGTGAATAATGCTTAAATAAATTAAATAAAGTCAACTTTATATTTCATTTTCATAACACTATTTAGACAAATAAGGAGTCAAATCTAGACCAATCCAAAAATAAATCCCAACATCATTAATGTCAAATTATAACTCATCATACCCCAAGTTTCCGTTAAAATTGGGCATCAATAGCCCAGCAATGAGCTAAGAATAACATCTAAAAAGAAAAAGTTATTTTTATACATTTGTCAAAACAAATTAAAATTCTTAAAGTGAATTTAGTTTACATTGTACTTAACTATTTTGGATAGTTGTCAGTTGTTAGTCCCAAACTAACAAAAAAAACTTTAAAATTCATTATTAAATTAAATTAATTTTCTGATTGCAATCACACCAAGATTCAAATGAACTTTTTTACTGATCTTGAGAACTGCTAATAGAGTTCTTTAGATATTTCTGGTGACATTATATGTAATATGTATTATATACATATATGTAAATGAAATTGTGGAGTTTTCACAGCTTCAAAAATTTTAATTACTTTCCTTTTCAGCATAAAACCGAATTATCCAGTTCATGCAAAACACAAAAATAACAGTTAATTGTTTAATCAATAATGAAAAGATTACAGAATGAATTTATCAATACAATTACCACTGAGTTTAGAATGGGTATAGGATACAACTTATTCTGTGTACAATGCAATATATAACTTGTATAATATAAAGCATGATTAAAAGTGAACAGTTTAGATTTTTATTAGTTTTAATCAATTTTATAGTTAAATATTAAAGAGCATAAACAAAATAAAGAACCTTTATTTTGAGTCATGAATAATCAATTAAAATCATTTAATCAGTAAGAATCTGCAATGATTCTAATCTGTAATAATTCTAGTGAAAAACTATGCGCGTCAATTACTTGACTGTTTACATTCTGTTAATCACATACCACTCCCGGCAGGAGACATGTGATTTTTACAAAGAGGTTTTCAAATACCCAATGAAACACACCCCTTATGTCAAAGACGTCGGGTTTTTATTCAGCCCACAATGTTCTTCATCATTAGTGAGTTTTTTTTTAGAAATCTGCAGTTGAAGGCTAATGAAGTCAAAACCCATATCTCAGGATAACAACGGGGGCTATGGTATTCCTTGCTTAGGCAGGTTTTAACACACTTGCACGTCACTATTTTCAGGCGATTGCTTCGGCAGGAAAATCAGAGGAAATTGATTCTCAAGACCATTTCTAGTTCCCTTTCATCCTCACTCTTCCACATGCTCCTGGGAGCAAAAAAAACTGAGAATGTTGGACATAGTTGCTGGAGGTGATAGCGTGGTCCCACCTCTCAAAAAATGTAGCTAATCGATGCGGTGGACACCTTTTCTATTTCGAAGGAGTTCAAAAATAGTGTAGTCTTCTAATGGTAATTATTCCGTAGGTTGTCGCTTCGAGTTGAGTCACGACAAGTTTTAACTTTTCATTCGTTTCCCTTTTAATATTTTCCAAAAATACAAGTTATCATAAGCTTTAGTATGGAAAAGAGAATGTAATTATGGGAAAAGTTCTTCTTCTTCGTTCTTAAGCAACCAAAATCACGGCAACAATAATATGTGATGCAAAATGAAAAAAGAAAAATTGAAAAAATGAAAAAAAAGAAGGGAAATTTGGGGAGGCGTCTCTGTTATACTTCCATTATAAGCCCTACCAAAAGTCGTTGAAGGCAAATTAAGATTAGTTGAACCCAGGTTTGAAATTTCAATTTGTCACTTCTATCACGTTTTCATTCTCCCGTTTTAATTTGGTAAAGCAACGATCGCACTGAATTCAGTTGCAACACATTAAAATATAAACATTTTTATTTTAAAGAGAAAAAATAGGCCCTCGGCCGGGGTTCGAACCCGGATCCTCTGTCTCTCCGTGACAGCGCTCTACCATTTAAGCCACCAAGGCCGCCTGCCGGCAGAGGACAATTCTTTTCTCTTATCCGATCCCATGTCCTCGTTTTCTCGCAATTTTACAATTTTATAATAAGAGAAAAGATTTGTCCTCTGCCGGCAGGCGGCCTTGGTGGCTTATATGGTAGAGCACTGTCGTATGTAGAGAGACAGAGGATCCGGGTTCGAATCCCGACCGAGGGCCTATCTTTTCTTTTCAAAATACAAATATTTAAAATCTTTATTAATTTATATTTTTTTGTAATTATTGGTCATTTTTTATGAGTTATAAATATTTTTATTTTTTTAAAGAGAAAAGATAGGCCCTCGACCTTATTAATTTATTTTAAAACAAAAATTATTCTTATGGTGGTGGTTATTTTAAAATATTTTTAAGAGAAAAGATTTGTCCTGGCCATGATTCGAACACGTGTCGTCTGCATCTCCTGTGCAGTGCTCTAACCAATGAGCTACCAGGGGTCGTATTCAAGCCTTAAAAACTTTATTCTTTGTTTTCTGCATTTCAGACAGAGCTCTCTCTATATGCTCCTTTTTGACTCTATGAAATGCCTTTTCTAGTTCCTCAAAGCAGACAGATAGCTCTTTTCCTTTTGCTTCTCTGTGACCTGCTTCAAAGTTAAAATTAGGTCCTCTGTAGTCCTAGAGTTTTTGAATCCATTCTGCCCCTCTCCAAACCGACTGTTGACCTCTCTTTTTATCCTTGCTTCTAAGATTCTTGAGTAGAGCTTGCTCACCACACAGAGCAGAGATATGCCTCGGTGATTATAGCATTCATTATTGTCTCCATTATAGTAAGTAGACTCATCCAAAGCAAATTCCCAGTCCATCACTATCCTATACTAATACCAAATCACATTTAAGAGGTGGAGGAACATTTCTTCACATTTACTGCCTATGTAGCGCATTGGTTTGGGCCTGAACACGTGCTGTTTGATTTTTGAAAGTTCTTCACTCATAAAATCATCTTCTTCCTAATACTCCTAGGAGTGGCTCTCATTTGGACTAAAATCCGCCCCTTTCAGCAGGTTCTTTTCATTATATCTCCTTACTCCTTTAAAATCCTTCCTTCTTTATTCTTGATTCCTTTGAGGGAATTATGTATTTCCTTCATCATTGCTTTTATGACTTTGCAGATCTTCTGGTTCTCCATATTGTTATCAAAATCTTACCATGATGTTTGTTTGGCTTTAATAACTTTTATCTTGACTTTCTTCCTTCTTTTCTGTAGCTCTCATAGGCTACTGGGATTTTCTGACTGAGGAAGTTCCTGCATGTTTTCTTGAATTTTTTTCTTCACATTATCAGACCACCACGGATTTATTTTGAACCCCAATCCTGCCCTTTTCTCTTCACATACCAGTCTAGAATCATTGCTGATGATTTTTTTTTTTCAGATCTTTCACTCTTCTCAGGTATCTATGAATTCATTTATTCAGAAAGTGAATATTAACAATTCTCAATGAATTTAAAAAAAAAACTGAGAACCTGATCCTGAGACTGATGGAGGAAGTGCCTCCTTCCTGACAAGCTCCCTTGTCCTCGAAATAATATTACGATATACGAGTGATAACCTTGGGGTGTGTACTGTACAGTTAAACAATGTCTGTAAGTGTGGTGTGCTGCATATTCTGTTCAGTTTGAGTGTTAGAATTTTGTTCCCTAACCTGAAGGGTTTGCAACTGTAATACAAGTATTAATTAAAACATACGCATTATAATTATAATGGTGAGCATGAAAGTTATTTTAAAATAAATTTTAGCGAGGGGGAGAATATATCCTGATTTTCAGTTACCACTTTTTAGTATAAATAACAAATTGAATGGAGGAAAGCTTTTTCAATAAACTTTATTATTTTAGGACTACTTCTTTCAATGAGAAAATATTTTATAAAATAGTGTTTTTGGAAATGTAATATAAATTTATTGTTGTTATAAAGCTATTCTAATAATTAAAATTTATTCTTATATTGTTAATTAAGAGTAAATAATTTATAGTATAACCGTACTTGATATTTCTTATATACTAAAAAATAGGTTGAAATAAATTGTAACACATACTTATTATATAAAAATGTATATTTCAGGCGGAGTACAATTGACATTGTCAACTATGTGCCCTTAACCATTTTTTATACACTAAACATTGAGATTTACATATTTCTAACAATGAAAATCACATCTATAAAGTATTAGAATTTGTGCATAAGTATTTTAGAGGGGTGCTTTTGAAGAAGTACATATATTTTATTCTGGGTTAGTCTATGTATTAAAAAAATGAATATTATATGAGCCATCAAGTATGATTAGGTATGTAACATTAAGGAGTTTTCTTCTTTAAATAACAACAAAACAACAGTGAATATATTAAATAAGCCAACCTATCATTATAAAGTAGGCACAAACCTGATTTGAATTTAAAAAAAATTATTATATTTCATTTCAAAGAATTTTAATTTTAACTAAACTGTTTTACAGATGCATGCTCAATGATTTATTAATCTTGATTGATTCATATTTTGAGTTCTTTAATTGTTAATTTTTGCTTTATTGCAATTTACAATTTACCACTTTAGTGAATTGAAAAAGTCAAAAGTGCATACAATGATTGAATGTTTTTATAGTTATTACTGTTTCAAGCAGGATCACACTATCCATGATCAATGACAAAAAAAGTTATCTTTCATACTTGTTTGAAATGAAATATTTAACAATGTTTCAACAATTATATGTATTTTTTCTTTTATATCTGTCAGTCAAATAATAATAATTTATTCTTCTTAATAACATTAAATTCCTATTACAAATTCATCTTCAATGTATATTCTTATTTACTTTCATCCAAAATCAGCGCAAATAAAACAAGCACCTTATATATTTCTTATCATTATATATGTTCTAGTTTTTTATACATATGGTTGCCATTTTTTTTCTAGTTTTCTTATACAGAAAAATATTTTTTACATTTTTTTTGAGAAAAGTTAAATAAAATACCTCATCATTCGATAAATCATTTTTCAACTCATAAGCAAATATTTTTGATAAAATGGTCCTAAATATGACAGATATAATCTGTCTGGCAAATACCTAACCTATAATTACTGCTGTCTATGATATCATTCCTAAGGCATACTTCTAGGCCTCTTTTAACTAATTTTATGAGCATTATAAATACATTTTTATTATACAACGATATACATTAGTTTTTGTTAGGCTTCATAATAGAATTATTTGATCAGTTCTTTTGTTTATAATGGTCAAGTGGTCAGTGTCTTGTTCTGTTCTAGTTGTGACATTATGTCTTGAGTCTTCTCAATAGTCTACTATTTGCTAGCAACAATCAAGATAAAGACAAGTTGAATGCTTTGAACCAAATAACAACTGTATACAACTACTATCACCACAGTTATAAATTATTTATTAAAAGGAATAATAAATCAAATAAGGCAGAGACGACTTAATATACAATTTATTAACAGTACTATTATAAATTATATCCATTTGTATTACAGAAGAAAATAGATTATTATTACAATATTAATTATTATTAATTTATTACAACTTTTGGTGGTTCACAAAGTATCTGCTCTTAAGTGGGAATGATTACGAAGTGGTACTTGTCATTGGAGTTCAGTAGGAAATTTAAGTGATTTATTACTGGGCTTTAGAAGGAACCTCTTCATTTGAAACTGTATTTATTAAGTTGATACAGTTAAATATTCGTGCAGATTAAGCTGATAGGTAATGAAATGGAAAATATCTCATAGTAGCAAGTTAGCGAGTAGAGAAAATGATATCACTGGTATAACAGGGAAAAAGGAAGAGCACTTTAATTAAACAAAAACATTTCCCTGCATCTATGGCACTAGTAGTGGAAGTTTGTTTAATAGCAAATTATTTATTTGCTACAGTTTCCCTGAACAGTCATGTTTAGTTATTAAAAAAAAAACACAAAAAAAAACATACATCTATCCAATATCTATGTTGTAGTAGAAAGACAGTATTATAGTCTTACTATCTTCCTACCCATGCCTAACAGTTAGTAAATAGTACCATTATAACAATAAGGCATATTATTATTTTATTACAATAAACTTCATTGTGATATTTTCATAATTGTTTGGTTCCTTAATCAAGAAATAAAAATTCTAAAAGAAGTTATCATTGGTGATCTGTATCATTAATATACAATATCATAACCTTGACAATTCAATGAAATCATGAATTTTTTATTTTAACATATAATTTTACATATTATCACATTCAACAATAACTTGATAAGAATATAATATTTTTTTTTGTTTAATGTATCTATATATGTCATTTTTTATTGATAGATGGCTGAAAAATAATAATAATATTTTTGAAGGGTTCAGCATAGGCCAATGACAATAATATTTTATATTTTTATTAAACATCTTGTTACATTAGTATTGAATAGTATCTTTGTTTACCACATATTGTATGAATACACTGGGTTATTCATTACTTTTTGACTTATTAATTACGGTATATATATATATATATATATATATATATATATATATATATATATATATATATTTATTTTTTTTAAAATATTAACGCTTAGAAAAGAAAATCTGCAATCAATCTAATTGTTGTCACTTGTAGCACTCTGAGCGGCCTAGGAAGTCTGTGAGTTAGGGGAATCTCACTTAGCATCTAATCTTGATGCATAGAAGCTTGTTATTCTTTGTC
Source organism: Arma custos (assembly GCA_037127475.1). Taxonomy (NCBI): domain Eukaryota; kingdom Metazoa; phylum Arthropoda; class Insecta; order Hemiptera; family Pentatomidae; genus Arma; species Arma custos. Next base: position 45,790,090 of record CM073759.1, on the reverse strand, counting down.
TTGATCTTGTGCCTCGTGTGAGTTTGCCTGCTCATATACTGTGTATGCGTGTAATATACTGTGTATATTCGTTTTGTGAGGTTTTTTAATATGGTAGTTCCAGACATATTCTACTTGAAAAAAAAGTTATGGACCTCATGAATTTTTCTGCAAATATTTTTCCAAACAATAATTAGGAAGGCATGTTTTAGTACTTTGCAAGCAAAGGTTATTTGTTACAAGGCTACTGTAAATAAGAGGACTACTGTATAAATGATTGAAAATATATTAATAAATGTGCACTGTGTGAATATTATATATAAATATAATATTCACAGAAACCTGTAACAACATTTAAATTATCATTCATGAACACAACTCATTTCTTTTAGCTACAAAAAAGTGTTATCCTCCTCTCAGATAAAAAAACAAAATAAAAATACACTTAATAGTATATTTTATAGTCTTATGATTCTTTGCACAGTTATATACTTTGGGATTATGGAGCCATCATGTGTTTTGATGCAACACTTGGATAGATTCCTTTAGCATTGAAATATACTGAAAATTTCTTTTATAAGTCAAAATAAAGCTATTTTATGTTATAATTATGCTGCTGAGATAATATTAAAATCTAGTATTTGTGTATATAATTTTATTTACAACTTGGAGGGTATTTGTTTTATCTAATCTTCGAAAAGATACTGATATTTTCCATTATTTCTTCACAATTTCTAAACCAAAGTTTAGTAGTGTTATAATAGTGATATCAATGTACATAATGTTGTATTCTAATGTAACAAGATTATGTCTAATAGAAAAAAAACTTACTTAATGACCTATGGACTATTACTTGATATTCATTTTATCCTGAAAAATGCTGATTTTTAAGCTAGTGCAAATGATATTCTTGATAAAAAACACCAGTTTAACGATTAATTGCTACTGATCATAAAAATAAATGTTATTTTTACGATAGTGAGGAAAATAGTTGACTGAGAGATCTAATGTGGGATATAGATAGTCTGGGGGTGCAGTAAAAAAAACAACACTAAATAAGACAAACTTATTTATTATGAGTGCCAACGTTTCAACCTACGTTGTAGGCCATCATCAGGGCTGATAGAAGCTGAAGCCAATATCCTATTGGCTGGATATTGGCTCCAGCTTCTATCAACTCTGAAGATGGCCTACAGCGTAGGTCAAAACATTGGCACTCATAATAAATATGTAAGTTTGTCTTATTTTGTGTTACATTGACTGCACCTTCAGACTATCTATATTCCACGTTTATATCTACATTTACTATAATACTATTTAAATAATTTTCAAAGTATTGAGCTTGAGAAAGTTATACGATAAACAAGATACTAACATGTAAATTACCTGGATTAGTAGTTAATTAAAAATGTATTGTACAAAATTATTGAGCAATGGGCACTCTAAAGTCTATCTGATTTTTTTCAGTTCCTAAATTATAATTGTACATAAACAATAAATTTTGTATTAAATTATACTTATTCTTATACTAGGAACTTGTGATTGATGATACAAGTTTTGGTTTTAGTTGAGTGATGTTCAATGAATACGATCTTATTTATTTTTGAGAGCAACTAACTCTATAAAGGTTCAAAGCAATCATCTCTTGTTTTCAACTATATCTAACTTACATTGATTTGAAAATTGTCATCTAAAAGTACCACAAATGTGCACGATATAATCCCCTTTCCAATAACTGAAATTTCCAGTTCTTACATTCGTTTATTCTACATTTTGACATTTATTAGTTACCTGTGAGTAAATTCCTTTTCTGTTATTATTTTAAATACATTTTTTGATTCCATTTCTGGATAGTTCTAGAACAATGTGAAAGCAGGTTTGAAGTTATATTTAGTTATATTGTTATAATATTATAATAGTTTTCTTAGGTAAATTATTGTTGTATATATTGAAAATAATAAAACTTACTGTTTCTACTTTCCCACAATGAAGATAATAATTGAATGAAGAGTAAAGTATAACCTATTTACAAAGGATTTCTGAAGATATATATTTTCAATGCAGGGTTGTTCTAAAAGTTAAGCTCTTGAGAAATATTAAAAAAGTTTAAAGTTCCAAATTGAAACATCTTATTTAAAAAAATAAAAAGGTTCCCTGTACAAGATTTAAGAGATAAAATTTTATTTCTCTAAGTTCCTGCTCTTGAAAAACATGGATGATAGTACTTTGTATTGTCTTACACATCAAGTAGTTAAAATCAAGCCAATATATACCACTCCTAATAACCTCATGTTCATGATTGTTGGTAACCAATTTGTAGAAAATGACTATTAAAACCATTAAAATAATGTTTAACAACTGAATACTTACGTGGTTTTGTAATTTTAGGTAAATATATTTTCAATATCACACACCTAGAATGAAAGTAGCATTACTCGAAAATGTTTTATAGATGATAGGGAGTACCAGAGGCAGCTATTCAAGACTTGAAGAGTGCTCGAGCGATAATGCAATGCAAGTGTGGTAAGAAACTATAGTTAAATTTAGTTAAAATGCAATTTCTTTCAAATGTATTACAAAGAAGCAACATCAGGTACTATCCATACCACTATCTTAGGAAGTGGTGCAAATTCTCTATATTTGGGAAAATTTCTTCTGTTTGTACAATTCATTAATTAAATGATTTCTTTTTTTGGAACTATTAGACTAATCTTTATTACAGTTTTTGTTCAGGGACACTTTGAATATTTTCAATATAGCTTATTCATTCTTAAGATTTATGTTACAATGATTTAATCAGTTTAGTAGCATAAGTTAATTCAGAAAAAAATAAATTCATACATATACTTTAGTATTTACATTTTTAAAAATCCAATGTACATTATTCAAATATTGCTGACAATTTTAAAAGTAAATTTTAATGAAGCAATAAAGTGTGTTTTAAGGATGTAATATGTTCAATATCTTCAGAATTTAAAAAAACCAAAATTGATTGAATTGGATTAATTTCTTCAACTTATGTGCTGATTTGATGTATGTAACATAAATTTTGTATTAAGAGTTGGGCCACCAACCAACTTTGAAGAATAAAGGTATAGAAAACTAAGTAGTATTTATTTGTATTCACTTTTGCTTCACTTAATGTGTCATTCAAAGAAAGTGATCTAGTTTCTTAATCAAATATATTAACAACCGGAAAATCACTTTCAATTTGACAATTTAGTTTTTATGATTTAGTTTAACAAGGTTTATTTCATTATGTCATTTTTTTCTATACCTACCACAGATTTTTTTTCTTTATAAAAATATGAATTCTCTTTGGTAATAACTCTAGTAAATGCTGTTTTGAGATTTCATTTTCCATTTTTCTGTACTAGCATCCATGCATGCCAAATAATATTGAGTTTAATATCATAGGGGGTGTGGGAGAAAAAGTGATTGGTAATGGAGTACTCCCGCCAAGGAAGAGAAGAGGACAACTATATCTGCCTGGTCCCGCCGGAGTTGTAGACAATAGGGAGATACCTTGGGCGGGCCTTCAGGACTCGACGAGCCCTCGAGCGATGATGCTACGCCAGTGTGGTAAGGAGCTCTGGTTCTGGAGACCAGCAGTTATCAGACAACCAACAGCCGATGACAACTGTGACCAACCCAATAAGTAAGGCCAGTACAATATACAGCTCTGCATTACCTGAATCAAAAGTTGAAATGAAGATTTTGCAGGTTACATAGAGAATAAATTAAATTGATAGTAGGCCAGAGGAAATAACAGTGGGTATATTTTCACAAGAATATTTATCCAATTTAAAGTTAAAGTAAGTAACACTTTGGGCCCATGCCTGATAATATCTCACATAATAAAATTCAATTGACTAGCTTAATATATAAGGATGATGATATGAATTAATTCACACCACACTGATATAAATTATAGATGAGTGTGGCAGATTGTAAACAGATAGTAATAATATCGATTTCATGAAATATAAAGATATAGGGTTGAACTATGCAAAAAAAAAAGTTATTACAACTTTTGGTATTGAATCGAGATACATTTTTAAACAAGAGATATTTGTTACCTAGCGGCGTTTTGCTCTTCCACAGGCTGTTAAGTACGGTTGGGTCGTTCCTCCGCCAGTCTCTCCAGCCAACGATGGCACCCATCCTATGGCGCCTTACTGTCCCTCCTGGCTGGGGTTGTGAGCTGTGTGGACCTGCTGCAGGCTGCCCGGGACCACTCTGGCCCCAACCCACACCTAAAAGATAATTTAATATTGAGTAATTAAAATTTAACAAACAGCTTTAGCTATAATAAAAGGTAGAGGTTGGTACTTATAGAAAACAAAAAATCACCTTTTCTTTTTTAAAATTTGTATTCATCTAGTTATTTAAGATAATAATGGATGAATGGTGTGGGCCATGGAGTAAGGATAAAAAATCTTGTATTAAACAATTTTTAGTTGATTAAAATATAGAATGGAGATATGTCATTATTTTGCAGATGATTGGAGGCATGATCTTTTAAGTATCTATTGCATTTTGCTTGTGTTTGAATTCAGCTCCATATTGAACAGTTTTTTAAAAATCAAATACATATCATATTTAATGTACGATTTTTACAAAATTGACTACAGAAGTATCAGTATGGTAAAGGATATATTACATTTTTAAAATTTTCGCCTGAAAAGGTCCAACGGTTTCGATCAATCTATCAGTCTAAAATTATATGCTATTTTTTGTCAGCGATACCTTGCCCTCATCGAAATAATTTCATTGGGTTTTAATGCCGAATTTCCAAAATGGGTTTCTCTGCTATCATAGGCGTAACGAGGGGGGTTATTGGGGATGTAATCCCCCCATTGCTAATAAGGAATTAAAAAAAAAATTGTAACAATTTAAAAAAAAATTTTGAAGGACTTTACTTTTTCAAAGTTATTATTGTGGGTTTACAAAAGTAAGGGTCAATAATGCCAAAAACACAACAAAGAAAGTGCAAACACAGTTATTTTAATGAATAAAAGGTAAGCTAAAATGACAAACCAAAACGTAATACTTTTTATTTACAATTAATTATATTATTATAGCGGCAGTAGTGGCATCTAGCGGCAACAATAAGATCGCAAATATGAGAAGAATAGTTTAGATAATTCTTAGAATGTAGAAGTAAAGTCTGGATGGGTCTAGAAAGTTCCCTATGCAATTAAGTGTAGTAAGTTAATGTAACCAATAAATAGGGTATTTTAAAGCTACTTCTTGACTGCCCTTCCAAAAATAACGTTTATAAAAAATTATAATCTATTTATTTAATTTGAAGCTACATGATTATAGTATAATACATATTATACCTATATTACGAGACATCTTTTTTGAAGGGAATAACTAGTTGGAATATTGACTGGTGGGGGTTAACCCCCATGAGTCATTTCTAGTTACGCCAATGTATTGTATATAATTTCATTCATTTGAAATAGTAACCCTGCCAAGATAGAAAGCAAATTTGTGGAAATAAGAGTAGTAATACTGCTGTGCATAATTTAGAATTGAATAGCTAAAAAAATCAAACAATCTGCTCGTTAATATTTTTGGCCCATCCTTCCTTCAACCATAAACGGAACTGAGTTCATCCCGGACGCGAAAGGAAGGATTCTGTACCCATAATTATAATAAGTAAATCATATTTTTTTTTAAATTTCCGATTAGTCCACCACTTTGTTTGTTCAAGTTTGCAGACCGTTCACTATTAGCCCTGTATAGGTCAGATTAGTGAGGTTCTACTTGCGATAATTCATAATAAATTTATTAATTAGTATACTCAATTGCCCACAGTTTAAAGCTTAAAAGTACATCTGTTTGTATTCAAAATATTGTGTGAATATACAAAAAAACAAAACCAAAAAATTCATATCTTTCTGTACAAACCTTTATAGACGGACGGTGTGAAATGAGGATAGTTGTCTTGCAACTGTTAAAATTTTCACATAAAATACCTCTCCTTTTTAATTTTTCAAAAACTATGTATTGTAGATTTTGGAGTTTATTCCTTAAGAAACGATTTTCATATTTAGCCCGCGGTATGAAAATTTTATGAGTAGTAAACTTGAATTTACCTAAAAGTGGCGTGTAACGCTACATTCTCGATAATATTGTATTATTTGTTTTACATAATAAATAGAAATTAAAAGTTGAATTCCCGGACTAATCGGGAAGAGATACGTTTGGTATCTATGGTGACAGTGTATTATATTGCTTTATTCTGGAGGTGTTGAAATGCGATAATTTTTTGTGTAGGATCCCTTTTAAAGACACCTATTCAAACAAACACTATTACTACTCTTATTTTGATTCCGCCTTAAGCTGTTGGGGTCCATTCATATTACTTGGATACAACCTCAACAGACGACAGGGCAGCGTTGCTCTGATAAGATTAGGAAATTGACTAACTATCTAGAAAGGCTGTGCAGTGACTATTTAATTGTGTACAGTGTGCAGTGTGTAGTACGGAGTGCTACTAGGACAGGAGATTGGTGTATTAGGAAGTGGACAGGCAGTGATCATGCTGGGCTTAAATACATCTCTACCGGACACAGAAGATGAGGCTCCCATCAAAACAGTAAAGACAGGGAAGAAATCGGCCAAGAGGAAGGCAAGGAAAGCAGAAGAAGCACCACCGGTAGAGTGACATCGAACAGCTTTTCCACTCTAGTTAATTTACCACCAACTGAGGAATCTACGGTGGCCCCACCGAAGAAGATTCCTCTAGTTATAATGGACCGAGAAAACTTCACGTTAAATGAGGTGAGTGATTTCATGAACAAAATTAATATTAATCAATACTTTATCAAATAGACGAGGACTGAGATCCACATTTACCTCCAATTAGAGACCGATCCATTAGAAAAATTTAACCAAATAAATAAATTCACAATATTAAATCTCAACTGTTAAACAGACACACACACACAACTGGTAAAGCTGCTATTTGGGCCTGTGGTGAATATGGTATTCAGGAGGTGGATAAAGTGAAGCAGTCTGGTTTTGTATGGGCAAAGATTAATGATGTGTGTGTTTTTAGCTGCTACGCTGCTCCTATTGTAACGATCGAAGATTATGAAAACATACTGGATCGTATTGTCGTGGATTCTAATTGCCATGGGCCTTATTTTAATGCGTGGGCAACGGAATGGGGTAGTAAAACTACGAATCGTCGAGGTGAAGTTCTCTTGGAAGCATTTGCCCAAATAAATGACTCGGTCCTTATGAACTACGGTACTGTTCCAACTTTCACTGGGGCAGGAAGGTCATCCATTATTGATTTGACGTTTGTCAGTGCACGCCTGCAACGTGGCGCCAATTGGAAAGTTTGTGGATTTTATACTCACAGTGACCACCAGGCCCTCCTGACTACGCTGGAGATACCGACAAGAAGGAAGAGTTGTAGATGGAGAACGGTAGGCTGGAATACTCAAACTTTCGATGCTAAGTCATTCTCGGTGATGATGGAGGATCCATGTTCCCTACATGGTTCAGCAGAGGAAAAGACGTTTAAACTCACCTCGTTCATCTCCAGGGTATGTGACGCGGCTATGACTCGTTCAAAACCGGGTAAAAACCGTTCCCCAGTGTACTGGTGGACAGATATAATAGCTGGCCTTCGTCAGTGTTGCCACCAAACAAGGAGACGTTACCAGCGACCAAGGCATCGACCGGAGCTTAGCAGGCTTCAGGAAGAGTTCAAGATTGCTAGAAGAAACCTTCGCAGAGCCATAAAGGATAGTAAACGACGGTGCTGGAAAGAACTCTGTGATGAGGTTGATGAAGACCCGTGGGGTAGGCCTTACAAAATAGCTTTAAATAAATTGAATAAAGAGTCATCTCACCTCCCCACAAAGTCGGAAATTGTGACAATATTGTCAGGGCGTTATTCCCAGAACAGCCGAAAACTATGCGATGCATAGAAGACACTTGTGTACCTGATTTTCCACTCGTCACAGAGGAAGAATTGGAGGACATTGCCGCAGATGTAAAACCTGGAAAAGCACCTGGTTTGGACGGCATTCCCAATTTAGCCCTTAAGGTGGCTCTCAAAAATCGTCCAGACCTTTTTAAGAAGGTCTTCGATTCCTGCTTTCATGAAGGGTCGTTCCCGGCTCCTTGGAAGAGACAGCGTCTCGTTCTGATTCCAAAGGGTAAAGGAAGCTTCGAGGGCCCGTCGACCTATCGCCCAATCTGTTTGTTGGATACTTTATGAAAGGTGTTTGAGAAGATCTTATCTCTCAGGCTTCAAGAATTTACGGAAGGTGAAAGAGGCCTCTCAAAGGCTCAATACGGATTCCGTAAACAGCGATCTACGATAGAAGCTATTGGACTAGTTCTGAAAAGCGATTGCAGGAGTGAGGTGGAAGAGAGGTGCGAAGAATTATGCAGCTATCGTCACCTTGGATGTTAAAAACGCATTTAACATGGCGAACTGGGCCTGCATATTGGATGCCCTACGGGCGATGGTGGTCCCATTGTATCTAAGGAGGGTTATCAATGACTATTTTAAAGATAGGGTACTGTTTTATGCTTCGGATAGTGGTTTCAGGAGGTATGAGGTCACTGGTGGCGTCCCACAGGGCTCAGTTTTGGGTCCTCTCTTATGGAACGTTATGTACGACGGAGTTTTTAGGTTACCCATGCCGGATGGAGTTACAGTAGTTTCGCCGATGATGTGGCAGTTGTGGTCGTGGCAAAATATATTGAGGAGATTACCCTAATAGCCAACCAGGCTGTTGCTATAATTCGAAGATGGCTAACTTCTATGGGGTTGCAGCTTGCGGACCATAAGACTGAGGCGCTCCTGGTCAGTAGCAGGAAGAAAATTGAAACTGTTACTCTCACAGTGGGTAGGCACGAAATTCGTTCCCAGCCACACTTGAAATACCTGGGAGTTGTCATCGATGCACGTCTCCAGTTTAACGTACATACGGAGTATATCAGCGCCAAAGTGGCAAGAATTACTTCATTATTGCCTTATGCCGAATATTGGAGGACCCAAAGAGAGTCGCAGAAAGCTCCAACGTTTCGGCCTAAGTTGTAGGCCATCTTCAGGGCAAATAGTGGGTGCGGTAACTTGTTACAGCATTAAAACTGTCAACTGAACTCACACACACACACACACACACACACACACACACACACATACACACAAGCTCCTGGCAACTGTTGTCTCCTTGATCCTTTTATATGGAGCTCCAATCTGGAAAGAAGCCATGTCCACCGCATCGTACAGGAGACAGATGGTCTCAGGGTATCGAAGAGTTATATTGAGAGTAACATGTGCTTTTCGGACTGTTTCCTACGAGGCTGTGTGCGTAATTGCGCGCATGCCTCCAATCGAGATGTTAGTGGAAGAAAGAAACAGAATGTACAATCGTAGTTCTCGAGTGTCAAGAGACGAAGAGAGGAAAACCACCATCGTACATTGGCAACAGCGTTGTAATTCGGCTAATGTTGGGAGATGGACCTACAGGTTGGTGCCTGACATAGGTTCGTGGTATGATCGTCGGCATGGGGAGGTAGATTTTCATCTTACACAGCTATTGTCTGGACATGGATGCTTTAGAGCCTACCAGTACAGGTTCAAACTAGATGACAGTGCTGAATGCCCAACGTGTACGGCGGTGAAGGAAAAATGTGTTTTTTGAATGTACTCGCTTCACTGACGAGAGAAGAGAATTGGAGCTGGCCTGCAGAAAGAAGGTGACTCCTGAAAATTTAGTGAGCTGCATGCTTAAGTCGGATGAACAGTGGGCAGCAGTGAAAAAATTGGCCACAGGGGTCCTCAAAAGACTGAGAGAGGAGGAAAGAACAAGGAGAGAAAATCAGCAAAGACTGGTGCCTTCTTGAAGAAGAGGAATTTAGACTAAGAAGCTAAAAGATGGAAATGGACGTGATGCGGCACATAGCCATTCCCCTCCACGAAGTAATGCCTAGCGGCGGTCCCGTGGAGTGTGGAAAACAGGTGTAGGGAGGTGGTTTTAGTGGGTAAAAATCCCACACACGGCCTCCGACGAGAGTGAGCAAGCGGGCTTCCGGACGTCGTTATCACACGACCGCAGTGCCGCAGTGGTGGTCAACTTGGCTGCTGTGACATTCAATACTACAAGTCTTGAAGATTGTCAAGAAGATTTGACGAAGCTAACTGGAGTGGTAGATGACCTACAGAAGTACATCCAAAGGCAAAGGCATAATGTCCACGGTGAAATAAGGGAGTACGTCTGTAAGATACAGAACTACCTCGAAGCGATGAAAAGCAAATTACGGAAACACACAGCGGAGAGTGTGAAAGCAAACGTACGTACTCAGACTGCGATGCCATTACCAGGCACACTCCTCTCAAGGCAGAAGGTTAATGTGCCTCCTCTACTCTCTAGGTTAATGTGCTCTCCACTCATACCTCCTTACCAGCTGGATGCCAGGAAGAAAGAACGAAGGTGATTACGATTAAAAAGAAGTCGAAGGCTTCAAAGAAAGGAGCATCTAGGCAACCAGTGCCTTCAAAATCACGACTGGAGCCCACACGCATCATAGAGAGAACCAAGGCATCGACAAAAGGAAGGATGCCGGATCAGCCTCGGCAACTTTTGGAAAACCGTAAATTCCCGAAAGATGAGCCGTGGGAACCAGTTTCCAGGAGGAAAAAGGAAATTAGGAAGAAAAAGCGCCCTGAACCATCAAGGCTGGATGCTTTGATAATTAAGATCTCGGAGTCCAGCACCTATGCGGATACTCTTCGGAAGGTTCGAGAAGACCCCGCCTTGAAAAACCTGGGTGCAAATATCTCAAAGGTCCGTAAAAATGAGGCTGGGAATCTATTAATCCAGCTGGATCGGAAGTCTGGTGGGGCCCTGCAGACCATGAAGCGCACTCTAGAGGGTGCACTGGGATCAGAGGCTCAAATTAGAGCGTGGACGCCAGAGTCACTGATTGAAATAAGGGACTTGGACGCACTTAAGTCAAAAGAAGAGATTGCCGAGGCTCTCACAGCCCTTTTAGATAGAGAAGTGATCCAACCTACCACAGTGCGATCGATGAGAGTAGCGTATGCTGGAACACAGCCTGCAGTGGTTGTTCTGCCAGTTCTACTGGCCCGGAAGGCTGGCTCGAAAGGCAGGATCAGAGTAGGCCTTGTAATCAGCCATGTACGAAGTACAAAGAAGAGCTCGTGCTAAAGGCCAACCATTGTATGGCACTGACTCGAGATTGGCTGGCGTCTGTAGGGTTGCAACTATCAGATGATAAGACGGAGGTCCTTCTTGTCAATTGCAGGAAAAGACGAGAATGTCTAAATATAAACTTGAGAGCGGGCTGGCAAGAGATTCAGTCCAAGCCTTCCTTGACTTATCTCGGGGTGAGAATCGATGATCGGCTCTGGTTCAAGGACAATATTCAGGGGGATAGTGATAAAGCAGCGCGAGTGACCACGTTTCATTACGTGTCACGTTTAATGCCCAACGTAGCGGACCCAGGAACATCCGCAGGCTGCTGATATCCAGTGTGGTCCCATCTGCTCAACGCAGCTGCGATATGGAAGGATGAGCTGGACACTGCTGTGATGGTGTCGGTATATCGACGGTGTTAAGTGTGATCATCGCACAGCGTTTCGCACAGTATCAACGAAGCGGCCTGCTTGGTGGCCAGGATGCCACCGATTGAGCTGATCGCTGAAGAGAGGATGCGCTCTTATAACAGTGCTGACCCCATTCCCAGAGACGAATTAGGAACAGTTAGGGAGTGGCAACGTCGTTGGGATATGGCATTCAGTGGAAGGTGGATGCACAGGTTGGTGCCCCACATTGAGGCTTGGGTGAATAGGAACCAGGGGGAGGTCGACTATTACATCACTCAGTTTCTCACAGGGCATGGTTGCTTTCGAGCCTACCAGCTTAGGTTTAAGCTCGATGATACAGGTAAATGTACATTCTGTCCAGGAGCAGAGGAGAGCGCAGAGCACATATTCTTCTTCTGTCCCCTTTTTCAAGAAAAGAAGATGGAGTCCCGACGCGTCTGCGGCTCAGACCCCACTGCAGATAATGTTGTCAACCTTGTGCTGATCAATCAGAATTATTGGATGGCAGGCCAAAGGTTAGTAGCACAGGTGCTACAAAAGCTAATAAAGGAAGAGAAAGAAAGGCGAACCAGGAGGTAGCTGAAATCAATGAGGCGGCACTCAGCCATACCCCTCCACGAACTAATGCCTAACGGCGGTCCCGTGGAGTGTGGAATACAGGTGTAGGAAGGTGTTTTTAGTGGGTAAAAATCCCATACACGGATAGGTACGGGTCTATCCGCGTCTTTTGAAGATTTACACCTAAAAAAAAACACAAAAAAAAAACACACACATATACATATACCGCCCTGTACGATGCGGTGGACATGGCGTCTTTCCAGATTGGAGCTCCATATAAAAGGATTGAGGAGACAACAGTTGCCAGGAGCTTGTGTGTATGTGTGTGTGTGTGTGTGTGTGTGTGTGTGTGTGTGTGTGTGAGTTCAGTTGACAGTTTTAATGCTGTAACAAGTTACCGCACCCACTATTTGCCCTGAAGATGGCCTACAACTTAGGCCGAAACGTTGGCCCGATAAGTATTAGTAGAGAGCGATTAGGCAAGAGCACATATAAAATTCATTAGAAACAATAAGGGCTAAACTTCAGTCACGTGTCGGAACTGACACACACACTTTTTTAATCTTAGTGTGGGCTTGAAAAAAATGAAACAACTAACGTAAATGTACGATACTAAATAAATATTATTACAATATTTTACTATAGTAGTAATGCTGTCATAATGATCATAAAAAGACATTTTGATTATCGATTTATCATAATTTGCTAATTAGTGGTTTTCTGTCTAAGAGAATCCGTTATTTGAAGTTACTTGTATCCCTTCATTGTGATTGGATTTATGGAGCAGCTTGTAGCAGTTTTATGGCTCAGTTGAGGATTTATAAACCTCCATCCAAGTCAATAAGGCCTTTATTGTTGAAAGCTCTTCGCCAGAGGTAGCTAGGTGTTGCTTTAGTGTCTTCTTCCTCTTCAATTGATAGTCTGTTGTACTGGTATAGATTTTTAAAATTACCGATTATTATTGGAGGAAAATTTAGACAGTTGAATTCAAGACCTTTATTGCTAACTAGTTGTGGGTTGGAATAAAGATGAGTATGACGAAATAAAAGAGTAGGTACGTCAACATTGTACTTGTATCTTTCAAGTTTTGTATTTATGATTGATATAGGGAGTAAAAACATTTTCATTTTGTCGCTAATTAATGATTGAAAACAAGGCTAAACTGTCGTTTTAATATAACGCGAGGCCTGAAGAAGGTCCTCAGTTCTGCAAAGAACTTTCTCTAAACTAAAAGCAGGAAATAAAAATACCAGTCCCTATTGTTTCCTGTTTTTAGTTTAGAGACTTCAGGCTAGTTGTTTGGAATTTTTCCATTCCTTTCTTAACAAGTATTTAATGTCTCTTCTGATCGATTGCTCTTCTATATAAATCTTATTTTCATGTAAATAAAAAAATAAAAAAAAGAATTGTGAAACCACGATGCAAGTGAAACTTTTTTTCGGGTTGTAGGCATTTAACTAAACAAATTTTGGAAAATTATTCGATTTAGGGTATTAAAGTTGCGCTTAATCTGACAAACAGTGCCCACAAAACCAAATGGATTGTTCTCAAATAAGTTTTCGTATAGATTATGAGCTCCATTATGTCTAGTATACAACGTATAAATCGATGACGGATCTTCTTCTGCTCGTGTTCTTCGTGCATTGAGTCTTTCTCTGTACCGACGACAGTATACGCCCGTAGGAGTGCTGAAATTTGTGTCGTTTGCGTCGACAGTTGTATTTTCATGAGCCTGCGACGAGGATTTATCGTTGGAAAATCTTGATCGTGATTTGACGAATTTTCGAATTCCTCTCCGCACCAACAACTAATCCTCGACTTGTGATTGTATCTCGAATTGTACTCCTATCACTGCCGCTTGTGCCTTGATTAGAACTGGCACCAGATTTTAGCCGCTTGCATTTCTGACGATATCTGCGGCATCTTTCCGCATTTAGTCGCTTTCGATGCAGAATTTTTTCTGTATCTGTAACAATATTTTCGGATATAGGTTTGCCACTTTGAAAGATAAACGTATTAAATCCAACGCTCGAGGCTGGACCACTTCTAGTACTCGGCATGACATCTGTCGGCAGTCTACTAATTTTTTCCGGCGGCTCAGAGTGTAGTTCAGCTTGTGAAGATGACTGAAGGCCTAAATAAAATTAAATATATTGAATGAACCGGATAAAAATTTAAATACTTTATCAAATATTCATATGAAATAATTTAAAATAAATTCAAGCACTCAAAATTAAAATTAATACACACTGATAAAAGGATTTGATAGTCTTTGAAGAGATTTGTTAATAGTAAACAAATCATATATTAGAGACTATTTTTTGGCCCCAAACAAATATTTCTTACTATTTAAAATGATTTGTTAATATTTAATAAATGAATATCAGATTTATTGACTGGTAACAGATTATTTTAAATAGTAAGAAATATTTGTTTGATGCTAAAAAATGGTCTCTAATAATTGATTTGTTAACTATTAACAATATTTTTAAATACTAACAAATCCTTCTATCAGTGCATAAACAACAATATCCACCGGCTGAAAGATCTAATAATTATATTAAATTCACTATAAAAATTAAACCAACTCACCGAGAGCCTATTTCCTTTCCCTATAAGCACGAGCTCTTTCAGCATTTTTACGGCGTAAAATTAATTCATCGTCGGATCTTTTCGTACTATTCTTGGTTTTCCCTCGTTGACCGGTTTATTTAACTTACTAGCTGTATCGTTATCCATCACGACAAAGTAAATAAAAGCATTTACATTAATAAACAGGTCAAAACACACAATACATGGTCAGCTGACTGGGCGCCGCCATATTGGCCTAGGCTGCTTTGTCCTGCGTCTTTCACTTTACCCCTTCTCCAGGTGTGACGAACGACATGCTGAATGATGACGGAAAAAATTTGGAGCGATACAATAAAAGCTTCACTTTAAAAAAGTAAGATCTGTATTACTTTGATTGATTTATTGCCATAGTACTTGATTCACTTCATTCATTCTTCAAAGAAGATTTTTTCTCAATAAAGGAAGTCTTTATTTATTTGAGAATCCTGATCTAGCTAATACATGGAATTAAATTTAAGTTCAAGAGATCTCAAGCAACATGATTCGACTAAAGCATATCTTTTTCTGCATAAAATTAAATTTTTAGGACTTTCTAAAATGTAAGATCAGTTATGTATCGATTTTATCGATAGATTAGACTAAATTAACCGGATTGAAATTTGCGATCTCTATGGTATAGGCGGAAAAAGTTTGTTCTAGTGTAATCAGTTAGGTTATATTATCCGGGCTAAAACATTGGCCCGGCTTGAAGGGAGTCTCCCTCAGCCAAGGGGCTCTAATATTAAGCTCAGCCGTAACGGAACTTGATTAAATATGTAGATCGGGGCTAAGCCGCCATTCTTGTTATTGGTAATTCTATGATACGGCTTAACTGCCACCTTTCAACCATGATCATTTATTAAATAACTGCTTCCACCGAACCATGGCTACATTACTGTCCTCTTGTCTCTTAAGGATAAGCCCTTAATAAGGATAAGAGAAACAAAAACGTTAAACAAATATCTTAAGGTGGCATTTAGAAAACGGGAATCAAACCACAAAATATTCGAAAAATGAGATGGAGGTAGTTTTTAATGGGACTTTTACTTTCTATTTTAATATATAAGAACTATCACGCAGATTAGGCGCCTTTGATGGAAATTTTAAATTTTATATCATGATAAAACTAACAAAATTACTGAGTATATACACATTGGAACAAATTGCAATGTTTTCATATCGTGAAATAAAATTAGGTTTGTGGCCAAAAGACCAATTATTTATTTTGTTAATATTTTAACTATTTTTATTTGAACAGAAAAGATATGCCCCGTAAAAGATATTTATTCTCTTCAAATAAAAATAGTTAAAAATTAAAAACAATCAACAAAAAATTATATTTTGTCAATAATTTGTCTACTTACAACTAACTCACAACATTCTGTTCATCTAAATTTCATACAAATGACAGGATTAGTTGTTTTTTAATTTTTTTGTTTGCTGATCATAATTATAACTATTCATTCATAACCCATAATATAGGAACTTAGTTCTGGAATTGCGGTTCTTACTTATTTATTTTTTCATTCCTCCAAAGTGAGAAATGAGTAAACAACCGGAAATATGGTCGAGGTAAAGGCTTGCTATTGGCTTTGTATTATTGAGATCTGGTGTTTGCATTTAGACAAATGGCTTTTCCTTGGTATTTTCGTCCTTAAAGCTAAGATATAATAGCGGAGATGCTTCAAGTACGCCAACGATACGTGTGGCCTTACCTCTTAGGGGGGTTATAAAAAATATTAATCGAAAAAAATATGCATCGGAAAGCCAAATCCACATACGGTCTCTATATACCATATACGGTTGGAAAGGGCTTCTCTAGAGCGATGGCTTTTCTCTTATCAGATCCCATGTCCCTGAACTGCCGGCCGTCGCCGAACCCTGGTGGCTCAATTGGTCGGATCGCTGTCACGGAGAGACAGAGGTTCCGGGTTCGAATCCCGGCCGGGGGCATATCCTTTCTCTTTGAAATAAAAATATTTAAAATTCAGTACAGCTAACGAATAATTATAAAAAATAATATTTTATATAAAAAATATTATCCGTTATTGATCTTGTTATAGTATGTTTCAGAAGTTTCGATTTCTCATTTGATTCGAAATCCAATCTCATTTGCATTCTTTACTTATTAAAATTTTTGTTTACCACTTCCCTGAATTTTCCTTGATATTATTGGAAAAAAAAAATCTGGTGGTCATCAGAGAAAAAGTTCCAAAAGAGACGCTAAATGAAAATAATTCGATTCCTATAAATGTTCTCCATCTGGTTAGGAACTCCAATTCCATTAAATGCTATCGCTTTAAGTTTCTCATTAGGAAGAAAAATAATTGAACTAAATCTGCCATTGTTTGATGGGGTCTATCAGCGCAAGTTTCGCCTTTCTCCTTTCCTATAGTATCGGTTTCATTTAATTTGAAGAGATTTTTTCGACTACCACATTTGAGTTCTTTTTTTCTAATTTGAATTAAATTAAAACCTCTGTATCGGATGCCATGAGGGTGTTTCTGTGCAGGATTGATTTAAAAGCTGCTTAGAACTCTCAAAGGACCACAGAAGTTAATTAGTGCAAAGGGGACTTTGAAGAGGGCAGCAGAAGTGGCACAGTTGTTCTTTTCCCAACGAAAAAAATCCTATGGGTTCAAAGGAACCGACCCACTAACTAGTAATGCACAGCGACAGTTTCATGAACATTTTTCAGAATTTCTAAATAAAATGTAAAAAGGTAATGAGGAACGTGGCAGACAACGAAATATTTGCAGCTTCTCTAAGGCAAGAGAGCAAAAATAATTCAAAGCAGTTTTAATCTGCTTTATAAAAAACTCATGTTTATCAACAAAAAAAAAAAGCAATAATTTTGTAGCTGGATTTCGCAGAGAATTGTTTAGAGAAAATCAATGAAACAACGGACTTAAAAAAGAAATTCAGATAAACATAGAAAGTTGAAGATACATCTCAATTTTGACAAATTTAATTCATTAAATGTTTTTTCCTGAATGACAATGATAATATTTAAAAGCGAAGACAAACGAGAAATAAACTATGGTTATAACTTTATTATTTTTTTTTTTCGCGGATATCTCATAAATGTCATTCCATTATGATGATTACCGTGAATAGGTTACATTAGAATACATAAACATACATTAGAACCAATACAATTAAAGTTAGGTGTTAGTTATGTTACCTACCTAAGGAAGACCAGTAAAAAAAAAAAAATTAAAAAAAATGAAAAGTTGATGTTGTTCTAGTAAATAAACCTAATTGGATAACATCAAAATCTTGATTTAGAGATGGATTCTATATTCTAGCAGAAAATTGAGTAAGCAACGCACATATTTTGTTTCCACATCTCTAATTACATACTAAATGTATGCTTTGCTTAGGAGAATCGTTGACACTAATGGTAGTCTTTAATTTTAATATTAATCGCCAATTACTCACCTGGCTATATTTTAATCACCATAAAATATAACACGAGGCATTCACTTAAGTATGCTTGCTATTGTTTATAGGTAAACCCTTCATCATCTCTTAAGGTTTATCTGATCCATAATTAGTATGCACTAAAGTTGTTAAATTAATCTATACATTAGGATTAATATTAATTAAAGCACTTTCTTCACTTAAGGAGCATTTTAAGTATGATAACTTCACAGGTTTTTAGATCAGAATGTTATGAACGCTGGTAAGAAGATATAGTGAACTCATTTTAACTATTGGTAGGATCAGATTTTAAATGACTCCATTAAAAAGTTCGGATTGCTTTGTTATTATTTTAATTACATATTATTATAAAGATAACAAAATAATCATTAATACTAAAGTTTTTTTTTTTAAATTATTTTATTGAGTTGTACAACTGTAATATATACATCTAGTAAAATTGCTATAAGAATAAATAATACATGATAGGACATGTAGAGACACTACCCACTGGCAGCACTCTAATAAAATTTCTATAATAGAAGGTCCCGAGGCCATCTTCTCTTCAGACGCCTAGGAGGATTGTCCGGGATGGAATTGGATGCAAGGGTGGAAACTAGTCGGTTTGGATAAGTCTGAAGTTTATTATGGAATGATAGGTATCTGGAATGGGCTAAATCGGTAACATATGGAACGTTAAGGTCATTATGGATGGTTTTATTTGTGACAAAATAAGGAGTGTTTAGGATTTTGGATTGTATAAGATAAATAAGATTCTAATATCTTTACTCATTACATATTGCTATGTTTTATAAGCTTAAAAAAATTTTCAATATTCTTTCTGATTTTGGGATGCCAGAGTAATTATTGAAGATGATTACTCAAATTACTATTTCTGTATAGACTGTGTAAAGGATAGGACCGAGGATGCTACCTTGAGGAACGCCAGCAGACTGGGAATAGAGGGACGAGTAGTAATGACTTACTTTAAATGTTCTGCCAGATAAAAGGAGCGAATGATTAAAAAGTATGTAGGAGGAAGGAATTGTCGGATTTTTTAAAGGAGACCTGGGTGCCAGACTCGATCAAAAGCCTGTTCTACATCGAGAAAGGCTCCCGTGCAGTACAATCTACGCTCCAATGCAGAAATACTAAAGTTAAATATGAATACTTTAAGCAATATAAGATTCAAGATCCAAGATTCAATACATTTATTTTTTGAAAAGTTAGTCACTAAAGTATGGCTTAGCATTTGTGTACTGCCGGAATATATAGAGATAAAAAAAATCATAAGGGTAGGAACGGCTTGCCCTAACGGGCCAAGTTGTGGGGGAGGTTGTGGTATTTTGGGGCAGCATGACGAAAGTTAATGTTGCCAGCAAAAAGCAATCAAACTTATGCCAAAACTGTTTAATGAGAATTTTTTCCTTGTCGAGTACAATTTGCATACGAAAGTGAAATAATTTGCTAAAGACTCTTTAACCCCAACTTCATTTAAAATTGATGTAAAACTGAATCGTCGAAATAACAACTAATAATATATTTTATACAATTTTTGTGCTCAGTTGTTACTTTCGAAGCTAAATAGCTTATAATAAGAAGTAATGCTGTTTTACTTTGATTTTTTTTCTTCATTGCCTAAGTGTGCACAATTTCTCGCAATCCTAAACATAAAAATCTTTACGAAAAGACTAGTTATAGTTGAGTCTTATTAAAAAGATTTTAAGTAGCTTATTTTCTAATGTTTTTTTTTTTTAAATTTTGAATAACAATAACCTTTACAATTGAAAAATAATTATATCGTTACGTTTCCAGTAGACTAACCCTTTAATTAAATTGCTAGATTTAAATTTAATTTATTCAATCAATTTAATACATATTAATTAATATGGTAGTGTAATCACGTAATTTTAATTAAACGTTCTCTGATGCAATTTAATTACTTATTTATTCAATTGCAACCGGCAACTTCCTGGTCGCTTCTGCCGATTCTTAATCTAAGGATGTTAATTGAATACCACGTTGTCTTAAAATAAAACTTTTTAAATTAGAAAATTCCTTTAATGCAGCTTAAGAATAAATTTAATTTTATATTTGGCCAAACAATCATTTATTATGGATATAATTCTGCAATATAATATAATTTCAGTGATCTTAAGATCATTAAAAAAATATATAAAAAAAAAAATAACACAACTATGAAAGGTGTTGGGTTTAATACTTGGTCAGGATCCTTCTTTAGTGCAGTGAGAGGTTGTGCAGAGAGGTGATTCGACCACTTTAACGTGTGTGTGCTCAAGTGCCCTTAACTCAGCTACCACTGTCTCGTTTTACAGTTAATTAAAAAATCCTGTGAGTTCAACTTTGCCTTTATTAGACTTTTTTTTTTTTAAATATTGCTATCGAATTTTAGGTTCAAATTAAAAATTTAGAATTGAAGTAATCTAAAAATTTACCATTAAAAATGTACAAATACGGTTTATGTTTAACTAATGCATGTGACATAATGGGTAGGTAGATGCATGTGATATTTTTAAGCATTGTAAATTCTGCATTAACTATCACTCGTTTGTCCATTAATATCTTTAGCTTTAAGCGTGGTAGAAAGTAATTATGTTTTAAAGTAATAGTGTGAATATCTAAAAAGAAAATATTTACGGATAAGTTTAAAAATAATTCTAAGTAATGGAATTGTATCGTATAGCATTATAATGAATGATTAATCAAAATACACACAATTTTTATAAGACAAAATTAGGTGAGAAAAAAAAGTATTAAAAAGACAACTTTATAAATTAATTTAATTTATTAATCTCAGCAAAATTTCAGAATCATTGTTCAATGGGGAACGAAGAATAAATCGTGAAAAAGTTAAATTATAAGAAAATTACAAACTAACATTTTTAAAAGAAATATTTTCGTGGAATCACTTTTCATTCTTATAAATATTTTCGTGTATCACTTTTATGAACTAATCTTAGTTTATACGTACCACGTAAACATCCTACATTGAATATTTTATAAATCAATTAATTAACGTTGCTTTTATATTGAAAACTTTTTTAATTTGCGTTCATTCTTCAATAAGATTTTTTATAATTAAAATTTCGAAAGCAGAATCCCTGTGAGGGTTCTCTGTTAAAGAGAGAAAGAGGATATGCTAGAAGATTACCTTACTGGCGGTGAAGCCTTTGTAAGACAGTGAAGTGCAGGCACGGTGATGAAATTACATCATCCATTACACTTGAGTTCTTTAATGGTTTCATGTCGAGAAGTTTAAGTGAGCCTATTACCTCTGAGATGGAACCAATAAAATTTTGATGTTAGCCTCATCAGGTTAAATAAATAATCTTATTATCCTTGGTGATGAACTTCAATTACCCATCCCATTTAGGCCTACATGTTGTAGCCTAATACGAAATGCGCTATCTCATTTTCTCTCTCTTTCTCTCTCTCTTATATTGCTAAAAATGACTACTTGATATTTTTAAGTTAGCAACCGTACCTATTATTATTTGTATATTTTTCTGCATATCGTATGAATGTATGCTAATACGGTGCGATAATTACAAGTATAAGCTAATTTGCTTAAGAATCATTTGTTGAGCTATCGATTTAAAGTTAAATATGCATACAAATATACCCTGATTAGATTTCGTTTTGTAATAATTGTAAAGGCTTAATGCATCAGAGGACTTGATGCCGATTTCGTCCACAGATGATAGCCCAAATATAAATTCTTAAAATCACCCTTACCGCAATCCTCCCACCTACGTCTAGGTTTACCTGTCGGACGATTACTAGTCGGATCAGCGCTCATTACATTTTTAGGAATTCATTAATTACTAAATCTAAAAACCATACACACCCATGTCAACCTTTACGACTCCCTCATAATTACGGGTTGAGCAATCTCCTTAAATTTCTGTGGACTCATCCTTATTCGGTTCGGGTTTTCTGCTCAATAACTTATTTTGGAATACCTTGAGACGTTTTTAATCGTTCAACATTAATGGTCACGTTTCACATTCATAAGGAACAAATTTTAATTGATTAAACCGTTACTTTATACTACTATGGTTAATCGGACGATCCCACAGGGGGAGTCCTAAATTTTACCTTTTCAGGTAAAATCAGACTCGGAATTTTTAACGGGTTCCTGACACCGTTCTGGCTTGGGACTTTATATCCTTTTTACTACATGTATTTTAACCTCTTATAATACATTATTTTAGTTACTTGTGTATATTTTTACATTCAATAATTAATCTAAAGATAGGGGAGTAAAAATTCAAAAGAAAGTAGTTAGCTTCCCAATATGAAGAAGGCGGTTTATTTTTATAAACAGTAGAAGTAAGCAGACATGTCTGAGAGAGGCACAATATTGTCATCTCTTGGTAACCTACATCGCTTATTCCAGGACCGGATTTTCGTCAAACCATATCATAACTACTTGTACAAGATATAAAAAGAAATACCTTAAATCTCTATCACTATGTATTCCAACAATATAGAAACACATACACACACAAATGCACACGCACACGCACGCACGCGCGCGCGCGCGCGCGCACACACACACACACAAGCGCGCGCACACGCACACACACACAGGTGTATATCTTATTCTCTTCCTTCTTCGGTTGGGGCTATAGACCATGCAGGTCTCTGACCGATTGATGTGGCTATATGTGGAAATATGCCTTGCGGGAGCTAATAACCAGAGGAGGTCACTCAAAGCCAAGGTGCTAGGAATCATAGTTGCTCCTTGACCTGTTTCCTTCCCGCCGATTTACACTGGGGTTCAATGACAGGGTCAAATTGGATTAGGTGCAAGAATTATGGCTGTTCATGATCAGTAGGCGCACGAGGTCCTATCCTACCCTATGGACCAAACCTTAGAGCGGATATTTGATATCCAGGAATATCACAATGCTATTCCAAGTTGGGAGCTTTCCTTACTCCAGTTTGTTATTTTTAAACATTTCTATTACGTAAAACTTTTTTTACACATTATATTCTTGACCAAATAACATCTATTTCGATTACCGTCTTTCTTCTGAAGTAGCTCAGTTTTAGATCGATGAAAATGGTGAGTTTCCTCCAGTAGACTGACAGGGATTCGAACCCACAACCTTTGGGTTTCAAGCCCGCTCGATATTCCCGACCTCTATATGTATATTATATCTATATATCGTTATATTTATACATATAACGTTAATATATGACGGTTAGAAAAAAAATGCATCATTTTACATTCTCTTCTTTCTGATAATATTTCAAAACAACTTAACAAGAAGGAGTTAAAAGATATACAGTTGATTTGTCAAAATAAACCTAAACGTCTATGCTCATCGCAGTTGCCTGGAACTGGACTTAATTTGATAATTAATGCCTATGTGTACTTTCACAGAGGCACAATAATCGCTTGATGGTAAATAAACTATAATCGGTTAACATTTATTTGCGTGTTATAAATATTCATTCACTTATATACACTAGTATACAAATTCCTTCATTATTATTATTAAATTAGGAGAGCGAGATGGAACGCTCACCCCAGCTCAGGAAATAAAAACATGTTTGCAAAGGGAGAAAGATGCTTAACAAACGTATCCCTTGTTATCACGGAGCGGACCCGATGGCCCAGATATAAATAACCTGTGTTGAGTGAACTAATAGTATTTTTGTAGAGTGTAGTCATTAAATATCTCTTTTATGACCCGACCTCTTATCTCGTCTCTGTTCTTTATTTATTTCCCGCATCAGATATCCCCTCCACCATTGTGCCGCTAATATATTGTTCTGGAGCGCTTTTATTTCTTTTTCATTTAAATTTTTCAACCCGTGGCGAGGCCACGTCCCCGACTGTCGTGCGAAGTAAAGAGGGCGGAGGGCAACAATAAACCGGACCCGGGGCCGTGCTATAGTGCACTATTAATGCTCGGGTGGACGCTGGCAATTCGGGTCCTAGCATCGCCAATGCAGGAGCTGTCCAGAATTAAAGAATTGAAATTTAATGAGCACCGTACTTGGCAACTTTGCTTACACCAGTTCGTTAAATTTTAATCATTTCTTTTAGATACAACTTTTATTACACATTATATTCTTGACTAAATATAGCATCCGCTTCGATTCTCTGTTTCTTTCTTCTAAAGTAGCTCAGTTTTTTATATACAAGTGGTGCTAACTTTAGTAATTGATGATTTTGGAGCTGACAAAATTGATTGCATAGTATGTTCATAAGTCATTGTAATTGTGGTAAAGCTTTAAAATTCTTTCTGAAGATACTGTACAATCGATTTTCTCAGCCCCTAAAACATTCATTTGTAAAGTTTATGAATCTTGTGGTAAAGCCATAAAACTCTTGGGTTCAAATCCCAATCGCCAGCAGACTTTTATTCAATCTATTAGCAGTCAGAAATGAATTCTATGGGGTCTTGGACCCTTTTGGGGCTCACCCAGCCTCTATAAAGTGGGTACCCCCATTTATAAAGCTGTGTTTGTAACCTTCACCGCACTCCTATCGCTAAATTAAACCAGAATATCCAAATTTATTTATTAGATTCTCAAATAAAATATACTTTATTGAATGGGGAAGTAAGTGGACATCTTACATAATACAGGACAGTAATAAACTAGAAAAAACTTCTAAAAAGGCCATTTCGCTAATACACATTTTGATTCATTTGCAGAATATGAGAAATTATTATATTAAGAATAACATAACAAGTTTCCGAATTTTATTTACACTGTCAGCAGCCGGAGATGGATCATACGGGATCTAGGGCCCTCATGTCGTCTTGCACAACAGTAGTCCAAAAAGGCTTTATCCTGTACTGAACTCCAGACCATTCATGGTTTGTAGTGGTACATTTTTTTTTCTTGGTAAAGTTTATGAATCTTCTAATTTAGTTCTATAATAAGGTCCTTGAGTACAAATAAAACTTTCACTGTCAAAATGTCTATACAAGATCGTTGAGAGAAGGATATTAAACAGGAGAATATTGAATTTAGAATATGTGAATGCATTAGGAACAAATACAGATAAGAAATAAAATATTAGAAATAATCGAGGTTTTGGCAAATCCATATCACACGACCTCTTTGCTCCACCCAGCTGTTAGAACCTTCACTGCACTCCTATCGCAAAGATAAACCAGAAGTTATAATCTTGAAGTTATTCTTTATCCAAAAACATAAAATAACCTTTTACAAATACTTCTAAATACAGTGAACAATTTTTACAACCATGGGCTCAGATCTTCAAACTACCTTACTCTCCAAATAACCTGTCATACGTCGCCTCTTATATTAAATATCATAACCAAATATAGTGACCAGTTGCTATGATGAAGTATACTCAAAACTAAAAGGGCATTTTATAAAGCAAAAATAAAAAAAGTAATAAACAAGAAAAAACTTCTAAAAAGGTCATTTCGCTAACTCATTCCGAATAATATGCAGAATATGAAAAATTATTATATTCAGAATAACATAGTCAGCTTCCAACTTTTAATATTAATAGGTTAGCGGCCGGAGATGGGTCCTGTAAGATTTAGAACCCCCCTCCTATTTAGGACCCAGCCTCTATAAAGTGGGTACCCAAAATAAGGGAAAAACTGAGCGTAATTTAGAATAAATCATCTCCTGTACAACCGTTGTCCAAGAAACAGAACAGTCTCTACCACGTGCTGAACCCAAGACACTTAACGGGATGTAGTGGTACAGGCCAGGTTACAAGTTTCAGAGGTAATAACAGCTTGGATAATTCAATAATAACCTCAAAAAGCAATAGTGAGGAAGGAACAGCAAATTAATTACTTTAAGCCAATTTAATTTTATACCCAATCCATCAAAGATCAGTCGTTGTGCATTGGACCGGTTCAAAGCCGAATTACGTTGATTACACGTTTGGTTCATCCCTTCTGTTACCAGTTGATGTCCTTGCTCAAAGCGAAGTGATCGTACTCGAATAAACGTTATCCGTATATTTTTGTTTACAGTTATTTTTTAGTTTTCTCTAATCTCAACCATAAACAATAAAGAAAACTTGAGAAACATCATTAAGCTGTTCGCCTCGTATTGACTACAATCATACTTTTGAAAACTCCCTCTTTTTTTTCGTCATTTTCGTTCCAAGACTTGTTAGAATCGAACTAAATATTATTCTTCGTGGAATCATCTGCCTTCTTGCCTTCATTCTTCATTCTTGCCTATTTCAATAAAGCACATCATCCGTGAGAGTCGGAAATGAATCTATTCCGCAGTTATAACGTATACTGACGATTGGAGGTTGTTAATAGAGAAGAGGGTGCATTTTATTAAAAATTCATAACCAAGAAAAGAGGGTTAAGAGTACAGCTGGTATTTTAGGAATCTTTTTAAGTGTCACACCTTGCCCTTTTTATGCCATTTCATTTTAATGTTTTTATTCATTTATTTTATTGAAAATACGACTATTTGTGCTCTGCAGCTTAGGTTTTTGTTTTCTCAGAATATCTATGTAAGGTTACTGCATGTGATAACTCACTGTTGTAACCTTCAGTGTTTGTTTAGACTTTTGATAAAAACACATGTGCTAAAGTTTGTTAGTTAAATTAATTTTGTTACAAGTGTTTAATTACTAGTTTGAAAGAACGTGTAATTTAATTCCTTTATAAATAAAGAATAAAATCACGTCAAAACAATCTTACAAATTAAATTACCATCAAAACAATCTTACAAATTAAATTACAAGATTTCAACTAGTAAAAAAAAAAAAATGGATTTTCTTCATGTTCAAGTGGTTAAGAAAGTTGAGAAAGAATTTGTGATTCAATGTATATCCATTGATAGGAATACTTGGTATTTAGTGCCAGAAGAATTTAGAGATGTAAGTATCCACATTTCTCTATTAAATAAAAAACCCATAAAAAATGCAATGTTTGCTATTAAGAACCAAACAGGTTATAGAACAGTTTCTGTAAAAATCGATGAAAATATAAAAAAAGAATACTTCGATGAAGCTGCTAATGTTTGTTTTAGAGAGTTTCCCTTAGAAGAATGTGACCCAATAACAAATTCCTCGGTTGCTAAAGCTGAACAAATAGAGTTAGAAAATCGGATTAGACAATTAGAAACCCAATTATATTTAAATTTAAAACAAGAGGAAATAAAACTTCATCAAATCGAAAAAAAATTTGTTATAGAAAAATTTGAAAGGAATAAATCAGATCCTAAAGAATGGTTAACTAAATTTGAAGAAGAGTGTAGCCGCTTCAAGGTAAATTCCGATAGTGGTAAGATTCAAGCTTTGCGTTTTTTTGTCATGGGCCCAGCAAAAGATTGGTTTGAAATAAATCTAAAGAAAATAGGTGTAAATGGTCACTGGAGTACTTGGAAAGAGTCATTCTTGAACGTTTTTGTAGATAAAGGCTGGCATATTGTTAGGAAAGCTTTCAACTACAAATACTTGGGTGGGTCTTTAATCAATTACGCGCTTATAAAGGAGAGCCTAGAAGTAGAACCTAAGGGTACTGAATTATCCCGTATCAACCTCATCGTTTTTGGATTGCCGAAAGAAGCTCAAGAAGAACTTGATAGAGAAAAAATTAACACTGTTGAAGACTTATATGCGGAACTCCGAAAACTAGAGGACTCGTTTTCTACAAAGAAGAAGGAAAATCCGTCAAGTCCTAGATCTAAAATAATTTCTGGCCTGAAAACTTTTCAGAGAGATGAATTTCACTCAAAGAACAAAGTTCAAAGGACAGCATGTTCAATTTGTGCAGCTATTGGTTTTCCGAATCGATACCACCTCGTATCGGAATGCCGCAATCGAAGTAAAGTTTCAGAAAAACTAAAATCAAACATAGCTGAAGGATCTTCTGAGATTGACGACTTAGAAATATTACAAACAGACCTGGATGACAAACATTTAAACTGAAGAACCGGGCGAAATTAGATCCGTTGATAAAGATTAATGTAATCATATGTGATAAAGTTAAAACTAAGGCTATTTATGATAGTGGCTCCAACGTTACATTAATTTCTCAACGAATTGCTGACTTGCTAAAGTTGAAATTAATTGAAAAAAAAAGTGTATTGAAAACTATCAGCGGATTAAATTTCACTTCAGCCCGGGCTAAAATTTTACTTCGTATTGGACATATTACAGACTACATAACAACTTATGTTGTCAAGAATGAAAACTTTTCTTATGACATCTTATTGGGGATTGATGCCATTAAAAAGTTTCAATTGATTCAAAATGAAAACTTAAGAATATTACAACGAACAGATAACAACAATGTGATAGATTTACATGAAAACCGATCCAATAGTGATCGAGAGGATAATTTTATTCGATCTAAATTAGATCAGATGGAAAAAATTCAAATAGATGATAATCAAGTTTCAATTGATAATAATGATCCCAACGATAATACTCAATTAAATTTTAATGAAAGTTTAAAAAAAGAAGAGTTCGACGTCAATTTACATCATATTGAAAATGAGGAGCGAAAACAGCAGATTGCAAAGCTAATAGAAAAGCATAAACACATATTTGCAAAGGATAAATTTGATATTGGGAAAGTGAAATCAAAAGAAGCAGAGATAAAATTATTATCTAATGAATATGTTACTTGTCGACCGTATAAATGCTCAATTCCAGACGATGAAGAAATACGAAGTCAGATTAAGGCATTATTGCAAGCAAAAATTATTG
Organism: Arma custos; assembly: GCA_037127475.1. Taxonomy (NCBI): domain Eukaryota; kingdom Metazoa; phylum Arthropoda; class Insecta; order Hemiptera; family Pentatomidae; genus Arma; species Arma custos. The sequence goes on along the minus strand of CM073759.1, from coordinate 45,761,198 downwards.
AAGAATCTGATTCTCCGTTCGCTTCCCCTGTAACCCTCGCGTTCAAGAAAGAGGAGAACAAGAAATCACGCTTGTGTATCGATTTTCGCAAATTAAATAAATTGGTAGTTCCAGAAGTTTTTCCATTTCCTACGATACAGGACGTAATCGACAAAGTTGTAAATTGTAAATACTTTACGGTTTTAGATATTAATTCAGCATTTTGGTGTATTACACTAAAAGAAGAGGACAGAGAAAAAACTTCGTTTATAACAAAATATGGAAAGTTCATGTTCAAAGTCCTTCCATTTGGTCTGAAAAATGCTCCGGCCACGTTCCAGAGAATCTTATCAAACATTATCCGAAGAAATGATTTGGAAAAATTCTGCATCAATTATATCGATGATATTTTGATTTTCTCTCAAACCTGGGAAGATCATCTTGAGCATATCGAAAAATTTTTGCAGGTGACCGACGCTGAAGGATTCAAACTAAAACTAGTCAAGTGTTTGTTTGCAGCTAAATCTGTTAAATATCTGGGTCATACAATTTCAAAGAACAGAGTCTCACCAGCTGAAGGTAATTTAGTATCAATAAAAAACCTACAAAGTCCATCGGATAAAACTGGAGTACGAAGTGTTTTAGGGTCAATAAACTTTTATTTAAGATATATAGAAAATAGTTCTCAAAAACTGGAACCATTACATCGGTTATTAAGAAAGGACGTGAAGTTTGAATGGTCCGGTGATTGTGAAAAAGCTTTCAATATGATAAAAGATTATTTATGTACGGCCCCAATACTGTCAATTTACGACTATAATAAGCCCGTCTTTATAGAAACAGACGCCAGTTTTAAAGGGATAGGCGCTACTCTGAAACAGCCACAAGAAGATGGAATACTGCATCCTGTAGCTTATTATTCAAGGAAACTATCGGAAAGGGAAAAACGTTTAAACATCATTCATTTGGAATGCAAGGCGATCAAAGACGCTATAAAATTTTGGCAATATTATTTAATAGGACGCCACTTTACAGTATGCAGCGATCATAAGCCATTAGAAAACTTGAAGACAAAGGCCAGATCAGATGAAATTCTTGGCGATTCAATTTTTTATTTATCACAATTTAATTTCAACATTATTTATAAAAAAGGCAAAGAAAATATTCTAGCCGACTTACTATCAAGAAATCCGGTTTTGGAATATTTCAATAATGAAGATGCAATCAGGATCGTGAACTTGATCGATATACCTCAGATATTAAAAGACCAAGCTGAACACTTTCCGGAGTTAAAAGTAGCAAAACGGACTGACTATAAGCAAGGAATGATCCTTAAAAGATTAAAAGGCAAACTGAGAATATTTGTTTCTCCAAAATTAGGAAATGAAATCATCCAGCTGGTTCATGATCATTACGGTCACATTGGTCCAGCACAGATGATCGCCACGATTCGACCGCATTATTACTTCAAGGGTTTCGACAAAGCAATCCATAACTTCTGTAAAAGTTGCCAGATATGTGTTAGAAATAAAGCCCGTCGCAGTCGAGCTATCGGCCTTCTCTCACAACTGGGTCCTGCCACTGACCCGTTCCAAATAATGTCACTTGATACTGTTGGAGGGTTTTCAGGGAATCGGTCACCAAAGAAATACATGCACATTTTGGTGGATCATTTCACCAGATATGCATGGATCTCAACGAGTAAGGGTCAAAGCGCTCACGACTTAATTAATCTGATTAATCCGATTGCTAAAAATTATAATATTTCGGTCCTATTAGCCGACCAATATGCTTCCATAAATTCAACCCCTTTTAAAAACTATTTGGAAAAAAAAGGAATACAGATTGTTTTTTGTTGCATTGATCATCCGAAAGATTAAATCAAACGCTAGTGAATCGTTTACGATGCAAAATAAACAGTGAGACAAATAAAGCCTGGCCGCAAAGGAATGTGTCAATGAGTATAATGATACAATTCATAGCTCAACACGATTCGCACCATCATACTTACTTCTTGGGAAGAAACAGTCTATATCTCCTCTTATCGAAGACAATACATCTTCCTTAGAAGAGGATCGAAAATTAGCTTTTCAAAATTCTTTAAGGAACTTTCAAATAAATAAGGCGAGAATAGACAAGAATAGGAGACATCATGATTTCAAGATTGGCGATTTGGTTTACATCGAGAACGGAAACAAATTAAATCGCAACAAACTTGACCCCGTACGAATTGGACCTTTTCCAATCATCCGAAAGATTTCACCAACATTTTATGAAGTCGCAAGTGGAAAGAAAAAGAAGATTTCCAATTTCTTTCATTCCAGCAAGCTGCTTCCTTTTTCTCCGTGTGAATCGTCTTCAGAGGTGGAGGTGTAAGGTTACTGCATGTGATAACTCACTGTTGTAACCTTCAGTGTTTGTTTAGACTTTTGATAAAAACACATGTGCTAAAGTTTGTTAGTTAAATTAATTTTGTTACAAGTGTTTAATTACTAGTTTGAAAGAACGTGTAATTTAATTCCTTTATAAATAAAGAATAAAATCACGTCAAAACAATCTTACAAATTAAATTACCATCAAAACAATCTTACATCTATTTGTATCTTTCTGGAATAATTAACTTAATGATAACCAGCTTGTTTGGGAATAATTATCTTCTTGTAATATTAACATTACATAATGCCTCATTTCCATTTTGTTTAATTTTATTGAAACCATATATACCTCTAATATATAAGGGGAGGATAATTATTGTAGGGAAGCTCTATGGTAAAGCGCGACATTTCCGTGCCGGGTTCTAATAAGGCTGTGGCAGATACTTTATTTAATCTGTTGACAGGGAGTGGACCCTGTGGGATCTGAAGATCCTCCTGTAGCTCATTCAGGATCTAAAAAGTGGGTACCCTTAATTGGTTGAAAAACCTGGTGATTGAGTGTGATCTCGGTCAAGTCACCTCCCTGCACAACCGTTGTCGTTGTACCGTCTCTAACAGATACAGAATCAAATACCCCCTCCATGGGTTGCAGTGGTGCAGACTATTTTTTTAGTTTATTTAAATAATCATTATGTATAATAATTTATAATTATTATGAATGACAGTGGTTTTCGGTGTCCTTTTCTTATTTAATACTAACCGGTTTTGTTGTTGAAGGTTGTATGAATTATGAAAAAAAACTAATGAAAAAATTGAGGAATTTTACAGAAAAAAAAAAGAAAATGTGCTGTAATTACGATATGTTAGAGTATCTCTAGTACTTACTAGCGTCATAAGTCTTTCTAAGTTTGATGGCTCCTTCTTGCCGAAGGAAATGGAATTAACACGTAGGCCTTAGGTTGCCTTTGAAGTCATCTGCTGTCACAGGCCAGGCAAGTTCTAGCCCTGCTTCAACAATTACACCTCCACCGTATGTCGCTCTTAAAACTCCCCTTTGATCACAGAACTTTAATATTTCCTAATCTTATCCTTCCACAGAGAAACAAGTTATCGTTGTTGGCGTCCCATTTTGTGATGTAACCATGATGGGAAATAACCTAATCAAAACTTTAAGCTACAATTTGACCGTTATACCAATGACATTTAAATCATCGTATGTCGCTCCTTCAAAAGAACAACGACATATATCTCAAAAATTGGGTCTTTTTTTAGTTTTATTTACCTGCATATATATTATAATCAATAAAAAACAATATAGAAACATCATTAAGCTCATTGATCTGCAGAGGATCTTCAAAATTTTGAAAAAAAAATGTTCGCCACTTTTGTTCAATACTTGATACGAATTAATTGGCATTTTTGAGTTTAGAATTCTTTAGCAAGAGCATTGGCTTAAGTTTTTTAGTTAGGAACGCCATATCTGATATTCCATTTCTAACCTTTTTATTTAATAAAGTTATTTTGAGTTGGATCATGTTTGAACTTGAAGTTTCATGAGAGTAATGAAATAAGTTAAAAACAAAAAAGCTTTTGAAAATTTTCTATTGGTTAATAAAATAATTTCAATACCATCAATACTAATACAATCAAAATCAATACCAACAGGGTGCATTGATGTAATAAATCCCAAATTTTAAATTTCATTACCAATCGGCGGAAAGTTGAATTTCTGCAGTATTTTAGATAATTTTTTTTAATTTTCCGATGCTAATTACTCGATGTCTCAGTTTGAGTTTTTAATAATTTTTATTGATTTTGTAATTAACGTTTTTTATGACAGAAAAACGAATCCATAGTATGTTCGTAATTAATTTCAAGTGAGTTGGGATTAAAAGGAAGTTTTTTTCACCACTTTTTATATACGTGAAAGATTAAGGTAAATAATTTAGTTAAACTTTAATAATCGACTATACTTAATAGTAGATAAAATAAAGTAGATTTGAAACTTTGAGGGCAAATTTGACTGGTAGAAAAAGAGCAGATAATCTAAAATCGAAATTTGAGAATAATATTTAGTTGGAAGAATAGGAAAAAGCCATTACAACTCGTGAAGTCTTGGGTTCAGCAAGTGGTAGAGGCTGTACTGTTTCTCTAGGGCAACGGTTGTGCAGGAAGATTGTTTTTTTTTGGCATTGAATTCTTTCTTTCATCCATACAGCCTGCTATGTATTATTATTTGGTGCACTTTAGATGCCAACAGCACGCGGTTTTTCCCCAGATGGTTACCGCCTGTTTTTCCCAGGCGGTCACCCATCCAAGTGCTAACCACGCCCGACGTTGCTTAACTTCGGTGATCTGACGGGAACCGGTGTGTTCAACGTGGTATGGCCGTTGGCAAGGAAGATTGTTATATGTGTAATTAGTAAGACATTTTTTAGAATGCTAGGAAAATGTAAAATACTTCTGGGAGGAATTCTCAAGCTGGTGCCTCCAGTTATCTCTGTTTGCTCAAGACTCTCACTAAGTCTTTACCTGAAAAAAGAAAATGGCACAGTAGTAGGCAGAACAGCAGAGGCCACCTTTGGAGAAGAGAGGGATATGCTTTTTTAATCAATGATGATATAGTATTACAATACTCAAGTTGTAACGATGTCAGGGTAGCAACCCATATTGTTATTTAAAAATTATTCAGATCTTCTGACGTTCGGCACGGCAACTTACCACTCTACGACTGAGCCACACAGAGCGGTAAATAGAAAAAACATATAATAAAAAATAAATCCAATTATTAATTTATTAAACTGGATAAAGTAAATATAGTGATGGTCTTTTTAAGTTATCGATAGGTAGGGAACTGTAGAGAGTGCGTAATTAAGGCTCAACGATGGCGGCAGGGGTGACGAAGAACATCGATAGTAGAGACGACCACTCCTGGTATGTCTGCCGCATTTTTTAATGAGGAAAGATGCAGTGAGACCATCTAACCCTGGTAGGGATCAAACAGTATCTCCTGTCGCAAACTCTTTATAAGACTTACATCCGGCTTTCTCATCTTGAATTTAACAAGTTTGTTGAAGAGACTCATTAAGGGATAAATGTAACAAGCCGAAAGAGAGAACTTATAATGTTTACCTCTAATTGGTCAACATTAAGCTATTTTTTGAAAATAGCAATACTATAGAGAAATACATAAGCTCCGTTGATATTTTAAATTAATCTTCTCATACAAGACTGAAAAGACAAGAAACTGCTCGAAGTTTTCGCCTACTTCAACATTTACTGGACAAACGCTCTAAGCTCCCAATTAATTACAAAAGACTCATTTACATGACAGTTATCAGAAAATACGGAGGCAGAAAACATACGGAATTGAGCTTTGGGGCTCTACTAAACTATCCTATTCATCTCGTATCCAATCCTTACAATCCAAAATCCTTCATAAAATCTTCAATGCTCCTTATTATATCACAAACAAACTCATCCATCATGATCTTAATATCCCATATGTTGCTGATTTGGCCCAAACTGGATACCTATCCTTCCATGACAAGCTCCATACACACTTGCATCCGCTAGTCTCTCAACTTGCTTCCCATACTATTCCTCCGAGGCATCTGAAAAGAAGATGGCCTCGAGACTTTCTATTGTAGAACTTTATTGGAGTGCTACCGATGGGCAGTTTCTCCAAAAGTGTTTTTTTTCATGTCATTTGTTCATATTAGCAAATTCACTTGTTACTTGTAATTTGTAATACATACTTTAACAAAAATAAGCCTTTTTCTTGCGAAGCATCTTGGAGAAGGTTACTTACTTATCGTTAACTTACCTCAGTATGTAGATCATTTAATCCATTTGCAAATAAATTCTTTCAGTGAACTTGTTTTGTTTTTTTTTGTTTCGAATCTCCATTTATTTATATAAACAAATATTTACAATATATATATATATATACAATACATAAATATATATATACGGAAATAATTATAGTACTTTTTCTACCCGGAGGTATTTTAAGCAATACATAGAATGAGTCCGCTGAAGGCGGGTTCTCTAAACCGGCCAAGGCCGCTGATTCTATACATTCAAAGCAGGGAGAGACCGCTTTAAGGGATTAGGTGATAGGAAGAAGAAAGGGGGGAGAGGAAGGAAGAAAGGAAGAAAGGCTTGGACAAGGGAGTCCTCACCCCATCCCTAGGCCAATGAGAGCACGTCGACCAAGGGGACACTGCCTTGCCACCTCCCAGGTCTGGGAGGGGGAACTATGTCTCTAAAGAGTGGGTTGCTACACGCCTTCAGCCCATCAAAAAATTTGATGTGCCTCCGGCTAATGTAGTTCGGTATAGACGGGAGTTTCAGCTCCTCATAGATTTTAGTATTACGCGCCCTTTGGAGCGACGTGCCTTTAACTATACGCCTAAGGATGGAGTTCTGGAACTGCTGTAGACTTTTTAGTGTGGTTTTGTAAATATGTTTAAGGAGCGGCGCACCATGGAGCAGCGTTGGTCTAATAATCGACTTATAAATTTGGCATTTAAGCCGTAACGACAGTTGGGGCGAAGTGAGGAGGTGGTAGAGCCTATTGGACTTTTGTCGGGCCAGTTTCAGCCTCCCCCTGACGTGACTCGAGAAGGTAAAATGCCTATCAAGAGTGACGCCAAGGTAGAGGATAGAGTTAGATACACGACGATCTTCATCTTCAATTGTGAAGGTCGTCGGGAGGCGCTTTTTGCCTTCCTGAAATGACATCACGATGGCATCCGTCTTAGACGGATTCACCCTGATGCCATTCATCTTTAAATCATCAATAATTGACACCGACGCCTTTTGTGCCTTTTTAAGGGCATGACGGGCGTTGGCACTTGAAGCATAAATCCCTATGTCGTCCGCATAGGCCGCTACTACCGCTCCTTCATGCTTAACCGAGACCACGGGTGCTGTGAATATCACAAACAACAGTGGCCCCAGTACAGACCCTTGTGGTACTCCACAGGTGGTGTTGCTAGAAGTCGAGTAGCTTTCCCCGACTCGCACGACGAAGGATCTTCGGCTAAGATAGCTTCGGATTAAACGGCATAACGAGCCTGGGAAGTTAAACTCTTCCAAGCGTCGGAGTAACAGTGTGTGAGACACACTGTCAAAGGCCTGAGTGCAATCAAGGGATATAAAGGCCGTGGCTTTGTTCATGTTCATCTGCTCTATGGTGTGCGCTTGGAGCTTTGCCAGGTGATGGTCACAGGAAACACCTCTAAGGAAACCAGTCTGTTCTGGGGGGATAATGTTTTCCTCTCTACAGTGGGTCAGCAAATGGTGGTGGACAAGTCTCTCGAAAATTTTACTCATATGAGAGAGCAAGCTGATCGGCCGGTAGTGATCAGGTAGTTTACCAGACTTCCCCGGCTTAAGTAGTGGTACTACAACGGCTTTTTTCCATGCTTCAGGAAAGTATGAGATTCTCATACAGGTGTTGAAGATGTTCAATAGGAAGGCTTTACCTTTTCTAGGGAGCATCTTCAACATGACATAAGGGATGTTGTCTAGCCCAGAGGATTTTTTACCTTTAGTGCGCCGTAGTACCGATTCAAGACCTTTGAAGGTGGAAAAAATGGGTTTCTCATTGGGGCAGGGAAGTGGTCCCTCAGGGATTGGTGGAGCATTTACCAGCCGAGCAGCATCACTCGCCTCGTATGCCTTCGCCAAACGTTCAGCCTGTTCCCCCGGCGTCATCAGTTCGTCTCCGGAAGTCAGGTGCACTGTCCTTTTTTTAGTTACGTAGGTTTTGACGAGTCGCCAGAACTGGCGGTGGTCATCATGAGTCCTAAGTAACTGTTCGTGCCAGAGGGAAGTTTTCCAGACTCGCATGAGGCTGGCTATCTGCCGGGTCATTGCATTGATGGCCGGTTTTAACTCATAGTCATGAGAGCGCTGGAAAATGTTCCTCAGATGATTACGTTGGCCAATGAGGGCAAGAATGTGCTTTGGAGGTTTCCTGATGGCGTTGGGTTGCGGACTAAACTTCGGGATATGCTGGTTTGCTGAGTCCAGTATGGTAGTGGTGATGACTTGCACCGCCCTATCCACCTCTGCCTCTGTACTCAGGCGATCGATCACGGGGAGATTTTCCTCAATGCTAACCCTGAATCCTTTCCAGTCGGCCTTGTTTAAGAGGTACTTGCTAGCAGTCGGGGCTGCGGGGTTACCTCCGAAAATATATGCAATCGGCCGATGATCTGACGGACCGAATGGGAGCGCTATACAGCCCGTTATGGTGTGCAGATCCCTGGTTAGGAGGAGGTCTAGAGTTGAGGTATATCCGGGTAGGGAATCATGCCGGAAGGTATGAACCCCGGGGTGGTAGGCGACTAGTCCAGTCTTGGTAATGTACGTCCCTAGTGGGTCATGGTTGATACATAGCCAGGCAGGGTGTTTGGCATTGAAGTCACCAAGGACTATATAGCGACTGACCGACTGGGCGTGTTGCAACAACGATCTCACAGCTTTATGAACAGCTCTCGGCCTCCTATAGACGCAGCTGAACGTGAAACGGGTCTTGAACCGCACGTCAACAGTGACTATATGAGTGCCGGCAGTTGAACACACTGGACTAGAAACCCTCCTAGATGGTACATCATTTCGGACGAGGATGGCGACGCCTGCCTTGGTTCCCATTGCACAGGTCTCCCTGTACACTGTGTAACCATGGAAATTTATTCGAGCTGAGGAGGGTAGCATGGTGTCCGTCAGCGCCACCACCGATGGACGGTGCTGCTGTAGGAGGATTTCAACTTCGGCCAACTTCGAGAGAAGGCCTCTGATGTTATAATTGATGACTAGATGTTCAGTCATGTCGCCTGGTATCCATCACCAAAGACATCATCTGAGACATCATCTGTGTCATCATCTGCATCATCAAGTTGAACTTCTCGAAGAGGCAGGAGAGGGTGAGGTCTTGTCCTGGTGCCAGCTGGTAAGCTGATGGTACCGAGGGGAGCTGTGTCACTAGAGGTGGTTCAGGTGTGGGGTGGAGGTAAGCAAGGTGGTGGGGGGGTAAGAGAGGAGTGGGGAAGCGGTCCCTTACCTGATTGGCTCGGCTGCTGTGCAGGTGTTCCTCCAATGAGTTGAGAATAGCTTGTGTCCTTGGTGGCTAGGCGGCTAGGCTTCCTTCCTGATGCTGGTGTGGCTGCTACGACGGCTTCCTTCTTCTTCGCTTTCGATCTTAGGAGTTCTTGTCTCTTTGGGCATTCCTTCGAGAAGGCTGGGTGGGGGCCCTTGCAGTTCTGGCATGTGGCAGTTTCTCCGCGATTTTTACACTGGTTCAGCAGATGGTGCTCGCCGCACCAGGCACAGTGGCATGTTCGACCGCAGTATTGCTTGGTGTGGCCGTATTCCTGGCACTGGTAGCATTGTACAGGGCCACGTTCTTCTTTAAAGGCAGATGCGGTAAATTTAACACGACCTGCATACCTTAGCTTCTTCAAGTCTTCGATTTTGACTGTGTGGTCAGTTATTACCAAAATGCCCTCGGTGGGTCGTAGTGTGCCCGTGGGGTCCTTTCGCATCAACTTCTTAGCAGATTTGAACCCTGTTAAGCCTATCATGAGGTCCTGAGTGATGGCTTCCATGTCTGCGTCGATATCGTAACCGTAGAGGACAAACTTTTTCGACCTCTTGGTACCTCTTGGGGCATAGGTGTGGTACTGCGTCGTGCCATACGTATTTAGTAGGGCTCTGGTGGCATTATGATCTTGGTAGTTAAATAAATAAACTCTCAGTTCTGCTTCAGATGAATTGGTGGCATAATTCGTGATATTTAGTTTGTCCATCCTTTCCGTGAGCTCTCGCTGCGAGATCGGAGGCCTGATCACAATCGGAGGAGGGAGCCTCGTCTTAGTAGCTGTGTTGGTCACCGATGTGCTTGGTTCGCTGATATTAGTTAAGGTACCAAATTTGTTCGCAACTTTAGTGGGTGTAGGTCCCTTGTAGACTGGGGGTCTGGAACTGAATTTCTTAGGTACAGGCTGGAAAACTTCCTCTTCGGTGGGTCCTCCTGACCTCTTCTCTCCTCTGTTGTCGTCAGTTACTTCCATCGAGGTACTAGGTTCTTCAACAGGCACTGATCCGGTAGCCATGGCTGGGAACGACGTGACGGAACTAGATACGCCGAACCGGACGGGCCGTGACGTCGGGACGAGCAGTGGGGGGGCTCTTGCCAGCGCAAGGCTGCCCGTTTGGCTGTTGAGGTTTATTCCACTGGATATGTGTGGACCTCGTCAGCTTAAGGCGCAAGCTAAGCAAGATGAACAGCGCACAATACACAACAAAGTGAATGGTAGGATAGGTGTGTTTAATAAAGACACCTATGCAAAAAATTCAGCAATTATTGTTATTCTTGTGTAAGATATTTTTGTTTATAAATTTATGCCAGATTTTTTAATTTGCGAGAGTTTTGTAAAGAAATATAGAAAAAAATTCGATCGGTCATAATCTAAATATGTTTATTTGTATCTCTTCTTATAAAAAAACTAACCATTTGATTCATAATTGTGATACAAAAAATGGTAAATCCTAATAAGAAATTTGAGTTTTGATGGCTTTCTTTCAAGTTGGCCATTTTAATCTATGCAGATAACACCTAAGGGTTAGCTATGACTTTTCGAACTAAGGTAGACTGTTTTATTAATTTAATCTTATTAGAATTTTATATTTGAAAATTTAATTTTTGAAAATGGTTCTTAATTTGGAAAAGCAATGACAATAATCTGTGGTTTTGATACTGAATAATTGTTTTTCTTTCGAGACCAATACTTCTCTTGATTCTTGAGTAAATTCTGAATAACTTTAGCAAGTATATATATATATATATATATATATATATATATATATATATATCCTATTTTATATATAAACGTTTTCCTTTTTACATTGGTCAGCAAAGAATTTATATATATATATTTTTTTTTTAATAGAAATCGAAATCTATAAAATAATAGAAATAATTTTTTCTTTACTGACTTTCTTTTCCATTTATTACTATGATTTGGCGAGTTAATGGGTAGAAAATCAGCCACCATTTCAAGTCAAAACAGCTTGTTATAAAGAATTGTAGGATTTAAAAAAAGTCGTGTTTCTTCTTCATCGATTTCATAGGTTGAAACTGATTAATCTAATGAACTTTGTATTGCTGTAAAACTGATAATTTAAGTAATTGCATGTTATTTGTAGTATTATTAATAATTCTAATTCAAGGCATGCATTCCGATTGGATCCAGGCTGCTTGCAGGTCGTCTTATTATTGTTTAGGATGTTCACTAGTAAATGAGATATGTAAAACCTATCACTAGATCATGTTTTTGTATGTTGAACAGTTTGGATGCAGGAGTTTTGCTGATTGCTGATATCAACGCCACGGGACAAGGAAAATGGAAAGCACTGTCAACCCCATTGCGATCCTGAAACTCAGTTAACCGAAGCCACCAGACCAAAGCAATAGTAATAAAACATTCAAACTTTCAAGTTCAACCAAAACCCAAATATGAAATAATATAAAAAGTATCCCAACATAAAAAAAATGAGCAGCTAATGAAAAAGAGTTTAGATATGTTTTTTCATGATTCAAAATTTTAGTTTTCGGGATATAAGCAATTAGGGAAAACCCCTTTTTTCTTTAGTCTGATTAAGTATGCAGACAAAATACTAGGCTTAAGAATCTTATCTACCTTCTCCTAAAACAACCGAAACCATTCAGAAAAATAATCGTATAAATCCATTTTTTTCTGCGAATTGGCTGGGTAATCATACGAAAAGAACGATTTCAGTTTCGTTAGATATTAATAAAGTAATTTACAATATTGATGTCTTTATATAAACTCTAATTAAATGCATCAGTTATTTAATTATTTTTTCAAAGACCAGTGTTGAGAAGTAATATTTTAAGGGGGCTAAAAAAGTTAATTTTTTGTTTTCTTTGCTATGCATGATCCTAAACAACAGCAGCCACCATACCAAATTCAAAATGCCAAATAAGCGAACACTTGAAACCATGCATGCATCTGGGAACGCTGTTCAATTAAAAATGGGATCAGGCTGTCGAACGAGGTCAAAAATGAGAAAGCAAGACCATCATTTAACAGATTGAAGAAATTTTTATTTTTAACGACAGCTATTCCACTGAAGTGAGACTGGGGAATTGCTATGAATGCATGGCACAGCAGCATGGACAATGAAGGAAACATTCATGAAGAAAATACAATAATTAGAAATGTTGGTGTACAAGCCGTAGCGTTCGAATCTCAAGGACCGAACACATAACTAATAGAGAAGTGCCAGGCGATCGGAAGAGAACAACATATCTCATATACTATTAAAAAGCGAAAATTAGGGAACCTGTTCCGCAGGGTGTCACTTCTAGTTGAGATACAACAAACTTTAGCTATTTATTCGTTTCCCTTTTCGTGAGCTTTAGCATAGAAAAGATAATGTAATTATGGGTAATGATTAGTTTTCGGTGATCATTTCAGCAAGAAATAAAAATTTGAGCTAACATTTTGAAGTATAGATGATATATGTTTGATGAAACGTTAATTTATAGATGAAATGATTACCAAAGTATACACATTACACATAATTACATTATCTTTTTCATACTAAAGCTCATGATAACTTGCATTATTAAAAATATGTTGTTGTGACAATTCAATGAGACAAACTGTTGAATAATTAACAAAGTAGAATATTTGGAACACACTATGTGAAATAACAAATATCATTAACTGCAACTGATCATGCGGGGAATGATTGATAATAGGAACGGACGAGAAAGCAGGAAGCTACATAATTTCAGGCAATAGTTTGATCACACAAATGTCCAAATATTTAGAAGTGCATCCAATAAAATTAAGGTCGTCATTTATTAGCCAATGCCCGAAATGAATAAGAAATAGAAAAAAGAAGATGTACTGCAACAATTAGTAAAGTACTTTACTTAGTAATTTATCATTACGGGAAATATAATTTTTCCCAGAAAGGTGGTCATTAGTTTCAACAATGTAATAAAAAGAACTAACTCGGACTATTACAGTAACAAGAAATTATTTAATCTTGTGAAAATACAAAGTAGGCAGAAGGATAGTAATGATTTTTTATGGCAAATATTAGGCTTCAATCTTTCCCATTTCTGTAGGCCAAAAGTTCTCAGCCAATTACAAGCTAAATCTTTTATTTATACTGTTTGAATAAAGTAAAATTGTTTTTTCGTTGTTCTAATTGAATGATTGCTTAACGATACCTGAGTTTTTTCACTTAATAAAAAAAATTAGAGCAAAAGATGTTTAAACTTAATGCTAAATAATATTAATAATAAGTAATATTATTATTTTTATTATATTTTTGTCACAGATTTCTCCTGCATCAAAATCACATTCCGGAATTCAAATTTTAAGGGAAGTGCAAATGTTATTGATTTAAGAATTTTCTTACAATTCTGCAGGAATCCAATAGAACAGCTTTTTGCGCAATTTTAATTTTTCCAAATGGAGGCCAAGGTCTTCTGCACCCTCCCTTCTGCTTTTCAATATCAGACCATTCGAGGAAATTACTATTGGAGTTATGAGCACTTTCTCCAAATGTTAAAGTGATTTGAACTCAATAGCAAGTTCCTGATATTTCCTATTTTTGTCGGCTCTGGTGTTCATTGTGTTTTGTATAACAGGGGAAAGCTATTTCTGTAATTCTGCCAATTTTTTCCATTTTATGGATCAACAAATTATCCGGACGGTTATGTTCTACCCTGTCGTCCTTGATTATTTGCTCATCCCGGTAAATTTTTATTTTCTAATAGTTTTTCCGGCTGATAGCGATAGTAAGGCACCTCCTCTCCGCCCAACAGTCCTAATAGCCTGCTTATACTTTGGTGATATATTTTCGCCACATTGTTATGCCTGATCATGCAGTCCGTCCCAGCCAGTGCTTCGCATCCATTTGCCATATGCTGTATAAACTCATGAGTTTTCAAACAGAGGCGACATTTATCCGTCATCATGTTCTCCTTAAGAATGTGCTTTCTATAGGCTCTAGTAGCAATTACCTGGTCCTGTATGGCTAATGTAATGTTTATAGAATTTAAGTAGTGCTTGTAACTGTTGTTTTTAAATTTCGATAGTTCTTGTTCAAGTTTTCGGGTTAGTTTGTTGGGTTCTATTTTGTATGAAGGGTATGTTTTCTTTGCCATAAAGCTCTGATCCTATGTTTTTATGTTATGTTTTTTGCCATCTATTAATGCCAGAGGTGCAGGTTTGGTAAATGGGTCATCTGATAGCTCTAGGAAAATTTGGCTAAGAACTGAAGAGAGATAAGAAAGAGTGGAAACATTGACAGAAGGGGAAAATAGTAGAAAGTTTTAGTTCTTTTATGCATTTATTTAGCCTATTCCCGCGAGTATTTGAAATTCGAGAACCTCATCTAGTTTCTCTAATTCTTTAATTCTTAGCATTAAAGTCACCACCAGCTGAATGGTTTACCCACAGTTGGAAACAGATTTTTCAATTCATTGATAGAAATAAATTTGTTCGGAGCAACATAAACGGAAGAAATTGTCAGCTGATATTTTGGAGAAGTTAAACAAATAGCGGTGAGCCGAATTGTATTCGTAGAAGTGGAAGGAACAAAGTGACGATTGAACGACTTACCTACAATGATTGCAGTACCTCCATGGGCCGAGTGATCCGGATGGTCTGTTCTATACACTTTGTATCAATGAATTTTGAATATTTCTTTGTCTGTTAAATGAGTTTCAGTTACAAATGCAATGTTTACGTCGTGTTCTTTTAGGCAAGTTTCTAGTTCGTAATTTCGATGGAGTAGACCATTGGAGTTCCAAAAGAGTATTTTAAGAGAAGGTATTAAAGTTTTAGCCATAAGAAGGATTCGGAATGACAGATGAAGTTAATTTAGCGAGAAATTCAATAATATGAGATAAAAAGGATTTGAGCTCAGACAGCAAAGATTCAATAGAAGATTTTATAATCGAAGAGATATACCTTTCTGGCTGATTCTCCAGTTCTTTCCGACGAAGAAAATTGCTCAACTGTATTTAGGCCTGATTTTTCTGGTTCATTTGTTAAGGAAACCATTTTATTTACCGTAGAGGTATCAAGAGCATCTTTAATCTGGGGAGAAGTTTGACTAATGTAGTTGACGCGGTTGTTGCAATGGTTGTAGATTTATTATTACGAAGATTTTTTCAAAAAGATATTTGGGAATTTAGAAGTTTTTGGAAAAGTTTGGATTTAAATGAGTTTAAAGAAGACGCATGACGGATATCGAGTGGGAGAGAGTTCCAAAGAGAGATAGAATGGACGAGAAAGGAGTGCTCAAAGTTTTGGTTCAATGGGAACGGATATAAAGATTGGAAGGGCTAGATCTTGTGCCCTGGGTTTGCCAGATATTACCACCTCTTCTCCGTATATATTTTCGAGCGATTTGGCCTTTTATTTTGGACATTTTGTGACATGTATGATATTTTAAAAACATTATCGTAAACATAAATCAAAACAGTTAAAAGTAAATATTAAAATAAAAAAATAAACGAAGCTTGAATTTAACCATTTTTGAAAATTATCAATTTGGTTAATAGAACTGAAAAATAACATAAAAATATTTCCAGGAACAAAATAAAAAAAGTAATAAAAATATAATTAATGTTAAATTAAATTTGTCACATCATAAAAATGACTTGAGTTTCCAATTATACTATTTTCATTAAAAAAAATCGTTTCTTTTATTATTGATTCATAAAAATGACTAAATCACCTCATCATAATATGTAAATATACAACCTAAACATAATAAGTGACGGTTGAGCCATATTAAGTGCGGAATTAGTTAGATTTTATAAAATGTAGAGTATATAGAAATAGAAAAGTATACCAGTTGGTATTAATAATATTTATATTATTTAGTAATACAGGATATCTGGCATATTTTCTGGATTAAATAAAAAAGATTATTTTTATATACGATGTTATCTGTATCACAAAAGTTATTGTTAGATATAAAGGAACTATGAAATTCTTTATGAAACTATAAAGTTAAGTATGTGAAAGAGTGTTTAAATAAACTAGGTTGGGACCTATCGATTGTATAAAAAAGATACAGTATCTTCCAGCAGGACATCTTTCGCTCCCCGCCTTTCTTTTTCCTTTCTTTTTCATCACGAGATCATCACTCCATTTTTTGTTAGGAACTCTAAAAGATACTAAGCCCTTTATTCTCTATTCACTTTGGATATATCTCTGATAAGACCCTTCGTTCGCTATGTCCATCAAAATGTTATTTTATATTTCTTCCATTCATTTTTTTAAGATGAAAAAAACAAAGAGACTAAAGAAAAAAACAACAACGAACACGCGATGTAACGAGGCGAGAGTGTAGCAATAATTACAAAGATAGATTTACGAATTGAAATTGTTTTGAAAAAAAAAAATATTGCGTTTTTCTGCTGCCCCGTTGAAGAATATATATATATATATACCTGATATTCCCTAAAAACATTTTTATTATTTTTAACATTTATAACCTTTTTTTTTACTAAATTTCAACCCAAATGTATCAATTTAACAAAAGCATTGACTTAAAAAAAATGAGGTCCTGATTCAATAACTGGGTTATTGCGCCACTGGTGACGATGATGAAAAGTTGGCTAAATATTATTAGAAAATCAATGGTATGTACGTCAAATTGAAAAAAAGGGGTGACAGATTTTTAGAACATATATGTTCAACTACATGTTACATATTCAATTATCAAATGCATTTGATAAAGCGATAGAAAATGCATTATAATCTATCATAATGTATATTAAAGTTTTCTAGTAATCGATTAATATTTAAAGTTTAGATAATATGTTTTATAATAGTTTCAAGAAACATATGGGTAAATATTATGTTACTTCATTTCTGATCACTCTAAAGTTGGATATTTAAGGGATAATAAAAAGATGATTTAAAAAAAAAACCGAGGTTTGCTTTGAATCTTCGAAAGAGAATCCGTATATTTATTTAATTAGATTAAATTTTTTATGCGGACTATTCTCAATGATTTATCATGTTTAGAAAAGTAATTAACAAAAATGTCACTACTAAGGAGTCACACATGTCACTCCAAACTAAGGAGTATCAACTCATAAAAGATATGAATTGAAATAGCTTAAAGAATATACTATCAAATTTTTTTACACATTTCTAATTAAGAGAGTTCAAGAACTGAATATCTAGATTGTTTCAAATATGCAATCATAAAACATACTTTAGCATGTTATAATATCCCAATTTTAGGCAAGAGAAACATAATTTTCGACTAAGAAATATAAAATTGGAAATATGAGTTACCTTCCGGTGGATCAACAAACAACTCCTTTTACACCGAATAGCGGTTCTATCTCTGACACAGCCCTCTCCTGTTTTCATAGCAAATATAGCTAAACATGCTTACTCAACGGATGACATTGCATTAGCCACAGTATGATAGTATAATATTCTACTATATTTATTTCAATATATTATAACCTGTAATGCAATGTGTGATACTTTCGAAATTATTATAGTAAATAAACTGCGTTTTAGAATGCCTTTCGTTATTAAGGGATGAATAGTAATTTCGTTTTTAGCTATGTAGCTGAGTATTGGCCCAATATTTTTTTTTCCTATATTTCCAGGTTTAGGGAGTGGAGTGGCTCAGTGGTAGAGCACTGAGTTGCCATGCCGGAAATCCTGGTTCAAATCCCGCTGCAAGGCAGTACTTTTATTTAGTCTGTTTGCAGCCGGAGATGTATCATATAGGATCTAGGAACCTCCTGGGGCTCACCCAGCCTCTATAAAATATTGAGCGTGACCTAGGACAAGTCACCTCCTTGCAGAACCATTGCCCATGAAACAGTACAGTCTATCCTTGTACTGAATCAAAGATCCTTCACGGGTTGTAGTGGTACAGGTTTTTTTTATTTCCAGGTTTGATTGTTTCTGGGTTATTTAAAAAAAAAAAAATTGCTCGTTTCACTATCTCTAACCTAGTCACCTTCATTTCTCCGTTAATCAATACTTTCTTTTGAATTTTTCCAGTCACCATTCCTTTTTTGGTAAATATATAGTAATAGTAGTAAATATATAGTACGTAGTGTTTGAAAGGGGCATTCCTGCTTCAAGGTTAAGGATATAATTTTTAAGAAAAACATTTTTCCAGACATTAGTCGAGTTACATCACATTAGTTATAGATCCCATGGTAACACTTTTTCAGTGCAATGGAGGGAGAACCTTACCAAGTAAGTGTAACGTTACACCTCTATTATAATTTTGAAGTGAACAGGTGGCTACAATTGTGCCCTTGGACTACCTTCTAAAAACATGGTATGTTTTTTATTCTCTGTCACATTGTTACCATAAAATCTTTCATTGTTCTTGAGGCTAATCAAGTTGTCGTTTGCTTGGTGATTAGCTGCTCCGTGTAATTTTGTAGCTCCCTTACTACCACCCTTAAAAAATGAGGGGGAAATGTTTTTTTTATAGCTAAAATGAAAATTGTTAAAAGAAGAAGAAGAAAATAGTCACGTCAGCTACCGTAAAAGATGCTTCCATCATCCAAGTTTCATTTATATTGAATACGTTCCATCTACTATTGACAATTATCTTTTATTTTTCATTACTAAAGCGGTGAACCAACCCCTATTGTTCCCATTGTATAATAGTTCAAATATTGTCTCTCTTATAGTTGTATAATTGTTATTGCACATTTTTATGTTTTTCTCCCAACACGTCCTTCTTAAGTCAAATTCAATTTTTAAGTCGAATTAGAAGTATTTACAACACAAATTTTTTAATTTTTTATACTCAAATATACTAAAAGTAAACAGTTTTAAACTGAATATTTTTTTTAGTGTAATTTTAATTTTGTATGCTTACTCCATATTTTTGGTTTTGTATGGTACTTTTTTGTTTTACGTAGTATAATTATTGGTAATTTCCCGTCCAACAATTGCGTCTATACTTAAATTCAGGTCTGGATACAACATTTCTTTGCTAGTTTGGGGCTCTATATTACACCACCCGAACATCTCTGCAGTCTTGTAAAATTTATTATGCATCGGAATCTTATATATCAGTTTACAATTAAAAATATCCATAGAATATTAAATAGTAAAAAATTAAGGAGACCTGAAGGAGTTTTCTATAGAAACATACATATGTTTTTGTACAAACTATATATTCCGTAAAGTAAATGACAAACTTGCATTCTTTATGATATATTTTCGAATCTGAAATTCGTCGATTCTGTTAAGGATCAAAAGAATAACTTCAGATAAAATAATAAAGTCTTTATTATAACACAACACCTGGCATATGGTACATCAGGTTACATAGCATAACAATACAATGAAGGATACCCTTTCAGTCACAGCCTGCCATATCACTCAGTGCTGCCAGCAATATCTTACATATACAAAATATAATTTAAATATAAATCATTGTTATTTCAACAGATTCCAAATTGGTTGAAACAGATCCCTCTGAGGTTAGGAGCGTGGATTCGAGACCGGACGGGGATAGCTATCAGAGGGAGATAAGCAGCAACTTGAAAGGAACCGATCATCTGGAACCGGGCTGCTATCTCCAAGCTCAGCGCTAAGCCGAGATAATGGCACTTCGTGAACTTACTTATCCAACTGTGACCGACATAACTCCCGCCTCCCATATTACAATGCATTCGATAAAGCAGAAAAATCAGCAAGAATCTATCGATATTTTATTCTGATTATTCCTTTATGTTTCAAACATTTTCATATATCTGAAAGAAAGTTACGGTAAACTGGTGCATATTGCCTAAATGGCGCAATTGACGAAAGTGTACTAGGTAGTGAAATCTATAATAATCAGAGCGTATAAAAATCAGATAGGAATCCACTTGATATCGATATAGTTTTAGTTATAGCAATGATCATTCTTATTTTTATGCATGACGTGTTACAATATTTTGCCTTCCTTCGGCTCACTCAGCCTCTATAAGCGGGAACCGTTAATTTTGGAAACACCTAGCAGTTGAGCGTGGCCTCGGGCAAATTACCTTAAAATTTAGCCTTCACTTTCCAAACCATAATAATGGAAGTTGAGATCCATTGACCTGATTAATTTTTAAATACTAATTTAAGATTCCAACCTGAAATCATTACAACTGAAGTAATGTTATGTTATTTATGATTAAAACACATGTCTTAATCTTTTCTAAAGGTAGTTTACTGACTGGGAGTTGTTTTAATAAATAAAATTCTTTTATAACAGATGAAATAACATTACTTTTATTATATGATGATCATAGATACAAAAATATATGTTTACTTACAAATTGTTCATTTTAGTTATATGTGAGAGTAGGTGTATGAGATTCCTGGCATCATGAGTATCTGCCGCCCTTTCTATTACTGTCCCATCTTTCCTTTTTCAGTTACAGACCCTTGAAGACCCTTATTTTTCCTTCTCAGTAACCCTTCACAGGTTTATTTAAATATTCATAGCATCCTAAACAGGGTCACATGTAACGCGTTCTTGTCGTAAGCATTTAAATTTGTTACCCTAATTGAAATATTTTGAACATATTTGAACATTGAAATATTTCACTAATTTTTATTTTTAAGGCAAATCATCCTAGTTTTGTGTATGTTAAAAATCTCAAAAATTTGCTATTTTCAGTAGACAAAAATAGAGTAAACTTGAGATAAATTCCCTCAATGGAGATTTTATTAAAAAATGTAAACTTTTTTTTCTTCCAAAGTAACCTTTTGAAATGACTATTTATTTAAAGGAGCAGCATACCATACAAGTGTATATTGTGTACCTTATAATTAATTTGTTGTTATTATAAACACAGCTTATGTAATTTTCAATAATATCCAACAAACTAATAAATTGCTTTCTATTACAATTATATTTTGTTTAATCATAAAAAAATTACATGAGAATTACCTAATTGTAAGATTAATTATGTTACAATAGTTTAGTAAAAATTATTTCGGACAGAAGTCATGGCAATGCTATATTTCCATAATTCAATTATCTTTTCCTAGTCTACCTTATTATTGCATTATGATATTATGAAATAATATTTAAACATTTAAATACGAACCTTTTCCAATATCTTATATGTGACACAGTTCGGAACACTACAAATATGTAAATAAATAGGGTAAGGGTCACTGAGCAGGTAGTTTAAATGTCTCTTAGGATCTGTACCTGAAGATAAAAGATACTGGACAGTGGCAGTCGTTAACAAGTAGATATATAATATGACTTATAACTATGATTATTTAATGAGCTGAAAAATGATCTTTCTTTACTAAACAAATCTTAATCAGGTAACACACCAACTTTTGGAAAAGAGAGGGATATGGTTTTTAGTAATTAATTATACAGCATTATTATACCCCAGTAGTAATGACCTCAGGGTGGCATCCCATTTTATTATTTAAACATTATTTAGATAAAAGGATAATCATTTTCCCTAAGATATGATGTGGTATAGACAATGAAGCCAATATAGCAAATCCGAAGTCAATTATTAATAATCTATGCTATTAATTAAGTTCATGAAATCGTGCAGAAATTTATTGTGTTGAATATTGAGAAAATTTTCCTTTCAATATCATTATGATTTAATACCCAACACCCATGTATACCACTAAAAGTGTGGAATTACCCTAGGGTATTTGTGATAGCATTTTTTTTTTTCATTCTCCAAAGTTTATTTCTATGTACAATTACAAATATATATACTAAAACATACAGTTCGGGTTACTTGGGACTTTTAATACCAGCCGCTGTTTTGAGGTCTCTTTGCTCTAACAGCTGTATGCGGGTGTAGCATCCTTTGTTAGTGAGTACAAAACCATATTATCGGGAATGGAATCCGGGCAAATTTATTACTTCTTCTTTGTCTTCCTCTTGTGCCATTCTTAGCGTCGAGAAGCCTCAATAAATGGCAGCCATTTCTCTCGGTACCTCCATAGCTACTTCATCTGCTGCAGGATAATGCCTCTTTTCCCTCCAATCCTCTAAACATTCTCCTGGTAGGAAATTATGGGATACCATCGCAGTCTTTCCATAAGCGTGGAGCTTCTACAACTTTCTTTGGTTCTCTTTCATCCTCCTGGTGGCACATTTGGCCAAACCACTTAAGTTGTCGGGATTCCAGTGTGGTCTTTAATTTTGGCATATTCAAACGACCTTAATGTCCTATTGGTTGCTGATTTGGCCCGAATCCGATATCAATCTTTTCATGAAAATCAAATCCACTAGTTTCAAACCTAGGAACCTCTTCGATTCCTGATAATCCACCGAGGAATCTGAAAAGAAGATGGCCTCGAGACTTTCTCAGCTGAACTTGTTATTTGAGTACTACAACTCGGTAGTTTCTCTACTTGTCTTTATTCATGCCAATATGTACCATTCATTCTATATACTTGTTGTTTTAGTTTATTACAGTTGTAAATTTCAATGAATGAATAATAAAAAATTTTTGGCATATCAAAGTCTTATTATCTTATTTGTTCATTTCTGACGCAATCACTCTTTGTCATCTCAACTACTCCTCTCAGGAACTTCATTTCTGCTCTACAGCATTGGGAATGGCTTGCTTGTCTATCATCGAGCTTTCGCTTTCATATGCCAAAGTGGGGAGCTTTTTTTGTGTCTATTTTTCTCTATACCTAGGATGGAATTATTACTAGGTGACCGATTATACTGTTGCAGATCTGGTGATAAACTTGATTGACTTTGGGAATCCTGTGGAATATCTCTGAGTCAATCTTATCAGAAGAACCTTACTATCGTCCCTAAGTAGGTAAACGCAGACACAACTTCTAATACCTCCCTATTGAAATTAAGATGAATGTTTTCTTGATCTTTACGGAACATAACCGGGACCCTTGCTCTTAGTGGTGTTAATTAACAGCTCTTTACAACAGGAGATTCTCAACCAATGATCTTAACAACTGTCCTTGCATCATGGTATACCTACTTAGTGGCTAAAATTTGATGGTATATGTTTGGCCTCCAATGGTTTCCAATTTGCTATTCTGGGTATTGAGTCGAATGCTGCCTGATGACTAAGATCATTGTGTAAATTTGTTACTCAACTCGAAAACTGTAAAAGGATGCCTGTTACCTACTTTTAAAAAGGTTTGTATCAACACTGGTGGGTTGCTCTTGATATATTGATATGCCTTATTAGCCTTATTAGGTGCCATAGTAGCTGTGGCACTCCCTCGACCGGGAGTGGTAAATTGATGTAAAGGATGTTTACACGCATGAGAGCGTGGTCATGGAAACACGCGTGTTTGAAGTGTTACAAGTTCAAGTATTCGCTAATTATGATACATGGAAAGAGCAATTTTAAAATACCATTACTTAAATTGTGTTGAAAATATGAAACATAGATAATCTGGCCATTTATAGTAGAGAATTTTTCTTCATAGCTACATCATTTTAAAGAAGGTTTTTGTGTTATTTCTCCGACGATTCAAGTATCATCCTTATCACTTAAAATTATTTCTTGCACTTTTCATTTTGAATATCTCAAGTGTATAATATATATTTAATGGCAAACAGGGAACAATTTAGATTATTTGATTCAGAAATTCCAGAATATTAAAATGTTGAATGACAAACTCATGTTCTTCAAACGTTGTATGTACTCCCATTAAAAAAACGTTCAAATATTCGGTAGATTTTGAGGAACTGACTATTTGAAAAGTACTTAAAACTTATGACGAAGAAAATTGTTTGAGGAACACAAATATTGGGAAAACAAAGTTGTTTCATTTTTTCTGTGAGATTGGTAATCATTTACAAATGTGTTTTGTTATTATTATTCAGTAGTGTGAATTAAAATTTAAAATACTCCCGCTGGCTATTGTGGGCACAATAGGCAACTCACAATCTAGTAGTCTTTGAGAGAGGTGAGGACTTACGCCAAGACGCCATGAGACGATAGGCAGGCGCTATTGCTGTTCAACTGCATGCTGTAGCCTTTAGCAACCAGAGGCTCCCAAGTGAATGATAGATTGGAGGCAACTCTCCAACGAAAGAAGAGAATGCGACCAAACAGTAAGTTCCTTCTCACTAAAAATCTTATCTCTTCTGACCAATGATAGCCATAGCTGAGTTCGCCGAGTGCAACAACTTTAGAAATTAAAAACAGTCGAATTAATTCGCCCTATCGCTCGGACTTAGTAAATACCAGACTGTTAGGTCACGCAGACTGCTGCAAAACAGACTATTACTGTTTTTTTGTTTCTTGTATATTATTATATTCATAGTGTTCTTTCCTCTTTGTATTGCTATTCTATTTTCTTTTAACTTTAATTTAAGATTCATTTGTTTTTTCTGACCTAATTATAAGTCTTATATGTTATTGTGCATTAGTCGTAATAAACCCATGTTTCAGCACCTAGAATAGTTTGATGAAAATTTCTCTACACTGATCATAAACATTTTTTTTGTTATTATAGTCAAGGTAAGAACAATTATTATTGAATGCCTGTTTATTTTCATGTGTTTATATATTTACAAAGAAAATATTACTAGGATGTTTAGTAATAACAATAAATTATTGTTTTTTATGTAATAGCAATTGAACTATTTATTCAAAGATTCCTATCATTATCCAGGTGCATCATTTTGACCCTGTGCTACTGTTTTATTATAATGCATTAAAATATTTCTCCACTGCGGTTATTGATTATGTCTTATAAAGACATAATGATTTTTTCCGTCAATATAGATTTAAAAGAAAAATCACTTTAATGAATCTGAACAGGAATTTGCGTTATTCCAATTCCGAAGGAGATTTTACACTGTTACAGCCCTTTGTTTTTATTTTCATGTGTTTATATATTTAAAAAGAAAATATTACTAGGATGTTTATTAATAACAATAAATTATTGTTTTTTTATGTGATAGCAGTTGAACTATTTATTCAAAGATTCCTATCATTATCCAGGTGCATCATTTTGACCCTGTGCTACTGTTTTATTATAATGCATTAAAATATTTCTCCACTGCGGTTATTGATTATGTCTTATAAAGACATAATGATTTTTTCCGTCAATATAGATTTAAAAGAAAAATCACTTTAATGAATCTGAACAGGAATTTGCGTTATTCCAATTCCGAAGGAGATTTTACACTGTTACAGCCCTTTGTGGGAGGGTTCATATTCATCTCACAACAATTTGGTAAACATTAAAGTGCTTTGATCATACCCTAAAAGGCAAGATCAAAAGCGATTGAGGTCCACTATCCGTGACGATGACCCGCTTAATTCGATTATGGACCAAATGATGATACTCTGACCACAAATCAAATTAGAAATCTAACAAGTTTATAAAATTTGCAATTTGTAATTTCCAAGAACACAAACAGAAGAAGACAGGAAGAACTGAAAATAAAAATCCGATGAGCAGAATGTTCTTCTCAACAGGTCTAAACTATATATAGCATATTACAACTTTACAAAATATAGAGAACTGAAAGAGATTACTTTTTACTATAAAAAATCTAGACTATATCCTAAACATAAACATATTTGGAAACTGTACGGGTGCTGTGTATTTTTCATGACCTATGTTCAAAAACAATAAATGCCTCTTCAACCATCAAGATCCTCTAACAAATTTATTTCAAGATCCCTTAACAAATTTATAGCCTCTATGGACTTGAAACTATTTTGTATATAATGTATCATTATTTTGTATATAATGTATGATATTTATTATTATTATTGTATATAATGATATTTATTATTATATTTTAATGTTTTTAATGTTTAATTATTTCAAGCACATTTAATGTAAAATATTCGTACGTTTCAAATATTGTTATCACCTTCATAGAAGGTTACAGTTGTGCAGTTACCAAGCCTGCTCTCTTGTTGTGTTGTTCACTCCACATCTGAGTCTAATTATTGTACATGCATTTTAAAAAGTTCCTAAAGTGTATTTTGTGTTAAAGTTTCAATTGCCCCAGCATTCCAGGAACACTTTAACCGCACTAGGGAAATCTTTACATATTTGGTTAAATTCTTGCTTATTCATTTAACTTAATTTAATTATCAATTCATTTAATTGAATAGGCAGATTTCAATTGACTAAGGATCCATTATAAAGATACTTTCCTAGTCTATAATAAAATGACCTTAAACTTCCATTATGTTCTTATGACCTATTTTTGCTCTTACTTATGACCTTATTTCTTACATGCTCGTTTTCTAAAGACTTAGACATTGACTTTGGCCAATACCTCTACTGGAATAATCATTTATGTGGGAAAAATTGTTTCTCAACATTCAATTTTTACTCTTGAACTCTTCCATCGTTTCCTTCGACTCCTAGTAACCTCCTTCATATTACTCCCATTTTGACGATGGCTATGGTGTGTTATGGCTTCTCCATAGGTATCAGGGAAAGATTGAGAAGAATTATGATTAGTTGTGTAAGATTTATGACTGAGACCAAGAATCTAATTGACGAATTTTCCCGGGTTCCTATCTCCTATTTCCTAAGCACTTATACAAATAATTAAAATTCAACGGTCTGTTAAATTCAATTAATACAAGTAATAAAATTCAACACATTCAACACAAACCTTTTATTTCCATTATAGTGCACTAATTATATTAAATGTTATCTACTTTCTAGAAGTTAACCGTTTCTATCACAACCATATTTTCCAATTATTATAACTTATTATTCACGTATGGTGGGAGCGGAGTGGCTCAGTGGCAGATTTGCCGTGCCGAAGGTCCTGGGTTCAAATCTCGCTGCTGGGCAGACTTTTATTTAAACTATTAGCAGCCGGAAATGGACCTTATGGGATCTAGTACTCTCTGGGGGCTTAACCAGTCTCTATAAACTGGGTGCCCGAAATAGGGGGGGGGGGAATGGCGGTTGAACGTGATCTCGATGACCATTTACAAAGGCGTGGTCTTGGGTATCCTGAGGTATGCATCCCCGGCGTGGAGCCAAAACCTCACGCAGCTGCAGAAGAGGAGACTGGCGAACATCCAGAGACTGGCAATGCTGCGAGTGACGAAGACGTACAGAACGGTGTCGCACGAGGCGGTGCAGGTGCTGGCGGGAGCGATGCCCCTGGACCTCATCCTCAAGGAAGATACCTTGATATATGAGGTGAAGAGGCATGGGCTGGCGGCGCTTCCGGAGGGCCTCCGAGAGAGAATCGGTGAGACCCCCAATAGATGGAAGAAGATGATGAGGGAGGATACCATAGGAGAGTGGAATGGACGGTGGGTGGGATGCCAGAATGGCTCTACCTTGAGGAAGTTTTTCCCCACCGTCCAGTCAAGATTGTCTGCGACATGGGTCCTCCCGGACTACTGGGTCTCGCAGATGCTGACAGGCCATGGCGGGTTCCGGGGAAAGCTCTGTGAGCATAAGATTGTGGTCGACCTCCTGTGCCCCGCCTGTGGAGTCCGCGAGACAGCAGAACATGTAATCGTGTCCTGCATCGCGATGGAGAGACACCGTTCCAGGTTGTCGGTGAAGACCGGGATATACACCCTGGCCGAGGACGACTTCCCCCGGTTGATGGAAGAATCGAACTATCCCTTCTTCAGGGAGTTCGTCTACGGATGGAAGGACGTGGTCGGGCCTGCGCACTTCACCCTTGGCAGGACCCGGCCCCTCGGCGAGCCACCAGATGACCACCGGATGAGGAGCCAGACGGGGAGCGAGATGAGGAGGGCCCCCCGGAGGAGATGGAGGACCGGACTGATGCAGACCGGCCGGATGCGGACCGGACGGATGCGGCGGACCAGGAGGCTTAAAAGGTGCTGCCCCGTCAGTAAGCAGCACATCTGTGCACTGGGCAGCACCACAGAAAAAATTAAATTTATAAAATTGTTCCCCGTAATTATACAAACCCTGCCGAGTACGTATAATAAGACAATTTTTGAATAAAGAGTTGCTTTTTGGCAGTGGCGGGCATGCGTAAACCCAACGTATTAACCCTTCACTGCCGAAACCCCGTATGCCAGTGAAGACTGGAAGGGGGAGGAAAAAAAAAAAAGGTTGAACGTGATCTAGAACAAATCATCTTCCTGCACAACCGTTGTCCAAGAAGCAGTACAGTCTCTAACCACGTACTGAATCAAAGGCCCTTTATGGGTTGTTGTTGTAAAGGTTAGATTTGATTGAGCTATGAGGCAATTCTCTACAATTAACTTACTGCGCTTGCTGTGTCTATGATTAGTTCAAACTCACAACTCTGGGTGTTGTTTAAGAATTCCGTCAAGCAGACAGATAATGAACCAGTATGGACCATGTTATGTGTTTCAACTGGCCCTTTTCACTTCGACAGTGAATGAAAATCAGCCGCGACCAAATAACTCTAAAGTGGAAACGATTGTATAGAATTTTAGCCTTCAAAATAAACTATAGAGGCAATAAACCCTACTTAGTCAAAAAACAAACAGAAGCGACATTGCTGCATGATGGAGATAAACCGGTTTGTTCAAAAGCTTATCTCCGAGTTGTGTGTTTATCGTATTTCTCGGGTTTAGCATTATTTACAATATGAGCGAAGGAATTTTTTATTTTATGCAAGTTTATAGCTTCATTTAACGAAAATAAATCAAACCAAAATTATTTTATTATTAGAATTCAAACCTATTATCATCAGTATCTCATAAAATCACTAAATTACTCATTGTATGAATAAGGAGAATCATTTTTTTTTGTATGAGAATTTTTTAGTTTCGACATCTAAGGCATATTATAAATTTTAGAGGTCTGGTATTGATCTTCATTACCACATTTTAAAACTAATTTCTGTCATGAAATTTAAATTCTTTTTAAATAATATGTATTATAGTTGATTGATGCCAGGATATGAGCTGAAAAGAAGTGATTTACAAATGCTTAATTTAAAATGTGACTATATGTTGCTTGATTAAAACTATAGGGTGACAATTTTCTTTTACACATATATAAAAACTTAAGAGTTACAGTTGTCCAGTAATTGTATCTGACTTAGTTTAAAGTTATTTCTCTCAGCTACATGGGTGATTCTGTTTTAACTGTTACTTTTTTTATTACATTTTTTGATTCTATAATTAAACATTTTTACTCTTTTTAATGCACTTCATTTTCAAATTTTTCCTGCCACTATACTGAATCATTAAACCACGGTACTGACAAAAATTAATTTGGTAAAAATTCTTCAGAAAAATTATTAAATTTATTTATCAATTGAACATTATTATTATTGATTAATTAGTTGGGATCATTTTTTTTGGCAAAAAAGTAATGAATTCATAAGTAAACTGTAGAAATGGGTATGGCATGGATATAGACATTTAAGTGATTAACTGTAAGTTTTTCTGGAGTGCAAGTTAAACAAAAAAAATAATGAAATGTGTTCATAAAGGTCATATTGATACAAGATTTTATATATATATATATATATACTCTATGTTTTATTTTCTTGAGTTTCAGTTCTTTATTTTATTTATAGCATTCCTCAGGCGACGTTTCGAGACCAGGCTTTGTATCATAATCATGCCCTAATAGTGAAAAATGGTATATTTTAAAATAAAACAACCAAACAGCAAACTCAAACAAAACAAAATGACCCGTTTAAGATTTAATAAGATATTGTGTACTTACAATTTCAAAATTGCATCTCCCTATCACCGACCACCTCACACTATACACAACATGCTTTCTCTGTCCTGATCAACGGTCAAGTAATCCGTTTCCAGGGGACAGCGGCTTTATTTACTTGTTATACTCGACCATCTAAATCATTACCTCATTCTGAATTAATTAAATTCGTGTAGCATGAGTTCAGACCTTGAACATCAGATTTTTTTGTTTATAACGCGATTTTTATCTCTCTCTCTCTCTCTCTCTCTCTCTCTCTCTCTCTCTCTATATATATATATATATATATATATATATTTTTTTAATAGATGACCAGTGAGAGCAAAGAGTACAGGACAGTAATAAACGCAGTATGGAATCACCCACAAATAGTTTCCATATCTGCCCCTATATTTGACCATATTTTCTACATGAAATTAACGGTTTCTTGAATATATGGTAAAAAAACTTATTAACTAATGTATGAAGATGATATATTTCACTCAAAGAATATTTCTTAGACATGAGTGACAGCAAAAATGCATCAGCGGTGGTAAACATTTTGTAAACAAAAACTTTTGAAATGAAATGAAATAAACCAAATAAAATAAAACATATGTAAACCTTAAACTCTATTAAGTGTACTTTTAACTCTATTGAGTGTTTAATTAGTGACAATTATTATATTTATGTGTTAGTAATTTATAAAATAATGATATAGACTCTTGCACGGAAATAGTTTAGTAAATTTAGTATAGTCAGCATTGTGGCTCGCTCCTGATTAATCTCCTGACCAATGCTAGAAACTGATACTGAGGTAATCTAGTAGGCCTCTGCCCAGACACCGTGTCATCCAGAGAAATTATTACCTGTCAAGAGAAAAACTAGAGGGCCTGCCGGAATTCAAACCTATATTCTTCCACTTGCATAGCGATTGTACAAACATTTCGATCATTCATCATTTGAGCATTGTTTTGAATTCAAAACACATTCTATCATGATATTAATTTAAAAAAATACTATTAATCAAATAAAATTATTTTTAGTTAGTCTTTAAAACAGGTGTATGTTATTAACAACTTATTCTTCGATTAACAAATATAAATAAAATCTTTCTAATGATTTAAGTGTAAATTATATACGGGTTACCACTACAGATTACCAATTTTTTAACTCTAATAAGAATGTCGAAATTTATTTCAAGGATAAGATTAAGATGGTGTCATCCGAATTGACCACCGCTCTTTCTTGCTATGTTATATTTTAGTTTAAATTTTATCGTTAATAACCGTGATATTGGTTTAAAATGGAAAACATTTATTTTCCGCCGATTTTTGTTTACATTTTGTTTGCGGAGATAAAATTTTAAAATTCAATTGGCCCTAAGGGGACAAATTTCCACGAGGAAGGTACCAAACACTTCAGGGGCTGTTGGACCGACACCACAAAGGCTCAACATGATCACAATAGGCGGTGCTTCCACAGGCACAAAAAGAAAATCACTTCCAGTGAGCCAGTGAGCAAATTAAACTGACAGTTTTTTTTCCGCCATCGACCCCCATCACTTGATAAGGGATTGGCCTCAACCCTACACCCAAGGGCTTACTAACCTCTTTGTAGGCCTTTTACATCCCTCTCCGTCCAATCCAAACAAGAAGAAATATATATTCAATTCCAAAACAGATTATTTAATGAAATGGTGAAATAAACGTTTTTTCTGTAAATTACATAATTGATATTTGTTGCTTGATAAAATATAATTTTGTACACCCTTTTAAAATTATCAGAAAATACACAATTATATTTTTTGTTGGAAAAACAATATTTGATATTAGGAGATTGGATAAGTAGTGAAAGTTCAGACAGCATATTTTTTTATGAGCGGTCAAATGGGCGTCAGTAGCTGTCAACGGGATATGGTATGTCGATATCCATAGCCCAGGAAAACTTGAGAAATGGCCCTAGTCCACAAGTGGACGTGACAGCAAGTCCTACTCCCACTTCCTCGTAGTGACCGCTGGACAATGCACACCAAGGTGGACATTGACTGACGGGAGAAGGCAAAGGCGAGTTTCCAGCGCCTTAAAACTGGATCCTTCGACTAGGGGAGGAAACCCCGACAGAAAACTCTGGTCCTCCAGGTTGGGGGTTGGACGCGGGGCCAACAACCCTGTTCCGTAAAAACTGTAAGTGTTTTCAAGAAACCACAAAAAGCCTCGGAAAGAAATGGATCAAATGGGAAACGACTTAGGCATGGACATGGATTAATAAATATGGCAACCTGGAACGTGAGGAGTTTGTTCCAACCTGGAGCTGGGAGAGATCTTGAAAGGGAACTGGAAAAATACAAAATAGATATATTAGCCCTACAAGAAATCCGCTGGAGAGACACAGTACTAACGAAGATGAAGCACACAGTCATTAACAGTGGCAATAGACGGAACATATTAGGAACAGGTTTTGCGATAAGGAATTCCCTCTTGCACTCTATCATTAAATACGTGGCAGTAAATGAGAGATTGTGCTTATTTAGGATGCGAGGTAGGTTTTTCAATATCTCTCTTATCAGCATACATGCACCCATAGAAGGCAAGGACAATGAAGAGGAAAAGGAAATCTTTTATAAAAGGCTAGAAAATCTATACGATTCCCTACCCAAGCATGATGTGAAAATAATTTTGGGAGATTTCAATGGTAGGATAGGAAAAGAAACTATGTTCTTCCCCATAATAGGCATGCACAGCAAGCATGAGGAAACGAGCGAGAATGGACTCAGAATGGTCCATTTTGCGATGACAAGGAACCTTAGAATAAGGAGCACCTTTTTCCCGCATAAGGAAATACATAAGGAAACATGGACCTCTCCGGATGGCATCACCAAAAATCAAATTGACCATGTACTCATTGCTACCGGACACGCCAGTGATATATTTGATGTTCACAGTTGCAGAGGAACTAACTGTGACTCAGACCATTATCTGGTCAAGATTCTATATAAACAGAAGATGGCTGTACAAGGAAAAGGAAAAGGAAACACAAGAAATGCCACCATCTATAATGTGGAAAAACTAAAGGAGGATGATGTAGCCCAGCAATTCAGGGATAAGATCGCAGATAGATTGAATAACAACTCATCTATTGGCAGGAATATAGAGGATAGATGGGCACGCCTTAAAGATGCTCTCAAAGGTGCAGCAGAGGACATTCTTGGCGCGGCACAAAAAATACAAAGAAATGATTGGTTTGATGAGGACTGCATAAAAGCCATAGAGGAAAGAAACAGTGCCAGGCAGAAAATGATCCAACGAAGGACCCGAACTACGGCGGAACACTATAGGACCAATAGAAGGGAAGCGAAAGGAATATGCAAGCAAAAGAAAAGGCTGCAGGAAACAAAGAAGCTAGATAAGCTTCAAGAAGACTTTTCAGCTAAACAGACCAGAAAGTTCTATAAAAGCACCAGAGAATTCCGAAATGGATATACACCAAGGCTGGAATTCATTAAAGATCGAGAGGGGAACCTGATTGGAGATAGAGGATCTGTCCTGGAAAGATGGAAGCTGTTCTTCATAGAATTATTAAATCCGAATAAAGAAGGACCAACTTACAATAAAAAGCAGTATTTGAAAACGGAAGAGACTCGTCGAATGCGGATAAAGAGGAAATACCACCAGATAGAGAGGAAATAGCGGAAATAATTGGAGCACTCCATAATAACAGAGCACCTGGAATAGACGGTATCCCGAATGAGGTCCTGAAATATGGGGGTGAGGCGGTGGTGGAGGAGATATATGGCCTCGTATTTGATGTATGGATGGAGATGAGGATGCCAGGACTGGAATATGGCAGTGTTGTGCCCAATTCATAAGAAGGGAGGCAGATTAACTGCCAAAACTATAGAGGTATCGCTCTATTGCCCACTGTCTATAAGGTACTTTCAGTCGCAATAAATAGGAGAATTATGGCATGGGCTGAAAGAAATATTGGCGAATACCAAAGTGGCTTCGGGCCAACTAAAAGCACAACTGATCATATCTTCTCCATACGGCAGATGCTAGAGAAAGCATATGAGTACAATATTGACCTCCACCACCTCTTCATAGATTTCTGCCAGGCCTACGATAGTCTTGATAGGAATGAACTGCTCAAAGTAATGAAAACTCCAGGGGTCCCAGAGAAGCTAGTCGGATTAAGTGCGATGATCTTGGAAAACACCAGATGTAATGTAAAAATCCAAAATATACTGTCAGAAGAGTTTGAGGTGGAGAATGGTCTGCGCCAAGGAGATCCCCTCTCACCTGTATTGTTTAACATAGCACTCGAACAAGCTGCGAGATCAATCAGGACCAACCCAGGAGGAACGATATGCAACAGGATGACCCAACACCTGGCGTATGCTGAAGACGTAGTGATATCAGCAAGGTCAAAAGGGAGCTTTGCAGGAATTTGAAGAAGCGGGGAAAAAATTGGGCCTGGTAATAAATAAGGAAAAAACCCAATACATGATTTCCACAAAAAATGATGGGCAGGAAGAGCAGAGTCATGTGCAACTGCTCCACCACACATTTAAGAAAGTGGACAGCTGCAAGTACCTGGAGGCTTTAGTGACACGAAGGAATGCCATCACTGCATACATTAAAGCAAGAATTTCAGCAGGCAACAGATGTCTCTTTGCATTGCGAAAAGCATTAAGATTTCGGAACATATCACGGAGAGCAAAATTGTTGATCTATAAGACAATCTTAAGACCGATTGTCACGTACGCTGGTGAAACGTGGATCCTGACCCAGAAATTCGAGAAAATGCTGCAGATCTGGGAGAGGAAGGTACTTCGGCAGATATTTGGGCCAGTGTGTAACGAAGGCCAATGGAGGTCAAGAAATAATAGAGAGCTTCGGGAACTGTACAATGAACCAGACCTAGTCACCTATGTCAAATCAATCCGTATAAGATGGCTTGGGCACGTGGAGAGAATGGGAGAAGATAGGTACCCGAAGAGACTATTATATGGCAAACCAGGAGGCAGAAGAGGAAGAAGAAGGCCCAGGTTGCGATGGCTGGGTGATGTGGAGAGTGATCTGCAGAGGATGGGAATCGGACAATGGAGAGGTCGAGCTGCTGACAGGGAAGACTGGAGAGGCGTTGTTGTGGAGGCCAGGCCTTTTTTATATTCAGAAAGCCAAAACTTTGTAGTATAACGCAGTGATTCAAGATAAAGGTTAACAGGAAAAAATATGTTCTCAATAATATTAGCATCTCGCTTCTTCAAAAGAACAACGACATGACTCAAAAACTGACATTTTTGAGTTAAGCCTTCAGTAGCAATTGTATTGGTTGAAGCTTTCTAATCCAGGAACGACTATCTGGCTTCTGTTTTTTTAGTCATATATTTGTTTTATAGAATCATGTTTTGTTCATATATTTGTTTTAGTAGAATCTATAAGTTTTATAGAAATCATGACATAAGTAAAATCAAAAATGTTTCAAACTTTAAAAAATTAAGTGATGGTTAAAAAAAAGAATTTCAATACATCATTACAATAGGAATGGTTTGCTTTATTAATGCTCAAATTTAAAAGTCATATGGAACTTTCAAATACCTGTATTTGAAAATTAGCTTGTTCGAGTTATGAAATTGTTTTAAGGAGTGATATGGATATAACATTAATAATTAAAAAGATTTGGGACCTGTTATGGTAAACACCGTTAAATCAATTTTTTCTCTCGTTAAAATGCTCTCTGTGATACCCTCTATTTATCGCTAAAACGATTTGTTTCAAAACCCGTTGAATTCAGGTTAAAAAGCCAAACCTTGTATTTCCCTGTTATTCTAAACTCGTGCAAGTCCTTAGTTCGAAAGTTCGGAACAGACACAACAAGTGCATTTTGAGTCGAGATTGGTAATTTTGTAGGTATTTAAATGAGTTTGAATCTCATTGAAATACCTCTCATCGTTGTGCTAAAACCTACTTGTATCAAACACAAAATGTCCAATTTCTGAGAACCCTAAGTATCAGATATGACAATATGGCCTCTAATAATTATGCAACCCATTTATCCATATTGATTACTCATATGATTATGTACATGCCCTTAAAAAAATCACACTGTTATCTAAGGAACTTATATCTTTCAGTTTTTTCGGTCTCCAGAAAAATTAAAAAAAAATCACTTAAATGGGTTTGAATAACAACAGGTCTCAATTAAAGGTTGAAGGATACAGTTAATCTTTGAGGTATATTGAGCCAAACGGAAAAAAAATATTTTAAACTGAAATATTATAATTAGTTAATATTAATCAATATTTTTAACTAAAAGAAAGGTAAATAGTTTACTGAATGAAAAAATATTTCTTTGGAATCAAGAAAATTTAATCCTGTAGCAAGAAAATGCACTACCAATTACTAATTACTTAAAGTAAAGTGCATTTCTAAATTAGTGAATCTGTATTATCTAATCGATAACTTAATGGACATGAGCGATATAATCTTGACAAAGGAATTGAGCAATACCACTAGAGCGGCACTGATTGTTCTGTTTGCAGAAATTTCAGTGGAATCCACATGTTCGTCAAATTCCGAACTAGGAACGTTGATATCTATTGCGTTCCACGCTCTGTGCACTTTTGGGAGATTCCAATGCTATCGAGCGAAATTCCTGTTCGCTACTATCAAAATCAATTGGTTAGCAGCAAATGTAATCCAATTTTGAAGGTCAATAGAAACAATAAAGAAAAACGCACTTCCTGGGCCTTATGTCGATTTAAACTATAATATTTTAGCTTCTACACATTTGTCCTAATGTCTCAAAAGGATTTCATTGTTCTCTTAATCGAAGAAACCTTTAGCATTTTAATTAATTAACTCGAGAAACTAAAACTTTACTTGATTTTAATTTTAGAATTTTATTTTTATAATTGCGTCCTAAAAAAACGATATTCACTTAGAGAGACATGAATTTGGTGGAGAGTAGAATTTTACTTTTCAGATCACATTTTACATTATGTATGCATGTGATGTATTATTAAAAAAAAATGTGATATGATAATAGAACGTACAATCAGCTAAATTGTATCAACTGATTACCTTTTGTACTGTTACTACTGATTACCTACTGTACTGTTGTATTGTTAAAAACAAAATATTAAAAAATTAAATATTTTAGTTTTGAAAAGTTTAGTTTTGTACAACGACATAACATGTTTATTATATATATATATATATATATATATATATATATATATATATATGAAATATAAATTTGAATCGTAAAAATGATTTACTGGTAACGATGAGGATCCTAGGAAATTCAGAAGAAATCGTTGTCACCTTTAAGTCCCGTCATAAAGCCATAACATATGGCTCATCTATGCCTTTTTTTTTTACCAACCATTCAATAAAGAACCATAGATTTAGCTACTTCTTTTTTCTCTGCCAATTATTCTTTGCTCTCTCTGAATGTTGCCTTCTCTCCGTCCACGCCCCTGCTTCGTTCTCACTTCCACAAGAACATTGTTTTTCAGTCGGCTCCTAAATCTCTGTCCAATCAGTCATCGGCAATTCCAAATCTTTTCAGTTCTTCTTTCATCTGCTTTAAATAACCACTCTGGCTTTTCTGGTGGTATATATTATTGAATATTCGCTTATTCAATCTTGTAGGATCCATCTTGACCATGTGCCCGTGGACAGTTAGCCGTCTTTTCCTAATAGATGTTTCCAAGTCTTCAGTCCATTCGTATATTTCTTTGCCCGATCTCAATCTGTAGCTCCCCTTTAATGTTCTTGGGCCATCCATTCCTTTATTAATAATTTAAAAATTTATTATTAGGAACTAAACGGTTAATATTCTATTTTATTTCCTAATTAAATATCGATGTCGTTTTTTGAAAATGGCATAAGTGTCAAAAGCTGGAAGATAATATTGTAAATCATTATTAGGGACGTAGATATTCGTATTGTATACTTTTCCAGGAGCTGCTCAGGATTCTAGCATAGCTCCTCTTCTTTCCAGCTCGTACATCAACGCCCTCCACAAATCCTTCACTGTTCACACCACAACATCTATGCTGTCATCATTCGTCTTCTCTCATCTTCTGAGTCATCTTTGAATCAGTACATAAGCGAAAGTAGTTTAATAATATAAGTTAATTTAGGAAATTAAAGCAGTAAATGAGCAAAATAGCAAAGTAATAAATAACACCAGATTTGAATTAAGACAAAATTAAAATTCGTGAACGATGAGTTATAATATTGAAAAGTAAAAAGAGACCTTACATAAATGTTAAGACCGTGGAAAAATTCCAACGAAAAGCCTTAAGTCTCCAAACTAAAACAGAAATAGAAATTATCTGTCCAATATTTCGCCCATTCAGGCATCCTCAGGGTAGAAAGGGAATAACAGCAAAACAAAACATGAATAATGCACCCAAGAAACATCCTACCACCTCGAAGGCTCAAAAGCAACTAATGAATCATAAGGAAGGTTACTCGACCCCAGCTGGTTAAGGTTAGATAAAAACAGCTGATAGATACTTCAGAAATTCAAAATTCAATATACACTCACCAAACTTCAAAAAACACAACAGGAAAAATAAATAATAGCAAACAACACAAAACTTAAGACGAAAGACCATATGAAAAAATACAAGAAAAAAAATTAATAACATTATCAAGAAACCAGTGGACTTATGGCTATTCCACAAAATATATTAATATTGAAAAGACAATATATATTAATATCCGATATTTCAAAAATTGACTTTTTCACATTTTTTGCTAGTTTAGGCAAGTATATTTGTCTAGCTTGAAACTGTGCCATCTTTTTTGTTATGGTTTTATTGCGGTTCTAAACCGGAAAAGTATCGAGAGCATTACTAAACTAAACGAGTGAAATCTGTGAAACAGCCGGTTTTAATATTCGAATTTATCCGCTTTTGATCCTGACCGCCTCAATTATGGAGTAATAAATTTGTATTAGTAATAATAATCGACTCTGATTACAAATTTACATAGATAAATCGTTGCAAAACTCATTTTAAAATCACCAATTTTTTTTTAAATCATATTACCATGCCTTTATCAAATCGACATTGACATAGTTTGGTCTTTATCATACGCAATATGCATCTTAATATTCATGACATACCTGAATATGAAGAACATGTAACATTGATCATTACATTTGCGTGGTTCAAATGATATTGAATTTAATAAAGTACTTTTAAGAGTTGAAACTTTTTGAAGTTTCAGATTATCTATGATCCGACGAAGGTATCATTAAAGTAAGGATTTAAAATTTATGTTTTTTTTCGAAACTCTGTTTTCTCTCTAAGTCATACCATACTTTATATTGATTTATCTTCATTGAGATTATGTTTTATGTTAAAATGATGAATCTAATTTTTTTTTACATACGCCAATTTTTTTTAATAATACTCATAAATATTGTATTGTCGATCATTTTTTCACTAGTTATTTTTACAATTTATTTGTGTTTTTGCTTATATTGATTTCATAGCCTGTTGACCAGAAATTTTCGTTCTTTTTTAAATTCACCATTTACAAGGTACCCTCTTTTATTAAGGCATCGGTTCCTGATAAAGTTTCTTTTCTATTCTATGATTTTATTACAGTTTTTGTTCAGTAGAATAATTGCAAGACATTTTTCTTGTTTATTATATTTCAATGTGTATTTAACAAAAATTTTCAATAATAGTATTTAAAAACAATGATATATTTTCACTAAAAATGAAATGTACTTCTTTTCTAAAGATTTCTTAGGTGGTTGTACAGGTTTAATGCGAAAAGATGGGTGCTGAAGGCGAGTAACAGATTGCACCTGGCTCAGTGACACAGGTAACACCCGACACCGCATCGTTACTCAAGATGAAAAACGTGCTCTGCAATCTTCACGTGATCTTCATCCTGTTCTATGTCTTACCTGCGGTATTCCTTTTTTTTATTGTTCCCAGGTAAACTACCGTTATAATAGATAACATGTTAATGAAATGGATGTAATATTTGAGGCTATATTTTTAACTAGCTTTTTTGGATGCTTCTTCTCCTGGAACATTCTGCTTGATCCCTGGTCCTCAGAGGAGGTACATACAATAGAGGTATCCTTACTCTCTGAAATATTTCTACGCCAAGACTCGAGGAATGTAGAATATGGAATAATATTCTAGTCAATAAAGTTCAATTAACAAATCCTAATTTATTCCAGACTTTTCTTGAAGGCCTATTATTTTCTCTATTATTCCTTCAATTTACTTTAGTCGCTGAGCAAATGTACAATGCAAATGCACAAATTAATTAGCCCAGCTCACACAATGAGAGCCTGATAAATTTCAACAGAGGGAAATCTCGTTTACACGAGGTAATTTATACGATGATATTAACTATGAATTACTTTGAATTTTTTTCATTTAACTTTCATTAAATAATTTATTTTTATTTAACCTTATTATACAAGTATGTATCGTATAAAGTTTGATTAAAATCTTTTAATGAATGATGAATAAAAATTTTCAAATTATTCAAAACGCCCGCGCGCTCGCACACGCACAAACACATACATACACACGCAAACAACAAGGTGTATATACATATATTTTTATTTATTTATTATTTTAAATGATAGATCATCATTAAAAAAGAATTGTTTTCCACCTTTTATGGGAAATTACATGTTTCTTTTTTTAGTGATTTACTTTTTAATTAAAAAAAATGTCATTCCACCATCAGTGTATTTAATGCTGGGAGTAAGGGAGCCACACAAGTACACACAGCAACAAATACTTGATTAGCCTCAAGGATAATGATAATTGTTATGGAATCAAGGTGACAGAGAAAAAATCAAAATACAACGTTTTTAGAAAACAGTGCAAGAACCCACTTCAAGTTTAACTTTATTCAGCAAGTTTGCAAACAATTTGAATAAGAATAAAAATAAGTTTTTGGAAACAAGAACTATTGACAGAGAAATGACTCAGGCATGCTAAATTAATGAAAATAGTAATTTACGTTGGTACATGGCCATTTGAGTGGAAAATACCAATTTCAAGTACTGTTATGGAATTATATTGCGTTATGGAATTATACAAATAAAAGTTTGGTCATCAATAAATTTACAAACATTTATACTGATATAATAATGATAATGTTAAAACTGATGACATATTATTCTTCTATTCACTAACATATCAAAAGCTATTCTTTTTTTTCGGATAAAGTAAAATGGGAGAAAAAATGCTGTACATCTTCCTCCACTAAATATTTAATAATTTCCGCTAGCATTTTCGGAGCTCCGGGCTTCGTTCTCAATGCATGAAGCGCCCTAGGACTCTTATCAAGCACGGAGCTTCTCAGTATCTTTTGTAAAGTGAATGCTGCTAATACAGGACGTAACACTCATACTTTAATTAATACTTACTGTGAAGGAATTCGTAGAGAAAAGAAATAACAATGTTTGACCCAACTACAATTTCACTTCAAAATCTCATTTTATTAAAAAAAAAACGAATAAAGGAAGACTGTATCTAAATAGTTATCCTGTTCTGAAAACTAATAAACGCCAATCATTGAAATCCGTAGCCCAGTTTCATTTAAACATTACGAGCCTTCAAAAATCATTAATTTTTTTCAAAATCGTAAACCAGTTGATTTAAGACCTAAATTGCTTATTACTAAATGAAACGAAAAATTAATTTCAAGCCTAAAAAAGTGTGT
The DNA here is from genome assembly GCA_037127475.1 of Arma custos. Lineage (NCBI taxonomy): Eukaryota > Metazoa > Arthropoda > Insecta > Hemiptera > Pentatomidae > Arma > Arma custos. The sequence goes on along the minus strand of CM073759.1, from coordinate 45,719,426 downwards.
ATCAGCTCCGACACGCGACTGGAGTTTACCCTTTTCCGTTTCTAATAAATTTTAAATGTGTTCTACTAATTAATCGCTCTCTACTGATACTTATCATCGCATATTATTTTTTAATTAGTAAATTATTTAAAAAAAACTATTTTAAATTAATGTGAACTATTTTATTTAAAAGTATAAATATATATTTTTTATTACACTAAAACACTAAAACTGTAACTGAAAACACATATAAATTTGTATATATATTTTTTTATTTATATTAAAATCACAATTTTATATTTTTCCAATACGTAAATAATCAAACATTTTTATATCATTACCTGTAATTTAACAGTTGAGATTGAATTGTGAAATTATTTATTTGGTTAAATGTTGTCATGTTAATCCTTGAATTTTGGTTGTAAGTTCTCACATCATCGAAGTAAATTGTGCCATGAACTGAGCCATCTGATTGACAAGAGCTATCATGAGTTTAGATTGGTCCGTCTGCGGTGGTTGAGGTATATAGGCGAAAGATTGTGGAGGCTCTGATGGTGGTGGAGCATGGTTTGATGATTGTGGTTCGGTTGTCATTTTGGTACCTTGTAGAAAAGATGCGTATTCTACAACTCGACGAACTTTCATGCTGTTAGTCATTAGTATGGGTATGTTTTGGTTAGTACTGATCTGCTTGAATCTCTTTTTTTGCATCCTATTAGTCACTATGGAGACATTTTCTATAAGAAATGACGTGCGCTCCCTCGCAATTCGAGCATTTTGGTTCACCTAGCCGCGGACATTCAGAAATGCTATGTGAGGCGCTGCACCTTACACATTTTACAGTGTGCTTGCTGTAGTTTTTTGTGCCCGAATTGATGTGATTTGTAGCACTGGGGTGGTAGGATATTCTTTCTTGGTATGTATTTCACAACCGTGAATATACATACATCTATTGACGTGGCGTAGGTAAAAATTTAATACATAATTTTTCATACCGCGGGCTAAATATGAAAATCGCTTCTTAAGGATAAACTCCAATTATAGGGTGTATAAAAAAAAAAGTTTTTTCAACCAAATATTTGTATTACTATTTCTTTGACATTAAATACACGAATGAAGTTTAGTCCTTTGCTGGCTGTCAAAGAACTGTTGGACCGTTATTTCAACTTCCACTAAATTATCAATTTTTTTCCCTGGAAGAAAATGGGCCATGGATCGAAACAAATGTTTTAAAGTTTTCTTTGGTTCGACGGAATAAGTGAGAACGAGGATTATCCAGTTAGAATAAAACTCTTTTTCAGTTGATCAAAGCTGATAACGCTCTGTGAACTTCGCATACAATCTTTCCAGTTGTTCGTGGTAGAGTTCAGAATTCATAGAGCATCCATCAGGAACTAATTCTTGTGCAATAATACCTTAATATTCCAAAGAATGTTTTTTTAATTGCAGTTAAATAGAGTTTTGCTTTTGGTCCTCTTAAACAAATTTCCATTCTATTACAATATAAATAAATAAGCTACGTTTGCTCTTAGAAGGAGACCATTCTATTGTTCAAAATTGTGTGAACTGATTTTACTTTTACAGCATCACATTATTTGGTCATTATCATTATTAAACACATTGTATTTAAAACCATTAACATGTTTTTTCAAGTAATATTATCATTGACATAAACTTTAATGCTTGATAAAAGAACATTAGACCATGTCCATCAAAGTCGATGACAACATATAACTGTCAGGGGTGTCATAAAGGCAGAATTATTCCTGAAGAAATGAGATATCTCTTTTTCGTTTAAGGTTGAGAAGAATAGTTCGCGGCCTGTTGGTGATGAGATGATGGCGCTGATATCAGCTTCCACTAGGGACGAAAACCCAAGAGGAAAAGAGAAGCGGGTTTCGTCTGAGTGAGAACGAATGTTCTTGACAACCCGTTCATATTTCTCTTGCTCTTGACGGTGACGAGAACTGTCTTTTCAACTTCCAAAACATCTTTTATACTTTGCAACTGTTTCAGAGTTCTAACTTTTGACAGAAAGCGAACTGAGCCCTCTGTTTATTGGAATAATTTCTTCTCAATACTAAGTTCGAGTTTCTTCGTTGATTGTTGTCGACGATTGTTGAGAAACACTAGAGCTCAAGCATAATAATCATTGAAACGTTTTAAGAAGACGAAGTCTGGTTCTTAGGAGCGGGATGTCATTTCTTCTTTAGAGGTCACTTCTTAAGGAATTAGATTATAATTCCTTGTGCTGAGTTGTAGAAATTTCAATTATACAAATACACTATACAGATGGGATCTTGGTCGTGCGGAACTCAATTTTCATCTAAATTGTATCACGTATTCGGTACACATGGAACGTATAGTTATTAATTTTAGATTGGTTTCAGAATGCTATATGATGTGAGGTATTCGTGGAAACCAGTTGCATTATGTCCTTTGTCAAGACAATGGAAGCAATATATCCTTCCACGAATTCAATTGCCGCGATGTTGTGCATCGTAAAGGGTTGAGCTCTGAATGTAAAATTGTGTTTGATAAGGAATATAACAAAAATAAAATGATATACAGGTTATATTGAATTCGTATTATTCAATATTTTATAAGAAATAGTGTATTTTGAAGGATGGTAAATTAACTATCTTAATAATAACTAGAGAACCATTTTATAATTGAGAAAACCCGGGAAATTCGTATATCTGACAATACTCCTTTGTATTTTAATCATGTCATCTGTCTCGCTAATAAATTATTCTTCGACCAATTTTTATACTTTCTTGTATTAGATTAGTTTGTGCGTTATCTCTGTTGCTAATAACTCTCAATGTCAATTCCGTTTTTCTTTTTTGAATGACTGGATTACTTGGATCCTGAATGAATCGAACTTGTTTTCATTCTAGAGCACAAATACAAAATTGCAGTGCAGTACTTTTTGTCTAAATTTTATAACAATTGTTGCTTAAGCAGAAATATTGAATATCATCTCAAAAGGAATAGAGACAAGAGTTTATTGAAAAAACACATTGATATATTTAACAAACTTGAAATTAAAGAAAAAATTCTTTTTCATATTCAGACTCAGATACTCGAATATAAGTAAAATCTAATTAATGATGGTAAAAACTTATTTTTTTTACTATTATAATCTATTTTAAAGTAACATTACTTCTTGATGAAATGACTGATGAAATTCAAACAATTGAGGTGACTGAAAATTCAAATTAATTGAGGTAACTGAAATTCACAATAGCGTTAAGAACCGTACTAAAAAAAAAATTAGAATTTCTTCATCATTTTTAATGATTGTTAATATTTTTATGAAAAGCCCTTATAAATAGCGTTTTCGTTCAGTCCATTGGAAAATAAATAAGATAAATTCGAAAATATATTTTTTAATGTATAAATCACCAATTCAGAACGAAATCAGAAAGAATTGAGAAAAAAGAATGAAGGAATAGGGAATACTGCCAAACTACGGAAAGCTAAAAGAAAAATGACGGAAACCAATATCCGTTGCTATATCAAAAGGCGGAAGAGACCCATCTTATACCGACGATTTATTCCTAAACGATCAATAATACTGTCATTCTAGAAAATTATAAGTAGTTTCTTTCAGCCTCTATAAAATGCGCACCAAAAGTATAAAGTGTGTTCCTGCGATTGACGGTGACCCATGACAAATAACCTTCCTGCACATCCTTTTCCAAGACAGTACACGGTAACAGTACAGTCTCTACCATGTACTGAACCCCAGAACCTTCACGGGTTGTACCGGTACAGGTTAGTATTTAATTCTACATATATAAATTCATTTTAGATTAATGCACATTTATTGTACTGAGATATGTGTATAATTAAACATGCCTATACACTTTAGTATACGTATGTTCAATTAATTCGTATACACTTCAGGAATATTTTTTTATACAAGTAGAATCTATATAATGGTTTATTCACTCTGTTACGAACCGTAATATTTTTGAGAACACTTGTTGTAGATGATTTCATTTAATTTTAGGGAACACTATTCTGCTTTTAATGTTTTGAATAATAGCTTTCAGCATCAATAAAACGGTAAAATTTATTATTATTTAATAAATTATATATATTTTTTCAATTTGTCGATGAGGGGCCCAATTAGTTATTTATCAACCAATATTCGTGGATATTACAGGTCATAGCCGCCTTGACGTGGAACTCCCAACAGAGTTTTGAATAATTCCATGCGGACCACAGAATCCGGCAGACAGCTAGATCACTAGGGTGGTTTTCTCTACCCCTCTCTCCCAAATATAAATATATTAATATCCTCTCAGGGATGGCTTCACGTTCGACTTCCATTTACGATATCAATATCGAAGTACATGTCAGGCAAAAACGACATTCGCCATAGAAAGAGAATATATTGACTTTTCAATTTCCGAAAAAAGAAATGATATTTGACACTGTTCTTATTCACTATTTAATATTTAAATATATGCTAAACAGGTAAATAAAATATCGTCTTAGTTTTTGGGGCTAAATTAAAAAAAAATAATATATAAACCGCCACTTTTAACCGATTATTTAACTTAATTAATATAATGATTTTTTTTAAACTCTCACTTTATGTAAAACTGAAGACCAATAACCATAGTGAATCTATCCAAATTTATAAAAAACATTACTGTTTACACTTATTGCCAAATTTCACATTTAATGATAAACTTCATCAGGATGATCTATCATTTTAAGTTTTTAAGGTGCATATTTTCTCATACAAAACCCGTTGTCTTAAATAAATTTTCTCAGAAACGGTTAGTCTTCATTCTTCACCTCTGAACAGAACTGGATTGGAATAGGACAGTTATCGTTACTCGGTATAAATAATTATCCTTTAAATTATTTAAGAAGCTAGTAAGAGGTGAGGTGAGGTGAATTATTATTTTGATCCATTGTTAAGAGTACAATTATTAATTTGATAATATACATTTTTAAACTGGCTCTCAATCTACAGTAGTGATTCTTAGATATCTGATACTAGCCGATTCTTGTCTAAAGAACAGTGAAGAAGATTGCATTCTTACTCAATAGCAAAGTGTCCGGCACTTTCATAAAACTAGAATAAGATCTTATCTTATGATTTATTAAAATAATCGTTATATAATAATTAACCATTATCCGCCGATTTGGAAGATATTTCATGAAAACAAAAGCTATTTAATTTTCAAAATTAATCCGATTGATGCGTGTGTTATAAGTTTTATAGATAGCTTACGATCATTGGTACTAGGATTTAAATTCCTCGATATAAAATATAAAGCAAGAATGAAACTTCTGGTTATTTTAATTAGTTTATTTTTCCATTCTTAAATTTATAACTTGATTTCTACATCATTTATAACGAAAATCAATTGTATAATGACAATTGCAAACATTTTTACTATAAGCTTTATTACTATACAGTCTTTTTTTTTATTCAAGTACGTTCTGTTTCCGGACCCACAAAAACTGAAATTTATATACGGGGCTGAACTTTCGGAGAGAATTATCTTTTATTATTAAACGTAAATGAATGTAAATAATGAAATGGTTGAACCAGTTAAGGTACAGCGCTAACTCCGAAAGCCTGCCCAAATATTTTCTGAAAAGTCATTAATAAATATTTCAAAATTTCCATACAACTTCGTGTAGCAGCATACATTACTATTTAAGTATACTAAGATTAAAGTGAGGTTGTGGATAGCAGAGCTTTGATCACTAATTCCTTGCCAGCTGGATCCATTTAGATTAAAGTCGTACCCATCATATTCAAAGGATTAAATGCAAATCGTGTGCAGCTGAGTGGATCATACCTGAGCGGATCAATGCGGTGTCGTGAACAGTCTCGGCATTCGCTAACCTAAACTGCCAAAGCTCTAAGTCCAATTCTATTTAATTTATAACAGAAAAATTATTTGGATGTGAGAAGGTGTCATTTAAGATTAATATTTTGTATAGAAAAAAATTGGCCAAAGAGAATCAGAAAAGAAAAAAAAAATGGTCTTCTCCTTTCTTCGGAAATGAAGTAAACAATTTAGGATGTCTGAGAGCACTATGATATTTGAGGTTGTTTGTGTTCATTCTTAACTCATCCGTGGAAAGTGGGCAGTTTTAAGATGGTTTAATTCCATAAAGTTATGGGAGGTTATTGGGGCTGGAAGTAATGGTAAATATGAGAATGGAAGTAGGAAAATTTATTTATTGATATTTACAACTTCATATAATACATAATTGCATGGATAAAGACACTTAAATAAAAAAAGTCCTACTGTTAGACAAGGAGGTTATCGGAGAGTAAAAAATATATAACTAAATGAAAATGAATTTATGGTAAAGTGCTTATAATTCAATTAATGTTATCGCTTGATGCGTTTTAAGTTAAACGAGTTTAAGGTTTTAAGTTATATTTTACTGTAACGCTATAATCAATATTTTACGAAACAATACACATCGATAATAACTACCGAATCTAATGTTGTTATCCTGTAATTGTTTAAATTAAATTTATTTTTCAATTTCTGTTTTCCATTTATTTAGGTTAGGATCTTTGGAAGGGAAGGAGGCAGAGCACGGCGTGGTGAGCTACACTACCCGCACAACTTGAAGGAGTTGTGGGATCATCTAACTCGCCTCCTCGGGCGCTATCTTATCCTCAATTACATAATTTGAGCATTAGCTCCGCAAGGGCTAGTTTCTAACTGTTTCAGCCTTTCATTTTTTTAATAAATAAAAAAGAGAATATCGGACGGAAATATTGCCATGATAGGTTTTCAGTGGCACAACTGGAAAATGATCAAACGTTCGAGAGAATACCTGCGGTTGAAGGTTAGGTGTTGTATAAACGTAGGTAAGGTCGCAATGCAGAGGGTGTTTGTACTTTCAGCTGAATGCAGGTGACAGGGCTCCCGACGCTCAGCTTTGTAGTTCATTGAATTTCAAAATAGCCGTATCCTACATTGGCCAATCGAAATAAAATGACATTTCAGCAAGCTAACGTTTTACACCATTTTTTTTACCCTTAGTTGAGGAAAAATTCTCAGAAAGAGAGAGAGATCCTCTCACTCCACCTTCCTGGAAATCCTGATGTTGCGCCACTTTTTAAATCCCGGGACTTAGGAAGCACTAACCTCGATTGAGATCACATCCAATTTCAGTTTCATGTATAAAAATGGGTTACGATAAAATATACACCGCCTTTTCGAAGAATAACTTTAGAAAGCAGATTAGATTAGCTTATGAAATTAAATTAGATTAGTTATTAGTGATTAGATTAGTTATTATTAATTAGATTAGCAATGAAATTAAAATACATTCCTTAAGTATAAAAAAAAAACTTTTGTGTAACTAGTGTGTAAAGTATTTTTGAAACATTATAGGAAGTTTATGGCTCTCATGTTATTTTTTCTATTTCACTGACAATCTGCTGATTGTCAATTGTTATAATTTGACCGGTGTAGTTGCATAAAGAGAAAAGAAAAAAATAAAATTATCCCAGAGAATTGTTTTGTTAGGCTTCCACTTGCAAAATAACAATTTAGAATTTTAACAAAAACTTTAATCTGGGACATTGTCCCTAGAGAATAACAAAGCTATATTAAAAAAACAAAACAATTCTTAAGAGAAGCATACATATTTAAGCAAGCAAATGAAATAAGAACAATATAAAAAAATAATTCATCCTTGTAAAGCATTTGTATAGAGTTATTAATAAAAAGGATGCAATTATATTAAACAAAAGGGCTTAGGCAATGAAATAAATGTATACATCTAGAGGAACAAAAGTAAATTAAACATCATAAACCAAGATAGAAAATTTTATAATTTGAAACCTCGATGAAAAATAAAAGTAATAAAGTATATTCGACCTTCCTTGCGAGTGATTACGTTTGTTGAAAGACATTTAAATGATGAGAAAAAGAAATTATAATGTAATGTATAATTCCTAAAGCATCGCAATGTATTTAATACTATATTAAACCCATGGGAATATCATCAGAGACGGAAAAATATATTACAAAGATTGAAAGATCAAAATAGCCAAAACTGTTCCTTAAGTTTACTTAAGGTAGTAAAATTCTTCTTGAAATTGGGAAAAACTTAATTTCTGAGTCTCTTTAAAAAAAAAAAAAATACACAGATGAATTTTCAAATTTCTTTAGCAACCTTAATTTGATCTTATTAAATAGAATATAGGATAAATGAAATATAGAAACAACCACCATCATTGATTATCAATGTTGTTATGGCATTATAAAACCGATATAATAGCTTAAGTGAGTCTGTTTTAATTCGCTCTTTTGGTATTTAATTTCTCTTTGTCAAGCTTTTAAGGTAAAAAATCCTACTTGTAGAATCCTTGTAAAATACTTGTAGAATTTAAGGTGTAAAATCCTACCTTTTATTTTTTAATCCTGAAATAAGATGGTCGTAGTTTTATTGAATTTTTGCTTTTGAAAAAGCTTTTGATGTTTTTTATTTTTAAATATGCCTTGACTGGGATGGGGAATAGGAGACATTAAGAGATAATTACAATGATTCTATAAAGTTTTGATTTTTTTATGTAGTTCTAGAAATAGACATATTTTGAAAGGTATTGCAAGTCTGGACGTTAACGTCACCTTGAGAGCTTGCATTTTGGCAGGTGAGACAGAAATCAAACGTTGAACTGTCCGTAATAAATAATGGCTGCTTATAAAAGCCACGCTGATCATTTAATAATTTCATTATCCCTTGAAGGAGTAAAGAAGCACTCTTCACAGACATCACTTAATTATTTTATAATAGTTCTTGGTACCTGTAGAAAATACCGCATTTGGTATCCCACTCCTTTCGAGGCTACAAACTAGCAAGCCAATTAATAAATGCCGATGCCAAGGGCTAAAAGAATTCGCTGAACTATAAGTAAGGATTCGGACGCTAAAAGCAGTTGTATAAAACACACTATAAGAGACCCTCTAGTGCCATTAGGCGATTTAGTTCTCCGACTCTGTCATGAATAGAGAGTGACTCTGTTACAACCTATCTGGTAGTGAAGGTAATATATCTCACAACCTCCTGGTTGTTTTATTATGCCTTAAACATAAGATGCATTATTTTGATGTATTTGATGGAGATGTATTTGGATAGGTGGTATGTAGGTGAGCCAATGGTACTGACTATGGGTCTCATAGGGATGGGGAACCTACACATACAGACAGATACCTTCATGCCACATCACACCACCATCCGTCTCAAAAGGAAGGAATCATCAACACTCTACTCAACAGAGCTGAAATAATAGCTGAACCGTCACAGCTCTCTAAAGAAAAGAGGCACTTGAGAACAGCCTTCCTAAAAAACGGATACGACAAAGAGACTATTAAACGAGTAGAACGCAAGAGAAAACTAAAAAAACAAGACAAGAACGAAACCGACAACGAACCTAAAACCCAGACAACCATTCCTTACATCAAAGGCACCTCAGAAAAGATCGCCAGGATTCTAAAGAACCACGACATCAAGACCACATTCTCCACAGACAAAACAATAGCTCACATCCTACCGAAACCCAAAGACAAGTTAGGACTACGTACTCCAGGCATCTATAGCATACCCTGTTCCTGTGGCAAGGTCTACATTGGACAAACCGGAAGGACCATTGAAAGAAGGTTAAAAGAACACATATCTAGTGTCAAAAACTTTAAGACGGAAAAATCGGCTGTAGCAGAACACTTCTACAACACCAACCACCACATACCTTTCGAAAACACAACCACACTGGTTAAAGAAAATAATTATCACCTCCGCACCATTAGAGAAGCCATTGAAATTATTAAAGAACCCAATAATTTCAATAAGGAAGACGGTTACAAACTCAGCAAAAACTGGTACCCTGCCATAAAACAAAAGACCAACACATCAACCTACCATCCACACACATACGACAATACCGAACACACACGAACACACCCGAACACAACACAGCCCACGGACTCGATACAAGCGGGCCAATGGGAAGGCAGACTTCGACCGAGACCCCCCACCACTAGCTATATACACCCTGACTCCACCATCCGCTCTTCATTTACTGACTAGCCCTGAGGAAGCTCACAACACGATGAGCGAAAGCTTGGCAAACAAAACCAACACCACACGGTCCATCCCGGAAAAAGATTATATGGACAATAACGCAGACCGTGGAAGCCTACGTGAACATTAAAAGTCGTAGTCTAATTTGAGTGGTGGTTATGATAAGCTCTATCTGAAATACTCCTAGCCATCGAGCTTCAGTTACAACTATATTTCAAGTGGTAGCCACATACCTACATTTATCTATTTTGTGTGTATGAAGATTTGTACAGGTATTTTTTATTCCTTTTTGTTCCTTTTACACCATTACCTTTTCTCCTAGTTTAATATTAAAAGCCTGCTACTTTTCATCACACACGTGAAGCTGGTAGAGAAACCACTCAGGTATCATCTAACTTTTTTTTTCTTTGAATTACTCCGCCTTGTGCTGCTTTTACTAATTTTTTACATGATTTCTACCTTTAGCCGGCTACCACAAAATCTACTTATTCAATTTTTTACCATCTACAATTTAGATTATAGAAGATACAGATATTCAGGTGAGCTGATCCTTTTCTTACCCTTTTTCATTTCGGTTTATTACTTTGTAATTAATTTTCAGCCTAAATTTATCTATTTTATTACAACATTACCATGGTCCTCCATTCTATGCGACAAAACTCCATTTAAGTATATTAAATTCAATTGGATACGTAAACTCGATAGAGAAAATTTAAATGAACGTGTTCTTAAATTTTTTTTTCTCTTACAAAAGTATCTATTATTTCTTATTTTTATTTGATAGCAGATTTTAAATTTTACTTTATTTCAAGACCATATTGGGTTCGGGAAGAATCTAGACAGTTTCTACCGAGCAACAAGTTTCTATCGGCTGATCGAAATATGTCGAAAAGTAGAATAAAACACGCACAAAACTAATTTTTTTAGTCTTTGTTGTAAAATAATATTATCTTAAGGTGTTAAGAGCATAAAATTAAAGCTGTGCCATATATTATCATACAAAAATCTCGTTCCAATAAATTGCATATTAGATAACTTTTTTTATCGTTACATAATCGTTTAAATTTACATTTCAAAGGCGTACTTGTGTTGAAAAACTTATGAGATATGTCTCCATGTGCTTAACTTTGAACTATGACAGTAAGATCAATCTGAAAGCTTTAGGGGCATTATTTAAAATCAAATGTGGCCAATTTTAAAACTAAAATGAAGAAAAAAAAATCGGGTTGGAAGCGAAGTTGGTCACGATTCAAACTTTTGCGCTTTATATTTTTAAAACAGGTATACTAGATTATGTATGATCAAACTTAAGATTCTTTATTTTAATAAATAATGTATAAAGTGGTGGGGTAGGAAGCCAAACTAACTTATTCACTTTGAAGTGACTGAACCTTATATGGAATTAATAAAAAGTTACTGAAATATTATATTAACGCCTCAATATAACTCTTCTTTCACTTCACCGAGCACTGGATATTCCATGTTTGTTCTCTAAAAGACTTTCAACGGTGAAATTGTGTTAGAGATTGATTCTATGAAACACCTGCCTGAATATTCAGCCGAAGCTGGGAGTGGGGGATGAGAGTTCCTTTATATGTCGACTTCATATCAATAGGCCCCGTTCGTGATTCGAACGATCAACTACATACAATTTTTATAAAACAGCTTCTCCAATATTGGAACGGAAACGATTCTGTCCAACATCCAACATTCTCTCACCCGATAAAATGAATGAAACGATTGATCATTTTTTTAATGCTAATTTATTAATCCATAATAACACTAAATTTAATTATAATTCTTAAATGTCAAAATCCTAGTTGTATAGTAATAAAGTAACAAATGATTCTGTTATAGTGGATACTTAAATAATTAAAATAAATAAATTAATATATATATTTAAAAGAGTATTTATTGTTATCTGTGGGACGTACAAATCCTGCAAACGAGTCACTGTCCGTATATGGCTGGTATGGTTAGAGCCATGCTTCCTCCTTCAATTACAGAAAATAAAAAATATATAAATAGGCAGTCATGTGGATTGAGGAATCTCACTTCTGAAGCCCGGATCCTACTTTTATGTTTGGTTGTTAATGTCCATGATTCCGAAGAGTATGTTAATATGGAGAGAAAAGTAGATTTAGCCTCAACTTCGTGTCCTTCTATACTTTTCTTCCATTAAGGAACCTTTTATTTAGTGCATGGAACAATTTACAGGCCTAGTTAAATCTCTGCTGCATTTAGTTGTCCTTGACTCTATTCTCATCAAGGTGTGCTTCCAGATTTTTTTCCAGTTTCTCACCTGTTCAATGGACTTGTCCTTGATTCTCATCACCCTCATTTTTCGCTGAGGCGTCCTGCCAATTCTCATTACCTTTGTTTTATCAGGGTTTTATTTGCATATTGATTTTCTCTAATTCATCTTGAGGAATCCATATATTGTATATTAGATCTGTATCGTGGTTGGCGAGGATTACTATGAAGGTAAAATATCAATGGGATAAATAAGTAAAATCTAATGGAAAACAAATTACACATGATAGAACGCATTTATTTAATAAACAGACCTAAATTATTTAAGTAGGTCTGACATTCCGGTGCACCCATGCACCACCTTCGCTGACGACACAGCCATTATTTCTTCCCACAGAGATCCACCTAGCTCTATAGCTCATCTAAATCATTTGTTTTATTTACAAAAGTGGTTCTACAAATGGCAAATGAGAATAAACTCCTCAAAATCGAGCAATGTAAGCTTCTCCTTACGCAAAGCCTCGTGTCCATTTCAAAATTGACAACGATAAAGTACCTTCCAAAAACTATATACGTTATCTCGGACTAACTTGGACAAAATACTTACATGGAATGTACATACGAAATTAAAAAGACAAGAACTGACAAGACGCTACAAACCACTATCACATCTTTTGTTCTACAGATCATCACTAGACTTACGAAACAAACGACTTATGTGCAAACACAGACAATGGCCAAGAGACCTACTGAACTATTGATATTTTCATTCCGACTTATGTACCTGTAGAAAAGTAAAGAGAATAACACTTGGATCATATTTGGTGGATGCGCAATTGCGCTAGTGGAAATGAAAATTAAAGAATAAATATAAATAAAATAAAATAGGTCTTAATAAAATAGTGCCCGGATGCCTTAACACTTGATAAAAGGTGATTCAATATGATATTGGTATAGATTATACAAATATTGCCTATGATTAGATGGGATAACATCAGGTTGTAAAAGAGTTTAGTGTAACAATGTAAACTTCAAAGTCTGCTAAATAACTCCCACTCACAGAGTTAAGAGGATACTTTATCCAGTATATGAGGCTTTCTAGTTTGTGTAGGGAACCCTTTCATTATCATACGCTGTTATTTAATGATTTTGTTCCCCTTAGGATAGCAAAATAATGAATATTTTTGATTCCAGTGAAAAATTACTAATTATTAATTGTATGCTTACGGTTTTTATAAGAAACTGTTGAAAAGATGAACCCAATAATTTATGTTTAATTAAAGTTGAACGCCTTTAAAAATTGAAGTTTATTTGGAAATAGACTTCTACTGAAACTATAGTCTAGATTCTAGGAAAAAAATACATGTAGGTAACTTAAAGCAGTAAATGATTTGATGTTAGAAAGATTTTAACTGTAAGTTATTATATATATCAAAATTAATTCTAAATTTGTAATCGCTATACTTCTTTTGGAAAGGTTTTTTGTGTTTTTCAGAAAGCGCTAATAATACAAGAAAGAAAGAGTGAAATATTGTGTTTTGTTTGAGTTCATTTTCATTATTTAAAATTCTGTGGATGAAAACTGTTCCACAACTTTCAATTTGGGTCCAACAATCAAATGCTTTTAAGTAATTTAATATTTGACTAGCCGAGTCACATACTGTAGGAGTTATTTCTCCATTTATTGTTTATCTATAAATCTATCTAAATAAAATAAATCTATATCTTTAATCTTAATATAATATAATATAATATTAAATATGATATTTTAAACCATAGAGTAATCAACAGAAATTTTAGTACCCCCAATAAAGAATTATAATTTTCTTCCCTAAGAAAAAGGTGCAATATATCCCAACGATCAACAGCCCAAACAGGCTCAGGTCCAAACAAGAGACAGCACCCCAACTTGGGATTCTAAATTTCCATTTTATCTAAACGATCGACATTTTAATAGGATTATTGTTTTCTTAAGCTGAAGTCGCTTTCTTTCATTAAATTAGCGTGTCTCCTTTACGAAAAAAGTGATACTTGTATATTTTGGCGAAAAGCGGTACAGTTTATATTTAATAATATTTTACTTTTTATTTTATATATGTATATATATTATATATATATAATGTAAAAATTAATACCAGTCAATGAATAAACGTTCGCAAGAATTATCAAATGTTATTATTGTTATTAATTTGATAGTAAAAGTTAAATGTAAATCATGGTGGCAACATTAATATAAATCAAACGTGTAAAATTGAATTGAATTACATATGTGCCATTTACGTCTGTGTATAATGTAATTACAGAAATTATCGTTATAAATTGTTAACTATAATAACTATTAAATTACAATAGTTATTATAGTTAACGTTAGATAACCTTATTAAGGGTAGTAGTAAAAATGAAAAATAACAGTACCACAAATGAATGCTAAGCGGTGGCCCAGTCTGCCTTAAATCTTGAGATGTACTCTTAAGATGATTATAGTGGAATAGGTGATGAAGATTGTCGTATGATTGTGTTGATACAGACCAAGAGGAAGGTGTGCGAGGTGGCAAGGCATTTATCAAGACGTAGGCCATCCATTAGGGCCACACTGCCATATAGTGAGCAAGTTCAATCATCCACAATCCGATTCTCTACGGGGGGTGGGGATTATCATCAATCATGGTCCTCCCCCACGTAATTCTATGTTCAATGTACCGTACTTCCTATTTTTCACGCCTTTCTTAAGCTCACTTATTATTCGATTATATATAGATTTTCACATTACATATTAGAAAACATAACTGCAATTCGAAAGCCATATAGTTGGGTTTTAAGCTTTCTATGCCTCCTATCGTTCAGAGAGATTATATTCTCTTATTCTTATAGGGACACCATTGAGTAGAATTTAAGATAATTACCCAAATATTATTATAATTTCTGACATATGCATCAGAAACATGGACATTGAACGACCGTCTGTGTCACCAGGCTCAGAAAAAGTCAGAAGTGAAGATATTCGACAGAGGTTGGATGCGAGTATATCGGTAAATGAAAGGATCGGGCACACTGCCTAAGCTAGTACGGTTGAGGCAACCCTTGTCGGACCACTGTAAAGTATGTAAACATTTATTTCATTCTCCAAATAAGTTCCAAATTGGTTCGCTTTTCAAGTGCGAAGTGCAGTTGAGCGTTTACCAAGTCACTAAGTAATCATAATCAAGATCGTAATTAAATCAGCAATATTGCAGTCATTGATATTTAGTGACTATGGATCAAGTACCTAGAAAACCAATAGAAACAAATATAATTTAGTAAAAAAGTTGTTTGAGGGTATGTAAGAAGCCAAGGAGAATAGTGTGGCTCATTAGTCCTAGAACAGGTGGAGAACTTTAAATATCTAGGATTGCGTTCAAATGGAAATAGATACCTTTTATGAAGTGAAAGAGCTGATTGGAACTGCTGGAAGTATGTTTGAAATAGTTAAGAGAGGGTTTCTGGACAGAAGAGTGTTTGAAAAGGAATTAAGCCTGTATTAAGTCAAGACTCCTCCATATACTCACGCATTTTTCTTGATCATAGACTTTGATAAAGAAGCACCTATCCAGAAGACAAGCAGCAGAAATTAAATTTCACAGGAAGATAGAGGGCAAAACAAGAAGATACCGAGTCCGGAACACCACATTAATGCCGAACCTGAATGTTAAACCAGCCAACGAGCTAATAGTGGAAACAGACAGAGATGGCTTGGACGCCTCCTGGGGATGGAACCTAATAGCATTGCTAGCGAGACCTACCAAGCCAAAGTGAGGGGAAACCGAGGACGATGACGACATAGAAAGAAGTGAGAAGAAGAAGAAGAAGAAGTGAAGAACGATTTCCAGAAGAGAAAACTCTAGTGGAACAGAAGAGTGGAGCTGGTGGAAGACCTGCAGTACTGGATAGGGCTTTACAGAATTCCTACTAACACTGCATATGCGGTAGATGAGGACGGAATATGATGATGAAAAAAAAATTATTGTTTTTTTATTATGAATATGTAGGTACTCCTATTTTGAGTACAATTAATAAAATATTGAGTCAAGCTTGTTGGTTATAAATATTGAGTGGTTCATATTAGTAGCATCGCAATAAAATACGAGTATAATGAAATTAATATTGTACTGAAATTAAATGACTATAGAATACTTCGCCAGAGAGCTCAGTAGAAGAAAATCTCTTGGGTCCCACCATTTTCGGCGAATGAGTCTAGGCCAGAATCCAGGCCTTCTCATCTTCCCATCTTCCCACAACATTCTGTTTCTTCTCCGTTCCAATTTCCTTGAGTTATCTTTGTCGTTTTCTCTTGAATCTATTTGCTCCTGCGTAAGTTATATTGCTTTCTACTTACGCATTCCTTTGGTGCCTGATTTTATTTACCATCCTTCCCGTTACTATCTATCACGGAAGATAAATTTTCAATTTTGATTTTCCGAAATTCGACTAAATCTTGATATGGACCATTGATATATAACAAGCAGATATCACGAAAGCTATGCCTCTTAGTGGAGTATTTAAAAAAACGAAGATAATTTAAAGTTTACAATAATTTTCATAAGAATAGTTTTATTGACTTCCATTCCCTCTCCCCAAGATTTCTAACTTTGTCCAAAATAATTTCCTCGACCTTTTTTGGCCTTATTTAGACAAAGGACAAACAAATTCCTGTATTGTATAATACTAATGGATATTACAAAGATGTCTAAGCGTATATTTTTTCATCTGATAAAATATATTGGAAAATATGACCAACGAGAAAGACCATTAAAGATCCATAAGGAATCTGAAGACAGTTCAGTTAATGGGTACAGGAAGGTAATTAGGTTAAAATGGGTGTGGCATAGAGCCCCATTCTCTACTTCAGTTTCCAGCCATTCATCTCCTCAAATGACCGCCATTATTATCATAAAAGTTAATGTACGAGTAAAATTCCATTGATGACTTTCCTTAAAGACCATCCATTAGTACATTTGTAGCAAATAAGTCAATAAAATTGGAGTTTCGACGAGATAATTTAAGAGGACAAAATAAAGAAAGAGTCCCATTTAATTTTCTAAAATCGCTGAAATGAAAAAAAAAATATTATGAGTTTTGCTTTGAAAAAGGATCCAGAGAGGGTTAAAGCGTTCTTTTCCTAACGAAGCAGGGAATTTATATTCCGTGCAGGAACATCAAGTTGATACAATCAAGGAAATAAATTTTCACTATAACACCTTCCGATTCAATATTAAATAACGACGCAATGAATCAAGTAATTATGTATGAATGTGCAAATTATTCTATTAACTGCGGGATGTGACGAGAATTTTAATAGTATTAGTAAGCAAAAGACAGAAGCATCAGTAATCACCAGTATTTCTAAGATGGCATCTTGAATTCTATAGTTTCATTTTTCTTAATGTACCAAACTCGCAGATGAAATAATATAATCATGTGAGTAGTTTTATCAAATTGACAAAAAATAGAGTCTATATATACTCAAGTATTTAATATTATGTTTTAATAACAATAGAGTAATTAAATAAAATAAATCTACATTACTACCATGTTTTCATAGCATTCATTAAAAAAAAAAAAAAAAAAAAAATTGTTTTAAATACAATCACATATTACAACTTACATACATAACTAATACGATATAATACACAAGGGAACAACATTTTTGTTGCATGAAATATTTTGACTAATATTCTACTTCCTCGAGGTGCTGATTTAAGATCTGAAGTCAGTTTGTTTGTATCAGCTTTACTTTTGGGGTTATAATTATAAACTGTTTTTTAAGATGAAAATATTTTTTATTAAGAAAACTATTAAAAAAATTACCACTACATATCAAAAAATTTTCTTTTGTAAGATTTTCTGGCTTGATTCGGTTCACGGGGGCTGTTTTTAATGCTCCAACAATAGTCCGTCATCATGTGAGCATTCCAGTGACCTTGGTAACGTTCCTCCATAGTTCGAATGTCCTGATGGAACCGTTCCCCTTGTTCTTCACTCAGATCACCAAGATTTTCAGGGAAACGGTCCAAATGGCTGTGGAGGAAGTGTACTTTGATGCTCATATTACAACCAAGCTGCTGGAAGTGTAACAACATTAGTTCAATATGCTCCGCATAGCTTTCTTCCTTTTTGTTTCCCAGAAAATTTTGAGCAGTCCAAACGAATTCATTCCAGGCATTTTTTTCAATATCAGTCATGTAACTAATAAAGTTTTCATCCTTTATCAACCTTCTTATTTGGGGACCATCAAAAATTCCATTTTTAATTTTTTCTTGGCTCAAATTAAAGAACTTCTTAGAGATGTATTTATAGCAATCACCACCCTTGTTCAAAGCTTTGACAAATTGTTTCATGAGCCCTAGTTTGATATGCAAAGGTGGCAGTATTATTCGATCCGTGGGCACAAGGGGCTCATTTATTACATTCAGTTGTCCCGGAACCATAGATTGCCTGGAAGGCCAATCTTTTCTAATCCAGTGCTCAGACCTAGCTCTGCTGTCCCATAAACAAATAAAACATGGATATTTTGTATATCCACCTTGTTGTCCAAGAAGAAAATTCACCATTTTTAGATCAACACTTATCAACCACTTTTGTTCGTTGTATTTGATTCTATCCATTACAGAAGCTACAGTAGCATATTCTTCTTTGACTGTAGTTGAATGTGCAATCGGTATCGAACCCAGCTTATTGCCGTTATGCATAAGTACACATTTCAGGCTACGTTTAGAGGAGTCAATAAATAAACGCCATTCATTTGGATCATACTTCTGTACTCCCATTGCTTTCAATAAACCAGGAACATCTGAACAAAAAGCAAAGTCGTCATCTTTAGAAAAGAATGACAGCAATTCTGCCTCTCGGTTACGATAGTATGAAATTCTTGTTTCTGGGGTTAAAATATTTCTTTGCTTTAATCGAGAAGCTAGAATCTCCGATGTCTTTTTAGAAAGACCAAGATCTCTGATTAATGCATTGAGGTCTTCCTGATTAAAGAGCTGGGGCTCAGAAGTAAAATCAGGGTAAGAATCACTTGTCCGACTTTCATCACTTGAAGAATAGTTTTGTTTTTCTATATCATGATCATTTTGTACAGATGAAGAAGCTTGGGGTACTGGTGCATCGCCAGAGAACATGACTGGTCGAGTAACAGATAACAAGTTTGGATAAGACCATTTCGACCGGTTATTTTTATTAATTCCATTAATATCAATCACACAAAAATAACAATCATCTTGATGATTATTAGGTTCCCGCCAAATCATTGGTGTTTGATACTTAAAATGGGGTCTTTTCTTATTTGCCCATAATCTCAAAGACTCAACACATGTTTTACATACCATATGAGGGATCCAGTACTTGTCACGGATGTCCAAAGCGAATCCAAAGTAATCAAAATATACCTGTGTTATAAACTCTGACACACTTAGCCTACAATTTTTGAATGTATATTCACCACAAATGTTACAGAAATAGTTTGGATCGTTTCTACAGATATTTCTTAACTTGGACATTGTTATTTAACACAAGAACACAAACTTTTTCACTAAACAACTCAGTTGAATTGAAGTTTGAATGTGACTAGTACAAATATATGTCTATCAGCTGTTTGCCAAAAACAAAAGGTGCTGAAGAAAAACTGAGGCTAGATTTGTAATCACCAACCTCTAATTAGTAAACAACAGGCCTAAAACTCCATGCAACAAAAAATTAATAAAAATTTGTTCCCTTGTGATATCTTTAAAAATATTATTTATTTCTAATCTGACTATTCTATTATTTATCTAATATATCAATATCTATCTAAATATAGATTATTCTATATCTCTATCTGTATATAGACAGTAATCAATATATACACTCTATCTAAATATAGATAATTTATTTATTTAAATACTGATTAATAATAATCACAGCATTTGAGATACAAAGTATGGAAGGAAGAAGGTAACATTGAAGTTACATAACATACCTCAGAGCTTCAGAGAGGCTGATAATTGTTAAACTCCTCAGAAATTAAGTTACAGTTATGTACTTGGAAGTAGTCATACAAAATTAAAAATAATACATCATGATATTTGAATGACGAAATAATATGTTATATTAAAACTAAAAAAAAAACAATAACAAAAAAAAACGAAGCAAAAGATGGTAACGACATAAGCTAATATTTAGGGTAGGACACCTTAAATTTAATAATTATGTTTATCTATATTTTATTATTCAGGTTTATTTACAAAGATATAGTACTATTAAAGAGGATAAGTAATAATAATAACCCGTTCGAGGATTACTCCTGCGGATGTGAATACGCTCATCATATACGGCAAGGACTGAAGAAATAGAATAGTCCATGGTGGACCAAAACAAACATTGCCTACATCAATTTTTTGTACTCGGCGGCAACCCGGTCAGTTAGTCTCTAATCACTCATGGCCCGGCTGTAGATGTAAAACATCACCCTGTAAATATCGAGTAGTGAATAATTCATAATATTACTAATTGAATTGTATCACGGATTATTAATGGCAAAATAATCCAAGATAGTTACAATGTAAGATGGAACTAAACCCTGAAGAAAGGAGTTTATTAAGGCTTCCAATTGGTGACGGCGAATTCAGTTCTGATATCCTTCATAAAAACTTGAGGTTGCTCATTGATATTAAAAATAATGTAAGCTCAACTGTCGGAGAGAAAATTATCAAGAAATGGTAATTGAATTGAAATAATTAACCCGTTTTAATAGTATAATGGTACCAATACTATTTAACATCGATAAATGGCTAGATTCCAACCTTTTCTGTTCCTAGACCAAAAAAGGAAACTGTCTCGTGCCCCTTACCACTCTTCACGCCCCCTAGAGTGAGAACCACTGTTCTAGATAGAAAAATGCAATTTCCCGCTGTAGACATACCATTTTATATACTAATTGTTCTTAATGATCTTAAAATTTGTGGGGTAGGGATTAATCTGCGGAAAATGGATGAGTATTAGACAAATAATCAATATTCTGAATAAAAACCATTGACGGGATCAAAAACACTAAAAGTTAAAAAAACGTGTTGCAGTTGTTCCTCCCATATAACTATACCAAAGACCAAATTATCACATAACTTGCTTCACTTTTCAGTCGAGAATTTCAACCAGAATTGGAGATGTCCATTGGATGGCAGTTTCCTCGATGAGAGTATGTACTTTGTTTTATCTAGGCCTTTCTAGCTGCCTCTTCACATTCTAAAACTGCTTCTAAGAACACGTTTTGATGTTATGCTGTGATGACCGCATGATCAGAGCAAAGCACAGCACATGAGGCAATTACCAAACCACTACTGTACTGCAAAGTCCTTCTTACAATCCTAACTTCATCTATGTCATTTCTTTCTATACTATCGTATGCCTAATTGTGGTCTATGAAGAGGTGGCGTAAATCTATGTTATATTCGTTACATTTCTTTAGCATGTTCCTGATGGTGAATACGTGGTCAATATTAGATCTTCCAGGGCGGAATCCACATTGATAGTCACCCAAAACTGCTTCGGCTGTCATCATCTGAGGCATATCACCTTCTAATCTAGAGGCCAATCATCTTCTCAGATAAGTTTATCTGATTACTATTATTATCAGGGGATAAGCAAATCCTTGAAGTAGCTCCATCTTTCTGCTATATCTACTCTATATCCATCCCTATCTTTGCAGAAACCTATTCGAGGTTGAAATGTCTTTCTAATATTTTTCAACCTTTGGTAAAAGCTTCTACTGTTTTTACCCTCAAAACCTTCTATCATTGATTTTAGATATTTTTCTTCTTTCTTCCTTATCTTGCTTCAGCGCAGATCTTGGTGGCCTCTCTCTTTTTTGTATGGCTTTCAACAGTTGGACTAGTTCTCCTCTGTATTAAACAATCGAAACCTCAGTTTTTTATAAAGGTATAGTCAAAATAAAATTAATGATGTTTCTATAAACAAAGGGTAGAAATGTTTTTTTATTTTAATATTTACTTTACTGAAATTTACTACTATATCATCAAGGAAATAGATAATATTATACATAAGGGCATGAGATAAAGGTAAGTGTAGAAACTACTCTTAAACTAGGGGTAGTATTCAATTAACAAATTCACTTCGATGGTTACGAGGTATCTTCTTCTCAGACGCCTGGGAGGATTATCGGGAATTGCCAGCTTGGAACTTGTGGATTTGAGTGGGAATAAAGTTTGCCATGAATGAACTGGATCGGGTTCTTCAATCATTAATCAAATAAGCAAAAAATGGGACATTGAGATCATAACGGTTCAACAAGGTAAGGAGCATTAAGGATTTATGAATTGTATGGGTTGGTGAGAGAGGAATTCAATGGCTTAGTAGAGCCCCAAAGCTCTAATCCCATTGTCTAAGCCCAAATATAATAGTCTTTTAAGAGTTATGTAAACCAGTCTTATTTCATTAATTGGGAGCTTAGAGCGTTTGTCCGGTAATCTTATCCTGAGTCGGCGAGCAGTTTTGATAAAGTATTAAAAGGATAATTTTAAAGATGTGAAATAAAATATAGACCCAAGGAGAAACTTAGACTAATTTAAGTTTGAGAACGATTGAACCCAGAATAAATGAATAGATATTCTGAATAACTTATTAAACAAAATACAGAATAAGGGTTATATGTATTCTACGAAATTTCCACTCAAGTTTTAATTATTTTTTATTTTATGACATTACTTTTAAAAATAACATGTTAAGTGGTGATAAGTGAAGTATGGTTGGGGGAGACTTTAAGACATGGTGTCGTGGGGAGCTTGCTACCTGAGGCCACTAAGTGCTGAATCAATTAGGCAAGTTATGAATGGCCCCTCCCAAGAGAGATTTATCGACTTTATAACTGAATGAAAGGATCCTCTTTGTGTCTTCTCTCCGAATTCCAGGCTTCCCTCGTCGTCTTTCATACACGCTTTTGAAGACCCTGAATACCTGTTGACTCTCGGAGTTTTAGAAAACATATTGATTTTTTTTTACAGTTTATCATCAAAAAAATCAAATCAAAATAATTATAATTTTTTGTTTTTGAAATTCCTTTTCAACTGTCCTTCTCCAGGCCTGTGATTTCATTTTATATGTTTCTTTCGAGTATGTATTATGTGATAAAGAAGGAAAGAAGATTAATATCATACATTATAGATTATCAAAAACGATAAAATATATCTCTATATAAAATATATCTCCATTGGAAGATAACCGGCAAAAATCAAAATTATAAGTCAACAGATAATGAATCTGTTCCCCGAATCCTAGAGAGGGTTTTGATAATTCGGTATTGATATAATTGCTCTTTAGTGGTCACCTACTCGAGTTAATTTTGTGACAATCTTCCACAAAAAAATTAATGATTGTTTCATTTTACTCTGGACATAATCGAAAAATCGCACTTTTCTTACTTGTTTTGCGGTTTTATTCGAAAGATAAAATATGAAGTAAAATTTTATACACGATGAAAGGTAATAAATAATATTCACGGAGCGCAGTGGCTCAGTGGTAGAGCACTGAGTTGCCATGCCGAAAATCCTGGCTCAAATTCCGCTGCTGGCAAGAATTTTATTTAGTCTGTTAGATGGATCAGACGGGATCTAGGACCCTCCTGGGGCTCACCCAGCCTCTATAAAATTGTATAAAAATAGGGTACCCAAAATAAGGGGGGAAATCTGGCGGTTGAGCGTGACCTAGGACAAGTCACCTTGCAGAACCGCTGTCCATGAAACAGTGCAGTTTCTACCATGTACTGAACCTCAGACCCGTTCACGGAATGTAGTAGTACAGGTTTTTTTTCACTCACGCAATTACATAACAACTACATTATTTCGATATATGTTTAGTTCTATTCAAATAACTCAATATTCTTCATCTCAATACATAATTTCGCTTTCTGTTTTTGTTCTCCCTGCCCATGAAACTTCACTTGCTCTTTTCTAGAGTTCATCCTTATATAGTTTCATGTAACCTCATTCTTTCTTTTTCATCCTACCTTCAATTCACTGATAAGAGACCGTAATATATTCCATATCAACCTTGTATTGCACATAATTTTTCTTATATTTTTCACATTTTTCAGTAGTTTTATTACACACAGTTGAAGAAAGGAAATCTTGAATTCCGATATTTCTGATCTGCCACTAAAATCATAGGATTGAGAATAAATCATTGAGAAGGAGTATTTTATGGATTTCACCATCATGTCATTACCATCCTAATTTAAATGCAACTATCTTATTCACGTTATACATGGGAGATTGATTCATAAAGTAATTTATGTGTATAATAAGGTCATCCGACTACTTCATATTATAGTATTATTTATAACAAACAGTTTTATACCAGTGTTTGTTCACTTCACTTTACTTTATCCCACCATTAAATGTGACACTATATAATTTTCCACTGAATAGGTATTTGTTAAATAAATATCATATTAAAATAAAGATGTGGATAATATATAAGATGGCAGGGGAAGCGATTATTGTTCATCTTTATTTAATATACTTACAATTAGCTACCTTAGGGAAGCTAACCCTAAATAAGGGGCAAAAATCTGGTGATTGAGCGTGATCTAGGACAAATCACCTACCTGCACAACCGTTGTCCTTGAAACAGTACAGAAATCTAGCATGTACATCAGCACCAATAAACTTTTGTTATAAAATTACATGAAAATTAAAATTATAGCGATAATATACCTACTTCAATTGTATATCTGTGACAACATCTAGTTGTTTCGTTTTTGAATCGCTCATGAATTTATAAGAATTAAAGGATATCTTGAAAAAGATATTATTTTGGACGTCTCTGTATGACCTTTAGTTTTGGTTTACATTCCTATAATATTTGGAACACAAATGTCATAAAT
Organism: Arma custos; assembly: GCA_037127475.1. Taxonomy (NCBI): domain Eukaryota; kingdom Metazoa; phylum Arthropoda; class Insecta; order Hemiptera; family Pentatomidae; genus Arma; species Arma custos. The sequence continues at coordinate 45,694,195 of CM073759.1, read as the reverse complement.
AATGAAGAATAAAAAAATATTATATAAATTAAAAGTTACCATAAAATGTATTTAGTATTTAGTGTAATGACATTAGATGCGAACGTAATGATATAAATTACTTTAGATGGTGTGAAGATTAGTTTTTGTTTTATGGTCCTTCAAAAGTGGGAATAATGCTGGTAATAAATAATCCTGAATAATAATAAAATGTATATTCAACTAGCAAATTTAGAAAGTTTATAGGGTCTTAATATTCATTGGAGGTAGTTACTACATGATCAGGCATAACCATGTGGCGAAAATATATCACCAAAGTATACACAGGCTATTAGGACTGTTGGGCGTAGAGGATGTGCCTTACTATCGCTATCGGCCGGAAAAACTATTAGAAAGTAAGAAAATAAAAATTTACTGGTATGAGAAAATAATTACCGACCACAGGGTAATGCATAACCGTCCAGATATTTTGTTGATTCATAAAATGGAAAAAATTGGCAGAATTATAGAAATAGTGAATTATAGAAATATGTGATACAAACACAATGAACACCAGAGACGAAAAAGGAAATATCAGGAACTTGCTATTGAGTTAAAATTACTTTATATGTTTATAATAATAATAATAACAATTCTTATGCTATCAATAACTTCAGTGAGTTCGGCTCAGTGGTTACGATAAGGAAAATAGACAAACAGCAAATCAATTGAACGAAAGAGACGTGTTCGTTGCAAAGAGAAGAGCTTGTTATAAAAAACGTTTATCACACAGATAGAGATTCAAAGGAACGAAATACTAAAATATTCGAAAGACCGTGAAGCACAAATCAGCAGGATTAGGCTGAAAACATATTCACATTTAGCGGTCTTTTATGGGTGGTATCTTTCTAAACTTTGGCAATTGAAAAATCCTCTTTGAAAAAAAACTTACTGGAGTATTCTTCTGTGGGATCTCATTCCCACCTCCTGTTTACAGAACATATATATTGGGTCGTTTGATATGAAATGTCCGTTTTTAAAATTTCTAAAATTAAAAGTGAGATTAGTGGACTGCTACTGTTTGCTATTTGTATAACTACGAATTGTAATTAGCAGTTATTAATCCTTTCTTCTTTGATAATATTTGCTATCACTAGAATCGATAGAGCGTTTTTCAGAATACCATCAATTATGACCATGGAAACCGATGGTTTCGGAAAACGGTTTCCGTGTAATATTTTTAATGAGTTCAAACTTGGACAAAAGCTATGGCAATTATGGACGAAACACAAGGACAGATCACAAAACCAAATTTGCATACAAAAAAATTGTTATTTTTATTAAATTAAAATAATTTTGACTAATTTTTATTTTTAATTTAAAATATATTTACATTATAATTAGGTAGATTAATTACTTATACTACAAAAGTAATGTTAAATCAACTAGCAGATGTGCCATTAAAGGTTTTGGGTGATTAAAGATATATAAAACGATGGGATATTTTAATCCGAATATGCGATTTAATTTTAATTGGAGCTCAAAAAGCCACCAAATTGAGTTTCAGTTACCGGTTTGCCCCATATTATAACTTATATACTGATTAGAAAGAGAGATTGAAAGTTTTATTAGAATGTTTAGAAGATCTAAATAAGAAGACATCAATAACTAAATAGTACGATTTCTCGTGATAGCGTATATCGATAACGTAGTATTATATTTAATAACTAATAGAATGCAACAGGAAAACTAAAAAAACAAAGCCTCATATCTCTGAAACACTCTAAAATAACCACAATGCTGAAGTGAAAAATGCCTCAAGCAACATCAGGTAACATATTAAAAAAAATTCAAATTCTGCAATCTCATATCAACAGTCTAAAAAATCAGACTGGCCAATCAGAAACAATCTCACTTAAAAACATTCAATCAAACACTCGGGTCTTCAAAATCAGATATTTACCATAAAACAATAAATATTTTTGTTTTTTTTAATAAATAAACATTCAACCTTCTAAAAACTAGAGTAAAAACTTTAGACAAAAGACAAAACATTTGAGGCTTAAATAAATATTATCTTTCTTAGAACTGAAAACATCTTTTTGTTTTCGATGATTTATTGATCATTGGAGAGCTTAGTTAAAACTATAATTTTTGTTGATCTATAGTTTTTAAAATTAATATGATTAATAGATAACTTTTTCTTAATGTGTATTTTTTAATAATAATTTTCTTTATTTAATAAACCACTGTTTTTTTTTCGGAAATACAATATCGATTTTATTTTTCAAACGTAAGATATATAAAGCGAATCTGCCCGAAGGACAAAACGGTTGAATAATTGTCTAGTATTTTCATTATGGAATCAGAAAAAAAAATCGAAATTGATGACAGACTCCTTGCATTCTTACGTATCTAAACCACTTTGCTAAAAATAATTGCTGAAATATCATAAGGATTATTATTTAAGAACTCAAGTTTTTCGTTAAAGAATGAATGTTAGAAGGTGAATGAATGATATAAGGCCAATAGTAATAATCATCTTGCGTTAATAATTTAACTTTACAAGCACATCGCAATTGAAGACAAAGTCCTTTTGTGAACAAAGGGATGCTAGTGTACAAACAGTAACGATTCATGGCAAAGGATATAATAGAGCTCTAAAATGATGTGGATTAGTGCACGTACAATGGCTGCAAATAATTCAACCTAGGGATTAAACTATAGCCCTGGGGATTTATTTGTTATAAGGTTTTATGAACTGTCACTTCACTGTAGTCCTGTATTTGAAATCATTAATTAATTTCGTGAAAACATTTGTTATTCGTGCTTTATAAATAATATATGTAACAATGAGATGGTTCTTATGTGTAGACGTGATGATATTTTGGCCCATAGAATTAAGCAATATTTAAGACTGACATTTTACTTTATCTGATAATCAGTATTCTTGTAATTGAGTAATTTTTATCTTAATTATATTTAAGTACAGAGGTATATCGACATCGTATGGAATTTCCAATCAATGCTCGTTCAACAAAGTGGTAGGGTGGGTCCCACACTCTCCTTGGCAGGGAGTATCGGAAACCGAACTGTTTTTGCCTGCACCCCTTATCAGGCTGGAGGGTAGTAGGCAGAGAAAGAATTTCCCAGATAATGGCTAGCAGGAAATTCTCGTACAAGTGGTTATTCGAGGAATTGAAGGAGATTTTAGAAATCCACTTCTACATTTTTAGGAGGGGAGTAATTGAAGAAAAGAGGAAGATAGGCGTTAAAAAATAAGAATGACAATTGCTATATTTGCAGTGGTAGGTTGTTGAAGGCTGTACTTCCGAATGTACCGAAAATAAAGAAAAAACTTTCAGTCTTAATAACGACCAGGAAACAAGATAATTATCAAGCACTTGTTTGGTTAAGAAGGTATACTAACTATAGTATATCATTACATGTATATAACTTTATTAGAGCAAGCTTAAGGTTAAAATAATATAGGTTCTTCGTTAATGATTTTTTTTCCGGACAAACAATATGATAATGCGAGTTCACATGTACTCTGGTTCAGGCAATCACTTTTCTTAAATGTTTTTTTTTGCAGACAGTCAAAACTATATTTTTAAATTCTTAACAATTAATTCTAACGAAGTTAATTAAATAATGTTCTAAACAGTTAAATTTATCACGTTTTGGCTGATTACTAACAAAATTTAATATTTTGTAGGTATTTCATAACGATAATGCAATTGTTTACCAAAACTAAAGATACATCTCAGCGACTGTTTTAGGTGAGTGAATAATGTCTATAGAAGAGGATTAAATCTATAAATAAAACTAAAAAATATAATTAATAAAAATAAAAAAAATAAAATATGAAGATCCCGATACAAAATTTCGTTCACAAAAACGTACAATTTTTTTAATTTGGACGTCTTGATTGAAAGAGTAAGACAAAAATTTAATAAAGCGATTATTCAAAAAAGTGCAAAATTTGATTTCAACTTTGATTTAATTTAGTTAAAAAGTGATAAAGACAGTCTACTAAAAACCAACTGATATTCAAAGGAAAAATAACCGCTTTGAATTTCATTCGTAACTTATATCATAAACTACAAATCTAGACTAAACGAGGAAATGATATATAGGTTTTTTAGTCTTAAACAAATAAAAGGGTGGTGTTCTAACTTTTACCATACATTGGCAGTTCTCCCATTCTCTCCTTGATAGTGGCGACTTTACGCAATCAATACTAATTGTTTTTAAAACGCAAACACAATTTTGCTTAAAAAGGTCCAAGTATTTAACACTCTTAAATGAAATATATTATTGTGTGCATAGCTATTTATATCAGAATATACATATTAATCAAGTCGTTTCGAGCCGATTCAGCATTGTCCTTCCTACTTAAAATTATGAGAAATTGGTCTATTTCCAAAGATTATGGTTATGCAGAGACAGGAAGCTCACAAAGACATCCATTTCTTTCACCGAAATAGACCAGCTCTATACCTCGGGACGGCTATTTGACAACCTTGGAAACTAAATTGTGATTCTCGTTTGACGTAGAAGACTGATGAATGAAAACATTTTTAAGTTTAGCAAATTACATGGCCTTAACAATATATATATATATATATATATATATATATATATATATACCATAGCTCCTGTATATATATATATATATATATATATATATATATATATATATATATACATATATATATATATATATATATATATATATATATATATATATATATATATATATACAGGGTGATTTGTAATCAGTGGTGGAGCCGTTAAGGGGTGATAGTGTGCGGCAATTCCAGTCGATATTACTATTAGATCTACTGTCCTAAAGTTATCCCTTTCGATGATATTCCTCCTTAAAGAATTTTACAAAAAAAATCCTATTTAAAATCTTAAAACAGATATAAATCCTAAAAATTGGTCTTTCTGGCCATTATTTTTTTGTTTTGCAATAAAGATATTCTAAATAAGGAATATTAATAGTCAAATTTTCGTAATTGTCGGTACCTTATGCGAAAATCGTTAAACAAAAACATTAAATGCCCCTCCCTGCCTCATTACACTCTTAAGGGTTTACTGCGTTCGGATGTGCTCTCTTAGCTTACATGCTCTCAGATTGGATTTTTTTAACGACTCTGCTTACGATTTGGCTACTGTGTGACTGATTGTCAGGTTAATCTGACAAACAATGACTGATAGAAAAAGAAGAATACCGTTTAGTATCGAAGAATACAAAGACATGAAGAATACGCTGCTGAGGTTCAATTAAAATTTCAGAAGTTCAAAAAGCAATTAAAATCATAGAATGCTGAAAAATAAATTTATTGATTTAATACCTAATGTTACAGTTAATTTTCAAAATTCCCAGTAAGTAATTTCAAATATACTTTTATTATCTCCCATTGATAACGGAGAAATCATTTCAACAAGTATAGAATTTAGAAACAAATGTGAAAAACTAGAGGGTTTATATTAAGGTTATTAAATCCAAAAATATCTTACTATAGGAAATATTTTTTTTAATATAATAACACCAAAGATTTTATTATTATAAACTTATAAAATAAAGATAAGTTTTCTAACTTTTTCAAAATTAAAGCTTTTCATAATATTTTATCTGGTAACAAAGGATTATAATGCTATTAACAAAATTTAAAATTAATTAAATTTTAATATATATTTTTCAAACTATTGTCATCAGGTTCAAAGTTTATCTAGATCTTGAATTAACATGTTATTTATCAAGGAAGGCTTATTAACCTTGGTTTTTAAATAATTATTTAAACCAATTTTTCATTATAAAGTAACATTATTATAACTTACCTTGACTGAATAATTTAATCATAAAAGCAAAAAAAACATGAATAGTTAAAAATAATATTTTTTTTACTTACCGGCAAGGGAGAGGAAGAAAAGAGTGAGGTTGAGATACCTCCAGCCCATACTACCGCGTCTCCATGGCAACGCCAACCTAAAGCATAACAAACTTCTCTTAACGATTAATGTTGTTATTTCTCTAAGAGAAGGTAGGGGAGTAGAGAGTAGAGCTGTGGTAGATATTTTATAGTGTGTAAGAGAGTAGTCTCTAACTTTGGTGAAATAATACTCAATAATTTATAATGATAGTCAATAGTCAATGAGCCGCGTAGTTACTTCATAGGAATACCTCTTTTGTATCTCTTTCCATATTGTAATGCTTAATAACTAAATAAATATATATTTTATACAAGTCGTCCACCGTTTGTTAACTGTTTGTCTGATCACAGCAGTATATTTTATATTTCATATTTAACATTTTAGAAATTTTCTTCTATTACCAACTCGCCGTAATACGTCTCCGAAAAGAAATTTTTCAAAATCAATTAGTCATCTTTACAGCTGAGGAAATACTAATGGATTTAATATCACTTCATATTAATCTATTTGGCAGGTTTATTTAGGAAATAGAGAAGAAACGAAATGGTAATTTATTAGATCAGATCGAGGTTCCAAATAAGTGCCAGATAGCGAAGACAGAATAGTACACTGGATCAGGCAGAGGGATCGGCCGGGCTGGAGTAGAGCCTTCAATCATCTTACGATTGCTTGGTCCTAGTCATATTTCATGCCCGATCTGAACTCCATTTCGGTTCCCACCTTCTGTAACCTGTAACCAATTTTCTAAAATAAATAAATAGTATCCATTCGAACGGAATATATTGTTGATGCAGGATTCTAACAATTATTACTGAAGAGTTATTTAGTTCACGAACCATTAAGCTATGTATGTTTAAAAAGAATAACTTATGGTATAATCAAATTATAAAGTAAGTATAACAGTTAACAAACAAACAACACTAAGCGAATTGTAAGAAACAATTATATTAATTGTGACATTGATTGATATGAAATAGATAAAAAATTGCCATTCTGATATCAATTAACTAGTTGACTTATTGACTATGGACTAAAATTTCATAACTTAGCGATTACTCTAAAACTGACTTATTGATTACTTTCTTTCCATACTATAGTCTAGCCATACTATCTCCTCACTCCTCTATATTTTTGAGTTGGCATATATACATATAAAAAGTAGAGGGAGGTCAAGGAAGTTTAAATCGCTTACAAAACGAAAGCATTGATGAAAATTCTTGGTTCATATTTATTTTAAAATTCAATATATTTTATGTGATTGACCGTTAGATAACTAAGCGATGGTTTCTAATTTAATTCTAAGTTAAATTAAGACATTAAAGTAGTAGGAATATGTATTTAGACAATGTAAATAGCTATACATATGTGTACGTGTATATATATATATATATATATATATATATATATATATATATATATATATATATATATAGTTAATACGCCTAAAAAGTTAACAATTAATATGTATGGTTTATTAATAAAATAAATAATAAAAAAAGTAAATTGAATAAGCATATCTTTTTAATGTCCTTCCTCAAAAGTTAAGAAAGCAAAATTTATGAAACCAATACAAAACATTTTACCTCATAAATCAGTGAATTCTTTACAAGTAATCTTATTACAAATAATAGATAACCAAAACATATAAAGGTTTTCTGGAAATCCCTTGAAGAGGATAATCGATGGGTAAATAAAATATATTTAGAAGTATTGTATAAATCTTTAAGCAATCAAGACTTTTGGAATCATAGGGCGTTTTACTATCATTGTACTTAATGAAAGGACTTACAAATTTTTATACGAACTCGGAATCTTCGTGTGTGACATTAAATGAAATGTAAAAGGCTATCCATCCAGATTAAAGTGGAATGAAATCCAAAGAACAAAGAATATGCTAATGAAGTTAAGGATGAAAAACGTAAAATTTGCTTGTAATTCCCACTCAATTATGTTTACCTTCTAGATGAGGTTAACATTAACAAAATGTGATAACATCCACAGATCAAACAGAAAATTTAATGCTACTATCTCCTAGGACAAGACACTGGACTAAACCTATTATCTAACTCTATAACTTTTAAAGAATTTTGAATATAAAATAGTCCCAAACGCAAATGTAGTGAGGGGTACAAATAGCTGAACACGTTTTTCTTAATTGCATACTTGACAACGCTAGAAGTCAGACTTGGATTCAGTCCAAATCCCTGGTAACTCTATTGGAAAACTGGATGATTTCTCAGAACAGTTGATTTCTTTGTTTTGTCACTAATTATATATATATATTATTAAATAGTCGCAAGAAATAAGAAGCTCTCGGAGTTATTCCGGATTTCGGATAATAATTTTATGGAATATTTAGTAATTATTAAATTGTAAGATGTGCTCTTGGAAAAATTATCTATGAACAAATTATGTTTGGAACTATCGTTTTGCCCCACACAAATACTGTCGTAATACAAAACTTAATGCGAAGCATCTTCTTGAAAGTAAAAAGTATCAAATAGAAGGAATTCATTTGCATATCGAAATATGTTTGCCGTTCAAAGAAAATAATAAAATACAGAGACGCTGATGTATATAAATGTTACGAAGTTAATTGAAGAAATTTAAGAAGAGCCGCTAATGGGGAATCAAAGCGATGTTAAACTGAACCGAATAAAAAAAAACAACTGTCAATCATGCCAATTATTTGGTAATGAGCCATTGAAATGTAATTTACTATGATATATTTGATTTAACTGTTATTAATAACATTAAGTAGTTAATGAAAAGGGCGTTATTATTTCTTTTTCTTCATTCTCTTCCTCCTATTGTGCCTTTCAGAGTGGAGGAGCCTCCAATTTATTGTTGGCGAGGCTTCTTTGGTTTCTGTGAATCCATAATACTTCCGTACGGGTGATTGGCCCAGCAGTACACCCCCTAGGACAGCAGTTCTGCTGGTGAGTTCACCTTGGCCGGCAGAACGACACTCCTATATCCTAGGGGAGGTGACCATAGGGTGTGTAATGATAATGTCCTTGATGTCAGCATATATGTAATGTGTACTGTTATTGTGTGAGGTATGTGCATTGTCGGATACCCGGGGAACGTAAAACCCCGTTAATTGTGCACAACAATGAATTCCGGCGGGACAATTATTATTTATATTATTTTTACTGGATATGTGATAAGGAAGCTCCTGGAGAAATATACAGGACGGGGTCAGCAGACCATACTACCAACAGAGCTAATTCAATTCACGGAAATAAGAAATATTTTTTAGAAATATATTAAATATTAAAAATAAGACGATTTTTAGAAAGATATAGGTGACAATAAGGGGCCTAGAACAGGTAGAGTAAAATGACCCTTAGGGTTTATTAACTTTACTTTCGAGAGAGGGCAGTCGTCGGTAAGCAGCAGTCAAGTCATGATGCAAGGAAGAGAATGAAGAATGAAGCCAGATAAGTCACCTATAGCTTCCCCTTTTCAATGTAAGTTGTGTATAAGTTTTATTAAGTCTGTAACCATGATCAGCACCAATAAATATAATGTTATTCTTATTTAATAAACAACTCCTGGTCAGTCAGCCACGTTAATCTTTGGAGAAGAGTATATATTTCTCCTAATTATTAATAACATAAACTTACTATATATTAAGTATAACGATCTCAGGGTGGCATCCCATTTTAGTATTTAAATATATTCAGATCAAAGGATCTGCTTTGCTTGGGCAGTTAAGCCAATATAGCAAAATATTGAACATACATCAAGCAAAATGATAGGGATAAAGGTATATTACAGCTTTCTAGATATTTATTTGAGGTTGCTAATAAGATTGTTGCTAATAATTTTAAATATAAAATGTTCTGTCCTTTAAGAAAAAATCCCCCTAAGAGAAACACAGTCTCTAAAATATCTAATGTTTTGGTAATTCAGGCATCATCAGAACATACCACCAAAAATTTCAAACCAATGACAATCAGATACAGCATATCTCACAGGAATTTTAAGATAAAATTCACAAACTGAAATGTGTGTAAAGCAGATTTCAATTACCCAATTGACATAATAGTTGCTTAGTTAAAATTAAAATTTTCTAAAAATTAAAATATTGGTAATTATTGTTATTAGGCTTAGGTCATTTAAATATTAAATGAAGTTTTCTATTGATTTATAAATCTTCCCTGATCTAATGTTAAATATTGACACTAAAACAGCTTGATAATTTATTTCTGTTCTTTGAGGGTTGCTCAATGTAGCCTAACCTAGTAACGGAATGACTTTAATATCGTTAATAAATTATTATTATTTTTATAACAATGTATTATCCTTATTATATATGAATCCTTTGGAGGGAAATCGTCATTCCACACAGAACACAGGAGATGGTCTCGCCACGCAATAAAATCTCCGTAATATTAAATAGAGTCGACCTACCAGACATAAACCGATTTACCCCTTTTGTTTTTATGATCATCTGTATCTATATTTCTGTTTATCACTCGTCAGATTAGTTGTTTATGCCAAGAACTGTGGCACTAAAAATACAGCTTAATTTAATATAGGTGCTTGATTCTGTAACTTATTAAATTAAATTTATTTATATTTATATATTTACTAAATATGAATATAAAAAAATATATATATCAACCTTGATTTAATGACAACTAAGATATGAAGGGAAGCTGACAAAATGTTCTATAATAGGCATAACTAAACCTTTGCCAATAATAAAAAAATAGATATCCTTCAATATAAAAAAAATACTATTTATTTATTTGCTAACAAGGCAATTCGAACTATACTAAAATTATTCCTTTTTATTCGATACTTCTATAGTTGGATTGCTTTATCTAAAGGTCAGATCCTAAATAAGAATTCTTATTTGGCGTTGTGACCCGCTTATCGAAGCACAAGCCTGTAGGGCAACATCCGCAGTATATTCTGTGCTAATGCAGATGTATTTCCAGCTGCTTAAATATCAGCAAAATACCGGAGATGTTATTTCAGATACAACTGCAGCAGTATTTATTCCGATAGGATTTCTTAAAGTATTTCGTTTTTTGTTAACATGTTAGAGGAATGGCGGCTAGCTGAGCGTTGAGCTGGTCGTGTCGAAGGTTCCGGCTTCAAATCCACATGTAGTTTATTTAATCTGTTAACGGCTGGGGATGGGTTATTGGGAATTCGTAGACCCTTTTAAGGCTTACCCAGCCCCTATAGAATGGGCACCCATGATAGGGGAGAATATAATAGGGGCAGTTAAAGTTGACAAATCATCTTCCTGTACAACTGTTCTCCTAGAAGCAGTAGAGTCATTATAACGAAGACTTCATGAGTTCATTAACATGTGTACATGCAAAGCCTTGATTATTTAAAGAATTTCGGATTTTCTTACATTATTAAAAATCTGCCTTATCTTCTCCAGCTGGCTTTATCGCAGACACATATCCCACGATGGACTATTATCCTTTCATTTCTTGGACTTGAAAGCATCTCGGGAAGCTAAATTATAGTCCAACATTCTGTTGTGTATGTAAGTTCAGGAGCATATTCCTTTACATTTTATTTTTTTACTGTTCTTTTTTGAGTTTTGAGATCTTCCGAACAGATCCAAGTCATTTGCTGATCTTGCAAGTAATTTTCTGATCTCGACTATTTTATTTAGAAGTGTTGTGTTGCTCAAATACCTCCACTTCTAATTGATTGTTCGAGAAAAAAGTTAAATATTAAGCAGAGCAGATCTGGTGATGCTCAGATTAAATAACAGAGGAGGTCAGATTAAACTCTAGGGCGATAGCAATACATCACATAGCTGCTCCTGTTGCGAATTCTACCAGTAACTTTTCGTTCGTACTAACGAATCACATGTGGCTTTGCATCCAAAATTTCACACTACGAAACGAATTGGCTTGTATTTTCATTTTCATTATTAGAATTCATTGAGCTCTATAACGGAATAAAATTAAAGAATCTTTCTTTTCATTCCTACTGACGCTGCCAGGGATTTGAGATTAGATTTGAGGTAAAGAAAGCATTTAAATCTCATTTAATAGGTAATTATAGTTATTCTAAGAGTTTTTTCTTTGGATTTTTTAATGCTTATTTCTCTTAAGTTTTTCAGGCTGTCATACAATTCTCTCTCTTGTACTAATTCATTTGAATCTAAGAAAATGCACTAAAAAAATTACAAACATACAATAATTTTATTTTCACTAGTTATGTTTTATTATGAAAAATCAGACGGAGAGGAATGTCAGCATTGATTCAATAAAAACTAAGTACAAAAACAAAAACACAGTAATTACTATTTACAAAGTCTAATTCGTATAATTAAAATTACAATGTCTGGTTTCATTTTATAAAAAAAAGTAAGTGAGTGGGTTTTCGATTACAGGTGAACAAGTTACCCAACAAGAAGATTTATGGGTTTGATTATGTTTTTCACAATCTCATTTGCTCAGATTTTTTCTGGGTTATAATGCAAAATTACTCTTTTGTGAGTAAGCACATTAATGTCTTCTATCTACTCAGCTCACTGTATTATTACAATCTGATTCAAATATTTCTTCATAAAAAGACAACTATTAGTTGTGATTTTTCTCAATACCATTGACCACGTTCATTTGTGTTTCTCATTGTCTCCACAGTTCACTAAGGTTTTTGTTACTGTTAATGACTATTATTTTCGTATCTCTTATTTTTTGTGTGGAACATTGATACATAATGTATTCTAATCCATGATATTCGACCTTAAGGTATGGAAATTATGCGATAGTAGTCCACAATCGTTTTGTTAAGGGCCAAATATATCCACGAACGATGAGTTAGTGCAAGTTATAAGAATAACACCATCAGTTTATGACAACAGTCTCACGCAGCTAACTGAATTTTCTTATGCGGAAATACTTTAGTGCTGATGGACAGACTTTTCGAATCTCTTACTAATGTACAAAATGCCAAATTTCTTAGTTTTGGATTAATAATAATAATAATATAATAAGAATACAATTATAATACTTACAATACTGTAATACAATAATATAACAATGTTCTAATACAATAATACTAATAATAATACAGTAATAAAAAAATAAGTTATTTTTTACATATTGTAAATAAGTACTGATTTCCGGTTATTCATAAAAGGCACCTTTCAAGTCTAAAGAACGAAAAGTATATTCTGGAATAACGAAATGGAAATACAAACATTTAGAAAGTATTGATAAATTAAATAAATATAGTCTTCATATTTTATTTTCATGTTTAGGTTATTATTTCGAATTCTAATATTTGACTGTTTTCTATGTGTAGCCATCAATATATTATACTAAAAAAGATTTTGTCCATCTTGGTGGTGCGTTTGGTCAGCCGGCACGATAATATAAGGGAATAATGAAGTATTGTTCTCAATTTTCATACAAAATTTAAACAATGAGCTCACTGACTTGGTAACAAGTTTCATCGATTAATTTCGCCATTAACTTGACGTATTATTCAGTTTGATGTGAACTAGCAAGCTTTCTGTGAGTATGTATATGCTATTCAGAATTTTTTTTTTACTATCTCTTCAACATAAATTAAATATATATATATATATATATATATATATATATATATATATATATATATATATATATATATATAAAATAACATACATTAAATAGTGAACACATGAAACTATTTTTGAACCCAGAAAAGCCTATACTGAAAAGAAATCTTAAGATTAAAAAATGCTCATTTTGCTTGAAAACTATATATATATATATATATATATATATATATATATATAGTATTAACAGATCACTTGGGTTCGGCCTTTCGACCTATCAACATTGGAAACCACTCCAGTTTAACCCCTCTAGCTAGAAACATTAGACTCCACTTCAATTCAACCCTTCCAGCGAGTAACATAGGACTTCATTTTCAACCCTTAGGTCAAGCACATCAAAACCTTAAACTATGGAAGAAGATTGACCATCGCGGGTGGAAGGATCACATCGTCTGTGAATGCAAGTACTAATATATCATTATTCTGCAGAATACGTCGATAGTTACAAATTTTTAGAGCTCACAAAATTTAAATTAAATAAATCCAAAGCGCTATATGTATATAAATCTAATACTGTTTTCTATTGAAATTAATTTATTCATTATATTATTTTATATTGAGATTAATCTGTTTATTATATTATTTTTCTATCGAGATGGATTTGTCCATTACGCACTTGTCACTCTCAATAAACCTCTTCGATACACTGAGACCATCTGTCTCCTGTACGATGCGGTGGACATGGCTTCTTTCCAGATTGGAGCTCCATATAAAAGGATTGAGGAGACAACAGTTGCCAGGAGCTTTCTGCGACTCTCTTTGGGTCCTCCAATATTCGACATAAGGCTCGTCAATAATGATGTAATTCTTGCCGCTTTGGCGTTGATATACTCCGTATGTGCGTTAAACTGGAGACGTGCATCGATGACTCCAACTCCCAGGTATTTCAAGTGTGGCTGGGAACGAATTTCGTGCCTACTCACAGTAAGAGTAACAGTTTCAATTTGCTTCCTGCAACTGAGCAGGAGCGCCTCAGTCTTATGGTTCGCAAGCTGCAACCCCATAGAAGTTAGCCATCATTGAATAATAGCGACAGCCTGGTTGGCAATAAAGGTAATCTCCTCAATATATTTTGCCACGACCACAACTGCCACATCATCGGCGAAACCAACAACTGTAACTCCATCCGGCATGGATAACCTAAAATCTCCGTCGTACATAACGTTCCACATGAGAGGACCCAAAACTGAGCCTTGTGGGACGCCACCAGTGACATACCTCCTGAAACCACTATCCGAAGCATAAAATAGTACCCTATCTGTAAAATAGTTATTGATAACCCTCCTTAGATACGATGGGACCACCATCGTCCGAAAGGCATCCAAAATGCAGGCCCAGTTCGCCATGTTAAATGCGTTTTTAACATCCAACGTGACGATAGATGCATAATTCTTCGCACCCCTCTTCCACCTTACTCCTGCAATCGCTTTTCGGGCAATCTCAGTGACTAGTCCAATAGCTTCTATCGTAGATCGCTGTTATCGGAATTCGTATTGAGCCTTTGAGAGGCCTCTTTCACCTTCCGTAAATTCTTGAAGCCTGAGAGATAGGATCTTCTCAACCACCTTTCCTAATGTATCCAACAAACAGATTGGGCGAAAGGTCGACGGGTCCTCGAAGCTTCCTTTACCCTTTGGAATCAGGATGAGACGCTGTCTCTTCCAAGGAGCCGGGAACGACCCTTCATGAAAGCAGGAATCGAAGACCTCTTTAAAAAGGTATGTATTTGTGTGTGTGTGTGTGTGTGTGTGTGTGTGTGAGCGTGCGTGCGTGTGTGTGTGTGTGTGTGTGCGTGCGTGCGTGCGTGCCTGCGTGCGTGTGCGTGCGTGCGTGCGTGCGTGTATATACATCCAAAAAGATAATTGGAATAACATGAAAGTTACGAGGAACAGAAGTTTTGCCATCTCTATACTAATTAGTATGAATTTAAAAAACATAGTTAGTTATTTTTAAGCGACTAGGTTTTATTTTAGGTTAATAAAGTATTAGTATCTAGCTACTCTGGCCTTATTTATCATGGCATTAGAAATTTATTTATTAGTGAATCATATCCGCTTTATGCTGTAGGACAGACACTTTAATCAGCCTGAGATGAGCAAATATACGCTTGCTGAAAAATATTAAAGGTAGAAGTAGAAATGAAAATAAATCCTACGCAGTTAATATTTCTAAAGATACTTATCTTTTCATAAAGTACAGTAAGCATCAGGCGTCGAATCATTTCTATTTACGGTTAAAGGATATTATGTAACCCTTGAGAGAATGACTAATAAATAAGTTATAACTTAAAACGTTTATACGACTTATAGTTTATAATAGTTTAAATTACTCTCGAGTAAGAAAAGCTATAAACTTGTTTACGGCTTTCCTGTTGTGATGGAGCACACCATTTTATACTTCATTTGCCTCTTGAAGAAAACTGGCGACTTTGAAGAAAAATGCGCTTCGACTCCTGGGTACGGCTGGGACTGAGATGATTTATGTGCGGGCACGTAGCCTATAAAGCATATATGCGTGAGAGAATTCGGAGCGGCTGATTCTCAGGTACCAACTCAAGATTATTTATCTTCGCGTTAAACTTCTGCTGCTTGCTTAGCGGTGATCTCAGGTGGCCTTTATTTATTGCAGTTGAGAGTAGCTGCGAACCTGCTTCGTGTTTTCTTTCTTTTTTTTATTCTAAAGGCTCCTCCAACATTCTTAGAGTATAAAACATACTATAAAAATTTAAATCTTGAGTATTTACATGATAAAAACATTAATTAATCGTAATATTTTCAATTACAAGCATAGGTTATGAGCGCCATAGCCCACTTTAAACTGAAAAAAAATGATGAACTTTATTTCCTAATGTAATCATTGAAAAATTACTTTTTTAGAGTTGAATTATGGCCAATACAGTATATTTCTATTATGTTGTAGCCGAACTATGTCAAGTGAGCGTTGAGAGCTGACTAGACGGGAAAATAGCTGAAAAATGGTGAAAGAGGTGTTACGCTCTGCCAAACTGTACCCAAGCAGAGTTTCAATTTTTGTTATTATTTTTGCGTCTTCCCATAATAGGTCTGAAAATTGATTTATTTATATTATTTGCTTCAAGGTGTAAAATATCGCTATAAAGTTTGTACTGATTTCCAGTCTGCTACATAAAAGCTCCGCATTAGCTTTGTTGATCCTGTCTTTCCGTATGGTCTTTGGCTCCCAAGTGTTCTCTTGCCGACTATTGTGGCATTCATAGTTACGTAGGGGCGTTCTGGCGGATTACTTCAAGCTACATGCCCCTCCCATCTTAACCTTCAAATCATACGATATCGACTGGTCAGTTTCCGTGAGCAATACCTGATTGGTCTTTCTTCTCCACGAGTCCTTTTCTGCTTTCCAGGGTGCCGGATCTATCTCACTATATCTCTTACAGGTGCTGGTCTATCTCATTTAACTGGTCATTCGTTGAGGCGAGTCATTTGTCATTTGTCGAGTCATTTCGTTTGTGGATCCATGGTATTTGAAGCTGTCTGATTTCGGGGCTATTTTCGATCCACGTAAATACTGTTGCTGGGGTGGACTTTATGGCTTACTATCATGTATTTTGTTTTTTCCTCATTTACCTGTAAGCCGATTTGGTCTGCTTCTCACATCAGCGTCTCAGCGAGTCTCTCGATATCCTTTTTATTACTTCCGAGGGCTGCTATATCATCGGCGTTAACATGTTATATACAAACATGAAATTATCAAAGTTTTTATTATTTATTTTATTTTCTTCCTTTTAGATTGGACATTGTATTTTTAAATAAGTGAGTGTTAAATTTAATTACTGTAAGCAAGCCCTTCTGATTTTTTTTTCTCTAAGCCATGCAATTAAAAAGTTATTTAGTGTACGTAGTAAAACATGTTTTCTCATCGATTTTGCAAGGATTTGAAAAAATATTGGAACTTTTAAATAATTTTATATTTATTGTCTCAACTTCAAGATCTGATATGAATCTCAGATAAATATGAGATGTATATCTATACATCATATTATACATCATTATAAATTACACTCAATGTAAAATCTATGTCTCAATTTTATATATTAAAATACAGTTATATACCAAAATTTACGACATCAGCATATTTTTCTAATCTATACTTATTACCATACGTTTGCATATTACCATATGTTTTCTTTTATGCTCTAATTTGACTGGAATATTGAAATTGATGGAATAAAAAAATAGATACTTAAACATCTCGTATTCACGAATTTTAAATCTGGTAAAATAATTAATAAAATGGATAGTATGTGAAAACTGAGCAATGAAAACTTATTGATTGTTCCTTAATAAAATACGGTTTCATAGGCAAATTAAGAGGCTACCAATAAATCACACTGAACTTATTGAT
Organism: Arma custos; assembly: GCA_037127475.1. Lineage (NCBI taxonomy): Eukaryota > Metazoa > Arthropoda > Insecta > Hemiptera > Pentatomidae > Arma > Arma custos. The sequence continues at coordinate 45,676,320 of CM073759.1, read as the reverse complement.
ATGTGAGGGCAATAGAAAATCCGATAAAGTGGCAAAAGATGCATCATTGATTGCGATACCTGACTACTTGGATAGTCCTCACAATTACCTGTATCCGCTTATCAAATGTCAAAAAATGAAAAAGTGGCAATTACTAAAAACTCAGAGTTTAAACAGTGCTGTTCTAGAGAACATCTATTCAGAATAGCAGATGTCTGAATAAAAATAGACGCTACGTCCATCAATACTTGCTGACTGGACATCTTAGCCCATTCTGTGTAACTTATCTATGACTGTTGTATACTTAGTGACAGACTACAGGCATATGGCAGGTAACAGACTCCCTTATCATTTGTCAGCTTTAGTAAATAATATTCGTATCCATTAGTCAAGCTTACTTACTATAAACAATATTCATCATATTACAGAAATATCAATTAATAAAAAGTAATCGCCCTATACGAATCGATTTAAAATTTAACGATTTTTGTATTTTTCAAATATTATTGTGTACTTCAGTTAATTGGTGGGTTGGCAACATTAATTATCTTTTTTATATACCTTTAAATAATTAAGTTCATTGTTGTCAGTCGCAGTTGGACTCTTCATCTCTCTGGTATGTTCTGTTCCCATTATTTCCTCTTTTTCCATTCTTCATTTCTTTCTTTTCTTAAAACTTTTTTTTTTTTCACTAATAAACATGACATTCATTAAATTTTGTGATAAAATCATATATTTGTTATTTTACTACTTATAATAAATTTTTTTATACTTTATAATTTATTTTATAGTTTATGGAATGTAGAAAATCAACATGGGAGAGAGGAAGAAGATATCGCCTTTGCGATTAAATACAAATTTAAATAAATAAAAAATACCACCTGTACCTCAGTGACGTTATTTTACAATACGTTGGACGCAATGCGACATTTAGGATATATTTCAATACATTCTGCCACAAATTACCATAATGCCCTCTCTCTGATTCGCAAGAAGGACACGAACACGAGATGCCTCCAAAAATTTGGTAAGCGTGGCCTAATTTATCTGACAAGCTGTCTCGCTCACCTCAGCTCTGCGGGCAGTGGCGGGCTTAGCGCCTCTTCTACTAAGCCTCTGACAAGCAGCTCAAATCTTAGGATTAGGATTTCTCGTTATTACTTTCGTGTTTTAAGCAAATATATTTAATTTCAAATATAGAATATGTTCTAGAGTTTTCGACAAATGCACCTATCCAATTCAATCTATTGAAGCTTTGCTAACTTTTTAATTTCACTTACTTATATCTGAAATATATATATATAGAAAGGTTGCCATTATTTTAAAGTAAATACGCCTTTAGGATTCTGGATAAACAAGCCTGGCAAAATGGTCTGAGTGTGTGCTTGTCTGGTAAGCTAAGGCCGCAACTGAATATACATACTTATGTCTCGGGTGTTAAGACTACTTTTCACCTAAATCGACTCACCGAAAGTGTCACTCTATATTCCGGATCTAACACACGTTTACAATTTTCTCGAAAAATTGTCTTGTATTGGGTTTAATATAAATTAATATTATCGTCACCTAGTACTTGTAATATTGGGTTACTAAAGATTAATTCTATTGATTTATTGAATGCATCTCTATAAGATCCAGCGTTCATTTTTAATCCTTTTCTAAAACGATTATGTGAGAGGTTTGATGAAAAATCATTTTAACAGAAGATAACGAAATGACTTAATAGTGAATTGTGTTTATAAGTAGGTATAGTTATTTCGTATCGTATGTGGTTAGTCAGAGATTAATAAGTTGTTAGAACTCGATAAGTAGTCAAAAACTTTGTTGGTTTTACCTTCAACATATTTAATGCCAAAGTATAAGTCTTCTAACACTACTACGGATTTTTCTACGGAGGGGACTTGCGTTTTGAAATTTACACGTTTTCATATATTCTAATGGTGTATGGCCTGTGCAATGTAAACACTTTCCCCACAAAGATCTGATTAAAGTGATACCAAAATTATGGCTGAACATTATCGATTGTAGAATAATGTTGTTCTGCTTCATTTAACGCGATGCAAAACACACTGTTAATTCAATATTATTATGTTTTTGAACCAATACTTACTTAATTAATTATTTTTATTTATTGAATGCTTCTTTTTGCGATTCAGGGCTGATTTTTATTTCTTTCCTTATGGTTTAGAGAGGGATGATGCTATTTTCGCATAATTCCTGATAATATTTCTTTAGAAACCTGTTAACCTAGAAAGCTTTTAATTTCCATTTCGGTTGTTGGTAACATTGATTCCATTACAACTGGTATTTTTGCTGGCTTGTATACCATTTTCTGAAATAATGGGATCTAGAAACAGCAATTCGCATTTAAAAACTCGGTTTTGTCTCAAGGAATCTTTCCTGACAAAAATACCAAGTCGTCCATGAATGTATGGATTTTATGTAAATCCGGAAAAAATAATATTCATAGCTCTCATTATCAAAAGTCGCGAGGCTCTTTGAATGGATGCATTCTTAAAAATTTTAATGCTCCTTGGTCAGTTGAAAATGCGGTTTTCGGAATAGCGCTTTTTTTCTAATTTAACTTGATGAATCCTCATACAAGACTGAAAAGACAAGAAACTGCTCGACGTTTTCGCCTACTTCAACATTTACTGGACAAACTCTAAGCTCTAAGCTCCCAATTCATTACAAAAGACTCATTTACGTGATAGTTATAGACCTATTTGGATATAGGGAGTTGAGCTTTGGGGCTCTACTGAACCATTCGATCCTTACAATCCAAAATCCTCAATGCTCCTTATTATGGAATGTAAACAAATTCATCCATCATGATCTTAATATCCCATATGTTGCTGATGTGGCCCAAACTAGATACTTATCCTTCCATGACAAGCTCCATACACACTTGAATCCGCTAGTCTCTCAACTTGCTTTCCATACTATTCTTGATAACCCTCTGAGGCGTCTGAAAAGAAGATTGCCTCGAGACCTTCTACTATAGAACTTTATTGGAGTGCTACTCATGGGTAGTTTCACCACAAGTTTTTTTTTTTCATTTCATTTGTTCATATTAGCAAATTTACTCGTTGTAATATTATTACAGTTGTAAATATCAATGTTAAAAAAAACAAAAAACTTGTAGTTAAATCCATATCAATCAAAATTAAAGCTCCACCTAATTTTTCTACTAAGTCTTCTATATTCGGTAGGGGATATTTGTCTGGAATAGTTTTAATTTCCTATAGTCAATAACCATTATGATTTTTCATTTAACCGACGAGTCCATTTTTTTTTCGCCACAATCCATCCGCTGAGTTGTATGGGAAACTGCTCGGTTGAACTATTTTGCCATATAAGATTTCTTTATTTCTTCTTTTACATTTTCGGTGAATCTATGCGAATGCCGATAATTTTTTGAAATTATGGGTTCTTCACTTTTAGTAATTATTTTATGTTTGTTGTATGTTCATTTAACGTCACTTTATGCTGTTATGGCTAATCGGACGATGCAACAGTGGGAGCTCTAAATTATGCCTATCTAGGTTTAATTAGGATAGGGATTAAAGAGTACCTGACATCGTACAGGCTCGGGACTCCCGTTTAATGTCCCTTCCGAAGGACGGCGTAACTAAGGATTTTTCACTCCCTTAAAAAAATCCTAGGTCCACCTGCCGAGCTACGAACCCGCGATCTTGGGTTTAGTAGTTTGTTACGCTAACCACTAAACCATATGTGACCGTATAAATTATATTTAATCATTTAGTGCTATGCAATCAATATTTCTAATTACACTTCGTAATTATTTTATGTTCTAAAATAACAGTAGCGGATAATTGATCTTTTCCTGTTTTAAAAATATTTGGGTACTTTCTGAATTAACTTTTTTCGTCTCTTAGATTGAAATTATATGAACCATATTTCGTTGTTATCAATCTGTCTTCAAATGATATTTTTGCGTCTATGTCGTCCATGATTTCGTTACTGAGTAATATGCCGAATGATATTTTTTTACTGATATAAAGTCACATGCGTAGTGTAATTAGAAATTTTGATTGCATAGCACTAAATGATTAAATATAATTTAGAGAGAAAAGGATTCGCCATCGCATTGTCGCTGATCTTTTACTTCCTAGATAGAAAGATCCTATGCCGCACTCCTCCAAACAGTGTGGAGATCTAAAATGTAGCCGACATATCTGTACTAACTATAACATTGAGAAATCATTTATAGAGATGGGACAATTATAATGAATCTCAAGAATGGTGAATAAGTGTCAAGCATGGGAGAATACCCAAGCCTTTTGCGCAACTGATCACGATGCATGAGGTACAGTCAAGAATATTCTTAAGATCGATGCCAGCTGGAAAGCGTGTAATGTGCGGTGGCAACCAAACTTTATGTCAAAAGAGATGTTTAGTTTCATTCGAGTTACAGAAAAAAATACAGAGGTCAGGTCACTTTAGGGATTAAATAGTATGTATATGGGAATAAATAGTAACTTTTCCCGTGTTATTTAAACCTAAACTATTCACTATTATGCTCACTTTCAGAAAGAACTTAATGATTTTTTTTTAATTGTAAATTGTTGATACACTTATAATCAACTTTTTAAATAAGAGACAAGAACTGACAAAAAAAAACTAAATTGGCAGTTTATAACTAGACATACGTTTCTATCCTCATATTATAAATGTGAATCTGGAGCCAAATCTAAAGCATAGAATGGAATTTTGAGGAAATTAGAGGGGAAGACTAAGGTGGGTCGGATTTGAAACAGTACGATACATACCCATTCAAAATTAGCTCTTGAGATACTCCTATATCAGCTAATTGAGAAAGGACAGCTTTGATGTTTCGACCATATAATGAGAATGGATGACTGCCGATCAGCGAAGATGGCTATGGAGGCTAGAAAACGGTTGGGAGAATAACCTCCAAAATATCCTAAATGATAAGACTTGACAGAGATATTGCAATTAAGGAAATAATATTGATTAAAAGTAAAATACATTTTTTTTAAGAAACCTGATTAGGTAAAACGTTGACAGGCTTATTAAAACTTTTTCCAGAGGTTGGTTAGAGTTTCGTAATTGCGATTTCCCAAAAGTAACTTTATGAACACCGGATTTAGAGTAATTTCCTGCTTTCAATGAGACAAGGAGTCAAATCGTTATTTTAAATTAACATCTTTCTCCAGTTGTTTGGAGAAGGGCTTATTTATTAATTTATAACTAAAATTAGGCTATTTATTATTATAAATTTTATTGTTAAGATCAAGAAGGGACCTAATGTTCGAAAGTAGCTCAGGTTGACAATATGTATACTCCCTTGTCGGCTTATAACAATGTGTTTGTCGGCATGAAATTCATAAAAGCGATCAAGTAAACCAATTACAGGAACTTGGAAGTAATTTGGAGAAACTTTGTCGATTCCATTTGCTCCCTCATTAAACCTCGCTGGAGAAATGAGGATGTATGAAACAAGTTCTCTGCAACTTCCCAGCTCCAGCTTCCTTGCGAGGCACCTTAGACCAACTGCGGTTGATAATACTGAATATTGTTTTGAGTGTGGAACTTCACACATTTCAGGAGAGCCATTTATCACCACATTATTTTTTATTCCAAGTAACATTTAGATAATAATTTTGGAGACAGGCATGAATCCTGCTCATGATCGATATGAATACAGCATGTAATATACCTCTTATTGGAATAATGCAGGATACTAAAACGTTTAAAAAACATAAAACATAATTAGTATCTTCTTAATACTTTTTACTTTCTTCACTCTTTCTTCATTCACAATGTGAAATTTTACTTTCATCATTATACTCATTTTCATCATTTATTTTTTATTTGTAAGTTTTATTCGATTTATTTATTTTTTCAATATAATAGTTTCAAAAATTAAGCATTCGGTATTGTATATCTGACATCCCTTTATTTTATTTTATTTTACAATTTAAATATATAGCCTATCAGGTAATTCTCTGTGAAGAAAATTATTTGATTCAGATTAAGCTACCAGAGATTTGTTCCATAGGGGAAGGTTGTCCAAAGGTGCAATCCCTGTTGCCCTTACGGTGCCCTAATACATTTTTTAATTTGTATATCATGCCATTATCTGCTCTAATTTTTTTATTTGATCTTATGTATGGGATCTCCATGGGTCACTTGGTCATGTTTTATTTCTTCTGAATTAACAACGTTTGTAGCTTTAATTTTATCCTGTGTTTCAAAGGTTTCAAGTATTGGATTGCGAAATAAAGCATCAAAATTGCGGACAAATAACAAAAATTAATTTAAAAATATAATTATAAAAAATAATAATACCTAAATAAACTGAATTGATGATGTTTCATTACAATATCAGAATGCAACGAAGTGACAATTGAAAAAAATAAAATAAAAGACTAAACATAAATAAAACATAAGTTATAAAAAAAAAAAAAAACGCTTAACTATGTACAATATTAAGTGTAGGTTACTCAAAAGCTTACCTTATTACTCCTATGACCATAAACTATTTTACATTTATATACATATATATGTATATACATATACAAATATATATATATATATATATATATATATATATATATATATATATATATATATGTATACATATGCATAAATTTAAATTTGTGAATAAATTTCATCATTGAGGTGGAAAAAAAGAAACCATTTTATAAGGTTATAAGATTGAAGAGTAGAATGATAACAATATAAGTTCTTAATCCCTATTAAAATAATAATTTATTTTACCCACAACTTTTCTTTACACAATTCCGACGAGAAATTGATCACCACATTATTTTTTTCATTTCCATTCCCAAAATTAGAGTTTGCATGAACCCTGCATGTGGTTGATATAAATACAGTCATAAAAATCTTTCTTATTAGAATAATTTTTGGTAATAAAAGGTTTAATAAATCCTTATGTGTATACCTGTATATTGTAGAGGTATATATGTATACATTTATTAACAAATGTCTTCATTCAGGTTGAGAAAGAAATATCTTAATAAGCTAGAGGGTGGTGGGTATACATATAACAATATAAATATCTCCCTATTAAAATAACAAATTTTTTATTCATAATTTTTCTTCACCTTGTTCTCTAATTGAGAAGTCTTTAATTAAATCTCTAGTAACAGCCTTCATAATTTATATTTTACTTCTTCAATTTTTTTTGGGGGGGTTGAATATATGGTAAAGGCTTTACTGTTTCTAGAGCAACACTTGTACAGGGAGATGATTTATTCAGGATCACGCTCAACCACCAGTTTTTAGTCCATTTAAGGGTACCTACTGCACGAGTCCAAGTAGGAGGGTCTCCAGATCTCAAATCTTATCCGTGGCTGTTAATAGATTAAATAATTTATCTGTAACAGCTTCATTAGAGCCCGGGCGTAGCAACTTAGCGTGCTGCTCACTGAACTCACCCTCTTTTTTATGTATCCGGTAAATTATAATAACGTGTATCATACATTGTGTCAGCCTGAAGTCGCAGTACATATTTAAGTGTTTTGGAAGCTTTGGGCATACATGAAACATCATCTTGATCCAATGATAAAGTCTTTGTTGAAAACAGAAAACATTTTTTCGGAACTTTGAAGTTATAGATAAAACATTTTCTCCATATTTTATTGCCTTCTTCAATTTCGTGTTGGATAAAAAATGATCAAGATGAAGTTATGCTGAGTCAGTTCTCGTCATTATTATAGAAGGCCCGCTAGTTAAACTAATAGGTGTATCAAGTACAATATTTTCGCGTTATCCGAAACATTATAACTCTCCAATATGGCTTCTCTGTAAGGTCGTCATGGGTAACCGCTGGAAGCTTAATCTTATAAACCTGCCCTTTTACGTCTCGGTTTTACATCAACGGATCAAGGAGAGGGTGTACAGGCTCCCTCCAAGATCGAAGAAAATTTAAATAAATGACTAATGCATCACCCAAGAATTCATAATTTATATAGAAGATTCCTCGGAATCTCCCAGATTATTCAAACATTATATAAGAGAATTTTAAGCAGATTAATAGATTTCATGAAGTTGATTCCTAACAATTATAAGATCAAGTGTCCTCCAGAAATACAAAAGTGCTGTTTTAAAAGTAAATTAAAGATTTTTTTGTAACATCGATTATTAAAGCGAAAACTTCTTTATCCACGTTTAGCGACTTTACGTATAGGATAACTTGTAGCTGTGCGTCAGCAACATGCGACCCTTAATGGCCTGTCCATGCGGTATACAATTTCTTTTAATCGACTTTAGTTTAAAGGTTAGAATTCCTATGAAATAAGAATAATTATACTTATCTAAAAATTAGTTTAATAGTTGTGCAAGTGATACTAATAATTATTTAACCCGTTGAACGGAACATATCTGAACGGAATATATATGTTATTCTCCACGGGGAACATGCGTCATATTGACGGCTATCAGCTTAGAATGTGAGAATGTTTGCATAACTTACGTAAAACTCTATGTATTTTCGAATAATATTTATTAGTAAGAATGCAATTGAAAAAAATACAATGCAAAGCCTTATGTTTCAAAATTCTGGAGTAACAAAAAAAAAAAAAATTACCAGTTGACGTTTCACCTATTCAGACATTATCAAGACACAAAAAGAGTTAGATAAATCACATCTCGAAGAAGAAAGTGCAATACATTCCACAATCAACAGCCCAAACAGGCTCTTAACCTGAGACAGCACCCCACCACCAACATACTCCAGCATTTTGGAACATAAGGCTTTGCATTGTGGTTTTTCAATTGCATTCTAATAAATGTTAGTGTTTATATTTTATTTATTAGTAATGTTATTAAATTGAATACTGTTGGTACATCACTATACTTTCGATAGTGGCTACAAAAATGTCAAAATTTGAAAAAAAAAAAAACAGTTATTTTTCATTTGACATCATTTTTCAAATGATGAAGTCAGTTTTTATTTTTGACTTAGTATTTTTTCAGTCTTTGGACCTTAGTATTTTTTATTTGTTACTATCTAATAACATAAAAAGTTCTAGTGCAACATGATGACTTGTTGCAATAATAATAAAAGCTCTAAAGAAATAAATTTACATAATTGAGTGGTTATTGTGGCAAAACAACAATAGGTATATTCTTTGAAGAAACAAAAAAAACAAAAAAAAACAAATAACAAAAAAATAGGTATTCATACCATTTTCCATTGTTGTTATTGGGGCAAAATAACAATGTGTATATTCCTATATTGCATATTCCTAAAAAACAACTTCAGGTTTTTGCCGTATGAAAGAAAAAAAAGTTGAATCATGCTGAATAAATGTTTCATGAACAATGGTATTTATTTACTGCTTCAATTCATTTTGGGGGTGATTGTATTGATTTTTTCAATCCAAAAATTGAATGAACTACACAGGCAGAACACCCGTCATTTTGACGTTTTATGTTCTGAAAGAAGACAACTTACCTCAAAACAAAGAGTGATAGAGGGTTCCCGAAGTGATGCGGTCGCGTGACGATATTTGACTGAAGATGTCACTAAGACCCAGACTTGTGCTGCACCCGCTCGCGGTCTTATCAATAAAAGTGTGAAACAATGCCGTCATTTTGACGTGTGTAACCGGTTGAACTTTTTGTTTCCCCTAAAAAAATTTATTTGCAATAGTTAAATGTCTTGTTTTAAGTTGGTAATGGATGCAAATAAAAAATAATATGGAAGACATTTCTATATTCATGGGAACGAAAACGGGCTACAAAATTGAGAAATCATATTGTATACTTCAATCTTGACGATGATGCTATGCCATTAGATAATATCTATAACACATAATAACAATAATACTGTAATAGCAAAACGCAAACATTTCCCATTGAACATTTTTTTTGCTTTAGCAATGACAAACCACAGGGAGATACGATGTGTTGTTATTGTTTACGAATACGATTGGAAAAACATCCCAGAGCATTAGTATAAGCATTAGTATACACAGCTTAAAATGCTTACAGACTAATGTGTATAAGTATTGCTCAGAGTACCAATAGATGTGAAAATCAGACTTCAGACTGGTTTAAAAATTAATAAACAATTCCAAAGTGTTGAGTATTCACTTCTGTAGGCATGGCCCCAGTTTAATTTGTTTATAAAATCTACAATCATGATATTATTTTTTAATACTTAATTAATACGTATATCAATATATTTTACTCACTCATAATTTATACATGCAATTATTCTTTAGTATAGACTATCGGTACTCTTAAGTATTGCTGAACGTAACGATGATATTAATACTTAAAATTATAATAAAATCTATGTAAATATATCTTTTTATGTCTATGTCTAAATATTAAAATAAAAATGTTTTTGCGCCTGAAACCTACAAATACCTTCAAGAGTTAAAGGTGTAAAATCAAAAATTCAAAATGATTTCTTTTTAAGGTATCATTTACCATTAATATTTATTCTATTGTTTAAATAAACTAATAAAGAAGAAAATATACATTATAACGTGTATATATATTTTTTATCAAAACAGAATAAAAAAAAAGCTCCTTACGAAAAGAATTTATTACCTCTCGGGTAGCAGGGAGACAAAAGAGACGGAAAATAGCTTCCTGGATTCCAGGAACAAGAAGATGACATCCGTCAGGGGTTTCATATCGAAAATATTTATTCTTGGCTTCTATATTCCTTCCCTTTTCCTCCGGCCAAATACTTACTCAACTTGATTTTCCCATTTTATAATGTGAGGGAAATCGCATTCTTGGTGTTGTCTTTTCTTTTCTTTCCTCCCGCTATCATTAGTATTTTCTATTTTCTGAATAAACATCGATATCGTTGAAACAGCTTTCTCCTTCATGTCCAAATGAGATAATACATGATTATCAAATAATGTGTACGTCAAAGATAGTGAAGTAGCTAAAAGTACCATTAAAGCTTATTTAAATAAAAATTAAAAAGAAAGCCCCAAAGTAATTATTAGAATACAATTGGAATATCCCCAAAAAACTAAACTTAAAGTCTCTAAAATACTGAAAAATAACTAACCAGCCAATGCTTCGTAAACATCATGAGAACATACACCAAAAACATCTGACTGGATTTATATTTATTCCAAAACTTATTTTTTTCAAATTTACATATTGATATTTACAACTTTATTATAACGTTACAACAAGTCAATATAATGGGCATGGGCAAAGGCTAGTAGTGAATCTACCCTCAGGCAGCAGTACTCACATTCAAAAATGGTAAGATCAAATACAATTAAAAAACTAACAATGTATGTAAAGCAGATTTAAGATACTTTATTAAGAAAATAGTTAGTTTTTATTTTATTTATTATTTAATTTTCATTTGCACCAGCGCATCCAGCAAATTTGATCGAAGTGTCTTTCTCTTCGCTTTTCTACATGATCATCGAGTTTTGGAATAAAAATATCAATAGTTGAGTAGGTCTCTTGGCCAATGTCTTTTTAATTTTTTCTTATCATGTCCAGGTAACAGGGAGTAGGAAAGCGGAAGAACAAGTGGGTTTGGGTGATATTGTGTCGACGAGTGGAATATTTGTTATGAATACATGATTTTATAGTGAGAATGTTAATGTCGTGGTGTATGGTGTGATTAGAAATATACCATGGTGCATTAATAATTTTTCTGAGAATATTGGACTGTGTTGTTTGTATCTGGTGTATGTGAAGTTTTTTTGCTGAACCCCAAAGTTCTGCTCCATATGCCCAAATAGGTTTTAGTATACTATTATAGCTTTGCTATATAGATAAGTCGTTTGTTCCTCATGTCAAGTGAAGTTCTGTAGTCCAGAAGACGTGATAGTTGTTTGTACCGTCTAGTCAGTTCTGGTCCAGTTCTTCATTTTTAAAATTTGTACATGGTAATGTAATTTTTGTAATGACCTGAGACATTGTATTTAAACAATCTGATCCTAGTTATATTTTTGAATACATAAACAGCCTGGTTAGGAGCAGTATCCCATATTAAGGTTAAAAATAAGAGCAGAAGAGAAATTATCAAAGTTTATTTTTTGTTTCAAATTTGTTAAGAATATTAGATTGTAAGTTCAAGTGCAAGATATATAATGTTAAAATAAGCTCACGGTGCTTGACATTATTTTTAAACGACAAGATATATTGCTGATTATTATTATTATCATTATTATATAGGCGTTCCGACAAGGATTGCCTCAACTAGTCAGAGAAGAGCTCTTGATTCGACCAAACCTCTTCCTTGAGACATCGGCTAACTATTACCTCCAGGACTCCCTCCATCCACCTGCTTCTGGGCCATCCGCGTTAGATTGTTTAAATGTACATATATTACATAGTTTATATTATAGAAAATTTAATAAATAAGATGATATAGCATCAATAACGGGCTAGGAAAAAATCCTGCTGTTTGTCACTTTAAACAATCTAAAATGTAAATGCATTTATTAATAAATGGACCAAGCAAAACAATTATTGGCTGTCGGATTAAAATGGAAGAAATGGTGAAAATGGATGGAGAAAGACAAGGCTCTTGGCTGAAGCGCCGTCACGGAAGAGAAAGAAGGAAACAGTTATTAATAACTCTATATAGCGCTTAGCAAGCTTTTTAGGTTGTTTGGTCGTGGCAAACATCAGCGCCATGTCAATTAGCTTCCTTCTACTGTTTACCAATTTTTAACGAGAGGTAGGGGGCACTTCATATCTTGGCTTCAATTATACTCCTATTGATTACTCCAGTATTTTTGTAGCAACATCTTTTGACGTGACTACGTCTTTAAAATTGCTTCAATAGTGGGAGAAAATAAAAAAATAAGAAAAAAAAACGAATGATAACAAAATTGGTACAGTTTAGAGTTGCTACTAAAAGTGGAATTAGTAGACTTCTAGTATTAACGATGTTGTTGTTTTTTTACAGATTCTGAGAAGCTATTATTAATGCCTCGGTTTTTTATAATATTTACTAACCTTACAATTAAACCAAAATTATTTAGCATGCCATCAAATATTGCCATATTTTTTTAATTAAAAAAAATATTGCAGTATTAAGTTGGTCTGATGATAAATTAATATCATGTGGAATTTCGTATAATTTTTTGTCATGTTACTTTCTTCCTAAAGTGGATGAGTTGAGCTTAATATACGATTTCGAATATAGCATTAATTTAAAACCACAATTAGTGGCATTAAAGGATTTTTGATCAACCTCTCTTGTCTGTTTTCATACTAACATTCACATCGATAACAAAATACTGATTAACTTTCTGGCCATGGCTGAAAAATCATTAGATTTCTATTTAAGAGGTGCTGGATGAGGGTGTTTTCAAATAAAGTCACTAACTTCAACTTGGAAAAAGTACTGTGTTCTTTCCATCTCCATTTCATTCCATCAACATGCATTCCTATCCTTATATTTACTATTCTTTACTCTAATCAGTGGGAGATGCGCATAAGGAAATAGAGTTACCAAGTAGATAAAATGGCATAATCTTCATTATCATCATCCTACGATATTAAAATATATTAATAGTTGAATGAAAAGAAAAGAAAAATTCCGATCACTTTATCGCGGTTGTATAGAAAAAATTATTGGTTAGGCAAGATATTGAAAATTTAAAAAAACAACAAGGTCCCATCGATGGTCTGCCAGCTGAGCTGTTTAAGCATGGTGGAAATGAGCTTAGAAGACTTCTATTCAATATTATTCTGGATATCTGAGAAGCAGAGGAAATCCCTGGAGATTGGTGTAAAACAACAATTATCCCCATCAATAAGAAGGGAGGCATCCTTGAATGTGGCAACTACCGTGGCATCTCACTTTTGTCCTGCGCATACAAGATGCTCTCAAGTGTTCTCTTCCAAAGGCTCCTTCCTTTTGCGGATAGAGAAATTAGAAAAATCAGGAAAGGAAAGGCCACCACCAACCAGATATTTTCTCTGCGGACTATTCTTGAAAAAACGAGGGAACACTCAATCCCAACCGACCATCATTAACTTTAAGGGAGCCTATAATAGCGTGCTTAGAGACGAGCTATTCAAGGCCATGATAGAGTTAGGTGTTCCAGCAAAATTAGTTAGCCTCGTTAAAGCAACAATGAGAAGGGTATATTAACATAGCATTTATTAATTTTAAGGACATATGAATATCTTTCTCTTAACTAATATTGAATATACATGTAAGAAAGGATAAAAATTAATAATAGCTACTACAAGAATAACTTAAGACTAAACATGCAACTTAGCGATCTAATGAACAAAAGTAATTTAAGACAAAAAGAGAAAAAAACTGATTAACATGAATGGGAGCGATAATTAACAATAACAGAAATGCTCCATGCTAGCATAATGGCCAAAGATATATTAACAACAAAATGGACTTGAACGTTATAGTGAAGATTTCAATAAGGCGCGAAGATATCTTCGCCAGTGATCACGGCATGAAGGAGCAATGAGTATGATATCATTAATTAACTTGAACTGTCCGGTTGGTACCATGTAATACGTTGATCATCAGGAGAAGAATTAGTTGACGATTTGAGGCCTTATGATAATGAAATGGGACTTACAAATTGTATGATGTATACCCAATTAGCATCTCAGCATAGCTTCTGGCGAGTGACAAGCTTTAAGACCTCTGGACGTTCTCATAGGAATAGCGGCTTAAAAGCGGAGTGATGAGCGGCAGTGTGCGATGGTCGTTGATCCAGGCCAGTCAGGCAGCGAGTGACGGACTCATAGCGTCGCTCTCCCCTCTCCTTCATTTTGGCGGTAAAGTATATTAATAAAGCCTAGTATCCCAGAGGCAAGGATCGGTTCGTTCCATCGGGGCGGGTAGTATAGGTCCGCGGCTAAACAACACTAATAAGGCTTGTCGCCACCTATGGCTCCGAATGCTGGACACTATCCAAGAAAAAGAGCTGTTTTTACTGAGGTTCGAGCGGCGCATCCTCCAAAGAATATTTGGCCCAGTGTGTATAAATCAAGAATGGAAACTAAGGACCAATGTGGAACAAGATGTTGTACTGAGAAATCGACCTGGTCAGATTTATAAAAGTGGGAGATTACGTAGCGCCGGACATGTGGCGAGGATGACGGATGACCAAAGTCCTAAGAAGCTTCTCAACTAATAGATCCATGGAACAAGACCAGTTGGACGTCAAATTGCTATGAGGAGACGACGTCGCTGCTGATGCAGGGTCTATCCTTGGGATAAGGAATTGGAAGGCGGCTGTTCTGAACAGGGATGACTGGTGCTGTCTGTCGCAGGAGACCTTGACCCCCCGCTGGTTGTAGTGCCATTAAAGAAGAAGAAGAAAACTTTTGTTGTCTTTCGCTTCTCCAATGATGCTTATTGATAAATATTTTTGTTAAAATTAATAAGATTGGCCATCCATAAGTGATAAAAAGTATAAATTAAATAATAAAATAGTTGATTTTTAAATTTATTTAAAATGAAATAAATAAAAGTTATTTGACCGACAAAATTGATATCATATTTATAATTAATTGAATCCATTTTACATATTAAAATTATTTATCGATAATTTTTATATTTTCAACAGAGTATAACAAGATGTCTTTCTTCACACCCAATTTTAACAAAAATTCTTATATTTGCATTCAAATGAATCAAAAAATTAGATTATAAACAAAACTTGTATTATTTTAAAAAATATTAGTTGACTTTATGTAATGAGGTGGAAAATGGTCCGGGTGGAGGTCAGGAAACGGTCTCTTTAGTAAGAAAAACTGTTTATTTTTAAAGCGGAAGTTCCCCCTCAGTGTTATTTATCTACCATTTACCTTAAATAATGCCTTTATGTCATGTTATTATTTATTAATTTGTATTGCTTCATGATATTCCTTATTTCTTTATTCGATAATTCATGTTAGTCTCAATGGACGCTTCTCTAAAACTATTCTCTCTGTTTTCTGTTAGATCTAAGTTTTTGTTATATATTTTTTATCACTCATACCCTTAGATGACTCTATATTTTGTAATTCTTTACAACATACATTCTTCTTCTTTTTAATATACTAAGTATACGGTCACCCTTTACAATATACTTAATACCTTACAATACCTGTATTGTTATTCTAAAGGGACTTGTCCCAGAATAAATATTATTATTATATTATTTTATTTTATATGTATCTTTTATATTTAGCCCTGAAAAAGAACTGCAATGTAGGTCGAAACGTCGAATTTAAAAATATACAGTAGTTCTTACTAAAGATAATATTTTAGTAATACATAATAGTAAATAAAAACTTTATAGAAATAACTCCAATACCTACGCACTTACAACGGGCGGCAGAGGATAACTTATTCAATTTATTGGTTCTATTCACTTTACTGTTGGGGACCGAAGTTTACTTTTACGCTCATATTGTAAGGGATAAATAGTAGATAGAATAACAATACTAAAATTTGTCATAGGAAATTTTCTTTTCCCGATAA
This sequence comes from Arma custos, assembly GCA_037127475.1. NCBI lineage: Eukaryota > Metazoa > Arthropoda > Insecta > Hemiptera > Pentatomidae > Arma > Arma custos. The sequence continues at coordinate 45,659,876 of CM073759.1, read as the reverse complement.
CAACAGAAATTTCTGACTGCCGCGGCATTGGACGGCATTAGACGGCACAGCGCCTTGCATAGAGTTAAGATGCTGCTACTACAGTACCGGTATGTCTTAACCGTTGTGCGGGATAGATGGCTCACCTCAGGAAGGCGCTGTAGTGTTTTGAGAACTTTCTTACGTTCTCTTAGATGTTTATAAACAGCAGAGAGTCAAAACTGTTTTTTTTTTACAATGTTTTTGAATAATAATTTTTATCTATAAAATGTTCATCTCACACACTTTTAATGATTTAATCATATTAAATTCATATATTATTTACAGGATAATCATAGCAATGGATTATGAATCTGGTGTTGCAGTTTTCGTTTCGTCATTATTTGAAAAATATTGCTCTAGTCGGTGGCATTAATTAAAAAAAAGACAGGGAGGTTCCTTAGACAGAAGGCTTTTAGTTGATAATGCCTCGAAAAAAATTAACATGACCCCTCCCCTTTCCAGAAACCCTGGACGACCCTTTTGACCTGGATCCATTGATGGCCTCAGTAGTTATTTTTAATATGGATTTTCTTAAAACCCTGGTATAGTGTTAATAAAAAAAGACTGTTAATATTATACCACTCAAAGTTGTAATATTTTACAACGATAACTATTTCTAAACATTTTGTTTATGAATACAATAAAAAATTTGCTTAAAAATAAATTAACAGTTCAATAACTAAATTATTTTATGAAATGCCATTTGGTACATATTGTATTTTCGATATTTTTTTTAAAACCTCCTCTAAAGGATTATTGGGGAAGCGTGCATGCGGAAACCTCCCATTGAAGGCACTCGTAGCATGGTTCGTCTCACTGTTCCTTGTCGGATTCTGTGACGTTGTGTCTGTCAGTAATGATTGTACCAGTAAGCTTAGATGTCCAGCAAGTTACTCATGGAATGTTTTGCAGTTTTATTGATTGTTTCAGTCATTAGTGGAATGGTGAGACCTTTGCGTAATGATTTATTAGTAATGTAAAAGGGACAATGATTAATATAATGAAGGAATTTTGATTGAAAGTTTTGAATGGCCTGTAAGCGAGGCATAGGTCCATTGGTTTAAGCATGCAAGGCCCAATTATTTTGTATGGGCAATGGTGTATTGTAAAGTGTTAGTGGGGGCCAGTCTGAATGTAAATGTTACTTTCATGTTATAAAAAAATGTTACTTTCCTAGCAGGAAGTCGTACAATTCTAGGTGTAATAAGATCAAAAGCAGGTCATTTTCTGCGAGGTAATTTTTTTCACACAAAATTACACATATGAAGGTTTGATTGGAGGGGGTGGTAATGACAGAGGGAGTGTCGAAGTCAGAAGATGTTGGACTTCAGAGCAGTCCTGTAGGTCAAGTGGATCGTCGAGCTGTTGAAATAAGCATGTAAGATGAGTCAGCTTTTTCATTACCACTTCTTGCCCATAAAATGTCATACTTATGAAGGGACGTCTTTGTATTATGATAATGCAGATTCTTTCTAGTTTGTTGCCAATACTCTATTATTGTACGACTTCCTTGTCTGTAGGTTAGTCAGATGCATTTTGTAGATATCGTTTTTGTATTGCTTTGCTCGTTTTCTTAATCTATTAAACAGTTGGTTATGTAGTTGTTTGTCACTAGATAGCGAGATCTTTTCCATTGCGTGTACGTCGCTTTTCAATAATAAGTGACCGGTAAGTATTGTTTATGTTTGAATGTCTCATGCCTCTGAGATGATTACCATGCGACAGTTTGTGCGTCTTTGTAAGCGTCTCTATAGCGTTGTCAATGTCACCTACAGTCTTCATGCTTGTATTGAGGTTAACTTTGTCATTATGGGTATTGTATGGTAAGCATGATTAATGTTAGAATATCTCATGCAGTCATTTTCTTTGAAGTTTGAGATGAACTGTGCATCCTCTATAATTCGATGGATGATCTTCGCCGCTTAGCGCATAGGTAGGCGGCTCTTCAGGTGGTTTCTGGTATCTGTCACCAGGATGATCTTGGCCATAAACAAATACTAGATTTCTACATTTTGAACAGTTTTTTTACAATATTCCAATAAATTTTTTTTGAATTTTAAACAAGAATTTTATCCAGCTAGCTGCTACTAATCGAAACACTATGCGGCGGTAGTATTTTTCTGAAAGTGAAACCTTTCACATTTTTGTAAATGATTATTTTTTAAATATTAATTCTTGTTTTTCTTATATAATTATTTAATGTTTGTAGTGTTAGAGGGTACCAGTCTGAATGTCTAAGTGAAAATGTTACTTCATTAGATTTTTGTATGTTTATTATTATTAGCCATTTATCGAGCCAATTTTCTAATGAATTTAAATATTATATTTGAAAAGAAACGATATGACCAGGACCGGGACTCGAACCCGGGTCTCTCGCATATCCGTCGCGGTGCTTAGCCACCTCAGCCATCCTGGTTCGCTTCTCGGTCAGGCATATCCTTTCTTTTTCACTGATCCTATATCTCTATGTTCTCGCAATTTGCGATGTGATGCCACACTTCACGCATCTCGGTTGGTGTCGGCAGAATGCTCTGGCATGTCCATATTCATGGCACCTCATACATTGAACAACGTCCCTTCTTTTATGAGATTCCTCAATTATAACATTATTGTAAGCTAGATGGTTTATATTAAAGGCATCAACATTGTTGGGAGCTGGCTCAATATCCACAAAGAAGAGGTGAAGTGGTTCTTTCGACCTTGGGTGTATTACATTATTGATAAGGCGAACAGTGAATCCTTTTCTCTCAAGACCATATTTAATCATATCATGAGGTGTGGAGTAGTGAAGATTTCTGATGACGAACCGGTAGGCTTTTTCTTCTTTAGGTTGAAATGTGTGAAAAGGAAAGTTTTTAGGTTCTAAATATTTTATGCATGCGCTAAATGCATCTCTGGTTTTATTTTTAATGTAATCAATCACTTCTTTATTGGAAAAACATTCAAAATTATTCTCTCCTAAAAGAGCTAATAAGTCTGTGCATAAGTTTTGAATGTTTTTAATTCCCTTTATTTTTATCGGCAATGGTAAATGTTCTACTTGTGGTAAGACGCTTTCTTCCATTTCGACCTATAGTGATGCAGACATGTTACAGGAACATCAGGAACATTGCTTAGTGAAGGAATGTACATAGAATTATGGGTATAGTGGGTCACTGGTTGCTGTGTAGATTGAGATAGTCCATTGTCAGCTGTTATTTCAATATTTTCTGAATTAATACTATTTACTTAAATCACTACGTGGTTTTGGTAGCTTAGGTTTTTTAATTAATGTTTTCAATTTTAAATCTTTGGGATTCATCCTTTTTTTGTCAATTTGACTGTAAGTTAAAGAAACATTGGAATAACTTACCTTACCTTTATTTTCAAAAGATTAGAAATAAAGGCTCGTCGTATTTCCTACTCGTTCCTGCAATTTTACTGTCTTTCATCAGAAAAGTGTTCTTTTTTTACTAAATTATACTATAAATCACTTTAAGAAACCATAATTATCTGTAAAATGCATCAAAAATATATGATTTCAACTAATTCAAACCTTTTAAGATAAATTAAGAAACTTCACAGTACGAGGCCTAACAGCTGTTCAATATGATACAAATAATTTTTTTTTTTTTCTCTTTATATTTCCATCCACACCTGTCAAATACAAGTAATTGACAATCAGCAGATTGGCTGACTGAAAAATAATACAAAATGACATGGAAGGCATGACGAAGAACCGTACCCAGCGGTACCTCTCCATTGGCTTTCTTTAATTTCCTACTGTAATAGATCCCTCATCCACGTCCTTTTTAGTCTCCTCCTAGTGTTCTCAGGCATGAGAGTAGTGGCCATTTGTTGTATCAATGGGTTTGGGTGTCCGTATAGTTTTTCTTGAAAGCGTTTGTAGTACGTTCGTATGTGTTCATCAACCGTTTTTATTTTTAAGTCAGTATGGAGAGTTTTGTAATTGACGTACCATGGTGCATTAGTGATGAGTCTAAGTACTTTTGACTGAAAAGTTTGTAGTCGTTTTCTGTGAGTCTGTTTAGTGATGCCGTAGACTTGTAAAGCATATGTCCAAACTGGTTTTAGTAAGTAAGTGTATGTATTTAATTTCTGTCTTAAATCTAATTTGGAGTTTTTCCTCAATAGCGAGTACATTAATTTGAGTTTGTGATTTAGTGATACAAATAATTTAATTTATAAAAATGAACATCTTATATGAGCTTCTATATTTGAAAATTGTGTAAGTCCATTTTTTCATATCCGTGATATCTTACAATGTTTTCATTTGATTTGCTTTTAAAATATGGGTGATTGCTTTTAAAATTATAAGAACGGGCAATCGTTTTTGTCACTTATAACTTAGCAAAGAGTGATGTTTTAAACTGTATACACTTTCTAAGATTTATTACGAAATAATAGTTATTAAAAGCATTTAAAAGAATAAACTATTTTTTTTTAGATCCACATGGATTTATGCCACTCAAATATAATATCTCATATAAATTATGTATATATCTATGTATCGTACCGGGCGTTATAATAAAAATAAATATATATTTGTGTAAAAAGTCGGTATATTCAGGTAAAATAGTCGGTGGGTCCATGGTCAAGGTGGGTCAAGAGATACCAAAGAGGGAGGTCCAAGACTCCTTTTAAAAGACACTCTCTGAACAGATCCCAAAGAAGAAGAAAGGAAGCGGCGAACGATGCTGGCAGAGGAGTATCCGAAGACGGCCAGACCCGGAGAAGACACACCTCAAGAAGAACTATAGATGTACGTTACCTCTGTTTCACAAGAGCAAACTTATGCTGTAGTTTAAGTTCTGTAAGTATTTTATTGCAATCCTCTATGTACATCTGAATCCTTAATCTTATTTCAAATTGTATTAATAAAGTATATTTATTATAACTAAAAGAAGGAGGACGCTGATGACCATAAATGTTGTGCGTCTTTAAACATTAAAACCTAACCCAACCTATTTATTATAATTCTTTTTGGTGCTTACGTAACCCAGATGCACTATATATTTGTGATTAATATGCTGATGGTTTAATTAATTAGTAAATTGGCAAACACACAACCAACCTCTGGAAAAGAATCCAGTACTTTTGAATAAAGTAGGAGGTTTAAAGAAATAATGATTTGAGTAATCATCATAAATGATTACTCTGCCCTCCCAAAATTAATAAGAATTGATAAAATATATATTTAAATATATAAAACATAAAAATATCAACAACATTATACATTATACGTCAACTAAATTTGCTTTATATTTATATTGAGATATTGAAGGGATTTTATAGTTGTTGACAGTACTTAATACTAATGCTGCATAAAACTCGCAGAAGGTACAAAACTTCTCGTCTAAGTTTCCTTCTACAGTTCTACAGAATCGCGAACGATTTGTTGAGAGTGATAGGTGTCAAAAGGAAACCTGAATAATAAGGAGATACAAAGCTCACACTTGACAATTTCTATGGATTTGACATTTTACAACAGTCCACCTTCTTGATGAAATTCACGAAGTTTAAGCTTACCATAGAACAGCTCAATGAACTTGATGCTAGCGACAATTTTTTGAGATAAATGGCTGCTAATGTGCTCCAAGTTATTTAGAGCAATACCCACATTATTAATTTTTCAGTTAAAATTTTAAAATGATTCCGGAACTAAATATTGGAAGCTGTTACTTATAGCAAGGACCAGCTTTGCCAGGTATCGGCAGTGGCTTCTCGGGGATGTTGATCATGGTCTGTAAGACTAAGTTAGAATGGATAGGAGTTAACTCAAACGAGATGAGGCAAACTTAATTTCCTCTATTTGGGGATCCTTCGCCCTACGAGACAATAGAAACTTTAATCATCCTCCTATAAGGGCCGAGAAGACAGTTGGGATTAATGAATAGCCCTGATGGTAAGTGAAAAGGTAACTGGAAAGGGCCGCACAAAAGACTAAGGCTGGGTTGGCCTGCCTCCAAGTCTGGCCTTCCGAGGCTTGGCACTTTAGGAACTTGCTCTTGCACGGCCAGCTTGGGGCGATAACAGCTACCAAACTTTTATTTCGCCTTTTATATCTAGTCGGCAACTCTTGAACACAGGAAATTCGAGTACGAACAACAATTTATATTGGGGCCAATTAAATGAAAACTAACAGTGGTTATGTAACAAATGAAATATTTTGATGTGAAAACTTCTTTAGTCGCATAGAAAGATTTATGGTAGGAGAAACTAATGGGTTCGCGTCACCGACATGCTCATAACATATTGTGCGAGATTGGCGATGTGTAGGGGCCTGTGTATGTTTTATACAATATTAATAGTTGGAATTAGATTTATATAAATATAGTAATTAGCTAAAATGCCATTTAGTAGTTAAACAGTTTATACGAACAATAACTTCAAACATCAATAAATAGTTAAACATTTCGGAACTCCTAATTTTTTTTATTTATCACAGTTAAAAGTCTCGTTTTAAGCTGGCAATGGATGCAAATACAAAAGAATTCGGATGCAATTTCTAAAATCATGTGAATGCAAACAGGCTAAAAATTGAAAATTAATTTTGGTCGAAAGATAAGAGTTTCTTTCTTTGGTTGAATCAATCATTCTTCAACAAAATATCTTCTCGAAATAAAGTACTCTAAAAAATATGTTGTACTGTGCAGGCTAAAATGAGTCTTATTTTCATAGGAAATTTGTAGCTATTAAATATAGAATAATTAGCCCGGGATAGAGATTTTCATCACCTTAAAGTTTCAAAATAAGGAAAAATTGTTCGGCCAATAAAAAAAAAAATAGTATAGTTTGATTATCAGAAGAATATTTTAATTTAAAAAAAAATAGCAGTTACCAGTACAATTAATATCCATATTCAACGATCGATTCGATAAAAATAGTTGAACAATAACTTTGTGAGGTTGAAATGAAGCCTTGAGGTCCACTGATTTATTCTATTGATATGATTACTTTCGGCCCTAAACCTCAAGCTGTGAAGTGTAACAGACTTAAACAAATATTAGATTACCCTGTTTTGAAGTGTTGTTTACAATATTCCAGTACCATATTTCAGATTTCTAAACATGACTTTTGTCCTAACTTGTACTATTCGAAACATTGTGCGCTGCTTTGGTTTTCCCGCCATTTATCAGAAATTTTGGAGGAATAGTAAGCCAATCTTGTTTTAATTTTCCTTTCAGGGTCCTCTGCAAGGTTTATAAGATTTAATTTGTTCGAAAAGAACTATAAAATAAAAAATGAGTGTTTTTCTACCATTCTCAAAAAAAAACCTTTCTCGAAAATAAGTATTCTATAATAAAAAAAACAATGTTGAACTAGAGTGTGCAGCCTACAATGCATCTTATTATTAATGGGATAGATGCAGCTATGAAATATATAAAATTTAGCCCGGATATAACTGGATACAAGTCATTTTTATCACTCCAAACCGAGGAAAATTCATTCATGCATTAACAAAAAAATCAGTAACTTTGATTATCACAATATTTTTTAATTGGAAAGAATAGCACCTTTATTACATATATTATCGATATTTAACAATTGATTAATATAAAATTAGCATCATTATATTTTTGTGCGTTTGAAATGAAGCTTTGAATACAACTGATTTAGTCTATTCCTATGGATTCATTACTTCAGACTCAACTACTGACAAGATGAAGTGTGCCAGGCATAAACAAATATTAGATTTCCAGGTTTTGAACAGTTGTTTACAATATTCCAGTAAAAAGTTTTGGAATTTAAACATGAATTTTATCCAATTAGCTGCTACTAATAGAAACACTGTGCGGCGGTAGTATTTCTATGAAAGTAAAACCTATCACATTTTTGTAAATGATTATTTTTTAAGTATTAATTCTTGTTTTTCTTATAAAATTATTAAATGTTTGTAATGTTATGACTCATTTATAAATATATTTGAAAGAAAAATATTCCTAAAGAAATGTTCATTACATAATAAAATTTAATATTAAACACAGATATTTAGGGGTGTTAAGTAATGAGTATTCACTATACATAGCTAAACAAAATATGAAAATGCTACAGCTATAAATTAAACAAACTAAACACATCAGTTTAATTTAATAAAAACATACATTTATATTACACCTGTCAAGGTATGAGAAATTATATACGATTGGATCACAAAATAGTTTAATATAATTAGAAATTGTAGTTTCGAAAACTACTTGTGATAAAAATAAAAGAAAATATTACCATTAAAACAGGAATTTTCTTTGTTTCCTTGAAATGTATTTTTATTCATAAACACTTAAAGAAAATTTAAGGAAAGGAAAAGAAAATTTGCAAACGCTTATAATTTTATATTTGGAGCGGGGTAGCTGAGTGGTAGAGCGCTGACTTGCTTTGTCAAAGGCCCCGGGTTCAAATCCGGCTGTGGCAAATAGTTTATTTTATCTTTTAACAACCAGGGATACCATTTGGAATCTAGAGCCCCCCTAAGGCTCACCCACCCTCTATAAAGTAGAAACCTGATGGTTTATTGTGGTTTCGGACAATTTTCCTTTACTAAGCCCCTTCATGAGCTGTATTGATACAGGTTTCTTTTATAATTATATCGACTAAAAACGTTAAATAAACATTTTTTTTCTTGGATCCCTACGCCTTCCTTGGGAAAGCCCAGGGGCTTTGTATACAGTAAGTAACACATAAAAGAGACTTCTTAAAGGAAAAAAGAACAAGAAGAAAAGGTGTAGAATATTCTACATATTCAAAAAGTCATAGCAGCATTAACTGGGTTTGTAGTATTGAAACAATGGCTTGTTAAAATATGGGTACAATCGATTTACTCATAAAAAATTCTCCATAATGAATTGACACTATTAATCGATTTAATTAATATTAATATATTAATTGAATCACCCAATATGAGTGCGTTATTAGTGAATTGAGTAAGATATTTTTCTTAAATTTTCGTTTCCTTTAATAAATTTGATAGTAAAAAAGAACTTTCTAGAAATAATTTACCAACTCAACTGAGTTATGTATTCACATAGATTAATCTAAAGATCTATGTGCTTTGCTGAATTGATGAATATACTGTATATTGTTATGGTTTTTTAAATAAAATTGTGAATAAGACATGTGGCAGATATTATAAAAATACAATTACTAACCAAACCAGCAGAAAAAAAAAATATCAACCAAATCGAATCATTTTATCTCGGGTCACAGTAGAAGAATCGGTGAAATCTGATGGATTTGTTAATAACAATGGTGTTGAGTCTTCACTAACACAAGATCCACTAGAATCAAATTTAATAACTTAGTAATGTCTTGTACTGATTCATTTGCATTAATATTCACAGAATTGATTACAAATAATTAAATCCAATTAGTATTTAGAAAATCATGAAAAAATATACAGAACAATAGATGGTACTTTCTGCATAATCATTGAGGAGCATTGACGATCGCATAGAAAATAAGTTATTCTACCTTCATCAGCATCATAGTTTCAGAATTTTCGTTATGGCATGATTATTGGTAGAAATAATTTCATTACTTAATAGTAAATATGACAAAAAATAGGTATTTATCACAGTTTTTATTTAAACATATAATGTTCCGCACCTTGCAAAATGTGTTTTTCCTCTTCAAAACAGTTTATTTACTAATTCTAATACATCATCCGGAAAATTACGGTGTTACTTTAAAGTTTCCTGAAGCCGAGTTTTTGAGGAACTATGGTAAAGTAACCGTTTTTATACTATCTGAGGTTTGATAGGATCTATAAAATATCGGTAACAATAAACCCTCTTATTGTGTCTGTTTATAGAAGAATTATATGACCCAAACATAAAGGCACACTTTCTTCATACAAAAGGTTTATGCCGTATTTATTGAAGACTATTATATTTAATATCATTTTAGTCGAAGATTATCTGATTAAAATATAGATAATGTAAATTATATAAAATATAAAATAAATAATATAAAATATAAATATTATGCATGCTTTGAAACCATTGAAAACAGGTACGAAAACATACTCAATTTATTTTTATTTCAAATTATGAAAATATTAATTTATTCTTTCATTTTCATTTGCACCTGCGTAATCGCGCATCCAGCTAGTTTGATCCAAGTGTTTTTCTCTTTGCTTTGCCACAGCATAATCAAGTTTTGGAAATGGAAACATCAATAATTGAGCAGGTGTTTTGGCCATTGTCTTTCATAAGTTTAATAAAATATTAATAAACAAGGTTAATTAAATCAATTTTGCATTTTTTCATTATTTAAATTTTCATAGAATCCCTCATCAATTGAGGTGTTCTGGACAGGTAAATGAAAGGATGTTAATGAATATTTTGTACAATATGCTACTTTTTCTCTTTAGGTAGTTATTTATTTTGTAATTTTGTGTATATTCCATCACACAGCCCTATTACAATGAGAAATATCCTCAAAAGAGATATAAAAAAGACCTGTATCGTGAATAAAGAAGGGAGGGTTTTTTTTTCATTAACGCCAAAATGGGTTAGTCACATTCTTGTCAGGACCCTTTTTTAATTCTATTGATGAACAGTTCAACAACAACTTTAATAATAAATTTTATTTCCCCTCCCTCTCCGTCTTTTTATATTTATAAATTACATTTATATATTTTATTTTCATAATTTCCTTTTAGTTAAACAGCCTCTGCACATTGTTTTTTTTAGTCCAAAACGAAACACGTTATTCATTTTTGCTAATAAAGGCATTTCCTATATTTTTCCTAGACAGGCTATCTCGTATTACTTTGGAAAATTGAAAATATTTTTTTGTCCAGGAATAAAACTATCTATACTTAGGTACATATCTCTTTTTTAAATATTTTTTTAGATCTTTGGAAAATCAATGAAATTTTCTTCTTTGTTTCTGTTTTATTCGTAAAGCAGGTTTTAGGACTCATTCTATTTCAAATTTGTCAAAAATAGTTAAATTAGAATATGTTCCTTAGAAACCATATTCATCTTTACCTTCGAAACATACTCAACACACAGATTTTTTAAAATGTTTCTCTATTAAAATATCAATTTAAACAAATTTTATTGACTTAAACACAATATCATATCAAAAGGGCAACAAGGATTCCAGTATAATATTGGTCATTGACTAGAATTATTCAATGGTCAATACTTGAGGGAGCACGGTAGCTCAGTGGTAGAACGCTGAGTGGCGAAAGTCGCGGGTTCAAATCTGAATGTGACAGATAATTTACTTAAGCTATTAATGGCCGGCAATGGACCCTGTGGGAGCTAAAGACCCTCTTGGGGCTAACCCAGCCTCTTTAAATTTTGTAGGATTAATTGGAGGGGAAATCTGGCGGTTGGGCTTGATCTTTGATAAATCACATCCCTGCACAACCTTTGTCCAAAACATAGTACAGCCTCTACTTACTGTATCCAAGACCATCCATGGGCTGTAGTGGTGCAACTTACAATACGCCTGGCAAAATGCCATAATGAAAGTTAGGAAATTGGAAAAAAATAAAAAGAGCTATTACCCTGTTAACAACATAATTTAATTTTTATTAAACATTTACTTTTATTCAATGGTTTTAATCAAAATGCGTATGTATTCGTTTTCTTTTTCTCTGTTTTAATAAGCAGATAGATGTAATCCTCTCTTTCAATTATAATACGATGTCATTATTAACCAAATAAATATAATGTACAGCCTATCCATGCAATGAAAATAACACTAAGAATATTAAAATTCTGCTAATAAATAAACTTTTATTATTTAATTAATTATTCCCAATCGGTGGGTATTTCTACGATATATCTTAACCGATAAACATAATTGGACATTAATGATGGATAGAAATGTCATCCGCTATTTAAATATTGTTTGTTGGATAGTGCTCAATCTCCCAATTAGGTCCAATTTAATCTGGAAAATGAATCTAAGAATAAGCTTCGACGTTTTGAAAGCGTGGAGGCTTTTTCGATTTAACCCACAATGCGATGGTGATTCTCTCTCTCTCTCTCTCTCTCTCTCTCTCTCTCTCTCTCTCTCTCTCTCTCTCTCTCTCTCTCTCTCTCTCTCTCTCTCTAATTAAAAGAGACAATGAAGGTAATTTTTGAATCGATTCAATTATGGCAGGCCTTTTTAAATCATGAGAGGTTCAGTGTTTCGCATCGTGCTTAGATAATGCATTGGATACCGTATTGCGCTAAATTAGTTGATGATTCTATTGGCCTGATAATTGGAACAGAATCCATAGAATGGCATAGCAAATGACTCATTGGAACACAGTTATGGATTGCGCTGGAGACAGTACCTGGGTGGTTGCCATGGCTACGTTCCACTGGGTCACGGGGCCAAAGTTCAAACTTATCCTGCCCCTTCCTAATTGGTCATCACCTTAGCGGTTAAAGGTGTTATTGTGACGGCTTAACTTGTTGGGCAATGTAATTTCTAAACCTTCACAAATAGAAAATCGTGGTTTATTGTTTCGAAACATTAATTTTTATTGTTCATTGGATTTTTTAATAATCAATTGTAATCTTTTGAAAGAATTAAAAACATTTTAGTACTTGTGGTTGAAAAGACGCTCATGGAATGTCATCCGGTCGTGTTCCTGATGGAATAACCCGAACACAGATAATTCTTGTACTGATAATACCTACCTAAGTTTATATATTAGTGTACATTGAAATGTACAAAATGCAATTCTAGACCCCTTCAGCCACGTTCCTTTTCTTATTGACATATTTTCCTAAAGTTTAGGAAATTTCGTCTTGTTGTCAAAATCCATTTAATTACTTCTTTCACATAAATTGACCTTTGAAATTATTCCGAAGTCGTGGAAGTATTTCACAGCTTCCTCATCCGAAGACCGCAATTTCCAAAGTGTTGCTCAGTTCATTTTAAATTGACAATAACCAAAAAATAATAAGACGAATTGACCAAATTCAAATTAATAGACAATACAGAAATTTAAATAGACAAAAACGCATATAAAAATAACTCAAAACCGACGAGTGAAAAGGAGGTATAGATTCAGGACAAACCGCTAAACAAGTACCCATTATTATAGCAATAAGAAATAATTCAATATAGAAAAGAGGATTTTTTTTATAACTGAAAATATATTTTGAGATTTTTCCATCCATAAAATTAAATAATAATTTAAAGTAATAATCGGTATCGGAATTAAGGCTTCGGTGGCACTACACAACATTACTTGTTCTATATAATTTTTTAGTTTCAGAAAAATTCATCGTTTCATAATTACATATCATTCAATTCGATAATTTTTAGTTTTGTGCCATTTGATACGAAAGAGCGTGTTTGAGCACCGCTATAACCTAGCTGTTGACCGCCCACAAAGTTTTTTAATCAGGTCTTGCTAAATAACACTTTTTTCTGTTGTTTTTTAGAGTTTAAAACTTTATTAGCTTTCTGAAATAAAATAAGTAATGTTTAATAAAACTATACCGGCCTAAATACTGAAATATAACGAGTTATCAATATATCATAATAATAATAAATACTATAAAATATTATATGATATAATGAAAACACCAAAATAAGTTATGCTTATTTTGGTGTTTTCATTGACTGCATCCCCAACTATTTCTTCCTTATGTATGATATAATTTACGGACCGGATGAAATCCTTACTTATTTATTAAAAATGATTGATAGAGATGACATCAAAGTCTATTGCAGTGATCTCTTCGGATTGGCTGAAGACAATAATTGTCAATCAAGTTCCTCAACTTTGAACTTGGGCAAAGAGTGGTTAATTGCTATAATTAGTCAGTCCTAGTGTGCCAAGTAGAAGCATGGACATTAAATACTCAGGAACAAACCACACTGATGCAGTACAAATGTGGGTACACAAGCTTAGAATACTTTGGAAAACACGCAAAACTACCCAACATTCATTTCACCTAAGAAAAGCCAACTAAAGGCTGTTTAATATGCCTCTTCTTTATGCGTGACATGTACTGAATTGAATTATACGGAAAGTCATTAGCGGAGCTTGTAACTTAATATCAGTGGACAAATAGGAACCGGTACAGGAAAAGGAAGAAATAACTTTCTTGGCTTAAAACATTCGTGATGGCCCGGCATACTTATATAAGGAGAACTTCTGCTTCTGACAGGGGACCCCGAAGGTGATTACCAACACTGGATGATAGTTGAAAGGCATACGATGAAGAAGATAATATCATTTATTATATAAATTAACTAACATATAATATAAATGTATTTTCAAATAACTGTTCTGTTGTATAAATATATTAGGAAATAAATTTGACAATCATTCATCCTATGAAATTTTTGTGATTGCAACGTGGGCTTCAATTTAATATATTATATTTTACTGCCGAGGAAAGCTTTTATGTAAAAAAAAAAAGTGAAATAAAGATTTTACTTTTTTATAAAACCAAACGTTGTCAAATCTGTTTACTAGCCCTTTGTCACTAAATACACTGTAAATCTTGACTATTTAAATCTTTACTAACGTTAAATTAATTGAAATCTATCGGGATCATCTAGTACTTCGAAACAAGCTGGAGATGGAATAAAAAAGAAAACTATTTGCACTTTATATTTCAAGTAAGGTATTCTTCATGTATTTTAGTTGTTTCTTAAATAAAATCAGAAATGTCCTATTATGATCAGACAGCATTTTGGAGGTCACTTTTGATTTCATAAGTTGTATCCATCTAATAGGCATCCGTCTAAAGTTTTTTTGATGCTATCGATGTGTGCTTTGACCTCTATGAATACTATGAATACACTCCGTTAAATTCGGAAATACGCTATTTACAATTTGGCTGTATATTTTGATTTTTTTTTCTAACTTAGTAACTTCTAAATTAGTGAAGGTTTGAAAGATATTAATTTGGTGACAATTATACTTTTGAAATACTCCTCACAATTAGAACCGAACTCAGGGAAAAGTCAGCAGAACACTTTTACTAGGGTTGAGTATTAATGAAGTTTCATGAATGAACAAATTCTATTGATTATTTTACCCAATTTCCTGTACTGTAGTTACGTCATCCTAATAGGACTTTTAACGTTATAAATTCAATGAATTTAAGTAAAAATTATCTTAAGCTTTTAATTAAATATTTTAAATAAAATGTTCTGGGAGAACTAATGCTAATTTTTCTATGGCGGAATTATCTGAATAAATTAAGTATTGATAAATTCTATAGTTTTGACAAAGCATTTAATAAAGATGAATTGACACAAAAATGTATTTTTAACCGCCTTCACGATAATCCCCAGAAAATACGAACTGTTAACTACAGAAAGCTTGATTTTTCTCATTTTAGGGAGAATGGACACCTTTGATCTTGTGATGGCTGCTCAAATCATTAATAAGGCCCGTTGATATTCAGTTTATAAGCTTATTACTGGGAGATCAAAGCTTTATCTAAACTCGAATCTGTGGTTCGTTTATTTATAACAGTAAATAAAAAAAGAAAAGTATTCTTCATAATAATTCATTAATCAGGATGCATTGTAAAAGGTTTTACCAAACAAAAATCCATCAACATCGATTATTTTTAACAATATGTATGATTATGATTATAGGTTTTCACTTCCCTACACGCTGTAATCGCAAAAAAAAAATTACTTTTTACTTTTCAATGATTTATTCTCTCCTTTTTTGAGAATAAACCTTCGAGTAACTCAAAAATGTTAATTTAGAAATTTGAAATTCTTCAGTTGTGATTGATGGATGTGCATCCTGTTTTTAAACCTCACTTTAGGGTACTATGTTCACCTGAAATAGTACGATTTCTAATGAAGTAATAGTAGATTTAATTGAAAATTAGCTTGCTGGAAATAGGTGCTAACAGATTTAGCAACAAACTTGGTTATTGTTAAATTTAGTAGTAAACAACAGTCTACGTATATCTATATAAAAATCACATGTAATTTTTGCTAGAGTTGATAAATGAAAGTGATGACTCTACAGTAGTTACAACGGTAGTTACAACTCTAAACCGTTTCTTGCCTCCCGTCATATTGTCGAGGATGAAATAATTATCGCGTTTTTTCTTAAATAATCGTACTTCATCACACGGAGGCATAACAAATTCTTTGATAGCCTCCAACACTGCACGAACCCACTATTCAACGCACTTCAACCGACAGGCCGACCTCAGCGCTGGCAAACACATGTACAGACACTCAACATGGACTGAGTAAACTACCAACTCTAATCAGGAGGAACTAGTGAGCCCCATCACTAGAACTCCCACTCCTTCCATCTAATTAATCTTAAGAAAATTCAATGTATAATCCTCTCTTAAAATGCACCTGGTGCAGTAAAAGAGATACCATGTATCACTATTAATAGTAATATGTTATTGTCAAAAAATTATAAAAGCCAAGGGGTTAAAAAATTGAAAAAAATAATCGTATATTATTTTACACTTAATATATTTATAATGATAAGTGCAGTTATATCTATGGTACTCCCAGATTTTTGTATTGGTTTAAGGTAAGATCACTTTTTTAGTCACATTCACAGTTTTAAAGGCGTACATGGAAGCCATATGGCGTCTCTGTAAGATATATTCCCTAAAAGTGAAAGGTAAAACTGAATTTTCGAGCCAGTCTGCGCGCCTTTGTTGCCCCAATTGACTGGATGAACTAACAATATTTTAAAATTTAATTAATTATTAATTAATGTTTTTTTCTTATTTTAACTGCATAAACAAACCACTAAACTCGTGTAACACTTAATTTGTACCTCTGGTCAATTACAACTCTAATTATTTCTAGGTTCCATCTTTATCATTATTTCTGTATGTTTTCAAATTAAAATAATACACGATTGCCTCGTGACCTTTTAAGTTGAATTTGTTATGCGAATATTATCAGTGGGTAGTATCTCTACTTGCTTTTTTGTTATAGCATTATATATCTTTCTTTCTATTTACTTGATATATTATAATTATACAGTTGTAAGTTTCAATAAATAAATTTTAAATTAATACACATTATAGAAGGGATATTAAAATTAAATTACTGTAACACGCAGCACGAAACATTTAGAACATTTCTCTTAAGATCTATCAAATTCGATTCTTTCTTTAAATATATTATATTTTAGGTTGAGATCATACATCAAATGAGATTCGATAATGTTGATAAATTTAAGTAAGTTGGTTCTGAATTTCGATTTCATGTTTAACTGTCTTCTACATTCACCTGTTGCTTGTTATGGGAAGGTATCTAATCAATTAAATAAATAGAGAGACCTTCTACGGTGTATTATTCTTGTGCAATCGAATATTCTTAGATAAAAAGAAATACACCAAGAGAATAGTGTATAGTAAAATATTGATAAGATTTTAATATTTATACATATTAATATTATATACATATTAATACAATCCTGTTTGGAAATCATTTTACATTATTATTACAGTAAATTAGTATTTTAGTTTCACGTAATATAAAGTTTCATGAACTCTTAGGAAAGCTTTTTAAGGCAGATGATCGACACAGCTACGTGGAATGGCATGAGTTGGAAAGAACAATTCAAGGATGATGACATCATAAGAATTGATAAAGTAGGTCAGATCTCGCTTCTTCGGTCCTAGTTTTAAATATTGGAAGGGATGTGCCCGTAAACATGAACGCTACTCAGTAAAGTACCGGAATAACTTCCAGGAGGCCTCCATTCTGCAGTTACTTAACAAAAGCAGCGCCAAGTTTCCTTAGCACTAATTGTAGCAGCTGACACTATAAATGCTCTAATATTTTAAATTCCGATGGATGATTCAGATTGCGGAGAAAATGAATTGGTTAACCCTTAATTTGGCAGATTTTTTTTCCATTAAGACCCAAGGGTGTCTAGAAAAAAAAATCTGATGTATCTCTATAGATACATTATCAAGAAAAGGGTTAAGGAAACAATGATGGTGAAGGTATAAGTGACAATGATACTGAATAGATTTTAGTGTATAATTTGTTAAATTCACATTCGAATATATTGAAATGCAGACCATTGGTACCGACCATGTTAGTTTGGGGAAGTGATCACTTCAAATATGAACGTTGTTTGAGCCGTTTTCTATTTTCTTTGTTATTTATTTTTTTTCTGTTCACTTTTGAGAGTTAGCAAAGTTTTCTGTTTATGTTATTTGTATTATTAATTGAAATTTTATTGTTATTAATGAAACGAGAGAACACTGTTTTTCTGATGCTCATCTGTTCATAATATGTGTTAATGATTGCAACCTGCCATATGATTCAAAAGGGTTCAAGTTCCGCGATTGTTGACTTGTTTCACACTACCAATAGACTCTTCATTAAGCTAGTTCGTCTCTTGATACAGAGGAGACCACGAGCGGACATCGATCGCCGATCGATCTTCCAGTTGCATTTTTGTTGCTTCGCAGTCACCGACTGAGTTGTTCCAGCTGCCAGCTACACTTTTGATAGACTCCTGACAGACTGTCACCAGGTATTTGGGTACCCAATAATAATATAACAATATAAAAAATGCATTTTTTTTTGTAAAAGACAATTGATTAGTGCACGACATTTTGTGTATATTTAGTAAAGTTATTTTATTAATAAGTAACCATTCAATGTATAGTATCCATAGTAACGTATAGGGACAAGGTTTACATTGTTTTTCTCTCTCTTTCATTTCAGAAAAATATAGTTGTAATCTCTCATTTCATTAAATTAATTTGTCAAATTGTAATTTTGTTCTTCTTTTAATGTGCTTCCTATTAATAATAGTTTTACATCTTATTTAACATACATCTGTTGTTATTTTTTTTATTAACATTTATTTTCATTTCTCATCAGCTCAAAATTTTACCAGCACTAGTTGATACGAGGTAAGAGATTTACGCCAGGTTGATTTTAATCTTTATGGTGTCGCTCTCCTCAACAAACGTAGAAAATAAGAAGTCAAGAATGACGGTTCAGGTCACTTAAGAAAGGTGAGGATTCGATCCCGTGGTGAGGAGTATCAGGAGACTGGAGGATCGAAGACTAACTTCTGGAAAAAAGGATGGTCGAAAGGCACTTCTTGAGATAGAGCAAAGAGGGAAGGACGCTGTGGAAGCTGAAAGATAGGAAGGCTGGCGAAGGACATAGAAAGTGGCCAAACCCGGGGAAGACTTACCTCACCAAGAACCTCTATATGCACCCCTGTGATACCTGATAAGTGCTAATTTAGCTTATGTACGTATTCTATGGCAATCCTTTATTTATCTAAATCATTACTCCTCATCTTAATGTATTTATTAAGTTATATCCAAAATAAGAAATTTTATTAAAAAAACATATTCATTATAATTAGTTAGGTGCTTACTCGTCCTAGATGCATTACATATTTATGATTGTTATATTCATAGTTTAATTAATTAATTTTGTAAATTTTAAAAAAAAGTAGTTTATGGGAAAGGGATTATTTTTATTTCATGTACTTGTACAATTGTTTTTCATGCTATCCGTTATTATTGTATATTCTACATCTGAGTCTCTGATTATTTTCTTTGATTATGTCTATGCCTACTTGATAAAATATTCTGTCAGTGTCTATGTGTAGTATTATTTGTTTGCATACAATTTCCCTGTGTATATTTTTGCTTGTGTTCTAAGTTCTAACTGAATGTAAGTGTATGAAAAATCAGTCACCGCAGTAATTAATTTTCCTCGCATATGTTTTAACTTTTGATCGCTCTACAATAATAAAAGAAACCCTCGATAATTATTTATTACTCAAGAACCCTTGAAATACCTGTATTATGTATACACTAAGTGAAAAGGATAGAACCCTTGGTGTGTTAAAACAATAAGGTTGTCGGTATTTAAACCGCCCTAAATTACATTCTTTGTAAGGTGTCTTTAACAAAGGGTCCTCATCACTGTTAGGTGGAAATTAAACATTCGGTTTCATTTCAAGCCCCTCCCACTCTTTTCAAAAGAATACTGGTACTGGTACCGGTACGCAAAGAAATTGCTACGTCTCATGTCCTTTGTCCATAATTCTTAATGAATGACATACCAAACATTTTTAATAAGTATTTCGTATGGAATAGAATCTTCCATTTGTAAAAAATATTATTTTATTGGTTACGTTAGAAGAAATTATTTGTTTATTTATCCAAATCACAATCAATACATTCGTTTTTTTAGTTTATGGGTATTCTATTTACTAATTTACTTTCATTTGTAATTCTCTAATTCAACATTTGTTTAATTGTTTGTTTGTTCAGTTCCAGCATTCTGATTTCTTACTTGACTTGCAACTTCTATGTTATTTTACCTCTAAACTATTTATGTTGCAAAGTAAATATTTGTATAAATTCACTACAAGGAATTTTTTTTTAAAATAATTGTTCTACATATAGTATATTAAACTCGAGAAGTATGCTTCAGTATGGCTCTCAAATCAACATTTTAATGAAAATAAAAATTTCCTCAAAGACAATTTTTAATGGTATTGTGGGTTATCACAGCCCAAGTCATACTATCAAGATAAACCGAATAAATAAGTGTTTGTGGGCCTTTCATTTTGATTTGTATATAAAATGTATTTTGTTGTATTATGATAAAATAGCCCCCAAAAAGTTTTTTGTTGTTAGCTTAATTCGCCTTAATAGTTTGATCATAATCCAAAACATACATTACTGATAATTGTCATTAAGAGGAGCAAGGAAGAGGAGCAGAAGGGCGCCAACACCAGTTAGCGTTACCATTTACCATTTTACGATTGGGGTTTTGTTGTTTAAATTCATTTTACTTGACTATCTGTTGATTGATGAGTTTATTTCTTATTATTAATTTCTATGCCTCATTTCCGTTGTTATTAATTATTTAATATTAATTTCATTGCCATATAGATTTGTAAACAATAATGGTATTTTTACGTTATGACTACCTTCCAGTACAAAGTTATAATGATACAAGTTGCAATAGGTCGATGGCACTCGTACATAGCAATCATGATCACACTTATCACGTATCGATTCCTATCGGTACAAATTATTATATCAATGTAGTAATATAAAATATGATATTTTTATTATTTTTTTCGATTATTTTTCAATAATTAACTTTTCAAAAAATAGGTGGGTGTAGTAATAATAATAATCTCAGACGGGGTGACTGATGTGCTATAAGATTTTTTTTTAAATTTGCTTAATAATATAGAAGTTAATCGTGATTCTAAATATTACAGTCCCGCACATATCTATCAGCCGAAATTAATTTTGAAATGATACATTTTATATTAATATAGCATAATATAAATTTGATTGTATATGATTGATTTATAATTTGATTATAATATTATAAATATAATCACTGTGGAAATGATACCATAATTAATATCACTATACTCATAAAAAAATTGTGTTTTGTGATTTTTATAAATAAAATAATCACTAACACTCTTGATATCATTCTTCCTTCAACTAAGTTTCATCATCTAAATTGCAATTATGCTCTGAGGCTATAATTCTTCTCTATATAAACTGATTTAATGGAGGCAATTTAGGCATTCCGTTGAATAGATAATTTATGAAGCTTTGGTGAGATAAGGGTTGTACGTTTAGGATCAGGAAGCATATTGAAGTATTTGCATGTGCATAGATTAACATTAAATTCATATATATTACTTATGCACAGCCATCCAATCGAAAGCTAACTAATTTGTTTTGGTTCATTTATGATTTAAGAGGATTGAGAAAATCACCAACATGCAATTATGGTTTGGATACCTACAGGTGATTGAAAATAATAGAATACCAAAAATTAAGCTGTACTAGTGGTTTGAAGAAATAAGACGAAACCTATCAAGAATTCCATGGTTTAACTAAGTTCAGGACAGCATGAAAGGAAATTGATATTTACAGGAAGATCTGAAAAAAAAGATCGTCGTAAGGTTGGTTTGGAGGAAATATCAACATTGGGAAAACTCCCAATGAAAAAAAAATGGTTGAGTTTCGAGGATTGTCCAGAGGTAGTCTCCGGGAAATCGGTTTGAGGCGCAAGTCGGTTTAGTCAGCAGAACCGCCAGTTGAGGGAGAGCTATTACAATAACAATAGTCATAATGGCCCGTTATTGAAAATTACAAACCTTAGCTAGATTAGGAAAGAAACTTTAATAGTTATAGGAATAATAATATAATATTATAGGAATGAATTATAAAATAGTTCAACAATTCAGAAGGAGATTAAGATATCATAATCAATTCAATTTACATATATTATCTATTTTGAAGTGTAATGCCCAGTTTCTTCATGATAATGCACGAATAAAAGAGAAAAGAAGAAAATTGAATATTTGAAAGTTGATTAATGACATCCTAATGACCAGTCCCGGAGAACCACTCAGTCCAAACTAATTTCTGATTCAGCGTCAATTTCCTGCCAGAACTTTTTTCATTTTGTTTTCATTAAATGAATTTCCACTGTTTCCTTCTATTTTTCGAAAGTTTTTAAAGTTTCTGGGATTATTTAATTTATATAAATATATGCATTTGTATAGTTAAACAACTAGTTTAACAGGAAAACGAGAATTTTCTAGAAAAATTAATCAGCCTTTTAATTATATCTCGAATACAAATTATATTCATAATTATTACTATTTTTTACCGTAATGACCACTTCGGATCACGTTATAACTTTAGTTTTATTATCTCTACTGGAAATTCTCAAACTCTAATATTCATTCATGCGTGCGTGCACTAGCACGTTTTTTTTTATCATGTGTCCAGCTTCTTCCCCTATCTTCTTGGGTCTTTCTTCACTCTGAAACCCATGGAGGTTTTTCAGATTGATTGCAGATTCACTTTCTTCATTCTTCTACAGAGTCTCTCCCAAAGCTGAACCTTTTTAATTTGACCTATCACCGTGTTTAGGAATGTTTTTCCACGTTTATTATTTGCCATAAATTTAATCTTTTCAACTGAGATGGAATTAACTAGTCATGATTGACTAGCGATCTTCTATAGGGGAGGTTTATTTTAAATAATTGACTGTCCATTGGCCAAAACACAACATTCAATGTGATGCAGCGTGACGAAAAATGCGTAAATACAGGCGATTTTTATAAAATGTATATTCAGTATTTATATTAAATAATAGAATATACATGTTTCTGTAGAAAATAATGGAATTCCTAGGGGAAGTAAATAGACTTTTTTTATTTACATTAATTATTATGGTATGTGAAAGCTGTATGTTCCGCTCATCAAACTTTTCAAACATTCTGCATACGTCTGGTATGTTTGAATGATGTAATTAATTACAAAACGCTAATAAAAAAAAATATTTGGATAATAAATGGATATATTTGAAGTTTATTAATATAATAGAATAATGAAAGATATTGATTCAGTAAACATCTTAGAGTTAGTTTTCAACAATCTTTATTTACCCTTCTTTAACTATATTTGTAATAACCAGTGGTTAATACTAGGCATAACGATGGTAAAGAAGGCATACATATACATTTCTATAATTATAAAATGTAACAATTTATCATATTTAAAGAGTAATTATTACTCATAATTAAAAAAGGAAAATGATTGATGGAAATTTTAAGTAAGGATTGAAAACGGAAATTTCATCCGCTACGTTAGGCAAATCCTTGATGAATCCATTATCTTTGAGGATAATGTAGCGGTTTTGTTTCCTTCATATCTTCCTGTTTCTTTTTATCACTTCTTTTCTGGGAAATTATCACTGAAAAATCAATTTATCATGTTTTGATTAATTACTATTAGACCATTAAGAGGGGAAAATATATCTCCATCTGTGACACCGATAAATACTTATAAGTCAAATAACACTATTGTTATCTTTTAAATTTGTTTAAATTTTATTTTTATGTACAGTTTTTACAGTTGGTATCCTTCGTAAAAATCCTCAGTGCTAATTAATTACTTTGTCGCGAATAAAATCATGATGATGTCAATACTTCCGTGGAATACTTGATTCCAGTTTCAAACAAAGCTGTTTCATAAGTTCCCGATAATCCTCCGAGGGTTCTGAAAAAAATGGTTTTACTTTCTTATATAAATTTTTTATTTGAGTACTACTGTTGGGTAGTTTCTGCACATCCCTTAACCTTTTTTCCAATAAATATTATTCACGATTTTACTTGTTAACTAGTTTATTACTGTTGTCGATTTCAAATAATAAATTAAAACAATATATATATATATATATATATATATATATATATATATATATATATATATATATATATATACATATATATATACATATATATATACTATAATATAATATTAATATTATTATTTTATTAAATTGTGTTATCACTGCTTTGTCATATTATTAAGTATGCAAAAATATACTTTTTGTCTCAATTTTGTCATGTAACGATAAGGCATAAAATAAATATTTTTTGTTTATTATAATATACTCGTACGTTTACGAATGACCTACGTTTATTCCCATAAATTAAATTATTCTTAAAAACGGCAATGTCAAATATTATCTTTTTTTAATTAGCTTATTCACAATATGAAAATATTAACTAATTGTAGCAAATTAGTTTCCATAGATCTTTCTAATGTATATATCGTTGATTGTAAGTTACAAGTGGGACTAGGACAGTATCATTGTTAATACCATGAATGTAAATATAAACTATATGTATATATATAAAAGCAGGATTTAAGACAGAATAAATCAGTATCGTTTCAGAAGTCTAAGAGTGAGTTTCATTTTGTTCCTTTTATTCCTCTTTTTTTTTATATTATCCGTGTCACGAAACTTAAGTTGTATATCTCTTGCTATAAAAGTATTAAATATAATGAAATGTGTATTAAATAAATACAATTAATCTATAATTTACAGTAGGCAATTAAACTGAATGATTCTTAAAAAAAACATATATGTATAGGTTACAATAGGGCCTAGTATGAAATGTCCTAGCTTTTAAATGAATTTCTATCTTGGCCAAGATCCAATAAACAAAATTTTATTTTTAAGACCTCACTTGGTTCAGGATACTTCGAGATATTAGTATAAGATTGAAGTCTTGTGTATCACACCGGAAGAAAAACATTTATAGTGTTTTTTCATATAATAGAAATAATACGAAAAACACAACAGAAATGTCTCTCTATGACCGATAAAGGGCGGGCAGTTGTTTACTCGCAAGGACCGGACTGAATCGGGAGGAGGAGGGCAGGCAGTTAGCGGATCAGCCGGCGATCCCTCAGCCCTCCCGCTCCTCCCCCATCAATTACAGCTGTTTTCCTCAATGGCCCTCCTAGCCTCCGTAATGGCCACAGCTCCCTATCAACATTACATCATGTCTCTCATTGGCCCCTTTACAACGGGGTAACTAAAATAAAGAAAAGGTAGAGCCGGGTCGCTGGTAAAAAATAGGATTTACTGATGTGTTCCGTACGAGCAATACTGGGCTTTATTCGAAAAATAAATATAAGGTTTGAAAATAAGCTAACGTGGTTAATGAAAACCAGGTTATTTAAGCAGGAAGCACCAGACCCCAAGAGGGGGGAAGGAAAAAGGCACTTTGCTTCAGGACACTTCTTGGAGGCTGGCAGAGAAGATGCCTTGGATCATCAATTAAAATGAATAAAAAATCATTATTGCATTTATCTTTTTACTTTATCTAATTACAGGACAGTTTATCGAATTATTGGATTCAGACATTTTAGAAGTTACTGAAAACGAAAGTCTATTTTAAAGTAATTTTTAGTTTATTATTTTGAATCACCTAATGAGTTTAGATGTTTCTGCATCAGCACTATAGCATCATTATAGTTTTGTTTAAATATTGTAGCGTTTTTAAATCGAATCTCAGTTAATATTTATCTTTATAGCCGTGCAATGTTCAATTTTTAGATAATTGATAATGTTTAGAGAATTATAACTAAACACAAAATAGGTATTATATGTATGAAGAGACTGTACACAGAAATAAAAATGAATTTCTATTGCACAAAAGAAAAAATCATTATTTTCTTCTTTCTAAAGCTTGTTATCTATTGAGATATTTTTCCCTAATGTTTTAAAAAACCACACAAATTTCATATTGAATATTATATGATATAAAACGATACAATAGAGGTTGATTGTTGGTTTTGTTAAATAAAAAATCGGGAGATTTCTTTTCATAACAACATTGTAACGAAGACCATTCAAAGTTGATTGTTCTCTAGAGATTATTCAATCCCTGGTTCGGCTCTTTTGTTTTAATTTCAACTTTCACCATTTCCATATTTTCATTTTTTAAATTTATAGTTTGTCAAACAATTCTCATTTAAATTTAATGTTATTTAACAGGCTTAAACCTGATCTAATATTCAGAGTCATAATCCAACTCTTTTTCGATTGTAAAAATAGAACTCGATTCCACACCACCTAACTAACGTGTCTTATAACACATTAGAGGCAGAATTTAATGGTTTTAAATTTGTTTTCTGTCAACATACTGTCAATAGAATGCGCCCTTTAGAAATTGTACCTATGTGAAAAAAAAGAAGACTACATTCTGACTATTCTAAATAAAAATCTCATCACAATAAGCCCGATCTGACTGCAAGATTATCTGATTCTACTCATACTTTATAAAATCTATAGATTGAGGAGGTTATTAGCTTTAAGTTCTTCTGAAAAATAAATTTTATATCATCTTAGTCCATTCAACCATTTAATTAGTCTTTAAAAGATTAAAGTCTTCTCAAGTAAACTTTGTTGATAATCGATAGTTAAAAAA
Source organism: Arma custos (assembly GCA_037127475.1). NCBI lineage: Eukaryota > Metazoa > Arthropoda > Insecta > Hemiptera > Pentatomidae > Arma > Arma custos. The sequence goes on along the minus strand of CM073759.1, from coordinate 45,633,109 downwards.
AATATACATCAGTAAAATAATAAAAAATATTAATCTAAACCGGACCCGCATTAACTGTAGTACTGTGCAGCTGTACATAGCACTACAGTTTTCCTTGACTACCTGAGTCATCAATAGCTTGGTCTCAGTGGACCAAATATGTTGCATCTTTCGCCACTTAAAAGATCTATGAATTCCACCTCTACTTCCTCCAGCTTCTTGATCTAATTTTTTTCTTTTCTAATTGAAGTGCGATTCCTTACCGTTCTCGTTACAAAGACGTTACTTTAATGCAGCTTATTTCTAACAGTATCATTTAATGGCAAATATATTGAGACAAATACTAAGCTCCCCCTCCACAGTGAATATGGTAGTAATATGATTTTTTTTTTCTATGTTTTGAAATTAAGGAAAGGGGCGAATCATTAGTAGAGTGGCCAGGCCGAAGGACCTAGGTTCAAATCCCAGCTGTGGCAGATAATTTATTTAATCTGTTAACAGCCGGAAATGGACCATGTTGGATCTGCAGTTCCCCTGGTGCACACCCAGCCTCATTAAAGAGGTACCTTTATTTGGGAAAAAACCTGGCATTTGATCTAGGACAAACCATCTCCCTGAACAACCGCTCAGTCTCTCACATGTAGTGGTATCGGTTTCATTTACAATTATATTAACTAAATGCGTTAACAATTTTTTTTTTTGCATTGGTAGGTGCTTTACATACAGAAAGTAACTCATAAAAGGGTGCGAAGGCCAAGAAAAAAAAAGGAAAAATCATAGCAGCATTTCATGAATTTGTAGTATTGAAACAGTGGCTTGTTGTAATATGTATTATTCTATTGTTATCATATTCTTTTATTTGTTTACATTTTGGCTTCCTTGTAGGATTATAATTCCTAAATCAATCTTCAGTCAGTTACTCAGATATTTTTGTGTGAATAGCATCAGCCACAATGCGGCTAATGGTGAATACGCTGATATGATTTTTGTGTATGGTTTCTGTAAAGGTAATGCTTTAGAAGGGGTGTGGGAGTATGCGCGCCGATTTCCAAATAGAAGAGTGCCTAATCGACGAGTCTTTTCGTTAACTTTTAATAGCTACGAGAGACTGGGTCATTCTTAATACGTAATGAAGGCGACCAATTCCAGGCAGCAGTAAGAGCAGATTATCGGAGAAGAAATTGTGTCCAACGCCACTTCGATAACAATCCTGAGACTAGCATCCGAAGAGCATCTGCTGCATTAGCAATATCGCGGCAAGCAATATGGCGAACTTTGAAAGGTGATAATCGCTACCCATACGATCTTCAAAAAGTTCAGAATTTATTACCTCAAGATTATGTCAAGAGATTGAATTTTAGTGACTGGTTTCTTGAAAAAATTCGCGATGATAATTTATTTCTATTAAAAATTATAAGGACCGATGAAGCTACCTTAAGAGGAGGAATTGTTAATCAAAGGAATTATCATGTATGGGCTCTTGCAAATCCCAGAGCTATTGGAGAGGATAGGTTTCAGCATGAATTTGCTATTAACGTTTGGCTTTTAATTTGGAACGGATTACTGGTGGGACCATATTTTTTACCTGGAAGATTGAATGGTATCACATTTACACATTTTTTGGAGAAAGACTTTTCTAATTACTTAGATGACATTCCCTTACAACAGCGGATTGAAATGAGGTTCCAACTCGATGGATGTCCAGCTCATTATAGCAGAGTTGCTCGAGCTTGGCTGGATATAAATTATCCACAACGATGGATTGGACGTGGAGGAGTAGTACCTTGGCCACCCAGATCACCTGATATGACACCCATGGATTTCTTCGTATGGGGAACCTTGAAGCAGAAAGTTTATTCGGTGTCAATCAACTCAAGAGAGCAATTAAGAGACCGAATCATTGATGCAGTGCTCCAAATATCATCAGAACAAACAATATTTAGCTGCGATTTATCAAGTGAGTGCTAGATGTCATGCTTGCATTGGTGCAAGAGGACAACATTTTGAGCAATATTTACATTAAAAAGAAGATAACATAAATATAAATGTAAATAAATAAGTATAAAAATGAAAACTTGTTTTGTTTCTTTTTTTGCTTTTTTCTCTAAAACCAAGCAAACACGAGCAAATCTCTAAAGGACTTTTTGTCTTAGTTTTTCGGTCCCCTATAAGTTCCTGAAGTTTCGCCATTTAAATTCGGGACACCCTGTATATTGAAATACAAATAAAAACAGTTTAGACGCGAGAAATTTTCGGTTTGCGGATAATAATAGCGAGAAATTCTTTGTTATAAAAACAATAAATAATAGTAAAATGTTTTATTATTATATTGCTAATACTCTTGCCATACATGCCATATAATATTTAATTGTTATGTTTTATAAAGTAAGCTGCACATGATCCTGCGGAAACCGATTCACTGCATTTAAGTTATTAGATAACTCGAAAACTGTTGGCCATAGCACGTTGAACACACCGGTTCCCGTCAGATCACCGAAGTTAAGCAACGTCGGGCGTGGTTAGCACTTGGATGGGTGACCGCCTGAGAAAAACAGGCGGTAACCATCCGGGAAAAACCGCGTGCTGTTGGCATCTAACTTAACAGTTAACCAAGCAAATACATGGCTGGCTGTATGGATGAAAGTATCCAATGCCATAAATTAAAAAAAAATTCACTTAAGTCTGCCGGAACATTCGAGATACTTCATTGAAATCTAAATTGTGATTTAATTAAATCAAAGCAACACCGAAAGTGTGAAGAGACAGTAGACATTTTTGAAGTGTAAATATTTAAAAATAATAAATGGTAAGTAGGAACATCTACAACTGTAGTCTCCTAAGTCCTGGAACCCCTCGGAAGTCCTGGAAACCATAACTATTAAAAGAAATATGCTAGTGAAAGCATGAATGAATATTAGAGACAGAGAGAACTCTAGCAGAAGATAGAAAAGTAAAGTTTATATCAAAAAAAATGGAAAATAGTTTAGAATATTTTTTATGTTATTGTCATCTAAGTGGCTCATCGGAATAAATAGATAGAAACAAATCATTATAAAGTTTTAAATAAAATAGATTTTCATGATTTGAACGAGAAAATAGTAATTTGCTGCTACCGTGGATCATATTTTATTACTGACAAACCTCCTTCGATATTAAAACGCAGAGACATAACCGCAGCCTCGCTTTCCAATCATACCAAGTGCTGCAAATTCATGGATTCTTCTCTATGGTTTCAAATGCCATATATTTGTGAGCAAAGGAGTTAAGAATTCATTTCATTGGACTAATTCCTGGATATTTCATTCTGTATGAATTTTGTCGTTTCATTTTAATCATCTTATGTATTCTCTTATTTTTATGACTTGAGTTTGGAGTCGATATCAAGAAGCCCAATATGTTTCTTTGTTTGAGTGGAAAATAGTTTACAGGGTAATTCAAATGATGGATTGAATTGGTCAGGGGGTGCAGTCAATGAAAATACAAAAAATAAGCAAAACTTTTTTTTTTTTAATCTTGCCAACGTTTCAAGCTACGTTCATCTTCAGGGCTATGAACAAAACAGAAAAATAAATTTAAAAATCTTTGCAGTACCAAGTAAAAAATTACATAATTTATAGTGAATTAAAGAAATACAGAGCGTCAGATAGAATTATAATAGGATATAATTGTTGATATTTATTGGTCAACTATTTTAATTTTGATATGCCTCCGGGTTCGAATCCCGGCCAGGGGTATATCTTTTCTGTTTAAATAAAAATATAATAGAATAAGTTCATACTCATGTAACAGTTTTTATGTACAGAATCGTTAATAACGTAAGGAAATATAAAGGAAGAGTAAAATGTGAGAAAGTAAAGAATAAGATTAATTATAAAAATGTAAACAATTAAAGTGCACTATGTAAAATTGGTGAGACTTAAAAGTATCGAGAACATAGTTAAATAATAGGTTACATATTTACGTAGTGAAATGCTATAGAAATGTTAGGTTATTTTCATAAACAATGATAAAAAATGAGAAATAATAATGTGACAAGGATGCGTACCAAAAAGAAGTGGATGAATGCTAATAAGTATGGATAAAAGTAATATAACAGAAATAGTGGTATTATGTGTGATGAAACGTTGGCACCAGTAATAAAAAACAAGTTTTGCTTATTTATTATTTTTTGTGTTTTCATTGTTTGCCCCCCTGAACAATTAAATCCTTTATTATTTTTTATTGTAGTTTTAAATCAATTTAAATTATTATTAAAATTTTAAGACAAAATTTAATAATTTGGTAATTCAAGAAATATGAGTGCATTGTTAGGCTAAGGTTGTAAGTTGGACATTATATTATTGCTAATATTTTTCAGAACCCCATAACATTTTTATGCAATTATTACGAAGTCACTTTATTACTAAATCAATAAAAATAACAGGTAAGCATACTAATTAGATTCGAAGACTAATAACTAGATACGAACAAATGTTCTAAAGTATAAAATTACGTGGCTGAAACCAGAATACTGAAGAAGGAAAAAATTAGGCAGAAATGTGGAGAAATAGCAGTCCATTTTAAAGGAAAGTAACAGCAGTTTAAATTAATATTTAAAAAGTAAGAAATTATGTTAGCCTTAAATGTTTGAGTCAAATATTTGCACAGCGTACTTTTGGCAAGTAGACGATGCTTGACCTCTGAGTTGGTGAGCTTGGGTAAATTTGCAATGTATATAACGAATATCATTTCTTCTCTACTCTTTCATTTTATGATCTCGTGGAACATATTCTACGGTCATGTTTTATTTCAGTTACAATAAATTTGTGCTGCATTATCTTACAATATATTTTACAAGTTTTTAAGGGATATTCCATAGTTGAATACAACATTCAGTTGTTTACGTATTATTCACCACTGCATTAAATCCTATCATTTCTATCATTCTAGCCGCCCCCATAGCTCAGATCATGTCTATTTCTTTTGGTATGTCGTTTTTATTTTCTTCATCACGTCACAATTTGAGGAATTAGTACGTCATGGGTTGCTAGCAGACGCCAAAACTATCTTTGAGTATGTGGCAATAAATAAATTAATATTGTTGGTCTTTGTTATCCACTAAGGAGCCTGAAGACGTGGATTCAAAATGGACCAATCACTCTCCTGAAGCAGATTCGAAAGCTATATCGAGTGCGTACAGAGCAACTTTACTATTTTCCATTTTATAAGCGTTAGTGTACAATGTATACAAAACAAAAATAATGACAAATTCACAGAAAGGAGCAATAAAAATTAATAACCATGAAATCAGTTGCGCTGAGCAATATAATTATATTTCATTTAAAGATAGAAAAGATTAAATCAACAAAAGGATTAACCTGAGATGGAAAAAATACTGGTGCTTGAAACGCATTTTTAAAAGTCAAATACTTACAGGATTAAAGGAAAAGGTATTGGAATCATGTGTTTACCCGGCAATATTGTATAGTTCGTAGACATGGTCTGCAACAGAAAGCTATTACATAAAATTAGAGAGGACCCAAATACAATTTTCAAGAACTATGATGGGTATCAGAAGAAAAGACCACATCAGCAACAGAAACGTACAGGCTAGGATAAAAGTTAAAAGCCTAATAAAAGAAGCACAGCAACTGAAATGGAGGTGGGCCGGATAAGTTGCCAGACTCGATACGAAAAGATGGTCGAAAATTGCAACAGAATGGATACCAAGAGACCACAAGAGAAGGAAAGGAAGACCATTTACAAGATGGCGAGATGAAATCGTGCAAAGAGTAGGAGACTGTTGAGCTACTGTGGCAAGGAACAGGGGCATATGGACCAAAGTTGTAAAGAACTTGCATTAAACAAATGAGCAAAATATTTTCTTTAATTATTGGCAAAAATTTTCTTAATTTTTTATAATAATACTATGTTAAATGTTTTAAATACTGTAAATAATAATAATAATACTGTATTTATTTAAGAAAAGGAAATTTTATAAATTTTTGTTTAACAGACTCATACCTCCCAAGGGAGAGGCTTTTTTGTTCTATAAAGGATGTATCAATAAAAGCTGTTATTATTATTATTATAGCGTACATCACGTCAAAACTTCAGTCGTTTTTCATTAAGTTTAAAATAAAATGGATACATCGTAGAATATCCGTTCGTCGGTTAGTTATTGATAGGTACACTTTTATTTAGATCCGGAAAGCGTCAAATTGTTTTAAGGTAATCCTCTTCTTTATGAAACCCTCGTTAATACAAACATTACCAAATATAGATTAATATAAATATTCAAAACTGCTTTATTTGTATGTTGAATAAGTGGTATTAAATAAGAATGTTTGTGATAATAAATTACTGAATCAATTAAATTAAAAGTGATATTGATCACTCAATTAGTAATGTGTTAATATAAATTGATATACGAATTAGTAAGCATCAAATTTTAATAAACTATTATAATTACTTCTTCATTTCATTTTTATTATCTTTCTCGCATCACTACCTTACCCTCATCTTATCCCCTTATTTATTTAATTAACTTGAAGGTTTATATAAATAGGTCCAAAAAGACGGTGAGTATAAAAACGTAGGGTATTCAACTAATTAGAGAAAAAACAGAAGGGAGTCTGGTGATAAACTAGGCGAGGCAACTGGTAAGAGCTCTATAGAATGAACGTATATTTTTGCTGACCCATTTCTATGGAAATATTCCTGTAATTTTCTATTAATTCTATACCATTTGGGGTTGGCTTTCTGAAATGACCTGAATGGAGCTTTCATATTCACCAAAGTACAGTGAGTAATGGCCGACAACCCAATGTTATTAAAGCCTACTGATATAAAACTGTACTATATAGGTACTAAAATACATCGGATATCGAATATATATAAAGTTTTTATACTTTTTAAAATAAACTCTTTTTGTTCTAGAGAAAGTGGTCGGATTTTTTGGTGATGGATTATTGCCGGGATTGTATTCGGCTAAGCATAATCAGTGACACCGGACAATTGAAGTATTTGTTTGTTAATTGCTATGGATTGCCGGCACCATGAAAGTAATGAGGAGCGGGGAAAATGTGTCATGTCGGGACAAATAAAAGGGAATATGTTTTGGACAAAGAACAGACCTTTGGCTCCCCTTATGGTCAAGTTCCTGAGAAGGAAGGAGAGGGGGCAGAAAAAACTCTTGAGATAGAGAGAGAAAAAGGGGGACCCTGGAGACGAACACAGAGAAGGAAGGAGGTACTCTGGAGACATACAGCAAGGAGGAGAGATCTTGTAGGAGATGGAGAGTCCCGGACGCGACAAGAAGAAGACCCACCTGTAACCCAATCTACCCCTGTTCATAGATAAGTTAAATTAATTTCCTATAAGGCATTTTATGGCAATCCTTTTTATATATTTAAAATCTGAATAATTAACCTTGTTTGAAATTGAAGAAATAAACAATCCTTATTGTAATTCTTTTGGTGCTTACATACCCCAGATACACTATTTATTTATAAATAATATATTGAAGGTATAATAGATGAGTAAATTGATAAACACAAGAACAGACATTTGGAAATGAATCCAATTAAGATAAAGGCATATAAATAATAATTTGAGTACTCATCCTAAATGAGACTCTGGCATCCCAAATATCAATATATATATATTTGTATTTGATATATATATAATATATTTAAGAGTAGAAACATAGCGTAATAAACCTCTAGCACTATGGTGGGTCATGGGTTCAGATCATCAGACTGCCAGTACCAGGTGGTTTAGTTCTAAATCAACGATAGTGCAAGGAGCTGATTTGGCCGAGAGACTCTTTACAACCCGGTTTTTCCCTAAATTGGGATTACCCACTAGGCAGTGTGTTCCAAAAGAGTGCAGTTCCTACAGGCCCCATTCTGGTTAATAATCTATCTGACACAGCCGGATTTGACCCCATGACCGTCAATACAGCAACTGTTTGCTATACACTCAGAACTATTCCGCCGCCTTATTAAAAGTAAAACTCACAGAAAAAATACTATACTAAAAAAATTATTGGTTTAAAATAATACTTTCTGTACTGGAATTTCCGACTGAGATGAAATCTCAGGCACGTGGAGTAGATCCCTGCGGGCTATACCAATGTTGGTACCTTATATTCCGCAGGTAGCGGGTTAGGGTCTTGACCGCCCTAGCACTAAAACAATAATGCCTTTTCATAATAGATTAGGCAACTTAACAAACAGAGATTGCGGGAGTACTCCGGATTAAGATCTAATTTATTCAAAGAATTGCGTGTAAGATGTTTGTAGAATTTCCATGTTATTTCATTTATATATCGGTATTCATAAATTATAGGTACGTCTATAAGTATCGAAAAATCAATTAATGGTCTAAAATATATTAAATCGTTGCAGCCTCATATTTATGAGATCCTATAATAATATTTCCAAATGTTTCGGTTCCAAGCTAAGCGAAGTAATTAAGTAGAAATAATAATTAATTCTTTTTAATTTATTAAATTATTATTATTTAATTATTCATTTCCGATTTTAAATCAATAAGAATCATCGGTATCAAACAATACTGTTCATTTGATCATTTTAAGCTACAAATTTATAGAAATATTCTGAAACTACTGAAACAGGTAGGTCGGGAGTTATAGTGATGAGAGGCGACCTGTGTTGTAGTGGTTAGCATAGCAACCTACTTTGCCCAAGATCGCGGGTTAGTAGCCCGACAGGTGGTCCTAAAAATCCTTGGTTATGCCCCCCTTCGGAATGAACGTAAAAGGGAGAACCGAGCCTATACGATGTCAGCTACTTTTAAAGATCCTTTATCCTAATTATTACTGGATAGACAGAATTTAAAGCTCCCACTGTAGCAATGTCTTATTAGGTTGAAACGAATGTTTCCACAAGACTTACAGTAAATATATTTGAAAATTAATTATTTTTACTTCACTGCCTATCAATCAATTTGGCAGGTAAGTCGCGCAGGGATCCCACACATTATTCCCTTTCTTGTGATCACAATACCGCAATAAATGTGCCGAAATCTACTGACATTTTTCCTCCATAAATCAAGAAACGGATTCGGCCAGGAGTTCCAATGATAATTTTTTTCATGACATCGATTATTTAGTCTTTGATGTGTCTGAGACACATTGGCAACACTGATATCTGGACAACACTGGGAGATAAAAAAACCTGTTGTAACCTACCACAGAATGATAATTACAATGTTAGGAATCAATTGTTTGTAGTTCAATTATTTTGTATTAATGTACTTTAAAGTTTTAATAAATAGTTATATGTTTGAGAATTGAAGTGTTCTATTATCAAATACCAAAATACACGAAAGTGGCGACGAGGATAAAGAGAACATTAATAAACCTGCCGAATTCTAGTAACTCGGAAGCAGAAACTGAAATGAAACCAAGTAAGCTAAATTTCTATCATATAGAATCTTTTGATTCATCACTAATTAAGTGGAACACCTGGCGCATTAAATTTCAAGCGTGTTTACAAATGTCAAACATTGAAGATAGTAAATTAAAAGTTGCATTGTTGATTAGCAACCTAAATGGAGAGGCATTAGAAACTTTAATTAATATATGTAAGCCTAAAGCTCCTTTCGATTTTGATGTTGATGAATTACTCAAAAAATTAGACGAAAATTTCAAGGACGTGTCATTTACAATATCTGAAAGGTGTAAATTTTTCAAAATGACCCAGGACTCAGATAACCTCAATTCTTATGCTCTGAATTTGAAACAACAGGCAGAGAAGTGCCAATTTCCTGCTGATTTTTATGAAGAAGCTTTAATTACGTCATTCATCATGAACATTAAAAGCTCAGATGTACGCACCGTGTTATTACAAAAAGATTGCAAAACGTTTAATGAATCTGTAGAATTGGCTAAAACTCTGATGGGAGCTTTAGAAATATCAAAATCACAAACTACGGTTTCAGATGTAAACAAAATTTCTGAAAAGAAACGTTGGAGTACAAACGGTCAGAAAAATTTCCCTCAAACATGTACAAAAAATACTACTAAAAATAAAAACAAATTTCAATGCAGAAACTGCTGTTCTACACATGGAATAAACGAATGTGCTGCATATGGAAAAGAGTGTTATTTTTGCAAAAAATTAAACCACTTCGCAAAAAATTGCCGAAGTAAAGCTTTGAAAGATAAGGATGCCAGTCATCACATTACAGATATTTGTAATATCAACTCAAATAACCAGACAGAAAGAATCAGACTTTTGGTAAACATAAATGGTCAAACTGAACCTACAGAATTTGAACTAGATTGTGGTTCAAAATACACAATATTATCAAAACATTCTTGGATTGCCTGTAATAAATTTCCGCTTGAAAATTCAAATGTAATATTACATAGCTATTCAGGGCATAAAATCAAAGTTTTGGGAGAAGCTATAGTGGAGGCTACTTGGAGAGGTGTAACTAAGAAATTACCAATTGTTGTAGCAAAAGCACCTAATGGGAAGAATTTATTAGGGTTGAATTGGAACAAGCCTCTGTTAAATTTACACTTAGACAAATTAAACTGCTTTTCTGTCTCAGAAGAACAGAAAACAAAAATGAATATGCCTCGGAATGATGCAAAACTTCAACAGATATTAAATAAGTTCCCAAAGATTTTTCAAGATGGTATTGGTCACTGCAAAGACATGCAAGTAAAACTTAGACTGAAAGAAAACGTAACTCCAGTTTTTTGTCGTGCCAGAGTGGTTCCATTCGCCTTACGCGAACCACTAAATTGTGAACTCGATAGATTGGAAGCTCTGGGCATAGTAAAGTCCATTAGATATTCAGAGTATGCTGCACCTATTGTTGTGGTTAGGAAACCAAACAATAAAATTCGCATATGTGCAGATTTTTCAACCGGATTGAACGAGAGGCTAGAAGTTTATCAATACCCACTTCCAGTAATTTAAGAACTTTTCACCAAAGTCAATGGAGCTGAGGTATTCTCAAAATTAGACATCTCAGAAGCATACTACTCACTTCCACTAGATGAAGAAACAAAAAAATTACTTGTAATCAATACTCCTTTTGGACTTTATAGTTTCCAGCGCTTACCCTTTGGAATAAATTCAGGTCCAATGATTTACCAAGAGAAAATGGAAATCATTTTACAAGGAATAGACGGTGTCGCTTGTCTGATGGATGACATAATAATATCAGGAAATGAAGAACAACACCTTGAGAGGCTTCATTTAGTGCTCGAGAGACTTCAAACTGCAGGTCTAAGACTAAACAAATCCAAGTGCAAATTTTTAAGGACTAGAGTGGAATACTTAGGCTACATTATTGAGAAATCAGGTCTCCGCCCTTCACCAAATAAAATAAAAGCTCTGCAACAAATGCCTGAACCAACTAATGTAAAAGAAGTAGAAGCCTTTATAGGTATGATTAATTACTACGGAAAATTTATAAAAAACTTCAGTGACATCTGCGCACCCTTAAACCGGCTGAGAAAAAAAGATACACCCTTTATATGGGACCCATCCTGCCAAGAAGCTTTTAAAATATTAACAACAGCATTAACAGAAGACAGCATTCTTACACATTATGATCCAAAATTGCCTTTGGTTTTGGCAGCAGATGCAAGCTCGAGAGGAGTGGGAATAAGTCTTTTACACCGATTCCCAGACGGAACTGAACGACCAATTATGTACGGGTCCAAAACGCTAAATTCTGCTGAACAAAACTACTCACAGATAGAAAGAGAGGGACTTGCCATTATATATGGAATAAAAAAATTTCACAAATTCTTATGGGGTCGGAATTTCATATTACAAACAGATTGTCGCCCTCTAATGCACATTCTGCGTTCCAAGAAAGGAATACCACAAACTGCAGCAAACAGACTCCAAAGGTGGAGCCTCTTACTTATGAATTATACATTCACTGTGGAATATGTACCCACGGCAAAATTTGGTAAAGTTGATGGACTAAGCCGCCTGCCTATTACTCAAGTAGAACAGACGGACTTTGCTTTTGAGGAAGTTGTCTCAAAAATATTTGACGAAAATATTAACTCCCTACCAATCCAAAGCAAAGACATTGCAAGGGAAACCTCAAAGGACCCTCTCCTTCTGAAAGTTCATAACTTTATACTAACTGGATGGCCTGGAAAATGCGATGAACATCTTCTACCTTACTTCAGAAAAAGACAAGAATTAACTACACATGATGGATGTATACTCTGGGGAATTCGAGTCATCATTCCCCCAACACTCAGAAAACAACTAATTTCTTCACTTCACGAAACCCACATCGGGATTGTAAGGACCAAAGCATTGGCCCGAGGTAAGTTGTGGTGGCCAAAGTTAGACCAAGACATTGCCAGGAACCTACTGAATGCATACCATGGCCAGCATCTGGACACCCTTGGGACCGAATTCATCTGGACTTTGCTGGCCCCTTTAAGGGGAAAATGTTATTGCTTGTGGTAGATGCTTTTTCTAAATGGATAGAGGTATTTATAGTCAATGACATGACTGCTAAAAAAACAATTTACTTAATAAAATCACAGCTGCTGACTCGGTATGGCCTTCCTAGGACTATAGTCACAGACAATCAAACTACATTCACATCGTCAGAGTTCAAACAATTCTGCGATAACTTTGGAATTAAACATATAATGACTCCAAGCTATCACCCTCAATCTAACGGGCAGGTTGGGAGATATGTACAGACAACCAAACAGAATCTTCGGAAATTAATGGAAACTGGAAAAGACATAAGCCAGGAATTATGCAACTTCTTGTTCCAATTTCGTTCTACCCCTGTTGCTTCGAGAATAAGTCCAGCTGAGCTGTTTTTGCGTCGACAACTCCGAACAAAATTAGACGTTTTGAATCCACTCAAAACACACACAGCACCAAAATACACGGCACCTTCAAAGAAATTCTTCACAGGAAGACAACCAGTTTGGGTGAGAGAAGGGACAGGGACAACTTGGAAGAAGGGACGTATCAACCAAAGTTGTGGGAGGAACACACACATTTTGGAGTCTGGTGAGAGAAAGCACAACTCCCAGCTGAGGCCCTTCATGACTCCGAAATTGCTGTCTCCCAATCCAGAAAAAACAAGTCCTCAAACTTCATCGGGTGGTTCTCCACCAAACTTCAAGACACCCTGGTCTGAGGAATCTCAGCCAGCCACCACCACAAGACCAAGGAGAGACCACAGGCCACCCAAGAGGCTTACCTACTCACCATTTTAGAGGGGAAGAGTGATGTGTCTGAGACACATTGGCAACACTGATATCTGGACAACACTGGGAGATAAAAAAACCTGTTGTAACCTACCACAGAATGATAATTACAGTGCTAGGAATCAATTGTTTGTAGTTCAATTATTTTGTATTAATGTACTTTAAAGTTTTAATAAATAGTTATATGTTTGAGAATTGAAGTGTTCTATTATCAAATACCAAAATACACGAAAGTCTTGATATGAAACTGTATTATAACATGTTAGAGAGGAAAATAGTTGGCAGGATGATATAATTGAGAATGGAGATAGTTGGGGGTGCAGTGAAGAAAACACCAAATAAGTCAAGACTTATTTTTATTTGTGCCGACGTTTCGACCTACTAATAATAATAATAGGTCATCTAATTTCCTTTGCCAAAATTCCCTCAACTCCAAAATCTACCAAAAAAGGAGATGACCACTGGGTTCACAATATCTCTTCCACCCACATCCCCACTCATGTTATTAATATTCCATCCTTAGGACCCAATTTTCGGCACCCTTCTCTTCTTTCAGAAATATTATACCCGATCTTTTGGCCGACTTGGAATATATTCATAATGACTCCCTCCTCCACCGTTCACATGTTCAACCAGATTTATCACGTGTCTCTGTAGCCAATATCATTTCCAATTTCCTTCAGCACCCCCATTCCACTCCTTCTAATTTCTCCCCACAGTTTTTCAAAGACCTTTCTCTCACAGGTTCTTTTCTTCAATCCCATGATGACTTGAAGGAATCACTAAAGCTGACAAAGACAACTTAACAGTAATTATGAATCGTTCTGAATACAACCTATAAATTAATTCCCTTCTTTCAAATACTTTCACCTATAAACCCGTACCTCGTGTTCCTACTTCCTCTCTCCAAAAACAATTCAACCTTTACCTAAAAAGCCTGGTCAATTCCAAATTAATTACATACCCTGTTTACAGAAACTTCATTTCCTATAATTCCTTAGCCCCCCGCTTTTATGGTCTTCCCAAAATCCACAAACCCAACAGTCCCCTCCGTCCTATTACATTTAACATCAATGCACCATCTACAAAACTTATATTTATATTTATACCGATATCAAAGATCCTATTCCCCTTAAACACCGTTCACATGTTGTCCCCTGTTCTACTCCTAATTGCAACTCTTCCTACATCGGTGAAACTAAATACTTCCTTAGAGATCGTATTACCCAACACAAATATGCTATTTCCTCCCATAACAAAACCTCCTCTAAGCTCTCCGAACAAGCTATTTCTTTAAACAATATTTTCGAATTCGAATATACGTCTATCCTAGCTTCTGTTCCCAACCATGATAAACGCATCCTCTCTGAAACGATCCACATCAATTTAGATTCCTCCGCTATCAATCTTAAGACCGAATCACATCATCTTTCCTCCACCTACTCCCAAATTTTTAATTTACTCGAAAAACCTTAAATTCTTTTACTTTGTTACTGCTTCCCACTTTCCCTATTCCGTTATATTTATATATACTCTCCCCTTTGTCTATGACACATAATGACCTCTTGACATAAATTTTATTATTATTATCTTTCTACCATTTCTCATTTATTCAGTCATTATTACTCTTTGCTATCTCTTTTTTATTGTTACTTTTAATATTTTTATACATTTTTTACGTGTCATAAATTCACCTATTTATTCATTTTCCCTCATTTTCCTGTACCCTTTCTCTTATTGACATTTTTGGCCGTTAAAGATCACTGCTAGCGTATCCGTCTTGCTTTATCCTTAATTATATATCTGTCACTATTTTACTTTTCTTCACTCTATATGTTATTATATTCTTGGTACTGTAATGTTTTTTATATTTTTTTGTTTTGCTTCTTTTTTCTCTCATAGCCCTGAATATGACCTACAAAGTAGTTCGAAACGTCGGCACAATAATAATAAGTATTGACTTATTTGGAGTTTTCTCGACTGCACCCCCCAACTATCTCCATTCTCCATGTATTATAACATCATTGTACTATTTGAAAGAAATATTAACAGCTATGTGATAGTAATATTAACATTCCGAACAATTAAAATAGTGAATTTATAGGCGGAGGGTAGTGTTAGTAGTTGCTAACGAGGCGTTTCAAACGGTGCCTTTAATCATAGGCTTGACAAAAGATGTGCCTCGGCAAACAGAGCCCAGCTCTCCTAATGCGACTCATTGTGTTCCCTCAGGGTCCGAGCCCTCCGAAATATCTTTTCTTTTGTAGCACTTCTTGGCAGATTATTGTTGCTTTGTTGAGAAAGTGCTGGCCGAAGAGCTATACACAATAGTTGTAATTTAAAAAATATTTAAATTGTTATGAAGTAAACGCGACCTTAATGTTAACAGTTAATCCGGAACTGCGGAAAGAAAAAACATGTCGCGGAAAAAATATGTCCAGATATAACTCATTAAAAAAACCAATGTCATAATTCAAAAAACTTAACTTTTCAATAGAGGTATTTGAAAGTTCCATGACAGGGTATTGGTAAAACAAGGAGTCATATTATAGTGATGGTGTCGAGATTCTTTATTAAGTCATTAGTATTTTTTTAAAAGCTTGAAACTTCATAGATTTTTTCTTATTCCCATAAAACTTCAAGTTCAAACATGATACAACTCAAAATATGACATTTTAAAAAAAAATAACATAAAATAAACATGTTGGAAATGGAACACCAGATACTCGTTTGTTGTTTCTGAATCAAAAAGCTTCAAACAATAAATTTTCTAGGAAGACTTTATTCAAAAATGCCATATTTTGAGCTATGTAGTTGTTCTTTTAAAGAAGCGATATGTTAATTTATTTTTTAATACTAGTGAATACATATTTTTTCCTGTAAACCTTTATCTTGTATCACTGCTTTGTGCTCCAATATTTTGGCTTTCAGAATAAAAATATTAATCTACGTGTACTTTCACTATTTGTTCCATTTTCTGATAAAAATATCGTTTCTCTACCAAAATATAAACTTTCTAAAAAAAATAATGGGGTGTACATAATTAAATTTTACCAAGCAATAAATATTAATTAAAGGGTTTACAGACAGACCATAAAGAAGAAAGAAGGAAATAATTAATAAATAACGATACATATGAATATTATTTAAAACGTTGTAAAAACCAGAAATTAATGGTCAGCCCAAGTTATCTTGAGATTTAGTTGCGAATGTCAAGATTATCGAGACAAGGTCTATTTCTTCTCTAATTAATAGGCACCTTTTTTAAATAAAGGGTAAGTTTTCAGGTTTCAAAAGCATTGAAAGTAGGTGATAATGATTTCGATAGTTATAACGAGTCTATGCTTGAAAATAGTATAAATTTAAATAGATGAAGTATTGTTTAAAATACATAGTAATAATATTCCAGGAATATTATCGATTTGTCAAGCAGTAAAGCATTTGTCACTTAAACAAAAACTTAAATAACACCGTAATTAGTTACCTCAATGCAGAGGATGGAATTGTTTAATGAATAACTGGTTCTGAAATATTTTTTAGACAATTTAACAAAAAAAATGAGAAATTTGGAAAAAGAAGAAAAATATTTTTATTTTTGTATTTTCCTAAATACTAAAAAAATACTATTATTATTAATACATATTTTTCAATTATTCAAGTTTCTTTAAAAATGTATTCATAAACATGCAAATTAAAAAATAGACTGATATTAGTTTTTAGTGCATTCACTATAAATAGACAATAAATGATATTGAATGAATTTCATTCTCGGAAAATCGTCCCTTTTAAATTTCAATATTTTCAGTTTTTCACAATAATATTCACACAGTAATATCTCTCTTATGCAATAACCAATAAAACTCTTATCTCAGTTTATCTTCAACTTTCTTAAAAACAGATTAGTCTGGCATTTATTATCCATATTTATATTAATTAAGTTTTAGTTTGAATTTTTTTGTTTCAAATCTCATTTATTTCATAATTTACATAAATGTACAATATATACATTTAATTTACAAATCAATATATATGCATACATCACAGGTACTTCATTTACCTGGAGGTATTATAAGTAATTACAAGGTATGAGACCGCTTAAGGCGTTTTCTCTAAACCGGCACTAGGCCGCTGGCTCGATGCAGTTCAAATCGGCTTGCTTTTCGGGGTAGGAGAGAGGAAGAAAGAAGAAAGGGGAAGAGGGAGGAAGAAAAGGAAGTGGGTGATTGGACTAGAGTGTCCAGACCCCTACCCTAGGCCAATGAGAGCACGTCGACCATAGGGGCACTGCCTTGCCACCTCCCAGGTCTGGGAGGGGGGACTATATCTTTGAATAATGGGTTTTCAAACGCCTTTAGCCTCTCAAAGAATTTGAGGTGCCTCCGGCTAATGTAATTAATGATCGTCGGAATTTTTAGTTCCTCGTGCAATTTAGTGCTTCGTGCTTTTTCAAGCGACGTGCCTCTCACTATGCGCCTCAGGATAGAGGACTGGAATTGTTGTAGGGCTCGGAGGTTGGATTTAAAGAGTTGCTTAAGTAGCGGCGCACCATGGAGCAGCGTGGGTCTAATGACAGATTTGTATATCTGGCATTTAAGCCGCAGCGAGAGCTGCTGAGAGCAGAGCAGGTGGCAGAGCCTATGGGACTTATATCGGGCCAACTTCAGTCTCTGCCTGACGTGACTCGAGTAGGTAAAGTGCCTATCTAGAGTGACGCCAAGGTAGAGTAGAGTTTTAGATACACGGAGATCTTCATCTTCAATTGTGAAGGTCGCCGGTAGGCGTTTTTTACCTTGCTGATATGACATCACGATGGCGTCCGTCTTAGACGGATTCACCCTGATGCCACTCAGCTTCAAATCATCAACGATTGGGACCGACGCCCTTTGTTCCTTTTTAAGGGCATGCCGGGCGTTGGCGCTGGAAGCGTATATCCCTATGTCGTCCGCAAAGGCTGCTACTACCAAACATTCATGCTTAGTCGAGACCACCGGTGCTGTGTATATCACGAACATCAGTGGCCCTAGCACAGACCCTTGAGGTACTCCACAAGAGGTGGTGCCAGAAGTCGAGTAACTGTCCCCGACTCGTACGACGAAAGATCTTGCACTAAGATAGCTTCGGATCAGACGGCATAGCGAGGCTGGGAAGCTAAACTCTTCCAGGCGTCGGAGTAGCAGTGGGTGAGACACACTGTCAAAGGCCTGAGTGCAATCTAAAGAGATAAAAGCCGTGGCTTTGTTTCAACCCATCTGCTCAATGGTGTGCGCTTGGAGCTTGGCTAGATGATGGTCACAAGAGACACCTCTAAGAAAACCGGTCTGTTCCGGTGGGATAATGCTTTCCTCACTACAGTGGTTCAGCCTGTGATGGTGGACCAGCCTCTCGAATACTTTACTCAAATGTCAGAGCAAGCTGATTGGCCGGTAGTGTTTCCAGGCTTCCCCGACTTGAGCATAGGCACTACGACGGCAAGTTTCCATGCTTCGGGGAAGTATGAGATCCTCATGCAGGAAGATGTTCAATAGAAAGGTTTTACCCTTTCTAGGAAGCATCCTCAGCATCACATAGGGGACGTCATCCAGCCCCGATGATTTTTTACCTTTAAGGCGCCTTAGTACCGACTCAAGTTGGTTGAAGGTGGAGAACGAGGTTTTTTCAATAGGGCACGGGAGCGGCCCCTCTGGGATTGGTGGAGCATCTACCAGCCGAGCAGTATCACTCGCCTCATAAGCTTTTCCTAGAAGCTCAGCTTGTTCCCCAGGCGTCAGCAGGTTGGCTCCTGATGTTAAGTGCACCGTCCTCCTCTTAGTAACGTGGCCCTTGACGAGTCGCCAGAACTGGCGGTGATCGTCATGGGTCCTACGTACTTGCTCATGCCAGAGGGATGTTTTCCAGTCTCGCATGAGGTTGGCTATCTGCCGGATCATCGCGTTGATGGCCGGTTTTAGCCCAGAGTCACGAGAGCGATGGAAATATTCCTCAGGTTGTTTCTTTGGCTAATGAGGGCTAGAATGTGCTTAGGAGGTTTCCTGAGGGCGTTGGGTTGTGGGCTGAACTTAGTGATCGTTCGGTTTGCTGAGTCCAGGATGGTAGTGGTGATGACTTCCACCGCCCTGTTCACCTCTGCCTCTGTGTTGAGATATTCGATCTTGGGTAGATCTTCCTCAATGCTAGCCCTGAATCCCTTCCAGTCGGCCTTGTTTAGGGCATATTTACTCGCAGGCGGGGCTGCGGGGGTACCTCCGAATGTATGTACAATCGGCCGATGATCTGACGGTCCGAATGGGAGCGCTATACCGCTTGTTACCGTCTGCAGATTCCTGGTTAGGAGGAGGTCAAGAGTTGAGGTCCATCCGGGTCGGGACGCTTTGAATTAAATATGGCTCTGTCTTATATTCTGTTCTGAAGAAGGCAACACATCGGGTAAAAATGATATAATAAAGGAGAAGAGTGTGATTTAAAGTTAGAAATATTCTCGGGCTGGTCATTGCGGTTAAGACCGGCAAGTAACTATCTAGTAGGCCTTGAGAGTGGTGGGGTCATTGCTTCCCCACCTAGGATGGATTGGGATGTATACCTCCGCCAAGACGAGACTAGAGAGACCCTATTGTTGTCAAGCTGCATGCTGTCGCCATTAGCACCCATATGCTCCAGATTGAATGCTAAATTGGAGGTAACGATTCTCAGGAAGAGAACGCAAACAAATCGTAAGTTACTTCTAATTAAAATCGTATGCATCTTCTGATCCAATGATCGCAGAGGTTGTGTTCGCCGAGTGTCCCAACTTCAGAGATTAAAGACAGTCTAATTCGCCGTTTCGCCCTCGCATGCTGCCTAACCATTGTCTAGACAGAGTCCATACCAGACCGTTAGTACACTGTTACTGTTTTGTTTTAATATGCTACTATTTTAAATGGATCCTTTTCTTGTTTATAATTGTTTTCCTCTCTGTATTAATATTCCATTTCTCTTAACTTTATTCTGATATTCATTTGTTGTCTCGAAAGTTTTCATTGATTGTAATTTATTTTGCTAATTATAAGTATTATATGTATTTCTGTGCATTAGCCGCAATAAATCAATGTTTCCGCACCTGGAGTAGTTTAATGAACATTTCCCTATACTGATCATATAAACGTATTTTTTAAAATTTATGTCAAGCTAAGAACAAATAGAGTTGATGATAAAAAATAGAAGGATAGCAACTTTTCCCTTATAAAAATGAAACTGATAGAAACTGATTTGAATAAAATTAAATAATACTCACAAGAATTCCAAACAGAAGGAGATCATGATGCCTGGATAGATAGAGTAACGAATATAGGAAATTCAAATGTGGAAAGGGAGATCTTTGCAATGCATTGAGGTCTAAAGGCGGCCTGTAGCCTACCATCAGGACGATCAACAATCTTTAAAGGATTTGTCAAATACAGAGCTTCTATAGGAAGAGATAAAAGACATGGAGGGTAAGAGACAATGAATTGGAAGGTAGCTTCTAAGCTTCTATAGCTTCTTCTTCTAAGCTCAATAAGAGATTTTTAAGTCATAAATTAAAGAAAAAGTCTATATTTTTCTGTATTATCATATATGGGAAACATACTTAAATTCAACAAACAAGCATATCCTTTTAAAAAAAATTATAATTATTTTATTTTTATATATTGGTTGTACTTCGTTTGTTTTAATATTTGGAAAATCAATAATGAAAATATATTATCTGGTTAGTAAATATTTTATTTTAATTAAACTTTATGAAATCGATTATATAAGTTATATGGAAAATTATTTGTAGATTGCTAGTAGTAAATGTAGTGAGACTCCTGAAAGGTGCCTAACATAGTTAATAAAGGCCTAATACCCTCTTTAGAGCAGGTAGGTGATATTATTATGGACGGAGAGTAGAATCTAGGGCGAATCACCGACCAAGTATCAGTAAAGAAAATTTATTGTCCAGTAGATACCAGAAACGTGGCTTGCAGAATAATCAACTAATTTCTTATCCATACTAGAGGCCTACCTCAACTCAGATTATCATTTAGCTTCATTAAAAAAAAGATAAGACAAATAAGACTTACGCCAACAGAATAATAAACATGATAAACGCAAAATTAATTGTTGCTTCATTTTATAATTTAAAAATATTATGCTAAGCACGTTTAGATATCCCTTATCTTTAATAGCAGAACCATTGTATGTATATCATAGACTATCTATCATAAGAGCATACCATACAAGGTTAACAATAAACAGTTAAAAGAGTATATATATAAAACGACAAATTTAATAAAACACAATAACCAATTAGTTTAAAAATGATACGTAAAAATATTAAACAAATTTCTAATAGTTAATTTGGATTTGTTTAGTTTTTCTTTTTATTGGATTGAGTGCTTCCGTTTTTCTTTTATTAATATATTACTGTACTCATTATTTTTACACACACCTATCTATGTGTATGAGTTTGGAATTAAGATGGGTCTATAAAAGATAAATAAGATATTCATATATAAAAAAAGGAAGAAAATGGTGGTACCCGTTTTTAATTAAATGGTTATAATTTAAACAGTGTTAAATGCTATGTTTTCGCTTTTTAAATTATATAGAAATGCATGTATTTATAGAGTATTAATTGATATTGGCGAAATTATATCAGCTTGAATTTTATCAAACTGTAATTATAATATTATAGGGTATAATGATGCAAGATCTTCTGTAAACATTATCAAAGGGGTAACTGATAACACAGCTAAAATATTTCGTATATCAAAATGAAATTTCTATTAATCCTTATCAAATTTCGGAAACAAAGTAAATGGGCTTTAGTCTATTATGTAGGCTTTACTCAATCATTAATATGTAACTGTATGATATGCTATGGTTGAAAACATTACTATATCATGTACATATTAACATAAAACAAAATTGTATGTGTAAAACGAGCTGGCAAGGCTGTAGCAGACGAAAGCTGCGAACTATTTACCACTAGTTTTCGGTTACAAGTACGTTTAAATTTTAATTAAATCCTTCCTCTGCCATAGGCTCAAATAATGAGCAAATACTTTATGTTTTTGCAAGAGTTTTGTAACACGCATCCGATGCCTATTACATCATCAATCAGCTGTCACGTTATCTGTTCGCTACTCGACTTCCCCGCTCTTCAGCCTGCCTGGTCTCAGTTGGCCCAGAACTCTCATAACTGATGGACTTCAGAAGTCCCTTCTAGACGAGAGGACTTCAAACAGTGACGCTTCTGCGGGGATAATTATATAACAATAACACGATAATATAACGATTAAATAGTTTTACGGTCGTATTTATTCAATTAGGAAGTTCACGGACATGATGAAGAAATATATATTTTTGTATAAACGTGCCGTATGTATATGTATGTATATACATTTATATTTTGAATGTATCAATTGTATATTTTATATTTTTTTCATAAAAAAGGGAATACAAGGGGGATAAATTAATATATTATATATAGTACTTATTTAGTATTTTTTCAATTACTATAATATAATATTCTAATCTAGGAAAATGAGACCATACAGCTATAAAAATACTTTGGTAAAGACAGATTTAAAATGTTATAGTATTTGATCGCATTAATCTAGATTCAGATCATCACCTCTCAAATCTAAATTTATAGTAAATCTTCAAACATAATAGTAATCTATTAAATCCAAAAATAAAGGAATCGATCCATTGGAGTTCTGGCAGATGCTTTTTCACCTTCTCCATTCATGCCATGAGCGTCTAGTGCTCTTTCGTCCTGTCTCCTGTACTGGTCTCAAATCCAGTGACGGGGTGAAAAGCACTGTGATCTCCTTTGGTCCCGCTTTTCTCTCCACTAGTCGAAGGTGGAACTGGGATCGTAGATCCCTATGGCTCAGGGTGTCCATCCAGGAGATCCTTTCAGTTTGTAAATAATAACAACTAAGTGCCAGAGAGGTAGTAAACTACATAATGAAGAATAAAATAATAATAAAAAAGAATATTATTATTATTTTGGATTTCTCATTTTGTGCCGTATAAATTCACCAACCCGGACCAAGGTCAAGGGTATGGCTCATTTTATGGTTAATTCGGAATATTTAAAAATTTTCTTACGATGCTGGCAGTTCCCACCATTACCGCTTTCTGTACTTCTACCAGTCCCCTAATTATTTCCAGCGTCTTCATTGATCTGATCGTTTCCTGAGGAATTAAAGCATTGCTGGATACTATGATTGGCAGTACTTTTACATCCGCCAAGAGGTGCCTTAATTCCTCGCAGAGCTCTTGGTACTTCCGAATTTTTTCGTTCAATGTTTTAGAAACGTTGCCATCAGCATGAACCCCAACTTCGATGATCATGGCCTTTTTAATTTTCTTATCTAAGAGATAAGAAAATCTAAGAGATGTCTGGTCTATTGTGGGGTATATTATGGTCAGTGATCATACTTTGATCCCAATATAGTTTGATGCCATTTTTTTCTAATATTTCCTGTGGCTGGTATTTGTGAAATGGGTGATGAGTGTTTATTAAATTATATTTTTGAGCTAGTGCCTGATGTACGATCTTTGCAGCATTATTGTGCCTAGTTAGATATTATTTACCTGCTTGGCAGCCAGAGGTGACATGTTGAATCGATTCGTACGTTGCTTTGCATAGGCGACATCTGTCTTCGATTGCTTGGTGCAGAATGTGTTTTCTGTTGGAGTTTGTTGCCATGACGTGTTCCTATATTGCCAGAAGGAATCCTTCAGTCTCGAGGAACATTTTTCCTGTGGCCAACCAACGGACAGACGCTTCTAAATTGATACCCGGAGTATTTATAACTATAACTGTAAAACCTCCCATGGATTATTATTATTATTATACTATATTATTTTATTCTTCACATTGTATTTTACTACCTTTCTGGCACTTCGTTGTTTATACCATATACATACATTTTAACCTTTATATTTACCTTGCTGTGCAATTTTTATCATTTGTATTTTCAATTGCCCGTATTCTCCATACTTTTGTTTACTTATATTTACTATGTTTTAATATATTTGTGCCATTTTTATTCTTAATTGTCTTTATTTTGCATATAGCCCTGAAGAAGACCTACAAAGTAGGTCGAAACGTTGCCTGGTCAATAAAGTTTTCTCCAATTCTATGAGAAATTCATTCACCTCTTTCTTCCACATATATTATCAAGGTAAACAATTATCATTCAGTACTAAATTCTTTAATTTGTTTTAATAGATTTGAGGCATAAAACTATAAACTATATAAAACTATAAAAACTATATAAACTATAAACTATATAAAGAGTCGTGAACTCCGAAGTCTTTTTAACAAAAAGAAATGTTTGGAAATTATGAATTTTTTTAATACAAGGTATTAAATAACCAATAAATTTAATTTTGGTTCATGGTTCTAAAATATGGGGTGGTTAGCCCTGCAATGTTTAATTAAGAATCTAGTCTGTACATGTCAAGCCAATTAATTAAGTTTTGTTTGGGTAATTGTGATGTTTGCATTTTGGTTAGAATACTTGAATGCAGTACTTGGCTTCCAGGTATTGTATACATAATTTGATTAGCGCGGGGTAGCAGCGTGGGTTCGCGGATGTATGGCTAACTAATAGGCCTTGGTCGAGTATATCAAAGACAATAACTTTATTATACATATAATCCATAATATTATAAATTAATAATATAATATAATCTATAGATATTATTAACTATTTTTGGTATTTGGTATATTATTAACTCTTGGGCCATGTAGCAGATCATCTTGAAGTACACGTCACTGTATTAAATGAAAATGTTTGAGGTTTAGGTTGGATGTTGAACACATCAATATCCTAAATAATATTAAAACTGAAATAGAATCTTCATTATGTTAAACTGGAGATGTAATTTATTTTATTCTTTCTGGTTTTATTTGAAATCAATTTCTTTTTGTTGATAGTTATTAGGCGCAATAGTTAATATATCGAAAAACATTTATTCCTAATTATCTAAATTTCATTTTTTTTTTAAATTAACTTTCTCAATGTGATAATTAAGGTAAAATACTGGATACAATTGTTATTTGAGAAGATAGAAACAAATGAGTACCAGTGACATTGTAATAATTTTATTTAAAATATCTAAGATATTGAGCTAAAACTAAAAAAAAAAAAATTAAGATCGTACAGTTTCTATAATATAACTCAAATGTATATTTCTTGAATATACAGTAAAATAAGATTTGCAGTGCATGTATTTTAAAAGTATTAACAAATTTTACCCTTTTATTGAAAAAATGTCGGTTAATCCACTCGGCTTTTACATTTTATATGTTTTGTTTTAAATTATCGCAGGAAGTGGAGTGGTCCAGTGGTAGGCCCCTAAGTAGCTATGCTTATTATCCCGGGTTCCAATCCCTTGCATGACTGATAGATTGTTTAATTTGTCTATATAATTAAGCCATAGTAGTAGACTATGTTGGATCTTGATCGACAGAAAAATCTGGCGGTTGTGTGTGATCTGGGACAAGTCAGTTCGCTGCACGAAATAGTATAGTCTCTACCATTTATAGAACCCAAGACTCTTCATGTTAGTAGTTGTATAGGTTTTTGATTTGTTATATTTATAGCAGTATTAAATAAACTGGTGAAAAGAGACGTTTTTACACTATCATGATGTGTACAATTTTTATTCGAGAAAATGGGATGTAATAGCGTTTAAGAAAATCTTGAATATTTTTTATTTACAGCTATCTTAATTAATTAATTCATGCATTTTTTTTTTTCAGTTTCGAACATTTAATTAAAGATGTTCTTATTGCCACAGGAAAATCTGTTCAGAATGAAATCGTGAATTCGGAGTTCATTATTTATAAATACATGAAATGTTTGTATAAATCAACATCAATTTTCTCGAAACCTATCATAATAAAATTTGATAATCTTTTGTTTTGTTGAACAGGTTGAACAGTTTTTTGAAATGCTGCTTTTGTTTTTTTACAAATAGGTGGTATATATCCAATTTTTTATAGAATAAATTTGTGGTTCGATTTATGAGATGTTTTTTAGGTCTCAAAAGAATGAACATAATTCGTAGTTTTCAAAATTATTTTTGTAACATATATAATTTATTCAAAGTCAATGTATTTAAATAAATTACTGAATTCTTTCACTTTCTTGTGCATTGCTACGAGTTTAATGAAAATTACTAGAACATACTTCAAAAATATTGAAATATCAAATTTTAAAGAGACACATCAAGACAACACCACTTATTTTGAAAAAAAAAGTTTCTTTAACATCCATAGTGAACACCTACGCAAACAGTTTTGCGAAACATGGTTATTTGAACACAGGCTAATGTTTGTATTTCCCATGAATACCTACATCCAAAATTTTATCAAAAATCCTACTTAACATTGCTTTAAGCTTGATATACAGATAAATGGAAAAAATAACAAAAATATTTAGTGAAGAGTAGTAAACAATAGTAGAGAGGGTAATGGTGATATGATTAAAATAGAATCATTTGTTGTTTCATAGTTTTGCATAATCCATCATTCTTGTATAAGGATTAATCGGAAACTTGCATTAATTAAGGAGATGAATTGATCGAAAACAATCCCCTTTAGCCTTTGTAATTTATACGGATATTTTAATTTATTTATTACAATTTTCCTTTTATAGCTGTGAAAAGAGCTTTTGTATTAAATCTATCTGGCAAAAGTTTCTTTCAATCTCAGTTTCTTCAACAACTTCTACCAGGAAACTTCTTCTAGTTCAGCCAGGTTTAGCCGGTCGGAGAAGCTACCGGTTAAGTTATCAAGCAATAGTACCTACTTCTAAGTTTTAGTTCTACCATTCAGAGAGATTTATTGCGTTTTGACCAAGAAGATTTTATTTACCGGTATTTTCATTTTATTAAATTGTATTTATTGTTATGTAATTTTGCATAATTTCATCAAAAAAAATTATCATTTTAAGAAATAATTAATGTATAAAGCCAAACAGTTTATTTCATACGCATAAAGCTCAATGACATTTACTAGTATATATACATATTCACTATTGGATTTTCCAGCAGCTAGGGACTGCACCTCATACCCTCACTTCTAGATTTGATTATTCCCTTATGCATTTAGAAGTAAATATACATCCCGCTCAAGTTAAAGAATGTGACTCTAAGAAAATTTAAAAGGCTCAAATAACACTCAATTCCAAGTAGAAGCAATCTTTTCAAATATAATGGAGAATGGAGATAGTTGGGAGGTGCAGTCAAGAAAACACCAAATAAGTTAAGACTTATTTGTATTTGTGCCGACGCTTCAACCTACTTTGTAGATCATCTTCAGGGCTATGAGAGAAGAAACAAACAAAACAAAAATATAAAAAACATTACATTACTAAGAATATAATAACATATACAGTGAAGAAAAGTAAAATAGTGACAGTCATATAACAAAGGATAAAGAATGTAAAATTACAGAATAAATGTACAGAAGGATGATGATGTAAACATAATACAAAGAGAAAGAAAATGAGGAAAGATACAAATTGAAAAAAATTAAAATATAAAAAAGTGAGATATAAAGTTAAGGAAAACCTAGTTTAATTACAGATAAAATGTAGGATATACTTTTCAAGTATAGATTTATCTGATCATTCAATAAATAAAGTTTTATTATTATTTTTAGAATGTCTTATTCATTATGTAATTCATATAACTTCCTTGTCTAATTCGAAAAATAACATCTTATTATTCTTTAAAGTAGCGGAGTGGTTGAGTGATACAGCATTGATTTGCTTTGCAGGTCTTGGGTTCAAATCCCGCTGCTGGCAAGACGTCATATATCTACTCTATTAGCAACTAGAGATGGATCCGATGGGACTTAGGACCCTCCTGGGGCTCAACCAACCTGTATAAAGTGGCTAACCAAAATAAGGTGGGAAAATCTGTGGGTCCTGCACAATCATTGTTCAAGAAACAGTACACTCTCCACCTTTCATGGGTTGAAGCGTTTCAGGCTTTTTATTTTTATTCTTTGCAAGCAAAGGGACATTAAATTGATAAAACAAATAAAAAACTGAGTCTCGGTGACTCCGCTTTACGGGCCGAAGACTTCAATTTAGAGAAAAGTTTTTAGGCTCAGCTTTTAGGCTGTGCTTAAAATTAGGCTTAAAGTGTACTTAATAGAAATGAAGTACTTATATGGAAGTAGACAGCTCAATAGTCCACTGAATAGGGAAGACCTCTGTATTAAATCCTGTTTCTGTCATCTGTTTGAAAATCCAAACTTATCACACTCTACCTATTGAAGCTGAAGTTCTACAGTTGACATCCTCTTTTGAATTAACCCGTTCCTTACATTAACATTTCCCTATCTACAAAGGCCAAATTCGACATTAGCCGGAATTCATCGGTTGTATCGTATTTTCCACGTTTATAAATATCGAACTGTCTTTACAGAGATGAGGTATCGAAATGACAAATGTAAATGATAATTACTCGTAAGACTTTTTTTTTTTTATTCAAAGCTAATAAACTTTATACAAGATAACTTAATTTCTTTTAGTGTTTACAGCTTTTATAACACGAAACATTTTTATTTTATTCAGCTAGAAGTAGCCAGCCGTTTGATAAATACCCAGACTTCTCGGAATGTGGGAACAGGCAATACAGAATCTGATAAATTGAAACTCTCCTTAAGTGAAGCACTGCGTTCTTCATTTGGTTTCTTTCATAGCTTTTCTTTCAAACAAAGCAGTCCTTGAACAAAAATTATTGCTCAAATGGTTATAACATTAATTCGTTTTTATAATTTAAATTTAATAAAATATACCCATTTTTTTTCAAAATAAATTAAAAATGTTATATTCCAAAACACTTCATAGGTCGCAGCATTTTTTATTTGTTTGTGAAAAACTTTTTATAGCATAGAAGGCTTTTCTTTAAGAAATCTATGTAAGTGAATAAATAATTTTTTCGAATTTCGTTCAAAACGTTACCGAGGTCAGTAACCGAGGGAAACAGAATCAATGGTTAGATCAGGTCTTGGTTTGAAAAAGAGTTATTCCATATATTATCATTTCATTTTAATTGATGAGACTCATAAAATATGCAAGAGTCGAACATCACCAACGTTATTTGTAAGATGGAATCCGCGATCTGTCGTAAGGCAGAGGATTCTCATTTGCTGATGGCATTGTCCTTTTGACAATTTATTGTAGATTTGGTGGTCATTGAACCATCACAAAAGAAAATTTATCTTTGTTTTGCGATGGAAAGACACTTGAAGTAATGTACCACTTATGCTACCTAGGAAAAGTTATAAGTAGGTCTGGTAAAGTGGATTAAGAAATCGAAAACAGAAAAATTAAAGCAAACGATATATTTCTAGGTCTACATCAGCCGTCTACCTCCAAACACTTACATGTGGGAGTGAAAGTTGGGACGTGCGTGAGAAACACACAAACCACATTAAAAGTTCAGAAATGAAGTAGCTTCGCAGAGTGGTCGGTAAAACAAGGATGTGTCGTGTTCGGATTGCGACAATAAAAGACAAACTAAACACTTCCAATACAAAACAGACAATGATTCGGTTCGAGTATGTCTGTCGCAAGGACGAAAAACGGCAACCGAGGAAGGTAATGGAAGCATGACTTCTTGGCAGAAGGCCCTGAGGTCGCCAAAGGATTTGTATCAAGATTACATATAATGAATCGGAGTAAGAAGAGAGCAAAACACTGGCCCAAGTGAAACTGATGTGTCAAGACCGGGAAGAATGGCTTCGATAGATAGAGGTTCCTCTACGCTAAATACCAAAAAAAGGTGATAAAGAAGAAGAAGAAATATTAGTATTTAAAATTATATAGAATTATTTTGTCACAGAGAAAGCAGGAAAAAATATTTTGTCTATGTATTGGAAAAATCATTTTTATGTTTTTGTTATTGATTAATTGAACAATTTTTCTAACAATATATTACCGACCTTCGTAATCCTATTATTGAATAAATTTATATTTAAAATTGGAATAGAATTTATAATTGCTACTCACGTATATTTTCTTTTAGGAATTGTCCTCTGTAATCAGCCACATATCAGTTCTTATGAGTAAAAAAATAAGTATTTTTTTTTTTATTTTTTTGGATTATAATAATTATTTTATCATTATTCTAAAGGTTAATTACCTACAAATTAGAATCGCGAAACAGGATTTAAAAATATCTGGTAGGATTAAGTAGAACTGATTCGGAGGTATATGAACGTGTAACGAGAAATAAATTCCACAAGTGATGAGATATTAAACCTCCTATCAAATGCAGCTACATTGAAACTGGTAACTTCCGAACGATGAGAATAGGATTTGGTAGCGAAAGTGGAAAGGAGTAATCACACTGTTGGAATCGTTGTATCTTGTAAAATATATTGAAGGATTTTTCGTTGAACACATTGATGACCTCGCTAGTCAATACATTGGATATTTACCTATCAGGCAAGAGTTCATTTTTAACAATAAAACAAAAATATTATTAAAGACTGGTCTTATTACATTGCATGCTGATGATTTTTAAATACGTACTTATTTTTAATTTAGGGCTGATCCAACTACACTGTTTCGTACTTTCGAATTCCGTTGAAAAAAGAGAATTTCAGAGTTTCTAGTTTCGTTCGACTTTTCGTAAAGCTTTCTCTGGCACTTGTTAAGTATCTGTAATTGGTACTAATTGGTATTACTAATTGGTAGATGGTAAAACGTGTAATTTAAGTTTCGAAAACGCAATACTTTCCTTTGAGTGAAATCCAAAAGTTATTAAAATAAAATTCTGGGGTTTTAGTCTTTGATTTTATTTAATAAATTCTCTTAATTTTCCATTAGATCGATGAATGCAAAGTTACCTCTCTCTTCATGAAAGCTACTACAGAGGCAGAACGATCTTTTTTGATCCTTTACTGGAATTATTTTATCATGATTATCTTAATGATAGAATCCCTCTTAGGTTAGATGCAATATTTTTTTGTATAATACAAGGAACTCTTCAGTTGAAATCCCTTAAAATATTATATATTTATATTTGTATGTTATATTATTTCTTTTGGAGCAGATTGGCTGAGTGGTAGAGAGAGCACTTAGCTGCCATGCCGAAGATCCTGGTTCAAATCCCGCTGCAGGCAAGACTTTTATTTAGTCTGTTAACAGCCGGGGATAGATCAAATAGGATCTAGAGGACCCCCCTGGGGCTCACACAACCTCTAAAAGTGGACACCCAAAATAAGGGGAAAATTCTGGCGGTTGAGCGTGATCTAGAGCAAATCACCTCCCTGCACAACCGTTGTCCATGAAACAGTACTGTCTCTACCTTGTTCTGAACCCCAGAGCCTTTATGGGTAGTAGTGGTACAGGTACATACTATTTTTTATGGATAGTTCCATGATTTCAAATTTATTACACAGCCTACTAAAATGTTTCCTAATTACAGTTTAATTTACTGGCTTGATGAAAAGCTGATTTATTATCTCTCTTCCTGTATTATTATTGGCTTTGATAACAAATTTTTATTGTTGAGCTTTTAAGTAACGGGTTTCTGTACAAGTTACCCGTAGCAGCCGACAAAATTTCCTCTATTATATCAACAACTACCAAAAGCGATGGAAAACAATTTTGTTTTTTGTTTGTCCTAACTTGTCAACTTTAGTCAAACTCATAATTCTTCATCGGTTGAACCCGGCTAGAAAAATATTTTTTGAAAGTTAAAGACAGCTTTCAACTATAGAGACTGAATCACAACAAACATGTTTTTCATCTCTCCCAATTATCGATCGCTATTGGCGACCATCTGCTGAATTCTGCAACTTTCTGAAAATATTTCACTCCACTCTTCTCCATAGAATACTTTCTGGCTCCAAATAAGGAAATATTTGTTAGTTTTTCATACAAAAAAAAATAGAATTGTTTTAAAATTAAATTCACAAATATCACACTTTATTGAAATTATTGGCATTTTTATGAAAATAAAACTAAAATTATTATGTGATCATTTTTTTTCTTTTTTCAGTGGCATCACCGAGAGCTTTTGAGTGGCTCAGTGATAGAGCGGTGAGTTGCCGTGCAAAAGATCCTGGGTTCAAATCTCGCTGCTGGCCAAGTTTTATTTAATCTGTTAGCAGCCGGAGATGGACCAATAGGATCTAGCAGCCGTATAGGTCTCACCTAGCCTCTATAATGTGGGTACCCAAAATAGGTGGACTGAAATTTCTGAAATGCCATCATAGAGTTCATATATACCTGAGTTTCAAATGTCTCCTCCATCTGTAAATCCTTCTTGTTTAAGTCCCAGGCCTCACAATCATATGTCACTGTAGCCCGAATCAACGTTTTACAATGGGACAATTTTTTTTCAACCATCTGGTAAAGATATCTTTGTATGTCATAAAGATATGGCACGATTCCCGGCCACCAATCTTCTTTGGATTTCCTCTGTTCATTTAGTTTATCATGCATGACAGAACCTCCAAGGTATTTTCCCCACTACATAGAGCTGCTGCCGTCGGATTTGCTGAATTTCCCCACCTCTCCTCAATATCACCAGCTTCGTTTTATCCTTATTTATTTTTAATCCTTCCGTCTCAAGCCTTTGCAGGTTGTCACGTTGTTGTTTCCAGGCGAGTAACTGTGTTATATTTCCTTCTCCAAGTAATCCTATCCTTTACATAACTGCCTGCAGAATAATATTGAATATCAAAGGAGAGTATTCCCATCTCCAAATCTTGAATTGTCTTGTTCTGGCAATTCCCCTCTATAACTAACTCAGTGTGTATCTTTCATTGTGAACTCCACAAGGCGTGTTAGTTTCTGGGAATCTCCATCTCTAGGGAAGCTTTAGCATTATAATCGTGTAAAAATTAGAATAAACATCCATCCAAATTATCTCTTTTATTTTTGCTCATATTTTATATAATCATATAAGATATGATATATAAGATCCATATCTGGCAGTAGTCGTCCTGTTATATCTTAAACCTCCCTGATAATTTCCCTAGTTCCTTTCCACATATAGCATAAGTCTATTCTGTCTTTGAAGGCACTTTATAAGCCGTTAACCTCAATCTGAGCTTTCGGAGTTCTTTTCCTAACTCGCATCCGACATTTTTGAACAGTTCCTTCCAGTTCGTTCCTTGTTCCTATCCCCTCCACATCTGGAGAATGTGGTCATCAAATTTTTGTCTTGTTATTTCTTCTAAGACGAATAAAGGACCTATTTCCATATTTGAGTTCAGAAGGTGGCGAAAATTAGTTTTCTTTTAGTCCAGTACATCATCCATTAGGATCTGTAGGTTTTCTTCTTCATTTCTTATAGCTATAGCCGAAATTGGCTGTTTTCTTTTTATAGGTATTATTTTCCGGAATTTTTTTTCCGTTCTGCATCCTGCAGATGATAAATATTAAAATAAGAAAATCAATTCTCACCCTACTCCTAAAACTGATTTTCATTATTTAAAAAAAT
The DNA here is from genome assembly GCA_037127475.1 of Arma custos. Taxonomy (NCBI): domain Eukaryota; kingdom Metazoa; phylum Arthropoda; class Insecta; order Hemiptera; family Pentatomidae; genus Arma; species Arma custos. The sequence goes on along the minus strand of CM073759.1, from coordinate 45,599,406 downwards.
TTATTCATTAATCAGAATAATGGACAATCATTTTTTAAGAGTACGCAGCCGAAATTGAATTATTTACAATAGTGATTATTCATTGTCCAAATTCTTCATTATTTCAAATTGACAATTTCTTCTTCATCACCATAACCTATAAGAAAACCGCAATGAGGTCGACCACCTCCGTAAGCTGGCCATCCTGATCAATCAAATCCAGTGTTAGTTCCGGATCAATTTGCAGTAATCGGAGACCCGCAAGTGATTACAGGGATATTGGCTAAATCACTGTTCTTGGCAGAGTGCTTGATGACCTATCTACATGTGACTTTGGAGATATACCTCGCTAAAGAATAACTGTTATTAGTGATTAATTTAGAGAAAATATATCGATGTCTCTTTGAGGTCTAATACTTTTTTTTTTAAATTTTTATGAATCACATTCTGAAAATATTAAAGTATTCCCGAATACTCATTTATGTCATTCAAACAAGGAAAGATACCAGTTCTGTTGCCTGAGAAAGCTAGGCGATCTAAAGGGAAAAGGTGCTGACAGTTTCAAAATCAATTTATTTCCACCCGAAAACAGAAAAAAATTGTTGAAACGCGGTTTAGTTTTCCAACTGGGGTCTCATTTCAAGTGTTCTTTGGTCAGGCGAATGAGGTTAGAGTAATCACCACTTAGCTTGGGGCTTGCTGCTAAACCGCTTTCAGATGTTACCTAAAACCGCTTTAAATATATACTGCGCAAAAATGATAAAGGACATTGCTAATTTTTTAGGATAAACTTTACCTAGCATTTATATTAATATAGAAATTTTTACACTGTACAATATTTAATGTAGTATAATTTCTAATAAATATTACTGTTTTTTAATGAAAATAATATTAAAATGCTAGCCAAAGTAAATAAAACAAAAGTGGTGTCCCTATTCGTTATTGCGCAGTTTACTTCATCGCTAGCCTGTTGAACAATATTTAAGAAACAAATCAAGTAGATACTACTTGCTAATAAAAGAAATTAAAAATCGTTGGAGCATCCAGATTAAGTAACTGAAAGTATTCAATAAATACTTTTAAAAAACTTTTGTTAAACTTCTCTTTGAATTGGACATTTTATTTAAACTCAGCAACCATATTAACTAAGCTAACCATATTATTTCTAGTTAAACCATAATTTTTAAACTTAAACTTTAGAATTATGGTAAACATGAATGGCAATATTATTGAAAAGTGTATCTGATCAATTGAAAAAAAAACTTAGCTTATGTTCGAATTCCATTTTTAATATTTTAATATATGATTAATATACTTATGATAATAGTATTTTGTTTCCCGAACGGGATTATATGATTTAATGCAGTGCCAAAGGAATCAATAATTATTTATAAATCTTAATCTAAGGCATTAATATTATATATTGCTTGATATAAATTAAATAATCATAAATCACTGAAAAAATCTTGATCGAAAATAAGTTAATAATGAAATTAAAATTATAGTTTTCCCTTTTATATTTGTCCTTTTTTTTCGAATCGTTTAGCTTATTATATATTTTATTTATTTGAGGACGAGGCACGCTTCTATGTCTAACTAATACTTTATGATTCTTTCTGATATTTCCTTTTTCTGTTGATCAACCAGTTTACTTAACATCTTCTTTGGTGCTTATTGGAATCTACTTTTAATATTTAAAATTATCTTTAGATTATCTCTTTCATGTATATTTTTTCTAATACCTTCGGTTCCTTTAGATCTTCTTCGACTTGAACGAACCATTAACATCTTCTTTTTTCTTTTTTTACTTTAGAGGAAATCGAAAATCTGTTTATTTGATCTGTTTTACTCCCCCCTCTGTAAATATGAGTAAAATAAAGTAAATATATCATTTGAAATCGACATTACCTACAAATTTGTCTTAATAATTTTTCCTTATTTCTTTTATCTTTGACAAGACATGCAACTCAGGCATAAAACTTCCTAAAGTGGTGTAATGTTTCTGGTTTTATCACTGTTTTATAGCGTTGAAATTTCGAGTTCTAGGGTAATGAATTTATGTTTGTTGAAAATCTAGTTTTATCAGCTCTGAATGTTAACTGCATAAACATTTAGAGCCGTCTAAAGAGTTTATCCGTCAAAACTTAACCGTTTTCCGAAATACATAAAATGTGGGCCATTCATATTTTTTTAATCATTAAAACTGAAGAAATTCGTTGAGTTTTGTATACTTAAAATTTGGGATTTTTCAAAGGAGATGTTCAATCCAATGATAATAATAAACTTTTCTGTTTCCTTCTTACTATTAAATATTATTGTTTTATAATATATATTACTATATTAAAAGTATCAATTTTCAGATAAAAATAAGATAATTAACTTCTTTTTTATTCTGCATGCCAGCATAAATGCATATTTTAGCTGCATTTATTTGCATTTTTTGCATGTATAGGCTGTTTTTAATATAAATGTATTTCCTTATGCTATTATTGGTATTTTGTAAAACTTTTAAATCAAACAATATTTAATTAGAATCTAGCAATCCACTAGTAATTAATCATGTGAGTAAAACACTGTTTCATCAAACATGATCTATTCATAGAACACACTTATTTTGAGAGCTTCAAGAATAAAACAGAAGTTCGGGTTGAGTTCTAAATAGGACCTACAAGAAGTTGAACGAGTGACTAAGGTCTAGAAAAGTTCCATATAGTGATATCAAGTTCTCTGTTTATCTTGTCGGATACAAATTTAAAATCAAGTCGCGAATCGTACCCTTGGGAAAGGTTCAGTTTATAACCATTAGAAAGTAAATGCAATCTGTTCTGTAATACACTTATATAAGTGTATATTGAAGAATATATTGACGTATTTGTATTACTTTTTGGGTTGGACCACGTTGTTGATTTCACACTTCCAAGAATTTTAAACAATAACGAGGTTGGTCTTACGCTACTAAATAGTTATAATCCATAGATTGTATCTTCATAGTATTTAGATTCATTATATTTATAATAATATGACGCTAGTACTGTAGTGATATAGTATTCTACGTTTAATATAATATGGTGTGGTATTTAGTTATTACAACGTGCTTTAAATATATCTGAAAATATTTTTAAGCTCTATTCGGTTTGAATCATTAATAATATGAAAATAAAATATAACAAGGAAGCAAGATAAAAGAAAAAAATTAAAAATTGATAAAAGTTCCATACAAGAATCCGATTTACTTAGGAACCACTTATTTAAGTAATGATTAAAAACGAAAAATACCGTTTCACTTAAACAATAATCCCAGAAATAAAAACAAGTAGATAAAATACTAATCATCTCAGTATCTAACCAAGTTAATTTATTAGTTGATAGCCAACTGGTAAATAGATTACTTTATAATCGTGAGTGATTGCATGAAAAAAATTACAGTCTTGTGTACGAGGCCCAATTTGCCAACACACCAATAGCTTGATCCCACTTGGTTAGGATTGCATCAATATGGACTCAACCCTTCGACACTGAGTCCTGTTAGCTAAAGCCTTTTGGTGGGGTTGGTGTTGACAGTGTTCACAACAACGGCTTATTGCCAATCGGCAACCCCCAAATGTTGACAATAGGGTAGTGTTTGCTTCCACATCCTCGGTTTTCCTGATCTTTTGTGAAGGTGTTGGTATTTCGCTTTGTACGATTCCCTTTATTTTTGTATATTTTTAACACCTTTCTGAAAGATCTAACTATAGACGAGCTTCTATAGAAATATAAAGATATAACTATAGAAATAACTTCCTTACGTTTCCTGAATCGCAATCCTCATAATATCATCCCAATAATATCTGAAAAATATTAAACATTGGTATTATTTTAGAATCGCTTCTTAGAAATAGATCAGATATTCGCACATGCAACCATGCATACATCTTACGTTGTGTGTCGCTAGTCTTCTGGGTTTCATTCTTAACAGGTGGACATAGATTGATATTCTCCTTTTTCTCATAACATCCGATATTTTCGGAACATGAGTGTACAGCTCACTGTTATGTCGTCGTCTGTATTCACCTTGGTCTGTAATTGGACCAAGAATTTTCCTTGAGATCTTTCATTCTTTAATCTCCAACTTTTCTACCACGCGTTTCTTATACAGAATCAGTCATTCCGCAGCATATAAGACCTATGGTCGTACAAAAGTGCAATAATGGCTGAGTTTTGAATTCAAGGACATTGATCTTTTGTTGTAAATATTCTTGGTGAATTGGTATGCCATTTCCATTTTATTCAATAGCGAATTAAAGGCTTCCTTCTCACCAGCATTGAGTTCTATCCACTCACCAAGATATTTAAGCTTTCCTACCCTTTATATTTTTCCTTGTTTCACTCTTAACTCCTCTGCTGCAGACTTAATATATATTAATATGGTAATGAACAGTGTTTTCTTGAAAAGAGACCTGCATTTCTTGCTTCTGACAATAACTGATTAATTTGTTCTATGGCTATATTCAAGAAATAGGAGAAAACTGCAAGTTCTTCCGCAAAAGCGAGGCAGTCTATTGAGAGATTCAATTTTTTGTATCTCAGTCTCATTCCGTTTTGGAAACCATCGCCCATTCCTTTGCGCCACTCACGATTGACTTTTTTAAGTTGGAGGGCAGGGGTGAGAACCCATCTCCCTGCCTAACTCCAGTTTTTAACTTGACTCTAGTTTTTATTGTTGCAGTTAAGGTCTGTTGAATGATTCATCTCGTTTTCGAACCGATCTATCAATAGAGTCAGTCATAGGCCTTCTCATAGTCTATGAAAGCCAACTTTATATATTAATTTTTTAAATAAAATAGAGCCAAAGACTCAAAAAGAAATACTATTATTTATTATAATGCAATTGGGAAAAAACACAATGCAAAGCCTTATGTTTCAAATCCAGTAATACACCCACTTACCAGTCGACGTTTTGCCTATTCAGGCATTATCAAGACACAAAAACAAACAAAAGGGTTTTGTGAATCACATCTCGAAGAAAAAGGTGCAATACATCCCAAGGCTCCAAACATGAGACGGCACCCCACCACCAAGACGTTCAACATACGACTCTTTTGTATCATTATTACATAAAAATGCATTATACTAACATGAATTTCCCTATCTGTTATGTTTGAGTGTTATAAATCTGAAAATTCCTTTTATAGATCCAGCGGCTCCTTCACTTTCGTCCTTCCTGTATACATCGCTCCCATTTCTACCTTTTCACAGGATTCTGTTAATATTCAAGGAATTTTAAAAAGTTCTACATGTGACAGAATAAAAGTAAAGAAAAAAAATGTATGAAAAAGCAGTTTAAACTCGTTAGAAGTGAGAGGATTAGAAAATTAATACAGAGAAGAAAATTTAAATTACCTCAATATCATTTTCAAATATGATTCTGAACGGGGAGAAAAAAAGGGAAACGACAAAGCATCGAGATCGAGACAGAGAAGAAAAATAAGTTGACCGATAGTTAGTTCTAGAAAAGCCACCAAGGGTCTTAATTAAAACTAACAACCCACAAGCACAGTTTGGTTTTTTCATTATTTTAGATGACTTTTTTTAACAATAGAGCTCGTATTATAAAACTAATAAGATTTCATATTATTTAAAATCTCTGTACAAAATAATAACAATCTGCATAAAATATCTGGGACTATGATTGGACAAAGACTTATAACATAAATACATTATTAAAATGAAAATAACTGACAAGACGCTACAAACAACAATCACATTTCTGGACTACAGATCTCCTCTTGACTTACAAAACCAAAGACTAATATATCACTAAACTAGAACCTATTTGGATACAGAGCAGAACTTTTCAAAGTCCAAAATTCTTGAAAAAATAGTTAATTGCTTCTTGGTTGTTGCTATTTGTGCTGAAAGGCGTAAAACCCTAAAGTCATCAACGCTTGCGGTTTTTCCATAAAATATTGGTTCATATGGTTCATATCATATTATATTCATATTGGTTTATAAAATTCGTGATTATGTTATATTGCGGACAGTAGTCGATGTGTTTTCAAAAACTGAAACAACAACGAGACAGCAGCCTCGTTGTCACCAAGTACCTTCTTCAAATCCGGGACTAGTCCTAATTTACTTATTGTTGGTCGGTAACATATACATTCTTCAAAAATGTGTCTTACAGTAAGATTGGCGTTACGATGTCGGCATAAATGAGGTTTTTTAATGATATTTAGATGAGTGAGCCGAGTGTGGCCCAGTCTCAAGTGAGTCAGGTAACCTCCTCTCTACGGCTGTTCCTGTAAGAGGTAGACCATGTTCTTACTTTTTTTTTATCACTTTTAATTTGCTAGGTTGACTTTCTTTCCATGTGGCTTGCCATTTCTCCGATATTTCTATTTTAAGAGGCCTACTTAATTCTGATGCAGTGAGAACCGTGGTGACTCGGCCAGGCAGCGTAAGTGCCTCTCGAGCTGCCTGATCTGCGAGTTCATTACCCTTAATGTCAATGTGGTCAGGGATCCATATAAAATATATGGACTTGCCCTGCTCTAAGAGTCTTAAAACTAACATATCTGCGAAATGAGTTTTTCTTGGTTTATTTCGAATCACAGCATACAAAACATGATGTGAACATTCTCATATTAAAATCATATATTCACAGCACACAAGATCCCATTCATTAACACAAAATCGACTTGCTCCTTCTCTTTTCTATTCCCTGTTACCCGGACTCATTAGAAGAAGATAAAAAATACTATCGCCTAGAGACTTGAGGTTGTACTATTGACCATTTCAAAAACTTCATATTCCTGCAAGCCAAGGAGAAAAAACAAACACTGAGCTCGTATTTGCTGGATTCAAACCTGGACATTAAAATAAATAAAAGAATAATAAATATTATTTGAACCTTTATATACTATAGGTTATCCAACAATGATAGTTGTCTTCAATATCTTATACAGCATGATATTCCCTTATTATATTTATATGATATTCAAATAAAGATCCCATCCATTGATTGGTTGCTCTAGTATTTTAGTATTGAATTTTATCATTATTTTCAAGTGATACATCGATGCCAGATTAATTTTCTAAAGCCTTTGTGTCTGTTTCATGATATATTTGAACCTGAGATGAAAGGAGGAATCCTTAATGGTTAATATTTCATCTGCTTTGAGAAAGCTGACAGGCGATAAAGTACGTGCGAAGGGAATGGAACTTGTAAAATGAGTTCTGTCCGCTTGTTTATGCCAGCACGAAATATTTTCTTGCTTTACAACTTTTATTTTGAAAACTTCATCACCATAAAATACAGTACATCCCATTAAATAGACATTATTTATGTTGTTAACATTTATAAATAGAAATTTTAGAAAATAAAATGATATAAAATTATTATTTAACAGAGGATTTAATTTTTTTTTATCAGTTATGCTTTTTTAAAAAAGGCTCCAATTTACTATTTCAATCTAACTTACTTGATTAATTTATAAATAAGGAGATAAAAGAAGGCATAAGAACTTGGGTAACCTAAAGGAATTGTATTCGAAATGATAGTATTATAATTTATATAATATTATAAATTTAAATTATAAATTTTAGAAATGAAAATTATTCCGTCGTATATTGGAGTCCAACTGAATATTCCAAGTGAGAGAGATTAGAGAATAGAGAGGAGATGGTGTGGTCAGTTAATATTATGTAAGGAGCGTAGTCACTAAGTTTTATCTAGACGGTCAATAATTTATATTGCTAGGCAATAGTAAATGTGGCACCAAGTTAGTTCATATTAGAAAGTCTATTTGTATATCCATATATATATATATATATATATATATATATATATATATATATATATATATATATATATATATATATAATGTGTGTGTGTGTGTATTCATAAAGGATTCTATCATCTATGTCCGCTAGTTTAGCAAGATCTGTCCAACCGGTGCGCAATTCTCGTCAGTGTTTAGTGGCATCTTGTAAAATTTGTTTCCTATTTACAATAAAAAATGAATAAACAATATATAGGAAAGCACTCTATAATCTTTGTATAAGAAACACAATTTTAAATCTACAAGCTACAAAATAAAATTTAAATCCATAAAATAAATAAATAAAATTTCGAAATCAATAAAAAATAATGAGAACTATTAGAAATAAGTTTAATTCAAATCAAGTAAAAACGTAAACAATTTAGGCATTTGTCATAACATGTGACGAGTTTTTGTATTCCAGCGTCTTAGTCTTCCGCCGAGGAAGGATCACAGACATAACACAGGCAATGCGTCACGCAACATCGCACAGAGCAAGCAGACAAGATTCCATGCAGCGCTAAGGGGTACTTTCCGGATGAATCTCATATATATATATATATATATATATATATATATATATATATATATATATATATATATATATATATATATATATTGTGTTTACCAATTTACTCTGTATTTAATATGTTATTCATAAATAAATAGTGCCTTGGAGGTAAGTAAGCACCAAAGGAATTAAAATGATCGTACTTTATTAATACGATTTAAACAGGATTATAAATATGTATATCAAATTTTGATTAAAGAATTAGCAATCTTTACAAACGCCGCCTGCAAGCCAAAATGAACGATAATTTCGAGAGCTATGCTCTAGAACTGTACATTAAGAAATGTATCCATGAAGCAGCTAGTGAAGCCTTAGGGGAGATAGAAACTAATCCTTCAAAAGAATGGTGGAACATGGAAATAGAAGAAATGATAGGCAAGAAAAAAGGGATCTTCAATAAATGGTTATGTAGCGGAAATCAAGAAGATTTTAGAGAATACCGAAGCCTTAACATACAGGTAAAGCGCACTGTCGCAGAAAGCAGGAACCAAGCATGGGAAGCCTTTTGTAGGAGGATTGACATTACCCTGAGCTACAATAAGATACGCGAATGATGGAGAGTACTGAAGGCGCTCAGGATACAAGGGAAAGGAAATGTTATTCCTCTGATAGGTGAAAAGAACTGGGTGGACCATTACGAGAAACTGCTCCCTGAAACAAGGCCAGAATGGTCCGGTTCATATGCAACTGAGAATCATGCACATCATGATGGCCGGCAAGGGACTTGAGGAGGACGACTAGTGGATTAGAGAAAAGTGAAGGGACGCTCTGACTAAACAAGGCAATCCATTGAGGGAAAAAAACCCTGCAAAAGTAAAAATTAATTTGCAAGTGGATATGGAATTAATATAGAAAACAAAATTAAATCACATTCACTGAAACCTCTTGGTTCCACCCAGCTGTTAGAACCTTCACCACACTCCCGTTATAGGGTAATCAAAAGCTCCGATTATTGAAAATCATTAAAAAAAGAAAATGCCAAACAATAGCCAAGTTTGTATACAACAAAGTATTTTGTACGTTTTATATAAAATATTTTTTCTCTACCTTAATTTTCATTTTTTAAGTATAGTAGTGAGTTTTAAGTAATAGGTGTAGGAAATAAAATTTCAAAGAATTATTCTTTTCCAGGAAACGTGTTGACCCCTACTTGTCCACATAATTTAAAGTTAAATTGATGAGAAAATATTGTTCTTATTTAAAATGTTTTCAAACATCGTAAGCTGTGGTAAAATTTTCTAAATGAAGCAGATTTGTGACATTGCAACAAGATATATTGTTAAATAAATTTAATTAGTACACTTCCAATCAATTATATTCATAATTATATTTACATATGAGTCGGAGAAAATCCAAACCATTCGTTATTGCAGGCAAGGTATCACATCATAATTAAGAGCCAATTTGATTTACTCCAATATGATTAAGAAAATCACCTTATTCCGTAGCGCCCTGATATGGTTTCGGACTTCCTTAGCTGATTGGCCTGATAAAAAGAAGTGGATGAAGTAGAGAAGATATCTTGGTAATGAAAGGCACTCAGGTTGTAAAAGTGCCTGCTCTAGAAGGGCAGCAACTTCAGCCGAGATTGGATTGTGAAGTGATTGTTTTAACAAGGCCAACAACTGTAGCCGCCCAGGATCAAATGGCTAAAGTAAAACTTTTACTTGAGTTTTATCTAGTTCTTTTCCTTCACCTTACATAAAATGTTTAACAGGAAAATTAAATCAGGTAACAGCTCGAATGGATCGTTGGCCAATAATAAAATTTAAAATTGTAGTGATTATATAGAAAGGGATGATTTTTCACTCTATGATTGCAAAATATTCCATATTTTTATATTTCCTCCTGCCTGTAATGTCGAGCTCAGAACCATCTTTAAGTGGTCTAACTCTACAATCTAACTAAAACCAAACCAACCCCACATATATATTATATGAAAACTATAAAGATAGTTGATTAAGGGATTATTGTTTTTAATGTAGCGTTTTCCTAAAAGAAATAAAGAGTAATTACTTCATAATCATCGAAGCTCGTGATGAGCCCGATAAATCCAGGGACTACTCATTGTGTCGAGGTTTTGTGCAGCCAAGGAGGAACGAGCACTCCTACTCTCAATCTCTCGTCTGAAGCCAACACCTCAATTGGAATTGTGACGTCACTTGTAAGATTAGAAAAGTTGGACTTGTGATGTTCTAATCATAGTTGTAATTACTGTCAATTTATCCCATTTATTTCTTTATTAATCCTGTGATGAGGCTGGGAGAAGCGCTATGATCTCTAATGGTTCCGCTTTTCTCTCCACACATGGTAGGTTGAGCTGGGCTCGGAGATACTTAGGACAGGTTGTAAACATTGTATACATATGCTTGATGTGTTCCATTTTACTTGGTTGAGGGATAGTAGGAAAACTGGGGACAAAACCAGTCATAGACTTTCGTACGAAATACATTTTTTAAAATTTCAGTTCCTTATATAAGCAACTTGAAATTTTGTGTTTTTGTAATAGATATAATGAATCTTCAAATGTTAAAATAATTTGTATGTCGAAATTAGTACTTATTGGGCGCTCCCCGGCATTTCAAATTAGACTGTCGACCAAAAAGAATGGGTCCTCTAAGAACCAGACTAAATCCAAATCACTGCCCAACCACGATGTGGATTAGAATTGGGGCTGTTTAGAGGTACAATAGTAAGGTAGTAGCGCGCCATGAACTGCACAATAGAATCCTAACGCGGCGATTTCTATTGTGGATTTCACGGCGCGCTCTGTCTCCTTAATGCGACGGCAGCGACTTTTGCCTGTCAGTTGGACGCATCTCTCTATTATCGGCATACAACGTTTATTATTTATTATTTATATTATTATTATTTTATTATTTATTATTTAGCATCTATAGCGTCTACTTGATTAAGTTAAGCCATGTCTTATTCAAAAATACTTACATACCCAACTTTTTTAATACATTGTTTAGTTTTGAAAAAATGGGCGGCCGCGTTTCTCATGATAGATGTCTCTAATTTGGAAATAAAGTCCATACATAGCTTGTGTGTAATTTAATGTTCTTTGAAAACGGTGATGATCATCTTAACACTAGTAGTAGTTGATCAATACAATAGAAGCACGCTATTTTTGACAAATAAAAAGACATTTTTCTTATTTCAAGTTTTACAAAATATTAAATATAGAAAACCCACCTTAAATCATTACTACATCTTTGGAAATTATTTTTGTCATGCAGGATCCTGAAATGAAGACTACTTTTCTGAATGTAAAATAGCTAATTGGTAAAGCAAATTATTATCAAGTATTATTTTATTAATGAACAGTTTTGATTTTAACGAACAAGGTAAAGTGTTTTTATGTTGCATCACTCAGAAAAGCATAATTTAATTTTCCTTAATATAATAATTTATTAATTTTTGAATGGCCGCACCGATTATAAATTACAATTCGTTCTTATTGAAAAAGCATGCTATATTAGGGAAACAATTAAATAGAATGTCGATATTTTGGTTCTTCATTGATTCAGCTATCATCAGTTATTCTCATTTAATGACATTTTTTATTGAATCTACTGTAGTTATAATTCTTTTTAGAACTAGGTTACGATTGCATTCATGTAAAATATAAGAATTTTAATAAACAAACTGTGAATCCTAGCATAAATCTAATTTTCTTTATCGATTTTTCAGTAGGATAATATGAGCTGTACTGCTGAAGTAAATCATGATGAGAAATCCTTCGGTATCTGAATTGCTTTAGTTATAAACCTTGTTCAGTATATGATTCCAATTTACCTTAGAGCATCGAAGAATGGATGCTTTTGATTGTAACGATCAACTGCCTTTAGTCCTCGAAAAATTAATTCCTCATTAAACTGGGGGCTAGGAAGGGATAATTGGTGTTCAGCAAAGAACGGTTTGCAAAACCTCAAGGAATATTTTCGGATGGAACAGTACTTTTAATGTTGAAATTGTCCTAAGAATGGAAAACAACAGGCTGGCCAAGGTAACATGCGAGGATTGATGGAGAAAGCTACAGAAGACGACCCCGACATACCTGGGAAGAAGGTTTTAAAGAAAGCTTCTTAAAGGGAAATCTGAAATGAAACAGATGAAAAGAAATGGTCGAGGATGGTACGTTGTTGTTCAGGCAGTACAGAAGGAAACCTCACACTGACCAGTGTGACCACATGAGCGGTTAGGAAGGACGCGATTATGGTGATGGTGAATATGTTAAAGTGAAGTAGTAAGCATATTTTACTAGAACAGTTTTAGGTGTACGGTGTACTAATAAGCGCACAATACGATCTGTTCTCCTAGTTATGACTAACAGGAAAGTACAGAAAATGTAACGATACGTTAAAATTAAGGTGAAGAATTTTAAATAATTTAAAAATTTAATTTAAATAGTTGTTTAACATATTGTTAAATTACATTTCATCTTGGAGAGAGAATTTTAATACATTTTAACATCAGTACTTTATTTAATGATAGCGTTTGACATTGTCAACAAAAAATAACGAAATAAAATTAAAAATTTATATTGGACAAACAAAACTATTACAAGTGTTATTCGAACGTTTACATTTACATTCGAATGTTTACAAACGTTATTCGAATTTTAAATCCTAAAGGAAACAAAGACATTGTTAGGCTGTTTATTTATGCTCTCTCTATACTTCGAAGTGGACCCTATTTATAGGAGGAAATCAGAATTATTAAGCCTTATCGAACACAGGTAGGGTAGTCGTTGGAGCATGACGTAGTCGAATATCGCCCAGGTCATGTCGACGGGTAGCCATCAACATAATTAGTGCCACGGCGCTAAGCAACTTCTCGCCAAGGATTTTACTAATTTACATAATATCTGTTTATCTTAGTTTAATTATAATTATAATTATTTATGTGGAAAATAAATAGTTAATAGCTAATATGAAAACTAGGTATACTGATTTAATAAAATTGGTATTCAATAAAATTGGATAGTACGTATAACAATACTAACTAAAAGCTTAGTCAAGTATACCTATCGGATATTAAGCTGTAGGAAACAGTACCGGAGAGGTGATTGGGTATGCATTGGTGTTGAGGAGATAGTTCGGTAGAGCTGGTAGCTGGGAGGTAGTGCCACTGGTGGAACTTATTTGATAGTTGAAGCCGTTGAAGTGAATTCATGGAGACAATTCTACTCCCACTACCGCTCTAAGGTTAAGTCAATCCCCTTGTCCTGTCATATTTTAGAGGATAATATTCTCTTATCTTCTAATCTGGATTTAGGTGAAGTTTAATTCGATACTGCATTTACAATTAAACATATTCTACAATAACACCCCCATGCTATAAAATTAAATATCTTGTCATAATAATTTTATATATATATATATATATATATCATTAAATATCTTGTCATGATTCGTACTTTTTACCTATTTTTTTACTTTTATTTACTTTTTTGGCGCTTTATAACAATGCTATGATTTGTATTACGTAGCCTTGCGGCCAGACATAGATTGTTTCTTTCAATGTTCATGCTCGTTATTCTATGGGGACTTTGTCCAAAAGTGGTAAATAAAGTTACTTTTTTATTCTATTCTATTCAATCTCTGTGCTTACGAAGCTTTTCTTATATTAATATTTTGTATAGTTATTAACACATTAGTTACAATTATTAAATAACCAAATGATATGATTTTCGCATGTTTTAGGTATTACGACTTACACTCATTTTAAAGAAAAGCAATAAAAACATAGAAAACGAATAATTTGTCATAAGAGTGTTCACCATTTACCCATAAAAATTAGATTATGATATAGTGTATTGTGGAATCAGGTAATGTTTCTATTAATGTTTATCTTGAAGTAACTGAACTAATTTCTTGAAATAAATTTTAAAAGAACATTCTTATAATCAATATTACATTATCATAATAATAACTGAAAAAACCTACGAAAAAAAACAAAACAACTACAATACGGGTCTAGGGTTCAGTAAATGGTAGAGATTGTACTGTTTGATGGACAACGGTTGTGCAGGGAAGTGATTTGTCCTAGATTAGATTTTTCCACTTATTTCGGGTACCCACTTTATAGAGGCTGGGTGAGCCCCAGGAGGGTCCTTGATCCCCTATGATCCATCTCCGACTACTAAAAGACTAAATAAAAGTCTTACCAGCAGCTGGATTTGAACCAGGATTTTTGGAATGGCGCATAGTACAATACAAATTATTAATTACATATACCTTATAAATATTTAATTTTTTCGCTCTACTAGTTTCTATGGATTTAAAATCCGTTACTGATTATTTTTCCAAGGTCTTGTAATTTTTCTAAATTATAGTTCTTGTTTCATTTTTTGGACTTTGGAAAACTTGTTTTAATAATTAAAAAATGTACCACCACATCCCATAAAGGGAATTGGATGGAGGGTCCTTGATGCTATAAGATCCATCTCCGGCTGTTAACAGATTAAATAAATTATCTGCCACAGCCAGATTGAAACCACGGAAACGTATCGCTCTACCATTGAGGTACCCGTTTCATTAGTTAATAATTCGATTCATAAATTGTTAATATTTATCCATTTCTAACAGTAACGATTTCTAATAAAACCAATAAAACAAAGATAATCGTTTATATTTTTATTAATTTGTTTAATGTTATTAAAATAATAATTTTCGAATCTTAGGTATTTATTAATAGTCACGGTATTTCAATTATGGTAACATCTTATTGATGCTGAATAGTTCTGAACTCTGCCTGGGAGAGTCGCTTAGCGGGAATCACAACCGATACCAAGCCCGGACAAAAGAGGAGAGTTGTGGGAAGGGGCTAACAGTCGTATCCACATAAAATAAAAACCTATGGTTATAAAAGCTAAACAAAATAGCGTCGGATTATATAATGATCAACGGCAACGAACCGGCAAACGTGAAATGGACACATCTCAAATCTATAAAATAATTACATAGAATGTAATGACACTCTTCAGACCTGGGTACTATGATGAACTAAGACTAGAGTGTACTTAACAGAATTATGATATAGTGGCTCTTCAGGAAGTACGATGGTTAGGCGTGGGCATGCTTAAGAACACGGATTATACGCTACATTACAGTGGTAGTAAAGATCGGCATGAGTTTGGCTGCGCTTTCCTTGTGAAAACAGGATATTGTAATGCGGTAATGGACTTTGATACGATAGTTAACCATATCTGAAAAATAAGACTGCGTGGGAGCCTATTTAACATTACTATCATTAATATCCATGCGCCATCAGAAGATAATGAAGACAACACAAAGGAAGAATTCTATTCAAGATTGGAGAGGTTATATCTTGTCCACGTTACGAGATCAAGATAATAGCAGATGATTTTAATGCCAAAATCGGAAAAGAAGAAGTTTATAAGCCAACAATAGGAATGCATACCTTACACAATATTACCAATGACAATGGAGAAAGACTAATCCAGTTCGCAGCTTCCAAGATGTCTACAATAATGAGCAGTGTACTCCCGCATAAGAATATACATAAACAGACCTGGCGAACGCCTGATGGGAGAAATGCAAACCAGATAGACCATTTCTGCATTGATAATAGGCATCGCAACTGCACAAGGGATGTCAGAAGCTACCTGGGGCCCTGCATTGATTAAGATCATCATCCAGTAGTAATGAAATTTAAACTAAGAATAAGAACAGTCAGGATATCTCACTATCCACCTAATACAAAGTGCGATACAGAAAAGTTAAAGAGTGAAGAAACGACAAGACAGTTTAAGGAAAATATGGAGAGGAAAATGCATGAGTATCGCCTGGAGATGGAGGCTTAACTATTGATGACAAGAGGAACAAAATGGAGGAGATAATCTCTACCGTAGCTGCAAAAACTCTTGGAAGCATAGAATCTAGAAGAAGAAATGGATGGTTCGATAATGAATGCAAGGAAGCCAGCGAAAAAAGGAACTCCGCTCGTCATAAGTGTTTGCAGCGACATCCAAGGCAGCAGGATATGGAATACCGCGAAACAAGGCTACAGGCAAAAAAGGTAATCAAGAAGAAGAAAAAACAGGCGTTGGAGGAGCAGTTAAAGAACATAGAGGAGATGAATAAGAATGAAAGCAGGAAATTTTACAGGAAAATAGGATCCATCAAGAAAGGATATGTGCCTATGACGAGTAAAGAGCAAAGAAGACTTCTGATAAAGAGGTTCTGGAGAAATGAGAGGAACACTTCCAGGAATTATTGACTGGTGACCATGGTAACGTTAATGGAGCAGCAGTGATCCCACACAGTGAAACAGAAAACGGATGGGAAGAAGAAATACCTTCAACATTTGAATAATTGGAAGAAGTTATAGTTAAACTGAAGATAAATAAATCACTAGGCATGGAGAATATAAATGCCGAACTCTTCAAACACATGCTGAGAGAGCTACACAGACTCATAGAAACGATATGGGAGGAAGAATGCATGCCGAAAAAATGGAATTGTGGAATAATGGGAATAATTGGGAACACAGTTGTTCCCAAGAAAGGTGATTTAAAGAAGTGCAGCAACTATAGAGGCATCACGCTGCTTTATGTTTCATATAAAATGTTTGCAGCATTATTACACAATCGACTTGCACCATATTATGAAATGGCGGTTCGCCAACCATATCAGTGCGGCTTTCGAAGGAATCGATCAGCCATTGGCCTAATCTTCACACTCTGGCAGATTGATGAAAAGATGTGGGAGTATAATGTGGCTACATGGCGATTGTTTATTGATTTCAGAGCAGCATATGACACGACTTACTGATCTATGGTTTATAAAGCTAGGGAAGCAGCAAAGATCCCTCTTATGCTAATAGTTTTAACTAATATGGCAATGAGGCACACCAACTGTCAAGTAAGAATGAATGGAGAACTTTCAAAACCTTTGGAAATAAAGAATGGATTGAGACAAGGAGATGCATTGGACCCTTTGCTGTTCAACTTAAATCTCGATAAGGTTGTTAAGAAAGTAAGGATATAGGGTAGTAGTACAATCATCAATAAACCACTACAATTAATGGCCTATGCGAATGATGTAGTGATTTTGGGAAGAAGCAGGCAGGCAATCGAAGACGCATATATTACCTTGAAAATGGAGGCAGAAAGAGCTGGAAATAAATATCAGTAAAACCAAACTGATGATTGTAGAGAGAATGAGGCTGCAACACCCACCTTATTGCAACCTAGACGGAGAAAATGTACAAAACCCTAATCAGCCCGGTTGTTAGTTACGGCGGTGAAAATTTATTTTGATTTTTGATAAATTGATTTAGTTTGAACGAATATCATTTTAGAAAATAAAAATGTATTTTTCGAAAGGATGATTGCTTGATTTCATGAGGATGTTGTAGATAATAATAGAATAGAAAAAGTAACTTTATTCTGGGACTAAGTCCCTTTTGAATAACAAATATAAACAAAAAAGAAACATGAACAAAATTATATGCTTTTTGTAACCTAGTTCACCAATTTTATACATTTTAAGCATTATTGTAGATTTCTGTTTTTTAAAGTAACAAAACCCGATTGCTGTATTACTTGGAGAGATCTCGAAAATAAGGAATTTATATATTTAAAAAAAGACAGAGTATTCAATTATTTTTTCTGTTCAGTCATATTTTCTTTTTTTAAAAGAAACATGGGAATAGATAAAGCAATCTGCCCTCCAAACCACTAGTGGGATTTTAGGCATTCCAGAATGTGGGTTGTTTCCCATTTGGGGGCAGTAGACCGTCCCTAGTATATATATTTTATAAGTTTTTAATGCATTGTTAAATTTACTTGGGATTCCTTCACGCTATTCTCTGTATAATACTTTCTAAATTATCACTCTAGTGGTTGAGCTGTAGAAAATGAGATAGATTAAATAGTAATTTTTTAAATTAGGAATACAAAACATTTAATTTAATGTGTTTTTTCCACAATATTATGAATGTATAATTAAAAATGTAATCGCCTTACATTTAGATGATTAATAGACCGACTAACATGCAGCAAGCCAATGCAAGTAAAATTTACTTTATTTCAAGTTTGAAGAATTTTAGTGAACTCGTATTGACTAAACATCAGTTATAATTATAGAGAAGATGGCCCTTGTTGTTTTTACCTGACCTTGAACCAGTTATTGTTCTCAACTTTTTAAAATTATAAATATTTAACTAGTATCTATTGATAATTGTTACCTTTTTTCGATATGAATAGTAAGTTTGACTCGTCAGGGGTAAAGTTGACAAAACACCTTCATTAAATTTACAGTTGATAAATTTATTGTCAAACCTTTTAGGTACATCATGATGGCAAGGATCATATTAGACTTGAAATTACATTAGACTTGAAATGAAATATTTACTTTGTATTTACAAATAAATAAATTTATTTATAGTATAAACATATTCAGAAGTACTCAAAATTGTTTAAAAACTTCATTTATTATTGCATTATTTATTAAATATTACCTACTATTAAATTTACCATACTTTTCCATAAAAATGGTGTTGTCTATTGAGTACTTTACTGAGTTTTTTACTTGTGAAAATGTGACACTTCACATCAGTGTGAATTATGAGATCCTTTTGTCATTTACAAATTCTTTCTTGTTTCATTATTCTTTCTAATAAAGAGTAAAGTATTTTGGTCAAATTTGTAACTGAATAAGATTGCTTGCTATTCAATACATTTCTATTTATGCTAAGCTATTAATTTAACAATAGATTTATTGAAAAAATATGTAACATGAAATAAAAATTATTACATATTTACATTAATTTCTATATATTGCGGGAAATTCTTTTCAACCTTTAAATTTTGTTTATTAATATCTAAATTTTTGAATTAACCGAATGAGCGTGGATGGAAATTGTGAAAATTGCTTATTTCAATTCAACAAACTAATTGTATTTATTTTAAGTTGATAATATAAACTGTTTGATTTGATTTGAAAATGGTATAAGTCCATTTTTTTATTTTCGTGATATCTGAAGATTTCCATTTTAATTACTTTATAAATATGGGCAGACCTGCAAATGTTTTTACTTAGCAGAGAGTGACGTATCAAACCCTATCATTATTGAGAAATAATAGTCATTAAAACCACATAAAAGAATAAACAATTTTTCTAGATCTAAATGGACTTTTAAATATAACAGTAGTAATAAATCATATAGTAATAAAAAATGTTGTTTATAAATATTAATTTTTGCTTTTCTTATGTATCTTTTCTCATTTCTAAAACGTTTATAAATATACTGACATTGAGTTTTTCTTGTTAATTAAAAAAAAATCATCTTTTGTCCAGTTTACATACAATGTATATTTGTATACATAGATACTAATGGTAAATGTAGACATAAAAAATGATAAAGTTTGAATGAACAAAATCTTTTATAATGCAGAGGATAAGATAGGCGTTTCTGATGTCTGAGAAAAATCACAAAATTATATGACTAATATAAAATTATAAAAATAATATAATTATAATAATAATAAATAATATATATATATATATATATATATATATATATATATATATATATATATAATATATATATATAAAATGTATATACATTAAAGGTAAGTATAATGAAATAGTTTAACATTATTTGAGAACGTCAATTGTTTGCACACTATGTGCGCAACAAATAGTGAATTAATAATGAATTAAATCAAATCTGATATACATCGAATTGAATTGAGTAAGTGAACTTTTCCTGTGTTTTACATTTTTTTTTAAATATCAAATCTGAGAAAAAATTTAATTAGCTAAAGCAGTTCATCGGATATTCTCAGATCTTCCTCAGGCTGACATACTTCCTTTGGCTCTAGCGATGGCTAATCTCAAATATGTATGAACTTCTCCATTAGCCCAAATCAATATTTATGAACTCGTACGTCATCCGAAATAGAGGCTGGTATGATTAACTGATTTGTCTTCGTCATTTGGAATGCCCGTTTTCAATATCGGAGATAATTAGTCGTAATTAATGGATACTGTCTTGTTTAGTATAATTTATATTACCGTCGGGGCATTAACATTCTAGCCATATTTCATTATTATTACTATACTTCTCTATAATGTCCTCTGTTCTTACCTTAACTAGAATAACAAAAAATGTTTATAATCGGTGTAGAGAAATTTTTCATCAAACATCGGTTTATTAGGACTAAGGCACAATAACATATACGATTTATAGTTAGGTCAGAGAAAACAAATGAATCTTAAATTAAAGTTAAAAGTATAAAGAATAGTAATACAAAGTGAAAAGAACATAATAAATATAATAATATACAAGAAACAAAAAACACAACAGTAATAATCTGTTTTGCAATAGTCTATGTGCACTGATAGTCTGGTCTTGGCTGTGTCTGGGCGTCACGTCGAATTAATTCGACTGTCTTTAATTTCTAAAGTTGTGGCACTCGGCGAACTCAGCTATGGCGATCATTAGTCAGAAGATGAATAAGATTTTTAATGAGAAGGAACTTACAGTTTGCTCACGTTCTCCTCCTAAAAAATCGTTACCTCCAAACTATCATTCATTTGGGAGCACCTGGTTGCTACAGACGACAGCATGCAGTTGAACAACAATAGCACCTGTCTTTCGCCTCTTGGCGTCTTGGCGGAAGTATCACAGCTCAATGGTTCCTAGGTGGGGGAACGCAATGTCCCCCCCCACTCTCAAGGCCTACTAGATTGTGAGTTACCTATTGTGACTGCAAAGACCAGCGCGGGAGTATTTTAAATTTTAATTAACGCAACTGAATAAACTTTAAAAATTAAGGTTATGACCTCTTTAAGTCAAAGAATTAGAAAACATCATATATATTTAATGGTAAACATATAACAAACTATTAAATTGATCACATTAGCTAAAATATTGCTAATTGATTGACAAAAAAAAAATGAAAATATATTTTTATATAACTATTTATTATATGAGATCATAGAGAAAATGTACAACTAACCTATGTTTTTGACGAAAATAAGTCTATTTTTTATTTTAATTATTTCAGTGAATAACCATTCTACCGTATAAAAGATTTAATGAATGTTTTACATATGAAGTCCATCCATAATATTAAAGATATTTATTTATTTAATCTTCTCCTCTTCTACCGCCAACGGTATGAGGATCCTTTCTATAGAGACTGATCCATGAATTCCTCTCCTGAACCAATCGTCTTCTCCTTCTCCACTCCAAACCCCTTCTGTCAAAATCCTCCTAGATTGCGCCCTCCCAAGTCTTCCTTGGTCTTCCTTTCGGACTCTCACCTTGCACCTTCGTCTCATATACGGCCTTCGCCACTCTGTTTTCCGCCATTCTGGATACATGGCCGAACCACCTAAGCTGTGGTTATGCCATATGCTCTTCGATAATATCCCCAGCCGGCCGAAGTCCGATATTTGACCGTATTGTCACGTTTCGCACTCGGTCTCTTCTGTTTTTCCCTTCCATTCTTCTCAGATATCTCATCTCCATGGCTTGAAGTTGGGTTTTGTGCTTTTTGGTTAGAGTCAAAGATTCACTTGAATAGGTGAGAATCGGTAAGAAAGTGTTTTTATAAACTACTTTTTTTGTGTTTTTTGACACTTCGATGAATCCTTTCTTGAGGGAATTAAATCCGGTGCAGGCAGCTTTTATTCGTTCATTTATTTCGCCATCTATCCAGCCGTGTTTGATAAGGTGTGCACTGAGATATTTAAAATCCCTTACTTGCTCTAAACTCGTGTTGTTTCTTTATTTGTTCATTGCCATACTGTCCGAGGACGATTTAAGGGATAGCGCCGTATTCCAGTTAAATTATTTTATTGAATAGCAGATTTAATTTAATTTAATTTTCCTTTATTTCATCGTATTTTTTTGCTCATTTTCAATCGCTTTTCAAACAGTCGGTTTGTAATAATAAAAAATAATAATAAAAACGATATATTTCATTAGTGACATTATGTATGTGATATAACATATTTTTCCACGCAGTAGAGAGAAATTAATTTAAAATTTCAATACTGAAATTCGTCGAGTTTAATATATTCTGAAACATGATCGTTGGGTTGGATTAATCGCTTCAAATTAATGACGCACTTATTTCCATGAATTTCATCTGCAGTATGATTAGCCTTTAACAATTTTCCATTTTTAATTAGTTAATATTGAATCGTAATATAATTATAACATCATTGAAATAAATTCAGATAATAATAAGTACTAAGTATTTGATTAAATATAAATTACCTGTAAGAAGTACCAAACACGTCATGTTTCTTATTCGTTTCGTATTTTTCTTTTTTCCATTACACGTCGAAGAACAAATAAGGAAAAAGCAAATCATACATCGGACATGGGATCACGGGCTGAGATTTTTCTTGTTTCGCAGAGTACACATCCAGAGTTTGTATGCCAGATATATGCCTTTTACATTATGCCTGATTCTCTTTCCTGTTTCGTTTTTTTTTCCTCCTCTGATGTTTGTTAGTATGTGTATGTATACTTATAAGTAAGCTTTATATATATGAAAACATACATAATATTATATAATTTAACGGATAAACATCAAGGTAAGTTTGGAATGTTTGCAAGCGGATGGATTACAGGAATAAATGTATGTTTTGTTTTTGGAGATGTGAGTTCAGAGGTTGTTTTTAGTTTCGCCAACATAACCAGAAATCACAAATAAATACCAATTAGGGAAAGAGAATGAAATCAGAATAGGATCTTTTAAGTTTGTAATAATCGAACTTCATTAATGATTAATAATAAATATAACTTGTTTAAAATTATCGAAGGGATTTCGACACACTACTTAAGTACAATTTCAATCATTACCATTACCAAACAAATTAGTGAAGCTAAAATTGTAATCTAATACTACCTCCCTTTTTTATTTTATAATTTTATAATTAATGCCATCGAGCTAACATTCGCCACTTCATTAAAACTTGCATGAAAAACTAATATCGTACGAACTCGGCATTCCTATAGGCATCCATAGTCATTCAGAAAATATTAAACATATATAACATATATATAAATTCATAAATCTTTAGTCTTTCCTCCCTTATTTTTAGCTATATATTATAAATGAGACATCAACTAAATGTAATGCCTATTGAAATAACTAGAAACTACACAGAGGCAGAACTCTGACCCAACAAAATAAAATTAATTTCAACTCCATTTTGTCCAAATTGAACAAACAAATCGTTTGCCGGGTTATCTTTTAATTCCCTTTGTGCTTTTTCAGCCATACTAATCAAGCATTAGTATCAGAACTACAAATAAAGTTAGTATTTCGCATTAATAAAACCAAATAATGCCATTGCATTAGCATACTGTTTGATCTGAAATAAATTTCAGCTTTCATTATGTTAGCATTTGATTATATTTGATAGAGAGCTTATGAAATTTATTTGAAAAGTATTAGTGATTTAAATTGCCAAGTTTTATCAATGTTTGAATTCTCAAACAAATATAACGCTTTAGTTAGAAATCATTATTCCAATATTTAAATCATTCAAGTAAGTAATCATGGCGCGAACATTTAAATCTCTTTAATACTAATATTATTATCTTACCCCAATTAAATATAGTGCAATAATGTATAATCATTAATAGTCACTGGAGAAAAATTAGGATGTATTCCACTGCCGAAGGAAGGGTCGTTATAATCTAGGATCTGGCAACATTCAGGACTAGATTATATTATAAATAACATTTACTAGAAATAACAAGAGTTCTGTCATTATTTTATTTAGTACTTGCTTAGTTTATGTTTACACCATTCACTGTATATAGTTAAATGTGTCCAACTGATCAAAAAATCTTTAAAAACCTTTATTATGAATAATCGCACAAATAAAATTACGCTAACATAAAGACGGCCTACATAATAACTGTACAAGAAGACTAGCCGTACAAGTGACGAATAACCAAGAGTGAAAGGAGCCAATGCGATACTATTTCCTGGGAATGTTTACTTATGACAACTGCACCTGCACAGCAGTTCTAAGAATTGTTTACCTTATGTGCCACCTGTAACTATATATATCATTACTTTATCCTGTCCATTTCGTCAAGACGATTGCCTGCGATTCCGGTTGAAATGTTTGTTTATAGTAAATACTTTATACTATTTGAAAAAATTGTTAGGCACCAGATCCCGATTTTACCTAATACAATCTGTACTATTAATCAACCAAAACACATTTAATAGAATCCTTTTTGGTATGTTATTATTAAATACATAGGGAATATTTAGTAGTGGAAGCATTTGTTTCTTGAGTTTGCAAAAATTACATTTTCCTTTATTATTCAAAAATAGAAAATACAGCAATTTATAGACAAGGATACAAGTAGTAAAGAGGAAAGTTATTCAGATTTACAAGTTTCAATTGCAGGTAATTGTATAAATTTATGACATAATAAGATATTTAATTAATAAAACCAGAAGAGGTATTTTTTTTATCATCCATTTCTTTCTAATTTGATTCCATTTTCTTTCAATTACTGTATTTTTTTCAGATATATCCAAAATTTCCATTTCTGTGAACTCAGTTCTTACTGCGATTTCTTCTCTAAAAAAAAGAGAGAATATAAATCAAATAACACCGATGAAAAAGAATCAAGTCCATTAAAAACGTTCTTTCATTAATAAACAAAAAGATTCGGTTCTAATTAATGTTGTAATAGGTTCTATTTCGTTCCTCTCATTTGTCTCTCTTTATTTTTCTTTCCCTTTTAACATTGTATGGCTCTGTTAACCTCTATTGAACATCTGACTCTTATTATTATGATAGGCGTTGGTCATTAAAAAAAATGTGTATACAAATAAAAATAGAACTTCCAAGTGTATGATCGAATCGGTTGCATTGAATAAATTATCTGTTTCAGAACTTTTTAGATGTCCAAAATGTATTTTAATCAGTAGTTCATCGCTAATTTTCATGATTGCTAATTTATGCGCTTTGTGTTTTATGGAATTTCAATGACCACATTTTATTAAAATGAGATACGCATAATAAGAAGAAATACAAAAACTGACAATAATATAAATGATATTGAAGTGTAAAAATGGTGGAACTTATAAATCAGAATAAGCGTGACTTAGTATCGATTAATCATGAAGAATAGGATAAGAGGTTTCCGAATTCTTTGAATGACATCGTTTAATATGGTCTGAAATAAAGATTGTCTTTTTGATAACGTCATACTACTTGTGATCAATGGCATCATGAACGATATATCATTTAGATTCTCAACTGTACTTTTTCTAGACCTTTCCTTGTTTACCCTTGCCATTTTATATTCATACTTTCCAAAATCTAAATACTAGCGATAATTCTAATTATTCATTCACAGATTCAAGGAAATGAAGGAATTTAAGCAGAAAGATGGAAAATTGAGTTGAATTAAATGCTGAATTATTATATAGTTCTTATTAATATTTGCAAATGAGCCCATTAAGACAACAAAAAGTACTTACAGACGTTTATTTGCCTTGCTTTGTGCCCAGACTTCTTTCATATACATATCATATCTATGTCAATTCTTTATGTCTGGCAAGAAAGTGTTAAGGTTTAAAAATACAATATAAATAAAAAAACCGACCCCTTTCTTCACCTAAGTTTGACGTGGTTGACTGACTAGGAATTGTTTAGTGAATGAAGATCTTTATTCTCATTAAATAACATTACACTTACTATTAGCTGATCATTGTTACAAGTTAAATATATATCAACATACAAAAGAGAAAAGGGAGCCCTTCCCGTAAAGCCACCTGCATTTTGAGTGTTTGTTGTTCTGCCGCTAGCTAACCCCGCTGCCCTGTGTCTTGAGGTATCCTTCATCTTAAGGTGAAGATCCTAAGGGACAATTAAGCATCTCGGCGAGCATTAACCTACTTATTCCCAACAAGGGTTGCCTCAACTGGTCAGAGCAGAGCTTCATGCCTCCCGATCCATCCAATCCTCTTCCTGGAGTCCTCGACCAGTCATCTCCTCTTGGATTCCCTCCATCCACATCTCTCTGGTTCCCTCTCCTCTCTGGTTGAACCCACTCCAGGACTCGGTTTGACCAACATTCCAACGTCGTTCTTTTTACAGGACCTTACCATCTTAGGCGGCGTGCCCGATTCTTTCATTTTATTCTTTCAACCACATCCATCCTCTGTCGAATTTCTTGGTTTCTTACTTCATCTAGCCTAGTGACACGGAGACACCTCCTCCAGAAATCCATCTCAACCGCCTGCACCTAGATATTCCTAATGTTCCAAATAGTGCAAATATCCGTGTATTATTCTGTAATAAACATTTTTATTATTCTAAGAAATATAAATGGCTTTTTTTATCAGATCGGAACAAGCAAGTAATTCTGAAATTTAAATAAAAATAATTATTTTAATTGAATATTTCTTTCAAAGAAAAATCTCTTTTTAAAAAACATTATTGCTGTTTAATGCCCAATCTAGATCTCATATAAATGTCTCGATAAGATTACTTGATCTATAAATTAAAGAGGTCTGTGGGAAATTAAAATAAGCATTTAAAATTGATGGTTATGGAATTGGTAATACTTCCAAAACTCTCAGGTCGATATCCCTATAAAGAAGAGTGAGTACTTTTTTCTTTGAAAAGTATTTATATCATCATACATTTTTTCATGAATACAGATCCCCTAAAAATAAATAAATTATTATTTATTATTTTAATTCACGAAAAAAAGCAATGATCAAAATTTAAGAACAATAATCAGATCTAAAAATGATTTATTAAATAAATCATTCGAACTAAAATTCATTTAATAGAGCCCAAGACTGATCGGAAGATATGTTTATTTTCATCCGGTTTTTCCACTAGAGATGTTATTTGTAATCAGGTATTGTAGGGGGCTGTTATTGGAGACCACTGATGCGGTAAGCCTTTGTGTTCGGTCTGTTGATAGTATTTCCTCCGGTCGTTCATTATTGAAATATTGGCTAATATATACCGTCTTGATTTATATACTTCTTTGCGTTTTCTTGTTTATTAAAGAAACTCTAAATAAAAATGTATTTTCTTACCAATTTATTTTTACTATAAAAAATACAATGAAATTCAAAATAGCAACGACAAGTGATAATTAATATTATAATTTCAGTTGATTTTAAAAAATTATTACAACAAATAAATGTTTTGATGAAAAAAGGTACATCTGTTAGTATCATTGTTCAAATTTGAGGTATAAAATAAAGCCTTTCTTCAAGTGATGGTCGCATAGTCACTGGACTGTCTGAAATAAAGCCATACAAATTTAATCTCTTCAACAATAAAGTTTATTGGCAATTTTTATAAGTGGGACCTTTTTCCAACAATAAATATCTAGAGATATTTCCATTCAAAACATAAATATATTAATTCATTGATAACGGCATAGATTTTTTTAAAATTAGCAAACTGGAAATGGCTCTCGAATTAAAATATATAATTTTGAAAAAATATATAATAAATTTGTAATTAAAGAACTTGACGAAAGAAGACGGCTTATTTACCATCTCACTGAACTCTTGATCACTGAAATAATTGTAATATCAGCAAAAATAAGTAAAAAGACGATATATAAAATCGGGCTATCTTACCTACTCATTTTAGGTATCTATCTTTTTTTTTATTTAATATTTTTTATACTCTTTATTGAAATAGTGTTACAATCTGCCGCTTTTAGGCAATAAGTAATAGCGCTAACCATTTATTATTAATAGATTTTACTACATTATTTTCATGTAAGTTGTAAGCAATTATTTCGTAAAACTTGACGGAACACGGAAGGACTGAAGTTTGATTCAGAATCAGTTTTCGAAACTTTATTTATAGCCTAAAGTGTGTTGAAGGAAATTATTTTGTATGGAAATTATTTTCTATATAAATTATTTCCATTATATAATCTGATTAATGTTGGTTAGACTAAACCCGCATGGCTTAACGGTGTTGCGGGTCAGGTATCATTAGCACCTTTTTCTGCAAATCTACTAGAAATATATTTTTTTTAAATTTCATATTTAAAAATCTTAAATCAATTTGAAGTAAAAAGTCGAGTCTCAGATATGGTTGATGAATGAATTGTACCTTAATTGAGACCCTAGATTGCTTTTTATCGTACACCAATTGATACATATATGGCTCTACATCCCACGTGGAGACAAGGCCTCCCGTAACATCAACAGCCAGTCATTTCTGCTCATAACTGCTGCTCTTCAGTTACGGATGCTTAAGATGGTCCGAGCGTCCGCAGCCACACCGTCCGCCAATCGGAGCCTCGGTCTTCCAACCCTTCTTGTTCCATGCACTTTTTCTTGAAGTATTTTTTAGGGACTTCATCTGATCCAATACGTGCGATGTGTCCTGCCCATCATATCCTGTCCACCTTATAACCTGATAAACCTGATAATGTCGGCATCATCTAATGTGCCTCCACGTGTTATTATGAAACACTGTTCCATAGATTCTCCATAATATTTTTCGCTCAAACCTCATGACAGCGAGTTCTTGTGCCTTTGTGATAGTCCAACACTCCGAAGCATATGTCATGACAGGCCTTATCAGAGTTTTATATATTCTTATCTTTGTGGTCCGGGATATGGATTTACTCCTGAGATGTAAATCCATGCTTTTGTAACCCAAAAAAGCATCTATTTGCCGCCATTATTCTTCTTTGGATTTCCGGTTGCATTTCATTGTTGGCATTTATCTGGATACCTAGATATACAAATTCGTTCAAGTTTTGGAAGGTGTAGTTTCCTACTTTGATGGTTGTTTCCCTGTGCTCTTGCTCATTTCTTTGCCTCACTATCATGCATTTTGTTTTGTATTCATTGACAACGAGTCCTATTTTAGAGCCAGTAATCCATCCCTCGAGGTATTGAAACTTCTCCCTATGACGTCTATATCATCAGCAAATCCAAGAATTTGCAAAGTATTATTAAATATAGTGCCTCCGATTTGTATTCCTGGCCTTCTGATTGCACCCTCCAAGGCTAAATTCAACAAAAGGCATGCCAGGCAGTCACCTTGCCTGAGACCTTTATGTGCATCGAAACCTTCTGAGAGGCCGCCTTGTACTCTGACACTACAATTCACTTGTTTCATTGTTATCTTGATCATTCGCACCAGTTACACCAAATGATAAGGGAAGTATAAGAATCATGTCAAATATCATGTATCAAGATTTTTTTTGTAGTCGTACTTATTTGATTAAATTTAGTTTGTAGTGTTCTATATTAAGTAATAAGTGACCATCTATATGGTCCTGATGTTTTCATTTGAATCTAATAACATTTTGAGCCACTGATTTGTTACTGGATTTAGTGCAGATGGGACTTAAATATGAATCTATGAAAATTCCTAAATTTAATTCGTTATAATTGTAATATAGGGTGAAAATGACACGGATGGTAATTGAAACACTTGAATCATTTAAGAAAAACTGATAAAATTGAAAACAGTTTTTGAAGTGAAAACTTTTCTTAATTATCTTTATTTATACAGTTTATACTATTTGTTAATCAAATTACTTTAAAAATTAGAATTTGATTGATTGAAGTTGATACTTCAATATCAAATTCGCAGATGATAAAAATCGTTCACTAATTGAAGCCTTATTTTTAAGTATGTCTAATGAGCGGAAATTTAGTAAGTACTAAACAATATAAACTGACTACACAAATTCCTTTCAAACACGTACGTTTCTTATTTCAATTACAAGAAGCCATTTGTATCTTTTTTAGAATACACTGAAATGATTGAAGGTACAAATGAAGTATAATTGCTATATGAATTATAAAGGATAATATAACTCATAAAAATGAAAATAAAGTTCATTAACATCTATGTAAATACAAATACTAGTTATAATTATTATTTATATATTTATTTTAATATATCATGTTTTGATCATGGAATAAACTTCTTGAAAATGCTAATAATTACTGCTCAGAGTACCAATAGAAGTGAAAACCAGATTAATGTTAATAATTACAATTTAAAATTTTTATAATTATGAAATTGCAATAATTCAAAAAGAGCACAGTTATTCCAAAGTTATGAATTTTCACTTCTATCGTCAGTCTTCATGACTTCTTACTTATTTTTTTTGTACAGATAAAGTCTATGATAACTGTATACGATAACTTAGGTATTCATACAGAGAGTACACAGAAAACAGTTGCAAATTTATATCACTTTTTCTCAACTATAATGGACCTACAATGGAACACTACTATATGGACTATATGGACTATAATGGAACTATAATGGAACACCCTAATAACGTAGGGTGTCTATTTTGTCAATTTCGTATTACCAAATGATGTTTCATTCAAATCGAAGATTTGGTTCGTATCCACTCATTTAAGTAAAATGTGATTAAACTATTAGAAGATAAAAATATATAAGGTATTGCTCCGGCAGAATTAAAGTTTTACGATCCAATCTTTATGGATGGTATTGAATGGATTGGAAGGGTGGAGGGGG
Organism: Arma custos; assembly: GCA_037127475.1. Lineage (NCBI taxonomy): Eukaryota > Metazoa > Arthropoda > Insecta > Hemiptera > Pentatomidae > Arma > Arma custos. Next base: position 45,568,519 of record CM073759.1, on the reverse strand, counting down.
GAGATTTAAGCCCCTCCGAAGTTGTTGCTTTATTGATGGTAGCGTAAAAGTTGGTAGGGCTCCCTACGTGATCTGTCAGCTGACCCGAAGCTATATCTGGATTTAGTTCGTGGTTTAAGTCGGATCGTGTATCATCTATACCCAGATTATTTGCCCGGATCAGAGGAGAGGATCGGGGAGAAATTCCATGAAGAGATCACATTTTGGTACTTATTGAAAAATATCAGTCTGTCTATTTCAGCTAGTGTAGTTAAACGGTATGATAACCGTTAAATATTGTTCGTAATTAATTAGAATTAGATCATCTAGCCATGGACAATAAAATAATCAACTATATATCATGAGCTTACAGATTTATTGTTACCATGGTCTACAGTAGTTGTATTTTTCTTTAGCTTTGATTCTAAACCTAATACAATTTAGACATTATTAATATGATTTTTTTTAGAATCAATCTCATTACCGCTAGAGGCGTAATGAGAATGAAAATTTTAAGATTACGATTTTTTTATTATTAGTTTAATATTAGGTCTAAATATCTAATATTTTTGTTATCCCAAAAGTGGGATAGTTTTTAAGGTATATATAGTTTTTTGGTTTATATATATATATTTCAATCTAAAATACAGAATTGAAAGAACTAAATATGAAGCATAACTGCTTAGTGAAGAAGGAGTTAGCTGAAGTATATTTTCCCATGGACTAATTTTTTTTTAGTTCAAATTTGAACAATTGTAGTTAAACAACTTATATTTTTTACATTATAAGTATTTATAATGTAAATAAGTTATTTATCTAAACACCCTTCCTTGCCTCAAGGCAATATAAGTAGTAACATATTACTGAATTTCGTTTCTTTGTTTTTAAATGACTTTTTAGTGTTTAGATTCTCAAAAATAGGCCTTTTGTCTTAATCCTACCAGGACTATCTTCATGAGAAATTCTTGAAAATATTACAGATTAAAATGTGTATCTATGATCTATGAAATAACACTTTTTTTATTTAATGCATTCATTACGTTTATGGTTTCGACCGTGACGTGAAGTTCTTTACCTACGTTTCACTGGTCATACTGCTAGCATCCTCAGGGCTTAATCTGAGACTATGGCATCAGTTTCAGATTAAATTGGCCATAGCTATTTAAGAAAGTTTTGAATTGTTTTGGTTTTTTACTGCATTGCAAAGCTATAAAAAAATAAAATAAAACTATCGAGCATGGGGAGAGGAGAGCGATTTCTCCCTCATCCAAATACTTTGAACATTTATTATATTTTCTTAATATTTCTGGCAAGCGATAAATGGTCCACGACTTAGTAACAGAACAAAATTACAATAATAAACTAAATTGGTTTTCAAACGAATCCACAACAGCTGCTAAATAAGATATCCAATTATTTACAAGTCCCGGTAGAAGTTTGTCCTCGTTCCCGTTGGAAAAGTTAGCACGGGCGGCGCCCTTGCTTTTAACTTCGGTTAGTTAGTGCCTTCACATGTGGCTCAACAACGAAACCGGACCTCTCTTCCAGTTAGTAGTTTATGGATAAACAACCGCTAATTTCCCCAGTTACCTTCATGTCCGCACCTGCCTGGCACTGCCAAGAATCCAAACTATAACACTTATGAAATTAATTAATAATTAAATACATCGAATTCGTTAGTTTTGATAGAATGAATGGTATGATATTAGATTCAGTACGAAGTAGAGGAAGCACTATTTCTAGGAAAGCAGTTGTGCAGGGAGGTAATTTGTGCTAGATCACGCTCAACCACCAGGTATCCCCCAATTTAGGATACCTATTTTATGGAGGCTGGGCGTGCCCCAGGAGGATCTACAGATCCCACAGGATATCTCCGGCTGTTAACAGATTAAATAAATTATCTGCTACAGCCTGATTTGAACCCGAGATCATCATCATAGTGCTTTGACACGTTAACTCAGCGCTCTACTACTTAACTTCCACGCCTTCTTTAAAATAAACAATGACACCTAAATATTTTCAAGATTTTTTTTAGTTCAGCAGTTTTAAAAATTTATGTTTTTAAAATTTTGTGATAAAATGTTGTTTTAAATAATTATTTGTTTAACGTGATAATAAATTTGAAAGGAATGTCAGAAGATGGAGGCAATATTCCTTTAAAAAAGTGTGAGAAATTTTTAACTTATAAGAAGGTTATACTTTTATAACAAAGAAATTTTAAAAAATTACCTTTTATACGAAGCGGGAACGGGATATGTAGTGCCGATGTTCCTGGGTTCAAATCCGGCTGTGACAGATAATCTATTAAATATGTTAATAGCCGGCAATGTACCATAATGGGATCTGGAGACCCTCCTGGAGCTCATCCAGCCTCTATTAGTTGCTTAAACTAAAATTAAATTTCTGCCCTATATTATTTTTTTTAACCTCTTGGTTGTGCTTGGTATCGGAGATATCATCTGCTTTCACCCTGATGTGGTAGAAACAGTACAGGTTCTGCAATTTACAAGGGTTTCTTTTTACTTAACAAACCCATTCGATACCAAAGGTCAAGTGTTTACCTTTCAAACCCCTCTTTCTATCCTTCTCTCTCTGTCCTCTCTCTCTCTCTCTCTCTCACACTCTCTCTCTCATTTTCTCTCACTCTCCCTCTCTCTCACACAGTCACAGTTTTTAAATTTTAAAAGTCTTCTTTGAATTTCTTATAAATTCAAGAAGAGTTGTGATTAAGTAATATATACAAATATAGTGTTCAATAAAGATTGTGATTACCTAGTTATCTTTTTGTAACAATTGAATTTCAAAGCAACATAGAGTTAATCTTTTCACCGCCGCTAGAACATTGATAGAGCAATAAACTGAATGCAATAAAGTGACAATAACGTTCAACTCAACTCCATAAAGTGGAGGGTCTCTTGTGGAAACCATTGTAGTGCTCTATTGCGTAGCTATATTGCTGCAACTCAATGACTATACTCGGGCTGGTTATTTGAATTACAATTAATCCTAATAATTGTTGGCTTATGGATAAATGTATGGTTAAAATATTTTACAGTGATAAGAGTAATAATAATTTCTGGTCCCTGTTCTAGGTGATATGGATTTGACGAAATTGAGAACCACAGAATCCGACCACTTTTAAATAAAAATGATTAAAGTTGATCTTCTCAATGATCACAACGCCATTCGAGTTTACTTTGGAGAAATATCGATACCATTTACTTATTAATTAACAGTTTTTTAACAGTCTTCTGCACTAATTAAAACTGCCCCAGAGTAAGATATTGCTCTTAGCGTTCAATTACGGCTAGCCATAATATTGATATAATATAGTAAAAGTTGTCATGATATAAGCAACTATATCATGGAACTAGAACAATAATCACTAGAGCCAGAACTATAACTTTATAAATAATTGCAATTATAATAATAACTAGAACTGTAACAATAATCATGGAACTAGAAGGTACTTAGTTACAATGTATTAACCCAATATGTTTTGCACTGATATCGGTATTTTAATGGTTCACTAAAAAAGGGAAAACCATTGTGTTAAAAACCTTAAATTTTTCAATATAACTCATAAGTGGTATTTCAAAATATTTTTCGTTACACCATGATTGTTTACATTATGTTATAATTTTAGTTAATGTTTAAAAATAATCACCATCGAAATAACAATTAATAAAAAAAAAATTTTAGTTAATATATGATAAAACAAACCTTAGTATTTTCTTTTAATTTCAACTGAAAATTCTGTATATGGTTGATTTATGAATACCTTAATGGCACCACATTCAGTTAGCGTAATTAAAAAAAATTATAAATTATAAATAATTTTTTTGTAATAAAATGATAAGAAACCATTAAATTGAACCTTTTAGATAAATATTAACTTGTCCACTTTTGAATAAGAATTGGCAGGCGCCTTTCAGGTCGATTGGCATTCATTTTCGGAAGCGCCATCATCTCATTGAGGAAAATATTTTTTCTAAAGCGATACCTTTTAACGAAATTCGATGTCAGGGCACTTCTCCAAAGAGTTTTCCCGATCGGTCGTTTATCTGTTTTATATTTTTTCTACTTCATCTTCTTCGTTCAAATAGATCTTGAATTAATTACAATTGTTAAAAAAATAAAATTAATTACCATATTATTATTTATCTTTACCTAAGAAGCATAATACATAAGAAATAGTGATATTGAGTGATACAACATGGATATAGTAGAAACATTCTTATATCAACTATGTATACTTATTGCATACTCATCATAAGTAATTTACTACTCCAGATCTAACTTAGTTAATACTCTCCTTACATACTATACTATAGTGTACTAACCACATCATCTCCTGTCTACTCTCTAATCCCTTTTTCTAAAGTTAGAGCTAGTATATATGCATGTAAGAGGGAAAGTCAAGTATGCTGACATTGCTGACAACACGGAAGCATTGATGAAAATTTCTTATTACAAATCTAATTTATAAACAATTTACTTTATGTCGGTGTCATGTTACTCTACTTACATACATGCAGCAATAGCTTAAATAATAACACATTCAGAAGAATTGTAATAAATAGTAAAAACTCCCATAAGTTGAAAAAATAAATGTACTAATTACACAGGCCAACAAAAAAAACCTTTTTGAAAACTTTTTTAATTTTAATAGCTGATCTTGATAGATTTTTATGTGCTGAATCCAAATCTGCTCGTAGTTTTTATGTATCACCCTTAGTTTCCAAGCAAAATGTATTTTATTATATAGTCTAATACCCATTTACAGTATATAGGGAAATCAATGAAACACTGTAGAATCGTAAAAATGGTTTGTATTTACAGTAAAATACTTGGAATAGTAATTTTATGTGATGATACAAGGTTCACTTGTCAACTGGAATTGGTTTATATTTTCTTTCCCTTTTTTCCTTGAATCTTCTTGTGTAGCTTTTCCTGCGATGAATAGCTTGCTGAACTTCCCGGTGAAGTGACCAACAGTAATCCCCCATCATGTTGGTATTCCAGCGGCCCTGGTAACGTTTTTCCATCACTTTAACGTCCTGGTGAAAACGCTCACCTTGCTCCTCACTAACATCTCCTAAATTTTCCGGGAAGTAATCGAGGTGGCTGCTCAAAAAGTGAACTTTCAGGCTCATCAAACATCCTAACTGTTCAAATTTTTTTAACATGTTAGCAACAATAGCCTTATATTCTGGGTCTTTTTCATTTCCCAAAAACTTGGTGACAACTTGCTTGAATGAAACCCATGCTTCCTTTTCATTTGAGGTCATTGTGGATTCAAAGTTAACGTCAAACATCATTTTTCTAATATCAGGCCCGGTAAAGACGCCTTCTTTCAGTTTAGCTTCTGAAAGGTGTGGAAACTTCTGACAGAGATATTTGAAACAAAGCCCATCTTTAGGCAAAGCCTTTACAAACTGTTTCATGAGACCTAACTTAATATGTAGTGGTGGTAGGAGCACGTTTTTTGGATCTACAAGGTTTTTGCGTAAAATGTTCTTCTCGCCAGGCTTTAAAGACTCCCTAGCAGGCCAGTTCTTTCTGCACCAATGTTGATTCCGAGCTCTACTGTCCCATTCACACAAGAAACATGGAAATTTGGTAAAACCCCCTTGCTGACGAAGGAGCATGCACGTAACTTTCAAATCACCACATATCATCCAACCGTGTGCAGAATAACCTATTTTATTTAACACTATTTCTAGATTTTCGTAACTCTCTTTCATATGTACAGAATGACCGACAGGTACAGAGGCATACATGTTACCGTTGTGTGCTAAAACTGCCTTCAAACTATTTTTGGATGAATCAATAAACAACCTCCAATCTTCTGTTTTGTATTCAATTCCAAACTCATTCATTAAACCATGAATGTCTGAGCAGTACACCAAATCACCCTCTTGTTCAAAATACTTCGAAAATTGTTGTTCTCTCTTCCTATACACATGAATGCTGGTTCCAGCCGCCAGCAAGTTCTTTTCTTTTAGCCTAGAGCCAAGCAGTTCAGCTTTTTCTTTTGTTAAGCCCAGATCCCTAACTAAGTCATTAAGCTCGACCTGAGTGAACAATTTAGGCTCTACATTTTCTGTAACACATTGGAATTCTTCATCGTGTTCATCTAACTCCGACTGTACATCAGAAAATACTTCTGTTTCAATAGAATTTAAGTCCTCTGGTGGTTCCGGGATTGGCAAATCTACACCGTGCCCTACTGGTCGGATGGCGGACGGAAGGTTAGGGTAGCTTATTACCTTCTTGTTCTTAGAGTTATGACCAGTAATATCTACACTGCAAAAGTAACAGTCATCGGAATGATTTTTTGGTTCCCTCCATATCATGGGAACAGCAAATTTAAAGTGTTTTTTCTCTTTTTTTGACCATTTCCTGAGGTCTTCAACACATACATAACATACCTTATGCGGTGCCCAAGGTTTATCCTGGTCTCCAAGTTTGGTTCCAAAGTATGCTAGATAAACCTTTTTCACAAAGTCTGTAATGTTTCTTTGGTGCTTTTTAATAACAAACTCACCACAAATATAACAAAAACTGTCAGCAGAGTTTTTACAGCCGCGATGAGACATTGCACTGAGCACATGTACAGGAAACGTAAAAGTGAGGTTATGTTGAAAATAAACAAAACATCAGCTGTTTAGCATGTGTTTCAGCAGTGCTGCCAACATCATCTTTGTTCATTAGACCTATTTTTTCATGTTATCTTAACTATGAAAAAGCTGTTAAATTCTAAAAATATTTCTTTATTTCATGAATTTAACTATAAAATGTGAATAAATGGTGGGTGATACAACTTTTTAAGCATCATATTTGGATTCAGCAACCTAAACAACATAAGAATAAGGTATTTTCATTAAAAAAGTTTTTTCATCGTTGGCCTGTGTTAGTAATAATTACATGATTAAAGGTTGGTAAGAATCTTTTTATTAAACAATCAGTTTGTTGAAACATCATGAAGAGAAGGCAACAGCAGTGTTGCGATTTACTATGATCTTCTTGTTTAGATCATAAAAATTTAATTATTTTTTTTTTAATTTGTGGAAATCGATTGAATTTATAGATGTTGAAATTTAAAAATATATATGCACTTTTGTAGACCTATTTCAAATTCATCTTACTAGATATTAACTATATTCATACATTTAATTCTATAGAACGTTAGGAAAGTGCCGGAGACGGTGACCTGCCTAACCATTGAGGAACACACCCTTCCGAATCTTTTGTGCCCAACTCCACCTGGAGGTGACAAAAAACATCATTCCAAATTAATGACTTTACACCTCGCCGGCTAAGTTACCACTGAGCTCCTACCATATATTTCAGTCACATGCTGCGGTATAGATTGTGCTCTTTAGGTATCTACGTTCTATATCTGATATCGATACTATGTATGGACATTTCTGTTGTCACCGCCTTCTTAATGCACTTATGCAATAAAGCATTCGGTAAAGTTTATAAATAAATTTTAGACTTTCAATATATCTAAAATTTAATTAGCTTCCATGACTAAATATTCTTGGCACGAAGTAACATCTAAAGCAAAATGTGTGCTGGTTTAAATTACTCTGTTGTATAAACTTGTTTTAATGATGAAATATTTTATCGGTGCTTTCTAGCAACGAATCAAGGAGTTGATTTTTATTAAGTTTTTGGTAGTGTTCGATCAGTTAGATTATAAATATTAAAAAAAAAAATTGGAAAACCAAAAAGTACTAACTTCTTTAAGCTGTTGCATAAAATATAGCAGCGGTTGTGAACTACAATGGAATGAATCGATTTAAAAATAAGAACGATGCGCCTTACTCAAATATTTTCTTTTTACGATTTTATAACTGTTATTTGAATTAACTGTTAACTTCTTTATTAACTGTGAACTTATTTGAAAGAGAGTGCTGTGAAATAAGATAACACATTTTTCTTTTTTTTCATTTTCTTCCTATCATTTATTTAATCAATAAAACAAACCTAGATTAAAAAAAAATCATTATAGTTTCTGCAAAACTATACAATAGTAATTAGTTTTGTAACAAACATAACCATGGACTAAGAATTCCAATCCAGAAATGAAATGTGATTAGGAAATTAAAATCATTATATTAATTTTAATCAATTAATTATTAACCGGGATCACTGGACTTTATAGAAAAAACATATATTTATTAATGAATTAAATAAAAGAGAACTATTAGTTACTTTCATACTACAGTTTAAAGAAAATGTGACGGTATTCTTTTTTGTTTTGATGGTTAATTAATTGATCCATAATTCTGCTTATATTCCGATCTTGATTGTATCCTTAATCCGTAACCCATAAATGTTGGATTAAAGACCCTCCATGGGCTCGCCAAGTGGTTTATCCTCGCTGATGTGGGTATCCTAATTAGGAGAAAAACCAGGAGATTGAGAGTGGTAATACGACTAATACCAATTCTCTTCATTGGTATTAGTGGTATTAGATTAATTAGGTAATAGATGAAATATATTAAATTTAAAATTATATCTGAATGTACGATATACAGAACAGCAGCTAACTGATAAGAGATTTCAATTCCTATAATCCATTAGAGTTAGAAGTCAGAAGTGCTTCCCCTAACATGATATTCGTTTTGCTTCTATTCACGATTCGAGCTAGACTTATCATTGTACACTCCCCCTCCCCGACTTCACAATGACATCAACACTCCCTCGCCCCAAATGGCTCCTCGTTCCGGGAGTGATAGCGGCCAAGTGCGGAGACACATTAGCTTTGTGCAAGAAGTTGCCAGGGCTCGCCCGACATCAGCTCGCTATCAGGCACCGCTCTCTCTCTCTTCCCTTCAGCATTCTCAATAAGCCCTTATCTCTCCGGTGTGCCACTTTTCTTCTGTTTCCTTTGAGCTCAGTGCTCCAAAGCGACGAAGCCACGAAATGCTAATATACTTGTGAGATTTTGAACTCCCTATGAAGTTGAAGAGGATGTCTATCAATATGACTATAAAGCCAAATTGCACTAAATTCTAATCTTAAAATACTTAAGTATATAATAAGATAAAAATTACATATAAGATTAAACTTTGCCTCGACAATTTTTTACTCCATTTGAGAGCCATTTAGTACATTATATGTTAAGCAAACATATGGTACGAACTGATTTTCTGTCGAACGATATGGAACTGCTGTTACCTTATCTCTAATAACTTGAGATTTTTATGTTCATTTATGATAAAGAAAAAATATCTTATCTTATCTTATGGGCGTTCCGACAAGGGTTGCCTCAACTGGTCAGAGCAGAGTTCCATATCTCCCGATCCATCCAATCATACTCTTGGAGTCCTCGACCAGCCATCTCCTCCTGGACTCCCTCTATCCACCTGCTTCTGGGCCGTCCGCCTCGTCTCCTCCCAGGTGGAACCCAATCCAGAACTCTGTTTGGCCGACATTCAAACTCCATTCTCTGTGACCGTACCATCTTAGGTGGCGTGAACCGATCCTTTCATTTGTAGATATAACTACATCCATAGAGACTGTACTGTTTCTAGAAAAACGATCAGGCAAGGAGGAGAATTGTCATTGACCTCGCTCAACTGCCAGGGTACCTTCTTTAAAGAGGCTGGATGAATCGCATAGCCCACAGGATCCATCCCCAGCTGTTAACAGAATAAATAAATTATCTCCCACAGCCGGATTTAAATTTGGGATCTTCATCCTAGCAACTCAGATATCTATATCTGAGTTACCTCCTTCTTCAATTTTAATAATGTTTTACAACTAAAATCTTTTAACGAAAAAAAAGTAAACACTTTAAAACTTGTATTTAACCTATTTGCCGGTATTGAAATTCGTATCCATAATAATCATTACAATTTTTATCAGTCATTACTTTTTTAATACTTTTAAGGTTCTAGCTGATCTGGTTCGTTAGGTTCGAGACATACAAATCCAAGAACAGGAGAGATAGAACAGAACATTTTCAATTGGGTTGGGCTTCTTCTTATCTGTATTTCTGATTTTCATTATTTTACAAAATAATATTATTTCAATAGAACGTTCTATAAGAATTTCATATAATAATTTAATATTGATATAATATTCTTCTTCTCTTCTTGTATGACTCCACAGCCCATCAATGAGCCTTGGCCTCCTCAATACGCTTCCGCCAGTCCTCCCTGTCCAGTTCAGCGCCCTTCCAGTTCCGGATATTGAGTAGGCTCCTGGAGTCCTCACTGACTCCATCTAGGAATCGCAGCTTGGGTCGCCCTGCTCTTCTTCTGCTCTGAATCCTTTCTTCTATTACTCCTCTGAGCACTTCAACACTTGCGGTTCTGGCCACATGGCCAACCCAGCGCAATCTATCAAGCCTTATTACTTTGACCAGGTCCGGGGTCTGGGATAGACTTGCCTCTCTAATAGGTCCATAAATTCACCGTAAAATCCTCCTTTCAAATGCCTGAAGCAATTTTTCATTTGATTTCTCTATGACCCAGTCTTCTGACCCATATTGGAGGACAGGCTGAATGAGTGTTTTATTTAGAATTATCTTTGTATTCCAGGACAAGAGCTTGCTTTTTAAATGTCGATTTATCCCAAAGAAGCATTTGTTTGGCTGAGCCACTCTCTTTTTGACCTCTATTTAGACATTATTGTCACTCGTTACAGCGGTTCCCAAGTAGGAAAAGGAGTTTGCTCTTTCAATTTCAAGGCCTCCTGTCTAAATATAATCAGTCAGCTCCATCGGTCCTCCTGCGTGCATTTACTTAGTTTTGGCCTGATTAATTACTAATCTCACGCTCTCAGCAGCTCTGACCAGATTACGGAATGTGTTTTCCAGTTCATTAAATGTCGACTGAATGTCTGTGTAGGCCAAAATTTGTTGTCAACTTGTGGAAAATTGCGCCGGTTCGTTGAGTCCCCGGCTTTGCGGACCACATACTCCGGAATCAGATTAAATAGTTGACTGATAGGGCATCTGCTTATCACATTATTACATAAAATTATATTCCTCATCATCTGATAAACAATAATCAATTATAGACTAATGTAGTAAATAAGTTTTTGTGCTTACTTTTGGAAGTTTTGTCATGGATGCATTTTCTGATATTCAATGCCAAAGTGATATTGGAATCAGAGCATTTTGCATTCTACCAGTTTAAATCTGTTAATCATATTTATCAAAGTCGAACTATGATAATAACAAAGTTACTAAATTTAACTCTAAAGTAGCCTCTTTTCAGGAACAAAGGTCAACAAGTTGAATGTTTAGGTAGGTTTCCTGAAATGGGCGCTCAACTGAGAATTAAATCATTCAGCGGTTGGGGTCGTGTTGACACTGGGCCTAAGCTAATAGACAAATTGCGAATTTTGCTCAAATTTTCAATAGTTGTACTGTTTTAGGTAGTTACAGATTTTTCTGTTAATCGGCATGGGTTGTATAAATTACCTTGTGGCTTTCGCACCACTAATTGTTTAGTTGTAAACGTTAAATGTAAAGGATTGTTGATTATTAATGTGCGTTATTTGTTATGGAATTATTGTTTCTCAAATTATATTCTATATTATCAAATTATATTTGTCTAAATGGGAAACGAACCCTGCTTGGTAGCTTAGTGGTTAAGAGCACTGCTACGGAGAAGCAGACGATCCGGGTTCGAATCCCGGACAGGAAAAGTCATTTCTCCTCAAAACAAAAATATTGAAAAAATAATTACCACAAAAATAAAAATCAATAGAAATAAATTAAATATATTCTATATGAAAAGGTTGTAACATTAGATATGTGTAATTTCTATAATATTAATTTAAATTACAGTCATGAAAATTGAATCACCGACTCTCACTCCTAAGACGAATACTTCACCAGAAAAATAAACTATCACTAACAAACAAAATTATAAAATACGAAATGCCACTTAAGCCAATATGGACCTATGGCTGGCAAGTGTGGGGCAAAAAATCCCACTTACCGACCATTCCAATCTTTCAAACGAAATTCCTTCGTTATATTACAGTGTCCCTTTTGCATTACTAATAAATCACTGCACTATGATCTCAACATACCACTCGTGACTTACAGAATCAAGAAAAACTACAAGCTGGACATCCAAACTTACTGGCACGATCATTATTGATAGACACATTAGCACAGAGTCCAACAATGAGACAGAAACATCTCTGGAGCAGGGATCTACTACAGTGAGATGAACCACGCAAGGAGTGCCTTCAATGGGTTTCTCTATACACGCTTCCACGAGAATCCCTTAGGGGGTTTTTTACAAGAACATCGAAAATATAATATGCGCCAAATGGCGTTTGTATAATTTCTGGAATAAATGTTTTTAGTTTTATATATATATTAAATTACAGTAAAGCTCCGGCCTCAAAATAAGATGATCCTATTGAGGTTTTTTTTATAACTTATTTTTCAAATGTAGAAGCATTTTAACATTAAAGAAAATAATTTTGTTGTGTTTATACTTCAGATTATGTTATCCTAAAAAAATTAGGCCTTAAAAATCGAACATATTTAGGAATGCCAAATGATACAAAATTCACTTTTTACTGAATTCAGTGAGGTCACATCGTAAGAAAATGCATTTAAAATATGAAAGATTATTAATTATAGATACCAGTCGAGCCATAAATTGGTAGAGAAGACAGTTTCCTGTAGTAACTTTACTATAATAGTATTACTTGATGTTCATTATAGACTTAAACGATGATGCGAACTTTTAAATATTTAATTACGTAGGTGTATCTTGTGTTCCTGGGATGGTTACATCAGTTCGAAAAATGTTTCTCTACCAATTTTATTAATAAAATCGTCAAATTAGTTTTAACAGGGAACCGTAAAATAGCAACACACGCCTGTATACATCGCGAAATATCTATCTTACATATCACATTTATTTTACTTTAATAAAAACAAATTTCTATGCGTCCAATGAGCTAATAGAATTTATATTTGGCACACTGTGGACTAATTTATAAGTTAAACCGCATCAAAACTGATTTCAATAAACTTTTAAAAAATATGATAAATATCATTTTTTTATTATATTATTTCTTTAATAAAAAATTCGTGATAGAAAATCAAATTGTAAAACATTGGGGCGTTCACACTTTCACCAAGCCTAGTCCAGCCAAACACCAAGCGCAAATGCAAATGTGTAAAATGGGATTTACCGAGTATTAGCGAATTAACCCATTTACACACTACTGTTACGGCTATTAGGATTCGTGTTGGCTGTTTGTTTAGGTTTAAGCTACTTTTACGTATATATAATAACAACAATATTTTTTGTTATTTTTTTAAGTGACATAAAAAAAAAAACTGTACCACTCCAACCCATAAAGTATTCAGTACGGGGGAGAGACCGCACTGCTTCTAGGACAACGGTCTTGCAGGCAGGTGATTATACCTAGATCTCGCTCAACCGCAAGGTGTTGAACCCACTACTTTCGGCACTAGTCAGCGCTCTACCACTGAGCTTTCCCGCTTTCCCTAATAAAATAATAACCATATAAACTAAAGATATTTAAACCTGTGATATGCATAAATACTCAAAAATGTATTTTTTTATTTATATCAAATATCGATAGTACCACCCCATTTTGTGTAGCCTAGGCGAGAAAATGATATGATACATAAGCTATAATAAAGCTATGTAACAAATGAAAGATAACATATTTTTTCAATCAGAAAGGGTATTCTATCATGCCTGGTTTTTATATGAATCATTACTAAACTATTGAAATGTTTTAAATAAAAAATATTATGTTTTAGCTAAAACAGTTTTTGTATAGTTTTTCCATGCATCTTTATTATCACTCACCCTCTCCTGCTCTTTCTGTCTCTCTACGATATTCTATCGGATGTCATACGATCTCACTGATGGCAAAATATTTAAAAATTGGGCTCTAAAAGCGTCCTGTAAGAATTTCTCGCTTAATCTCAAGAAAAACAAAAGCGATTCTGTACAAGACGTTGAGTCGTCCAGTCCTCACATACGGGGAAACATGGAGCTTCTCTAAAACAGATGAAAGTGAACTGCTCGTCTTTGAATGAAAAGTACTACGTCTCAATTATGGACCAGTAGGCTCAGGTAAAGATTGGAGGGCGGCGGAGTAATGCAGAATTGGCCGCCATACATAATGCTATGGACGTTGTCCGGTTCATAAGGAATCGGCGTCTAAAATGGGTGGGTAATATGGCCAGGATGGACGAGAGTGGCCCAACCAGCAAAATATGCTGATGCGTCTAGGAAGGAAAAGAAGAGTTGGAAGGCGCTGGAGGGAAGGGGTCGACTAGAATGCGCTGGATGGAAGGGGTCGACGGAGATGGTAGTGCTCTTCTTGGACTGGCTAACTGGAGATCCATTGCAAGAGAGAGGAACCAATGGGCGAAACTACTAGAGGAGGCCAGGACTCAGCGTTGAGTTGTAGTGCCGATGAAGAAGAAGAAGTGTATTTCGGAATTTACCTATAATAACGGGGGGCAAAGCCGACTTCCACCTCCTCGTGAGGCCCCCTGGGAAACACCTGTTAAAGGTAGGCCAACGGAAGCGGTACCGAGTCAGAGCGGTATAACTCGCCAGAGTGCAAGAAATGGCACTCTGAGGGCAGATGGGGCTCTAAGCCGTAGTGAAGGCAACCCGTCTAGGGGTAGGAGTCCCCGAAATTAAGCTCTCTGGTCCTCCAGGTTGGGGGTGATGCAGTGGGCCAGCTCCTCACTCATCAGTAAAAAAAACGAAAAAATGCTAAAAGACCAAAACATAAGCCTCGGATACCGGAAAGTCAAAAAAGGAGACGACATAATGCGCGGAAACGGACAATCAATATGGGGTGTTGGAATATTCAAGGACTGGCCACTAAGCTACCCAACCTTCCTATAGAAATTAAGAAATTTAATATGGACATTATAGTCCTATCAGAAACCAAAAGGAAAGGAAAAGGTACGGAGAAGCTAGACGGGTTCATCCACCTCTGGTCAGGAGTCGAAAAGTATGTGAGACCTAAATCTGGAGTATCCATCCTAGTAAACAAAAAAATTAAAAACAACATCACAGGTTGGGAATTGATAAATGAACGAATTATCACTATGAATATCACTCTTTTCGCGAGAGAGATAGTTGTCATTGGCGCCTATGGCCCGACAAATGATCAAAATGACAAGGCTAAGGACGAATTTTGGGAGGACCTAAGGGAAATTATCGAACAGATCCCAAAACGGAAAGAAATTTTTCTTCTAGGTGACATGAACGCGAGAGTAGGCAGAGATAGCAGTAGTAGGGTTGTTGGTAAATTTGGAGAACCAGAGCGAAATGACAACTGGGACCGGTTCCTCCAGATCTGTGACCAGCTGGACCTAAAAATTTTAAATACCTTTTTTGAGCACAAAAATATACATAAATTCACATGGCGAAATGAAAGCAGAAAGCTCAAGTCCATAATTGACTATGCTGTGACTAGAGAATGCAACTCAATAACGATTCAGGATGTAAGAGTCTATAGAGGTGCTGAATGTGGGTCGGACCATCACTTGCTAAAGACAATTTGCACATTTCCTTGGATGGAAAAAAATGGAAAGGATAGAAATTCCAGTGAGGCTTGTGACATGTTGGAAAAAGTGCAGTATAAAGTAGATTTGTTACAAGAAGACAGCATCGAAGTACTTTTCCAACAAAGAATAAACGAATTGATTCGTGATTTTAAAGGTACTAGTGCTGCAGAAAAATACAATTTTCTAACGACTTCGTTAAAGAAAACTGCTGCAGAGGTGCTCGGTGAGAAAATTGGAAAGATGAGGAGACAGGAATGGCTGACAGAGGATATTATAAAAAGAGCCGAACAAAAAAAACAAACCTATTTGAAATGGCTTGGCACCAAGAAAGACGAGGATAGGAAAATTTATGTGAAGGAAAGGAGAGAGCTGCACAAGTTAGTAAGAGCTGCTGAGAATGAATTTTGGGAAAGAACATGTGCCGAAATAAACAGTAAGTTGGGATTTGGGAAAGCATCTGAGGCATGGTCTGTGTTAAAGAGTATGAGGAAGGGAGAAAATCAGAATGCCAGATTGAACATGATAAAAATGAATGATTGGGCTGCTCACTATAGAAAATTATTGCATGAGAGCAGGACGGAATTTATAGAAGAGGAAACAGACCCCTACACTGGTACATCAATTAGTGTCACTCGAGAAGGACTAGAGATGGAACAAAAAAAATTAAGGAATGGAAAAGCCCCTGGGCCTGGAGGAATCCATGCTGAGCTCCTTAAATATGGCGGCAGTGGGGTGACAGGGTTACTCACGGACCTCATGAACAGCATACTGCAAGGTGATATTATACCACAAGAAATGAAACTGGGATACCTTACTCCTATTTTTAAAAAAGGAGATAAAAAAGTATGTGACAATTACAGAGGCATATGTGTGACAAATCCGATTTCGAAGCTGCTGGGTAGAATAATTAAAACTAAATTGGAGGAAGGATTTACACAAATTGAGGAGCAATGTGGATTCACAACGGGAAAATCTTGCATTGATCACATATTTACTCTTCGACAACTACTAGAAAAGCAAACAGCGAAAGCAAGAAGACTAGATATGGTATTCATAGATCTGGAAAAGGCGTATGACAGCATCCCTCGAAAACTATTATGGAGAGCTCTGGAAATGGCAGGCATAAATAATGAAATTATAAAAATCATAAAAGAAATATATAAAAATAATAAGTGCCAAGTAAAAATTGGGAGTTCCCTATCAGAGGATTTCCCCAATAGCAAGGGCCTTCTTCAAGGGTGGTGCATGTCCCCTATCTTGTTTAAGATTTTCATCGATGGTTGCTTGGAAAGTTGGAACAAAAAATGTAATCCGATGGGTATACCTATAAACGGCTTTCACTTATACCATCTACTATTTGCTGATGACCAAGTGATTATTGCCCAGGACGAAGAAGATGCGAGTTACATGTTTAGAAAAGTGGTAGACCAATACAACCAGTGGGGATTAAATGTCAACTATACTAAAACTAAGTATATGTGCACAGATAGGAGCGAAGCAGACGACCCAACTATTGGGAGCTTGGACAGAGTGGAGCAGTTTTGCTATTTGGGGTCCATACTGGAAAGCGGAGGGACCACAAATGTGGAAGTAGAAAAAAGAATAACGAATGGTAGGAAAGCAGTTGGCATGTTAAACTCTCTCCTATGGAGTAATAATATACTGGGAAGGACGAAGAAACTGATATATAGTGCTGTGGTCCAAAGTATAATGATCTACGGCTCTGAAACCTGGGCCCTCAATAGAGTTCAGGAAAGAAGGTTGTTATCAGTAGAGATGGACTTCTGGAGAAGATCTGCCCGAATATCAAGAGTGGAACATGTCAAAAATAGCGACATCAGGGAAAGAATGGAAGTTAACAAGAACATACTAGAGGTCATCGAAGAAAGAAGATTGAAATGGTTTGGTCATGTGAAACGGATGGACAGTAAGCGGATCCCGAAATTGGTCATGGAGTGGGAGGCCGAGGGAAGGAGGAAGAGAGGAATGCCTCGAACCCAATGGAAAGCTAAAGTGGAAGAAAGCTTGGCTGGGCATGGAATGACGGAGGAGGATGCGCTTGACAGGGACGAATGGAAGAGAAGGCTGAAAGAAGAATTTGGATGAGGAAACCTTCATTTGTGAAGAAAATCCTTTAAAAAAAAAAATCTATAATAACATTATATATATTTTACTAAATGTATACATAAACTGTAAATAATTCTAGTTTAAGTGTTAAGTATTTATTCTTTGATTTTCTATTTCCGTTAAGGGAGTCCACTTTTGTAAGTTATTGCTCTTATTTTTTTTTTTTGGTATATTTACTATATTTCTTTTTTATCAAAATTTGCACTATAAAATATATCTAATAATAAATGATATATCCTACATATGGGTTTGTATGATAGATATGAAAGATATATAATGAATTTTGTGAATAAGCATATTTTAAACAGTTTTACTAAGCAAAATAGAAATGAAATTTAATAATGAATTAATAAGTAATAATCACAGGTATCGATAAACGTGAACTATAAAATTATTATAAGGTTAGTAGTATTTTTACGTGGATCGAAGGGAAGCCATGTAGGTTTTGGCAGGTCTATCAGGAATTCCATTACGGCTTCCCTCGATACCTTTATTTATTTTTGCTGGATTCACTCTCCGGAGTTCTCTTGTGGAAACATCCACTCGTTAATATTAGGATGTGGATGGGAAGCCTTTTCAAACTCCATCGCGATATATCGTATAACTATCCCTCAATAATAGTTACACTACCACATACAATATCTATTTCGGAATAAACATTTTCTAGTAAAATTTCTAGACTCTGAAATCCGTTAAGAAAAATGTGTCCTGTTTCCAATCTTTTAATTACCTACAGCTTGTTCCTGTTCAAAATCACTATTTAGTATTTTATCTGGACTAGCGGTTAGGGTGAAATCCTATCACAAGTTTGAAACGATAACGAATCTCCTCGAATTTCTGGCTTTAACATTCGATGATAAATGTTAAACTAAACCTGCGATTAATTACTGAAAGTTCATCTTCAAGTTTATGATCAGGTTTAATTGGGAAGCTTAGGTATAATGGAATTCCACGACATAGACAAGCCTATTAAAAAGACATTGTCAATGCATAAATTGAGCTTAAAAATTTATGAAATAAGTTTACCTATATTAATGATATATGACTGTACTGTATATGAAATTCTTGAAAAGTCGTCAAAAGAAACGTTTTATATTTATTTACTGAGCGTCAAGAACCCATAATTTACATTAATGTTTACGGTACACCAAACCAAAATCAATGTTTACAAATATTTATGTTTTTTAAAAATGGCATCAGTATGTATCCCTTCGGATAGCACTAGCCTGCATTAAGTTTTTATATAGTAAAAGCCAAGGCAAAGGCAAAGCCACAAAATAAAAGCTCTCGCAAACAGCGGAAAGAGCACAATTGCCTTATAATACACTAATGTAAAAGAAGGCCTCAGTTACAAGTGTTATATGTATTGATATAAGTTTATATTTCTTTTGTATTGTAAATAAAAGAATTAGGAGGATTAGAAAAAAAAGGTTTAGAAAATTTATCTGTTTGTGCAGTGATTGAATTAGAAAGTCATATAAACAATAAAACACAAATGAAGGCTTTAATAAAAAAATAATTATTCAAAGCAGACGTTTGCAGCACCCGTTAAAAAAACTGATAAGTGATTTTAAGATGCAATATAGTAAAAATTATAGTCATTATAATATTTTAACTTATGCAGGATTTGCAAACTATCACAATGCTACTTCTAAACAATAACATCATATCTCAAAAAACTAATTATTCAATAAAGGTATTCCTTGAAGTATTGAATGTTCCCTGGGAGTTAAAACGGTATACAGCAAAGCGATCGTATTGTAATGGTGTTATTGAAGTATTTTTACTAAGAATATTTTTAAAAGCTTGAAACTTAATTTATTTTAAATTATAGTATGTCATTATTCCGATAAACCTTCAAGTTAAAACAAGGTACAACTCAAAATATGACTATTCAAAAAAATGTTGAAAATGGGAAATCAAATATGTCGTTCCTAAATTAAAAACCTTCAACAAATACAGTTGCTACTGCAGCCTGATTTAAAAAATGCTTTGATTTGAATTATGTAATTTTTTTTCTTTTGAAGTAGCAATATATATATATATATATATATATATATATATATATATATATATATATATATATATATATATATAAATAGCAAGCAGGATAGTCGAATATAGTAACTAAATAAAGCCGCTGTCCCTTGGAAACGGATTACTTGACCGTTGATCAGGACAGAGAAAACATGTTGTCTATAGTGTGAGGTAGCTGGTCGGTGATAGGGAGATGTATTTTTGAAATTGTAAGTACACAATATATATCTTAAATGGGTCATTTTTATTTTGTTTGAGTGTGCTGTTTAGTGGTTTTATTTTAAAATATCTCATTTTTCACTGTTAGGGCATGATTATGAGACAAAGCCTGGACTCGAAACGTCGCCTGAGTTTTGGTATAAATAAAAAAAGGACTGAAACTCAAGAAAAGGGAATATAGTATATATAATAACTTATATTGATATAATCAACTTGAAAACTAGAGATAGTTTTATTAAGCTCTTCAGATACCTAATAAGGTGCAAAATCATCTGAATCTGTAGTCCTTCATAAACTAATGTATATTGACACAAACATTTTTTTATTTCAATATTTAGTATTAAAATATTTAATAAATTCAGAGGCAGGAATAATTTCCACATTCACACATGCTACAAATTTGGAGCTGTAACAAAATGTTATAATAATATAAAAATTCCTTAAAACGGTAGTTGATAAATGTTCAATAATGGAATGGTTGGTTAGTTGAGCAGAAGGGACGTGATAGAGGACGCCCTAATTCGGACACAAAGCCAGCGATGCAGGTTACGGCAAACCTATTCAATACATCCTACTCCATGCCTCGGATGTCACCTCCTTTTTAAAGATTGCTGGGCGATATTTATACCCGATTTATCTTTTTTTTTTGTTCTTTCTCCGAGGCCTGTGAGGATATAGTAGAAAGTAGAATAGTTGGCAATGTACCGGGCTAGAGTTCCGAACGACCCGGGTTCGAATCCCGGCCAGGACAAATCTTTTCTTTCCAAAATAAATATATTTTAAGGTACTTGTTGAAATTTTCAGCTAAATCAAAAGGGAAATAAGAAAATGCAAAATATAACTAATTGTAAGTTGAGATAACAATAACAAAGTTAAGAAAGATTTAAAAGAAACACAACCTGGCTATCTTAGTCTTAAAGGAGCTAAATGTCTAATCGAGAAATAAACAAACGCAACTTGGTTTGGTGAGGAGTGTCAGCAAAAAAAAAAAAAATGTACCACTACAACCCATGAACGGGTCTGGTGTTGATTACATGGTAGAGACTATACTGTTTCATGGACAACAGGAGAGGAGAGGAGACCCGCACTCCGAGAGGAAGCTAAAGCGAGGTATAGGGCGTACCAAAACGGCGTGCGGTACAAGAAGAAGGTATCCTGGGACGAGTTCATCGTCAAGGAGTCGGAGAAGAATCCCTGGGGTATCCCGTACAGAGTGGCACTGGGCAAGGTGAAGCCGCTGACCATGATGGCGGCTATCAGAGTGGGAGATGCCCAGGTAACCACCCTGGAGGAGACGGCTGAGATGTACATAAACTATACATACCCCAGGGATGATCCGTCCCAGGATACGGAAGATGATAAAATGGTAAGACGCACCACGGTGTGCCCTTCAGGTACCATGGGATATATGGGACCTTCGTCTTGCCGTGGATAGGCAGAGGATCGGCAGAGCTCCAGGACTCGACGGAATAGATGCCACGATCTTGAAGAACAGCGCCCCCCTCATGGAGGATGACCTTCTTGGTATCTTTAATGAGTGTCTGGAGCAGGGGAGGTTTCCGAGTAGGTGGAAGATCGCGGACTTGAGACTGCTCTACAAAGGAGGGGGCAAGGATAAGGAGTCGCCTAAGGCGTACATACCGATATGCCTCCTGCCGGTCGTCAGTAAAGTCCTGGAGAGTCTCATCGTTACCAGCCTGAGGCCGGTCCTCGATGCAGCGAGTCATCCACGGCAATTCGGCTCGACCCGTGTCAAGGGAACCACAGATGAACTGCTGAGAGTGCGCAGGGACGTGGAAGAGCAGGTGGAGAAATATGTCATGCTTGTACTGTTTGACATATCCTCCGCCTTTGACAGTGTATGGTGGCCCTGCGTACTCCAGCGGCTGCAGGAGTTCGACACCCTCAGCAACTTGTACTCCCTCGTGAGTGGCTATCTCAGTGACAGGACTGTCAGGATTATGGGTAGCTACTACGAGGTCGAGAGGAGGATCGAGAGAGGATGCCCACAAGGGTCGGTCCTTGGGCCGGCCCTGGAGAAGCTCGTTTTTGACCAGTTGCTGGGGGAGCTAGAAGAGGAAGGATTCCTTGCCACGGCCTACGTCGACGACCTGGCAGTCTTCGTGGCAGAGAACAGCAGAGCTAGACTGAAGATGCAAGCTGAGAGGTGTGCCAGTCTCGTAGCAGAATGGTGCGTGAGGAGGAAGCTGAGTATGGCCGCCGCCAAGACCCAAGCCATACTCGTCAGAGGCTCCACTGACAGGGCTCACCCTATCATTTTGGAGATTCAAGGAGAGAGAGTCAGGCTGGGTGAGGAGGTGACGTACCTAGGCGTTAAGTTAAGGAGAGGCTTCGACGCCACCCCTCACCTGGGATACCTGAAGGGTGACCCTGTCACTGAATAGGGGGTGCATTTTGGGGCCTCAGGTATCCGGCAACGATGACCATTTATAAAGGCGTGGTCTTGGGTATCCAGAGGTATGCATCTCCGGCGTGGAACCGCAACCTCACGCAGCTGCAGAAGATGAGACTGGTGGCGATCCAGATATTGGCCCTGCTGCGAGTCACGAAGACTTACAGAACGGTGTCGCATGAGGCGGTGCAAGTGCTTGCCGGAGCGATGCCCCTGGACCTCCTCTTGAGAGAAGACGCCGTGAAATACGAGGCGAAGAGGTAGGGGCTAGGGACGCTGCCGGAGGGACTCCGTCTCAAGATCGGCGAGACCCCGAACATGTGGAAGAAGATAGTGAGGGAGGACTCGATAGAGGAGTGTTACAGACGGTGGGTGACGAGCCAGAAGGGCTCTACGTTGAGGAAGTTCTTCCCACCGTCAAGTCGAGATTGGTTGCCACATGGTTCCTCCCGGACTACTGGGTCTCGCAGATGCTGACGGGACACGGTGGGTTCCGGGGAAAGCTCAGTGAGCATAGAAGAGAAATCGACCCCCGTTGCCCCACCTGTGGAGTCCCAGAGACGGCAGAGCACGTGGTGCTCTCCTGCACCATGATGGAAGGACACCGTGCCAGGTTATCGAGGAAAACCGGGATCTTCACCCTCGCCGAGGAAGACTTCCCCCGCCTGATGGAGGAGGACAATTACCCCCATTTCAGGGAGATTGTCTACGGGTGGAAGGAGTGGTCGGTCCTGCGCACTTCACCATCAGCAGGATACGGCCACCTGGCGAGCCACCAGACGACGGGTCAACCTAGAAGGACAGAGAAGAAGGCAGGAGGGATGCAGACTGGCCGGACGCGGACCGGACGGATGCGGCGGACCAGGAGGCCTGGACGGTACCCGGACGGATTCAGGTAAAAGGTGCTGCCCCATCAGTAAGGTGCACATTCGTGCACCGGGCAGCACCACAGATTATTATTTTTATTTTTTCCCCCATAAATATACATACCTCCCCCCCGAGAGTATGTATAATAAGATTTTTTAATAAATAAAGAGTTGTTTTTTGGCAGTGGTGGGCGTGCGTAAACCCACACGTATCAACCCGCCTCTGCCGAAACCCCGTATGCCAGCAATGGCAGGAAGGGAAAAAAAACGGGTCTGTAAGGAGCTGACTTGTCCTAGGTTACGCTCAACCGCCAGATTTCCCCCCTTATTTTGGGTACCATATTTTAAAACACTTTAGAGAACCTGGGTGAGCCCCATGAGGGTCCTAGATCCTATATGATCCATCTCCCGCTGCAAACAGACTAAATAAAAGTCCTGACCTGCAGCGGGATTTGAACCAGGATTCCCGGTATGACATCTCAGTGCCCTACCACTGAGCCACTACAATCATGGGGTGTCAGCAAGTGACTATTAAGAAAATTGAGCCTTTTTGAATGGAGGCACTAAAGAAAACACGAGAAATTTATCGAAGTAATCTAATAAAAAGTGCAGAAGATGGAAACCTCATCGATTAGAGGAAATGCAACATCTTACAACTTTAATGAAACAAAACAGTTTTATCACCCTAGTTAATTCCACCCGGAAGTCACGAAAAGCAGCACGCAGAACACCGTAAACATTGAAATAGTTCAATTTAAAGTCACAAAATTCCAGAGGGAAGTATTGGGCCATCAGATTTAAAGGAAATCTTTAAAGCGACATAGTACCTTAATTAGTCAACGGGAGCAGACGATAGGTCCTTGTATGACCTTACAAAAATGAAAAAATGCCTGATGAATGGAACACGACCGTCCTTTTAAATGGTAAATTATACAAACGGTGTCTTAATGGAAGGAATAACTTTGCTTCTTAATGGCTACAAAGCACTGTAAAGAGTGCATTGTAAGAAGATTTGCACTAAGAAGTGAACAGCATGACGCTCAGATTGAAGTTGGCGAATTCACAACTAAGCGGGTCGTAGTCGTAGCCTTCGCAATGGTCGTAGCCTTCTCAATGCTGAGCACAATATGCTTTTGGCAAACTCCATGAAGAAGATGCAGCAAGCACTTGTAGAATGGATAGAGGACCTAAAACGTTAAGGAATGAGAATGAACATCTCTAAAAGTAAAGTGCTCCTTGTGAAACAGTGGACCACTTTCCTTAACGAAGAAACATAATCCGTAGGTCTGGTAGCGTTGATTAATTAATCAATAGCAGAATTATTTAGGCAAACACAATCTATTACAAGATCTACAGCAGTATAGTTGGACACCGAAACGTAGGGATAGACAAAACAGTCTATCTCCCAAAGTGAAAGTTGGCTCATGCTTGGAAAACACAGAAAATAGGTAACTTCGCAGAGTGGCCGGTAAATTAAGAATGGACCGCGATCGGAACTTGACGATACGCCACAACTTCTCGAACTAATAATTTCTATTGAAATCAGACAAATAGCTGGACGAATAACGGCAACTAAGGAAGATAATGGAAGACTGATCGCTTAGCAGAAGGCTACGAAGTTGTACAAGGATCTTGTATTAAGTTCACTAACAAGGAATAGGAGCATGAAGCTGTAAATCTCTAAATAAAGAGGATGTGTCGTGACCAGGAAGGATAGCTCCGCGGGATAGAGTTTCCTCTACGCCGAATGGCGTAAAGGGAAGATAAAGTAATAAACATTTGAGCGGATAGATGAATTCAACTGTTTCGACTCAGATGTGGATTGAAAGAATAATATACAGAAGAATATAAACAAACTCTTGTAAAGTCTAATTCGGAAATAGTCCCTTTAGATCCTTATATTGTACCTGATACCTTATGTTGTACTAAAAAAAAGGCCCAATGAATTGATGTCGTCTAATATAATTCGAGCAAAATAGTTTATCATACTCAGTATTATTGTGTCAAACCAAGGGTATATTTACGGAGATAACTTGGAGTTTACGGATTCAAAAGGAAATAGGTGACGAAGCCACTTTACTACCTTAAGAGTGAAAAGATATAGCGGGATATATTGGACAGATGGGCTATCAATGAAAGAGTTTGGTCAAAGGTGGTTCAATCATTGTTTATTTGTCGCCATAGAAATTTATCGAGTTTCTATTTAGGAAAAGAGATGGAGTGTGGCGAACCAATTTCTGGAGGTGATTGCAATCTATCACATTGGTCTTTGTCCTTTCAGCATTCCGCCTCAGCCCTCTGGTTTCAGCACTGTCACTTATTTTTCTCACTGGAATCATCCAAGCTAAAGTTTACTTGGGTTTCTACCCTAGCTTGTAATTGATAGTTGGGACTAATTTGTATTAATATACTGAGTTGAATCCTACAAAAAACATATGTTGGAAATGAAAACAATTTAGGGTTTAATGTTCTAAATAATTTCTATGTTTTTAAAACAAAAAACAGAGAACTATTTCAATCTTAATTGCTAGTACAGTTTATTAGAAGAAAATACAAAAAAACTATCCCTTTTCCGTGCCTTAGTAAAGGGTGTGATTGTTATGATTCAAATCCGGATTTTAGACCACACCAATAAGTCAATTCCAACCTCAGAAGGTAATCTACAGCAACGCCTACACATTATCATTCACTACATCAATGACTGACATAAAATGTCACCTTCGTTCTTCTTCTCTAAGCTTATCACTATGAAATTAAACTCATATGGAGGGTTGAAACCAACTTTCATCCGATCTGTGAACAGACCCAAAGTCAATTTCATACGAACCCACGAGAACTAAAACCTGGCCAATCAATATATGAGCTAGTTTTCATAAAATACTGCAAGTTTTTGAACTAGCCTTAACCTGTATTTTTGAGTCTCTTTCTATCTCATTTCCAGTGATAGTGAATCTCAGAGCCTGATGGCGGGTGGATATATCTGTTCTCTGTCTCTGAAGTAGACCTTACACTGACTATGTCCCGACATTCTGGTGCAAAGACCAATTTTCCCCTAGAACTAGCCCAATTTTCGAATCATCAAAAACTTTATTTTGACTAATATTTCCACTAATTATGGCCCTGACAGCATAGTAACTCATGTGCCTGACTTGAGCTGTTGAAAAGAATGTAAAATCTTTATATTTAAGAAAAGAAGATACTGTTTTAAAAATTTTGTAATACAGGATTATGAAGGTATTGATTTGTTCTTTGATTACGTTATCTTATAGTAATAACAACCTAACATTATTAGTTAATAATCTAATATATATTTGGATCGGGTCAATCGTGCCTTTATTATTATATGTTTTTTTACGTCAAACCCTACATATATATATATATGTAGAAACAAGGTTTAGTTTCTTGGCAGTTATCTATTTGACGCTTAGCATGAAAATAAATGGTCCAACGTGTTCAACTACTACTAAAAATAGTAATATGACGGAAATGATGGATTTTAAATTTTACTGCTAAGTATAAGAAATTAATATTATAAGAACTTGAACCGGGACAATTTATAATGAATAAATTCAGGCGTGGCCATCAATGTATTTAAAACATTAAAGGAGACTAGCTAAAGTATGAAGGGTTACAAATCTGATGTGTATAATTTCAGTGTCAAGAGTCAAGAACCTTCAAAATTCATGCCCTGGGGATCGGAGTAAGACAAAATTAATAAACGGGCACAAAAGCGAGAATATATTGCTTCCCTCATGACAATATTTCTTCAGCTGGAAATACTAAGTCCTATCCCCTCTATTATAAAGCTAATAATTTGTTAAAACTTTATGACAAATACTTACTCTTCTGGTCTTAAGAATTTTAAGTTGGGACCCCCTCTCCCCAATTAAACTTTACAGTGTCCCATTACTAAACCAACCAGAGATAAAGTACTTAGGACTCACAACGGGCAGGTGACTGACCTGGAAATGACTCTTTTTCGCAAAAAACGACTTACGACTCCTAAGGCGAGTACTAAAACAAATATATCACTTACATTAAAAGATTACTATCACTTACAATCAATATAATTAAATACAACACGCCGCTTAAACCGATGTATACCAACTCCATGTAAGTTTATTAAAATATAATTTAATTTAATAAATTTAGCATCGTTGGTTACGGAAAAGCTTATGCATTTTAAAACCACATCCTTTCTTAGGCATGGAATGTATTAGCATATAAAATTAACTACATTGATGTATTTTTAGAGAAGTTCATGTCCATCAGTATTGAAACTTGTAAATATATTCGGAAGCTTTCCATAGCCAAACGAAAATCAATATTGCAGGATTTCTTTCGTACAATTGTCATGTAAGTCTCAAAACATTCTGTCTTTTTGAATGATTATAATCTACAATAAAATACATTTTACTGAACATTTCTAAATTACTTTCGAAAATTATTTATGAATAACTAGTGGAAATTCATGTACTAATTCCTAGAATCCTGGTCCTAGGTTCAAAATTTTGATTGCAGGTGTAGAGTATAATAATACTGAATATTTCTATTCTTAAACTTTACTGAGGCATTATAATATTTAAAAATACCTTATTTGAGGACATTTTCTGGATTTAACATTATAGTTCGCAGAAAAGAGCATCGACTAATTATTATGATCATTAAAAGAGTTCCAATTCATGTGGAAATGGTTGACTGGATAGTATTTAGAAAAGTGTAAAATGGTCAATAAAGTAAACAAAATGAGACAGACTCATTTAATCTGTGACTACACTTCGACCTAATTATTAGGGCATCTTCAGGACTGAGAATTAAAATGGCAGATTCTTATCTTTTCAGGGCATATTATTATTCTCAGCCATAGTTCGAAACATAGGCACAAATAAAATATGTCTATCTTATTTTGTGTAACTTATTGATTTCGCCCCATGGACTTATCTGATTAATTGTTGTACACTCACTATTCATAATACAGGAGAGCTTTTCTTTTTATATTTCGAATGAATGCACCATGCATATTGTATATTGACCCTGACTAGTCAAAACTACACGACTGTGGCAATAGAAAACAGTCAAATCATACCAATAATATAATATAAACTCGTAAATGCAAACTTTAGCTTTAGGATAATCTAAGATGATCACAGTTAAGACTTTTAGACCAATCCGTGTACAACAAATTTCCAAAAATTACTGCTCCATACTAACACTTGTCACATTGTTTCAAATAATTGAAGTTGTGGGCTACAAACCATTACTTTATCAGAGAATAGATTTCAGCTATTAATAATATAGTTAAAAATATTTATTTTATTTCTCTAGAGCGCTCCGGAGGAAATGAAAATGTGGTAATTAACAGCCGCTTCCTGGCTTAATGAATATTAGTTAATTAAGTTCGAGTCTATTTTTCCCATTTAGTCTCGGGAAAATAATGAAAAACCGAGGCAACTGGCATGGACCAATTTTAAACCCACTCGTTTCAACTCTCTTTTCCATTCTTGGTTAGTAACAATTATAACATAAATATAAAATAAACTGCTTTTGGTCCCTTTTACTTCCATGAAAAATAAATGCTTAAAATTATTGAACTCATGACTGATTGAGTTTCAGAGTATTTCATGTTATACGGGTTAATTAGTAGTGAAAAAATAAACATTATTCAAACGCTTCATTTTATTTTTCTGATTTGAAGATGCTTACAGATATCAGCTTAGTGCTAATGGGTTGATATGTGCCAGGGAAGTCGTATCGAAGATATTCAAATTTTTGTCGTTTTCTAATGAAAAATCGAAGACTAATACGAAAATAGTATTTGTAGGTAAAAAAGTGAAATGTAACCCTGCCAGCGAAGCCATACGATGGAGTTCAACTGGACCGCCTCCTAACCTGGAATACACATCTCAATATTAAACTAACCCAAACCTACTCAAGATTATCAATGCTCTATCCTATGGTGAATAGAAAATCTAAATTAATACTAGAGATAACAATTCTCATTTATAAAACAGCCATAAGGCCATTACTGATGTACGGCTGTGAAGTCTTGGGAGCAGCATCCTCAACGAAAAGAAAAAGATTGCAAACTTTTCAAAACAAAGTCCTAAGAATCGCAGTGGATGCCCCCTGGTTCATCAGAAACAGTCAACTGCACCGTGAACTACAAATAGAAACAATAGACGACCACATAAAAAAAATATTACGAAAATTTCATGCCAAACTACCAGCAGTTGAAGGAGTAATAAATTACAACGTAGTAAAGCAGACAGCATCTCGAAGACTAAAGCCCAGGTTACTACAGGACATCTTATTATAAGTTGTATAATTATATATTTCTAGTGATATTACTACTTTAAATTTATTTTACAGCTATTTTATACATGTTTTTTTTTTTTTTTTTTTTATTGATATTTACAACTGTAATTATATAACATCAAGTAAATCTGCTGTATGAACAAAGGACATGAACAAAAAATCACTTGTGGAGAAACTATCCATTGATAGCACTCCTAATTTTATACATGTAGATTTTTTTTATATATGTCACAATTCACTGTTATTACCATTTTTTTTTCTCTTTATATTTGCATCCTCACCTGTCAAATAAAACAATGACAATCAGCAGATTGGCTAACAGTAAGGTAAAGTACAATGTCATGAGAGGCATAAAGAAGAACAGTACCCAGCTGTACCTCTCCCTTGGCTTGATTCAATTTCTTATGATAACAAATCCCTCATCCACGTTCTTTTTAATCTCCTCCTAGTATTCTCTGGCATGAGAGTAGTGGCCATTTGTTCTATTAATGGGTTTGGATGTCCGTGTAGTTTTCCTTGAAAGCGTTTGTAATATGTTCGCATGTGTTCGTCAACAGTTGGTATTTTTAAGTCAGTATGTAGAGTTTTGTTATTGACATACCAGGGTGCTTTTGTGACAAGTCTGAGTACTTTTGATTGGAAAGTTTGTAGTCGTTTTCTGTGAGTCTGTTTAGCGATGCCATAAATTTGTAATGCATATGTCCAAACTGGTTTTAGTAAGTAAGTGTACGTGTTTAATTTTTGTCTTGGTTCTAATTTGGAGTTTTTCCTGAATAGAGAATACATTAAGTTCAGTTTGAGATTTAGTGATTGGCGTTTTTTTTTAATGTGATTCTCCCATGTCATTCTCCTATCAAATGTTAGTCCCAGGTATTGTACTTCGTCTGTCTGTGGGATGGGTGAGTTATTAAGGTAAATCGGAGGGCATGCTTCACGTCTAAGAGTAAAAGTGATGTGTTGTGACTTTTCATGGTTCAGTCTAATTTTCCATAGTTGGCACCACTTATTCAACTTTTGTAGATTTTGTTGTAAGTTTTGTGAGGCCTGTGTCGCGTCTTGATGTCTGGTGATCAGTTGCGATCAGTGTGTTAGGACTTTGTGGAATGCCATATGTATATGTTATGTACAATAGCGGTGCAAGTATTGATCCCTGAGGCACACCGGCTAAGATTGTTATTACCATTGAACCAATAGTTATAACGATGTATTTAGTTCGGGGTGTCTATTGTACGGACTATACCCCCTAAAAATCAATTGCTATCAAAAATAAATAATCAATATTATGACAACCATGTAAAGACCCACCAGGCCGATCTGGTAAACAATAAAATAAAATAAAAATAAAAAGATAGTATTCGAACAACAATTGCTGAGAAGTTTAGTAACAACATTTATGTTTTTAAACAAAGGGCTGATATAATCAGTAAAACGACCTCCTGTAATCCATAAAAAAAAATTTTCAAGTGCTTTAAAGAACACCTTAAACTTAGTTGTTTTTTCTTATTTTACTTAAATCATCTTTATATTTTTAATTTTTCTACATTTGAATTCATTCAAAATTACCACCATTTTTTTATATGTTCCATAATGTCATGCTTTTAAATTTGTTAGAGCATATTAGCCTTGATATTGATGCAAGAAAATAAAGAAAAGAAAATATATCGTATAACTTGAATCACTTTACCACTACAATCCATCATGGGTCGAGGTTACAATGCACCTGTATTGTTTCTTTGCTAACAGTTTGCCATTTTCACCGCCAATCGCCAGATTTTTACCCCAATTTAAGGTTCCCAATTAATAAAGTCTAAGTGAGCCCAAATAGAGTCTGTACGTCTCATAGGGGCCATCAATGGCTATTCATAGATTATATTATTTATCCTATAAAACAGCCGGATTTGATCCCGAGACCTTTAGCACATCAATTTCTACACAATGAGCTACCCCGATTTCTTTATTATAAGTTTTAATTGTATAATTTTTTTTTTCTATTCTATATCGCATCACTAAGAAATCTGGAATCTATGTATGATTTTTTTCGTCCTAGTAGCATTAAACCTACGTCGATTGTAAGTCGTCCAATGTATGGATGTGCTAAGATTTGTTTATTGAAAAAATACTTATCAGGTGACTAACGATTGGTTAAAACATTTTTTATGTTAATTTACATTTTTGATGTTTCGAAATCTCACTAAGAAACTTGGTTGTACAAATATTTATACCACTTCTCGATTTGTTTGATTTGTTCCGTTTCAATTGTCGGCTTCACCAGCCTCCTAAAGACATAAATGTTGCTATTGACTCTGGAATTTGGTTCAGTTAATAATCATTAGCATGAGTAGGCGGGGATGTTTCCTCATGGAGATGTCACATGAATAAACAACCGAAATTTGAATATTCCAGGGCCTTAAACGACTGCTATGGTAACAAATGGATTCACTGGGTAGAAAAAAGAGTCAACATGCAGTTTTGTCGATACGTGTTTGTCTCTCTTCTTTCACGTCTTAAATATGTAATCTTAGAACTGATGCTTCCCAATGTAAAATTGTC
Organism: Arma custos; assembly: GCA_037127475.1. Lineage (NCBI taxonomy): Eukaryota > Metazoa > Arthropoda > Insecta > Hemiptera > Pentatomidae > Arma > Arma custos. Next base: position 45,536,445 of record CM073759.1, on the reverse strand, counting down.
TTCTAAATATTTTATTAGAAAAAATTCAAATAACTTGTGAGATAGCACCGAGTACATTATTTTGTTACTAATATATTCCAACTTCAAAATCTAGCTTAAGTGTTTTTACTCATCAATCGCAATTATTCTATTACAATTTTTCCTTGTAAACTAAAAAAATACTATTTTAATTTTCTAAATGCCAATAAATAACAATATTAACTTGAATTAATACACTTTGGAAAAAGAATTTTCACTAGAAATTCATAAGAGACCTACTTCGCTTAACATTTCAAGCTTCTAATGAGAATTATGTTTCAATTAATTGAGGACTCCATCCGGAACAATTTATGATCACTAGGAAGAAACTAACACCCCCTTGCTCAAAGAAAATGGAAAGCTGGACAAACGATAGAAGAGATATACAATGAGATCCTGGCATGGATACAGAGATACGGAAGATGATCATTTGCCAACTTCGTTGTCTAGTTGTAATTAGTTCATCACATTTAAATTTCCACGAGGAATGTTTTCTTTTTTTAGTTAAGGCAATAATCTCTTTGACTGTTTGAATCTGAAGTTCTTTGATTTTTTCCTAATTTTCCGGATCTGGATTTCTAGTTTACAGTTAAAAGTTTTGTCATCATTTTCTCAGTGTTTGTAAATTTGTACTTTAGCATATCTTCTACTGTTCTCTGGAATAAATTTGACTTCGATATTAGAAATCTAGTGTTCCGAGCCATAATTATTTTGACATTTTGTATTCCTTTTGAGGATTTTCTACATTTTGACATGATCTATTTGAAATTCGCCAAGCTTACTGGTGATGGGTGATTTGGCGATGTTCATGTCTTCTGTATGCTCGGACAGATCTCAATAGCTGTAGATTCCATCATCAAGGTTGTGGCTATACATAGTTCTAATAGCCTTTCGCCATTTCTGTTGGTTCTTTTTTAAATTATACCTTACCATTTTTGTCCAGATTCGTGTTTCTATATAAACTATTTCACTTTAGATTAGTAGTTTGGTAAATTGAATTTTTTTTTTCAATCTTAAATGATGCATATTTTAAAGGTAATTCAATTGACTACAAGGCAAATAATAGAATTTTTTTTTATAACTTTATACTCAACTCTAAGCGGAATTTGTAAGCTGAAGAAGTTTGAATAGTAAGTGCATTGTGTAATACTGCACCTTGGAGGTATTTCCATAACGGTTCTTCGTAACTTATAGGAACAGTTCCCATTGTTATAGGCATTAAAAAGAAATTGGGAGTATCACTCATAGTAATTATTCACAATAGTTTACCTAAAATATTACCAATTTTTCGGAAAAATAGTCGTAATAGATTGACCCTTTATCCTCTGGGGTATGGAACAGTTTGCAGCGATTTAATATTCTTAAAATAATTATGCATGATAATTGTTTGAACGCAAAAGATATATTAATATATAATTATATAATATAGGGAGCTTAGACTTGCACTCCCTAGCCTATAGATCGACCAAACAAGGCGCATTGGCCCGAGAGTCCAGTTGCCTTTCCTCTCCTGGAACGCCATAGTTAAAATTGCAAGAGGTGGTGAGCCCCGGGCCGTTCTGCCTCCGTCCTCTCTCACGGTCCTCTCTTATCCTCTTCCTGTATAAAAGGTTTCTATCAATGGAGCTAATGCCCTGTCATTCAAGGCAGCTTTATATGTCAAGAACTGGTGAATGCTACTGTTTAAAAATGAAACTATGATGGATGTTGAAAACTGTTAACCACATAAAACATTCAAAAGGACAACAGCCTGTTTTTGTTTAGGGGAATTTAAATTTTGATTTTATTCCATTCAAACTGAAGTCGGAATGTTATCCGACGTGGACATGTGTGAAAATGACAGGCCTGTATGCGATGGGCTTCCATTGAATGGAGGTGCCCACACGTAGCGGATGAAGATACGCTTGACATCAGCATGGCGTTTGTCATTTCTGTCTGCTTTTTTTTCTTTCATTTTTTTTGTTTTGCTGCATCGGTCGCACCAGTTAATTCACACTTAGTTTCTGTAAAGTGCTTAAAATAAAATAAAATCATTTTATATGGCGCATCCACGACAGCAGATTTTCGAAATAAGCATATTTAAAACATATATGACGAAATTTTCACGACTGTAAGGACAATTATGTAAACAAAAACGTGATTTCGATGATAGCAGAGACGCCAAATCTGATAATAAATATGAATCGAGAAAAAAATGATCTCCTCGACGATGTTATAATTGTAGAGACCTATCCCAAGAGTATATACACGAGAAGGACTGTTCTTTGAACATTACTTTAATTTTAGGATCTTATTGCCTTACGTCATTTTACTATTAATAGTTAAGTAAGTCAATAAGATCCTAAAATTAAAGTAATGTTCAAAGAACATTCCTTCTCGTGGATACACCGCAAAAATTGCAAGATCACGAGGACATGTGATCGTATAAGAGAAAAGATTTGTCCTCTGCCGGCAGGCGACCCTGGTGGCTCAAATGGATAGAGCGCTGTCACGGAGAGACAAAGGATCCGGGTTCGAATCCCGGCCGGGGGCATATCTTTTCTATTTAAAATAAAAATCAAAACAGTTGACCAATAATTATAAAAAACTATAAATTCTTTTTTAAAACTTGTGTTTAAGTCTTAATAAAGTTGGTTGATTATGAATTCGTTCAATCATTACAGAAATCCCCTTTATATAATATATATATATATATATATATATATATATATATATATATATATAACTTAAGTACTTTGGCTCGCGAAACATAAAAAATAAGAGTAAATTGGGAAAGGAACTACACACTAGCAAGCTGGTAAAACACTGACTTTATTTATCAAGTAATCCTTCTTATATAGTATCTGGGAGTTGTTTACACTCTCAGTAGGATTAAGCTCCACTATTACCAGGGCCTGACCCTTAACTCCCTCCCTCCAGTTTCCAGACACCTTTTGGAAACTAAAAGAAGTGGCTAGGCTGGGCAATTAGTAGAGCTCGCTCCTGTACAACTTACAGATCCCAGACACAAATAATTACATTCAATAATAACGAAATAACAAAGCAAAAAAAAACTGTAGCGTCCTGAAATGAAGAAAAATAACCACATTTAATGAGAATATTAAAAAAACAATCATTGTCTTCACACACACACACAAAAAAAACTTCGGTTGACACACAAAACTGAATATATACAATTAACATGGTACATCTCTATATGACATGACGTTTCTACATAAAAAAAGTAAAATAATACATATCTTGGTTTATTACATGTTTTCCGTTTGCACAGGCGAAGGCACCCCAGATCCCAAAGGAAACTTTAATTGCTCAATATGAACGGTCCGTCGTCTTCTTGGGTCCCCAACACTTTCGATAGTGACTACGTTGTGTTCTCTCAAGACGACACGGAATGGCCCCTCGTATCTCCTCGGCTCCTTACTCCTGTTGGATCTAATCCGCCGGTATACAATCGTCCCAATTTTCAACGCCCCCGTGCAGTCTCGTAACCTTGCGTTCTCCCTCGTCACCCTGGTTCGTTTTTCCTTCCAGATTTTTCTCCTCACTCTCTTCCAGGCCCCGCAAATTAGCACGTGGTTTGCCACAATATCGCGAGCAACCGTATTGTCGAATTCCCTCCCTTTATCAGACGTTATGCTATCCGGTACCCCGTAAAACATGAACCATGTCCGGAGAGCTGACAACACGGATTCTGCTTCTTTAGACTGGATCTGGTGAGCCATGGCGATTTTGTTGAACACATCGATGACCGTTAACCACGTAAAACCCCTCGAGGTGAACGTGTCAACTTGCAGGTCCCGGAGTGGCCAATCGCCCGTTGGCGTTGCTTCTTGTACGGCTCGCGGTGGGTGACGGTCGTATTTTGTAGTCATGCAGACCTCGCATGCCCCTATGACTTCTTGAATCGTTCTTCGCATATCCGATCAATAATACCGTCTCCTAAGCGCCTGTAACGTCTCATTGACCCCGCGGTGATTGGTCTTGCCTTGGTGATACGCCCCTGTTAGCTCCTTCTGGCGCTCAACATCCCCAATGGTTTTCACCATGACCCTGCACCGAATGAAGACGCGGTCCGGAATTCGGTTCGTCTTTCACACTTGCTTAATCTTTTCCCAAATGTCGGCGTTCCCCACATATAGGTGGTGTGTGCGACCTGGTTTTGACGCGTCCTTCAGGGCTTTACATACTAGATCCAATCGTATCCCTGGTTGTGACGAAACTACGTTCACCCGTGACCTTCCGTAACGTGAGTATTCTATGGACAGCATGCCCGAAGTCTTCGTCCTCCAGATTATTTGGCGCGGTTTATTGTTGACGATCTCGTCAATTTCTTCCAATTCCTCCGGTCTCTCGTCTGTAGAACTGTCTCTGGCTGAGGACATCTTTTCCCTTTCCGCCTCTGTGGTATTCTGTTCCCCTTCGCCTCCTGGTGACCAGTCTTGAAGAAACTGGCGGATGTCCTGCGATGGCCCCGCAGTGTCCTCCTCTAGGGCATTTACCATCAGCGCCCGTGATAACCAGTCAGCGACGACATTCTCTTTGCCGGACTTGTAGACTACGGCCATCGAATACTGGTTGAGCCTCTCTTTCCAGCGTGAAACTCGCGCCGACGATTCCTTCAATTGGCCCACCCATTGCAGCGGTCTGTGATCAGTTTGTACCCGAAATCTCCTACCGAACAAGTATGGCCGGAAATGATCAACCGCCCAGACGATGCCTAGCAGTTCCCTCTCCAATGCGCTATATCTTGCCTCAGCATCAGATAACCGCCTACTAGCGTATGCAATGGGCAGCTCCCCGCATGGACAACACCGCACCCAAGGCATATTCGCTGGCATCTGTGGTTACCGTGAACTGTTTCGTGAAGTCGGGAAATGCCAACACGGGTTCTCCCTTGAGGTGCTCCATACAACGCCGTATATTGTCCTCCATACTGGGTGTGACAATCAGCCTCGCTCCCTTCTTTAGTAGGTTGTTAATGGGAATCAAGCATCGCGCCATGTCTGGTACAAACCGCCGGTAATAGTTCAGCGCTCCCAGCAGCCTCCTGATACCCTCCTGATATCTTGTGCATTGGCCTTTTTTAATTTCATCCTCTCTAGCTCATTTGTCTCTTGTGCGATCCTATTCGCTTCTTGAGCTGCTAAGTCTGCTCTCACCACTGCTAGTGGTAACTCCGGATTCGCCTGTTCTGGCTGCGGCGGCTCTAATGTTAACGTTGCCGGTCTGAGGTTGCTTTGTCCTTGTTCATTCATATTGAAATTTGTTTTCCCGGTTTCTTGAGAAGAAAGTGACAAAACAACAGAAACAACACACAAAAAAAAATTTAAATACTTCACAAAAAAAAAAAAAAAATTATCGTTGTGACTTCAAACAATTTCCCGGGTTTCGGCACCACTTATGTACCTTGGCTCGCGAAACATAAAAAAAAAAGAGTAAATTGGGAAAGAAACTACACACTAGCAAGCTGGTAAAACACTGACTTTATTTATCAAGTAATCCTTCTTATATAGTATCTGGGAGTTGTTTACACTCTCAGTAGGATTAAGCTCCACTAATACCGGGCCCTGACCCTTAACTTATATATATATATATATATATATATATATATATATAGACGATATATAAACAAAAAATAAATTATAAATATGAAATTGAGAAGAGAATGAATTTTTCTGGCTTGGATGCGAGCCTTGGTAGCAGTTGTAAGAGCACCGCACAAGAGACGCGGACGACCCGGGTTCGAATCATAAAGAAACATAATCTTTTCTCTTCAAAAGAAAAATATTTAAAAAATAATCAAAAGAACAATAAGTAAATATATATATATATATATATATATATATATATATATATATATATATATATATATATATATATATATTGTTCAATATATAGTAAATATTGAAAGGTTTCTAAGCCAACGGATAAGCTAGGTATTGAATAGCTCATTTCATAGTTGCTGGGTGAACCCCTGGAGGTTCTATTGATCCAACAGATTTGGTTCACACCTCTTAACGAAATAAATAATTTATATGTCGGCTGGTCTTGAGCCGGTATGTATAACTCAGTAACCCAGCACTCTACATACTGAGCTACCCCGATCCAGGGCAACGGAACAAAAAAGGGAAAAATATAAAGCTAAAACTGCATCTAAATTATATTTGTTATTATTAGGTTGGGGTGCAGTCAATAAATTACTCAAAATAAAAGATCTCATAAAAATTTAGAATAAGAAACTGGTTTTATTCGGGCTTATGCTTCAACCTAATATTTAGGGAAACTCCATGCCTGAGAATAAAAGAATAAGATATAAACATTACAGTATCAAAAAAGATATCACTTATATTTTGTAATAAAATCATATTGGTTAGTATTATACATTGTTTATACATTTTTTATATTATTATTTGTAATATTACTAATAACATTATATTTTATAACTTAATCACCGACTTGTGATTTTACTGTTTTTATTATCATCAAGATTTTTTCCATTCTTATCATTTCTCATCAGTTATTTAATAACTTATCGTTTACTCTTCGTATACCTTTTCATTCCTATTATTTCTGTTAATATCTTCTTGGGTCCTGCAATGTTTATATATTTGTATCTGTTTTCTTTTATTCTCATTCCTGAAGATGGCCTAAGACTTTGGCGCAAATAAAATAAGTCTATCTTCTTTTGTATTACTTATTCACTGCATCCCTTGAATTTTCTCATAACAAGTTTTTGGAAAATTTATTTTTGATTTTATATTCGCGAAATTAAAATAATTTTAACTATTCCAAAGTAATAATTATTTAATTTATTGCAGTAACTAATTTCAAAGTGATACTGCTGTTGAAGTGAAGTATTATTATACATAAAAACTATTTATTTACAGAGGAAAACTCATTACTTATTTATTCAGAACCAAAAAAATATTGAAAGGTGAATTTTGATTAATGTCAATATTTTCTTTTACTTATAAGTGTCCACTATATTTAAATTTTAAATATTTTAAATCAACTTATATAAACATATAAGTTCATATAGTTATATTCGGTTTACAGAATCATATGTACCAACCGAGGTTTCCTTTATTTTATTTATTATCTTTTCTCTATTAATATTTATTTCATTGATTCATATATAAATTTATTCAAAGTACACGCGTAGCAAAATAAATTTAAACAATGTTGCTGATTTGTTTGTTAAAAATCATTGTCTTCGTTTTAAATACGCCTCAAATTCAAAATTCTTTAAAAGCGGCCTTACAACATGTATAATCCAAAAAACAATACTTAAAAAATAGTTCATTTTATTTTTCAACACAATCCTGTCCCAAAAAAGCAAAATCTTATCACCCAATTCAATAACCTGTAACAACTGTCACTTCCCTCTATCCGAAAGGAGATAAAATAGACACAATATAAAATAACCATTTTCTACATTGTTCTTTACCTTTTTTAGCGGAATGATTGTCTTAATCTTTCTTTTAAGACGTCATTAAAAAAAATTAAAACAAACGATCTATTCATAGATGTTGGCTTGCACTTAGATACCGTCCATTGTACTTTTCTCAACGCATGAATATTTCAGTGATTGCGATGTAGAATGGTATCTTAAACTATGCTCTCTTTCACATTCTTAAATTACCTGATACGACATTTACAATGTTAAGTAGTACTTAGAGAAGCTTTAAATTTCCGGTGTAATCAAAGGAGATAAAGAAATTACGGGTGAACGATTGAGATTTATCCTGAAAGTTGGAATGAAAATGGATGGCAACGGGACTGGCTTCTTACTTACTTAAGCTTTGTTATGTGTGACTTAAACTTACCGCTACTTTTTCTTATTTTTTTTCTACTCTGAATCTAATGTACCTTCTACTTCCCATTTATATTTATCTGTCTAGATATCCTGTATTTACACAGGTAACTCCCCACTATATACCTATATTAGATAGCATTATATCCTGATAAGCGTGGACTTAGTCCACGCCTATCAGAATGTAATGCTGTTTCTAGACAATGGTTGTACAGGGGTAGTCCTAAATCACTCTCAACCACCTGATTTTCCCAGACAAGACTACCAACTTTATAGAGGCTGGGATAGCCCCCTGGTGTTAGCTTTAGAACTTTGAATTTGAATTTGAAGACAATGATTTTTAACAAACAAATCAGCAACATTGCTTAAATTTTGTTTGCTACTCGTGTACTTTGAATTAATTTATAAACGAATCAATGAAATGAATATTAATAGAGAAAAAAATATAAATAAAATAAAGGAAACCTCGGTTAGTACATATGATTCTATAAACCGAATATGCTTTTATATAAATTGAATATAGTTTTTAGGCTTTTAAAATTTAAATATAGTGGACACTTATAAGTAAAAGAAAATAGTGACATTAATCAAAATTCACCTTTCAATATTTTTTTGGTTCTGAATAAATAAGTAATGAGTTTTTCTCTGTAAATCAATAGTTTTTATATATAATAAAAATATTTCACTTTAACAGCAATATCACTTTGAAATTAGTTACGGTCCATCCCCGAAAAATAAATCAAATTGTCATAAATAATTTTTATTTTATTTATTACATCAACGATCTGATTAATAATTAAAATGAAAATTTATTAAGCTTCTCTTTGCTCATTATATGTTGATCGATCGTGCACAATATAAACAAGAATGACGAACAGCTGTAATTATAATTCCGCTTAAAGTGAAAATATAAAATTATGTATCATCAGCTTGAATCAATAATTAATCAGGCAAGAGCACATTCGTTATTACTAGAAGTTATTATAACTACACCGTTACTTGGGTAGTCGGAAAACTTGCTGAAGTCTGTGGTGTAAGTAGTATTCATCCTAATGTAGCTCTTCACGGTTCGTAACATGGGCAGAGGTAGAGGCATTAGGTAGAGCCAAAAGAAAAAAAAACTCTTTTTATTCAGTAACACTGTTTGGCGGAAAACTTGCCTTTAGAGGAAAAACACGAGATTTCTTTTTTCATCCTCCATGTTGCGCAATAAAGAATTAATTTTAAAATAAACTTATTCTTTAAAAAAATCGGATTTGTTTGAAAAAAAAAACACGTTATAAAATCATTTTTGATTTAAAACTGGAAATTTGTTTCAATTTCTTTAAAAATATCCTACTAATATTATAAATGCGAAAGTTTGTATGTTTGTCTCTCTTTCACGCAAAAACTACTGAACGGATTTGGATGAAACTTTACAGTAATATAGGTTATACATCAGAATAACACATAGGCTACAACAAGTGCGGATTTAGGACAATTTTTTGTGTGCTAAGAAGAATCCATTAGTGTACATAATTATAGGCAAATCACATGATCATAGTAGTTAGAATAACAGAAAGAATATGAGTGAAACTATTTATTGTTTTGATATTTTAATAATGTTTTGAAATCTTTCTATAGGTACTACAAGTTTATTTGTAAGTTATTATTGATTTTTTCCCCACCTGCCCGTTGTGCCCCCCTAAAAAAGAAATTATGGATCCGATGATAAAATATAGATACAATGATCAGATAAAATTCTGCTCCCTGAGTAGCTTACTCATGTGTTTCTTACTAGCACAATCTACATATTTTCGCTGAACGAAAAATATCAAGTAACATATTTTACAGGACTATATTGCAGTAGATATATGACTGCCGAAACTAAAAACACAAATTACCTACATATGCACATTATTCTAATCCTTTTAGTTATAATTTCTTGCTGCTGCCGTACAACAAATGAAATCGTTATTCTAAGTAATCCTTTTCAATGAATTCATAACATTACATAATAATCCTTAACTGACATTAGTCAGTGTCAATGTATGTTTCACGGCTTTGCTGATCCGTCTGTGATAAAATTTGATATTGACAACCTCAAGCCTGGGGAAGGACACAGGCTACTTTTTATCAACACACCACACAGGCGAAGTTTATATAAAACTGTAACCTAATATAAGGAAGAAATAGTTGGGGTGCAGTCAATAAATAAGTTACACTTATTTAGGTGTTTTTATTGACTGCACCCCCAACTATTTCTTCCTCATATTTGAAGATACAGTCGACCAATTCTTCTCTAACATAAAACTGTAACCTGATTGACTAACACATCCAGCGGTTAACGCACAGCAGAAACTTATAGCTTAAATGAGCGCTAAGAAAGGAATTTGGACAATTCCACCCCCAAAGGTTTCCCCCTTAATATAATAGGGGTTCAAAGATTGCATGGACTCCGTCAGTTATGAAGTTAGACATCTGAAATTTTGGATGTAAGAGTAACTTATAGTTAAAAAAAATTAAATTCTTTATTTAAACTGATCTGTCACGAAACTTTATGTGGCAGACCAAATTCCATGCGAGCGAAGCCGCGGGCAAAAGCTAGTAAGTTTATAAATATACGATTAAGTTTTAAAATGTTTTTGTTTAATTTATTTATTAAAATTTACAAAAGTATAATAATATTTCAAGTAAATAGAATGAAATGGTACGAGATAAAGCCATGTAGAGAACCCACCCACAGGTGTAATTCGAATGATTTAAAATGAGGCTTATTTTTAATAATAATCTTATTTTGGACCGTCAACATTTTTCACTTTTCAGAAATCTGATCGACATAGCATGAAAATTAATAATTTTATAAAACCAATTAATAATGAAATTAATTCATTTCAGACTCCCGAATACATCGAAATAACTTATTGGAGATCGGTTAGTATTATAAATAATCTTCTAGTAATTGTATAATAATCTAGCAATCCGTTGAATAACCACCTCACTTGCTGAGAGGGATCCATGAAGAGATTCTTTTTTGATGACTAAGTATCATGAAACAAAGGAAGAACAGAACGTTTATAAATATACATGCCACCACGCCCGATCTGCAGAATCAGGCTACTGAGGCGTCTCAACAAGTCCTCTTAACAAGTCGAAGCTATGAGAGGGTTTCAGCACAACTACTTTTCTCTCAAGGCCACGTATTACAATTTTTTCGAGTAAATATTTTTTAGATTGAAAAAATAATAAAGAAGTATATTTAAAATGTTGACAATTACAGAAGAACTTTTCTAGTTTTAAACTAAAATTATATGGTATTGATATTTCAAATAATTTGTAAAACGAAACCGTTTATAAATTTATTCATTTCCTGTATATTGTACCAGTTTATGCATAATCATTTGGTAAACTTGTCCTAACGTATTTTTCAAAGTAGTTTTATAATAAGTATTTTATAGTTAGCTCTTTAAACAATCAAATGTTTAACATTAAATTTACAAACTTAAAGATGGACACAAAAAATCTAATAATAATATTACTTCGAGTATTAGTTACGCAGTTTGTCGCTTCGAGTTTAGCCACAAGTTTTAACTTTTCACTCGTTTCCTCCTCAATATTCGCCAAAATAAAAATAATTGTAGCTCGTAGTATGGAATAAAGAGTGCAATTATGGGAAATGTGTATATTTTGGCGATCATTTCATCAGGAAATAACGGATTTAACTAACATTTCGAAGTATAGATGATGACATATGTTTGTTGAAATGTTTATTCTTTGGTGAAATGATTACCGAAAATACACAATTTCATAATTACACTTTTCTTTGCATACTGAAACTTTTTTATTTTCAAGAATATTGTAAAAGAAACGAATGCGAAGTTAAAAGTTGTTATGGCAACTCCGAGTTACATTAGTTTGTTTAATTAATTCGTTCATCATGGCCCATTTAATGTTGCAATCATTTGCATCGTCCGATTAGCCATAGCAGCATAAAGTGACGTTAAATGAACAAACAAACAATAATTTTGCAATCAGATACATTTTTTTTAAATTTTCATTTATCGTATACTGTTTTTTTCTCATAATTTTCTGTTTTGTTGGATAATTCTTAATTAGATAATTACAGAATTTCATTCGTTCATTCCTTTTAAAAATATACAAAACTCCCTGTGACTAAAATAAGAAATATGAAATTATTGAAAACGTGTTTTCTTATAATATATTTTCAAGGAAATATTACTAGGAATATATAAATTGGGGAATATTCTGAATTCTGTTTTTTTTTTTTTCTAAAAACCATTCATCTTACTTTTTTTCTAATTTATTTAATTCTGAATATTTATGAATAATAAAGAAAAAATTTAGTGCAATTAAATACCATTCTAGTTAAAATAATTAGGAAGCGTGATCGACAAACCCACTGCTACAAGTTTTCACCAAATTGCAGAAACCTATCCAATCTCTTTTTATTTTATTTTTTTTTTATTTTATTGAGTTGTACAACTGTAATACATACATCTAGTACAATTGCTATAAGAGTAAATAATACATGATAGCACATGTAGAGATACTACCCACTGGCAGCACTCTAATAAAGTTCTATAATAGAAGGTCCCGAGGCCATCTTCTCTTCAGACGCCTAGGAGGATTGACCGGGATGGAATTGGATGCAAGGATGGAAACTAGTGGGTTTGGATGGGTTTGAAGTTTATTGTGGAATGATAGGTATCTGGAATGGGCTAAATCGGTAACATATGGAACGTTAAGGTCATTATGGATGGTTTTATTTGGGACAAAATAAGGAGCGTTTAGGATTTTGCGAAGGATTTTGGATTGCAAGGATTGGATACGAGAGGAATTCGATGGTTTGGTGGAGCCCCATAGTTCAATTCCATAAGTCCATATAGGCCTTATAACAGTCACATAAATAAGTCTTTTGTAATTGATCTGAAGCTTTGAGCGCTTATCTAATATGTGTTGAAGTAGTCGGAAACGTCTAGCTGTTTCTTGTCTTTTCAGTCTTGTGTGAGGGTTCCAAGTAAGACGCTTGTCTAAGTTGAGTCCCAGGTAGCGAATCTGTTCAACAGGGATAAGTGGAGTACTATTAAAGAATACAGTAGGACAGGAAGTCAAGGGTTTTCGACGAAGGGTAAAGGTAATTTGATGGGACTTGCTGGGATTGATTTTAATTCTCCAATGCCGACACCATTCTTCGAGGCTTGATAGGTGTAATTGAAGGGATTGGGATGCAATATATGGGTCGTTATTAACTGATAACACACATGTGTCATCAGCATACGTGGAGATGAAGGTGTTAGGATGGGTTGGAATGTCAGCTGTATATACTGTGTAAAGGATAGGAACGAGGATGCTACCTTGAGGACATCCAATCTCAAATTAGAAAATCAAAGATAGGTCGTGAAATGGGTTACAGGTGCTGCCCTCTGACATTTGTAAGGTCAAAGGTGATAAGGTCTTTGAAAGGTTATCGCATCATCAAACATTACTCAGAGAAGTTTTTTGTCTGGTGACATTTAAATCATCATCACAGGAAAAAAAAAGTTTATTTCTATTAAATTTTTCCTTTTTTATTAACTGGTGTTTGTACTTTTGCCTATCTAAACTTAAAACTGTGTATTCGATCAGCCTGACTTTCAATCGAAAAGTAGCATGAGTTTAAAATAAGATATTTAGGGTAGGTATTGTGTAACTTTAGGTAATCATTACCGGCATTCAGGACTAAATACGGCCTATCTGAGTATTATCGTTTGGCAATATATTTGATAGAGATTGAGATACTGTGGGAACCTCTTGCCACCTGTACTATCAGAATAGGCTATGGTAGATGATTATGTTGATGCTCTGCTTAGAAGTGATACTGATTTGTGAACTTGAACGTGAAAAAAAACAAAACACAGTTACACCAAGAAGTGCAATCAGAATTTTGATAAATGAAATCATGACCAAATGAATCATCTAAGGCATTAGGCCATTAAATCATACCACATACAGTATGAAACGCATTTACCACACATGACACAACAGATCCAAAAACATGATAACTCAAAGAATCAAAATACTAACGATTACCAATAAAATATGGTCTTAGTTTCTATCTCTTTGTTGTATTTACCCCCACGATCCGTGTATAGTTGGTAGCAACATTTATAAAAGTTTTCTTTTATAAATGTTTCCGAAAGAACGTTCAACTATATTAATTACACGACGAAACTCTTTTACGATTTTCTCCAAAACCTCTCTAAACACTTCGATGAACTTTGCTGAAAACTTCACTTGTCTAAATCCCTTTAACGTTTCTTATCGTACATCGTGGAGATAATCGAAGGAAATATCACGATGAAATGTTAATTAAACCATTAGTTATTTAATAAAAATTAGGCATTCATAAGACCTGCTGACGGCAACCAATACACAAAACTTTAGGATATCTGAGTTTTTTTAAAATTTCAAAATCAACTATAGTCGAAATTATTAACAATTTCATAATTTGTTAATTGATATTAATACCATTAGTCTGGTTTTCACATCTATTGGCACTCCGAGCAATAATTACAATAATAATGCATTTAATTAACACATTTTAAGTAGTTCATTTATTTATCAGAGCATATGTTCGGTTGCACAAGCTCAATACAAAATATTAATACAATTTAAAATAATAATAAGTAAACATTTATGGTATTTGTATCCATTAATATCTTAAAACAAGGCATTTAATTATGACATTGAAAATGCTTTAGGAAAAACGAAAAGTTCAACTAGGTATTGATATTTTACTTTATTATTAGTATAAATTGCACAACTAAATTAATAAACGACCTTTTAGTTAAATATAATTTTTTTCATATCAATCGAATTATAACTTTTAAACCAAAGTTTATTACAACAAATTGTATAACTCATAAATAGAACGCTACGCGTCACCACTCTTGCGTAAACGTCAAGAGCATGTCGATGACGGGTACTCATTTTTCCTATACTAAAAATCACTCATTGCGGCTAAAAAGTAAGTTTTTATTTCTAAAGTAACGAAATTTGCCTTATCATTATATTTATTTATCAACGATCTATAAAATTGTATGCGTTATTTTTCGTATATGCATAGTTTTATTTGGCGTCGAAGAAAATAGGACATAGATTTTTAATATGATCTTTCACACATTCTTCAACGTGAAATCATTCATCAAAAGTTCCTCGTAATAGAAGAAAACTACTGTTACTACCGTGAAGAAATAAGTATTTCTTATCTAACTCTAAGTGAAAATCTTGTTGAAACGGTTATTAAATAATATTTTATCAGATATTATTAATGTATTGAATCGATTACATTTTGTATCTAATATATAAATTAGTTACTCATCCCTCGACTAAAAAAAAATTAAATATTTTTAATTTCAGTAATATAATTTGAACAGAATCAATGAGGGATCGTTCGCAATAAGATGCAACGTTTGGCTAGTTGAAGATAAGAGAAAAAGATTGGGCCAATTAAAATTAATATCTAAAGAAATCATAATTAATACAATCTACGTATAATAAAGTTGTAATGACCCTTCTCCCTAAATGATATAAAATATATTGAATAATGTCCGTGGACCGAAAACAGGAGAAAATTAAGGCCAATTACAAAACGAGGAACCCAAAATAAGATATATTCTCAAATTATATATATATATTATATATATATATATATAATATATTATATATATATAAATTATATATATATATATATATATATATATATATATATATATATATATATATATAAGTTATCAGTGTATAGACTCCCAATGTTTAAATTATATAACCTCCATTACTTTGTAAATTAAAAGATCATATGTTTTTCCCATCTGTTAAGTAAGTGGTAATTCTAAAAAATAAAAGTGTGTGTTGCTGTAATAATTATTTAAAGATAGTTCTGACTCAAAAGTACCTGAAATAAGAGAAAATTCAGTCTAATTATAACTGGTGCCGAAACCAAACAATTGTTTTGCAGTTACGTAAGTAATTCCTAAATTAATTACTATTATTTTTTTTTTTAAAAGAGTTAGCAAGTTTCTACTCGTAAAAATGACTGATTCAGATGAACTCGCCGAACTTAAACATCAGTTAACTCAAGCGGGGATAGAAATGGCAAAACTTGAGTCTCAGTTGAAAAAGGCGACTGAAACGACACATATGGAGCTCTTGAAGGTTAGAACTCAAAACTCTGCCTTCATTCATGAAGTTATCGGCCAACTCGAGCCCTTCACTGGTGTTGTTGGAGACTCAGACCACTTTTTGAAAGGAGATCAGATAGTGGGGCTCATACAATCCCGGCAAGAGAATGGGACACTGTTAGAGTCAGACGTAGTGCTATTGGAGGCATCTTTGGTGGGTCGCATCTCAAGGGTCCTGAATGCGATACAAGGAGACACTTCGCTTGCCTGGGAGACGCTGAAGGCAAGGTTGAAGAAGTTTTACGGCGGAGGTCGGTGGACTCCTGAAGAGGACACCTTCTATTTATTCAAAGAACGCAGAAAACCAGGCCAGTCCGAAGGCGAATTCGCTGAATAATTATTAGTATTACACAATAAACTCGTCGAAAAGTCAGTGGAGACATATGGCCAGAGTGAAGGAGCCCAACGTATGGAATTCATAAGGGGGATTCTAAAGGTTCAATTGAACCACTACGTCGACAGTCCTGGTTCACTTTCGCGGGATAAGGATTTCCTTAACTGTGCACATGAACTAATCGATGCACGAGAACGAAAGCAATCCCGTTTCGAGAACTATGAGGAACAGTGGATAGAGGTCAAGAACCCGAGGAAGAACTACCGAAGCCCGCCCAGGCGCAGTGGTGGAGAAAGATTTTTCGAGAAACGATCTAGTAGGGAACCCGACTACCGGCGAAAGAAGCAGGAAAGAAGATGCTACGAGTGCAACCAACCTGGCCACCTGGCAGCGCAGTGTAACCTCACCAGGTGCTATGAGTGCGGCAGGCAGGGACACATGCCAAGAGATTGTCCGAGGCGCATTTCTCGTTCAAAAAGAAGAGGCCAGCCACCAGAACGAATGGAAGTAAATAACCAAAAATGGAACAGGAAGCGGACTCTCGGGAGCAGCAGAGGAGGACCTTCTAGCGGAGAATCTTCGGGAGAGGAGAGTATACCATCTGAGCACAGCAATCCGTCTCCGAGAGGATATGAGGTATGGAGTGGGAATACCTGTAGGGGGGGTCCTTCCGGATCCGAGGAAGTGACGCGGCAACCGAGGTCAGATTGAGGGTGCGGTAATAGGAGGGGCAACTTTTCATGCGAATTACTGATAAATAGTAACTGAGAGAAGAGAGGAGAGAAGAGGTTGCCCGTGGCGAAGTTGAGGGGGGCGGGTGTGAAATTTTTGATTGGCACAGGGAGCACAAACTCCCTAATAAGCAAGAAGGGGGCAGAAAGATTAGGAATGTGGGGGGCGCATAAACAATGCGATTGTGAAATATCCACAGTTAGTGGGCGATGCAAGACGTTAGGCGAGATTTATTTTAATTTTAAGAGGTTGGTTGGGAGGGATGTGCGTATTATGCTGCATATTACAGAAAATTTAATGCCGGGGTATGACCTGATAGTTGGGTGTGACCTTTTGCAACAAGCAGGGTTAAGAATGTGGTTTGAGCGAGGATACTGTAAATTTTGGCTAGGGGAACGGGAATACGAAGCCACTATTTCGGGAACGGGTCGCGTTGTAGAGATCGGAGCTGTAGAGTGCATTAGGGAGGCCATTGAAGGTGTTATAAGCCAGCACACGGATTTATTTTATCGAGAGGAAGAAATATTGCCGACCACGGGAAAAACGGTGCACCGGATCACGCTCAAGTCGGATATGCCCGTGTACGTCAAAGACCGGAGGTACCCCCAAGCGATGAGGGATATTATTACAAAACAATTAAGAGAACTTTTAAAACAAGGAATTATACGCCATAGTAATTCGCATTTTAACAGCCCCCTATGGGTTGTAGAGAAAAGACAGGATTTGCCTGGGGCGGGGAAACAATATCGTGTCGTAGTAGACTATAGGAAGCTAAACGAGGCATCACAAGACGAGCGGTACCCATTGCCTCGCGTTGAAGACATTCTCGATCGGTTAGCTGGGGCCAGCATTTTTAGCACGCTAGACCTCAAGAGCGGGTACCACCAGGTCCAAATGGCCGAGGAGGATATAGGGAAAACCGCTTTTTCTTGGGAACGAGCGCATTACGAGTTTGTGAGGATGCCGTTTGGGCTGAAGGGGGCCTCGTTGACTTTTCAGCGCCTTATGGATGAATTCCAGAGAGGATTGGGGGAAGATTTCGCTCAGGTCTATATGGATGACCTGATAGTATTTAGCCGATCCGAATTCGAGCATGTGAAACATTTAAAAACAGTGTTCAATAGAGTCAGAGAGTTCGGTCTGAAGCTTTCGCGCGAAAAATCCAAGTTCGGTCTAAAAGAGATTAAATTCCTTGGGCATGTGGTCTCACGAATGGGAGTGCGACCTGATCAGGAACGCGTAAGAGCGATTCAGGAGGTCCCATTGCCAAGTAATGTTCGTGGAGTTCGGTGATTTTTAGGAATGGTCAATTATTACCGCAGGTTCATTCCGGGTGTTGCAGAATTGACGCAGCCACTGACCGAAGTACTGAAGAAGGGGAGGCGGTTCGCTCTAGGCCCAGCTCAGCTGGAAAGTATTAAGAAATGTCGAGAGGCCCTAACCTCACAGCCTATATTAGCCTTTCCCGATTTTCGTTTAACATTCCGAGTTACCACAGATGCGAGTGAGTTCGCGATCGGGGCTGTCCTCTCTCAAAATTTTTCGGAAGGTGAAAAACCTATTGCGTACGCCAGCCGGAAATTAAATGCCGCAGAAAGTCGATACAGCGCTATAGAACGTGAGCTCCTGGCGGTAGTATGGGCAGTTGAATACTTTCGACCCTACGTTTATGGGAGGTCATTCGAGCTATTCACGGACCACAAGCCGTTAGTTTATTTAAACACACTTAAGGAGTCATCGGCACGCGTATCGCGGTGGAAGGAGCGCCTAGCGGTCTACACATTTCAGGTCGTCCACAAGAAGGGAGCGGATAATGTGGTGGCTGACTGGCTCTCACGTGACCTCGTGATAAACGCGATTGATGAGGAAAGCTCTCCCGCCGAATTATCGTTGGTTCACCAATTTTCTGAGGACAGTTCAGATGTTTCGGATCGACCTCGTGACTTACCTGAGGTTGACGAAATTATTAACGATAAACGTATACAGATCATTATCCGGTCGAAGCAAGGATCGGGAGTCGAGACTAAGGCATATACTTCAGAAGGGTGGTCAGTGGTGGTCGTGCGCACTCCGGCTACGGTGGATGATGATGCCATGGAACGTGTGTTTTCAAAATTCGCCTTTCCTGGCCGTAGATGCCACATTTTTGTCGGAAATAAGCTCCTCATCGACAAATTACGGAGATTATGGTGACAAGAGCGGATAGGTGTGTGTTGTTGTAATAATTATTTAAAGATAGTTGTGACTCAAAAGTACCTGAAATAAGAGAAAATTCATTCTAATTATAACTTATATATATATATATATATATATATATATATATATATATATATAAGGAGGTGAGTTGCAAAACTCGTTTGTTCCACAGGAACACGTTTTTCAGGAAACTCAAAAAACTTACCTCGTCTCGTAGAGTGGCCAGATAAAAAAATTTTTTTTGCTTTCGAAAGGTTCACTTCCCTGTGAAAGTGAGCTTGGAATGAAAAAAATTACTGATTTAATGATAACAAAAAAAAAGGAACTAAGTATGAAATGAGAAAGTTTTTTTCAAAGAAATGGAACGAACGAGTTTTGCACCACACCTACTCATATATATATATATATATATATATATATATATATATATATATATATATATATATATATATATATATATTGGTTTCTACTTATCTTGACTGTTATGGAAATTATATTGTATTTTAGATCTTGAGTTTCAGTCTTTCTTGAACTTCTTAGGCGACGTTTCGAGACTAGGTTAGTCTCATACTCATGCCCTGACAATGAACAAATGAGCTTTTAGTAAAAACATTAAATAGCACACTAAAATAGATGTAAAATGACCTGTGTAAGTCGTAATAGATAGGGTGTACTTACAAGTTCCAAAGAATGAATCAGTTTTTCATTAATCAGTTGCCTCGCAAAACAGCATAAAATGTTTGTATTGCAATTGCTATGATCAATGAGTAAGTAATCCATTTTTTAGGAACTGCAGTTTATTTAATTGTTGAATCATATTAGATATTGTTATTTTTATATATTATTAATTAATTAAATTTACATAACACGAGCTAAGACCTTGAACATCCGATTTTTTGTTTACAGCGCGATTTTTATACTTCTCTGTAGTTATCATTTCTTTTATATTCCGTTTGAAACTATTTTTCTCTTGGTGTATTATTTTAGGTTTATCAAATTTAAAGGTATGTTGTGTATTTCTAAAATGTGTAGTGAGAGCTGTTTGATCTGGTTTATTGGGGTTTTTTATTATTGAATCACAACTATATTTGTGTTGGTACACTCTACGTTTTAAGTATTGTTCCGATGTTCCGAAATAGGATTTACCGCATTTATCTTCACATTGTATTTCGTACACGACATTTGATTTTAGCTCTAATTTATCCGAATCTTTGGTTTTTGTAAATAGCCTTGACACAGTGGCTGTGTTTTTGAAAGTAATTGCGGAGTCTTTTTTACTTTTATTACCGGTGAGTGTTTTTGCTAGTCTTTCTGAAAGTGTTGGTATATAAGGTAATGTATAGTATTTTTTAGGATTGGTTTCATTTTGGTTGTTTTGGTTAGAAAGTGTTTTTGTTGTTTTAATAAATTGCGAAGGAAGCTGTGTGGATAACCATTCTTTAATAAGAGGTCCACTAAATTGTTTTCGGCTGTTTTTTGCTGTATTGGTGATGATAATTTTCTCGCGCGATTTATTAGTCGTATTTATTTATTTTTTAGTCGTATTTATTTTATATCTTTTGGGGCATTGGCTTGTGTAGTGTATGTATCGACCAGAGTGAATAAGTTTTTGCCACCATTTAGTTTCTATTTCTCCGTTTGATTTTCTGATTAAGAGAACGTCTAAAAATGGTATTTTATTATATTTTTCAAATTCAATAGTAAAGTTTAATCGAGTGGAATATTTATTAAATTCATTTAAAATTATTTCTTTTTCATTATTTTCGGTTGGTATCGCTGTTATTATATAATCCACATATTTAAATAGAAACTTATATTTACTTTAAGAGTGTATATTGATAATCTACAGTATATACGAGGAAATGGGATTTTACAACGACATTAAACAGACACACGGTACACATACATGCTCACTGATGAAGGGTTTTCAAAACTCATATAAAAAACTAGCCGCCGCTAAAAATAATAGAACATTTTTATTAAGATGCCGGTCAGAACAACTGCTACCACCACACATTGATAATACATTCAAACGTATAAATACAACTTGTAAAATTGAAAAAAGATATCAAATAGAACTCAATAGAGCCCTCTGTAGGTTTAAAAAACACATTCTAAATATGGAAATAAAAAGCGCAATATTTAAAGTGGACAAAATAAACAAAGACATTGAAAACTACAAAACCGAATTGCGTACAAAAATACCACAAAATATCTATGAAAATTTTTATAATACAATCAATAATACATACGAAAAAATATTTAATCAAATAAAATAAAATCAAATAAAAAAGATATCAAAAGTAAATAATAAAAGATCGGTTAATATAGGAAATGAAAAGTGGCTTGTTAATCTTACTAATACAGTATTTCCAACAGACGTGAAACAGTTTTTATTTCTCGGCCCTAAATATTGTATAAATTATGAACCTAATCAATTACCCGTAATATCTATCATTAGTGACATTGAATATATAATACAAAATAATGTAGAAGAAACTGATCGTGATGAAGTAAGAGGAAAATGCGTTAATATAATTACAAATTACAAAAATATTAAACATAATAATAATTACAAGAAAGATTTTAACATACAAAAATTGAACAAAAAAACCAAACAATTTTTAAAAACACAACCTAATATAATAATCACAAAAACAGACAAAACAAACCAAACTGTCGCGATCAACAGAGACGAATACATAAATAAAATCAGTTATTGCTAAATGATGCCCAAACTTATAAAAAGGTCTGTTCCAATCCTACACATAAATTGATGACAGATACCAACATAACTCTAGGATTATTAAAGAAGAATAATTACATTGATATAAAAACATACAAAAAACTCATTACTAATTCCCCGACTTCCCCTAAATTATATACAGTTATAAAAAATCATAAACCCGAAAATTCAGTCAGACCTATAGTATCATTCATAAATTCACCGACGTATGAGCTTTCAAAATACTTAGCCGAATTGTTAAATCACTTATCTACAAATAAATATAATCTTAAAGATTCACTTGAATTTCATCAAAAAATCACAAATATTAAAATTCCTGAAGGTTATAAATTAATTTCATTAGATGCCTCGTCTTTATTTACTAACATATGCATTTCCAAAATAAAACTATAATAAAAACTTGCGACTTCATAAAATGTTGGTGAAATCTTTCGGACAATTGGAAAGGTCCAATTCGTACGGGCTCAAGTTTGTTGCGATTTAATTTGTTTCCGTTCTCGATGTAAACCAAATCGCCAATCTTGAAATCATGATGTCTCCTATTCTTGTCTATTCTCGCCTTATTTATTTGAAAGTTCCTTAAAGAATTTTGAAAAATCTGAAGAATTTTAAAAAATCTGAAACTTAAAAAACAGAATCAATTTCCAATTAAAAATATTCAACTTCCATTACAATATTTATTCAATATGATACTAACACAAAACACTGTAGGCCAAGTTTAAGGTTATCTCTTATCTCTTTATAGATAGTATTTACTTTCAACTAAGCATAAACATCCTTTATTTTAGAAATATATTTGCTATCTTAGGGCAACATTAGGACATACAACGGAAACAGACTTGTATTAGATTCTCTTTTTTTACTATAAATTTACTTATTTACATTTTCTATTTATTTACTTAAATTTTTTCTTAAAATTTTCTTTTTTTTCATATAAAAAAAAATTGTATTTATATATATTTTTCCTATTAATCTCTAAATTTTCTTTAATTGGGACACATGGACAATTTTAACATCCTTTTCATCTGACTCATTAGTAACGTCGTAGGAGACGTCGGTAATCAATCTTGTGATTCAAAGGGGAACCGAATATTTATAAGATAATTCAACACTATAATTATTATTAAATCGTAGTAATACATCACAATTTCTCATTCAATTATTTTTAATTTATACATTCATTTAATACATCAATTTTACATAATCTGTCTCAATAGTTAACGACGACGAATTTTTTTATTATTTTATTATTAATATAATCCATATAAACATTAATTATTTTTCATAATCTTTATCAATAGTTAATGACGACAATTTTTTTTAATTTTATTATTAATACAGTCCCATATAAATATTAATTATTTTTCAGAATCTTTATCAATAGTAACGACGACAACTTTTTTTATTATTAATATAATCCATATAAACATTAATTATTTTTCATAATCTTTATCAATAGTTAACGACGACAACTTTTTTTTATTATTAATATAATCCATATAAACATTAATTATTTTTCATAATGTTTATCAATACTTAACGGCGACAACTTTTTTTTTATTATTAATATAATCCATATAAACATTAATTATTTTTCATAATCTTTATCACTACTTAACGACGACAACTTTTTTTTATTATTGATATAATCCATATAAACACTAATTATTTTTCTCTAACATAAACATTAATTATTTTTCATACATAAACATTAATTAGGCCCGGTTCATTTTTTTTTTAATTTCTTAGACGTAGATTAATTACAAATACTATTCGCCGTGGGACTTTTCATAATCTTTAGTTTATCGGGCGGTTTTACGTAAAAGTTTGGGGGGGCCGCTTTAGATTTAACTTCAGCCAATAATTTATAAAGTTTCTCTTTCCAAGGGTTCCTTTTATAATCATAATTATTTTTATTACATCCCTTCTTATAATTTTGATTATTATTTATATTACGCCCGTCGTTATAATTATTATAATGCCCATTCTTATAATTGTGACTATTTACCTTAGTTAGCCCGTATCGATGATTATAATTATTGTTATAATTTCTTTTATTTTTATAATTTCCATAATAATTATTATAATTCTTTCCACAAATTCCGCTTCTATTATTTTTACTAAAGTGATTATTACCTCGTCGACGTGACTTATATTTCTTGGACTTATTATGTCTGGACGCATTAAAGTTATACTTCGGAAAGGCCCGCTCGGGATTATTTTGGGGATTAAGCGGTCTTGGTCATATTTATCTTTCAAATAATGATTTGACGAGCGATTCTTTTCCTCAAATTTAACATTATATAGATAACTGGGCAATTTTGAAGTGGTGTTTATTCGGCTTGTATTATTTTCCCTTAATTGATTATTTTCCTCCTCTCTCTTTTGTTGATTAATATTAATTACGCCCGAATCCGAAGACTGATTACCGACTCTCTGGTGCACAACCGAATTATTTAATAGTTCTAACATTTTATTTAATCTTTCGTCCACTAATTCTTTAAATTTTACAAGTTGATTTTTTAGTTCTTCGATATTTGCCATTTTATAATAATTTAAAATTTTACCCACAAAATTCAATTTTCACAAATTTAATCACCACAATTTATTTTATATATAAACACCACAATTTATTTTTTAAAACCACGCTTTTTATTTATTTAAACCACGCTTTTTATTTATTTAAACCACGACAATTAATTTTTTTTTAATTTAAACCACGCTCTGCTACCAATTGTAATGACCCTTCTCCCTAAATGATATAAAATATATTGAAAAATGTCCGTGGACCGAAAGCAGGAGAAAATTAAGGCCAATTACAAAACGAGGAACCCAAAATAAGATATATTCTCAAATTATATATATATATATATATATATATATATATATATATATACATAGAACACTATAACATGCAATACTTATTCATTATCATACAATTATACAATATTCTAATACAAGCCTTATATGGAGAGGAGAAGAGTGGGGATGTCCTGTCTGGGCGACGGTTTCAGATAGAGTTTCTAACAAATTCTTATGCCGCTACCGGCTTAAGTCATCCCTTCCCCTACACCTTTTCCTCCCACTCTCCTTCGTGAACCAATCAAATGGCAGTAAATCATTTAAACACACACTTCGCAAATACGAAAAATATATACATCCTAGTTTAAAGTCGAATCTGAGTGAACATACAATTGACAATCCGCCACGTCCAATACTTAATACTTGATTCTATATACTAGACATATAATTCTAAATATAATAAACTCCATTACATAAAATGAAAACATTTTATATAACACTCATACACTTATATACACTAATTATACATAATTAACAATTCCTAATCATATACCTTTAAATAATACATAACTCATCCATATATTTATGTGATCACCACAAAGTTTTGATTTACATTATCATCAGAGATAATTATGAATGAAATATTCGTAGAGA
The DNA here is from genome assembly GCA_037127475.1 of Arma custos. NCBI lineage: Eukaryota > Metazoa > Arthropoda > Insecta > Hemiptera > Pentatomidae > Arma > Arma custos. The sequence goes on along the minus strand of CM073759.1, from coordinate 45,510,931 downwards.
TATGTGGAATATTGGACTAACTAGAACGTAAATATTGGATTTTATACAAGCCAATATTAATTACAATATTGCTGTTCTAATTATAGCTCTGAACGTCAATGGGTTTAGTTTCCTTATTCTGTCTCTACCGATTTTCAATACCAGAGCCGCAACAGAGTTTTATTTTTAACTTTTTTTTTTAGGATTCATTACAACCACCAATTAATGTAGATGGTACAGTTTTCTTTTCAGAAGAAGTTAGTTTATTACTAATACTGTACGAAAAGCTCTCTTCACGACATAAAAAGTGATTTTGAAATACGCTTCTAAGCAAGAGCGAGATGGAATGGTTAACTAGTAGAACGCATGATCATTTGAAAACGGGAAGGCGGTAAAGGGAGAAAGGCCTTTAAAAAAAATAATCGAGGGGACTAAAAGCTCTAAGAAGAGTAAATTATAAGATACATTTACCATGTTCCGTCTTTTTTAGAAATTAAACAATTGTAAACTTTGAGATCTAACACTCTGTTACAATAGAATGTAAGATATAAGACAGTAGAGAAAGAAACCTAACACACAAATCAGCATCAATGATCAAGATTTAGATAAGATTATTTGAAATTACAGTTAATTATTTTAGTACAAACCTGTAAACCTATTTTATTAGATGCCATGATTAGACGTTTGTTATTTCTTTTCAAACTATTACGATTTCATTTAAGATTTTTTTTATTTCACAAATAACTTGAACCTTAATTTTCTACTTTTATAGTTCTTGGTGCATTTCTTTTGACGCACTTTCAGGATTTTGTTTATATACGCGATAAAAAGTTGTGCTTCTTGCTGTCTCCTTGTGTTACACCGTTTTGAAACCTAAAAGGGTTCGGGTTACTTCAAGTGCTGTCTTCCATTTTACTTCCTGGGGAAATGACAAAATGGCTTCATAACGCAATGCTCTACGCCAGGCCTTTTCTCTTCTCATTTATACCTTGTTTTTGTTAGAACATAATAATATAAGAGGCGTTCAGGATTAAAAACGAAAATTGACTTTTCTCATGTTGCTAGTTTAGTCAAGCTTTGCTTTATGCTCAAATATTGATTATAGTGTATGCCAATGTTCATAAAATCGATTCAGTAGCCTAGGAAAAAAGAAACATTTTTCGTTCGGAAGTCAAAAATGTATTGTTTTATTTGATATTTGTATTCTATTCTTTGAAAATGCTAAATTACACACATTACTGTCACCATAATAAATTTACGTACCTCTTTTATCGATTCCCTACAATGGTCATCTTGCATTATTTTATTTTAATAACGTTAGCTCGTACGAAGGGAATAGTAACCTCAATGGCTATTGTAATATTTGAAATAAAACGAAGGCATGTTAGAGCTCTTTATTAGAATTGCATTCAGTTAAAACAGTAAATGTGGGTGTGTTAAAACAAAGAGACCTTTATCCGGTATACATTCATTCCGTAATATAAGCGAATGAAGTCTGATAAAGCACAGGTCATTGTATTATTCATTAATTTCCAACAATAAATATATTCTAAAGTAAGTCGTGCTATGGAAAAAAAAAACCGAAATATTTCACAACGTCAAGTTGTCTCTTCCAATGACTTACAGTGTAAAAAACATTTTTTATGAGTCGTACCACGGCTATTGTTGGGCAGAATACCTCTTTTGGTAATATAACGGTTTTTTCCGGTGTTATTCAATTTGTCATTGTTATTTCCAAGATTTACCTAACTGCTCAATGATTGGAATGCATATGCAGATTGCCTTTAATGCACTCAATAAACCTGAAGCAACATTACTAGACACCTGAGAGGCAGGAGATACATTGTAAGTTGTTATGAAGATCACACGAAAACAAGACTTTTTACCAAGCACAATATGCAATAAATATAAGTAACAAAATTATATTAGCAGAATTTCTATAATTTTTCAGGAATCGGATTAGGTTGATTTTGGAATTAAAATTTTATACAACCGGATTTTTACTTTTTTTTTCTGAAATATCACATTAATGAATAAAGTCTTTCTAGAATTGAAAATATGATGAAATGATCCAAATAGAAGTTCGATAAAAATATGTTTTTATTTTCGCGAAACGGCTTTTTAAGACCACGGGAATTTCATTACCTTTCCTTTTTCAGTTTAGTCCTTCTTTTCTTTCGGTAATTTCTCATTATTTGTGCTTGTCATTGCTTTCTGTTTTTTCTATGTTTTCCATAAGAACCTTGATTTCTTTTTATTCTTTCAGTATTGATCTCTTACCTAGTTCTTGTCTGTAATTTTTTAATTTTCTATTTCCTCCCCTAATTAATTTGTTTCTTAGTTTAGGCTTTCTTGTTTAGTCTCTTTTGCTCCATTCAAACCATGCATCCGTAGAATATTAGTCTCCTGATTCTTATTCGGTGTTTAGGTCTTTCATTACTCTGTAAATTTCCTAGTTGGGTCATAAAATTTAGCTAGCCTTCCTGTATTTTCTTGGGCTCATAGATTCTCCTCCTGTATATATTTTTATTTTATAGTATATATTTTTATTTTATTGTATATACTTTTATTATATTGTATATATTTTTATTTTATTATTGTGTATATTTTAATTTTATTATTGTGTATATTTTAATTTTATTATTTTATTTATTTATTCCGTATGTATATATTTTTATTTTATTTATTTTTTTGTGTTTTATTTTATTATTTTTTATGTAAGATTGTGGTATTTTCTCTTTTTATTGTATGTTTATATAGCTACATAACGCTGTTACTTGAGGCGTTTAGTATCAAAACCAGTTCGATCCATTTCATAAAATTTTTCAGGAGAGCCAAAAAACGTTTTAAAAATTCATAACCATCTTTTGGAACATTTTATACAAATTTTTGCTTCAGGCATGTCAAAAGTAGGTTGATATTAGATCAGTAGAACTATTTTAGTCGATTCGCGGGGTTCATAATGTATTAAAATTTTTAAGTAATTAATAACCAAATGGAATGCTTAGTCAACTAAAGACGTTAATTTGAAGTGTTTTTGATGAAATTATTTTGTAAGATGAAAAATAATTATTGGGTATTCTCCAATATGCAATATTTAAATTTTTAAAAATAATAATTAATGTTAATTAATTTAATTATTATAGAATGAAATAACAGAATTTTTTTTTAAACTGCGAATTTAAATCAGTTTCCCAAAGTAAGGTGACTGCGAAAATAATAACACATGCTTTAGTGAAAAAAAATCATCTTTTTAAAAATTATTATTAAAGTAATTATTAATTATTATAAAAAAAATTATAAGGCAAGGATAAAAAAGTAGTCGGTATTTATTATTAAAATAAAAATCAATTGAATTGCTAATTTATAAAATTATATAATAGCGAGAAAAATAATATTGTTAAATAAAATTATTTTCAGTTAAAATGTCTTCATTTTCGCTAACATTAGAATCTTCCACAGTGGGTTGTAGTCTGTTTTTGATTAACGCTCGCAGCGGCTAACTGTGTAAGCTTGGATCGAACTGATTTTGTTGCACAACCCCTACTTTGTGGCAAATTTTGTGTGGGATGGAACCGCTTTAGATCCATACGGTTAAACACACTTTTAGAATACCTTTTAAGCTTTCAAAACACATTAACAAAAGATTTTTGATAAAAATGGGATCGAACTGGTTTTGATACTAGTCTGGTGTGCAATGATGTCTTCATCTCGTAAAAAAATACTTATTTTAAAACCGTGTTGCAGTGTCTTATTTTTGTGTTAGAAGATAGGTTCTTCTTATTGTAAATATTTCCTGTTGCGAAGCTTAGTTTTTCCATTTATGTGATTTTAGTTTTTATGCTCTCTTTTTCCAAACCTCAACTTATAATTTTATTTTAGCTTAGTCATTTTTATTTTAATACCTTGTCAGTTCAACATTTATTTAAATACGTCATATGTGCCCTAGTAACAATTTTTGTCCTGTAAGTGAAAAAAATTTCTCTTCACTTGTTGACTTAATGAAGTGCTAGAAATTAATTTTATTAATAGAAGCGAGAAGAGGGAAAAGTAAAATGAGGTAATGGAAAGGAATCTTGTTTAATTAAACTTCTCTTTCAGGAGGAACCTGTGCAGGAAAGGTTTTTTTATTCCATCATTTTATTCTTTGTGGAAACAAAGATAAATATCCATTTTTATTTATTATTTAATTATTCATTTATTTACCAATTATTTGCTGTATAAATTTGACCTCTGAAGAAATATTACAAAGGCAAATCGAAGCAAAAGTTAGGGAATGCCTTTTATGCTATTAGATAGGGAAATAAAAATGGTTTGATAAAAAATGATACCGCAATATAGAAGTGTACCTTGGCGACAACATTTATATATTTTTAGAAATTTTATTCAACTGCCTACTTTGCCTATTTATTCTATATTTTTTGTTTTAGTGTAAAGCTAAGGAGAGGGGTTGGTCAGGTTGTAGAGCGCTGATTTGCTGTATTGAAGGTCTCGGGATTAGATCTGGATGTAGCAGATACGTTATTTGGTCTGCAGGTCCAGCCACGGATGGACCCCGTGGGAACTATAGAGCTTTCTGAGGTTCACCCAGCCTCTATAAAATGGATAGCCTTATACCGGTAATCTAGCGGTAGAGCTTGATCTCGGAAAAATTAAACCCCTATTTTTTTGTTTTCTTGAGGCTTAGCTAAGTCCAGTAGATCCTGAACTTTTAACAGCTTAGTTGTTATTGTTTATTTGTTGAACGTCACTTTATGCTGCTATGGCCAATCGAAGGATGCTGCAGTGGTAGTCCTAAATATTGCCTATATTGGGATAGGGAACTTTAACGATGTAGGGATTTGTATGCTAAGTAGCCTACGCTTACCATTGCTGTGCTCATTATACCTCTAGATATTATCAGATGTTTAAACCGTCCCAACATTCTGAGTCTAATCTACGTAGTGGGCAATTTTTATACTTATTCATCTGACATCTACTAGCAATGCTATATTTTAAGCGAATAAATATGATTTATTTCTTCTGTTTATATTGGGATGCCATAAGTAATTATTGATGATAGTTACTCAAATTATTATTACTTGTTTTAATGTCCTTAGATTATGTTAATTTGGATTACAGAAGTTGGTTGCGTGCTCAATAATTTACTGAACAGTCAACTTAATACCTGAATTAAACCATCAATATCGTGATCATAAATATATATTGCCTCCGGGTTAAGCAAACATCTAAATAATACCATGAATACACTTTATTAATATACTTTATTATATTGGATATTATTTAGTATGTACGTTAAGAGATAAGCAAAAATGGCTTCATTAGGCGTGGCGGGTCTTCTCCCGCGTCGTGCCATCTCCGGACACTTTCCCAAGTCATCATCTCCGGCTACTCTTCAAGAATTGCCTTCCACCAAATCCTTTCTTCCTGAAGTAATGCCTCGTATCACATTTCATATTTCAACTTGTCATTTCCTAAACCAACCATGGTCTATGCAATGTATAGAAAAACTAAATAATATTTGTTAAATAATACACTGACATACAAATTTATAAAATTCGTGTTTTTTTAAGGTTTCTATATATTCATTGTTAGTTTACATATATACACATAAACATGGTTGAATTACTTTAATTGAATATTTTGACTTTTTGGAAATGAGTCACAAGGAATGTCTTAAATATTTTATACCGAAAGGGATGAGTAAATGCAATAAAAATAAGAATAAAGGAGAACCGTTGTGGTAGGCCTGGGAGATCCCAAGAGAAATACGCGAAGGAAAAATAAAGTCAGTTATTGAAGGAATGTTTTCCAGAATAAATCCAACAATTTCCTAATGTCTTCGGTATCCCACCCTCACGGATTTGTTGTCTTGCATTATTTTATTTTAATAACGTTAGCTCGTACGAAGGGAATAGTAACCTCAATGGCTATTGTAATATTTGAAATAAAACGAAGGCATGTTAGAGCTCTTTATTAGAATTGCATTCAGTTAAAACAGTAAATGTGGGTGTGTTAAAACAAAGAGACCTTTATCCGGTATACATTCATTCCGTAATATAAGCGAATGAAGTCTGATAAAGCACAGGTCATTGTATTATTCATTAATTTCCAACAATAAATATATTCTAAAGTAAGTCGTGCTATGGAAAAAAAAAACCGAAATATTTCACAACGTCAAGTTGTCTCTTCCAATGACTTACAGTGTAAAAAACATTTTTTATGAGTCGTACCACGGCTATTGTTGGGCAGAATACCTCTTTTGGTAATATAACGGTTTTTTCCGGTGTTATTCAATTTGTCATTGTTATTTCCAAGATTTACCTAACTGCTCAATGATTGGAATGCATATGCAGATTGCCTTTAATGCACTCAATAAACCTGAAGCAACATTACTAGACACCTGAGAGGCAGGAGATACATTGTAAGTTGTTATGAAGATCACACGAAAACAAGACTTTTTACCAAGCACAATATGCAATAAATATAAGTAACAAAATTATATTAGCAGAATTTCTATAATTTTTCAGGAATCGGATTAGGTTGATTTTGGAATTAAAATTTTATACAACCGGATTTTTACTTTTTTTTTCTGAAATATCACATTAATGAATAAAGTCTTTCTAGAATTGAAAATATGATGAAATGATCCAAATAGAAGTTCGATAAAAATATGTTTTTATTTTCGCGAAACGGCTTTTTAAGACCACGGGAATTTCATTACCTTTCCTTTTTCAGTTTAGTCCTTCTTTTCTTTCGGTAATTTCTCATTATTTGTGCTTGTCATTGCTTTCTGTTTTTTCTATGTTTTCCATAAGAACCTTGATTTCTTTTTATTCTTTCAGTATTGATCTCTTACCTAGTTCTTGTCTGTAATTTTTTAATTTTCTATTTCCTCCCCTAATTAATTTGTTTCTTAGTTTAGGCTTTCTTGTTTAGTCTCTTTTGCTCCATTCAAACCATGCATCCGTAGAATATTAGTCTCCTGATTCTTATTCGGTGTTTAGGTCTTTCATTACTCTGTAAATTTCCTAGTTGGGTCATAAAATTTAGCTAGCCTTCCTGTATTTTCTTGGGCTCATAGATTCTCCTCCTGTATATATTTTTATTTTATAGTATATATTTTTATTTTATTGTATATACTTTTATTATATTGTATATATTTTTATTTTATTATTGTGTATATTTTAATTTTATTATTGTGTATATTTTAATTTTATTATTTTATTTATTTATTCCGTATGTATATATTTTTATTTTATTTATTTTTTTGTGTTTTATTTTATTATTTTTTATGTAAGATTGTGGTATTTTCTCTTTTTATTGTATGTTTATATAGCTACATAACGCTGTTACTTGAGGCGTTTAGTATCAAAACCAGTTCGATCCATTTCATAAAATTTTTCAGGAGAGCCAAAAAACGTTTTAAAAATTCATAACCATCTTTTGGAACATTAATTTGGATTACAGAAGTTGGTTGCGTGCTCAATAATTTACTGAACAGTCAACTTAATACCTGAATTAAACCATCAATATCGTGATCATAAATATATATTGCCTCCGGGTTAAGCAAACATCTAAATAATACCATGAATACACTTTATTAATATACTTTATTATATTGGATATTATTTAGTATGTACGTTAAGAGATAAGCAAAAATGGCTTCATTAGGCGTGGCGGGTCTTCTCCCGCGTCGTGCCATCTCCGGACACTTTCCCAAGTCATCATCTCCGGCTACTCTTCAAGAATTGCCTTCCACCAAATCCTTTCTTCCTGAAGTAATGCCTCGTATCACATTTCATATTTCAACTTGTCATTTCCTAAACCAACCATGGTCTATGCAATGTATAGAAAAACTAAATAATATTTGTTAAATAATACACTGACATACAAATTTATAAAATTCGTGTTTTTTTAAGGTTTCTATATATTCATTGTTAGTTTACATATATACACATAAACATGGTTGAATTACTTTAATTGAATATTTTGACTTTTTGGAAATGAGTCACAAGGAATGTCTTAAATATTTTATACCGAAAGGGATGAGTAAATGCAATAAAAATAAGAATAAAGGAGAACCGTTGTGGTAGGCCTGGGAGATCCCAAGAGAAATACGCGAAGGAAAAATAAAGTCAGTTATTGAAGGAATGTTTTCCAGAATAAATCCAACAATTTCCTAATGTCTTCGGTATCCCACCCTCACGGATTTGTTGTCATTTATAAAATAAAAATAAAATAAAAAATCTGCTAATCCAAATTTAGCTGAACCAATGAAGAAACGTTACATAATAGAAATTTTAACTGATTTAAATGCCACGTATTGCAGTATTTTTATTCCATTTCAAATATCGTCGGCACATCATTTCTTAAACTGATAATAAATATGATACGTTTAAGTGCTTTCTTGCTGTTAATCCTCCGACGCGTCTGAAAAGAAGATGGTCTCTTGACCTTCTATGTTGAATTTGTTAATCGAGTTCTACCAGGGGGATAGTTTCTCTACTTGCCATTATATATCTTTCATTCTATTTACTTCTATTATATTATTATACAGTTGTAAATTTTAATGAATATGTTTTTTTAAATAAATAAAAAATACTTTTAAAATGGTCATATCAAAAATTTTAATTATTTTATATTTAATAAAACATAGTACAAGATATTCTTCTTTTTTTTTAATTATGAAAAAGTACTTTTTCCATTTAAATATAGATGTATAGATTGACGTTAGTTGAGAACTTTAATCTCGCTGTATAAATTTTATGAAATGAATATCTACGGAAAACACTAATCATTTGACCTGCTTACCAAGCTCATTACCACATCAAAGCAGTGCTATATCATTAAAAAAAAAGAACTCTAGCATTCTGTTTAAAGTCAACTTCCCTAAAATTTCGTCTAATTAAAATTGTAATACCAAGTCTCATAAATTGATACTAGGTGTTTTACTGATCTTAGTTAAAAACAAATAAAACACATTTTGCAGTAGCCTTATTATAACCCTTGCCAGAAATATTTAATTAGGTCTTAGGAGACACAAAAAGTAACAAAAATATTTATATAGATCTATCTATGCTCCGATTTTACTCATAAACATCATTAACAACTCGTATCAGTAATATAGACTGTATCGTTATGGAAGCTTTCTAATTATATTTAGGTTTTTAACATTTTCAGAAACTTATTGAAGAATATGTGGAAGAAAGTGGTCCGGGTAGAGGTCAATGAATTTCTCTTAGGATTGGAGAATGTTCATTAAGTAGCCAGCGTTTCGTATTACAAAACACATAATACCATTATTCTCACTACTTCCATGCTCACTATTTCTGTAAGGCCTTTATTTATTTATTTCCCACCTCTAAGTATCGTTTCACGACATTCATCCGGGTTCAACTTCACTCGCTATTTTTATTTTTAATTATATCTTTACTCTACCACAAATCATTGTATTTTTACATGTAATCGAGTCCAATACAGCCCATCTATTGTAACTTACTTATCGCACTTGGTATACAACTTTTACATGTTTATTTCAATATCAACTGTGTCCTCGTTTCTCACCATTTCTTACACATGGTATTACATCAATCATTTATAATATTTCATGAACCTTTTGTATACATCTTTTTCCCCATTAGCAGTTAACAGTATCCCTCACTTCCATTACTTATCATCAGTGTTTCGTATTAACATTTTCATTTTTATTACACTATCCCTATTCATTTTATTGCCTATGCCTATGCATTTTTATTACTTGATTTATTTCTTACTTTGTTTATAACATACCGGATTTTTTTATAATTTTACAAATTTTTATTTCTTACTGTATTTCTTATTTTTAATTTTATTTTACTTTTTTTATTGACTTATGAGCATTTTATTGACATTTTTATTGATTTATGAGCCGTATTTGGCCCTACGTAACTTATAGACATCAAATAATCACATTTGCACACTAATATTAGTAAATCCCAATATATGTCCACACACACACACACACACATAGTATAATTACTCTACTTTGAACATTCAATTTATGTTATCATTATCAGCTGACCAGTGCTATTTGATACTACAAGCGTATGTGTTAAAAAAAAAACTGATACTTTCATTGAGGCCCAAATAATGACATTGTTGAGAATCACTGATACATTAATTCTGAATGCCGATGAATGCATAAAATTTATTCCAAAAAATAAATCCCTAATTTAACATCTGAGGGAATTAAATTTTGTGTAGATTAGTATCATATCAAATTCTTTAAAAATAATTTATCCCAATTTACTAACCGTTTCATTAATTTAAAAATAATGTGATTTTTGGAATAGCTTTAATTATTGGATGAATTTTGTGGCTCACCAAACACACAAGTGACCGTTTCTAATCGTAACATTGCATCAAGTCCCGTAAGAACCTACTATTCATAAATACTTTAACACAATTAAAGCCTAAACAAAATTAAAAAATATTTATTTTATTTCAACTGTTTCATTCTGATAAGATTGCTTTCTTGAGGATGTGTTTTTTATGATGTTTACGAGGATAGGTGCAAATAGCTTTGCTACAATTATAATGTGTGAATGGATTATATTACTTGAGTATTTTATATTTTTTAAATATACTTTTCATGCAAAAAAATAGCGTAGTTTCCTAATTCTTTCGAAGGCGTACTTTTAACAAATCTCAGTTGTACCCCATTATTATGGTTTTATTTTCCAACATGTATTAGCTATCGGTTTTCTCCTATGAGCCAACCTTTGTGATTTTCGACTTAAATATCAATTCTTCATTATTTACATCATACAAATATAATCGATATGCATATTTCAGATGCCATTATGATAAATAGGAAGAATACCGTGCTCGACAGTAGAAATTATATACCATAGGAAAACATGTTAGTAAGCATTCCCAAATCCCCTAAAGGATATCATTATTATATATTATTATATTATATTATAATAATATATAATAATATAATAATATACTATATATTATTATTATATTATAATATTATTATATTATTACCAGCAAACAGAACAATACCGAAAAATAGACGGAAAGTAGCGGAAAAGTGTCATTATGTAGTGAAAAACTTGGCTCTTTTCAAGAGCCTAATGGAAGCACTTAATGTAGGAATGCTTTGAATCACCGGCGTTCTTCGCTCATTGTCTTGTATGAAAAATAGAGTTTTAATATTAATTTATATAATTCAAGCAAATAAGCATTAATAATTACCTGTTGTAAACATTTATTTGATTATATGTCAGAAAGAACGTTGAGATACAACAAGTTAAGCAGAAAAAATGTCTTTATTCTTAAATTAGACACTTAGTTTTAAAATGAAAATATTCTAACTAATATGGATTCGAGTGCTTTAGACTAGGATGCTAATGGTTTCATCCCTTTCAAATAATTTTAACAAAAAAAACTATATTTATGATCGAAATAGTTACTAGTTTTGGTAAATCAGTCATTAATGTACTATTTTATTGATCGAATTACAAATTAAAAAAAAAAATCCAAACACTCGTAATGGTTTTGAATACTTTTATTAATGCTTTTACTACTGATTACGAGGTAGAGGTGTATGATTCTGCTTAAAAAATAGACATTTGGCTTCTATTATATGAAATATTCTTCTTCTTCATAGGCACGACTTCTTCTTCATAGGCACGACTTCTTCTTCACAGACGCACAAGGCCGTCCTTGGCCTGCTCAACCACTCTTGCCCAGTCTTGATGAAGCCTCAGAGACACGTTGAGATTTCGGAGGTCCTCTCAGACGCTGTCCTTCAATCTGCCTCGTGGCCTCCATCGAGCTCTCACTGCTTCTGGACAATCTTTATACAGCCCTTTGATGGTTCTGCCATCATCCATTCTATGGAGATGACCCAACGACTTTAGACGTTGTATTCGGGCATAGTCGGAAAGCTTCACATCGTGATATAGGGAATATACTTCTCTATTCTTTCTAAGACGGTATACCCCATTTTCTTTCACGGGTCCCAGAATGCGCATATGCATATGCTGCGACTGGTCTAATGAGGATTTTATATAGCCTTAACTTGGTCAAGCGGCTAACTAATCTACTTCTCAAGGTGAGCTATAGAGAAAAAAGATTTAATGGCCGAGATAATGCGTGCCTGAATCTCCTCCTCCCATGCTTCATTAAACTGTGCACCAAGATAATTAAAACTAACAACACATTGGAATGTGTAGTTTCCAATTGTGTAGCACAACTGGTATAGCGGGTTTCTTTTTCCTCAAGATCTTAATTTTTGTCTTCTCTTCATTAATTTCTAGGCCAAATCTCCTGGCTTCTCTCTCCAGCTTCCCAAAAGCATCTTTGACATTAAGGAGAGATCTTACAGCTATCATCACATCATCGGCATATGCCATGTGTGGGCTACCTAATAATTGGGCCCCTTTGTAGAAGATATTGACTCACACATCCAGACCGGCTCTTGCTACTATAGTTTGTAATATGATGTTGAAAAGTAGCGGGGCTAGAGAATCACCCTGCTTGAGTCCCCGTTTACCTGAAATGAGCTGGTAAACTTGCCATAGACTCTAACTTTGCAGTTTGTATTGTTCATTGTGCATATTACGAGTCTGATAATTTTTAAGGGAATATTCATCTCCTTCATTGCCTGGAACAATTGCTCTCACAAAACTGAATCATATGCCGCCTTATAATGTAATTATATGAATAGCAGCCACAGTGTCCTGAAACTCCTTCATTTTCTCACACATCAGTGGCAAGGAGAAGATTTGATCGATGGTTGATCTGTTGGGCCTAAAACCTCCTTGGTAATCTCCCAGCTTGCGCTCGACATATGGCAGTAGGCGGTTGTAGAGGGCTAGAGTGAGGATTAGAGGGAACTGCTACGAGGTCGAGAGAGAGATCGAGAGAGGATGCCCACAAGGGTCGGTTCTTGGGCCGGCTCTGTGGAAGTTAGTGTTCAGTCAGTTGACTGGAGCTGGAAGATGAAGGGTTCCTTGCCACGACCTACGTCGACGACCTGGCAGTCGTCGTGGCTGAGAACAGCAGAGCCAGACTGAAGATGCAAACTGAGAGGTGCGCCAGTCTCGTAGCAGAAGGGTGCGTGGGGAGGAAGCTGAGTATGGCCACCGCCAGGACCCAGGCCATACTCCTCAGACGCTCCACTGAAAGGGCTCACCCTATCATAATGGACATAGAAGGCGAGAGGGTTAGACTGGGTGAGGAGGTGAAGTACCTGGGCGTGAAGTTCAGAAGGAACTTCGGTGCCACTCACCTGGGATACATACAGGATTGGTTGTCCCAGTCACTGAGCGGACTGGGAAGAATAGGGGGTGCATTCTGGGGCCTCAGGTACCCAGCAACGATGACCATTTATAAAGGCGTGGTCTTGGGTATCCTGAGGTGTGCATCCCCGGCGTGGAGCCGAAACCTCACGAGGAGACTGGCGACCATCCAGAGACTGGCCCTGCTGAGAGTCACGAAGACGTACAGAACGGTGTCGCACGAGGCGGTGCAGGTGCTTGCCGGTGCTATGCCCCTGGACCTCGTCCTGAAAGAGGGCACCCTGAAATACGAGGTGAAGAGGCAGGGGCTGGCGGCGCTCCCGAAGGGACTCCGAGAGAGAATCTGCGAGACCCCCAATAGATGGAAGAAGATGGTGAGGGAGGATACCATAGGAGAGTGGAATGGACGCTTGGTGAAAAGCCAGAAGGACTCTACCTTGAGGAAGTTTTTCTCCACCGTCCAGTCAAGATTGTCTGCGACATGGGTCCTCCCGGACTACTGGTTCTCGCAGATGCTGACAGGCTATGGCGGGTTCCGGGGGAACTCTGTAAGCATAAGATAATGGTCGACCCCCTGTGCCCCGCCTGTGGAGTCCCTAAGACAGCGGAACACGTAATGGTTTCCTGAACCGCGATGGAAAGACACCGTTCCAGGTTGTCGGCAAAAACCGGGATATTCACCCTCGCCGAGGAGGACTTCCCCCTTCTTCAGGGAGTTCGTCTACGGGTGGAAGGATGTGGTCGAGCTCAACTTCACCCTTGGCAGGGCCCGACCCCTCAGCGAGCCACCAGATGAGCCACCAGATGAGGAGCCAGACAGGGAGCCAGACGAGGAGGGTTCCCTTGAGGAGATAGAAACAGAGGTCCGGACGGATGCAGACTGGCCACGAGGCCTAATAAGTTAATTAGCAGAAAATAATGAGTTGACGTAGAGCAGTGGTAGGTGAGTGTATCCCAACGCAGCAACCCGCCACAGCTGCACCCCGTATGCCAGCAATGGCGGGAAGAGGGAACCCATAAAAAAAAATGGTTGTAGAGGGCTATAGAGAAAATTGTGTACGCTTTTCAGCAGGCTTATGCCTCTATAGTTCTTACTGTCTGTCCTATCCCCTTATTTTTTATGGAGTGGAACGACTGTTGCTTCTGACCACTCTTTCGACTTCCTCTCTACTTGCCAAATGTGTGAAACTAGTCCATACATCTCGCTTACTAATGACCCATTCGCCACTTTTAAAAATTATGCATGTATCCCATCTGGACCAGGATCCTTCTTACTTTTTAACTTCTCCACAATAGCTTCGATATCCTCTTTATCTGGTGGCATCTCCGTCAATTCCAACGCTCGCATAATTAGCTGGTCTCGTGGCTACAACATAATGCTCAGATCTCAAAAGTGTTTGAATGTATTTCTTCCATTGGTGTTGCATCTCTACATCTGCGACCAATAGGAGTTCATCTTCACCTCCTATAACCAGGTTATTATTTCTAGCACCTGTTTCCCGCTGCTGGACCTTGACACTCATCCAATTTCTCTTCTTAGATCTGATGATTCTTTTAGCATGGGCTCTAGCGTCATGAAAATCTTTTGTCGTGTGTCCTTACCCAGCCACTTGGTTCTTAGTATATTGCGAGCCTTGATGGCTTCATCGGACTCTGTATCAAACCAGGATCTATTTGGAGGCTTCCTCTCTATTTGCCAATATTGCTTTGCTGTTCCAGTGATTGCCATCTTCAACTCCTTCCACTGAGTTTCTACCTCTTTGTCACCACTTAGCAGGGGTGTTCCTTATATTTTCTTCCAACTTCTCTTTTTATTGTGTCCTTATATAAATTTATCTCTGCTCCACTAACTGAAATATTATTAAATCGAAATATTTAGGTTGTTGAAGGATTTAAAAAAAGTATTGAATAGACGTGTACAATGCATCAAATAGACATGTACAAGAAGTAGGACTATTATTTTCATAATGAAGGTAGAAAATACTATCATCCTAAAAAGACTGGATCATAATAAATGTGAGTTACATAACTTCATTCGCTCAGCGCAAATAACGAAACAATGTGAAATATGAGTTCAATGAAGCTGAGAATCCCTAGTTCACGGTTCCTATGTCTTAGTTAAAAAACATTACACGAATACAATGCAATTTAGTCTCCAGGTGAGCCAGTGAATACCGATTCCATTTCTAATTTCCGCTCAGGATTCCATTATGTACACAAATGGAAACTCATGACCTCTACATACATCGAGATTTATCGGTTGCTTTTTTTTTTGGCAAGTTCCATTAGCTGTACAAAAAAAAAAACACAGTAAAAAACGAAACCACCATGGTATGTAGTTTCTAAACTTTTCCAATGAGTAATTCAATTCAAACGAACGCTTTTAATCAAAATAAAAAATACGAAACAGAAAAGAACTTCTTAAAACATCTAGTATTTTTTTAATAGTTTTTATCAGATTTAGCGCGCCTGATGTAAAGATTATATAAATAATATTTTTCCAAATTAATAATGTTTTACATGTGTCAAGAGAGTATGTTCTCATTGGCTAAGCTCAACAATAGTATGTATATTTATGGAGGTAGCGATCCAAAATGTCAAAATTGAGCAGTCACATGCATTAATTATTAATTGCTAGGCAATTAGCTTTATCAATTTTTAGATTCTGAAATTAACTACGCATACTATATTACTTTATCTTAACATGGATCTTTTTATTCAAACAAATATTCAAAAATTATTTTATAGTAGGTACCAGGGTAAATGATTCTTGGTTTTACAAAGAAAAGGCACGTTTCTTAAACTAAAAAAGAACTGAACTGGTCATGAAAAGTACTATATAATTATTTTGAAATGACTAATTTACAAATCAATAAACGTTTACGTTTAAGAAACACGCCAGTGTATGATTTTTACAAATTATACCTGTAGTTCTTAAAAAAATATGTATATAATTTTAAAGCTTGTGGAATCAAGCCAAACTCTTTAATTTTTGCTGACGCATACTCCTAGCAACTGAAAGAGATTTGGTCAATACAGCTCTCAATGAATTTTATATTATTTATAGAAATGCCACACTATGTAGGATTACTGAAGAAATTGTTATTTGGATCAAAATAAGAAAAAATTAAATATAAACCTCATAGAAGATTATTTATCCAAATTAGTGATTGGTGCTTAACTTTTAATCCATACTAATATTATAAATGCGAAAGTAACTCTATCTGTCACAGACGTTATCACGTCCAAACCGCTGGGCCGATTGTGACGAAATTTGGTACAGGGATAGTATTAGAGCCTGAGAAAAGACATAGGCTACTTTTTAATGCGATAAAAGGGTTGCAAGGGATTGACGTAGGGGATGATTTAATATAATTGATTTAATTTGAAATAAATTATAAACAAATGTTTTAATGCTTTTAAACCATTTGCGTGGGCTAACCTATTTCTAAGATCTCAAAAAGCTTAATAACCAAGAATTTTCAACATTTCAAGAGGCATGTGAGGCAAGAGGGATATTAGAGAATGATAATCAATGGGATACAATCGGAAAGAGGCTACTGATAATACAAATCTGCACCCAAGGTGAGAGAACTGTTCGCTATATTAATAGCGACACGTGGACTTTCAAACCCTCAAGAATTGTTGGAAAAGTATGAAAATCCGTGGCGTATGATATTTTACACACATTACAAGAACAGAATACGAATGTTTCATACTATGATTTAATTTACAATGACGCGTTAACAAAGGTTGAAGACCAAGTGATTACTATTACTGGAAAAGATGTATCCGATTTTTGAAAGAGCAGACCGCAAAGAATTGGAGAAGTTGTGGATTGTTTTGGAGAAAGTAGTGATTTAATTCGAGAACTAGATTACGACACTGTTTCTTTAATGCAGCAAATAACAGAAGCCCTTCCACTTTTAAATTCAGAAAACTCTGGAATAACTGCAACGCTACTTAGTGGGACACGAACAGCGCACTCAATTCTAAAACTACCATTGAAATACCAGTATGTAATATTGGCAAAAGCAGTGAGCGCGGAAGAATGATACAGCAGTGTAAGCTGTTGGTTTGGGATGAATCTACAATGTCCCATAAAAGAGCAATCGAAGCACTAGATCGCACAATGAAAGATATCAAAGGCAACCAGGGTATCATGGGAGGGATGGTGGTACCTTTAGCTGGTGACTTTAGACAGACTCTCCCGGTTATTACTAGAGGTACGCCGACAGATGAAATAAATACCTGTTTGAAAGCATCTGTATTATGGGTACACGTAAAAAAGTTTTGTCTCACTACAAATATGCGAGTAAAACTTCTCAATGATTCTCAATCAGGGCAATATGCAGTTGCTGTTATAAAAAACGGAGAAGATTGTATACCAACAGACAGTAACGACATAATTACACTTAGGAGTCAAATTGCCGATAACACAAATGATCTAAAAAATAATGTCTATTCTGATCTTCAAATAAGTATGGGCAATCGTGAAAGGGCAATTTTGGCGCCGACTGATGAGTTAGTTAACCAAATAAATGAACAAATCATGTCAGACGTGGAGGGGATTTTGTCGAATACCTCTCAGTCGACAATGTTATAGACACTGAACAAGCCACATCATACCCTATACCGTTTCTCAACTCTTAGAATTATCAGGAGTGCCTTCCTATAAGTTGAGGCTGAAAATTGGTGTACCAGTCCTATTAACGAGAAATCTTAACGCCCCAAGGCTATGCAATGGTACTATGTGGCTACAAATTACACATATGGGAGACAACATCATAACAGCTACAATCATGACTGGAATGGCAAAAGGAGAAAATGCTTTGATTCCCTGTATTTCGATAATTCCAACTGATTTGCCTTTTCAGTTTAACAGAGTTCAGTTTCTCATGAAAACTGCATTTGGAATAACAATAAATAAAGCTCAAGGACAGACGCTTAAAGTTGCAGGTGTTCATTTGGAGAAAAAAATGTTTTAATCATGGGCAACTCTATGTGGCATGCTCACGTGTATCAAACCCGCAAAATCTCTATGTTTTGGCAAAAGATGGAAAACAAAAAAAAATGTTTATAAAAATGCACTTAAATAAACTATTCGCAGTAAAACCCGTATTTTAATGTATGTATTATCTTTGCAAAATAATTAGGCTAAAAAATTGAAAATTCCACCCAAATTCACTATTCCACGCGGACGAAGTCACGGGCACAGCTAATATATATTTTTTCAAAAATTGTGGAATTGGCAAATATAAACGAAATGTTAAATAAAACACAATACATGTTATTCAAAAATATTGTTACCAGTAGGTATATTTTAAAGTTATTAATTTTTTTATCTTTTTTTTGGCAGGGATGTTTTTTCCATTCTCCTTCCCTGAGGATTTGCCACTAGTATTTATATAGTTGATTTCTGATGAAACTGTTGCTTTCAGAAAAATAAAAAAAAACACTCGCATATTGTTCCACAGCTATCACCACCATTAATATAGTTTTGAATAAAAACTTCATCAAAACTTGTTCAATTTTGGAAATTAAAACTGCATTGTTTGAAAAGAAAACTCTCTTTCGTATATAACAGGATATCAACAGCAGGAATACTAATACAGCTGTGTAACAAACGCAAGTACCACCAAGCAAAAGGAAATAAAAGAAGAAATGACGAATTTTGAAGAAATGGATTTGAGCATCCACGTGATTTCCTGGACATACCGCACACAAATGTTAAGAAATCACTCAACTAACTATGTTTAATTAGTAAGTAATTATAAGTTCTTTTAATTCTGATACCCAAGACCTTAAACGTCTATAAAATTAAACTCAGCATTTGATTTCCAGAATGTTATTCTCTTTCCAATGGCTTGAGCCAGTTATTGAATCGATGGGATACATGAGATATAAACCGATTGTCATATCTATCTAATTTCAGCTAATAGTCCTAATCCCATTTAAAAGCTCTTATGTGATTGAAACACAGGCTATAAAAGTAATGGAATACTATTTTTATCAACAAAAACCTTATTCTTAGCCACAGACAGCGACTCATGAAGGCAAAGTTTAATAGTTTAAATTTAAATCCACAACGTATTTTTTATTGTAAGCTGCGTGAATATTTTATTAGGTATTCGCATTTTATAAGTGCATACTGAGAGCGATAGCATCACGAAGTATCGATTATTTCTTAAACGCGAGTTTATTTTTAACTTGAGTTTTATTTATATCCAACAACGTTTATTTCTAATACATTTTTATTTAACGTATATTTTTTACTTAAACAACGTTTATTTATATAAAACTATTGATTTTGAAGTAACATTGAGTAATTATTTAAGATACTGGCTCAACTTACTATTTATTTGAATGTCCTAATATTATTTTAAATTGGATTCTTTTCCAAGGTTGGATGGGTATTTACCAATATACTAATCAGTCACCTCAATACCTTAATAATATAATAATGAGTTTATGGTGCATAAGGAATTATTTAAACAGTTCATCACGAAGTATCGATTATTTCTTAAACGCGAGTTTATTTTTAACTTGAGTTTTATTTATATCCAACAACGTTTATTTCTAATACATTTTTATTTAACGTATATTTTTAACTTAAACAACGTTTATTTACATAAAAATATTGATTTTGAAGTAACATTGAGTAATTATTTAAGATACTGACTCAACTTACTATTTATTTGAATGTCCTAATATTATTTTAAATTGGATTCTTTTCCAAGGTTGGATGGGTATTTACCAATATACTAATCAGTCACCTCAATACCTTAATAATATAATAATGAATTTATGGTGCATAAGGAATTATTTAAACAGTTCAATCATTAAGGAAATCATAATTTACAGATATTATTTTGGACACTATTAATACATAAATTTAATGATTTAATTTTATTAATGATTCTGATAAATACGTAAATACGTACAGAGGGTAAATTAACACTTATTTAATAAAAAAAAAAAGGATCCATTTAGAGTTCTTCTTGTCCGGTATGGCGGAGATACTCCCGCTTCGCGCCGTCTCGTCTGTCCCAATGCCTCCTCATCTGCCAGGTTCCCCTTTTTGCT
Organism: Arma custos; assembly: GCA_037127475.1. Lineage (NCBI taxonomy): Eukaryota > Metazoa > Arthropoda > Insecta > Hemiptera > Pentatomidae > Arma > Arma custos. The sequence goes on along the minus strand of CM073759.1, from coordinate 45,490,571 downwards.
ACTTCTCAACAAGTGTCTTACGACCTTCTTCTCCCGTGGCTCCGTAGAGAGTCCTTTCTTCCAAAAGTAAAATATTAGACCCCCCTTCTTTCGTGCCTCCTCAACTTGCTACCTGCCTGAGTGATATAGTCCATCACTATAACCATCATTTTTAAAAATGCATATTTTTACTTATCACTTCCAAAACCAAACTGGCTCAGTAAGATGCTTCGAATCGTGTTTATCTACACGCAATTCTTTTTTAACTTGTTTTAGATTTAGTAACGTTACTTCTGATTTATACATGAATTGGACATCCTAGATGTTCTCTCGAATTTTAAAAACATCAAGAAATCTAGAGCCTATCACTCTATAGTGTATGGCGCCACTCTACTATTTGAGTTGTACTAGTTGTACTCTTTCACTAAATAAAAGTGAGAGATTAATTCGACTTATTACTCCGTGATATTAAATTAACAATGACAAAAAAAAAAATTATTGACAGATTCAGGAAGAAGTTGATTCAGATCAATTCGATCCTTTTCTTGTTATTAAACTCCCATGACATTTGGGAGACTCCTTTTCAAGTGAATTTGTCGTATCCTGTGATAGAGATGTAGGTGTAGGTATAGATGTAGATGATTGAGATAGATTTTATTTCAGATGAAGATAACGATCAAGTATTGGCGCTGCAGAAGCTGAGTCAATACGACACTTCACTCGGTGAGTGACACCGTTGTTTGTCGAATCGTGAAATATGGATTTGTTTGGATTGTCGATGCAATCGTTTCAGATATCAGCAGCTGACATATATTGTTTTTCATATTTTTGTTCGTACTCACTCGTTCATTCTACCGCTGAGCAAGCTGCTATTAATATGATTTTTTAAAATATTATTTAATTATATCCAATCCTTAATTCAATCTGATATTACAAAACTTGACAACAAAAATCATTGTCCAAAATTCAATATCTCTTTTCTAGTAACCGTTTAATAGACTGTATTTCTCTAATTATCTTTTTTTCATGAATTTACTTATACAATACAAATATATCATAATGATTATTTTATCATCGTATGTAAAATATTTACTTCCCAGAAGCAAATAATTTATAATATAATATATAATAGTTCTCTATTTATACCTTACACTTAATATATTTGGTTAATAAATAAAAGGGATTCACTATAAAACCTTAAACATTGATTTTTTTCCCATTTCCCGCAAATTTAATCAAGCTAGTTTGTCTAACTAGACACTTTGCTGCCTAATTTATTTTTGGTTCAGTCTAGTTCAGAACCCGAAGTTTCAGGAGCATAATGCATTGCAATACTAAATTAGCAGAAAATGTGAAAAAATAAATTTTCGAAATTTGGAGTTAAACCGTTGTTGAGCGTAGATACTTCATACATTCTTACTTACATATTTAAAAAAAATAAGTAAATGGTAATTGTTTCTCTACTCCTCCGAGACCTATGCTATTATTTTTTTAAAATTGAGATCTAAGTAATTCTATTAAATTAAGGTTTATTGATAAATGCTATTCTATTCGTAAATAATTTATAACAGCTTTAGACTACTAAATCAATATTATTTTATAATGAAAATGTTTAGTCAACATTGAAAGAATGAGGCGGTTAGGATTAAAAAAAATTGAAAAAAGGGATATTGGTTATTTAGAGTCAATCGGGAGATGAGATGGAGAGAGTCAATAACTGTGAGACGGAGATATGAGAGTACAGTAGTTGTCCTCTGGGAGTTCAGTAATTAACAACAGTCTCTGATTAATTGTCTTTGGGAGTGGCGTAGCTTTCAATGATCTATTTTTGAGGTTGAATCTGTTCACTGTTATTTGCTTTTAGCTTGCCTATGTCAATTTTCGTGGAGAGTCAAGTATGAAAGGCTTTAACAAAATTTCATTGATAATTACAATATTTTATTCTTCGACAACATCGAGTTGTACAATTGATTCCACTCCTTGGTGGCTGAAAGTGCATTTATTCCTGAAAAAAATGTGTCAGAAATTAAACATGTCACCTATAAGATAAATAATAATTTATCCACCAAAGTTACATTTTCTGCCAATTAATCATAAAGGCTTGACTTGAGGTATACATTATTACTCCCAGAAGCAACTGGACCATTATGATTTACATTTCGGCAAACGCAATTTTGAAAGAACATACACTTTTAAGTATCTAGGGTCTATCATTACAGATAACAAAATGAAAGAAGAATCTAATGCAAGGCTTAAGTAAACAGAGGACTATATGGTCTGCAGAAACATTAATGTCTAAAGCTTTTTATAGCCAATAAAAATCATTATACTCGCAATTATTCTGAGACCCATAGCTACTTATAGCAGTGAACCCTGGGTATCGAAAAATCAAAATAAAAGTGTGATATAGTATTCGATGTATCGATTATAAGTAAATTCACATATGTTTTGATGATCATTAGAAAATTGTGATTCTGTTGGAATAAAGGTTTTTCTTGAGTTAATTACCAACGTATTTCATTAGTGTTGTAAGACATTACAAATATGGCGACGAGGATGGGATCTTTCCGAAGTAATCCAGAGATCAAAAAATGGAAAACTGAGGACTAGAAGTTGCAGGGTGAGTGTTTTTCTTTTAATTGTAAGAAGTCATATTGCTTAAAGGAAAACACGGTTCTAAAGATGGGTGAAGGAGTAATCTCGTTACGAGAGTTTTCTCTTCAAAACGAATGGGTAATTTACAAGCCGCGTATGGAAAGTTTTTTTAAAGCGAATAAACATTTTTTCAAGACCGAGGACCTTAAACGCGGCACATTTCTAAACGCCTTGAGCGAGGACGCTTTCAGGTTGTTGACAAATTTAGCCATTCCGGAAAAACCGGAGTCGGTTTCCTATAGTTTGCTGGTTGGTTTATTGGATAATCATTTCTCGAAGACGGAATCTGTGTTTGCATCTCGTTTCAAATTTTATAATGCTGTGAGAGAACAAGATGAGAGTGTTAATGAATGGATTGCCCGACTCCGTAATCTGGCGAGTAATTGCAAGTTCGGCAGTTATTTCGACAAGATATTGGTCGACAGATTCGTGATCGGAATGCAAAAGGGTCCCGCTCGCGACCGTTCATTTGAGCAGGACGCTGAAAAACTTACGATTGTGGATGCAATTCGAATAGCCACTAATAAAGAAATCACGGAACAGCAAAATAGACTTTTGGAATTTAAAAAAGAACCGATTGGGTTTTGTAAAAGGAAATTTTCACAAGGTACTGATTCCAGGAAAAATACACAAATAGTATACTCTAGGTCGTTGGGAACAGAGAAAACACGATGTTCTGTGTGCGGTTATACTAACCATGAATTTGCAAAGTGTAAATTCAAAAATTATTCTTGCAAAAAATGCTTGCGTATAGGACATTTAGCAAAAATGTGTCCAAGAAATAGCCATACAAATAAAGAAAAAATTCATTTTGTGTCAGAAGATCCGGATGAACAATTAGAACCGTTGTATAGCATTGAAGCTTCTGGTGATAAGGAATTTGGTTATCACATTAAACTAAAACTTAATCGGGATACTGAAATACCTTTTCAGATAGACACAGGATGCCGGAGTACTATTGTACCCCTTTCCATGTACAAAATTGCGCACATTTACCATTGTTACCTACTGGAAAGACTTTCATGTCGTATTTCAACGAAAAATCTCGGCCACTGGGTGCTGTGAATGTGTACGTCGAGTATAAAAATCAAGAGTACCTATCAAGATATGACGTTTAATGTGGTAAACTCTACTGGGCCTCCATTACTCGGTAGAGCGTGGTTTGAGCATCTTGGGTTCAAAATAGTAGGTCCTAGTAATGATAGGGATACTCAACCAGTGTTTTTCAATAATGAGTTGTCAACAGTGTTGTTACAAGAAGCGGTGCAAAAATTTCCCAAAGTTTTCTCGCATCGGCTGGGCAAGTTCAATAAGGGGAAAGTTAAATTGGATTTGACACCTAATGCAAAACCCAGATTCATGAAAGCAAGACCTGTGCCATTTGCCATGCAAGCTGGTGTTAATGCAGAGATCGACCGGTTAGTTCATGATGGAGTTCTCGAGCCAATCGACTACAGTCCATGGGGATCGCCTATCGTTCCAGTATTGAAGAAAGATGGGTCAATTCGAATATGTGGGGATTACAAATTGACAGTAAATCCCCACCTTCTCATTGATAAACACCCACTTCCCCGTGGAGAGGATCTTTTTCAACGAGTACAGGGTTGTTCAATCTTTGCCAAAGTCGACCTTTCGCATGCATATCAGCAGTATGAGGTAGATGAAGAATCACGTGACATCCTCACAATTTCGACACAGAAAGGTTTATTTCGTTACACTCGTTTGCCTTTTGGCATTGCTTCAGCTCCGAGCAAATTTCAGAAGGCTATGGATGTTTTGCTCTCAGGATTGGAAGGTACGTCAGTCATGATCGACGACGCCTTAATTGGAGCCCGAAATATTGAAGAGTTGCGGACTAGAGTATTCAAAGTACTAGAAAAGTTTCAAGAAGCAGGACTCACGGTGTCTATTAAGAAATGTGAGATCGGAAAGAACTCATTCGAGTTTCTTGGATTCAGAATAGATGCTGAGGGATTGCATTCAACCGATGACAAGGTTCGTGCAATTTTGGAAGCACCAGTACCAAATGATGTTAAGGAACTCCAGCGCTTTTTAGGAGTAGTAAATTTCTTGTCAAAGTTTCTCCCGGATGTAGCGACATCTGCACTGTTTGCTGAAAAAGGGACATCTTTGGAAGTGGAGTAGCGAATGTGCTCAAGCATTTGAGAAGATTAAGAGGCTGATTCAGAAGCATCGAAGTCTTGCTCATTATAATCCAGCCTACAAGAAGGAAGACATATAGAACGATGGAGTACGCGAAAAGGGGTGTGAGGTGTGTCGGTGCAATTACCCAGGGCAAGGATTGGAGGATGGGCATAAAGGAAGAATACGCGGATATTTTTTTTCGCGAGGGGGATCCACTGAGCGTGACGGGAGAAACGGTTCATGAAATTCATTTGAAATCTGAGAAGAGTAAGTTACGTGAAGGAGCGGCGGTACCCACAGGCGTTGCGGGAACACATTAGGGAGGAGATCGCGGAGCTAAAACGGCAAGGAATTATCGTTGACAGCACATCACCCTTTAACAGTCCTCTATGGGCGGTCAAGAAGAAACCTGTTAACGGGGATCCAAGGGAGCGCTACAGGGTGGTGGTAGATTTCCGGCAACTCAACGAAAATACTTTGGATTAGAAATAACCTATTCCCAGATTAGAGGACATTTTGGGATTTGAACTCGTCGGCCCAACGCTTGCGTTGCCGGCCTCTGCGCCTCTTCCTATCGCGCGGGATCCACTCGGCGGCTCACTAAGCCCAGCTGTCTTCGCCTTGTCTCATCATATGGCCTGCCCAGTTCCATTTCATTCTTTTGGCATAGGTGACAGGGTCGGTAATCATGGTGTGCTTTCTTATTCGGCGTGAATTTATTTTTTCCTTCAATGAAATTCCCAGCATTATTCTTTCCATCTGCGTTGACAGGTAGTTATTTTCCCCTCTAAGGCTTTAGTAAGTGACCATGTCTGGTTACCATAGCTCAGGACAGGGATTATTTCTAGACGTCTAGATTTCTTATTTCTAGACGGCCTTTAAATATACTTCTAAGGCTCCAAAATCTCTTCCAGGCCTTGCCGACTCTTGATTCTATTTCTATTTGACTTCTCTTTTTGAATGAGATGGTTTGTCCCAGGTATCTAATTTCTTTAGAGATCTTCATATCTGGGAGTTTGTGGCTGAAATTATTGGAGAGTCCGTTGGTCATGATTACAGTTTTGTGTGGGTTCAATAAGTTTCTGCAGTAGGGTGACTTAAGTAGCCAACTTCAGGATATGATTGTAAAGGTTCGAGGATGTTATTGTTCCTGTGGCACAATAGGTTCCATATAAAGTGAGTAGCCTTGGTCTGGCCGCATGAATGCTTACGAATTGTTAGAAGCATTAAATAAAAACAAAGTAATTGGACTACCTGCAAATATTTAGATGGCTGAGGAGGATCCCAAAAATTGAAACATATTTTTAGGGAAATACTGTACCGAGGTGAGTAGAGGTCAAGAAGAGAGCTACATTGCGAATGCACTTTTCCACCGTCAAGCAAGAACAAAAAACAATTTTATTAGCTACAAAAGAGTGGGAGGATCCACGAAGTAAATAACAGATGAATTAAAGAACCTTAAAATGTCAGATTCCGACTGCCTAGATGTAGAGACACACACAGGAAAACACTGAATTATCTCACCAATATTGGAAGAGAAAAAAGGAGAGGTACAAAGTTGTCTGATGAAATAAAAGAAATGCAGTCGAAAATCATGAAACTGAAGTGGGGAGAAAGAAAATTAAGATTCCCAAAGAAGCCGAACAAATGATATTCGCGTGGTCCTCAGTGGCCGGTACGTAAAGAAAAAAGAAAATTTCTTACAGATTATGGGATTCTGGGATTAACAATGTCAGGACATAGACCCCTTTTATTCCAGTTGCGGCATAGCAGAGACAGCTGAGCATGTTGTCATTATCAATATAGACAATGAAGCTTAGAGGAGGATGGAGAGATCTAAGCCCTAATGGAAAGATATTACCTACATGAAGTAGTAAGGCATCAGTCTTGCAGCCATCCAACGTTTCTTATGATCACTCTAAATAAGTTTCAATAAGAGCAGTCTAGTTCCGTTGTAACATTTTATTTAACAAAATTCGATGTGTTTTTATTTATTTTTTTAGTCTTAATAATAAACCTGTGTTCTTATACTTTTGATACTTTGAAAGCTTTTTAAATAAAATTTATATAAGCTACTTACATTGCTGTACCCTAAAGTCTTAAATATGAATATAACTAAATTTTACATTTTCTTCTAAGCATGGTGTTTGCATCTAAAAAAATGAATCCAACAAACCGTTCCTAATTTAATATCCAAAAAAGCTTTTTAGCGTAAGAGCCTAAGAAGGAGCAGTGCTATTGTAAAGTTTGACGATTTTTTTTTCACTAACCTTCAGAAATGACTATCTACAGAAATATCTTTCCTCGAGAAGTTGTAGCTTTCATTAAGTACAGATTTTTAATCCAATATGTTACTTTAATAGTATATCAACCATGGTTTTAATAAATTATATTATATCATGTTCTAAATATAGCGCAGTTAAATTATACTGTATCATTTACGTAAACAAATATATTATGTAAGCCCTTTACAATAATCCTATTAAAAGAGGGATTGTTTCCTTTACATATGGCCCATGCCGGTTGGACCATGCTTATACTATACATGCTATTTTGTTATCTAAAACTGACGAACCTAAGATGAGATAATTTATCTAACAAGTTCAACTTAAACTTTTGAAATTAGAAATTATTTCTATTCTATTCTTCCTATTTCTAAATTTCGCTTTCGACGAATTTGGTAAGTAGACATTGTCGAATACCTCGATTGTTGGACACTTTGCTTTCCACAGGTAGAAGGTGACGTGGTTCGATTTTGTGGTGGTTATTTTCATTTTCCATTTGTGGAACCACTAGTATTATCAATCAATTAGTTCAATATGGGCAGCTATAGAGGCCATGCTAGAATCTGTGTTGGAAAATGAATAGCTGTTTCGTCTGTGAAGTTATAGATTGTGCAAGGGAATTAAGGGGAGCGGAGTGGCTCAGTGGTAGAGCACTGAGTAGCCATGCCGGAAATCCTGGTTCAAATCCCGCTGTAGGCAGTTACTTTTATTTAGTCTGTTAGTGGTGAGAGATGGATCATATGGATCCATATGATCATATGATCATATGGATCCAGGACCCTCCTGGGGCTCACCCAGTCTCCATAAAATATTATAAAAATTGGGTACCCAAAACAAGGGGGAAAAACCTGGCAGTTGAGCGTGACCTCGAGAAGGCGGGTGTCGGACCATCCGGAGTGCCCTCGCCCAAGAAGGAGTTCCCGTAAGTAAGTGTGATGGCCTTGAGCCGGCCCCAATGCCCCAGATGCGAAGCGCCACAACGATATGCCGCGGGAGGAACATGGCAGGGTGGGAGGCTGGTAAAATTCAAGAGCAGCTTCCGTCCCAGGAGGAATTAAGTAGGATCGAAACATAACCGTTGTCCATGAAACAGTAAAGTAGTGTTCTCTACTATGCACTGAAACCCAGTCTCGTCCACGGGTCATAGTGGTTACAGTAAATGGAGTATAGAATAGGGCTTCTCACTGCCTTGGAGTTAACGCTTATATTGAAGAAAGAAGTAAATAAACATTAACGAAATTTACATACTATAGGATGTAGCATAATAGGATGAGTATTATCGAATATAACAATAATGATTTATATTCTTCTATTCTCAAGTACTGACTGATTTAAAAGACATAATACAATAATCGATATGTAAAATCTCTTGCAGAATGTTTTAACTTTTAATATCTGCTAAACACTGAAATCTCGCCTGCATGCATGCTTATATTCACTACCTGCACACACTTACAAATATAATTAACAATTTTAACTATATTTCCTTGTAAATATTATATTAAAACATAATATATAGAATACCTCATAATAGCATTTCTTTATAATAAAACTATAAACTTACTTTTGTTTTAGCTTTTTATCACAAGGGCAAGGTGGGCCGAAACAACTATATAAAGACATCGTATTTCACGCCTTATAACGTCCCTTTCCCTTGATTTTATATACTCCTATTGACATCAGGGTGCTTTCAACATTTATTTATTAAGATCACCGCGTAATAAATCAAAAATGACCTCAGTATGCTTTGCTCCTTCACACTATCCCGTCATCCAACTATTATTGAGTATAGCTGTAATTTTGTTTTAGGAAAATAATTAACGACGAAATAATTATTACTGTTTATTAGAATGGTAGCATCAAGCTACGTGATGGTCTGTATATATTTTCGGATCAAACATAGCAGACATTTCTGTTTTCCGTTTATTTGACCCGGCGGGTTGATAACTAGCTAACTGGGGCGGTTTTTGATGACCCGATAAAGGCTGTCACCCACTGCATCAATTTATCGCCTGTAATTGAACTGTCTTGTTCGATTAGTCAGGTCAACTAGTCTCTGTTTGTCATGAATCGGGTCATTTGTTTTATTAGTCGGTCATGCGTCAGTTTGTTTCTTGTAAACACATTATTCATTAATGGTTACCATTATTTACATGATGGTCAAGCTGCTGCAGATAATTCTCCACCACTGCAAGACAGCCAGCAGAACTCTGCAGAAGTATGTGGTAAGTCAAGACATTGATATTATACTTATACAAGAGCCATGGGTTAACAAAACCAGCACGATTGCGGGACAGGGCCTGAAGAGATATAAACTAATTCAAGCTAAATTCCCAAAGCCCAGAGCCTGTATTCTTGCCGAAAAAGAACAAAATTGTTTCCCAATGAGGTCCTTATGTTCCAGAGATTCTGTAGCAGTAATGACCAATTTTGGGTGCCAAGAGGTTGTCCTGGTCTCACTTAACCTACCCTATGAGGAACAAGTCCCATCCTCCTGCCTTGAGAGAATATTTGGTTATCTCAAGGCACAGGAAAATGGGAATTATCGGGGCGGATGCCAGTGCACCCGTTGCATGTTGTGGATCACCGCAACATCTAGGGTAGCAGCAATACCAACAGTAGAAGTGAGTCCCTTCTGGAATTTTTACCAATAAATAATCCAGGCATAGTAAACTAAGGTAATTCGCCTACCTTTGGAATCTCTAACAGACAAGAGGTCGTAAACCTAACCCTGAGCTTCGGGTCAACTAGACTGCTAAACATCACAAACTGGTATATCTCGAAAGATTTTTTTTTAAGATTAGGTGGGTATATTAGGAACTTGAGGTAACAACTTCAGGGTCTGCAACCTATAGAAACCCCAGAAACACAAACTGGGAAGGGTTTTACTATATTGGCTTTACTGGCCAAGCTATGATCTCAGGGAAAAGTCGAATTCTTTGATCTGAATATATTTAAATACTAAAATGGGATGCCACCCTGAGATAGTTATACTTAATATATAGTAATTTTATGTTAGTAATAAATAAGAGATATATATACTCTTCTCCAAAGGTTAACGTGTTTGACTGACCAGGCGTTGTTTATTAAATAAGAATAATTATAGCAGAACATTATATTTATTGGTGCTGATCATGGTTACAGACTTAATAAAACTTATGCACTACTTACAATGAAAAGGGGAAGCTATAGGTGACTTAGTTGATACATGTGGTTTCATTCTGCATTCTCCTCCTTACATCTTGACTGCTGCTTCCCGACAACTGCCCTCTCTTGAAAGTAAAGGTAATAAACCCTAAGGGTCATATTACTCTACCTGGCCCAAGCCCCCTACCATACTCAGCTATAGCAGGGATTATTAGGCTGAATGGCGTGGAGTATAAAGTATTTAAAATAGAAAAGGGATTAAAACAAGGAGACTGCGTGAGCCCATTACTATTTATCCAATACCTGGATGAAATTTCCTCAATATCTATCCGGAGAATACATCGAAGCATTTAGGACAATGGAACCTTAGACCTGTTGTCATACAGACTCTTATCTATGCGGATGATATAGTGCTGATTCCAGACTCCCAGGAAAAATTACAACAAGCGGTCAAAGAATGGAATTAAGAGCTTGCAAAGAAAGGCATGAGGATTAATATAGGTAAAAGTAAAAACTTGCAGGTCGGTAGGACCCAAGAAGAAATTCATATTTTCTGCAGCGGTGAAGAGATGTGTCGGACGACACTTACCTGGGATCTATGAGGCAAAGTTTGGGGAAAGTGGACAGTGAAATTTCGCACAGATTCGGAAAGGCAAACGCTGTCTACTACCAAATATGTAACACAGTGGTAGGAAAGAGGGAGATGGGACTTCAGGTAAAATTGCTAATTTTCAAGGCAGTTTACCTTCCTGTTCTCCTGTATGGTTCAGAGAGTCGGTTGTTAACTGACCAACTCTGTAGTCGGATTATCGCTGCGGAAATGAAGTATCTGCGAAGAACATCTGGAACAAATAGGGATCAGATAGAACGAATAGGGAAATCAAGGGCCAAAGCGATGGATGGAATGAAAAAGCTCACCGTTAGTCGGGAGGATTGGTAAGCCAGGCTAGATGCGCCCCGACGCTGAAAGGCATTAAGGTGTGAAGAAAAAGAAGAAGAAGTACATATAACGGTTAATAGCATTATGAAATTTAATTTCCATGCAATGCAAACCCATTTGATTAAATATAACGCACTTTATTCGTAAATATGTTGTTAATTGTGTTAAATTAACTGTTCTCTACGCATTGTCGTATACGTTTATTTATGTATATGGTGAACGCTATCTGTTGCTAGGTACAGCCCACAAGTAGGAATGATACTTGTACTTGTTCGATTGTAAATTATTAATTAACAATTCTGTCGTGTTTAGATGAAGGGGAGCAATTCCTTTTTTTCATTATTATTGCTTTTAGTGACATTCTGTTTGTTTATAATTTGAACTTTACCAGCGTGAAAGCGAAAAACCTGCCAATTAAACAGTGTTTACATTGTACGTGAAAATTGCTTCTATCAGTTGGAATGTTTCCATACTTCATATTACAATTATCAACTTATTAACCAAGTATAATTTATATTTAGACGTTTCTCAGAGTTAATTATTAATATTTTTTTGTGTCAATACCTATCACTAAAGGTCTCAAAACAAGTGTGTTTTTACCCTATACCCATTTTTATTCAACCTAATATGCTGAATAGATCCTAAAAACTTGGAAAACTACATGGAAAAAATTTAGGGGAATGGGTATATAAGCAGGTAATAAATCTCCTTGTAACCTCCAATTTGCTGATGACCAGGTGATAGTCGCAAGGGATGATGAAGATGTCAGTTACATGTTAAGAAATCTTCAGGAAGAATATCCTGCTTGTGGTATGGAAATGACCAGACTGAAAACTGAGTACATGAAAATAAATGAAAATTTAACATCCCTATCCCTCCAAAATTGGGAAATATCTTGGCAGATGGCTCACTGATGATGGAAGCTCCAACAAAGACATAACAGAAAAAATAGTAAGATGGGCATTTAAAAACCTCACAAAACACCAGGTTTTAACGGAATTTATACTTCCATGCTAAAAGAGGGTCTCAAAATCATCATAGGCAGGATCTCCACTCTATTCAAGACAGATGATAGATATATCAGGGATAAACATCCCAGTGGTGGATCAGTAATGTTGCATCAACATGCATACAGAGAGGGTAAATCTTGCGACACCGCATGCAGTGGTGGACTGAATAGAAGATGCTCTACAGTGGAAACAAATTGCGCTCGAAGCATTTTTAGATATAGAAGGGGCATTTGATAATACCCCTATTCATACATTAACTAATGCCCTACAAAAGCATGCCACTAAACCAAATATTGCTAATTGGGTTACTGCCATGCTAAAGAACAACGTTATTCAAGCCAATAAGGGCAATATTACCTAAAGGTTGAGGCAGCCGCAGGTGTTCTTTCCCCACTCCTATGGAACCTGGAAGTGGATGAACTACTACACCTCCTGAATGAGGCGGGTTTCCAAGCGATAGGCTATGCAGATGACATAGCAATTATCATCAAGGGCTTTGATCAGCAAACTATCTCAGAGTTGATGATAATGGCACTGAGAACGGTGATGAGATGGCGCACGAAAGTAGGATTGAATATCAATCCTAATAAATCGGTAATTGTACCTTTTACCAACAAAAGGACACTGAGGGAGCTCAACCCCTCTCGGATGAAAGGGATGAGCATTCAATTTAGCAAGAAGGTTAAATACCTCGGTGTCATCATGGGCAGTAAATAAAACTGGAATGAACATATCGAATATGTTACCAAGAAAGCCACTAGAATTCTGTGGACTTGTATATAGCCACTAGAGAATTCTGTGGACAAAGTTATCCCCCCAAGATGGCTCGTTGGATCTACACAATAGTCAGACCCGTGCTGACTTATGGCTCAATAGCCTGGTGGTATCCAACAAAATACATCAAGGTTAGAGAAGGTACAGCAGCTCGGGTGCATCATGATCACTGAGGCCATGAGAACCGCCCCTACCGCTTTACTGGAGACTATATTTGATTTAACACCTCTTGACATTCTAATTAAAGCAGAGGCATTGAAGAGAGCCTACAAGCTAGTGAAAATAGGAGAGATTAAGAAACCCACCAATGACTTTGGACACAGAAGTGTCTTTGACATAATCGAGCGTAATGCAGAGTTTAAAAAGCATTCAGACTTAATGCTGAACAAATATAACTTTGACAACAGATTCCACGTTAATACACAGACGATTTGTAAAAGGAAGAATGTTTGCGTTAATCCACCCAATGTTCTAAATTTGTACATGGACGAATCCAAAGGGGAGCATGGTGCCGGCTTGGGATCCTGGTTCAGGGATTGCAGGGGCACCGGCTATTACTTAGCTCTGGGTACGACATCCAGTCTATTCCAATCGGAAATATGGGCAATGCTTGCCGGTGCCTTCGCTATGAAGGACCACAAGAATAAGGTAATTAATTTTCTTACTGACAGCCAGGCAGCATGAAATGCAGTAACAAAATCCAGACTAGTGGAGGAATGCTGCATAACACTTGATGAACAAGCTGTACATAACCGAGTTAATATACTTGGGATCCCTGATCACTGTAATATACCAGGAAATGAAAGGGCCGACAAATTGGCATAGAAAGGAGTAGAAATTGCTCCAATAGGACCAGAACCATGGTACAGGGTTCCCCTTCCCCTGGCTAAGGATACAATCAAGAAACTAGCCAAGATAATATCACGTTGGAATAGAGCCAAGATAAGGTTCACTAAACTTTTTATAAAGGATCCCAATGACAATCTTTCTGGGAAAATCAAGAGAGAAGCCGCTCAAATGTCGAGAACCGTCCTCAAAAGTATGGTTGAAACCATCACTGGGCACTGAAAACTCAGGAAACTCTTGGGCATTGAACAAGAACCTCGGTGCAGATGGTGCGCAGAGGAGGACGAAACCCCCTGACACGTTCTCTTTGAATGTAAAGCACTAAGTCGAAAGAGGACATTTGACCTTGGCCCAGAAAGGCACAAGAAACTTCAAGAACTGATATTCAAAGACTATCTAAAATTTCTCAGAAGTCTAGACCTAGGTTAGGGATTTTGAGGACTCGAGCATAATGGGCCTTTTTAGGCCGAAGTGCATGATAACATCAACAGTCACACATAAATAATAATGAATACTGTATAACTTAATTATTTCTTTATTCATCAAAGTACCAGCTTCAATTAAAGAAAGTACAAAATACTCGAAATACTTTAATTAAAATGATATTTTAAATACATCCTAGGGAGGACTAACTGCTTCGGAAGTGAAGAACCTGTTAGCGGCCTAACAAGTGCTTGAAGCTCGCGGAAACCTAATTTCATTTTCCCTCAATCAACCAACCGAGGCTCATTAGAAGAACCTAACTTTAAAAGATACCTCGAATTTTCTAATTAAATTGGCTGAGGTAGTCACTAATGAAAATTAAACTTTAATAAATTCTAAATTAATGACAATCTGATGTCTGTATTTGCTTTTTCCTTAAGAAATGTTATTAAAATGAAATAATTTCACAATTGTTACCCCATTTTATAGCTTATTCAAATGAAAAATTTCTTGACTTTTGTTCCGATAATATATTTTAAAATAAAAATCTCTAACGACTCACATTAAAAAAAAGTAGAAAATTCAAGGAATATATAATTTTGTTTAAAATAACATTAGTAGTAAACGAAGGTTTTTCATATTTCGAAATAATTATTTTATCTACTCACTTTTACATCATCATCAGGGATAGGGTCGATTGAAAATTAGTTAAATAAATCGAATTTGAGTAAATATTATTTAGAATAAGTTTTTTTTTTAGTCACACCACAACTAAGATTTTCATAGGACGTAACGTTGTTTTTTTTATAAACCTTAAATAGTTGTTACAAATAGAATTTTTTAGAAGAAATAAGACAAAGGGAAACCGAGAACCAGTAAAATTGACTATCAAATCGATAAGGCTAATTTTTTCTTTGCTTTTATTAAATTTATATCTAAATTTTGAAGAAAAATATGGCTTGGGAAAAACTCACTTTTACTCAATATCATTGTTATCTAACTAATTTTTCAATAGAGGTATTTGAAAGTTCCATGTGAGTGATATATATATATATATATATATATATATATATATATATATATATTTGATTACAAAATCAAAGTATACGCTATGAAGGAAGTATTGCAATGAAATTACTTTCAGGCACGTAGTTCAAAAAGTAATAAGACCTAATTAATTTCTAGCTGTAACACCTGCTGTCAAAATGTTATAAAGTTTTCTCCACTGCTTGCAATTAGATTTCTTTATTTATATTTAAATACTTCATTTTATCTATAAATATTTTATTGCACATAATTTCTCCGGAACGAAAAAAAGTAGAGTTATATTTAAACTAGCGAAAATGATTATATGAGTGCATATGTGTGCATATATATAAAAAAACGAGCATTTGTTAGATCGTGTAATTCAAAGATTTTGTTTTCTTTTTTAGATTAATCACAAAATAATTAGTTTCCAGGGATTTATTTTTCAGGAAGTCATTAATTTAAATTATTTCTGGAGCTATAATTGGTAGTAACTGTGAAGGAAACATAGAAAGTGGATTTAGCATTATAAATAGAATAGAAGTGCATGAATTATTTCGCAGGTCAACCATGAAATAAATATTAACTGAACTAACTCGTGATTTCAGTCTTCCTCGTTCTTCTTGGCTTATTCATACTAGAATGCCATCGAGTAATGCACAACACACTTTGTGGTTGTATTTTTACGAATTTACTAATCAATGAATATTAATACTTAACTTTAATTATTAATACTGCAGTTATTATTATATAGTGATTTAAGTAAGCAACAATAACATTAATAACAAGTATAGCTTATATATAACGATATTATTTTAGCACTATAGAAAAATAAACTTTTTTTCCATCTCTATTCCTAAAGTAATAATGACACAAATAAGATTGATTCAAATTAATAGTATCATCATAAAACATTTTTATATCATAAAATTAGGACATTCGATAATAGGTTTAAAATAGGATACTTCGTTTGGTAGATCTGTTAAAGAAAATCTACCAGGTATCATACCTTCAAAGAACAAAGACATAACTCGAAAATTGGAACTTTTAAGTTAAGCCTTCACTAGCAATTGTACCGGTTGAAGCTTTTAAATTCAGCAACGGCATATTTGTACTACACTTTTTTTTTTAAAATAAAGTCATATTTTGAGATATGGTATATCATGTTTGAACTTGAAGTTTCATGGTAATGATGACGTATGTTAAAGTCCTAACATTTTCTGGTGGTTAATAATAGAATTTCAGGAGGATAAGTACAATAGGCATGCTTTGCTTTACTAATATCTAATGTTTTTTTACATCTTTTTCCAAAACATCCTCATTTTTATAATTCTTTCCTCTTTTACTTTCCTTGACCGTGGGGATCTTAATCTTCTCTTTTTTGGCTAGACATTGTTTTGTATTGACCTAATGGTGTGTTTTCTAAAAGTTATTCATCAGCGGCACAACAATCCTTTGTTGAATCAGAGCTGAAGCTATGAGCACTCTTGTTAATTATATTTTTAGCATTTTGCGCAGCAGTGTCTTTTTTATTTACTGTCCTTTTAACTGTGATTTGTTCTTACGCTTATTTACCTTATTATAGAAACAGATTGTATTTTTTCATTTTACAAAATCGTTCTATTTTTTTAATTGATATGTAGTAAACTAAAAAAAAAGTAAGATAAATGACATTGTAATGTAGATTCGGAAATAACATTGTTAAGGCTCTCATCTGAGGTTGTAAGAGGTGCTTACAAATCATTCCCCTTGCCCAGTTCTGCTAATATCAACAGAAATTAGTCGTAGATTTCACAATTCTTCTCACGATAGAAAATGAAATTAGTGAACTCTGTCCGCTTAGGGGCAGCAGATCACGGGAACGAGTTTAAAAATGTTTATGCTAGCATGAATGAGCCTTTTTAAGAGCGTTTGTTTTTCCCCATATTGTCAGAGTTGAGAGCTGGTTTTCCAGGCGAGCAGGAAGATAAACTGTGAAGGTATTAATCTGACTAGATTTGTGGTGTAGCCAATTGTTAGGTCAGTTGTTGATAGAGCCAACCAAGTATGACAATTAAATATTTTATTTTTCTTCTCTCTTTTGTATTGTTTCGATCCCAAAACAGATGGGATATCTTGCTTTAAATTGTAATTAGTATTTGTACTATTAACTATATAATTATGGTTACAGAGGGTGAATCTGGTTTAAGTTGCAATTATTATTTTTATTAATGTCTTTAGGATTATCATTATTAATAGATATTGGATGTAATTTTATGTTATTTTTGTTTTAATATAGTAGAGTTTTATTGTTTGATATGGGGATGTTTGGATTTATTTCCTTACCAAGTTTTCCTATATGTCCTAGAATATACCTTGTTTCCCCACCCAACCCTTTTATGTTGTCCACGAAGTCCAAGAGAGGAGTCGCAGGTAGCAGATATTTGGAAGAATAGGACAAAACAATAAACAATTTTGTTTTCTTCTCAAAGGTGATTTTTAAAAACCAATATGAAAAATAAACGTATTCCCATATTAACGAAACAAAACCGATCTGTTATTCAAAAGCTTGTGAGAGCATTCAGAAAATATTTAGAAGGGTTGAAGTTAAAATATGCACATAAAATAGGCGGATACAGCTACTTTTGAATTGCTTTGCATAATATGAAGGCTCACAATAGACTCTACTCACACCAGTTCGGTCCCATTCTAAAGGCTCTGTATTCACAGTTGGCAGCTCTCCGACATTCCTCAGCGCTCCCGGTCTGTTTTCCTTTAGTACGAGTATCTCTCGTGATAATTAAAAAGTAAACAAAACGATAACACGGCATTTGACTTTTGTTCCTTAATAGAGCATTCTACATTATCTTGGAATGGAAAAGTCAATTTATGTTCTAAACGTCATTAAAGGAACTAATATTACATTAGTGCATTGCCATGTGAATTTATTCAACTCTCTGTGCCTAAAATATTAATTTATTTGATAATTAGTTGATTTCACTGATTAGCTTCGAATTATTGTACATCACTATTTACGCTTTGATCTAAGTATGTTAAATTAAAATATAAAAAGGCCGTCGCAAATTTTACACGAAATTTCCCTTAATTTTTTAAATAATGGAGTAATATGAATCGAAGAGGCAGATTATTAGTAAAACCAAGTTTTGATGATTTATCATTCTCAACTAAAACCAGTTCAATCCAAGAAAATATCGGCATTAAAATATTTTTTGTTTGTTCTTTATTTGGATTTTACGATACTTTAAGACTTTATTTTTGATCGATTAAGACAGTACATTTTTGTAATTGTTAAAACAAATTACATATTATATACTTATTTAAAGTATCTCAAGTTTATATTTACCCATTTTCAAGAAAATTAACTTTAACACTGATGTGGCGTTGGAATATAAATATTTATATTGAATTATTTTCTCGACTTCATCTATTCGTAGTCTCATGTTTCAGTCGGTTTACCCCTAGATATCCTTTGAAGGCATGCCGACAACCGATATTCTCTCTCTCTCTCTCTCTCTCTCTCTCTCTCTCTCTATATATATATATATATATATATATATATATATATATATATATGTAAGATTGTTTTGACGTGATTTTATTCTTTATTTATTAAGGAATTAAATTACACGTTCTTTCAAACTAGTAATTAAACACTATTAACAAAATTAATTTAACTAACAAACTTTAGCACATGTGTTTTATCAAAATTCTAAACAAACACTGAAGGTTACAACAGTAATTCCAATATTTTAAAGGCTTATATCAAACAAGATCAGATTATTTTTAATTTGGAGATTACTTGTTGAAATTAATTAAAAACGAATCAATTATAAAACAAATAATGATAAAAAAGATTAATCTGGAGGAAAAAATGCTGAACGTATAAAAATATAGTGACTTTTTTTCTTTAACTCGTCCAGAAAAATGTATTATTTCCAAATATTATATATATTATAAATATAATATATTTATCATTATATGGTGGGATCAAATTCAAATAGAAAAAATATCTCTCTTCCTTCCCCTTTACTGCTAAAGATATTGAAAGAATCTAAAAGCTTCCATTTCGCATTCCATCAGCGTTGGCAAGATATAAAACCCTAGCACGGATACATATTCTGACTGCGCTAACAGGTATGGTCTTGTGTACTATTTTGAATAGTTTGATTTTGGCAGGTTGCATTTTTTTTTCTCCAAAATTAGAATAAGTTACTTAAATTAAAATTAGTATAATAAACTTTTATTTTTTTAATATTGAAGCCAGCTACTTCATGCATCATCCTTTTCCTAACTAAATCAGGTGTTTTATCTACACTAAATAGTCTCGAGGTTGCGAATAAATTACTTTAATTTAGATACCAAATATTACTGCATAACAAATATCTAAAACAATAATGACATGGAACAGTGACAAACAAATCATCAAAATTTAGAAACACAAACGATGCAACAAAAAATGTTATGGTTTTTGAAGGGACTAGAAGCCTTTTAAAAACAAGTTAAACACGAAATAAATTTTAAATTAAATATTTTTTTTAAATTTTGTTACCTTTATAAGGGTCTAGCCATTAATTAAAAATAAATAAGGACATCTTTAACTATTTTGCTAACACATATTTAACCAAAACATAAAAGGACGTCTGCTGGTTCATTTGTTATTACGATTTGTTACCTTGTAACTTTTTTTTTTTGTTTGTAATAACGTATATTATTTTATGAGCAATGGCGAGGGAAGAGTAAAGATTTATTAATTGATTAATTAGTTAATTAATGATACAGTCATGAGAAAATACTTTTTTTTAAACTCTTTGCTGTCACTTAATCCAAGGATCAAAGATTTATTTTCCAAACCACTATTGGGGGTAACTGTACATAAATATATTTCAATTAAAATACTATATAGAATATTTCTCCATTGTCCAGCCATTCCATCTTGTAGCATTTTAGTAGCCTATTGAAATTGATAGAAACTGATAATTTATCTTACTTATAGGATATTGCTTTTAGAAACCAAATATGAGTATCCATATAATTAGGAAACTTGATGAAAGGAAAATTTTGAATGTTTGTATAAAGAAATTACTTGATGTAACAAACAGTGATATTAATAAAAATAAAATCTTACTCTTTTTTACTATTGACAAATTTATGTTATTATAATAATAAGTGCCTATTTCATAAATATCTTATGAAGAAATGCAATGGGAAAAATTAGGGTTCAGTTAACATGTTATTAACCTAACTTATTAAATACATAAAACTTATAGTAAGAGAAAATTTTAATTAACAAAATAAGAAATTTAATGCCATTAAATTAATTGAACCATATGTTAATTATGAAAAGAAAGAACAGAAGTCAAAATGATTTTTATATAGCGATTTTCAATAATAATTCTTTAAAAAATAGTTTACATATAAATAATATAGATTCTTACTTATGGCTCAAAGTTCAATAGAATAAAGCAATAATTACTACTATCTACTGCATCTAAAATAGCAATCATGAATACTTCATTACTTTGAATAATCATTCTTCTATAAAATGAGATAAGTTTAATAAAGCCCAGTAAAGTTTGGCAGAAAGTTATATTTAAGATGCGACTACTTAGCGATGGCATAACCATCTTATTTGAAATTTATTTCTACTTTAATTAAGTACCTTTTTAAATTTTATATCAAATCTCAGAAAATAATGAATCTCAAAGGGATTTTACCTTCAAAGGGAGCGGGATTGTTAGTAAGATTAAGACCTGTGCTTTTACACACTAATTACCTTTCCTGATATAGCCCTAATGAAGGTGTTTCAAAATAAAGAAACAATATAGATTAATCATTCTGAGGAAACTGTCCCTTGCTCTTTTTTCTTTTTTTCTTTGATATTGATTAAAAAAGTTGTATCGATACACATTAGCAATATGTTTGCATTTTATATAAACATTTTGCAATCATAAAACAAAATTAATCTATTGAACCGAAATAAGGAATCAAAACTAAAAAAAAAAAATAATAAATAAATAAACTCCACAACTTCAGTAATATAGTAAAATATTAGAATTCTCATCGCTTAGAAAATAAATTCTATGTTAATCTACACATCAGAAAATCATTGAGCTTGAGAATGTAAACCTAAAAATGGAGCCATTATTTATTCCAATTAATCATAGAAAATACTCAAATGATTAATTATGAAGGTGATAATTGAGCGGGTTTTGTCACCAGGAGCGGAAGGTCCATGGTGGCCTATTAACTTAATTAATTATTTCCAGTCTCATTCGCGATTACTGTCAATGAATTTTCCCTTAAGTTTTGAAATACTTAATTGAAGGGCATAGTATATCTAATATATTTGATCTGATAAGGGACAAACATATTTTATTAGGAAACAATAACGCAATACATATTCTGCATTCAGTTTTATACAAAATTTGTTATACAAGAAGATTATTCAAGTTTAGATTCTGAGTTTAGCTTTTATTTCAAATTTTCAGTGACGTCCACAATTTCATATTACAAATAGTGATCCAATGTTAAAAAAAAAAAATACAAAACTAATGTAGTACTATTGTGTGTTTGAGGTTTGTGTTATATCATTGAATAAAAATAAGTAAACAGATAATGATAGTTATTCAAATAGTCTAATGTTAAGTATATCAAATTTTATTAATTTTATTTTTCAAATGCTATATTTTTGTAGATGAAAGAACTTCCTAGTGTCCATAACATAAGTATTTTATGATTTTATGCCAGGTACCAAAAAAGGGCTATGGGCCTCAAAAATTGAAGAGAGAGATTTATTTTTATATGTTGTAAGAGCATGTCTGAGTAGTGTAAATCCATGTTTGCCACCGAAAAAACGGATGGTATAAATAACTTTGGTAACCTTTTGGTGGCCAAAATACCTCGAAATTTTTGAAGTTATTTCAGTATTTGGCCTTTACCTCCTAATCGGTTCATTTTTTAAATAAACAAACATGGGTAACCAATTTTAAAGTAGATTAAATTTGCTACAATTTGAAACCTACAGAAGCGCGGTTGGATTCAAATTGTGAAAAATTTAATTTACTTTAAAAATGGTTAGTTATAAGTTTTTTTTTTTAATGCACCGATTAAGGCCAATTACTGAAATAACTCAAAAAATGTTGAGGTTTTTTGGCCACCAAAATTTTCTCATCCGTTTTTTCTCTTGCAAACCTGCATTTAAACATCTCAAAAATGCAGTTCTCTTCAATTTTTTGCGACCTTCAAACACCTGACCGCCGGCCTATACACAGTTGCGAATTATGGGATCGAATCCAACTTTAGCTGATATTTGATCTGTTTCTTAGTCACAGATCGATCAAATGAGATCTACAGGTACCCCGTGGCTCATTCAGACATTAAAAGTGGGATTATTTTATTGAGGGAAATAAACTGACGGATGTTAGTGTTCTTGGCCAATTCACCACTCTTTTTATCCGTTGGCTTAGAAACAACATTACAGCTTCTTCTAAGTAGTGGGTCCAATAGCCTTTAGGGGTTATAATGACACAGGATTTTATTAAAATTTATAATGAGATAACTCATAGATCCTATTACGGCTAAGGTTCGTATCCCACTAGTGATGGATGTGAAAGTGGTCGTTAGAAACTCCTTAGAAGTTATCGGGTTTTACAATCACTGATAAACGATCCGAGCATTCCTTCAAAATAAAACATTTATTGGATAAACGCTCATATTTTTTTGCAAATCAGTGTTTCTGAAAACATCGATTTCTGTAGATCTTCAAAACCAACTTTAAAAATTTTATGAATAAAAAATTACGCTATAAAAACACAGCTTAAAAGGATATACATAAATAGAAATGTAACGTTTTCGAATAGCCATCCTGAATATATCTTTAAAGTTAATAATCGAAGAAAGAACTTCAGTTTACGTAGTTTTACTTTCTCAGAAAAAAATGTAAAGAATAGAAAAAAACTTTTATTTATTTATTTTTTTAATGTTGAATGATAATTGTTGACCTTGATAATATATGTGGAAGAAAGTGGTCCGGGTAGAGGTCACAATGAATTTCTAGTAGAATTGGAGAAAAACATTTTCTAATAAATTTTATAATAAAGTTTTTCTCCAATTCTACGAGAAATTCATTGTGACCTCTACCCGGATCACTTTCTTCCACATATTTTTTTAATGGTCTCCTTCAAATAGGAAAAATTATTTATGTTTAATAACAAAAATTATTGCTTTTCAAAAATTGTATTAATTTCATTCCTTTACTCTTTTGTGCCAATAATAGTTTTGAAAATTAAAAATGCTCCCATGATTTATCCTTTGATTTCTGAGGCCATAACTTCGTCCATTCCACAGTAAAACTGTCAAAACATTTCCAAGGGCGACAATTGAAGTGGAAACGGTTACAATTTAAATAAAAAGGGTAAAACTTGAGTTGTAAAGCGTTACATTTGCTTTTGAAAGGGTTTAAACTAATTTGGAAAGGGTTACATTTGAATTGGAAAGGGTTGCTTGTGACTTGGAAAGGGTAGCATTTGATTTATAAAAGGTTACAGTTGACTTGGAAAAGGTTCAAATAGACTTGGAATTTATTTATTGGTGAGATGGTTGTTCCTAGAATCAAAATTTGCTAGAACCAAAATTAAAATATAACAATGTAAACAGCATGAAATAAATCTTACTAATATTATAAATGTGAAAGTTTGTATGTTTGTCTCTCCTTCATGTAAAAACTACTTGACAGATTTGGATAAAAATTATTGAGTAAAATAGGTTATACATCATAGGCAACATCAAGGGCAGATTTATGTGGGAGCACGGGGGCATTTGCCCCCCGTTATAGTACATAATTAAAGGCAAATCAGGAACTTAGCATCTTGAAATTTGTAGATAGGTTCTTTGTATAGTTTAAGAAAGAAATTTGGATAATTCCACACCAGGGGTTTCCCCTTTAATATAATAGGGGTTCAAAGGTTGTATAGAATCCGTCAGTTTTGAAGTTAGACATCTGAAATTTTGGATGTACGAGTAACTTATATTTAAAAAAAAAAAATTAAATTATTTTTTTTAAATGATCTTTCACGAAACTTTATGTGGCAGACCAAATTCCACGCGAGCGAAGCCGCGGGCATAAGCTAGTGTAATAATAAAGAACATTTAAATGGAATAAAAATACTTTTAGGGATTAAACTAGAACCCCTTTGTAATTAAAAATATTTTAATAGAATTTGACATATTTATACACTCTGAAGTTTTTGGAATGTTTTATCCAAGACTTTAAAGAAAGCGTAATTTAGTTTCCTTTATTATATCTATTATATATTATTAATCTATTATTATCTTATATATCTATTATATTCACTAATTTCAATATCACTGACAGTTCTATTAGTTATCTATTTCTTTCAAGTTATAAAAAGTGGACAGTATATTTGTTACTGGCCATGATGTAATTGCATTTAATGATTGTTTGAGGTTCGTAATGAATGAAAAAAAAAATTCTCTAAGGGATCGTCATTTATAACTTTAGGTTTCACCAATGAAGATGATACAACAATGTGTAATATGGTCTGGATATGATCTAGGGAAACTACATTGGATTGATGCCATTCATTTGCTATTTTACGGAAGCTAATTATGCAGCAATAACAAGGACAGTAGGTAGCGTAATTAGGGAAGTGGGTGTTCCCCGCCTTCACTACATTCACTCCCTTCACTTTCTAATTAGTTTATAATTGCTATGACAAAAATTTTCCGGTATTGTATACACATAATAAATAAGGCACGGAGTTTATTATATAACTAATAATAATAACTAGTGGTGTTTTTGTTTATATAGTGCATTATATTGACGTGGTTGTTCGAACACTTTACACTTTCAACATTTTCATTTTATTAATATTAATTATTAATTAGAATCGTTAATTATTAATTGAAATAAGTTCAAGTATTAAAATATTTTACTTGAAGATAATCAAAGTATGCTTTATAAGAGATCATGTAAATATTTAGTGCATAATCATTGCAAAGAATTAAATAAATATAAGGTGTGAATTTATTTATGCATTTAATTATGCCAGAGAACAATAAAGAATTGTGTAAACTGTAAGAGATAACATGATGAAAAGAAAAAATTACTCTATTTTATCAACATATTTTTTCTAATAACATTAGGGATGTGTTATGTATACAATGGAAGCCATAATATTATTGCTCAATTATGGTATTAAATGGTATCCAAGAATAAGTAATTGAATCTGTAAATTGCATTTTTTTAATGATTTAGCCGATTACTTACTCACTTATGATTCGCCATACATTACATACAGTATTACAATATTTATTACTTAATTGAAGAATTAATAATAATTAGTAAATCGGTAAACACACAAATCCTCTTTGTAAAATAATCCAATCCAGAACATTGAAGGACAATAAAAGAAGTAATGAACAGGGTAATTGTGTTCAATATTTACTCATGGCATAACATATTAAATTACAAAGATTAAATAGCCATAAAAGGACAGAACATAGCAAAATTCATTTTTATGTTTAAAAAATATTCTACCTCTTAAAATACGAATTTAATGTCATAATGATAGTCGAACAATAAAACATATTTAACATCGAAATATTCTTCTCTGTAGGAACAAATGATATAGCTGCGCCGGGTTCTCAGATATGAGATAAGATGTTAATGTAGTGATTTAAGATGTTTAACTAAACTCATTACACGCTCGTTTAAAACAATTTTTGCACATAATCCGCTGTTTCACGTTATTTATATCCAAGTTGTTTCACTAGTTTACGCTTAATCCCTTTTTGGTCTAAATTATTCTGTGTATCTGAACCTACGCTTGCAGAATTGATCGAAGGAAAGTTTAATTTCGTTTTTAAATTGACATATCTGAATCATGGTAACTGCTAATGTAGGGAACTAATAAGCTTCAATGTACAGATAAAGAATAGAAATAAAGCAATAAAAAAGTTCGAATGAAAACTGGATCAAAACATAATTTTATCGTCTAAATAAAAAAACAAAATAAAGTTGTCACAGATCTAAATAGAACAGATTGGAAAGTAACAGCACAAGATAGGAAGCACTGCAATGATAAATCACGTAATGTTGCAAAACTTTAGAAGATAAAACTAAAAGATGAAAATTCAAACAAAAAGCAAAGTAATAATTCTCCTAGTATAAATAAGTAGTTAGTGATTTGAATGGACAATGCATGTCTCAACGAACTGACTATGAAAACGTTTTATATTTATTTCAACACACGTTTCACTAAAACATTATTCCAAGCAATAGAAGTTATTGCTTCAGAAACTTGAAATTTACGACAATATTATAATCACCAAAAAAAGAAGAGAGCACTTAAAGTAATGAATAACATAAAATAATAATAATAAATATAAGAGACCTTTGTAGACCAAGAGCCCTCCTGGCGGAAACGGAACAAGAAAAAAATTAGTCAAATAAATACCCTAAAAGAAATATTAGAAAAAGCAAGCCAACCAATTTCCTATCAAAGTCGGACTTTATGATAACAGAGAAAACTAAGGCAAAAAACTGATAGAGACAAAGTACGGAATAATAGTAACAAAGAAGTTTAAATATCTAGGAGAAACAATATGCAACAATGGTTTGGAAAAAAGAGAGCATAAAAGAGGAAATCCCAAAATTGGAAAAACTAAGATTCGCTACAGAAATTATTTATAGTTTATTATTAGAGGAGTGGGCCATTCTAAATATTAGAACCTATCCTCTAACGCAAAAATAAGACACTATAACACGGTGATAAAAGCAGTAATTTTGTACGGGATGGAGGCTACTTGTCTCCCTAAACTAGAAAAATTACTTAAAATACAAAGAAGGATCTTGAGGAGAATATATGGGCCCAAGACAACCCAGTAAAGCTACATAAAATATACAGAGGGATGAAAGGACCTGGGAACCGAAATAAGAATCAGAAGACTAAGATTCTACGGGCACATGGTAAGAATGGACTAAGGGAGATTTAACAAGAAGGTCTTTGACAACATCCGTGAATACAAGAGCGTAGGAGGGTATGTAAAACAAATGAGAGAGAAAGCAGACAAATTAAAAATAACAGACAAAGACTGCCTACATAGAGAACTATAAAGGAGAGGATTAAAAGAAATCAATGTTCTTTTGGAAAATAAAGAAAAAACGGAAGGATACTGCGTGGTCAGAAGAAAGGAAGCAAAGACAGGCAGAAATGATGAGAAGATACTGGGAGAAAAGAAAGACGAAAATGAAATAAACGAAGTAGTGATATTCGCCCCGTCTTATAAGGCCGTTTCTTGAAAAAAACAAAATCAAATAAATAAAATGATTTTAATTTATGGATCATTTGAATGGACATGACATTGTTGAATTGGTGATATTTAGTCATTAGATCGATGACATCTATTGACCACAATATATAAAATTGGTTAATATTGAACAGAAACAGAACATTCGACTTCTGTTGATGATATATTATAAATCATATTGTACAGTATATTAAATATGCCAATTTGAAGGTTTTTTGAACCGTGCATTATTTAAAACTTTACTTAATTTTCTAAATAAAATACATGCAAATTATTATCGATTATTGAAGTTTTTTTCATATTCTCTCTTATGACAGAATCGGTCTCAATAAAACTATTTTTCCATTATTCTTAAGACCTTTTAAAATGTATAAAGGTATATTTTCAACCAAAAGAGCAAAAACCTATATAGAACAAACTTCATACCGTAGTTATTCAGATCTGTGAAATGTTTTTTTAAATCAATAAAAAGCTATCTGAAATCCTGAAACGATTTGGCGGACTTACCAAAATTTGGCATTTATTATATTTATCGTATCAATCATATCAGTTGAGGATATGTCGTTAAATGGTTACAGCCCCATTAAAACTGCACTGACCGGCCGTCGGATGTGGGTAGGTTACGAAGGGGAGACTATATAGGATATCCACCAGGTTCCATGCTTTATTGCCCAGGACATTCCAAAGGGTCATGAAGCTTCTCACATTGCGGAGGAGTACGTGACCTACTCCACGACCAGTGGACCAACAGTTGGTTCCTCAAAGCCCTAGGACAGGAATCCCGGGGTAGTTTATCAACGGCTCACCTGAAATCCATGCTTAAAAAATTGAAGAAACATATCTCCAACTATTTAAATATTTTAATAAGAATATTTTAATTGTATTTATTTCAACATCCATTTATTTCGCACCTTTCAGTATTTCTAAGCCCCCGGATTAAAGCACCAAAGGTTTAAATAAAATTCACCACAAAATGTTTCCTTGTGGATGTGAATGGAAAAAAAAGTAATAATAATAACGGTAAGGAAACAACAAAGTACGAGTTTTTATTCCAATCTCATTGTAAATAAATTAAGCACATTCATCCTCTGAGTATAATAATTAAAAAAAACTTTATTGGATAATAACATTTAACCAAAAGGTCATTTTATTGTTACGAAATTCGTACTAATAATAACTTTAAAGCTTTTACCTAAAAGAATTTATTCGTCATAATAAATATCTTATTTTAAGTTGCTAATAGAAGCAAGCGCATAATGATGAAATAAATAATAGTTATTATTATAATAATAAAAGTGTCTTTAGTTTGGGTAGCCCCTCATATGTTTTGATTAATAAGAAAACTTGTTGAAAATGTATATATTGCTCGGAGCACCAATAGAAAACCAGACTAATGTCTATAACTCCTATTTACATATTATGAAATTCAGACGACAACTGATTCAGAAGTTTTGAGTTTTCACTTCTGTCGGCGATCCTCATGATGGGTTAATTGTTTTTTTTTCTTCCGCAATATGATGCATTAATACCCATTCAAATAGTTGGCTTATATAAATAAACCAACATAGTATAAGTTAGGCTCAAGGCTAGGCTATAAAATTTGTATGAGTAAATTGCTACGGAATGACAATGGGATAAACACCTCCTGCTGATAGGACATTCAGGAAGCATGTTCCTACACGCGAGTTGGTGATGTTGGAATTCGAATTAAAAATTGAGGAGGTTGCTAGGGATAGAGATCGGTAAATGAAATAAAAATGAGAAAAAAGGGAAGATGGGAGCAGAAGGGTGAAGATATCCCTGGAGAAATACCTAAAGAAGAAACGGCCTGCTATTGACGGCCATTTTGTATTTTCAGTTGGTTACCAGATGCCTACCTTTTGCCGTACGGTCCTTCCAGCGGCTCTCTAGCCACCGTATCTTCGTAACATCAGAAATATTTAGCATAGTTGTAAATTATCTTGATTCTAATTATCTTATAATCTCTTATGATATAATAATTATATTTATTTGAAACAATCGTTACATCTTCGATACAAATGCAAAGTATCGAATGTGAATATAAAATATTTTCTGTTTTCGATCTGTAGAGATTGCTTTAGGATTGATAATTATTATAAAACTCATATGTGTCATATACAAAGCACAAAACCACGTTCATAGGCATAGGTAAAATACATTTGACGATACACAGATTTTGAATTTACCTTGGGAAAGTTTTTTTCACTCTCCTGAAAAGTAGTTTTTTTTCATATTCGATTATTTGCATTTATATTTACGCTATATTTTGACAGAGTAAGGAAAGAAGATAGTATCCACCAGTGCTGCAGCCTAAGCCCGTTACTCTTTATTACGGTTTTGGACTTGGCACTAAGGAGGGCAAAGCTGATGATGAGAAAATTACAGTTGTGACACTGAAACGTTCACCCCGTCAAATTTTCCTTCTTGGTCTTTGATGACGACATGATCTTGCTAACTGCCAATGGCTGAGTCCTCCAACATAACATAAATGTACTCCGAGAAGAATTATGGACAATAAACATGAAAATTAACCCGGGGAAGACTAAATACATGCGAATAGGGAAGAAATCCCAAATAATGATGTGAGTACTAAGCCTTCGGCACAGAAACGCATCGCTCTACCACTTAGCCACTCCCATCCTTCTAGGTTATTAAAATTTAATTTGTGATAAAGGATATAATTCTTTTAAATGTGTTTTGCATCTATTGAGGACTGTAAACAAGTAATTATTTTGTTCAGCAGCTAGATAACACTATCATAAACATGTGATAATTAATCAAGTAAGGTAAAGAGTACAGATATGATCCTTGTTGAAACGTCTATATGTATTAGTTTAAATGAACTACCATGTATAAGACTGAATATATAAACTTTAAAGAATTTTAATGAACAATGATTTTATTATATTACAACAATCCGTTCCAAGCTGAAAATTCTTTGAGGCACAACCTTTTCTTTTCTTTTTTACAAGTAGGCAACAACCTTTGTTATAGCTCTCCTTGGTAAAGGTTCCCTGAGAGTGCCTTATTACCCCCTTCACCGGGAGAACAATTTTACCCGGAGTTGAGAAAATTCTATTTCCAGGAACATTACTTTTTGTTCTTATTCTTCAATTGTGAAAATTTTAATTGGACTCCGATTTGTTTCTTCCGGAAAAATAATGTATCTTTCTTCCAAACGTAACTGATATATGACTGTGCCGTTCTGAATGACAGTGCAATAAATGAAGTACTAGTTTTTAGTGCACAGAAGAGTTTAGTGCCTCCCTACTGCAGGCCAGTGCATCCTTTCCGGACGGCTCATATGAAACAAGCGGTTTGACAGATCGCCGCGACCGAAATCGAAAGTTTAACCATCATCATATAAACATACATTTTTTTTTTGTTTATTTGGATTATTACATTAGCTGTACCATTTCTCTTTGCCTGTTTTCTGTATACACCTTCCTTTTTTGGTAGAACTGACGTCTACGATCTCTCATAAATCTTCCTGGGGGTATCAAGTGCTGCGAGAAATGTGAAAACTGTTCTGGATGGAACCTATTGCTTTATAAGCATTTGTTGGCTATGACTGTGGATTATGCCAGTAAATATATTTTAAAAATTCAAAATATATTCTCTATACTAGGGCAAGTGATGTGAATATCATAGATATAGTAAAACTGAAAGCTTTTGTTCAAAGTTATTATGTGGCTGTGATCAATGTCTGTTTTCAAGGTTTAACCTTTCTAGCCTTCGTTATGTTATTATTAGAGTTCATTATAAGAACAAAATATTGATAAATGAAAAAAAAATAGAGGTTTCTAAGAGCGAAGGAAAATTATGGTTCCTGTAATTGTTTCGCTTTAATCCTAAGTATACTTAATGCAAATGTTATTCCCTCATTACTTTTCATCTCTCAAATCCCTTAAGTAATTAGTTTGAGTATGTAAGATCAAATTTAAAAAAAATTTGTGAACAAGAATACTTGTTTCCTTAAAGTGATTTGTCAGATCGCCGCGACCAATCTGATACGTTTTAGAGCCGCGACAAATGGACGTTTGAGGTTATTTTCTTCCTAAATAAAAAAAAAATCTGTAATGAGTGAAATAAACTTTTCGCTGTTGACGGTTAGCTTGATAAGATTCCCGGAGTTCCCCGCACTGCTGCTGTAACCGCATAAATGGAACATCAGTAACGAAGATCAAGAGTATTCAATCCATGTGCTGCCAGGAATTCAAATGACATAGTAAAAAGTCCTGTTTTCTCGTGTATTTTTAAGTTCGAAAAAATTGTTTCTTAAAAATTACAATATAAAAACAAACCAAAAAAAAAAAAAATTTAGTGAGTTGAACAACAATGGCTGATCTAGAACCAATAGTGGTATACTAAATTCGAAATTTGAGCAAAGATCATTCAATTTCAATACTTCAATAAATTTAGCAAAACTCTAGAACTTATTTCGAAAGGAAACAAAAAAAGAAGAAAGAAAATGTCAGTTCTTGAGTTCAGTGTATGGCAAAGGATGTACTGTTTCAACGTCGGCGTTTGCGTAGGGAGGTGATTTATCATCTGATTTGGATAGCACGCTCAACAGATTTTTTTTACAGAATATCGTTCCTTATATTTTGTAAGCCTGATTTGAATAAGGAACGAGTATTTCTTTAGTGTGTGAATTCGAAAAGAGGAACTATGCAAGTATCATTAATTTCCCTTCGCTATACTCCATTCTGTTGACTATCTTCTTCCGTTTTCCCAAAAATTATTTACTATTACAATTACTTTTGTTTTTCTTTGGTCCATTTCTTGCCAACGTATCTTCAACAAGAACTATTATATTCATGATCTATAATTTAAATTACACACAATCTCTTACTTTATTTATTTGGAGCTCTTTCTCATTTGTTTTGTAAACTATCGGGGAAACAAATGTTGAATATTACTTTTATTATTACTAATTGTACGTGTTATCTAAATCCGGCTGCGGCAAATAAGTTATTAATTCTGTTAATAACCGTGGTTGGACCCTGTCGGATCTGAAAACCTTTCTGTGGCACACCAAAGTGGTTACCGTTAATTGTTGGAAAAACCTGACGGTTGAGTCCGATCTCGGCAAATTACGTCCATGAATAAACGTCCTTGAAACAGTATAGTATCTACCAGTAGTGAACCAAAAGCTATTCACTGGTTGCCATAGTACAGTTTTTTTTTGTTTTTATATGTAATTTAGCTTCCGATTAAATTTGTAAGCGGCGGTAGCTAAAGAGATATGTTTTTGCAAGTAAGTAGAAATATGAAGATGATATACCATATTAGATCGGTTTAGTTTTGGTATCGTGATTAAATCTTATTAGATGAAGGATACAATCTAAAGCGATAAAAAAAATGGCAAACAAACGAACTAAAAATCTTTGCAATAAAGAAAAGATAAAAGAAGTGGAGAGAATAAAGAGGGATAAATCTTATCTAATCTCAGTTTTACAGCCATTAAAAATGTATTAGGCTTTCTATGGCCGATTTTACAACAGATTATTAGCTACTTTAATGAACAACATAAATCAGATCTCGTAGGCTACCAAGAAACATAAAATCTTTTATACCTTAGCTATAGTGTTTGCGGTTGCTCACCACTTATAGTAATTATAGAATCGACTGATTGATTATTCGGCCCCTTCAAATATATTCCCCTTAGGAAATTCTCGTTCTATACGCATCTTTTTTTTTCTTTTAACAGCTAGAGTACAGTCCCATAAAAATGAGATTTTGAAAAATTGGTTTGTAAAGCAAATGATGAGTTGTGCAATTTCTGTAACAACTTTGTTACGTCACTTATCTACACAAGAAAAATAATAATTCAGTTTTATTAAGCGACTAATAACTTAAATTGCCAATACAACTTGATATGTTACAAGAATATAAAAACTATTTATTAATTATGTTTATCAATAGATTTTCTTTTTTCTTATATTTACTTGTCATTAAATAAGTGCTAAGGACTGTCTTTAAGTTTAAGTTTAGTCGGATTTTGTGAATTTCAAGCTATCTACTTAGAATCGTAATTTGGCTGAACTTATTTTAAGTTCAAGATTGGAGTATCAGCCCGCGATTCACAAAGGAATATCCTTCATTGCAATGGACGGAACACTGGCGTGTTAGACACAAGGAAAGAGAAAAAAATTACGATTCTATTCACTTTTCACAAAATTCTACTTAGCCCACTATGCACAGGTGCCACAGATATGACGTGTAAGATGATAATTACTGAAATTCATGATTTACTAATTTTAATGTCAATCAAACTTTAAATTGGATTATGTTCCAGATATTGGCTGTGTGCTAGTCAATTTACTAATCAGTCTATTCAATACCTCAATTAAAGCCTGAATGTCGTGATAATAAATATACTGTCTATCTGGGTTTAATATGCACCTAAATAATTACAATAAATATAATTTAATATAGCATTTCTAAGTCTATTTGAACCTTTTCTAAGTCAACTGTAACCTTTTACAATTCAAATGTAATCCTTTCCAAATGAGTTGAAACCCTTTCCAAAGCAAAAGTGCTTTACGACTCAATTGTCACTCTTGAAAATATTTTGAGTTGACGTAATTTTAAACGAACAGTGTTATTTTACTTTTTCCTGAAGAGTGAACACTTTTTTTTTATGTGATAAAGTTCAGTTGAGTTCAGTTTACATTTTTCCATTATTTTTTATTATTATTTACTTCTTGAGAAAAAAAATCAAAAAACAAAAAACTTTTTGTTAAAAATGTTTTAACAAGAATATTATCATTTTATTATCAAAACTATGAAGATACAGTTGTTAAGTTCAGATTATATGTTTTTACTTTTTTTTTTTACGTTTTTACTTAAAAAAACTTTCTCAGAAATAAAAAATCAACTATTTGTTTTTTGAATTATTCCCCTCATTCTGGTTGTAAAGAAAAAGGTTGTGATGATTTTATCCTGGCGAGTTCTGAGGCCCTAAATACACCCATTCCCCAGTACGGTTACAGTACGTAAAAACATTTTCAAGGTTGACAATTGAAATGAAAACGGTTGCAATTGAAATAAAAAGGGTGACAATTGGGTTGTAAAGCGTTACATTTGCTTTGGAAAGGGTTTCAACTCATCTGGAAAGGGTTACATTTGAATTGGGTTGCTTGTGACTTGGAAAGGGTAGCATTTGATTTGTATAAGATTACAGTTGGAAAAGGATCAAATAGACTTGGAAATAAAACATGAGCAATAATGAACCAGATTGGTAGACTTGCCATAAAACACAAACATAACTTCCTTCACACTTATTTTCATGAAATATTTGTGCACTACCACTGGGCAGTTTCTCTACTTGTCTTTATCAATGCCATTATGTATCATCCCTGCCATTTACTTACTATATTGTCATAATAGGGTGCTAAATTTCAATGAATAAGTTATTAAAAATGTAATCTTCATATAAAAGTAGTTTAGCTAGGTTTCTTCGTCAAGCATATCTGCCATGGGTATGGCCATCTGTGTTATTTCTGTATTTCTTAAGCTAATTCCTTGACTGTCCCTGCCGTCCTGCCATCCTGTCATGCCGTCTCCTCTTATGCAAAGTCCTCGATTCCACTTCTTTTCTTTGTACCCTGTCACTGCAGTACCTATATATCCTCCTCCCAGATTCTACTGCTTCCTGCCCACGTGACCTATTTGTTGTACCTGCACCTTTTGACAGTTCTTGTTCTCCAAATTCAAATCTCCCTTTCCAATAACAAATCCCAATATTGGTAGTTATAAAACAATTAAAAACTCGCTTGCTAACAAGGCAATGAAGTTAGAGCTTCATCTAATACAATTACTCTACTCTTAAACTCAAATCGAATGGGCTATAGGTAAATACAAATTTTTAAAAACCGCTAAAGAGTGAATGAAATTTATTCCCACTTAAATTGTATTTCTGGAAGATAATAATTTTATATACCGTATTACAGCTCTTGTGATTCGAAGGGTTGTTTACTAATTGGGCTCAAATGTAGGGAAACAAAATATGTATACATATGTCTGACATTCCCAAAACCGCAAACCTTAGGGATTTATTATTAGTTTTATTATAGAATATATTTATATTTATAATTTTTTGTTTTATTTTATTATGATTATTTCAATATTTTTATTTTGAAGAGAAAAGATTTGTCCTGGCCGAGATTCGAACCTGGGTCTTCCGCATCTATAGCGCGGTACTCTACCAACTAAGCTACCAGGCTTGTAACGAGGCCAGACAAATCCCTGCTCTTCACCGATCCTATATCCCCAGTACTCGCAATTTTTTCGATAGATTTCTCTCCAAAATAAAAATATTTAAATAATTGCAATAAAAAATATATATATATATATATATAAGTATAAAACTGACGTACGTCAACTTGATCCTAATTAAAGTAATGTTCAATGAACATTCTTCCCCATATATACATCGCAAAAATTTCGAGTACTGGGTATGTAGGATCGGTGAAGAGAAGGGATTTGTCTGGCCTCGTTACAAGTCTGATAGCTTAGTTGGTAGAGTACCGCGCTAGAGATGCGGAAGTATTCTATCTTACTGTTCAATCTAAAACGACCGCTCCTCTTATTCTGCCTGCTCTCCCTCATTGTATCTGATGCAGAGCCTTCTATCTCCTCCTAGGGCATAACTAGAGGGACAAAATGGCCATCCACTACAGTTCAGTAGTACACGAACAGTACGGTAGTAGACGAGTAGAAGACAGGATCTCATCAACATCTTGGAGTAGACATCAATTCAGAGAACCATCAGGAAGAGGAGGAACCCACAGCAACAAAGAAGACAAGTCTTTCACAGATTATGCATAAACATGTAATATAATGTTATTTTCTTGTATTCATGTATATCAAAATATGTTTATTTCATTTCATCTTTATACAGTCCACTTAAATCATACCAGAGGTACCATTTCCCGTCTAGGAAATACCCCTGTAACTTAAGCACTTACAATAAAAATTCGATTATTTTTTGAGGAAATTAAATTCGAAAAAAATGTTTGTTAAAACAATAAATTCTAATGACAAATCGTTTCTTAAAAATCTATTTTATTGATGAATAACAAGTTTAGCCATTTTTTTTATTAACTTAGGTACCAAGTAGCAAGTGTCATGGCCGCAACTGAAGTTCCCTTGTAGTTTCGCTCCGTGCTTGTTACGTTCTCAGCCCGTTATTACTGAACATCTCTTAGTGAAACTCTATAAACATTGAGTTTATAACTCAAGGAACATTTTTACATTAACCTAAAAGTGAGGTGAGTGGTTAATTATTGACAATTAATAAATGAACAACATAGTGATCGGTTGATA
This sequence comes from Arma custos, assembly GCA_037127475.1. Lineage (NCBI taxonomy): Eukaryota > Metazoa > Arthropoda > Insecta > Hemiptera > Pentatomidae > Arma > Arma custos. The sequence continues at coordinate 45,453,657 of CM073759.1, read as the reverse complement.
GAGGCTACTCAGCCGGCTGGTATTTCCTCTAGGAGGTCTTATCAGCTATTTACTATTGACTTCACGGTCTCGGCCGTATACTGTTCTCGTCTCCGGCCGATCTTAAGTTCGAACCCAGTGACATTAACTTTTTTTTTTTTTTTTTCCCTTTCTTCTTTTATCCATTTTTTTTTATTTTTTTATCTATGTGTATTCAGAATGTTTTATTTTGTATATAATATTGTAAATACTCTAGTTTTTTAGGTTTTATATAAAGAACTTTTATTTTAATATTTCTATATTTTCTTTGGAACGGATAAAATGGATCTGGATGAGAATTCACTCTCCGAAGACTCGGAGGAAGAGATCCCGTTTTCTGAAATAAGCGAATCTGATTCCTTATATTTAAAGGGACGTACACTAAAAAAGCGCCACCGAAATCCTGCCCCCGGCTCCGCGGGCAACTCACCTAATAAAAAAAAGAATAAATCAAAACAAACAGTTGATAAAAAACAATCACCACCAAAAACTCGCAGTAAATCTTCTGCAGCCAGTAATAAAAATATAAATACAACAACCACTGTTGAAACCTCCCACAATTCACCAGGCAGCAATAGCTCAGCCAATAAGAACTCGGATTCTCAAGGTTTTTCTGACCCTGAGCCACCCCCTGTATATGTCACCAAAATAGACAATTTTCTGTCTTTCGGTGATGAAATCACCAATCTAATTGGGCAACCAAACTTCAGGTGCTACTCACGTATTAATGATATAAAAATAAATACAAATAGCAAAGAAAACTATAAAAAACTGATTAATCATCTTACTGCTAATAATTACGATTTCCATTGCTACCAACTAAGAGAAGATAAAGCATACCGTGTGGTCTTAAGAGGTCTTCACTCAAGCACCCCCACAGCTGCCATCAAAAAAGGTCTCGAAGAAATAGGCCATAGCGTTAGAAACATATCTTCTGTTCTACACCCAACGGAAAAATACCCACTACCACTATTTTTTGTTGACTTGGAACCAGCTCGAAATAATGCTGAGGTATTTCAGATCTCAAGGTTAGTGTATTCAATAGTAAGATTTGAACATCCCAGACAAAAACCATTAATAGTGCAATGCACAAAATGTCAAAACCTAGGGCACACAAAGGCTTACTGCCATCACCAGAGCAGATGCGTCAAATGTGCCGGCCGTCACTCATCTGAGGTATGTCCGAAACCTAAAGAGGAGCCTGCAAAATGTGCGCTCTGTGGTGAAGACCATCCTGCTAGCTACAGGGGTTGCATCGTTTATAAAAACCTCTATCGGCAGAGATCGCATAATACTACAAAAAAAAATCAGAACAGAAGACAAATGTTGTTCCTGATCCTTGAAATTTATCGCATTTCCCAGAACTGCCTCATACATCTACCAGCCATCAGCACCCCACTACCTCAACGATCGCCGATTTACAGGAAGACATAAAGCCGCCCTCTCAAGCCTACACCAAGACACTACAGCAGCCGCGACGTCAGATGCCTCAGAAAATTCAATCTAAACCCCAAACCTCTCAATCCAAGCCACAGATCCCCAAGGCACAGTCCCAACCTCCACGACATACCATTCCTCCTCACCACTTACCTCTCCGTGTTAAACTTTCGCCAGAACACCCACTTCCAGTTCCATCACAGCCTTCTCTCATGGTAAACCCCTCATTACATCGACCAACGAAAGTTGATCCACCTCCTCGTCCCCAGTGTCGGGCTCAGCATCCAGCCAACACCCCTACTGACTTTCCATCTCAACCTCCTTATCCATATCCGCTCCAAGAACATAATCCCTCCGACATATATTCCATCCTATCTTCCTTCCTGATAGACCTACAACAAACTATCAAACCGCTGATAACCCTCCTCACTAGATTCCTCACAGAAATTCCATTCAACTTCCCGCGATGAATGTGAAGCCCCTAGCTGTCCTATTATGGAATGCGAACGGACTAAACAACCGCCGAGACGAACTTGACATATTTCTACATGACAATCAGATTGACATTGCCCTACTTACTGAAACTCACTTCACTAAACGTTCATATTTTTACATACGCGACTATATCACTTATAGATCTGACCACCCAGACAACACTTCCCACGCCGGTTCTTGCATCCTTATCCATAAATCCATTCCACATTCCCTTATTCCCTCTACTCCAAATGAGGTTATCCAAGCAACCTCTATCATAATATCAACTCGTCCCCTCCATCTTACATTATCAGCTGTATACTGTCCTCCTGGCAATTCTCTATCCTATAACCAACTAGAATCCTTGTTCCAATCCCTCGGATCACGCTTTATTGCTGGAGGAGACTACAACGCTAAACACCAACGATGGGGTTGCCGAACATCCAACCCTCGTGGCAACATCCTGTCTCATGTCTCAACTTCTCGTAGTTATTCAATTCTCTCTCCCTCGAATCCTACCTATTGGCCAACTTCCCTGAAAAAACGCCCTGATATCCTGGATATATTTGTCACATCCCAGATTTCTCCTTCCCATGTATTAATCAAATCCCTGGATGACCTCTCCTCAGACCACAGTCCAGTTCTGCTCTCATTACACTCAACCTTCATTTCTAAGCCCTCCTCTCCTTCATTGATTACAGGACGAATTAACTGGGAGCAATTTAATAACGATTTGGAAAGCAAACTAGACTTACGGATTCCACTCAAAACTAAACAAGACATTGACAGCGCAATAGAAATACTTTCAGCAACAAGAACACAAAGTATAAGAGATAACACTACCATAAACAGAAATAAAATCACACAACAGACTAACCTGCCACAGCACCTTCGCATCTTGCTAAGCGAAAAACGCAGAGCAAGATCTAAGTGGCATAGGACTCGTTACCCATCAGATAAAACGTATTACACCCAACTGACTAACAAACTGAAAACGGAGATTAGAAACTTCAAAATCCAAAATTTACTTAGTGTGACTGAAAATCTTACGACTACTAACAAATCACTATGGACGACCGCCAAAAAGATCCTTAAATTCAAAGATTTTAATCATCCTCTCCTTACTGAAAATCAAACTTGGTCCAGATCTGATTCTATGACTCATTCTAAAACGTATTTATCCCATCCTAGATAGTAACCGCATAATCCCAGACCACCAGTTTGGTTTCCGAACATCCCACTCCACTATCCAGCAATGTCATCGTGTGGTGGATGTTGTCTCCTCTGCATTGGAGCGTAGATTGTACTGCACGGGAGCCTTTCTCGATGTAGAACAGGCTTTTGATCGAGTCTGGCACCCAGGTCTCCTTTACAAAATCCGACAATTCCTTCCTCCTACATACTTTTTAATCATTCGCTCCTTTCTAACTGGCAGAACATTTAAAGTAAGTCATAAAGGTTCCTACTCATCCCTCTATTCCCAGCCTGCTGGCGTTCCTCAAGGTAGCATCCTCGGTCCTATCCTTTACACAGTATATACAGCTGACATTCCAACCCATCCTAACACCTTCATCTCCACGTATGCTGATGACACATGTGTGTTATCAGTTAATAACGACCCATATATTGCATCCCAATCCCTTCAATTACACCTATCAAGCCTCGAAGAATGGTGTCGGAACTGGAGAATTAAAATCAATCCCAGCAAGTCCCATCAAATTACCTTTACCCTTCGTCGAAAACCCTTGACTTCCTGTCCTACTGTATTCTTTAATAGTACTCCACTTATCCCTGTTGAACAGATTTGCTACCTGGGACTCAACTTAGACAAGCGTCTTACTTGGAACCCTCACACAAGACTGAAAAGACAAGAAACAGCTAGACGTTTCCGACTACTTCAACACATACTAGATAAGCGCTCAAAGCTTCAGATCAATTACAAAAGACTTATTTATGTGACTGTTATAAGGCCTATATGGACTTATGGAATTGAACTATGGGGCTCCACCAAACCATCGAATTCCTCTCGTATCCAATCCTTGCAATCCAAAATCCTTCGCAAAATCCTAAACGCTCCTTATTTTGTCACAAATAAAACCATCCATAATGACCTTAACGTTCCATATGTTACCGATTTAGCCCATTCCAGATACCTATCATTCCACAATAAACTTCAAACCCATCCAAACCCACTGGTTTCCATCCTTGCATCCAATTCCATCCCGAACAATCCTCCTAGGCGTCTGAAGAGAAGGTGGCCTCGGGACCTTCTATTATAGAACTTTATTAGAGTGCTGCCAGTGGGTAGTATCTCTAAATGTGCTATCATGTATTATTTACTCTTATAGCAATTGTACTAGATGTATGTATTACAGTTGTACAACTCAATAAAAAAAAAATAATAAAAAAAAATAAAAAAAAACTTAGGTACCTATTTATGTAATATAATGCGTGAGGATACAAAAAATGAACCAAAGACATTTCTTCGCTTTCTGCAAACAATAAAACATAAATAGGTAATGTAAATTTAGCTGTCACCTTTTATGTGACATTTTATACATATTTATCTATATGCCGTGACGTTTATGACAAGAGTTGAAATTTCACGAGGTCAAATTTCAAAATTCAAAATGTCATTTCACGAGGGAAGAGGAGAAAGGGAGTAATACGAAGGAAATTGAGATGAGAATCTGAAAGAGTCATAAATATTCTTGTCCATAAAAAAGTATATTTCGTTGCCTCTTGACATTGACTGCTTGATTTAACGGAAGAGTCTAGATCTACATTGAATGATGTGAACAAAATTTAATTAAAAATCTGGCATATATGTAAGTTAATATAGCATATACCGATATTGAATAAATTCATATGAACTGAGATGAAAAATTCATTAAAATTCACTGTAGAATCCCATAAGGGCTACCAATATACGGTATTCTCCCTGATACATTTTATTAGCTTACTTTATATATATATATATATATATATATATATATTTGTATATTTACTTACTAACTTATATATTAAGAATGTAAGATGCGTGTAGCATCAAAAGCGGATGACTCCAAAATTTCAAATACTTTCAATTGCCTGATTTCGCTAGTTTAATCAAGATGTACCAACATTGGAACCTAGATTTAATCGTCCCCTTTTAAAAAACTAAGCAAGATGAATATATTCATTGAAATATGAAAATTTTTGTGATATTTTCTTTACGTAACAATTCATTCGGTTGTGGTTAATTATTCGATAAATTTCTGTGTAGATTATTCGAAAATAGTTCAACTCATAAGTTCAATATAGTAGGTACCTTGTAAGGTATATATTTGTAGTCGGTAAGACACAGTCTAATCTAATCTAAGTCATTTCTAATCTAGATGATCTAAGTCATTTCTCGTTAGAGTACTGTTAATAAAAAAAAAATAAAACTTTGAATATTGAAATCGTAAATGGAAAATGGGACAGAAAATAGATTTATATGTATTTGGCATTTTCTAATGACATTTTACGCAAATTGCATTTTTAAAATTTAAAAGTCATCCAATTTAGATTTATTACCTCTCATAATACTCAACACTTTCACGCCATATTCTTAAAGAATGTAGAACAGAATATTTTCTATTCCGATAATATTATTTCAAAAAATATTCAAGTAGGGTAGGGGTTACTTTTTTTATTCAGTTGACAGGATAGTAGCAAAGGATTCCTTGTAATACAGAATCAACTGTTGATTTCTCTTGACTTTTTTTTTATTGGAGAACAGGGTAGGTTCTTCTGTGACTGCAAATGTTGAACGTGACCAGAGCAGTAGTATCAAAGAGGACTCTTTTGTTCACCACGCCGTGAAACCGCCAAAAGAATTAACCATTTTAATAATAAAAAAATATAAATAATAAAATAGCTAAAGTTTTATATTTAAAATGACTTTAATAAACAATTTAAAAAAAGTTGTTTTTTTTTCAATTCTATGTACTATATAATGTCAGTTATAACATTTAAAACATTTCCTTAGGGGGAGTTTTATGTTATTTTTTAAGTAAGAACTAAGGAAAATATTTGTTAAGTGGTATTTGACCACTTCTATTGAATGGAATAGAATATGCTATCATTGAACCGCATTGAATCATAAGAAATTTGTATAGTGTTAGAATATAATATAGTCATTAGGAAATGATAGAATATAGGCTGTATTTAAAAATTACAATATTATTTTAATGAATCAGTTACATTTTTTAACAATGAAACAGGAAGGTTAGATCCTGCTTTTGGTCAATACTAGTCGGTTCTTGAAATCGGATTAGGAACAGATGATTTTGAAATGTGAAAATCGAACCTGATCGTACAGCATCGCGCCGGAGCCAATGTAGGCGCTTCCGTATAAATAAACTATTTTGATTCCGCGAGCGACTAAAGCGGTCGGATTGGTCGGAAAATGGAATGGATCGGAGCGGATCCAATGTAGGCGCTCTCGATATATTTCAGTCATTTGGTTTGCTTCCGTCTTCTGATCGTATAACATCCGATCCAATGTAGGTGTACCCTTAGCGAATGCAGGAGCTACTTCTGCATCTGGCAGTGGGCCGTGAATCCTTTGCTACGCTGGTTGTCAATGTCGTGTGAAAAATAAAAACTGGCAAGGCACATTAAGAAAAAGAAATGAAATTTTATTTTATTTTTTAAGTATTTTTTATCAGTAACCCTCAAGTATTGACATAGTTTTTCCTTACCGTAAAACTGGGCTACTTTGGCCCAATTTTTTAATCACCCTTAAATTTTTTTTGGTAACTCTCTTATATCTAAGCTCTGGTAACCTTTATTACACAACTAGACTACCCTAAATTTAATTTCTAATGAGTTTAACAAAAAAAAAATAAGTTTTTCTTTATTTTTTTTTTATTTTTTACTTGGGCCAATGTTACCCTCATGTTTGGGTTACTTTGGCCCAATGATATTTTACCTACATTAAAGCATTGTGGAATTAGGTTGGGCCAAAGAAAGAGTAGGATTAGTAAGAAAATTCATTTATAAGACAGAAAAATACATTTAAAATTCATTTAAACATTCCTTTTTTCATAAAAAGGTACAAAAAAACTAACAATTTAAAAAATACACATTTATCTTATGTCTCACTAATTGCTGACAAGGAAGAGTTCTTTTTTCACCCAGTTTTGGAGGGTCGATTATCTTCTTTATAGCAGCCCATTCTTAAGCAAAGTTTCCTTTACTGCTGGCCACTTCCAAAATTGGTTAGTGCGTCCCATGCACTCAACATCAGCACATTCATCCGTCACATTCACAGTTATCTCAGGAAACTCTAGCCCGTTCCATAGCACAACAACAAAATTCCCTTCTTTTAAATTTGCCTTTACATTTTCTTTAGGAGTACTTTCTGGAGGTGTATTGGTGTTTTCTTCTGGAGATTCGTTACTATCTTGAGGATTATTGCCATTTTGGGAAGTAGGTGGTACAACTGAGTCAACCAATTCCTTTTCATCATCACTTGAAAAAACGAGGTCGCTGTGGCCTGAAGAAATGAGGCTGTAGTTATCACTATCTTCTTCTGTTGATGAGATGTTATGTTTTCTTGTAGTCTTTAATTTACCATTTACTTTCTTTTTTCAATTCTCTCTGTTGTATTTTTCAAGTTTTTGTTTTTCTCTTAATTCTTGTTTTTGATTTTTTTCATGTCTCTTTCTCTTTTCTGTTTTCTTTCTGATACTTTTGCATTTCTTGATATTGAATATCTTGGACTGCTCTTACCAGCAGCAACTTCCAGTTTTTGTCTTTTGTTCTAGGCTGAACAACCTTTTTCCTTTTCTGTACCAAATGGTGAATAAAAGTTTTTCCAACCAGATCCAAATTAACAGACACATCCTTAGAACGTAACCGTTTTAATACTTCTTCTTTATTAATAGGATGTATTCCAGCCTTCTTAAATCCAGACTTAAAATTTCTTCGGCTCCGTCTTCCACTTCCTCCTAGCTCCTTGGGATCTGTTTAGACAGTCCCTTTCTAGTAAGTCTTCAACCCCCACCTTTATTTAATTCTTCAGTCACCTTGACCATAAGGGGACCATAGGGGACACCCTTCTACTTGCGTGACCTACTTCTCGTAAACCAACTTTGTTCTTTGTGCAAAACAAATTTACTTTCATGATGTCGCCCTCCCCCCCCCCCCGGAATGCATAGCAATAACTACAAAAATAAGTTTTCAAAAGCACGACTTACTTTGGCCCACAAAACAGGTGGGCCAAAGTAGGTCGTATTTTTGAGGTTACTAGAGCTGTTGTTATTTTATATTTTTTTACCAAAAACCTAAACCGTAATGACAGATACAACTATACCACTGCCTACCGTACTAAGCAAATTAGTTAATTGGGTACTTACCAAAGTTGTAACATACGTGGAACGGTTTCGAAAATTGAAAGTTTGAGAGTAAATAAAACATGTGTTTTCACAAGATTAAGAAATCCACAGGTCCTGATACTAGCAGACAATTATCGAACTATTTCGTGTACATCAGTGCCGACTTGGGACTTCAGCCTAGCAGAAACTGCAGTAACTAGTTAAACAACTACTACTTGAAAGTATTTAGAGAACGTTTTATCTTTTCCTACATTTGGGCCAAAGAAGGACCCTAGGGCCAAAGTAGCCCGGTATTACGGTACGCTAGTACTGACATTTGGTCCCACGGACCACCTGACTCAAAAATTCATTTTTTTCACCTGACTAAATACAGAATAAAATATTTAAAAATATTATTGCTTAATACTACTTACATAAACCTTCTTTCATTTCCCCCAATCAACGACTATTTGATATTTTTTCATATTGTCAGTAAAAAAATAACAAATAAGGCGATTGAAGAAAATAGTGAATATCAAAAACTATATATTTTAAAACTTCTATATTTATTACAATATATTTAATTTTGATTTAAAACAATTAAAAACGTATTAATGAAAACAAAAATACTTTTCAAAATTAAAATTATTTATATTTCAAGCAATTGACACAAAGTGTCTTAGAGAACTCCAAGCATATTGGTTTGTTTTGCATATATCACAAAGGAAAGATGTTTTCCTAATTTTTTTTTCGAGGGCATAACATTTGGTAACAATTATTTCCTTATTTCTTTGGAGTTTCCCCACGTCATAAAAATAAGGAGTGATTTTTTTATGCCTAATAAATCGGTAGTTTTTGTCCGAATGACCCTCTGTACATGGAGGTTTGCCATTCTAGCTTTCAAATATGGCTTAACTCCCATGTGTAACACATTGCCATCGACCTAAGGCGTCGGCGTGACGAATACGTTGAGCATCCCCCATACCAAATTCACCTTTTGTGTGGTTATAGTATGAATTCATTTGTTGCTTACCTGAATCTTCTTCATGTCTTTCGTAATGCATTGAAGACAATGAAGACAAAAGTAAAAACGTCTTTACTTTTTCCGGTACAAATGAGACTGTCATTACATTTGTAAAACCATAACTGGATGAGCAAACGGTTCTCTTCTCTTTTTTTTTTTTTTTTTAAGAAAAGCAGTTTATATTTTGATAACATCTATACACTTTAAAGTATCACTGATTAACATTAGCTAAAAAATTTGAAATATTGAATGAAAGATTACATTGAAAAAATCAAATAAGTCGCATAAATACTGAGGTATGGTTCGTGGGACCAGGCGTTGCTTATATTTTGTGAACAAACTTATAACCAACCTTTCAATAATCTGCTAGCAAGAAGGATGGTACTGAATCATATGGGGATTTCCAAGAGGTAAATTCCAGAAAATATGTACCAAAAGGTCCCAGGGACCAGATGGTCAGTACTTGAGGGAAAAATATTTAAATAGGGAAACTTGTAAATGAAATTACAAGGAACAGAAATGAAAATTCTAAAACATAATAATTTTTTTTTATTATCATGAGCAAGAATTACTTTGAAACATTTGTTGAATAATTTGGCTCATTAGATATTCCATTAAAATGCCTTTCTCAGTTTTAATATATAATAAATTATATTTAATTGCTAAAGCCGCAACCGACCTAATGCTTCCAAAGTATGCAAACTATTTAAATGTGCATGCAGGGTTAGAGGCTCTTGAATATTAACTCTATCGTAAAGAAAAGTACTAGGCTTGGATATTTATATTATAGGATACCCGTACGATGTCTTTGTTATTCCCATGTGGAACTTTAATCTTAAATATCTATGGTTACTGAAACTATAATTTTAATGACCAAGAGTAGTAAAGTTATAGAAGCTCCAAGCGAAATTCTTTAATACCAATATTCCATTGATTAAATGAAAATGATTCAAGTTTTAACCGAGATCAATCAATCAATTTAATGTTGTGTTGGTGTAAAAAACCAATCCGTATTTCAACATTATTTCCATCTTATAGACCCTGAACCTGTACCACTACAACCCGTGAACGGGTCTGGGGTTCAGTACAAGGTAGTGACTGTACAGTTTCATGGACAACGGTTCTGCAGGGAGGTTTGTTTGTTCATTTAACGTTACTTTATGCTGCTTTGGCTAATCGGACGATGCTACAGTGGGAGCTCTAAATGTTGCCTATCCAGGTTTAATTAGGATAGGGATTTTTAACGAGTACCTGACATCGTAGAGGCTAGGGACCCCCGTTTAAGGTCCCTTCCGACGGCGTAACTAAGGATTTTTTACTCCCTTAAAAAAATCCTAGGGCCACCTGCTGGGCTACGAACCCGCAATTTTGGGCATAGTAGTATGTTACGCTAACCACTAGACCACAGGTGACCGTCTCTCTGCAGGGAGGCGATTTGTCCTAGATCACGCTCAACCGCTAGATTCCCCCCTTATTTTGGGGACCCTATTTTTATAAAATATTATAGAGGCTGAGGAGCCCCAGGAGGGCCCCCTAGATCCTATATGATCCATCTCCGTCTGCAAACAGGATATACCGAATAGATATATTTTATTTTTTAGTGAAAAAAGAAAACATGTTTAGTAAAGATCTCCATGTATCGTATGTCACAAGATTAATGAAAATTTGGCAACTTTCATTAAAAAATAAAATCTAAAAAAGTTTTAAACATTTTTTCTAGCCTCAACGGCCAAGTACATTAATACTAATAAATTTTCTCTTGTCGAGATGTCTGCTTGTATCCTTATTCTTTACTAGAATAGTTCTTCAGTAAATTCGCTGACAATGTATATCCTAATTGATCGATATTTCTAAGAGGATCAAAATATATTAGTAAATCATATATATCTTCTGTGATCGGTATCTTCCCCATTATTTTCTTTTTCTTCATTCTTTTCTTTTCCCATTATTTTGAGGTTTGGGTATATTTTCTTTAATATTAATTATTTCCGATATCGTTTTATATAATAAACTTTATGGGGTTGGTTGTAGCATCTCCTTAAGCTAAAGTATTCAATTTGGAATTTCATCACAAACTATTATTATCACTCATCACACTAACGAAATTTGTGAAAATATAAAGGAATGGAGGAAAAATTTAATAATCACTAGTGAAACTGAAATCAGGCAAAAATTAAAGAATATATTCAATAATATTAAAAGAAAAAACTGTTGGAAATAAATTTATTTTAACTACAATTTATCAATTGATAACCATCGTGATAACCCATTATTTTCACTTAAAGTTATTAAACCAGTATTAATCCGTTACCGATACAAACAAATCGTAAAAATCTTGAAGGAAATAAGTTCATGCATCAATGATTTAGTAGATAGGATACAAAAATAGAATTATGATTGCACCGAAACAAGAGAGGCATTTAAGGTGCTAAGGAATCACAAATAGCTTAAAAGAAAACTACAGTTTGGTTCTAAAACGTTGTTATTAGCTACTTCAAGTGACTTCGACACTTAAACTTAAGTCATTACTAAAGGCCTTGTACATTAATATTTTATCCAGGCTGAGTGGCTAGGTCGTGAAATGAAAGTACAAAATCAAATGTGAGGATCTGGTTGTAATCGTATTACCAGGTAACTTTTCTAATAAATATAGCAACCATTGTTAGAAACATGCTTACAAATATTAAAATGGAAAATAATTTATATTGTTTTCTCCTTCAATTAAATGTGATATGAATGATTAATTTTTTTCTGTGACAATGAATATGTTTTTTCAACCAGGATACTAAATATAATGGTATTTATTAATTTATCATAATTTATTTTTTGTGTGGTTCAAGGAGTTTAATAAATAACATTTCAAATACAAAACAGTAAACATTACATTATTAGAAAAATAGCAATAACTTTATTTATATCAGTAAATAAAATGTTGAGCCTAAGCATCGAAAGTGAAACGTTTTTCGTTTTCGATCCATAACAATTGCTTTAGGTTTGATGAATGTTATAGCAAATTCCTGAATATAATTAAACTTTTTAAAAAGGTAGAATTCAATCAATTGAAACGACCGAGCATGCAACTATCTTGATGATGTTTTTATGTAGAGTAGCGAAAAAAAATTGTAATTCTGCATTCCTTATTGTGATTTTTTTTTTTGAACTGGGAGTTTCAAACTTTTGAATGCTGCATGACCACATGTTTCATCTGGTTTGAACTGTAACAAGATCGAATTTCTTAATTTCTTAGAAAAGTAATGAATCTCCAAGTGTTTCCTTTTCCAACACTTTGTAAAACCAACTAAGTCTTTTAAATAAGATTGGCTATTGAAATACTAAGATTCAATAGTAAGCAAGTGATTGTTGTGATCGTTCGGAACTATTGAACATGATACAATGCGAACTAATGAAGATGCCACATTCGATGAAAAATAATCATAAATTATATATATAAAAAAACTAAGAGATGTTTTTTTAGATTTAGATTTTTAGTTAAACTATATGGTCAAATTCTAATAGTCAGTCATCAATCAGAGTTATGAATCCTGAGCATTTTTAACCGAATTTCGTAAAAATGGTCACAGTTCTAATTCTCAATTAATTGAACGTTATGTTTCACAACTATATTGTTTGAGTACAATCCTTTGATAAGAATACATACGTGAAGTTAGGTTGGTCCTAAAACAGGTTATGGGTGTCGCCACTTATTTAAATTCCCTTGTTTCAGTTAGTAATGCAATGTATTCTTTGGTTAGAAAATTATGCGATTCTTAAGCAAAACATGACAATTTGGTTGCAAGAACCAATTGTCTAGCATTTAGGATAGTGAACAGAAAAAATAAAAATTAAAACACAAAAGAAAGCTGCTGTAAAAACATATCATTAGCGGAACTAACGTCTTAAGTAAAATCTTATAGCCTCAAGATGAGATATTAAATGGTGAGATTCGAGCTCCGTTAATGACTACTAAAGGGCTTAAACCTGGTGATTAAATTAGTTAAGGGTTAGTTGAGGCAACAAGACCCAAGGGCCACCAACTGCTAACCTGATTTTGAATTCCACAGGCTCTTGCTACCGAACTGTATTCATCATCCTGTCTCAGCAAAGTGAAAGTTATTATCGGTTCTTATCATATTTAGTAAATAATTTTATTAATGGAAAGGTCCATCGTCGTTAACACTGTACTTGTAGTAATATATACAGATCATAGGTAAATCCCATAGATTACATAATCCAAAATTGGCACCTAAACCGAAACCTAACAACTCCAGTTTGTACTAAATTTTATATTATTGGAGGTAGCGAACATTTGCTAAAAATCTTGTAAAACTATTATAACATGAATACTCTTTCAGGTTTCCACGGCCATTATTTATACACAAAAATTCAGTGGTTTCTGGTTTAGACCATGTTGTTGAATTTTTCTTCGCCAACGTTTCGCCAGACATACTGCTAGCTTCTTCAAGACTGGATCGAGAATGAAGAAGCTCCGGTAACTCGCGGCTTTATATAAGCGTCGCTCGGGTTCACTCGGGTCCACTCGTAGTTCGTCGGGTCTTTTCGCTAGTCCATCGGGTTCATTCGTGTCCATGGTCGGAGTCTGCTCTTCCAGACTGTGATTGAGTTGTTTCTGTTTTTTCGGGCTCTGCTTGGCTGGAATTAAGTTTTTTAGATTCTTCTTGGTTGACTTGTTGTTTTTTCTTTTCCTTTATGGGTATGTTAGGAAGCCATAGTTTGCTTAATCTGTACCCGTCCTTCCTGTTGAAGTTTTCCGGACGCTTGACTATTTCAATGGCTTCCAGTATCCTCCTTTCTGTGTTATTGCTGCATTTCTGAACCACTTTAATTTTTTCAAATTCTATAATATGGTTCGTGGTACATAGTAAAGTGTTCCGCCAAAGCTGATATTTTACTATCCATTTTTTTCACACTTTTAATGTGTTCATTAAGTCTTGTGGATATCAGCCTACCCGTTTGCCCCTATGAGCCCAATGGAAAAGAATACATTGGGCAAACGGGTAGGCAGGATGTTGTCCTGATAAATATAATTTTTTGTTATTAACAATTTACTTATTTTATTAACAGCAATAATTCGTTGCTATAATTGAAATGAAAGACAGATGGAATATAAGTAGATTGGGTAACTAGATGTAAATTGGAGTGGTTTTGGAATTCTACCTAATGAAAGAATGACAGAGTAGAAGCAATATTATGAGAGACATAAAGAGTGATGAAGATAATTTAGGAAATATGAAGCAATGACATCAATTCGAAGTTCTTTTATCCCCTACATTACTTTGGTATTGTATACCAAATAGTACTACAGAAGTACTAATGTTGCCTAATAAAAATCATCAATTCTAACACAGTATTTATAATGCATCTAAAGCAACTAAAGTGCTAGTTGGAATTGTTTTTCTTAACAAAAAGGAATTGTAATCTCTAAAATTGTATTTGTTATCGGAAAATCGAAAACCCTAGTTTTGTTTACTTATTTGTTTTGTATATTTTGAAATAATGAAAACAGGATTCCTTAAATGTATTCCTAGCACTTTGCAGCTTCACTGGTACAATTTATCCGATATAAAACATGCATCAAAAATTAGTTCTGACCCAATTTGTTAATTCCTGAGATTAATATTGCTCTCAAAATATTCTTTCAAAAATTACATAAAAAATTATTTATTCTAAATGCATTTACAAAATTAGATTGAACATTAGATTGAATTGCACTTCGAAAGTTTATCCACCGAAATCATATTACTTACCATATTATATCATAAAATCATATTATGTTTCTCTTGAATCCCCACACCATGGGGTAGGAGATAAAATTATGTTTAAGTTCTCTACCTGCTTAACAGATCTAATTCTCATAACCGTCATTTTTGACTATTCTTATTTTCTTCATTCATATTCCAATTTATCACTTCCTTCACTTTCCGAATTGTTAAGTCAACTTCTAATAATAGTGGGGGGTAGAATACATATCAGTGTATATCGATATGTTAGCACATATTTATACCAACTGAACCAAATGTGATTCTGAATTATAATTCTGATTAGATTGCGGTTCTGATCCCTGCCTCAGTTTTCTTACTCACTTTGTGGGGCTGAGGAAAACCAAGTGGAAAACCAAGCTGGGTACAAGTGACAATTTAATAATTTTGTAGAAACGCGCTATTAGTTAAAACGTTTTGACGAAAGTTAGAACAACATTATTAGTCTTGTTTCATACTTGTTACTGTTTGTATCAGATATGTAAAAATAACCATCTGTATTCCTTGGCTACTAATACCTCATATTATTCTCTACTTAATGATACACGTACAATCATGGCTGATATTCCAGCTTTGTAAATGTGCCACCTGTTAAATTTCATCAACAATTAAAATTCCATTTTCAAGGAACTATTTACTAAGAGTTACTGTTTTTTTTTTGTTTTGTTTTTTGCGTCTTCAATTGATAATAAATAAGATTGGTAATCAAACTACCATATATTAAAATAATACCCAACATTTTATATAATTAACAACAAACATTATTTGGTAATGCAATTTATGCTCGTACTTAAGAACAAGATAATAGTACACTCAATCTAGTTAGATTGATATTTCCAATACGCACATTTTCTGGATTTGTGTACTCCGTACGATGTCCTAGATGTGGAGACCTTGATGGTTCCAAGGAAATACTTGAGCCGAGTAACGATCTGCTAAGGCTCAAAGTCTACGCACCGTGGTAGGAGAGGATTTAAGTTCTCATAGAGCTTAGCGACTTAGACCCTCTTTAACTAGACTGGAAATTGCAGGGGGGGGGGGGCAAAATGGCGAAAAACTAGTCATAATGTTGGTTCTCTACTTCTTTGCCAGGCTAAAATTAATATTATAAAAAATCTGCATTATAATAAAATAGATCTCTAATACAGTGGATCAGATTTATATACTTGCATGCATATTTTTTTTTTATATATAGAAATCTAGACTACAAAATCTATAGGGACTAAGAGGCTAAAAGTGTTTTTTTTTAAATCTCCCTCAATCAAATATTATATAAAAAATATGAATTTTAAGTAGGTATACACAATCATTCAAATTACTTTAGAAATATATGACTAATATCAGGTGGTCCGATGATCTGGGAATTTGTGTATAATTGAGGGTTCATAACTCCTAAGCTGCTTGGCCTCCTATATTTGCATATATTCCATCTCTAAAAGTTATAAGACAAAAGAGAGAGTAAAGATAATGTGGCATAATGGATAAGTGTATAAATAAGAGAGTAATCACTATGCTAGATCGTAATTTACTATTTGAGTACATAGTTAATAATAAATCTAGTTTTTATCAGAATGTTTCTTTATATAATCATGCTATGAAATTCGATTTTGACAAAAAATATAATTTTTTCTGATACTCGTAAGTCAAGTCTTCTGTTTGTGAAAAATCATACATTGCAAAATATTGTTAGCATGGATATGGTCTTTGGCTAATTAAAAAAAGTATTCTGCATACATGGATATCTAGGAAACCATTTATATAATATAAACATTTATAACTCGAAAAGTATTCCCAGGACATTTCAAGAGATCATGCTTAAAATTCCTCGATCGTGCATGGGTTTTTTAAGTTTTCTTCTTCATAAAGATCGTTTATTAGTTAACAATTGATCTGAATATTTTTCTACAAATTATAATAAAACTACAGTTGTTATTCTTTGTGCAATTTCTTTTTCCTGTATACCATTTTAGGCTAGCGGCCAGGTAGGTACTTGATGGTCGCAATAAATTAAAGAGACCTGCATTTTTGATATGTTGTAAGGGCGTGTCTGAGAAGTTTTTCACGCCTGATCGGATTGAGTATACAAAGGCTAATTAGTAATTTCGCATTTAATTGATAATCTCTTTTCATTATGTTTCTCTTTCATTTAATCTTTAATGATACATTTATTCAAACAATATTCAAATGATATTACTATAGCAAATAATTTATGTTTCAAAATATTATAGAAGTAGATTTATTTTAAAAAATAGTTTCCATTTTTTAACTTAAGTGAAGGTATCCGCTACATTAATACAGTCATACCGGTAACTGCGTATACTAACATTTATCAAAACAAACTCATTAGCCTTTAAGTATTTTTCTTCCGGGAGTTATCATATTTTCCTTCGATGAAAATAGAAGGAAATATTCTTCATATTTCACCTCGGCAAGCTTGCTGAATATAATATTGTCCGATCTTTTTTATTGCAAGCTTTCATCTAAGCCTGATATAGACTACCGTCCTATCACAACAACATTTTACTTATGTTAAGTAAATTATGTATAAATAATAATTACTGCCTATTAACATTATTACTACATATAAATATAATTTTAATTTTTATAATATAATTATTATACCAGGCATAACCATTTTTTAATTTGAATAACTTTACAGCGATAAAATAACTTAAATGCTATTGTTAACGTTACAAATTATGTTAATATAGTGCATGTTTTATCTATAAACTGTTTTCCCATCATAACTGGATCTTTGCGCCTGAAGTTAAAATATTGATATTTTTTTTAATGATATTATTTATTGTTAATATTTTATTGAACCATAATTTTTGTTTAGTCAACTGTTAACCCTTGACCCCATTATAAGCTCTGACATCTTCAATCTGGATCGAAATGTTGGCTTTAAGATAAACAGTTCTCCTTACTTAAGAGATTTTATTTTTTTTTATTCCACTCGGACCATTACTTCCTTTAAAATGTTTATAGCTATTCTATATTTTATGTATTTAAAAGTAGCTACTATTTCATGGCGTAAACAACTGAAAAAAATATTTCCTAGGTTCCGTAAATCCTTTAAAAAGCACTGATGATTCATCCATATTTTGTCTTGGTATATTTCTTAATTGTCGTTCCACTTTAATACCATTCCAGGAGATAATAGGACTTGCTCAAGGATTGTACCCAAATTAAAGCGACAAAGAGCTGTTGAAGATCAACAAAGAAGCGTTCGCACAAAACACTGATTTACTTCAAAGATGTGGCTTATCAAATCCTTGACCCGAGACCTTCAATCATATAATGGAAACTCCTATACTGAATTCCCGAATATTTTTTTTAAAATATATTCTCTTGATATTGCCGAATCTTATATAATCGTAATAAAAAATCAAGAATGATTGATAGTCAAACATCTACCTGTTAGCCAGATATCATAAATTGCCGTCACTCCTCAGTAAGTTCAATTTTTGGGATGTATACACGGGAAAGAATGTTCATTGAACATTACTTTAATTGGGATCTAGTTGACTTAAGTAAATTTTATATTATTATAATTTATTTTTTATATTGTTCTTTTTGATGGTGAATATTTTTAGATATTTTTATTTTGAAGAGATTGGATGAATGAATAGGTAAGGAAGAGAATATATTTGTCTGCCTGGGAAGCGTGCCTTGGTAGCTCAAGTGGTTAGAGCTCCGCGCTAGTGACGTGGGCGACCCGGGTTCGAATCCCGGCCAAGACAAATCTTTCCTTTTCACAATAAATATATTTAAAAAACATAATAATCCGTATTAGGATACATAATTCCAATTTAATATTTGGAACTCCCACAAAATCATCGTCCGATTAGCCATAGCTGCATAAAGTGACGTTATATGGATAAACAAGCAAACCATTGATGTTCGGCATGAGTGTTGATGTTGAGGTCAATGGCCCTCGTATACATCCTAGGCTACTCACTTCTCATCCTATGTCGCAAAGTGATGCTAAGAAAATATAGAACACTTTTCTTTGGTCAGGAAGTGAAAATCGCATTTAAACGGATTACAGTTTAAGTCGCACCTAACTTGTAACTCATTTCTATCACTCCTAATGGTTCTGCTGCTTAGAGCCTATCAAACCATCAAAGCTACAATCAATATCTTTAAAACGCATAAATCATCTCTGAAGAGATTCATCAATTGAATTATAGCCACCGTAAACATAAACATTATAATATATTGTCTGTAAACATTCTATATTACTTTACATTTGTAATTAAAAAATATGCTGCAGAATTATAAAATCGACAAGGTGGCACTTTTAGAAAGCTGTAAAATTTATCAGAAGACGGGGCAAAACGTATTTAACCTCCTGATGAAGAATAATTGCGGTGTCAGATAGTTCGGTCCGCATAAAACACTGATTAGGCGTTCTGTTATCTATGAAACTCTGATAAGGGTCCTTTGCTAACTTCTATTCCGAATGCTACAAGGATAAATCCCACAGTGTTTTGGAGTCAGATATACATATAGATAGAAATATTATTTAATGAGGAAAATATATTATGAGCGTTGAGCGCGAACTTGCTGTGATCAACTGTCATAAGTGGGCCTTTAAAGATCTGCAATGCCTCTTGGGGCTTACCCAGCCCTTATAAGATGGATTTCTCTTATTGGAGGAAAAACCTAGCGGTTGAGCGTGATATCGTCCAAATCACCTTCTTGGATTAGAAACAGTACAACCATTACCAAGCTCTGAACCCAAGACTCTCCATGGTTTGTTGTGGTCAGTTTTTTTTAATACCTAAACTAAATACAGTTAACGAAGAAGACATGAGGGATATCCTCCAGAAAGGTAAAAACAAGTCCCCTAGACCAGTTAACTATAGATAGAAGATAACTATGCTCTTATATGAATTGCAGCGCTCTATAGCAAGATGCATAAGTTTACATAACATAATTTATGGCGAAATAAAGTAAAATAAAATAAGGAAAATAACAGAAATATACGCGTAATTGAAACGACGATCTAACTCCTCCGACAATGAGAAATATTCATAACCCCCCATCTTGTTGTCCATCCATAAGACCTTTTCAAGTTCGTTGTTCGACATTGTATGCCCATTCTACCGTGATAATAAAAGGGCTAAGAGTTAAATGAAAGTCAGAAAATGATAAAAAGAATATTGGAAAAGTCGTTATAACTTGGCTGAAAAGGTCCCATCCACTTAGCACATCTTTTTAAAGGTGAGTTCAAATCGGAGATACATTTTTCAAAAATGTCAAGAATTAAAGCTTTATTAGATTTAATTTACCTAAAATTGTTGAAAATGTTTTAAAATAATGTTTTTCCTTCTAATGTGTGCGATAAATGTTCTTGATTTTCGCAGTTAGTAACAGCGTCTCATTGTTTTGGGATTCGAGGGTCTGCTTGGATCAAAGAATTTTCGGTTTTCCTTAGCTGAATTCAATGAACATCACACGGTCATTTTTTAATACAAACAGTAGTTGAAATTGCTATTTTAAACTTTTAATTTAAGAACTAATTTAGAAGGAAATATAAATTTATCAAGTGCTGTTTAGGTGAAAATATGTTATGAATATTTAATTTTGCAAATATTTCCCCTTATTTTGGGTACCTAATTAGATGTCATTGGCAAAAATCTAGTAATAGCGATGACCAAGTTCCCACACAAAATATTCATGAGGCGACCTGGAGACCGCCCGATGGACAGACCAGAATCAGATTGATTATTAATTAGTTCTAGGCACAGGTCAAGTATAATGGATGTAAGGGTCTTTAAAGGAGCGAATGTGGACTCTGACCACTATTTATCTATTGCTAGACTAAGGGCAAGAGTATCGAATGAAAGACAAGTTAATGTGCTGAAGATTAGGAAAGATAACATCTCAAAATTGAAAAGAGAGGAAGTCCAAGAGGCTTATAGCAAACAATTGATGCTAAATCTAAAAACCTCTAACCGTTTGTAAATTTGGCGAAATGCTTAATGAAGAGAAAGGAGAGCGAGATGGTCAACTAGCACCTCAAGGAGTAACTGACATGGATCCACCATAGATGAGATTAGAGAAGCTATACAGATATTGGAAAATTGCACAGCGCCTGGCAGTGACAATATTAGGAACTATTTAACTATAGCGGGGAAGATAACATAATGAAACTGAGACAGATATTTTTAGATATATGGACCAACGAAGTGAAGCCTAGCTCTTGGAGAAATGCTGAAATATGCCCAATTTAAAAAAAAAAAACAAGGAGATCAGCTTAACTTCAATAATTACCGAGGAATCTCTCTACTCAACTGCCCATACAAGGTCTTCTCCAACGTATTGTATCCCAGATTGATGCCATATGAGGGAAAGAAATTGTTGAATACCAGTGTGGGTTTAGAAAACACGAATCTACTACAGATCAAATCTTCACCCTCAGAATGATCTTAGAAAAGGCAAGGGAGTACAACCTTTAAATTCACCAGTTATTTAAAATCTCTGAAATGAATATTCAGCAGAAACTGGTAAGCATGATTAAATATTCTATGGAAGATGAACGTACTTTACGCTTTGGTATTTGGTACCAACAAAGGTATAAGTCAAGGAGATGCCCTATCATGCCAACTCTGTAATCTGATTCTGGAGTACGTGGACCACGGCATTTAACGAACCGGCACAACTTTCCACAAGTCGACACAAATTTTGGCCTACGCAGATGATGTCATCATAGGAAGGTCCTTTAATAAACTGGAAAATGCATTCCACAATCTGATCAGAGCTGCTGAGGGAGTAGGATTAGTAATTAATCGGGCCAAAACTAAATATATGCACGCAGGAGGACCGATAGGGCTGACTGGTTTTATTAAGATAGGAGGTCTTGATATTGAAACAGTAAACTCCTTTACCTACTTGGGAACCACCATAACGAGCGATAATAATGTCTCGATAAAGGTCAAGAAGAGAGTGGCTCACGCAAACAAATTTTTTTTGGGATAAACCGGCATTTAAAAAGCAAGCTCTTGTCGTGGAATACAAAGATGATTCTATATAAAAGGCTCATCCGGCCTGTCCTGTATCGGTCAGAATCCTGGGTCATAAAGAAAGCCCATGAAAAAAGCTTCAGGCTTTTGAAAGGAGGATTTTTCGGCGAATTTGTGGACCTATTAAAGAGCCATGCAACAAGAAGAAGAATTTATAGAGGCTGTGTGAGCTGTGATGGTCGTAGATCCCATAGGACCCATCTCGGGCTGATAACCGATAAAATAAAATCCGCCACCAGCGGGGCTTGAATCCAGGAATATTCTGTTAACTGTTAACTTATTGAAAATCGTACACCATTGCAAAATAATTTACATTCTTATAGCATGCAACTATATGAATGAATACTACATTTTCATATTCCATTATAATAACTCTGATTCATCCTCAACACCAAAGACAACCTCAACTCAATACGTATCAACTAATTTGGAATTCTCGTTTCAAAATTTCAGTGCCCTAAAGGCTTTTAACGTATGATGCCGCATACAAATAAAATTAAGAGTAATGAACATTGACTATAACCAAATTTAAAAGTTAGATGTGAAAACGCGATTTTAAGAGGAGCCAGTCGAATGAAACAGATATGTGATAAAAATTGTCGCACGAGCACTCAAAATTATCAACGTAATATTCCGATTATGACCTGGATATAATTATGAAAAGGCTAAATTTAAATTTATAGCTCATTAATCATTCTCCATGAAGAGAACTCAATTTTCTGCACCACCCGCTGCCTTAATTTCTTCACCCGAGGGTTTATGAAAATATTCCAATAGCTTTTAGGAGAGCAATTTAGTTTTATTAAGATGGATGTTCGTCAGATCATATTGAATGAAGATGATGGGCATATTTAAGTCTATATAAACATTGAAAAATAAATCTTTTCCTTATTAATGTGTTATTAGTATCGTTATTTATGTTATTGGTTTTAATCAATGTGTTTTGATCCCCTGCTCGGAACTACCATATCAGATTTCACCACACATCAAGTACCCAGACTTATCAGATTTAAGACATCTAGATGTATTGTAATTTTTTTCAATATATGTATGTTTTTGTAATTGATATGGATTCTGCTCAAGCACGAGAGAAAAACAATCTGAAAGAGTGTACCTCCAAGGCCTTCCGAATAGATGAATGACACACTTTCACATTCTCTAATCCCATCACTGAAGAATTTCTTATGACAGAGAAGTTGGACAGGGATCGTAAATCTCCCCTATCAGTCTAATATTGGCAAAAATAAGTCATTATCAACACTGAGTGCTTTCCATTTACTCCAAATAAACACTGCTTACCCTTGTTCGTTCCAGTTACAAAGTCACAAATATGAATAAAAATCATGACAATATTAGTGCATATCTATGATCATGTTCTACGTGTGTATGCTTGCACTAATAGGATATAGATTTATTATAGATTATAGACACCTAAAATGATTGCAATTTTTTCCATCTGATATTGATACCGTTCAGCCTCCACATTGATTTTAAGAGACATAAAAAACTAAGTAAGTGTAACATCAGCATGATTATTTTCTTTCGACAAAAAAGCGCATTCGAAAACCCGGATTTTCAAAATTACAGGATTGTGGATCTAGATAATAAATCCGGTCAGATTCTCTGATTCTTATTTATGTTTTTTTCTTAGATTGGGACGACTTGAAGTGTTTGTTTGCCTAAATTGCTGATCTGTTTGTTTGATCTGAATTACCTGAAAATAAAAATTCAAAAGTAAGTATTTTGCAGTACTTAAGAATTGTTTGTTCTATTCACAAGAAAAAAAGTGTTAAAAATATATGTTTTCGCATTTAAATGGTTTTTAAAGGATTTCCGGCATGAACACTCAGTGAGCCACTCTGCTCCCCACAAATATTACCTAATTTCATTATATCAATGCCATTAACTATTATAAATTAAATTATATTATCACAATTGTTAATTAAATAATATAACGACTAGATAAGTTGGAGTTGAGAAAAAACAACACAAAGATCTTATCATCTTAGTCGATCTTAATGATAAAAAACATTTTTACAACAAAAGTGGTCGAAGAAAACCTGTCTCTTTTCCCCTCTAAAAAATAATGATTTTATTTGCTACTTTAGCAAGTTTTATCAATAATAAAACCTCGGACCATTATAGTTTATATTTATTCTTAGCTTGAGCGAAAATCTTCGAAGGATGCATTTTCTACAGTGGTAGAACTAAGGGTTGTTATTCCTCTGCTGAGGAATATAAATTGGGGAGGTGGTTATTTTTTGACGATTTAAAAGCATTTACTTTATCTAAAACATTTAATCAAATTATGATCCAAAGGACTTATTGGCCATCTCCAAAATTTCAATTAATTAATTTTCTTACGTTGTTCGTGTTATTTCTAAAAGTATTTTATATAACTAATTAATGTTATAAGAAAAGGTTGTCCGTAGGGTTTATCTAATCGAATTGTACTAAGTCATATAAAGTATCCGTAGTTTGAGTTTAATCACCTGTTTTGTTAAGAAGGATATATTTTCCATTAATTACATGATTCTAATTAAACACAGGAAGAGGTGCAGTATGGTACTCTCTTTAACTATCCCATTGTTCTATTACTTTGTAAAGATGGTGGTTGTTCATTACTATAACTATATCAGGTACGGATAAACAATGTCGGTGCTAAGCAAAAGTTAGTTTGAGTGGCTTGTTTTTTATATATATGTTCTGAAATAAGATATCTAATTTCTGAACTAAATTGAGCCTGTCTGGGATCCTTAATTATTTACGTAACAGATGTAGTCAGATCTATTTTGCATTGCGGTTGAAAATAAATCTGCTCTTGAAGCGTAACAACGGAAATATTGAATAATTAGTCGATATGACTCATTGGTTGGAGATCAATGATCTGTGATATTACAAAGCTGAATTTATAAAGATCATACAGCTTCTTTATGTACTGAACTAACTCGGATTCATTGAAATATGATAAGGGCGAACTGATTGTGAAAACTATTATTTAAATGATGATGAAATTAATTAATGCTCTTGTGTTATTGACTTTCAATGATTTTATTTTTTTTTTGCTTAAATATCCATGTGTAGCAGCCTCCATCTCTGGGGCGTTCAGCCCTTATCGACTGATTGGCTTTAGCTAACCACGTCACGGACTTCTCGAGAACTTAAGAAGCGCCTCACTTTATTAGTGGCTTCGGAACTCTTTAGTCACGACCATAAAACTATTTATTTATGACCATTGAAGAAACGGGATGAGTCTAACAATCAATACAAGATAGATCAGTAAATAAACTTACGTTCGATCTAACACCAACTGGAACTAAGACTATAATGCTATCCCAATTTTTTAATACGTTCATTGGTTTGAAGATAGTTGTGTTGTAGAAGTGAGTATTAATTATAGATGGTTGGTCCGAGTTTTGTAGTCTTTAAGTTGTACCGTAAAACGGGGTGAATAGAAACAGTGGGGTGAATAGAAACAAAACTTCATTTTTTTATGTATAATTTATTTCCTACATAACTATGGGTAAATTGTGGCAACTATTTTTTTTTTTAAGTTGCTATACTTTAGGCTGAAAGGGAAATAATGGTTTGTTTGGTTAGCAGCACAGGTTCCTGTTTGTATGTCTTGTTGAATTTTACCACACGATTTTTGTGTTTTTTTATCCACTTTGATTTTTCCAGGTAAGTCATAATACGTAGTGTTCTTCAAAGTAAATAGCTGTACAAAGCATAGTTTAATTATTCATATAAAAGATTAAGGCTTACTTTAAGCTTTAACTTTAACAATATTATTTCAAAAATTATTCATGTTTTTTAAGTTAGGTTTTCAGAATTTATGGCGTTAATAGAAACATAATTTTTAGTGTTTCTATTCACCCCACAAGAAAAATTTAATACTAAATCACATTTATACTATATAAAATACATATTGTGTGTTTTATATTTTTGTTAGACTCTTATTTGACACAGCAGGACCCTGTAAAATGCCAAGAAAATACAAACCGGTGGTTGGAGGGGGCTACAAAAAGCATGGATCCAAAAACAATCGAAAATGCACTTTCTGACATACAGAAGGGAGTAAGTCTTCGGAAGTCTGCTGAGCAACATGGTTTGCATTCTAGTATTATATATCGATACTTGAAAAGAGGTCTCAATATGAAGAACCATGGTGGTCAGACAGCTTTATCTCTCGATTCATAGGCATGATATTTTTCAAAGATGACCTGTCCGATTTCACAATTTATTAATCATAATTTAATCTTGTTAAATACGGTAATTGTCTACCTATTCAATTTCTTTACTTACAGCTATGTAACTTCTTTTGGTTATGTACTGAAATAAATCATTACGTTGAGAAATAAATTTGTATTTATCCATTTACAAATTAAAAATACCATATTTAACTGATTCCATTCGCCCTCGATTCGTTTCAATAGAAAAAATATGAAATCGAAGTACTGTTTCTATTCCCGCAAATAGGGGGGTGAAAAGAAACACCATGTTTTAATTTTTTTTCTTTAAAATGAAATAAAGTTAAAAAAATTAAATACTATAAACAAATAGGTCTAACAAAGACCTGTGTTTGGTCAAAAAATTGTGTGTCTAGAACAACTACAAATACGAAAAATTTCAAACCAAAGTTGAAAATTTTTTCTATTCATCCCGTTTTACGGTATGCAACTGTATGGGAAAATGGGAATAATGCTAATTGTATAGTCTTTACAATACCTTTTATTTTAATATTATTTTTGTTGAACTTGTTATATAAGTTATACCACTTGATAGTTTCTCTAATTGTCTTTTCATATCAATCTGTACATTCATTCTATTTGCTTGTTGTATTAGTCTAATACAGTAGTGAATTTCATTGAATAAATTATTTAAAAATGAATATTTTAAAATTTAATTTAATCAATGAATTTTCAAAAATAACAAATTTATATCTTTTAGTTACAAAATATTTGTTTAACTTTTATCGTATTCTTTCTATTTTGATCCAGTTGCATTTTCCTTAAACATAAAAAAAACTTTAACTACAATGCAAGAATGAGCAACGAAGGATACATCAACCATTCGTAATCGGAGTCGACCTGCAGCAACAGCCCATCAGTGACTTGGAGGAATATGGTGCAGCGAGCCCCTAGAAGAGGACATCAACTGGAATTCTGTCATCTTAACCGACGATTCGCGTTTCTATCTTTGTAATGATATAAGACCCTGAAGAATCCACAGGTGAATAATTTTGCAAACTTCGGGTTCTAGAATATGTATTTCCATGGCTAATGAAAATATAACTGGATAAACTATAGAAAATTAGAGAAAGATTTTTTTTTATAATATTCAGCTAAAACCTTTTATTTTTCAAAATCCCTTAATTGAATTTCCTTGCAGTAAAAACATAATAATTTCTAATAGATATATATGCAGTTTATGATAAACATAATATAAAAATGTAATTAACATACATTGTTATAAATATAAAGTAATTAACACACATTGTTTTGGTCCACCCTCAGGTTTGTATACACTGAAATGCTGAAAACTTTTCCATCATAAGAAATTTTATTACTCCTACCATCAGTTTCATCCATAGATTCCCTTAGCATTCTCGGCGATAGATCTGCTTGAGCTTTTGTTAGCTGCTTGAAGTTATTAGTAACAAATCATCTGCTAATCGAAGCACCAGAATCAACATTTTTAGTGTTTATCTTCATAACATAGCTCTCCGATGAAATAGTACAGAGCTAAACTTAATTAGTACTACATAATACGAACAGTCTTGTTTTAAGTCCCAACGAATCTAGACCATTTCTGATAAAGTAATATATTTTAAATTTATTGAATGTTACGTTCATACACAAACCTAGATTAACAAACTTCTCAGATATTGATGATCAGTATTACACTGTATTTGGTGACCAATCAGCTGTCTTTGCTAAACCTCAAAACCTGTTCATTATATTAGGTTTTACTTCTCCTATACTCAAATTAGACCCTTCAAGATTTGTGAGTACAAATTTTCATAAACACCGCTTTTTATTCCTTCATTTTTTATTTATTGTTTTATACCTATTTTTTAGGAACTGTAAAGATGTTGCGCTTCCATTAAGTATGAACTCTACCAGCTCTTTGCATACAAGTACAATGTATACACAACAAATACGGGCAGGATTATATAAGTTGATTAATTGATTAAAATACTCAATCATTTCAAAGAGCGATCGAGCAATTTATTATACTTTTAATTAATGTTGAAATATATCTTCCTAATTATATTATATTAATGATAACAGTAATATTATAAAAAGTCTAACCTGAGAGTGTTCACTAATAGGAGTATGAATGACTTCTCTGAAGGATGTGATCGGTAGAAATCTTGTTATATGACCCCCTTTAGCACTGCGTAGAGTTCATAAAAGCTGTAATAAAAAAAAAATAAGAAAGATGATGTTTCGGTTCTTTAATATGTTATATATAATTAGAATATAGTAACGATTAATATATTTATATGTATATGTTACTATATTTGTTATTAGCTTCATAAATAAAAAAAAAAACCCATTTACATCAGAGAAGTTATGAAGTTTTTACATCATTCCAATAATTGACAATAGGAATTATCTACCTCATTATTAAGCTATCTTTGCATTTTTAAACTTAACATATTTGTTAACACTACACAATGTAAGTAATTTGCAGATGAGGATGACAAATAATTTGTAAAACAACAATTTCTCGAGTTTGTTGCCCGACAGATGGCCTTATGATCTTTTTGAAAGAAAAAAAATCCTTGGATATGTCGTCCTTCGAAAAGCTACGTAAAATAATGGCCCCGAGCCTGTATGATGTCAGGTACTCGTTTAAGATCCTAATTTTACCTGGATATGAAAATTTTAGTACTCTTACTGTAGCTTCGACCGACATGCTATAGCAGTATAATATGGCGTTGAGCGAAACAATCAAACCATAAGAAAATTGTATGCATAGGTTTGTATATTTTATAAATAATTTTGATATTTAAATATTTTTATTTTAAAGAGAAAAGATGTGCCCCCAGCCGGGATTCGAACCCGGAACCTCTTTCTCTCCGTGACAGACACCGGAATAATATAATAAGACTGAAACATCTGTCTGTCACGGAGAGACAGAGGTTCCGGGTTCGAATCCCAGCCGGGGGCATATCTTTTCTCTTTAAAATAAAAATATTTAAATATCAAAACAGCTGACTAATAATTATAAAAAAATTATAAATAGTAATATGACGTAAGTCAACAAGATCCTAAAATTAAAGTAATGTTCAAATAACATTCTTTCTTGCCTATACATCGCAAAAAATTTCGAGAACACGGGGACATGGGATCGGGTAAGAGACAGAGGTTCGGGTTCGAATCTCGGCCGGGGACATATCTTTTCTCTTTAAAATAAAAATATTTAAATATCAAAACAGCTGACCAATAATTATAAAAAAAAATATATAAATATTTTATTTTGAATGAAGTGGTGTATCGTAAAAAAGCACAAAATAGAGTCATTGTTTAGAAAATTTTAATTAAGTAATTAAATTCATCTCAAAGCCTTCGTAATTTTTTTTTAACATATATGCATCATATATATCTCAGATTTCTAGTAATGTTCTGGAAAACATGAAATTAGTCGAGTAAGAACCCTTTTTCAGGAACACATTTTATGTGGTTTAGTTAGAAAGGTGTGACGTGTCTTTTTCTTTCATTCAGTTTTATTTGTTAAATAAAAAATTCTTAAAATATTTTATCTAAATTTTGTACATCAAAATTTGTAAAAGTAATTAAGACTACAGTAAATAAATTGAACTTAACAGCGAAAATTAGAGCTCGTCTCACAAGCTGAGGATCCTCTAGCTTTGGTCTGCTTCTGAGAAACCGACTAATTTACAAGTTTATTTGTGCATAATAACACTGTGAACTGTTCAAATCTGTATAATTTTCAGTTAATTGCAGTTAATTGTAGAGTGCAACTAACCTAATAATTCCAATCGCTTACGTTTATGAATGAAAATATTTATTTTTATTTATAATTCATCGGGTGCATTTGTTTTTTCGAGTTATTTTCTTTCTTTATACCAAAATAAGAGCTTTTCGATTTCATGAACCTGAGCATTTCTTACTTTCTTTACTGAATGTTTTCCCTCATTTCCGGTTTTCAAGCATTAACCAAAAAAATTATGTTTTTATAACCAATGAACCTCTTCTAAGACCTTCTGGTTGTACCTAAGCTTAGGTTTTGAAAATAAATTAAAAAAAAATAACAAGGAGAGGTTTAGAGGGAATGATAAATATCTACTTATAACGGTATTTTTTCCGATTGAATTGTTGCCAGAAAACTTATCCACTCATGCGGAATGAGCTGTTTTTTACTATTCATCCACCGCACCAGGTTTTAACAAAGTCGTTTAAGTTGTTTTAATGCTCTAAAATTCCGCTGATTTACTTTACTTTTATTTTTTAAATTTCCCCTATTAACGCTTTCACATAACATATGTAATTTAACGTTTTACATAACATATGGATTGTTCGAGTACTGAAGGAAAAAACGCTAGAATTAAACTTTGTGGGTATAAATTACGAATGCTTCCCAGTAAAAGTATAGTACATGAATTCACTACACTATTCATATGAGTTGTGTAAATTAAAATTCCCTTCAGAAATGTGTTTGTTTGGTTAAAACTATTATTTTTTTAAACTTTGGTCTTATTTTTATCAGAAAATATTAGTTTAAAAAACGATTCTAAATAATAATAGGTTTTATAATATATTAAAATTTTTTTTTAAAAATAATAACCGGATAGGCTAAAAATCAAGGATAAGAACTGCTTGGATAGAAAGCTTTTCGGGAAAAACTAAAAGAGGTTGGGGTTCTTGCGGGAAGGAAGAAGAGACGAGGGAGAAAATGAACTAAGGAAGAGCGAGAGGAACAATCCAGGAAGATGAGAGAGTATTGGGGTAGACGGGTGGCGGAGAGTGTGAAGAAGATATGAGTAATATTCGTGTGGTCCTTGCTGGCTGATTCGTGGAAAAAAATAGGTTTTTTAATGCATTAAAACATGTTCCGTATATAGCTTTAGAATTATAAATTTTACCTATATGATACGAAAATAGTCAAGATGCTTATCTTTTTGAACATCCCTTCATAAACCAGAATACTTATAAATTCATTATTGGTTTGATTCCACAATGAAGCCTATGTGGCCAAATCCATTCTTTTTTTTTTTTTGTATGTTCTAGAAATGAACTATTATAATTATCGATAGTCCCTCAGAATTAACTATATGTATGCTATTGGCATTTTTAAAACTGATTAATGAAATGAATAACAATCAAGATAGGAGATATTAAAAAAGCAATAACCTAATTCTTTAATCAAATATGCCTCAATTTAAATGCATGGATATAAATACATGCATACGTTAGTGTGATTCAAGAATGCATAATTTAATAAAGAGAAAGGCCATCCACATTGCTAAATTTGTACAGTCTCCACTATTCCACTTGCAATGCTATCGTGTTGTGGACCTTGTTTACTCCTGGAATGGAATTTCGATTGTACCACCCGGGACTGCACTCCGTAAATTCCTACCTCGTAAATTCATACTCATTATACAATTCTACTTACTAACAGGCCGTTAAAAGTAAATTATAATAATTTCATCCTTCTTTTCTCAATCTTCTGGTGTTCCTCAAGGCATTATCCTCGCCCTTTGACAATTTCCCCTCACTCCAAATAACAAACCTTGAAGAATTATGTCAAAACTGGAGGATTATAATTCTTACAAATCTCGCCAAATCATTTGTATCCTTCGTCGTAAACCACTGACATCCTATCCTCCAGTATTCCACTGATTCATATAGAACATACCCGATACTTAGGACTTTACCTTCAAAAAAGTTTAACTTGGATTCCTCATACTAGACTGAAAATGCAAGAAACTGCTAGCTGTGTCAGGCTACTTCAAAAT
Source organism: Arma custos (assembly GCA_037127475.1). Taxonomy (NCBI): domain Eukaryota; kingdom Metazoa; phylum Arthropoda; class Insecta; order Hemiptera; family Pentatomidae; genus Arma; species Arma custos. The sequence goes on along the minus strand of CM073759.1, from coordinate 45,421,561 downwards.
TCATATAAATGACCCATTTGCACTTACGGAGTAGAGCTTTGGGACTCCAAAATGTTATGAAATTCCTCTTGTATCCTATCTTTATAGTCCCAAAAACTTCATAAAATCCTTAATCCCTTTACTTAGTTACGGATATATTCTTTTTTAATGCAATTAGTATCCCAGTTGTTTGCCCTATCTCGATATCAATCCTTTCAAACCAAAATTCATCCCAGAGTAGTATTCATCCCATAAATCCTAGCCGATAATCCTACGAGGCTTCTGAAAAGAAGGTATCCTCGGAATGTTTTAACTTAAATCTGTTTTTATAGTATTATCAATGGATAGTTTATTCGCCTTACCACTAAGCCATTTATTTTTATCGCCATTAATGTTTAATTATTGTATTATTATTTATACCACAAATTGATTTAAAAAAACATTAAAATGTAATCCAATATAAATCCTATATATCTGGCCAGGTAAAATATAATCCAATAAAAATATAATACACTGGTAAAATATAATACAGTAAAATATAATCCAATTTAAATTCTACAGGGTGTCCCGAATTTATATGGTAAAACTTCAGGAACTTATAGGGGACCGAAAAACTAAGACAAAAAGTCCTTTAGAGATTTGCTCGTTTTTGCTTAGTTTTAGAGAAAAAAGCAAAAAAAGAAACAAAACAAGTTTTCATTTTGATACTTATTTATTTACATTTATATTTATGTTATGATCTTTTTAATGTCAATATTGCTCAAAATGTTGCACCAATGCAAGCATTACATCTAGCACTCACTTGATAAACTGCAACTAAACATTGTTCTGATGATATTTGGTGCACTGCATCTATGATTCGGTCCCTTAATTGCTCTCTTGAGTTGATTGACACCGAATAAACTTTCTGCCTCAAGGTTCCCCATACGAAGAAATCCATGGGTGTCATATCAGGTGATCTGGGTGGCCAAGGTACTACTCCTCCACGTCCAATCCATCGTTGTGGATAATTTATATCCAGCCAAGCTCGAGAACCTTTGCTATAATGAGCTGGACATCCATCGAGTTGGAACCACATTTCAATCCGCTGTTGTAAGGGAATGTCATCTAAATAATTAGAAAAGTCGTTCTCCAAAAAATGTGTAAATGTTCAATGTTCCAGGTAAAAAATATGGTCCAACTAGTAATCCGTTCCAAATTCCAAGCCAAACGTTAATAGAAAATTCATGCTGAAACCTATTCTCTCTAATAGCTCTGGGATTTTCAAGAGCCCATACATGATAATTTCTTTGATTAACAATTCCTCCTTTTGTAAAGGTAGCTTCATCGGTCCATATAAGTTTTAATGGAAATAAATTATCATCGCGAATTTTTTCAAGAAACCAGTTACTAAAATTCAATCTCTTGACATAATCTTGAGGTAATAAATTCTGAACTTTTTGAAGATGGTATGGGTAGCAATTATCACCTTTCAAAGTTCGCCATATTGCTTGCCGCGACATTGCTAATGCAGCAGATGCTCTTCGGATGCTAGTCTCAGGATTGTTATCGAAGTAGCGTTGGACACAATTTCTTCTCCGATAATCTGCTCTTACTGCTGCCTGGAATTGGTCGCCTTCATTAAGTATTAAGAATGACCCAGTCTCTCGTAGTCTATTAAAAGTTAACGAAAAGACTCTTCGATTAGGCACTCTTCTATTTGGAAATCGGCGCGCATACTCCCGCACCGCTACTAAAGCATTACCGTTACAGAAACCATACACAAAAATCATATCAGCGTATTCAACATTAGAATATGTATGCGGCATTGTGGCTGATGCTATTCACACAAAAATATCTGAGTAACTGACTGAAGACTGATTTATGAATTGTAATCCTAAAAGGAAGCCAAAATGTAAACAAATAAAAGAATGTAAAGGATAACATTAAGTGTTTACATATCTCACTGCCTAGCCTGACGAACTTTGAAAGGTGATAATGGCTACCTGTAACATTTTTGTTTTGTTTCTTTTTTTGCGATTTTCTCTAAAACTAAGCAAAAACGAGCAAATCTCTAAAGGACTTTTTGTCTTAGTTTTTCGGTCCCCTATAAGTTCCTGAAGTTTTGCCATTTAAATTCGGGACACTCTGTATATGTCTGGTCTTGTTCCGAGTCCTGATAGCTTAGTTGGTACGGAGGACGCTAGACATGTGGAGGACCCGGAGGACAAATCTTTTCTCTTTAAAATAAAAATTTTTAAATAATCACAATGAAATAAAAATAATTTTTTTAAAATTCTATATGTAATACAATAACCGGCATAACAACTCGTCAACGATTCCGGGCCGCCACAAGTAGCCTCCGCCAGTTGGTTCTATCCTGTGCAGCGGGACTGGAGAACTGCTTCAAGAAATTTAGATTAAAAATTCAATGTTATTTGCATTTTAAAAATAATATTACGTTTTAAATTAACGTACGTAAGTGTAAAGAATTCGCTTCGAAACTTGCATGAAAATCCATTTAATCTAAAATCTAGGTTACAATTTTTTCTTTAATGTGCCCGATACTTCTTTGAAAATAGTTCAATTTCACATTGTTCAAAGTTAAATCACTCTAGCAGCCAAAAATGTAATAAACAAAATTGGAAACTTTTTGGATACATACACATACATACTCAAATAATGTGTGTGAGCAACTAGTTACCATTAATAGTGGTGATAATGTTTTCTTTTCCAAGTATATCAATCCTAAATAAATCTACCAACGATTTATTCATGGACAATCGCAAACCATCCGTTAGGTGCTAATGCAGATTCCGATACAGAGAGCTGTGGTTTAGCCAAGGTAAATATTGAATGACAATATTTGATCTGTTAACAAAGCCTGTATGGAAGCTTTGTCTGTATGTTTCCCCAGAACATGGGAGAATGCTGTCTTCTTGTTTGTCTCAATCTACTTGAATATTTTATGGTGAGGAAGATGTTCTAAGATGGAAAATTTTATTGACGAACATTATTATTACTTTGGGGCGGGTAAAACAGTGTGTACCAAGTTGGTACACAGAAGATCCCAGGTTTGAATCTAAATTTGACAGATAAATCATTCAATATTTTATCAGCTATACATGGCCATGTGGATTCTGCAGTTGTTTCAAACACAAAATCCCCCAACATGGTCCAAACTGAAGTTATTATTTTTCTTACTAACTTGGTATATATTTCCTTATTAGTTATGTAGCAACAGTGCAGGAAGAGAACCATCAATGCTGTTGGAATATTTAGCAAAAGAAAAGTTGCAAATTGAAAAAAAAATAACATTTTAGGTCTATCTAATAAATAATAGTTGAAAGACGAAAAAGAAATACGAGATCGTATGTGAAGTTTTAGCAACGCTGTAAACAATTATGACTTGAGACGTCAAGAAGAGTGATAACCTACCAAAAATAGCAAAAACCAACGCCAAAGCTTTATTATTCCTAAAAATCCTCTTGATTCCCATATTTCCGAGTGGCAGTAGAATAACATATTGCAGTATTCAACCTTCTATATAATGAAGTAATATTATATTATACATTGTAATATTATATTGTGAAGTTACATTATATATTACACTAATGTAACTATTCAAAAATTTATGTAATGCAAAAATGGAATGCAATGAAAATCTTCATCAGGGACTTGAAAAATTGATTTGCCACAAAGGAGGATAGATAGCTTTTCACGTATTGAGTATCGCTGAATAATTTAATTCTATTCTATCACTCGTTTTTTCCAGATTCTCTACCTTTTACGATTGCTCTACTGTTGTCATATGATCTTTTCAAAATTTAAGCAAAGCAGTTTCTTTCCGAGTGATGATGAGATATGAGAAAAGAGCGTAGATGCAAGAATATGAAATTTATTCTGCTTTTTAAATAGTACTTAAAAAATATAATATGAATTCAATTATTTAAACTAATTGAACATAAAAAAAAAAATATATTCACTGCATTCAGAAAAATAAGGTGGGTTGATCAAGTTGAATCTGTATTCGAATAAGCAAAGGGTAGAAGGACTGGAAAAGTGCCAGGACTGTTGCTTTATTTATTCCCCTTGTAACCATTAGGTTTTATATTATTCACTTAGGTTTATTCATCCAACTAACCTTTTTTACCAAGGAACAGATGTTTTTTCTCGAATATTTTGATAAGGCAGCAGAAAATAAGTATCGGATAAAATTTGATAAATCACTATTGCAAAATGGAAAAATGTTTGAAAGCCACGAAATTATTTTTAAATGTTTTAGTGTGAACAAAGAAAATGTTCAAGGTTCAAAGTTCAATATAGTTATGTTGAGGTAAACTAGTAAGAACTTTAATTTAAGTTAAAAAAATAAATTTAACATATTGACTGAGCAGCTTTAAAAATATAACAATAAAAGTGTTGATGGTTACATTGGCCATGATCTTTTTGGTTAAGTCACGAATTTCCGCAGTTTGTCTTCACATTTTTAAATTTTCCAAATATTAATAACAATAATAATAAGGCTTAGCGAAACCTAAGGCTCGATCCCGATACCACCAATCTTTGCTTACAAACTTATAAATTTTGTAATTAATTAAAAACAAAATTATAAACTTTTGCCTCCGGGGCACTACACAAACCCAAATCCGCCAGATCACTCTTAACGCAATCCTCCCACTTACGCCTCGGTCTACATCTTAGACTTTTATCAGCCGGAAAAACACTCACTATCTTTTTAGGAATTCTTCCGTTTCTAAGCCCAGAAACGTTACAAGCCGATCTTAATCTTCGTGGCGCTATTACTTCAATGATATTAACCGGGTGCATGCTCCGCAATGCTGCGTCGTATAATCTCCTAAATTCTCCTGGGTCTCATCCTTTTTAGGTTCGAAGAGATTATTAATAATAAAAATTGAAAATTGATTTATTTGGTCAGAACTACTAGTTACAACACTTTTTATGATTTTAACAAGCACTTATCCTTTATTGGGCTGTACAGTAGATAACCTCACGCTGATGTGCGGCAAAGAGTTGAATTGAAAATTGAATATATTAATGTTATATCTGAAATGTGATTAAACTTCTCAGGCAATCTTATGAAGTAATCGTTTTGGGCCAATACCTACTTCGCTGAAATTAAAACTTAACTTTTCACAAAAATCAATTTTGTTGGCTAAATAAAATTCTATAGTAAGAAAAATCCCAATGATACATTCACGGCGACGAATCCAGATAAGAAGGTATAAGAATCCAGGTAAATATAAGAAAAGATTGTACATTTACGAAGTGCGGGGAAGGGAAGATCGTACAGCAGAGAAATGGCCTCCCTAAAAATAGTTACCATTCCTTGACACATCCTCCAGCTCATGCATTATTTAGGTGCATTAGTTAAATTAGGCTGGTCGGGGGATCGTCGGTGTGGTCTCAGCAGGTATCCTGCTTTTTCTGAGCACATGGCTGAAGGTATATCACACTCTTAGCAAGGAAATTTCTTTATATTCTAGTTAGGAAAAACCAAATCGATAATTTTGTTTTTAATTCATTCTTATAGTTAACGTTGGAAATTGTGTTGTTGTTTTTTTGAGATGAGTTTACCTGAATTTATATCTTTGCCCTAAGTCATATAATATAAATACATATCATATAGCATCAATTTGATGCGCCGAATATATGGATTAGAGTTAAATGAAATAAATTTCTACATTAAATGAAGCATTTTAATGTATATTGTTGTGTACCTATATATAATAAAAATAGGAACAAAATAAAATATTTTCTTATCTGCGAATTCATTTTCACGCGCGTTAATTTTTTGCGTTTTTCCGTTAAGTCCAATAGCATTAATTGCTGAAAACCTCAAGAAAATCCGTGCAGTAGTTATTTAGTTATCGCGAACAGACAGGCAGACGCGGCGGAGTACTTTGGTTTATAGTATGTATTGGTTAACTTATAGTAATAAACTTTTATAGTATTTCATAGTAGCAAATGGTAAAAGAATGTTGATTATTTTATTCAAATATTTGGACAAATGTACATATCCACAAGCTTGGAATGCCAAATTCTAGTTTTTCAGGATTTTGGCTGCCTGTATAAAAAATGGCCGCAAACAAAAAAACCTAAATATTTTAAGGCTATTATTCCTTATTAATCCATTCTAACATTAAAATATGTTAGACTACAGAATATCAACTTTTGCATCCGATGAGTTCAAAAACTAAACAAAAAATTTTGGTCTAAAATAAGACAAAGGTAGAACTGCGTGCTATAAAAGAAATACTATTTAAAATGAAATTAGTAGAACATCAAATATTGCGTCTATGAATTAATATTAATTTTTAATCATCCCATATGTACTAAAAAAATCCAAATTTTTAACTTCCTGCTTCTAGTACACTTGCTATTTGAAAAATCGTCCCTTTTATTGTTGAAAGTATTCACTATGTAGATTTGTAATCATTGATTCCGAAAAACGAGTATACTAAATAGATTCTCCCGTTATTATTCTAATTCATTAGAATCACAAAAATGTGTAGATAAAACAAAAAAGATATATCTGCCCAAAAAGACAACATGATGACAATCAATTTCTGTAGGTTAATATCAACTTCAATAAAAAATTAAACAAAAGAAACTAAGGTAGAAAAGTAATGAAGTTTCTAAAAACTTTGTCACTGGCCATTATAAGTTATTACACACTTTAGAAAGATATAAACTGTTATTTAAATAAAGAATTCTATCAGGAAGCATCTGTTTAAATAAGAAATGGGCAGAATCTTGTCAAAAATTAAATGGGAACGAATTCCTTTTGATAATATAGCGCGCAAGTAATAAACGTTCAATTGCTTAGTACTGTTAGAATGGGTATAGTTGTCAGAAAAATGCCACTTTATTTTCTTGAAATGGCCTGAGGATTTGATTTCATAGCAACTGTAGGTCTAGGAAACTTGTAGTGAGTTGGTAGATTGTTATATTGTTATATGAATACACCGATGAAACATTAGAGTCGCATTAACCCTTTAGTGCTATGGATGCAATTGTTTGGCAAAAGCGGTCGCTAGGCACTATGAGCGCATACATGCGTCTGCTGAAAGTCACCGAAATAATAATTACAAGACAGATATTCTCGTTTACGTAAACTTTAGCTAGGCCATAAAAGAAAGACCAGATAATGAAAAAAATCAGGTTTTTCAAAAAAAAAAATTAAAAGTCCAAACATTAGATAACATGTTAGTCAAAATATCGATAAAAATAGCTATTAGAGTTCATATTAGCTAAAATATTCTCATATTTTTAATAAATTTTATGATAGGTATTCTTAACATATATATTTCACCTAAACATTGATATAGTATTCGTAATCTCCATAGACCCTAAAAATATCGAAGGCACTCTAATTTTTTGTTGTTTTTTAATGTTATAACAATATGTATTATACTCATTTTAATAGATGATTGATGCTTGAACGTTCTTCTGTTATACAATCTGGTGGAAAAGAAATACTATAATAATTTATTAGCCACTTCTTGAACTTGCAATAGAGCTGGGAGGAGAGAAAAATAGTGTGTAGACCCCCATCGGCCGATAATTCATAATTCATCTCAAACTGTTCCCTAGCATATGCAATACGCCATTTTCTGCAAATATTAATTAAGTGAAGATAAATTTATCAAGAACATATTTGAGAAATTATCAAGAACGATATCATAGCGATAAGGAACTTATTGAACAGATAATTCCTAGATTCATAAGAGAAGACACTGTCCTCTTAGTGAATAGTGTTCATCCTGATTCAATCCACCACTGTTTAATCAACTGATATACCTATCCTCTCCTCCTTTTTAGCAATTAAAAGCGTTCTCTGATTAGAAAATCGATATTGGTACAAATTAAGGTTATGACATTTCCAAAAAAAAGAAGAAAGAAAACAAATTTCTGCCTCTTTAAAAAGAAAGTCGAATGACTTTGGTAGAGATAATGTTGGACAACACTGGAAAGTAAAAGAGCCTCAATTTGTTTTGCTTTAGAGCCCATTGTCGATAATGAAAGCCATCGAGCGTTTTATTATTGGTGACTTATCGCCGCCTAAATCATCTTCCAAATGGAGTTAGCTAAATCCAGCACATTTACTAATACAAAAATAATCTTTTCTCCTACAGTTCTTTCAAAGCTATTATTTTCCCAGAATTAGCAAAAACATATAAATTTTTACTCGGATCTTTATCTTTTCAATTTGTTACTTGTACGGGTAAAGAAGGGAAGAGAGAAAACCCTCCGACAGGTGGATCATATGATATTTCACTAAACTATTTTTATGATAAATCAACAAAAACTTAGGTAAACGGAAATTGTTCAAAATATTTTTAAAAATCTATAACAATTCATGTTACTGAAATTCTATCTGATTTCGATTGTCATCAAATACTTGTTTTAGTTTATAATCTTCAAGTATTAATCTCCCGGAAATATATACCAAGAAAAAATAATAACTTGGTAATATAATAAATAATTATATTACCTTTCAACATACCTTAAACTAAGCCAAGATCTCTGATTTATTTAATCACTAGACATTAATTATGTAGTTTAGAGTCAGTTCACAGTTCAAATCAGCATAAAGTCTCAAGTCTTGAATATAATTTAAATGATATAGATCTTATAACGACAGGAGTCACATAAAGTTGTATAAGGCAGAAACTTAGTGATTGCCTCAATTTGAACGCATGAAACAAATCGTTTCAAAGTAAGTGGGATGAAACCAAAATGAAGGATAAGTACCAAATGAAGGATAAAAAGGGTTGGATTTTGTAAAGACTTTTTATCTCTCACGTTGCAGAGAGTCCTAAGACTATTTATTTCTTTTGTATTAACAGTTGCTGTATTCTTCTGAGCGTAGTATCACAGCTAAGGCCCTGTGCACACGGAGATACTGGAAATGTGCTAAACCAGTTGGTAAATTGGGTTTCTGACCAGTTACACACTGAATGGTGACTTGACTCCACACACGAGGCAACTCATCAGCAACCGAAATCTCTAGTTTGTTCAGTGTCGTAATGGAATAGATAGTGCAACGTTGGAAGTGATGACGAAACTGTATTATTACCTCAAGAGGAGAAGACGAATAGCCAGAAGGTTTTGGGTACACTCTTACCTTTAGAAAAGTTTTCAGACTGAGTTGTTTTTTATTTCTTCAAAACAGCGTGACCTATCTGACTCGACATTCTTGGTATCGTGACAGCATTCATAAAAGCTTCTTATGTTCTTCACAATTTCGTGAAAAAACTAGGACTGCAGTACTCGTCAAATCAGGCAAATATTGATAGACGTGGGTATGAAGTCATGAGACAGCCTCTCCTCCCGCAGCAGCTGACCATAAAAATCTCACGAGCAGGGGATCTCAGAACCTAATTAGCCAATTATTTTCTAATCCCAAAAGCTTTTCCGCACTGGCAGTGGAAATATATGAAACTGTAGATCGAAACTATTCACATAATTAGGTACCTATTTTGTGGAAGCAGTTGTTTATGTAGAAAATATACGTTTGTACTTGAACATTCCTGTAAATTTTATGACGTCACCGACTTTTTCCCACGCCTTCTCCGTTTCCTGCTTTTTTGAATAATCATAAAGAAGAAAATTGTATAAAATAGAGCGTTTTCACCTCCTCCACCATCAACAGGTTGGTTTTTTTGGTCACTCATCGTGAAGGACTTGGAATCTCAAATCACGTTTTTTTTTATCACTCATCATGAAGGAGTTGGAATCTCAAATCACCTGGTCTTTACAGAATAAATGATCAATTTAGAGCTACTTTGGGTGTTCCTGCTTATTTAGGTATAAATGAAGAAAATTTTCATTGGATACTTTAAGGCATTGTGTCAAACCCTTCCATATAATTTTGGGAGATCACCGGACTCACCTCATTCTTAAAAGTGTTCCAACAACTTGCGCCTGTATCTTCATTGAGATATGTTCTTCCCTGTCTAATAGGGAGCAGTATTTAGATAAGATTTAATTTTAGTCCGACATGAATTAATTATCTTAATAGTTTATCACAAATTCATATTTCGAGGGAAGGGGGGCTATTGGAAATTTAAGTACTAACGCAGCGAACAGGTTGTCCACCCTTGTTCGGGGACTCATAAATCCGTCGTTACGGAACTTATTTTGATTCACAAGTAATGTGGACATTTATACCAACAAGTTCTACACAAAAAAGGATTTGTGTAGCATTTACTCATATGTAATGAATATACTAGGCTTGTATGTACTGCTGTTGTATTTTTATATGAACAAAAAAGAATCTTAATTAGTTAAGTTCCATTAATGGCGGAAACTTTATACCATAGGGGCAACTTAAGCAGAAGCTGGGGGGAGGTTTAATGATTAAGAATAAGGCCAAAGATAAAACAAAAGGATCGATAAGCCGTCAACAACAATTGGCGTGTTATTAAGTTGAGACAGGACTGCCAACGGAACACAAAGGAAGCGATTCCCCGGCAATAGCTTTTATCCCAGTCATATAATGAGCAGCTGGCGTCTCTGGAACAAAAGTTCCTCTTTGATCAGTCTACTGTTCCTTCGGGATGAAAGCAATACTGTTCCTCCATGGGAGAAATTGTCCCTTATGGAGCTATCTACCTCCTGTTTGTAGATATCGTCAACGGTGTAATCTCTTAATGGTTAGTCTAATAAAGACCCTTTGAATTCTAATCCCAGCATTTTAAGTTGTATTTCCAAGGCAGTAGAATAGCGCACAATGTGCTATGAGCTAACTCCTTTTTATGATTATTGGACAGTCTTTAGAATGGTAGAGAATAATAATTTTCTTTTGCTGACAGATCACTTAAGAATAACTGAATTGTACCCTAATAATAGAATATTGGCCTTGTCAAGAGGCACTAGAACATAAGTTCTTGAACATAAATACAAACTATAAGCTAGGTTCTGGTAAAAAAAAAACTAAAATAAAAGAATTAAGCGAAAAAAACACATAAATATTGCTATGTTTCTAATGTTAAATATATTTTGAATACATAGGTTGATATTTGGGATCCCAGAATCGCATTTAGGATGAGTACCTAAATTATTATTTCTATGCCTTAATCTTAATTGCATTCCTTTCCAGAGGTCTGTTCTTGTGTTTACCAACTTACTCACCTATCATACCTTCAATATATTATTTATAAACAAATAGTGTATCTGGCGTATGTAAGCACCAAAAGAATTACAATAATGATCGTTTATTTATTTAATTTTAAACAAGGTTAATGATTCAGATGTTGCTGTATAAAATGGATTGCCATAAAATACTTTACAGGAATAAATTAAACATATCTGTGAACAGAAGTAGATTGAGTTACAGGTCGGTCTTCGCCTTGCCGCCTGCGGGTCTTGTCATCTTCTTCGTCCACATCATACGCCGGCTCCATAAGAGGAGCAAAAGATCTGGTCTTTGTGCAAGACATTCCCCTACATGATTGCCGCTCGGCATCACTTCCGACAATAAATAGTAATATATGCTCACAAAATATATAAAAAAATAATATCGTTAGTAGTATAAAAAGAGGGCTTCTAGACCAGCATTTTGATCATGTTCAAACCTGTCAAAACATGTTTGAACCTGTCAAAACATGTTTGAACCTGTCAAAACAGGTTTGAACCTGCACGTTTATTTAGGGGGCTTCTAGACCAGCATTTTGATCATGTTCAAACCTGTCAAAACATGTTTGAACCTGTCAAAACAGGTTTGAACATGATCAAAATGCTGGTCTAGAAGCCCCCTACATAAACGTGCAGGTTCAAACCTGTCTGTCTACATGCACCAACAGGTGGATATTCTCTCCCTCTCTCCTTCTCTCCCTCTTTCCCTCTCGCCCTCACTCCCTCCCTCTCTCTCTCCCTCTCGCCCTCTCTCCCTCTTTCCCTCTCACCCTCTCTCCCTCCCTCCCTCTTGTAGTTACAATTTTTCGAATCATGCCATACAAAACGACATGGATATTTCCACTATAAATTCGTATATTCACAACATTCCAGTCATCAACACAAAATCCACCTATTCTTTCTATTTCATACTCCTTGTTACCCGCGCTTGATAAGAAAAGATCTTACCATCTCGGGCATCCTGGTTCGCTTCTCGGTCAGTCATAACCCTTCTTTCCACTGATCCTACATCTCCGTGTTCTCGCAATTTGCGATGTATAAACGGGGACACCACGGAGAGGTGGGAGGCCCGGGTTCGAGTCCCGGTCCTAGTCAGATCTTTTCTTTTCAAATAAAATATTTTAAAACAAAATTATATCATATAACAATAAAATAAATGATAAGAATATTCTTTTCGTTAGCTTACTGGCATTCACTCAAAGAATATGTAAATAGAAATGAATCAACCTATTACTATAATTATCATTGGAAATCATAACAGTCAATAAGATGTCTCATCTGCTTCATCACCTGGTGAGTTTCGTATATTTTGCAATACAAAAAAATTATAGTTTGAAAAACTAAACAACACGATTTTGTAGCCAGTCGAACTAAAATGTAGAAAATAGATAAAAACACGCTTTGATAGAAAATATTTTGCAATAAGTTCAAAAAAAGAGTTATTAACAAAAAAACCATTTTATCGTATAAAAGCGTAGGTTACTTTTTAAAATATATTCATAATTTTACTTTTAAGAATATCAGCCAATTGAATATTCGAAGGCTCTAGGTTCAAATCCCGCTCGCTGACAGCGTTTTATTACATATGTTCGGCCAGAGATGGATTCTATGGGACCTAGGACTCTCCTGGGGCTCACCTAGCCTTTATAAATTGGGTACCCAAAATAAGGGGTAAAAATCTGGCGGTTGAACGTGATTTAAAACAAATCACCTCCGTGCACAACCGTTGTCCAAGAAACAGTACAGTCTCTACCAGGTACTAATCCCAAACTCTTCATGATTATTCTTGTAAAGGATAAGATTTAACCTTCATCTGCCTATTATATGATTTGGCACGTGGAGTAGGTAACCACCATAGGTACATATATAACCAAGCGAAATATAGTAGTTCGAAGAGAGGATCGGATGATACTACTCGGGGTTATATCAAGAATATGTAAGACCTAAACGTGAGGCACGTGCCCTTCGGTATATGCAATATACTCATGAAGAACTAACTAATCCGAGAGGCATACGATCTGCCGGTGATGGCTCCAATCCACATTTAGCTCCGGCCACTTCTCAATAAGCGTCCCCTTGCCTCCGACCTCTCAAAGGTTGCCTCCCTGCCTTTGGGACTCCTGTTCTCGATGAATCGAGCCAAATTAGCTTCCCTTTCTCGGCGCCCTTCCATAAAATAACCCCCAAGCACATTTTCACTTCCAAGGTAATATAATTTCGCCCCTGTCAAGTCGGCCCCTCATACCCTTTTATTATTTGTAAGAGTTCTGGTGGTCCCCAAACTGTTCTTGAGCTCTATAGATTTTAGGAATAGTTCTGTTGTTTAAGATGCGGGAGCCAACTTAATACTTTTGTAACTGGTAACTATAATAACTCTGGTACTTTGTAGCTATCGATTGTAGGGTAAAAGTTAATGAGGATAATTTGTAGAACTCTTAGGGGGAGGGACTACCAGAACTCCAGAGAAATGGAATACAAATTATAACTGTACACTATCAGTCAAACTTTTTTGCCAGTAATCAAATATTTTTTTCAAGTCAACTTTATAGGGGCTATAATTTTAGTTTTATTACAATATATTTATTTGAATTCTTCAAGCACATGGTTTAGTTTATTTTTTTAATAACGTACTAAATATTGTAACTATATATATTTCTTTTTAAAACTTGACCACTAAAACCGTCCTTCAGCCCAGTCAACGAATGTAAGCCAGCGGCCAGGCACCAGAAAAGGACCTTAGGTTGCAATAAATTGAAGAGAGCTGAATTTTTGATATGTTGTAAGGGCATGTCGGACTAGTGGAAATTCAAGTTTGCTACCTAAAAAACGGAAGGCGTAACTCAGAATCTGTTACTCCTACAGGCCTTAGTCTAAGCATAAATTAAAGCTAATTAAATTTACTACCTTTACTTTCATCGTAGGATCAATACTTCGGCCAGTGTTCCTCACGAAAGTTGGCCAAAACTTAAATTTGGATTTTTTGGAAAAAATGATCAATTTTCAGTGAGGCGTAACTCAGAATCTATTCCAGCTACAGAGCTGCGGTTGAGCTCAAATTTTAGCGAATTGAATCTAATTTAAAAACGGTTACTAATGTTGTTTTATCAAAAACGCACCGATTAGGAGATATAGGCCAAAAACTGAAATAACTCCAAAAATTTCGAGGTTTTTCGACCACCAAAGTTTTCCCATCCTTTTTTTTCGGTAGCAAACTTGGATTTCCACTAGTCAGACATGCCCTTACAATATATCTAAAATTCAGCTCTCTTCAATTTATTGCAACCTTCAAGTACCTAGCCGTTGGCCTGATGATTCTGTAAGGAAAGGCATTAAGGAAGACCAACTATGGTACGTTGTCGGGTGTCATCCTCTTCTTCGGCAATAAATGCTGGTAGCACTGTATTTACTGTAGACAGTAGTACAAGCCTTCCGGGAACTGCACTTGCAGAATTTTATGTACAATAGTTCAAAACTTTATCCCTTACCAAAAGTCCCGTGTATAGCGAAGAAGTTTTCATTTTTTTAAAAAATCATCCTTATTTCTCTTATCGAAGTTAAAAAAGGATTAATGTATTACGGGTACCCATGGAAGGATTAGCTAGTAATGAGCTTAAATTAACATTATAATAATATTATAGTATTATAAACCTGTTCCACTACAACCCGTGAACGGGTCTGGGGTACAGTACATAGACTGAACCTGTCTAAACTGAACGGTAGAGATTGTACTGTTTCTTGGACAACAATTGTACAAGGAACTGATTTATCCTATATCACGCTCAACCGCCAGATTTCCCCCCCCATTATTTTGGGTACCCAATTTATAGAGGCTGGGTAAGCTCCAGGAGGGCCCTAGATCCCATATGATCCATCTCCGACTGCTTACTTTATTATTATTGATAATAAATGATCCCCACAACCAGCGGGATTTGAACCAGGATTATCGGCATTTCTTGTTCTGATCATTGAATTAAAATGTTTACTTATCAACCTGTAACGTTCTCTCTAAGGTATGGCTATAGGAACTCATACATAAAAAACTTTTATTATTAATCAATAAATAATTATTTTTGTTTTAAAAATGGTTATACTTAATGTAGTAAGATAAATACACAAAAAAAGTGAAAAGAAGCATTTTTGAAGTGAAAACTTCTTTACCGTGTTGAGCGAATTTATTTTGGGAAAAAACTTGGGAGTTCGCGCCATCGACATGCTCCTGACGTAATGCGTGAGACTGGTGGCCTGTGTATGAGTTAAAGATTTGCTTTATTCAACGTTAGTTTAAAGGCTAGAATTCCATCGGTATAAGAATACCTATATTTAACTAATGAGTCGTTTAATAGTTTAGCAATTTATATTAATAATAACTAAATTAAAACTGCAATAACTATTTGAAATTTTCGTTTCCCCTAAAAAATTGTATTTGTCTCAGTTAAATGTCTTAATTTTGTGAAATGAATGAAAGTTCAAATTATCTTAGTATTGTTGAAATTGAAACGATGATTTTTATTATTTCAATTAAATTATTGATATTAAACTACTTTCAAATGTTCATAATTATTGTTCAGAGTGTCAGAATCTGCGATATAACATAGTTATTCCATTGTTTTGACTTTTCACTTCTCTCGGCAGTCCTCATGACGGTATCTGTTCCGCGGGTTGTCGCTTCGAGTTAAGTTACACCAGGTTTTAACTGTTTATTATAATATTTTCCAAAAGATGTAAGTTATCGTGAGCATTAGTACGGAAAAGAGAATAGAATTGTGGGTAATGAGTTAATTTCTGTTATCATTTCATTTAGAAATAAAATTTTCAACGAACATTTCGAAGTATAGATGTTTGTTAAAACGTTACCGAGGTATAGACATTTCCCATAAATACATTCTCTTTTCCTTTCCGATGCTCATGATTACTTGTATTTTTGTATTTTCAGACGCGGCCTATTGGTAAAAACCGCATGAAAATCCGTGCAGTGCTTATTGAGATTACCGCGAACTGACGCGGCCGAGGACTTTGTTTTAAAATATGTATAAATAGTTAGATACATATGAGATATTAGGAGGCGTCTTCGATGGAACCTCCCAGGCGGCTATACTTTTTCCAACATTTCTGCAAAATATCGTAATATTCCAACCCATTTACACAAAACCTCGACAAATTGTATACCTAAATTTTCCTGTTGAATCACTCTAACTATTGGTGAAATCCGCATGAAAATCCGTGCAGTAGTTATTAAGACTACCGCGAACAAACGCGGCCGAGTTTTTATTATATGTATAGAAAGAAACTGTTATATATTTATATGTAATACGACTTTATTACAACAATCGTCATATGTCGTAGGCTAACAATGATTTTTTCCACTTTTCCCGGTCCTGACAGTCCTCCTCCGCAAGCCCTCTGGCTACCATTCATTCCTGCAATCCATCGTACCATTTCTTTGCCGGATGTCCTCTTCTCATCCTCTCCTTAGGAACATAATTTATTATTCTCTTGGGCCATCGATTTTCTAACATTATCATTACATGGCCGTACCAGCTCAGCTTTTTGGTACCGATAGTGTACAAGATATTGTGGGGTTCCTGTACTTTTTCTCTGATCACGTGATTAGGGATGTGCTGGAGTTTCGATATGCCACCACTACGTCTCCAGAAGTCACTCTCCGTCGCTAGGTCTTTTCTAAGTTGGTAGTGATGGCCCATGTTTCTGAGCCATATTTTGCCACACTTTTGACAAAGGAGTGGTAAAGCCAGAGTAAAACTCAAGAATGCCTTATCCAAAGAATTTGAAATGAACAAAGGGCTTAAACAGGGCTTGTACTGTGTGAGTGGAAAAGGAAATGTCAGAAGATGGGTAGGAAATGAATGCCTTTGGTAATAGCCATGAGGAGGAGGATGCTTCCTATATGATACGAAAACTGTTAGAAGCATACAAATCAGCAAACAAAAAACAGAATATTTGGCTTTGAATATGGATTATGCTTCCCTCACACTAGAAAATTAGAGTCTTACCCAAAGTGAAAATTTTAAATATCTTGGTAGGTGGCTCTCCAATAGAACTGGCTGCGATCTTGACATATGGGAAAAGGTCACAAAAGGAAGAAAGGCAATAAGAACTTAAAATTCTATATTATGGAGTAAGGAAGTTCAAATGTCTATAAACAACAGATTTACCACTCCTTTGACAAAAGTGTGGCATTATATGGCTCAGAAACATGGGCCATCACTACAACTTAGAAAAAAAACTTCTAGCGATGGAGATGGACTTCTGGAGACGTAGTTGTGGTATATCGAACCTCCAGCCGCGTCTGTTCGCGGCAATAACTACTCCACGGATTTTCATGCGGTTTTCACCAATAGATAGAGTGATGTACCCGAAAGGTTTAGGCCTATAATTTTTTTTGTGTAAATAGTTTGGAATAGAACGATAATTGTCGGAAATGTTAGGAAAAGTATAGCCGTGTGGTGGTTTCACCGAAGAAGCTGCCTAACATCTCTTATCCATCTATGCATATTATAAAACAAAACCCTTGGCTGAGTCTGCCTGTCTGTTCGCGGTAATCTCAATAATTACACGGATTTTCATGCGGTTTTCACCAATAGACAGAGTGATTCAACAGAAAGGTTTAAGCATATAATTTGTCGAGTTTGGTGTAAATAGAATGGAATATAACGATAATTGTCGGAAATGTTTGGAAAAGTACAGCGAATAACGATGTAATAAAGATTATTCTGTTGCTATGATACTTGAGTGTATTTAGATAAAAGAAAGAATGAATTTTTTTTTTTTATTTGTCAACTGAGTTTCTGATGGAATAGTCAAATTTAAAACAAGAAAATTAGTATAAGCGAAATTTGAGAAATATCAAAGAATCCTTAGCGCCAATGGTTGAAGAGTCTTTTTGAGTTAAGCATTGCAGAAGAAGTTACAACTCCATCACGAAGCTAATTCACGCAAGTAAAATTTTTTTTTTATTTATAAGTACACACACACACATATACATATATATATATATATATATATATATATATATATTTATATATATATATATATATATATATATATATATTTATATATATATGAGCCGTTTATTTTGAAAGTGGAATACCTCCATTCATCTTCAAATCGAGATATTTAAGGGTTTGCGTTTCAATGAATTTAAAAATATACTAGGATACTAATGAGTCATACTACTTAATTGTATCTAAGGGTGTTGAATTTATGGTTCCTATTAAAATAGTAGTAACGATTATTAAGTTAATAATGTGCGTTTTCTTATCAAGAATGGAGTTAGGCCACCAACCAGATTCATTATAAACTTTGAAGGTACCCAAGTCGATTCAACATAATTTAAGATGCTTCAACTGAACATGGACATACCAAATCATACTTACACAGATTTCACATAACCAAAGATAGTACTTGCTCAATAGACAAAGAAGAACAGACATTTAAACACATAATATATGACTGCCAAATGTATGAACGACAAAGATCGAAATTAATTATCTCCTCAATATTAAGAGGGTAAGTTTTGCCAGTTGCTGAACATGACCTATACAATCACTTTCGACCCGAACTCACTAAATTTATTTACAGTATCGATTTTGAAAAGTTGACGTCTATTTAAGAATAATCATACTATGTAAAACAAAGATAATCATTATGTAATTATTGTAATTTTAACTTAGTTAATTGTTAAATTTATAATTGTTAAATTTGTTAATTTAATATTGTTAATTTTTTTAAGTTGTAACAGCATGTATATAATAATGTCTTTTGCATATATTTTAGTATTATCAAACTGTAGTTAATAATTTGTAAAAATGAATTTATAATGCACATAGTATACTCACGTATGGAATGTGCTAATAAATAAACGGTCCTTTCAAAGGATTACTTTGAAAGAAAAAAAAAAAAGATGCTTCAAATTGAAAAAACATTACTCAATTTCTTTTACATATCTTTAAAAAAACTTCGGAAACACAATTTATGCGATTCAAAACATTTTTTAATTATAGAACATATATAAAATTACAAACATAAATTTATTTCAAAACAATTTACTTTTCATCTACATTTTCCGCGTGTGAAAGGGATTTGAAGAAATCATGATGTTCCGGAGGCATATATCGCAATAGGTCAATCATGTCCTTGAATTTTGCTGTTGTAATTTGTCTGATATTTTTATAGATATAGAGTGGTGTCAATGCAATATTTTCGAATGTTCTTGGTCTACCCCTACGTGGTAATAAATTCAGATCTTTAAAATTTTCATTCTCTTTCATTGATGTTGTTAAGGCGTGATTAGACTGAATAAAATTTGATAGAAGCAAATGGAAGTACCACGGGAATTGAATGAAAGCTCAGATATTAACAAAGCGTTTGATTTATTAATTTAAATAACATGCGAGATTTTCTTAAATACTATTAATATACATGTAAAAGATACAAATTAATAATAGCGTCTACAAAATAACTTAAAACTAAATATGTAACTTAGCGATCTAATGAACAAATAAATCTTAGACAAAAAAAAAAAAAGAAAAAAATGATTAACATGAATGGGAGCGATAATTAAGAATAACAGAAATGCTCCATGCTAGCATAATGGCCAACGATATAAACAACAAAATGAACGTTATACTGAAGAGTTCAATAAGGCGCGATGATGTGCGAATTATTATTATCTTCGCCAGTGATCACGGCATGAAGGAGCAATGAGTATGATATCATGAATTAACTTGAACTGTCCGGTTGATACCATGTAATACGTTAATCATCCGGAGAAAAATTAGTTGACAATTTGAGGCCTTATGGTAATGAAAGGTGACTTACAATTTGTGTGATGTATACTCAATTATCATAATCTCAGCATAGCTTCTGGCGAGTAACAAACTTCAAGACCTCTGGACGTTCTCATATGAAGAGCGGCTTGAAAGTAGAGTGTGTGATGGTCGTAGCTGCGAATGGTGCGAATGCGATGGTGGTATAACTGCTCCGCTCGGTGATCTGATGATAAGTGAAGTGACTCAATAGCGTCGCTCCCCTCTCCTAGGTTTTGGCGGTACAGTACATTTTTTCAATTTTGGAGGCAATGATCTGTCCGTTCCATCTGGCGGGTCCGCGACTAAACAGATGTCTTATAGAAAATTGTATACGGTTCATTTCTGACAAAACGCATCCAACATATTTTGGTTGTCTTATATATATTTTTTTCTTTATGAGAACATAAGTTTTAGTTCATATTTAATTGTAGTATTCCAATAATGTAGCCGTTTGGCAAGGCATATTTTTATTAATTTCTGTAGAATATTGTTATACTTAAGGGACCTAGTCCCAGAATAAAATTATTTTTCTATTCTATTAAGCCGCTGCTATTTATCTTTTCTTTGAAGACATCAAATAATGTATATGTTTAGTAGAAATAACTCTAGAACTGATAGCACTGAACTGAAATCACGAGATGTTTACAATTAGAAGTCACTCTCAGAACTAATAGAAATCGCTCGTGTAAACGGTCTGAAGGGTACTCTCGAGAGTTGCCATGGCGAGTAGCTCTCCGAGAGTGGACTAGGATGAATTTCACTCTCCCGAGTAAAGGGCTCTGAGACTTACTCTCGAGAGCACCCTCGGCGAGTTCCTCTCACGTGTAAACGCACCTTAAGACTTACTTGAAACACAGACAAACAGTTACAAACATGGATCAGTGGAAAGACACATAGAATATGACAACTAAATGACAACATCTAAAGTTATATGTTTATAGAAATTTCCAAAAAAATGTATATTTAACATTTAAGCATTTTTATCATTTTGAAAAAAAAAAACACTGTTATAATAAATTGAAACATTTATTTGTAACGGGAGTGAAATAGACTAGAAAAATATTTTTATTCTGGGAGCAGGTCCATTAGCAATAACATTATTATACAGAAATTAATATAAATATATCTGGTCAAATGGCTACATTATTGGAATACTACTACATTATTTTACTTGCTTCGGCGGTAAATATACTATAATTGGAACGATACAGAGAAGATTAGCATGGCCCCTGCGCAAGGATGACATGCAACGTTCCACATTTTTGGGGAGCAAAATCCGTCCTCAACCTCCACGTGGTGCTCCCTGGTTAACACTAATGGAGGCGGTACCGAGCCATGGCGGTATAACCATAACGAAATGCAGGAAATGACATTTCGAGGGCAGGTGTGGCTCCGAGCCTCAGTGAAGGCCACCCGTCTAGTGGTAGGGTACCCTAAAATCAAGATCCCTGGTCCTCCAGGTTGGGGCTTGATGTTAGGCCAGCACCTCATCATCATAAAAAATATAAACCTGCTTCCATAACTGACAAAACAGCCTCGGTGAACCGACAACGACAACGGCTACGGAAACGGACTATACGAATAGGAACGTGGAAATGTGCAGGGAATTAGAACAAAGAGAAAAGAGGTTGGTGAGGGACTAAAAAAGCTAAACAATTGATATCAAAATTACTTTAAATTCTATATTATGGAGTAAGGAAATTCAATTGTCTACAAAGAAAAGACTTTACCACTCCTTTGTCAAAAGTGTGGCATTATATGGCTCAGAAACATGGGCCATCACTACCAACTTAGAAAAGACCTAGCGACGGAGAGTGACTTCTGGAGACGTAGTGGTGGCATATCGAAACTCCAGCACATCCCTAATCACGTGATCAGAGAAAAAGTACAGGAACCCCACAATATCTTGTACACTATCGGTACCAAAAAGCTGAGCTGGTACGGCCATGTAATGATAATGTTAGAAAATCGATGGCCCAAGAGAATAATAAATTATGTTCCTAAGGAGAGGATGAGAAGAGGACATCCGGCAAAGAAATGGTACGATGGATTGCAGGAATGAATGGTAGCCAGAGGGCTTGCGGAGGAGGACTGTCAGGACCGGGGTGCAGGGAATGTGCAGGGAATTAGAACAAAGAGAAAAGAGGTTGGTGAGGGACTAAAAAAGCTAAAAAATTGATATCAAAATTACTTTAAATTCTATATTATGGAGTAAGGAAATTCAATTGTCTACAAAGAAAAGACTTTACCACTCCTTTGTCAAAAGTGTGGCATTATATGGCTCAGAAACATGGGCCATCACTACCAACTTAGAAAAGACCTAGCGACGGAGAGTGACTTCTGGAGACGTAGTGGTGGCATATCGAAACTCCAGCACATCCCTAATCACGTGATCAGAGAAAAAGTACAGGAACCCCACAATATCTTGTACACTATCGGTACCAAAAAGCTGAGCTGGTACGGCCATGTAATGATAATGTTAGAAAATCGATGGCCCAAGAGAATAATAAATTATGTTCCTAAGGAGAGGATGAGAAGAGGACATCCGGCAAAGAAATGGTACGATGGATTGCAGGAATGAATGGTAGCCAGAGGGCTTGCGGAGGAGGACTGTCAGGACCGGGAAAAGTGGAAAAAATCATTGTTAGCCTACGACATATGACGATTGTTGTAATAAAGTCGTATTACATATAAATATATAACAGTTTCTTTCTATACATATAATAAAAACTCGGCCGCGTTTGTTCGCGGTAGTCTTAATAACTACTGCACGGATTTTCATGCGGTTTTCACCAATAGTTAGAGTGATTCAACAGGAAAATTTAGGTATACAATTTGTCGAGGTTTTGTGTAAATGGGTTGGAATATTACGATATTTTGCAGAAATGTTGGAAAAAGTATAGCCGCCTGGGAGGTTCCATCGAAGACGCCTCCTAATATCTCATATGTATCTAACTATTTATACATATTTTAAAACAAAGTCCTCGGCCGCGTCAGTTCGCGGTAATCTCAATAAGCACTGCACGGATTTTCATGCGGTTTTTACCAATAGGCCGCGTCTGAAAATACAAAAATACAAGTAATCATGAGCATCGGAAAGGAAAAGAGAATGTATTTATGGGAAATGTCTATACCTCGGTAACGTTTTAACAAACATCTATACTTCGAAATGTTCGTTGAAAATTTTATTTCTAAATGAAATGATAACAGAAATTAACTCATTACCCACAATTCTATTCTCTTTTCCGTACTAATGCTCACGATAACTTACATCTTTTGGAAAATATTATAATAAACAGTTAAAACCTGGTGTAACTTAACTCGAAGCGACAACCCGCGGAACAGATACCGTCATGAGGACTGCCGAGAGAAGTGAAAAGTCAAAACAATGGAATAACTATGTTATATCGCAGATTCTGACACTCTGAACAATAATTATGAACATTTGAAAGTAGTTTAATATCAATAATTTAATTGAAATAATAAAAATCATCGTTTCAATTTCAACAATACTAAGATAATTTGAACTTTCATTCATTTCACAAAATTAAGACATTTAACTGAGACAAATACAATTTTTTAGGGGAAACGAAAATTTCAAATAGTTATTGCAGTTTTAATTTAGTTATTATTAATATAAATTGCTAAACTATTAAACGACTCATTAGTTAAATATAGGTATTCTTATACCGATGGAATTCTAGCCTTTAAACTAACGTTGAATAAAGCAAATCTTTAACTCATACACAGGCCACCAGTCTCACGCATTACGTCAGGAGCATGTCGATGGCGCGAACTCCCAAGTTTTTTCCCAAAATAAATTCGCTCAACACGGTAAAGAAGTTTTCACTTCAAAAATGCTTCTTTTCACTTTTTTTGTGTATTTATCTTACTACATTAAGTATAACCATTTTTAAAACAAAAATAATTATTTATTGATTAATAATAAAAGTTTTTTATGTATGAGTTCCTATAGCCATACCTTAGAGAGAACGTTACAGGTTGATAAGTAAACATTTTAATTCAATGATCAGAACAAGAAATGCCGATAATCCTGGTTCAAATCCCGCTGGTTGTGGGGATCATTTATTATCAATAATAATAAAGTGAGCAGTCGGAGATGGATCATATGGGATCTAGGGCCCTCCTGGAGCTTACCCAGCCTCTATAAATTGGGTACCCAAAATAATGGGGGGGGAAATCTGGCGGTTGAGCGTGATATAGGATAAATCAGTTCCTTGTACAATTGTTGTCCAAGAAACAGTACAATCTCTACCGTTCAGTTTAGACAGGTTCAGTCTATGTACTGTACCCCAGACCCGTTCACGGGTTGTAGTGGAACAGGTTTATAATACTATAATATTATTATAATGTTAATTTAAGCTCATTACTAGCTAATCCTTCCATGGGTACCCGTAATACATTAATCCTTTTTTAACTTCGATAAGAGAAATAAGGATGATTTTTAAAAAAAATGAAAACTTCTTCGCTATACACGGGACTTTTGGTAAGGGATAAAGTTTTGAACTATTGTACATAAAATTCTGCAAGTGCAGTTCCCGGAAGGCTTGTACTACTGTCTACAGTAAATACAGTGCTACCAGCATTTATTGCCGAAGAAGAGGATGACACCCGACAACGTACCATAGTTGGTCTTCCTTAATGCCTTTCCTTACAGAATCATCAGGCCAACGGCTAGGTACTTGAAGGTTGCAATAAATTGAAGAGAGCTGAATTTTAGATATATTGTAAGGG
This sequence comes from Arma custos, assembly GCA_037127475.1. NCBI lineage: Eukaryota > Metazoa > Arthropoda > Insecta > Hemiptera > Pentatomidae > Arma > Arma custos. The sequence continues at coordinate 45,396,857 of CM073759.1, read as the reverse complement.
CATGTCTGACTAGTGGAAATCCAAGTTTGCTACCGAAAAAAAAGGATGGGAAAACTTTGGTGGTCGAAAAACCTCGAAATTTTTGGAGTTATTTCAGTTTTTGGCCTATATCTCCTAATCGGTGCGTTTTTGATAAAACAACATTAGTAACCGTTTTTAAATTAGATTCAATTCGCTAAAATTTGAGCTCAACCGCAGCTCTGTAGCTGGAATAGATTCTGAGTTACGCCTCACTGAAAATTGATCATTTTTTCCAAAAAATCCAAATTTAAGTTTTGGCCAACTTTCGTGAGGAACACTGGCCGAAGTATTGATCCTACGATGAAAGTAAAGGTAGTAAATTTAATTAGCTTTAATTTATGCTTAGACTAAGGCCTGTAGGAGTAACAGATTCTGAGTTACGCCTTCCGTTTTTTAGGTAGCAAACTTGAATTTCCACTAGTCCGACATGCCCTTACAGCATATCAAAAATTCAGCTCTCTTCAATTTATTGCAACCTAAGGTCCTTTTCTGGTGCCTGGCCGCTGGCTTACATTCGTTGACTGGGCTGAAGGACGGTTTTAGTGGTCAAGTTTTAAAAAGAAATATATATAGTTACAATATTTAGTACGTTATTAAAAAAATAAACTAAACCATGTGCTTGAAGAATTCAAATAAATATATTGTAATAAAACTAAAATTATAGCCCCTATAAAGTTGACTTGAAAAAAATATTTGATTACTGGCAAAAAAGTTTGACTGATAGTGTACAGTTATAATTTGTATTCCATTTCTCTGGAGTTCTGGTAGTCCCTCCCCCTAAGAGTTCTACAAATTATCCTCATTAACTTTTACCCTACAATCGATAGCTACAAAGTACCAGAGTTATTATAGTTACCAGTTACAAAAGTATTAAGTTGGCTCCCGCATCTTAAACAACAGAACTATTCCTAAAATCTATAGAGCTCAAGAACAGTTTGGGGACCACCAGAACTCTTACAAATAATAAAAGGGTATGAGGGGCCGACTTGACAGGGGCGAAATTATATTACCTTGGAAGTGAAAATGTGCTTGGGGGTTATTTTATGGAAGGGCGCCGAGAAAGGGAAGCTAATTTGGCTCGATTCATCGAGAACAGGAGTCCCAAAGGCAGGGAGGCAACCTTTGAGAGGTTGGAGACAAGGGGACGCTTATTGAGAAGTGGCCGGAGCTAAATGTGGATTGGAGCGATCACCGGCAGATCGTATGCCTCTCGGATTAGTTAGTTCTTCATGAGTATATTGCATATACCGAAGGGCACGTGCCTCACGTTTAGGTCTTACATATTCTTGATATAACCCCGAGTATTATCATCCGATCCTCTCTTCGAACTACTATATTTCGCTTGGTTATATATGTACCTATGGTGGTTACCTACTCCACTTGCCAAATCATATAATAGGCAGATGAAGGTTAAATCTTATCCTTTACAAGAATAATCATGAAGAGTTTGGGATTAGTACCTGGTAGAGACTGTACTGTTTCTTGGACAACGGTTGTGCACGGAGGTGAATTGTTTTAAATCACGTTCAACCGCCAGATTTTTACCCCTTATTTTGTGTACCCAATTTATAAAGGCTAGGTGAGCCCCAGGAGAGTCCTAGGTCCCATAGAATCCATCTCTGGCCGAACATATGTAATAAAACGCAGTCAGCGAGCGGGATTTGAACCTAGAGCCTTCGAATATTCAATTGGCTGATATTCTTAAAAGTAAAATTATGAATATATTTTAAAAAGTAACCTACGCTTTTATACGATAAAATGTTTTTTTTTGTTAATAACTCTTTTTTTGAACTTATTGCAAAATGTTTTCTATCAAAGCGTGTTTTTTATCTATTTTCTACATTTTAGTTCGACTGGCTACAAAATCGTGTTGTTTAGTTTTTCAAACTATAATTTTTTTGTATTGCAAAATATACGAAACTCACCAGGTGATGAAGCAGATGAGACATCTTATTGACTGTTATGATTTCCAATGATAATTATAGTAATAGGTTGATTCATTTCCATTTACATATTCTTTGAGTGAATGCCAGTAAGCTAACGAAAAGAATATTCTTATAATTTATTTTATTGTTATATGATATAATTTTGTTTTAAAATATTTTATTTGAAAAGAAAAGATATGACTAGGACCGGGACTCGAACCCGGGTCTCCCACCTATCTGTGGTGTCCCCGTGTATACATCGCAAATTGCGAGAACACGGAGATGTAGGATCAGTGGAAAGAAGGGTTATGACTGACCGAGAAGCGAACCAGGATGCCCGAGATGGTAAGATCTTTTCTTATCAAGCGCGGGTAACAAGGAGTATGAAATAGAAAGAACAGGTGGATTTTGTGTTGATGACTGGAATGTTGTGAATATACGAATTTATAGTGGAAATATCCACGTCGTTTTGTATGGCATGATTCGAAAAATTGTAACTACAAGAGGGAGGGAGGGAGAGAGGGCGAGAGGGAAAGAGGGAGAGAGGGTGAGTGGGAGGGAGGGAGGGAGGGAGAGAGGGCGAGAGGGAAAGAGGGAGAGAAGGAGAGAGGGAGAGAATATACACCTGTTTGTGCATGTAGACAGACAGGTTTGAACCCGCACGTTTATGTAGGGGGCTTCTAGACCAGCATTTTGATCATGTTCAAACCTGTTTTGACAGGTTCAAACATGTTTTGACAGGTTTGAACATGATCAAAATGCTGGTCTAGAACCCCCCTTTTTGTACTACGTTCCCTTTAAGTTTTATAGCCCCCTTTTATAAGTGTCAAGAAAGCAAAGTGTTACGGCCGCTCAGTTGTAATTATAAAAAAACTATGTTCATAGTTATATTTTGTTTGTTTTTTCAATTAATCTATATTTTGTTTTATTTTAATTTTCATTAGAAAATAAATGTTTTTAAATTACGTAATGTATAACAGTGAAACAGCTGTTTTCAAACTTTTGTCGGTGAGTCAAGTGAACATCGCCCCAGTCTTGTTTTGGATAGCGGCCCGAGCGGTCCCTCTGTTGTTTTCACAGTTTTTCGTGATGTCTACTTTTCGATAGCGGCCCGAGCGGTCCATCTGTTTTTCACAGTTATTCGTGAGTCGAGTTTGATTTCGAAAGCGGCCCGAGCGGTCATCCTTCACCACTACTTTTGTCTTGGCTAGCGTACCTTCAGGACCTACCTTACGGAGTCAGTGTCATCGTTTTTGTGAGTGCGACCTTGATTGTCCACCTTCAACCATAAATCATCATGGCTTTGTCTTCTTCGACTTCACTCCAGCACATCTAAATCTACAGGGTATTTAGACATTTATTTATTTTAATTGCGCAATTAAATAACCATCATTTAGTTCAGTTGAAAAATAACATTTATTTTGTTTCATGTTCAAATTATTTTGTTTAGTAACTTCATTCATGTATCTAGCCATGCTTATTTTGATTTAATTTACTTGTTTATTTTTTTATATATATATTCAACCAAATGAAAAAGGTTTAATTTTCGTTTATTATTTAATTATTCATTGTTGGAAACAATAATTGTATTTTAATTTAATTAATTGTTCTTTTGTTTTAATGTTAAGTAATATGATTTATGTCTTTATTTATCAATATAAAGTTTTAAAAAAAATAAGCGTTCGGTATTATCTGACAACCCATTTATTCATTTGAACTTACAATTCAAATATAATTTTTAAATGGTTAATATATCAGATAATTTTCTGTAAAGAAAATTGTTTGATCAGATTAAGGCAGCAACCTATCAGAGTTTTTTTTTTTTTTTTTTTTAGTACAATAGGGAAAGTTGGTTCAAGGGTGCAATCTCTGTTACCCTTATGACGCCCTAACAGCAAAGGATACAGTTGGAGCAAGGAAATCAATGAAAGTAGGCAAACACGCATTCCCATTTGCACAGAATTCAGGAGTAGTTGCACAGTATTTAGGAGGGTTTATCACAAATGATAGAAATACTGGGGCAGATGTGCATGTCAGAATTTCTGCGGGAAATTGATGTTATTATATCTTGCATAAAACCCTTAGGTCGACGTGTATATCCGGAAAGCAAAAATAACTCTATACAAGGAAGTAATCAGACCAACTGTGACCTATGGGACCTACATCAAACAGAGAGCTAAATCAGCAGATGGGAACGAAAGATCTTAAGAAAGATGTTTGGCCTGACATGTGGGAAAAGCATGAGTTTAAATGTGGATAATTAAGAAGCATGACGGATATTAATGAGGGGGAGTAATTTCCAAAATGTTGTGGAATGAGCAACAAAATACCATTTGTATGTTTTGATTCTGTGGAAAACAGTGTAATGGTGTGAAAGGCTAGATCTTGTACCCTGGGGTATAACATTTGAATTGTATGATGCTATGGATGCATGAGGGATGCGAGTTTGAGTTGATGTTTTGGCAAAGGAATGAATCTGAAAGGAAATATTGTCTAAGGATAGAGAGGAAGAGCATTTTAACTCTTCCCAGAGATGTGATAGATGGGTCACGTGACCACCTCGGGGCATCGAAGACAGACCACTGTGAGCAGTTCTTTAGTCAATATTATAGTGAAAACTACAGGTTTAGATACTATAATAAATGTCATTAAGTGCTTACTGAGAATATTAATATGAATTAAGAAAAATTTCCCCCTACTCCCAAAAACATGCAAAAAAGAATATGTGTTTACTAAATTCACTAATAAATGTAATTAGTTATTATAATATCCTATTTTATACCTAAACAGGGAGCGATAAAAAAAAATAAAAATGATTATAATTTATACCATAAATTCATTTACAAAGATAACTTGTTCACAAAATAACTTCAGTCATACTAAAAATTATAATTTAAGGAGATTTCAGTAGGGCATAGGATCATATGAAAATAGGGTAAAACTATTATTTCCAACATATTATACGGTTCAGAAAAAAAAGAGATCAAGAATGATATCAATTTCTCATCAAGAAAACAGAAAAGGGTTCACCTGACTTATCCAAAATGATATTGAAAAAGTTGTGTGATGGAACTGGGCAAAACGATGTGTAGAACAATGAGTTATAAAGCTGTACGTACCCGGTTTGAAATGCATGGGCTCACCCAGTTTCAAAAAGTTGGGGAAAACTGGGGGCTTAGTGCAAAGTAAATTCCCTACTATCCACTGAACAAATTTTTTTTTAAATATTTAGAAACAGTCCAGAAGGAAAATTTTTATTTGCATTAATGTAACAAGGAAAGAGGTTACGATTAATATGTAAGATTGAGATACTAAAATATCAAGTAAATATTTTCAAAAGTTTCAAAATGTTTGCCGAATTTAAAGCGATTCGAGTAATTAAATGTTTATTATTAATCACAAAACTTAATCATATCGTTGTTTGTTTGTTTTTTATCTTTCTTATTCAGCAGTGTATCTCTTTTATCACGAAATAGGATTTCATAATATCTTGACTATAATAAATCGTCGTAGCTAATAACGTCCTGTAACAATTAGCTGTTTCTTATTAATTACCGTGTTACTATGATTTGGAAGTTGGTTCTTAGTTTATATCAATTTACGTGAGCTCACAATAGACCCGCTCAATGTGAAAACTTTCCCGCCGCAGTTTAATCCCACTCCCTTGTTAGTTCCAATTTACAGAACGAGTTTGGAACTGTATCAGGAATCTGTTATAATAGAAGCTTTATCAAGCTCTACTTTATGGGAGACCAAGAAGTTAAAATAGTTGATACAATTTTAGCGATATTCCTAATAGTGTTATTTTCTATTAAGAAATAACTACATCCTTCGATATCCCTCATTCATATATATCATTTATATATACATCGAATGTAGCAAATGACATATATTCTCGTATATTTTATTTGTTTACTGCTTACTAGGTAAACTAGAAACATATATAAACTATTTACTTTATAGGCAATAACAATTAGAGAGAGTGTGTTGGAGAGAGAAAGATAGAGAGACAGAGAGAGAAAAAGAAAAAGTGAGAAACAGGTGGAACATCAAATGATATAAAAACAAAGTAGTAAGCCTAATTGGAGGAAAAAACCTTTAAATGATATAATTTGTACGCTTTGGTTTAACAAGGGTTTAATTCCAGCGACCTTTGGCAAGAGTCGAATGTCAATATTGGAGCTGTCCCTATCAAGATTCAAGACCTAACAAAAACCCATTCCATCAAAAAAGGGGCTCATCTTATTTTGTTGACTTAAGACTAAATAATTTTTTTTAGTCATTTGTGTTTGTCTGAAAATTCCGGCCGTTAATAAAAGCAGTAGCACGAGATTCTTGGTACTATTAAGTGATGATGCTTCCTATTACCTAGTGAAATTATGCAAAATTATGAAGAGTAACGAAATAATGAATATTCACACTTTTAAAAACATCAATGTTTTAATTGATAAGGAAGTTAAATTTTATTTATTTTATGGTAGAGAAGAAATTAGTTGACTGGAAATTTTAATGTAAGGATAGAGATTATTGGGGGTGCAGTCAATTGAAACACCAAATAAGTGCATACTTATTTACTGTATGCCGACGTTTTGACCTACTTCTACTTTTTAGGTCATCTTCAGGGCAAATATACGGAGCGGCTGCAAGGAAAGGTAATTGGCAATTCGAATTTATTTATTTTAAAATGATTGTAAAATCCTCTTGCATTTATATATTTTTAATTTTATTTAAGACACATTTAACACTATACCTTAATGGTTTTGCTAACATAAGTTTAATCTTAGTAATGCTGTGGAATTGAAAGTCGTAGACATGCTCATTCAGTGTTTATTATTTTTGTAAAATATTTCTGGAAGAACATTAGTCTGGAAGGAATGAAGTTATAAATTCTTATTATTTTAAAATGAACTTGAACAAGAGCGGCTAGGAATGCATTTACAGTGATAATAAAAACCCTTTCAAGGAAATATAAGAGAAATATTTTTAGGAACAGTAATCATGGACAAAATCAACACTCTCCTTCGTTTCTACTTTAATTCTTTGTATAACTTTAGATCCAGCTTTTATACTTGAGTATTTTTTATTGGCACATTCAAAAAAATAATGTATAAATGTTATACGCTTTAATACAATCGTATGCATTTTGACAAAGAAATAATAATCATCGTGACTTCTGTTTACTAACTAAAATGATTAAAATAAATTGAAATAGGTAGGTCTTGGGGACTGGCGAAAGAAGTAAAACTCAGAACTTAGGAATAACTGTGAAATCTTTTTTGAATTTCTGAGTCATTTGTAGTTTAGATTATTTAAATTTGTAAATTTAAATTATTAACATTAATCTGGTATTCAAATGTATTGACACTCCTATCAATAATTATATAAACTTTAAAGAAGTTAATTTACTAATCAAAACGTAGGATGTTCTGCATTAGCTAAAAACAAAATAGCAATAATTTAATTGAAATAATAATTATCATATAGTTTTATTATGTTTACCTTTTATTCGCATTTAAATAGATTTAATTTTCGTTTTTAGCATTATTATCATCGCTAACTTCACCAATGCACAGATCATTTGCACGTTCATCCATTTCTTAAGACAAGACATTTATTATTACTAATAAAACCTTTCAGGGAAAGCTAATCGTTCAACTAATTATTGATGTTCTATGTTATTGTAAGCATCAATTGTACAGCAATTAAACGACTTGTTAGATAAATATAATCATTGTTATATCAATGGAATTGTAACATCTAAAGTTGAGTAATATAAACTTTATAACTTCTGTACAGGTTGCTATAGGTGTTGCCGGTCTCGCATTTTGCTGTCACGAACGCACAAGCTTATCCCCTACAAAAAGTCGCTAAACGTGGCTAAAGAACTTTTCACTTCAAAAACATTTAATACAAGTAACATTTTACATCAATATAATTATTTATATAGCCTGTATAGCTGCTAAGGAAAACCTCTCAAAAATATAAGGTGAAAAACTGAAAAAAATATAAGGTAGGTAATATTTTATTTCGTGTTTCATCAGAAAGTTTATGACAGTTTTAGTTAGGAAAAATTCTACATGACGCCTGTTTAAACAAAACATGATAACTCTTATATTGACAGAACAATTATAAATTAAGGCTGTTAATTCTACGCATACAATGCCCGATTAAAGAGCTCACTAAGAATTCAAATTGAGGAAGCTGCTTCTGAAAATAGGATTAAATTACTTCCAACCTTTCTGCAATTCAGCTGGGTCGGAAGAGGATGCAGTACATCCAACATGATTGTTATCAAACGTATTTAATTGTTTAACATCCAACAATTAAAACTTCCAGTTTATTGTTTTTTATCAGTATTCATCGCAAGCATATGTGGCTTCTGGGAGATTTACTGTTTTATAGTGTTGGGTATTGGTGCCTATTGACAGGCATTTCTTATTATATGTTGACCAGGTTAGAAACCTGATGGTGAAGATTTTATGATGTATTTCAAATTTTAAAAATGAAGTACAAAAAAAATGATTTAGTTAGTAGATTGTCAAAATCTAAAATTTTTAAGTTAAAATAAAATCTGGTTAATAAGTGGACAATAAATAAATAAACTATGTTAAAGTACGCCTCATAGACATGCTTTTCAGGAAAAACCAGAAGAAAAATCCTACAATCTTTACAATCCTAAACGTTATAACAGCCGGGCATACGACTGAAAGTCAAAAACAAGATTTTGAGGAAATGCTGTTGAAAAAGCTAAAGAACTTGTTGAAATTGGGAGATACTGAAAAAAAAATCATATAGATATGATTTAGGGGGCTTCATCTGTAGGTACTTATCACACTAAGTATTCTAGCCTTTTCATCCTCATTTTCTCAAAGTCGTGTTTTAACTTAGTTTAATTCATTTGTAGCCCCACGAACGATCAATGCTAATATTTAGGTAAACAAGCTCTATATATCGACATTCAACAACCAAATCTCCACCAACATATACATTTTAAATATTCAAGTTTAAATGATAACCATTAGGGACACCACATTGGGCTCATCGATATGTCGGCTGACAGATGGAAAATAAGTGGTATAATTTATAAAAGATCTGGAATAAAAAGAAATACTGTCAGGGTTAATTTTTTTAGGAAAGAGATATTGTTTGCCAAACCTAGTGAGTCAATAAGCATTAAAGATAGGAATTATTGATTTTGGCGCTAATGTGAATAGGAATTATTAAGCTCATTAGTTTTATGTTAAGGACTTTTCCTACTTTTTCAGCTCAATATCGATTATGCCTTTTCTTGTGATTTTCTTTTTATTATAATCAAATATTAGGGATATACAATATAAACTTTTTTACTTTGCTTCTAGTACGTAAAAGATTTTCCAGAACGCCAATATTCTAGAAGAACTCACTTCAGTATAGAGGTAGATGTAATGCCCGCATTGTGCGAATGATGTGGTATGGAAAAATATCCGGAGTTTAGTAGTTTGTTACGCTAACCACTAGACCACAGGTGACCTTGTATTTTAAAGTTCCATGTTAGTTATAAAATAAATAATTAGGTATTGTTCAAGGAAATTCTAATTTTTGGATGTTAAATATGTTTTAAACATATTTTAAATATTTCTATTGATTTGGGGATGCCAGAGTAATTATTTAAGATTATCATTCAAGTTCTTATTCCTTTAAACGTCCTAACCTTTTTCTGAATTGGATTCTTTTTTTGAGGTTGGTTGTGTGTTTACCAATTTACTAATCAGTGAACTGAATACCATTGTTTAGCCGCGGACCTGTACTACCCGCCGGTAGGAACAAACCGATCCTTGCCTCTAGTTTCGGAAGATATACTTTACCGCCAAAAACAAGGAGAGGAGGAATGACGCTTGGAGCTGCGGGCACTTGCTGCATGGACGGCTAGCGGGACTTTCATACCAGACCTTCGCAGCTACGAAAGCTTGCCGCTTTCAAGCCGATATTCTTTATTGGGAACGTCCAGCGTCCAGGAGGTCTTGCAGCCTGTCACGCACCAAGAACTCTGCTGAGACACCAGACAAAGTGATAAGTGGGCATAAAGAACACACAAATCGTAAGTCCCATTTCATTATCATAAGACCTCAAATCGCCGACTAATACTGCTGCTGATAATCAATAACTCATTGTGGTTATATGATACCAAAAGGACGACTCAAGCTAATTAATCGTATTAACCCTTCAGGCCGTGATCACTTAAATTCTTCATTATATCGTTCATATTTATTTGTTATATCTTGGCCATAATGCTAGCATGGAGCAATCTCTGTTAATGATTATTACCGCTCCTATTCAATGTTAATTTTTAGTATTAGTAATTAATCATACTTGTTCATTAGATCGCTATTTTGCATGTTTAGTTTGTAAGTCCTTCTTGTATAATTGCTACCAATAAGTTTAATCATTTAGCACCTGTATATATTGACTTAGTTAAGAAAAAGATATTTCATATGTCCTTAAAATTAATAAATCAAATGCTATGTTAATATCAGAGATTTCTTTCAAATTCCCGTGGTACTTCAATTTTCTTCCTATTAAATTTCATTCAGTCTAATCACGCTCTAACAACCATAATTAAACTATCAATATCGTATTCATAAATATATAGTGCTAATGTGTTAAGTATGCAACTGAATAATTATATTGAATATGCTTTGTTAATAAAATTTCTTATTTGGTCTATCGTTTGACATATATATTGACATGAGCAATAATGCTTCAGGAGTATTAGAAGATCACCATAAAATTCGTACATATCGTCCCTGCCATTTCTAACTATCGAATGTGAAAATCGGTACTTTTGAGGAGAAAAAAAAGAAGTTTCAAGGTTCAATAAAAATTAGTGCCTATAGTCAAACAAATGGCATTCGTTTTGCCTTGCTTTTGCAAATGATAGATGCCTCCATATGAATTTTATATTGATTATCAATCCTAAAGCAACTGATATAAGTCGAAAACGAAAACTGTGTTTTTTTCACATTCGATACTTTGCGATGGCAGGGATGAAATGTGTAAATTAAATCTTATTAGATATATCAGGGGTACATCAAGGTTAGGTCTAGGCCTGGCCGCCTTTGCACTTTCTGAGGTAGCATCTCTTTTTCCGGCTGCTCTTCGAGAGTCCCTTCTTTAGCTCATGTCTCTTTCCAACCTCTTGTCTCCGAGCACCTTCCCTCTTTCTTATTTCTTGAATCTCCTCATCAAGAGATCTTGCTACCTGCCTCAGTGATCTAGTTCTTGTAACCGTCTATGGCTCATTTAGTAAATTCATATTTATTTGTTTAATAACTTCCGGCTCGCATAAATCATTCATATTGTATTGATAGTACTGAAATTATTTTATCAACTACTAGTTGCGTCGTTGTTCTTTTGAAGGAGCAATATTTAATTTAAAGTAAAAGCTAGCTGTACTTAGAAGGGGTTTCTATAGAATTTTTCGTAAGGTAGGTCTGCGGATAAGGGATCATTCATTCCAGTGCTCTTCTACCTTAAAGCAATACCTTTTCGCACGTGATTCACCCCCACCTACTTCTATACGATCTATGGCATCCTGCTAACGTGACCCTTTTACAGCCGGTTTTTTAACCGTCGTTTCCCTTATTTTCTGAATTCATATTTATTTTTCTATTTAACTCGATATGGCTTATTCGGTACATAGTCTAACATTCGTATATTTTCATTCTTAGTTGCAAGAAGTATTCGCATTCCATTTCATAACGAATATCCATAAATGACTTTCTTAAGTCAATTTAAAGTATCGATTAAGAATAATGGTAATCACGTAGTAATTCGTTAAAGCGTAATGGCTTGAAAGAAAATCCAGATAAGATTTATTACACATGAGGCTAAGCCTCAAGAGGAGATAGGATAAGAGAGGTAGAGGTCCCGAAGAGAGCCGTGAAGCGGAACTGAAGCAACAAGTAGCTCTCATTACCGAGGCGTCTGGTCCCCAATCCCCATCCCTATCTCCCGGCAAATCCTCTTCTTTGTGGCCCGTCCGGAGTTTTATTTTTGAAACAAACAGTTCCTTTGAAATTGTAAAGTACCATTCCGGTGGTAATGGCTACGCTGTTACTTGCTTGTATATTATGCGCAGGCCCAAGTTCCCTTTCTATTATTTTTCTTTTCTGGATAGTTGATATAGTTAAGCTTGTGGTGGTAACATTCCATAAAGGTTCATACTCTTGTATGATTAATAAACCGTCAAAAATAATTAAGTATTACACTTAAAAGAAGTACTTTATTTGTCCTAGATGTTACAGCTAATATTATGACCATCATCACAGTTAAAATACTATATAATAAAACACTTAAAAATCGATCAAGCTTTTAAATGTATTATAAAAAAAAACAAAAAAAAACATTGAGACTATCAGATAGCGAGATTTCATATGATTTGTCACCAAAGTCATACCTTATTAATACTTGTCATTCAAAATTAATTGTCACTTTATGGTTTTAATAATGAAGCCGATATTTTATACATTTATAACCAGTATATTTATAAATGTACCGAAAAATTATAAAGATTTTAGAATTAATAAACCAAGTCCTTAAGAAAGTACGAAATATATACTAATGACTATGGTTTATCAGTTATAATAATGAACCATTGTAAACGGCAAAGTATAAAAAAGTTTTAACACCAGTCTTCAAAGCTCTAAGTTTTCACCCAATCGTCACGACTTCACCCGTCTTAAGATACATTATCTAGCACCGCCTTCTTGGTCCTACCTCTGTTTCCTAGTGAGCCCATGGCTTTCTTCTTGAAGAATTCTTGGAGATAAACCATAGCACTATAGTTAAAGAAAAAATAACACATCTTCAATATATGTTTTTAAGCTTTTCCTTTCATATTAAAAATATAATATTACGTTTCAACACTATGATTTATTAACTATAATTTGCGTAAACGTTTGTGAGAGATGTCTAATCATTTCTCATCTAACCATTTCATTATATGTTTTCGAACTTCATAAGGCCAAGTAAAAATAAAAAAAAATAATAAACATGAAATTACTAATAAGGTTTTACAATTGAGCAGCATAGAAAACAAAAATATATAACTTAAGATAGGTAGATATATACTATATGTATTATATTATGCAAATAAATTATAAAACAAAAAGAATTTTCAACTTTAGGTCAAGATAAATAAAGTTGGCACCACATTGAAACTTGATCGTTGATCACATTTTATTATTCTACAGTCTTCTCCAATTCAAATCCTCTGTCCAGCACCACAAAACAAGATCCCGCCTTTCCGATCGCTACATTCCTTCCCACAGAACCAAGGCATTCGAGCGTTCCATCCTCGGCCGCTCCACCACAGTGTGGAACTCAATCCCTCCTTTCATCTGCCATGCTTCTTCACTGGCTTCATTTAAATCCCTGCTTTTCCAACATCTCTTGACATCCCAAAAAGACGCTCTCTAGGCAGGTTAATCTTCCGTTTGAATAAATTAGTATTGAATACTCGATCTCGTCTACGTGTTTTGATTATTTTTCCCCAAAAAGATATAGACTATGTATATACTGCTATATTGGCTTTACTGCCCAAGCTATGATCTCAGGGAAAAGTCAGATCTTTTGATATGAATATAATTAAATACTAAAATGGGATGCCACCCTGAGATCGTTATACTTAATATGTAATAATTTTATGTTATTAATAATGAAGAGGCTTATAAAGTCTTCTCCAAAGGTTAACGTGGTTGACTGACCTAGAGTTGTTTATTAAATAAGTATAATTATAGAACATTACATTTTATTTGTGCTAATCATGGTTACAGACTTCATAAATCTTAAAAACAACTTACAATTAAAACGGAAAGCTATTGGTGACTTATGATACATGGGGCTTCATTCTGCATCCTCCTCCTTACGTCTTGACTTGACTGCCGCGTACCGATAACTGCCTCCTCTCTTCAAAGTAAAGTAATGAACCCTAAGGATCATTTTACTCTACCTAGCCTAGGCCCCTTATTGTCACTTTATTTCATGCCACCCCATTCATTTATTTTATTTAAAAGTTTAGTTTTTAACTATTTTATTAATTGTGTTTATAATTATTTTTTTAATATTAATACATTTATTTTCGACAAATATTTTTAAGGTTAAAGTTATCTCAAATTTCATACTTTTTATTTTTTTAATTTCTATTTCTATTTTTAATATGTTTTGTCACTCTTAATTACTTCATGATTCGTATTATTATGTAGCCTTCTGGCCAGATATATATTATGTTTATTTTTTTCTCCATGAATATTCTAAAGAAACTTGGCCCCAGATAAAGTTTGTTTTCCATTCTATTATATTTTTGTTAGAGCTGCCGATTGCCAGTGATTCAAGATATTTCCTTTTTCTAAAAAGATCCTTTAATTTCAAGTTGGGGCCTTACCGTAATTGGAATTTATGCAATGGACACATCATGTCCTATCTCACGTACTTCCTTCGATGTAATGACTTGCTAAAAGTATTGGATATTAACTATTAAAATGAAAATGCTGTTATTACCAAAGAAATTAATGGTACATAATAAATTCTACTAATAAAAATTTAAATAGAATAACAAATACCAGCGCATAATAAATTACAAATAATGGTCGACCTCAAATTAGGCGAGTGTCAAATTAAGTTACTTCTAATTAAGATAAGACATGTGAAAGAATAAATTTCGAAATTAACAAAAAAATGGTAATAAATAATGAAAGCTAAAGGTGTAATCATGAAAGAAAGCATGGATACAAAGACTTGTATTCATTTATGTATTTTTTTACGAATATCTACGAGTATATTTACTGACACACTTTTAGGTTGTTTTGATTTTGATTTGGTGGAACTGGTATATGATAGTTTGATTAATAGGATTTGAGTATGGCTTTCTTTCACTGTCCCTTTTTCTCTGTAACTTTTTTGTTCCTCTTTGTCTGTGACTGTTTGGCTTTGGCCCATTGTGAGGAATACAGAAGGGCTCCATCGGGTAGTCTCTCTTCCCGGCTTCTTTGGAGACTTTGTGGCGGACCAGCCCATTTATTTTTCTCATTTCCGCTGCGTGGTCTCTTGATTTATCCTCAAAGATACTAAAGTAGAATTCTACAAACTTAATTATATTTCCCCGTTGAAAATGCGTCAATTATTTAATATCCATTTGAACACTTGTATGAATTTCGATACGTTTCAAATCGAAGTTTGCAACCACATTACTTGTTATTTAAAATAAACTAGCTATGGTGAGTACATGGGTCTTTCAAAGGTTATCATTCCAAATAAAACCAGTTAAAACAATTTAAAACAAACCGAAATAAATTGAACGGTAAACTCACTACAAAATAGTTTACGTTCACTCTCTATCTTTAGGCTTTATATTTCTTATGAAATATTTACAAATATTATATTATATCTTTTAATAAATTACTATGCTGTTAGAGTATTAAATATGTTATGGAACTTACGTTGAGGGGATAAGTAGGAGTATATTACTCTGTTCTGAGGGTTATCCAGCAATGGTCTGTAACTTTCCAGAGACTTCTTTTAACATTTTCAAATATCATATTAATAAGCTGTCATGCTATTATTTCGATTGAAACTCATGATACTGGTAGAATACATTTCAAACATATATAATATTTTAAAAGTTTTTTATATTAAAGAATTGTAATTTCAATAAAACCAGGAAAAGAATATCTAAAAATCTGAATGTCACACACAATCTGCACGGAATCTTCTGATATTGAGTGAGTGATATCAACCATGATGTATAAAGTTGGCGGGGCAATAAAACCAACTGAAATGATTCAATACTACGAACATAAGTACTCCAGTTTTTTTTTTCTATTTGAAAGTAGCCTTTACCCATAAGTCAGTAAGAAATATAGTGCAAAGAGCAATTTATGGAACGGCTCTGTTTTAATCAGCCGTTGCGTTGGTTGATTGGGATCCAGCCAGCTGCTTTTCCATTAACTAATTAGCTATTGTTGACCGAAATGTAATTCTAAATCAGCACTAATTTTCTTAAAGTTCTCCCTCCTCTTCTACGTGAGTCCTATGCATCAAACTAACAAATAATACTTTTTATTAACCAATAAAGTCAAAAATAGAATGACTCTGTTTGTGCTTACTCATATATGTTAAGTTTTAAAATACAAAAATAATGTTAGCAGGAAAATGTGGAAACCTCCACGGCAAACTAACACTATCTCGATACACGTATACATTTTTAACTTTCTTATGCAATTAGAAGGGGCAGTTGGGATGCACTAGAGAAAAGAAAATATTTAAAAAAAAAAACGGCGGAGTAGTGTCCAAAATTTTTAAGGATAAAATATACTTCTTATGGCATTTTTCTGAATAGGAAACACAAAAATTAAATGAAACATTTTAAAATGGACCTAAGCGGAGTAAAGTGAAAATAGAATGTAAAATATTTTGATTCAATTATTCTTGGATGTATGTCATAGTATATTATAATATTATTGATGATTTTTTTTTATTGACGATAACTTTTTTATTGATGATGACTTATCAATCCATAATATTAATACAACACTTAAAAACTGATTGATTTTTAATAATAAAGAAAAAAGCTTGTACCACTATAACCTATGGCGGGTCTTGGATCTAGTACGTGGTAGAAACTATACTGTTTCTTTGACAACGGTAACGGCAGGCAGGATGATGATTTCTAGATCACGCTCAACAGCCAGATTTTCACCCTTATTTTAGGAACCAATTTTATAGATGGGTTTACCCGCAAGAGGATCTTAGATCCCATACGATCCATACCCGGGCGATAAAGGATTAAATAAAACTCTACCAGCGAGCGGGATTATAAAACGAGGACTTGTACCACCCCACCCCCTGAACTATTTACGTGTACACTATTTTAAAAAAATAATATAAATTTAGTAATATGTTATCTTTGGGTGTCCACTATATTGAGACTTTGAGTTCCTTGAGAGTAGATACCGTAGAATCAATCCCTATGGTATTAACCCATTTACGGCCAAGGCTAGAATAAGCTCAAAGTTTTGATTCTTTTCCAAAGGAATACTAGGGTAATTTAATTAAAATAAAAATAAAAAGTGATTTGTTTATAAATGATACAATAATACTGTTTCGTAAAAACTTTTATTACAATCGTTTGAATAATAAACTCCTTCAAAGAAAAAATTACAATTCGCACACTATTTTAAAAAAAAAACAACAAGACAATTTTCATTTTTTATTCGTGGTATGATTTAAAACATTCTGGGTGGAATTTAACATTACATCTCTCACACCTATAAATAGTTTGGCTTTTACATACTCTACACCTGTACCTTGTCTCATCCCTGACGATCAAATGTCCGATTTTGTCCTTTCTCACTTCATCTAACACCGTGTTCACAGCTGGTCTTCCTCTTCTCGGTTGTTCATTGATAGATCTGGCAATTGATCCTTCATTCGAACGAATGTTCGAATGACCCATCGAAGGGCCGATTGGTTTCGAACAATGTTGGTTAGCGAGAAGTAGTTCACGCAGAAGGGTGTGACCTATGGTCAAGATAACTGGAGAGATAAGAAAAGGTGGGGGTCGCAGACTCCCATATATCATATATTATTTATGAATAATATATTGAAGTTACAATAGATGAGTAAATTGGTAAACATAAGGACAGACCTTTGGAAAAGAATACAATTAAGACTAAGGCATAGAAATAATAATTTGAGTAATTATCCTAAATGATACTCTAGCATCCCAAATATCAATAAAATATATTCAAAATATATTTAAGAGTAGAAACATAACACATGCATGAGCACGTCTTCATTAGACAGGTGGGGAAGATGAAAATACATGGTCCTGTCTTCTTTGTTAAAACTTCATAGGAATGACCAATTACGCGTTAACGCAACATTAAAGTAAAGCGACTATTCTAAAAGCAGTATTTGTATTGACACAATAATTTTATCCCAACAATTAAAATAAACAAGGAATCTGATAATTTAATTATATAACCCTTATTTGGCTGAATTTAATATTAAAATCTTAGTACTCATTAGTGTTGAAATATAACCTATTGCAATATTATTTTACAATGCGTTAAAAAAACACAAAATTTATTAAAAAATTATTTTTAATAATTACAAACCTTAAATAAAAAGCTGATGTAACAAAATAAAAAAATATTTGAATTTATAAAAATAAAAAAATTGTTAAATTAATAGGTATACGCATCAGTGGTCGTAAATGGATTAATATTATTCCTTCTTATGGCTTAGTAATCAATAATATTCATACGATAATTAAAAATTGAGAAATAAAAAATATATATTTCTAAAACTGATTCTGGAAATATATTAAGACTAAGTTCGCATCGGGTTAATTTATATTGTTGAAAGAAAAAGGTATTCAATAGTATTTATAAT
Organism: Arma custos; assembly: GCA_037127475.1. NCBI lineage: Eukaryota > Metazoa > Arthropoda > Insecta > Hemiptera > Pentatomidae > Arma > Arma custos. The sequence continues at coordinate 45,378,480 of CM073759.1, read as the reverse complement.
TAATCGCCAATCCGGCGGAAGTGATTCGCCTTTTTTTCCTTTAAGAAAAAAAAACTAGAGTTTTTCAACGACTTTTATTTCTCCCTTCCTTTTTTTTTTTTTTTTTAATTTTTCAACTGAGAGATTCTTCTGAAAAACTTTTCACTTATCGGGAATTGGATCAATCGTAAAGTTAAAGGTTATTGTGCTTTGATTGAGGTCACAGTACTTTGATTATTCTGTAGTGGTAAAGGTTACTTGTAACTTTTAACCTTGCGCTGACGGTAAGGCTTCGGTAGCACGACCAGGCGCTTGCCGTATTTTTGTTTAGGTACGTAGGTTTTCTTCTCTTTCACTATTCTGATGATGCTTATTGATGATTTAATATATTAAATTATAGGATTGTTCATTTACGAGTGAAAATAGTACAAATAAGAAAAACATTTTTATGGTTTTATTTAAAATGATATTAAAAAATTAGTCAACAAACGCTTTGTGCATATGATTTTTATTTCCAACTAAGGATGTTGTGAACAGTTTCATCACAGGTGAATTCAAACGAGGTGAAATTTCCTTTTCACTTGTGCATTTTTATTAGAAAAAAAAATTTTATTAATCGATTTTTTTTTTGTAAAAGAAAACACGTAATTGAGTTGTAAATAAGAAAAAGTTTAGCCGGATGTAATATTTTCTAAAACACATAACATCCAATAGTTTAATCAATGAAGGAATGTTATTTTCCTTGCAGACAAAAATATAAATACTAGGCACATTGGTATACGAGATATAGAGGTAATAATAATAAAGAAAAAATTGAGTGAAATAACTCCATTTCCCATATAATTTTTTTGTTAAAAAACTAGGCCCTAGTGAAGTAGATAGAATACCTATACCTAAATTTGTAAATGGAAATTTCTTTTTCCCGATAATACCAAAAATACCTGACTGTCGTCTAATGGATGGCATAGTAAAGGGTTAAGATGATGCTGCTACAGTACCCTCATGACTTAACGGTCGTGCGGGATAGTGTGGTTACTGCTAGAAGGCGCTGAGAACAGCACAGCACTGGAGAAGGACTTAGTGATTATAAAACCGTCACTATAGACAAATCAGACGTCGTTGAGTCAGACCGGAACGAATGCACGGCCTAATTATGATAATAAGCGGAGACTTAATTATAAGGAACAGTTTTTTAACTCACGAAAATCATAATTAACTTATATATATATATATATATATATATATATATATATATATGTATGTCTACGGAATTATGAAAACAGATTCAAACTAATTCCTAGAACAAAATTAAGGATATTTTTTTATATAACGGGAAAAGGGACCGAATCGAAATTAATATATAGTGGCATACTAGTAAACATCAATTCTATAATAATGCTTTATTTGAATATGTAATTATTTATTCCCTTCCTAATAACCGAGAAACTTAATTGAATATGCGATGTCACTAATTAATTACACAATATATGACCGTTCTAATTATGAAATTGGCTACCTTCCTTCCGCTAGCATACATCAAACACAATGTTCTCAGTTCCTCATATTTTCTGGTACACCACTTTGATAGAACGATATGGCTGTCCAGTAGACAGCCTTTGGAGGAGTTCGGCGGGAATGCGTTTATATTGTATAGTTCAATGAAACAAAATGAACTATTGTTTTCCATCCTTTGATTACTGGGAAACATGCTATTCGCAAATTTGAAGTGAATTATGAAAATTGCAGTTGTATAGGTAATATTTAAATACGTTTTATCAAAGGTAATTAATGTTTTGATTTATAGAAATGTTTTTTTTTAAGTCGTTTTAATACAGAATATCATCTTTGTGTCTGAATAAATAATAGATTTATTTTTCAAAACCTTACTACTGTACTGCTGTTAAAAAATATAAACATACATATGTAAGAAAGAAATAGTTGGGGGTGCAGTCAATAAAAACGCCTTAATAAGTGTAACATATTTATTGTGTGCCGACGTTTCGGCCTAGACATGCATATATCATACATAAATTCAAAATTTAAAAAAATATTATTGCGAGCAAAATACTTTTAAGAAAAAAAAATAGCACTTTGTAAGAAAATTTAGGTCTACCAAAACTGAGCCCCGTTTAAAATTTAAAAGTTTGTGAGTCATGGACTTGTATTTCTGTACCAACATTGTCCGTAAAAAAAAAATTCAAACAGCGATTATCTATAAATGAGAAATTAGGGCATTAAATTAAATTGCATGTTTACTGTCAGGAAAAGTACTATTTTATGATTATAAATTTGCTATATTTTCTGAAATGTAGTTTGTACTTTGTTTCATTAACTATAGTATGAAGTCCGTTTTTTATTAAAATTTTTAAATACTGCCTATTTATTATTGTTGTTAAGGCCGGATAGTTGAATGGTCTTATGGAAGAGTACATATTTATTGTAATCAAAAAGAATCGGGCAAATATTTTGTAAAAGAAAGATTATTTTCCTTTTCTTTATTTTTTCACATTTATTTTAATATAATAATTTTAATGTTTGTTTCTTAATTGTATAAAATAATTTATTTAACTTAAAACAAGTAAAAGGACCAAGGAGGAGCTAAATTAAGTTTTGGAAAATACACAATCAATATTTTAATTATTAATATTCCATAAATATTTTTTAATGAGTAGTTTACTTTGGTTGTAGTTCTAGGATTATTAGTTTGGAATATGAGTTCGGTAGTTTGGAATACGAAGAACGTGACACATAACGTACGAGTCCCATGCCGATCATTTACGAGCAATACAACATTTAGTATATTTATTTCACCCGTGTGTGTGTGAAAAATACAAGGTAAATAAAACAATATGTAATAACAAAAAAGTCTGTTTAAGATGTCGATAATGAAGAGAACTTTCCTTAACGAAGTCCGTGTGAAAAGCATCTTGTATGTTTATACATTCACGTTAAAATTCGTGGTCTTTGTACATGCCCGTTATCAGATCGGAGAGCCATTGAAAAATATATCTAAAGAACCAATCGTTCTTATTTCAGGATTCAAATAAAATTTTTCCCGTTATTCACTACGTTGCTGCCTGCTCATAAATTTATAAACCAATATAATACATTTAATTAAATACATAAATTCACATTCATGCATATTAATAATAATTCCAATTGTTTCAAATCCATATAAAGTAGGTAAAGAGAACAATAGGAAGACAAGTCATAAACAAGGAGATGGCCAAGAAAGCGTTTTGTGCTACCTGACAATGGCGAAAAAGTTTGTGAATGGACTCAGTAGCGCGTGCCTCGAGCACAACATTTATCTTCTCCCATTGTAAGCAACAGCACTTGGCCAGGATCCAGGGTTCAGATGGATTGGTAAAATAAAGATAAAAGTACGAAGAATGCTATCAATTCCATATCCAAAGGTAACACATGAATAAACCGACTACAAGCCAAGAACTCAATAACAAATGAAGTTACTAGTATTTCTGGACAGATTGATAAATAGGTTTCTCCGATACAAATGTTTATATAACGGTGTTAGCGAAAAATAACCCGGTAATACATATCTTACATACAAGTATGCACTTACAAAAGCTATTTGTTAAAAATTAATGATTCCTGGATTAATAAATAAAAACTATTTTTACCTATTGTTATCTACTTAAAAACATAACCCAAAAGTGCATATTGACTTCGGTAATGTTTTTCTTAATCTTAGTGAAGTACTGAACTGAATGGAATGTCAGGTTTTATTTCATTTTATATAAAAAATACCAGAATTTTGACTAATGAACAGATCAATGTATAATTCGTTAAACATCCCTTTAACATTACAAACTATTAGTAAAACATTTATTATGGAACTTAGTAGCTATTTAGCGTCGTTTTATACCACAACGTGGGGAAAATTCACTATTCGGATGAGCAAAACCTATACGTATGTTCACAAACAAAAAACATTATTCGCGAACCAGTTTCTAAGTTATTTTATACATTGAATCAAATAAAATAATTACCATTGATACTAAATTATTTTAAAAAAAAATTCTGAGGAAAAAGTATTTTACCTCCTGCTAGTACAAAAATAAGTATTTTTGGCTCAATTAGTTAGAACTAATAGCCGTTACAAACTAGACTAAAAATTAGAAAAGAATTCCTAGGGAACTAGCAAAAAATATGACAACTTAATTTGCTAAAGTTGTCCATATATGGTGTGGAAGAAGGGGCTCCTAATAATAATTCGCTAACCTTCTATCCGAGCGAATTTGCCGGTTGTGAATTCAATAAAAAAGCCTAATAGTTTGATTGGGTGACAATTTCCCCAAATAAATATAGTTGAAGCTATAAAAGGAAAGAAAAGAAATTCATCAAGTAAATACAAATAAAAACATCCAAAAATGAGTAAATGATAAATATATAATGTAAAAATAGAAAAAGAACAATTATAAAAATATTAATGTGCACAACTAAACCTAAGAAAATACAAAGAAAGTTATTTAAAACTAAATAAAAAAAGTTACGAAAAAAAAAGAAAAGAAAATGCACAAAGCTATTATTTATATAAAAAATGAATTAACTTATTTACTAAAGAGAGATGAGTCTTAAAACAAAAATATTATTGGTCTGTGAATCAATGAAAAACTGAGAAATGAATTGATTTCTTGAAAAGTGTTGAGTTCTTGATAGCGATGACTTGATGATTCGAAATGATGATGAGTAGAAAAATTAAATGTCTCTTACCGGTAAGTCCAAAATTAGATCAAAATAGCGAGAAGTTTTACTGGTGAGAGTTGACAAAATTCAAGTTGAAGAAGATGTGAAAGTGATGAAGAAGTGGCGACAAAATCCAGTGTAGAGTAGCAAGCAACCTTCTCACAGGGCAACTGTCTTGAGACTGATGTTGTTTTGTTTTTTCGAACATTACACTTAATATTTAAACATATGTTTTTAAAATTACTCTCTGAATTTTTTTGTTTCCTTTTAATAAATTTTATTAATGTTAGAATTATATAAAACAAACAAAAAAATCTAGCTTTTAATGCAATAAAATATTCATTTGGAAATAAAAAACATAAAATAAAAAATTAGTTATTGATACCCGACATACCGCCCACCAAATTTGAGTACAAATTTCCCAGGTATATTAAGAGACTAGGAGGGTATCAATGGAGCTAAACGAGAAAGAGGACGAGTGTACTCAGCCGTAGAGGTTCTCACTTTGACTACTCTAATTATACCATCTTTACCAGGGAACACTTGTATAATACGCCCAATAGGCCAATTGAGAGGCGGTACATTAGAGTCGATAAGAAGCACCAGTGTGCCGACTGCTACATTTGGCGAATCAGTGGTCCACTTGCTTCGTTGTTGTAGAGAATTTAAGTAGTCACGTCGCCATTGTTTCCAAATATTGCCTATGCTTTGATGGATAAGATTCCACCTTGAAATAGGATGGCGGGATGGTTCTATTGATTCTGGTTCTGGCAGTGCAACCAAAGGGGCGCCAATCAAGAAATGGCCTGGTGTCAAGACATCTAAGTCTTCAGGAGAAGATGACATTGGATACATAGGTCTTGAGTTCAAAATTGCTTCAATGCGACTTGCAATCGTAGAGAGTTCTTCAAAGGTAAGGGGATGGCCATCCAATACTCTCCTGAGGTGGTATTTAAAAGACTTTACACCAGCCTCCCATAATCCACCAAAATGAGGCGCAAAAGGTGGGATAAAACTCCAAACTATTTCTCGCTGGGCGAAATAGTTTTCTATCTCCCTTTTCTTGGAGTATTCGTTCCACCATGAGTATAGCTCTTTCAAATGTCGTGACGCACCTACAAAATTTGTCCCATTATCGGAGAATATTCTGCTAGGTAGTCCTCTTCGAGCTATAAATCTGTCGAAGCAAGCTAGAAAAGTTACTGTTTTCAATTGCGATACGATTTCAATGTGCAGCGCCTTTGTACTCATGCACACAAATAAGCAGGCGTATGCCTTTCCAACGGCTGCCTTACGGCGAGAAGATTCACGGATTGAGAATGGACCAGCAAAATCAATTCCAACATTTATAAAAGGTCGCCCTTGTTCGAATCTTGACAATGGCAAATTTCCCATGAACGGTGTATAGGGTTTGACCTTCAAACGATGACATCTCAGACAGCGATGTATTCGAGTGCGTATAAGACGTCTTGCAGAAATAATCCAAAAGTGCTGACGTAGTAAGGAATGTAGTAGCTGATGCCCAGCATGTAGGTAAACGATATGGAAATGGTCGACAAGCAGTTCTACAAAACGTGATTTGTAAGGAAGTAACACTGGATGTTTAGCATCATAAGATAAAGGGGCATTACTAAGGCGACCGCCCACCCTAAACACTCCACAAGAATCTATAAAAATTGATAAAGATTTCAACGATGTTACAATCGAATTTTCGGAGATTGCAGAGGAGAAGTGATGTTCTTGTACTAATTTTATCAATGTGCGGGTAGCCTGACGAAGTTCCTCTAAACTTAATTGACCTTTTCTCTTGGTTGAATGACGACGAGAGTTCACAAGGAAACGTTGTACAAAGGCAAACACCCTAATCAATTTAGAATACGATGAAAATTTTTCAAGAAATTCGAGGAGAAATGATGTCTTTGATGTGGTAGCCAAGATAGTATAAACTTGTTTTGTTTCAGGTATGTCTGAAAGATTCAACGATTTTATTGGTTTAGTCAGGGGCCATTCCGACAGCGGTTTCTTCATCCAGTCAGGTCCCTTCCACCAAACCGAATGATTAACTAATCCTGATGGTGAAGTTCCTCGAGAGGCAAGGTCGGCAGCGTTATCTTCAGAGCGAATATGATGCCAATTAGCGAGAGCGGAGTTATCTAGTATTTTTACTATTCGATTGGCTACAAATGTTTTCAGTTGATGAGGCGGTGTGTTTAGCCAAGACAAAACGGTGGACGAATCAGACAACAAAAAAATTGAGTTTGGCTTTAATCGCTGAGTAAGGGTTTGAATCGATCGCAAAAGGTTGACAAGTAGTAAAGCAGCGCACAGCTCTAGTCGTGGTATTGAAAGGGTTTTTACTGGAGCAAGTCGAGTTTTAGCGATCATGATATGAGTATCTACTTGTCCAAATAGATCCTCAGAACGAAGATAAAGAACTGCAGCATAACCCAAAAGAGAAGCGTCAGCAAATCCTATAATAGACATGTTTGCTGGGGAGTGTAGTTTTACACAACGAGGAATTTTTATATCTTGGAATTGTTCTAGATCTTTAAACAAAATTTCCCAGGACTTGGAAATAATGTGTGGAATTGGTTCATCCCAATCGAGTTTCTTAAGCCATAATTGTTGAAGAATTGACTTCGCTTTAAAAATGACTGGGGCACAATATCCTAAAGGATCATACATCCTGGCAATAGTCGAAAGGATACCTCGTTTGGTTAAAACCAAATCTCTAGATTGTATTCGATAAGTAAAAGTATCCTGTTGAGGATCCCATTGCATTCCCAGTATCTTCACCACGTTATCTTCCAGACTAGAGAAAGAGACCATGGTCTTAGGCTCATCTAATAAAACTGGTTCTAAGAGTTCTGTTGCATTGCTGAACCATTTCTTCAGTTCGAAACCTCCTTTATCGAGCAAAGCTATTAGTTCTTGTTGAAGTGTTTGAGCTTCTTCCAAGGTGTCAGCCCCGGTTAGTAAATCGTCTACATACATATCTTCTAATAGTGCTCGAGATGCATTAGGAAAATTGCTTCCTTCATCTTCAACGAGTTGTTGCAATACTCGCATTGCCAAAAAGGGAGAACATGAAAGTCCAAAAGGTAAACGATTAAATTCAAATTCGGCGAGGTGATCGAAACTTTCAGCTCTAAAAAATAAATGAAGATAAGAACGATCCTCAGGGGCAATCAAAATCTGCAGGTACATTTGACATATATCGGCTGTCATGACTATTTGTGGTAATCGAAATTTTAACAACACATCTGTGATCTCCGGCTGTAGTTTGGGACCACAAAGTAGGTAATCATTGAGAGATCCATTAAAAGTTGAAGCTGAACCATCAAAAACTATACGCAGTTTGGTACTTGTGCTCTTTTTCAATACACAGTGGTGAGGAAGAAAATATTTTCCCGGTTGAAAACTGGGCGATAAGTAACATTTTTGCAGATATTCTTCAAAAACTTTTCCATATTCCAATTTCAAAATTGGTTCTCGTTCGAATTTCGTTTCTAAGTTTTTAAAACGTTTTAAGGCCATGTGCTTGGAGTTTTCTAAATTAGGCGGTTGCTTTTTAAAGGGTAAACGGACTGTGTATCTCCCAGAGGGTGTTCGATAGTGTGTTTTTCTAAAATGATCTTCGCTCTTTACATCAAGCGGATTCATTCTCGAAACATTATTTATTTCTTCGACTTCCCAAAAACGGGTAATCAGCTGTGATAAATCCTGAGGTTCAGACGAAGGCACAGAATTGGCAAGCAAGGTAGAGCTATAAGTAGAGGGAGTTGAAGTTGAAACAGGTCCTAACAAAATCCATCCAAGAGAGGTTTTCATGGCATTGGGGAATCCATGAGCCGACTTTATTACTTCTCCATTTAATATTTCCCCAAATAAATCGCAACCAATTAGAAAATCTATAGGCCCTGGTTGATAGAACATTGGATCAGCCAGATCTAAATGTCGGAAATGTTGGACTACATTATCCATAACGGTTTCACAGGGCATTTCGTTACTGATATGATCAATTATAATTGCGTATGTGTGATGAGTGGATGATTCTTCCTTATTAGGAGAAATAGCGCAAAGAACTTGGTGTTTACAACCAGAAATGGGATTGCTCCCGAAACCAACTAACTTCTGAGAATTTTGAATAAGTGGCAAACGCAATCGTCGCGCACATTGTGAAGTGATGAATGAGCGTTGAGACCCACTATCAATTAAAGCCCGTACAACCTGGAAACAACCTGAGGAGTCTTTAATCCTAATTAATGCAGTACCTAGAAGAACATTTACTTTTCCACTTGAAGTCGATGACAATACAGCTTCTGGGTTTGAAAGATTCGAGTTGTTGATTGCTATTAGTGAAGGCTCTGAATGGGTAGGTGTATTGCGAGATTTCCTTGCATTAGAGTTTTCAAAAGAGTTAGTTCGAAGTGCTGAATGTGCGATAGGTATAGAGGGACCTTGGTTTCGATTAGATGAGGTGCGGGAATCAGAACCTTTCGGAAAATGTAAAAGGGAATGGTGCCGTAAATTACACTGCTTGCAGGAGTTTGTAGAGCTGCATTTTGAAGCTGAATGACCAGAAGCTAAACAGTTGAGACAACGATTTAACAATTTTATCTTTTCAAATCTTTGCCTGGGTGCGAGTGATCGAAAATTAGAACAGTTGTAAATTCTATGGTTTTCCTTACAAAGGGGGCATTCAAAACGAATGGTGGCTGCTGTGGAAGACATCAAAACCTTTTTAGACTGATAAGTAGATTTGTAGTTGGTGTTAACTGAAGTGGGATTTTGATATGCCGTGAGATTATTTGACTGGAGCTGAATAATTGATTGAAAGATAAAATCAGAAAATTCCTTCCAAGTTGGAGTTTCAGATCTGGATCCGAATTCGTTTTCAAAACGTTCTCGAGTTTTAGTGTCTAATAACCTGATAGCAAAAGTGTATAATATGAATCCGGCAGCATCATCTATGTTCAATCTATTAAAGGCTGCAGCACTTTCAAGAATAACTGAAGAAAAGTGTTCAAGGGTAGCGAGAGAACATTTTTGAAGGGGTAGAAAATTAAATATATTCATCAAATGATGAGTTGCTTGAAGTCCTTTGCTATCATACCTCTTCGTTAAAGCTGCCCAAGCTTGATCATAACCGTCGTGAGTGAGATTAATTGAGGTGATAGTCTGAGCTGCTCCACCTTTCAAAGATGACTTCAAATAGTGGAATTTCTGAATAGGATTCAAGTCTGGATTATTGTGAATCATTGAGGAAAAAGTGTCTTTGAAGGAAGGCCAATCTGAAATATTTCCAGAGAATGTTGGAATGTTTATCGTAGGAAGGCGTAATTGAGAATGTTCTTCTCTGTCAATTACTGATTTATATCCAGTGGATTCAGTGGGGGCAAGAGAAGAACCCAATGCTAATGCTTCATAATAGGTGCCACGAATCTCTTTAAAAGCCGATTCGAATTCTGTGAAGGGCTTCTTTAACTTTTTTGCGAGCTTCCTCAAATTTGAATATATTGTTGAAAGCTTTTCGAAAGTATTATCAAGTCGGGAAATGCGAGCGGCTAAAATTTTTTGTTTAGTCGAATCAGACTCCATTAATAAGCCTGCGGTTTTGGTTTCGTTAATGTCATCAGCTAAGTCCCGGAATTCATCCTTAAGAGCATCCAATAGCTCTTCCGATTCATCCTGATTAACTTTGGGAGCCATTTTAACTATACAAATTTAATAACAATAAAAAAGTACTATATACCAAAATAAAAAAAGAAACAACAAGTTTTATAAATGGAAAAAAATAGAAATCGAATATTTACTAGAAAATTTTACTGAAATCACAATATCCCAGGCCGGAGGACCATAAAGATGTGGAAGAAGGGGCTCCTAATAATAATTCGCTATCCTTCTATCCGAGCGAATTTGCCGGTTGTGAATTCAATAAAAAAAAACCTAATAGTTTGAGTGGGTGACAATTTCCCCAAATAAATATAGTTGAAGCTATAAAAGGAAAGAAAAGAAATTCATCAAGTAAATACAAATAAAAACATCCAAAAATGAGTAAATGATAAATATATAATGTAAAAATAGAAAAAGAACAATTATAAAAATATTAATGTGCACAACTAAACCTAAGAAAATACAAAGAAAGTTATTTAAAACTAAATAAAAAAAGTTACGAAAAAAAAAGAAAAGAAAATGCACAAAGCTATTATTTATATAAAAAATGAATTAACTTATTTACTAAAGAGAGATGAGTCTTAAAACAAAAATATTATTGGTCTGTGAATCAATGAAAAACTGAGAAATGAATTGATTTCTTGAAAAGTGTTGAGTTCTTGATAGCGATGACTTGATGATTCGAAATGATGATGAGTAGAAAAATTAAATGTCTCTTACCGGTAAGTCCAAAATTAGATCAAAATAGCGAGAAGTTTTACTGGTGAGAGTTGACAAAATTCAAGTTGAAGAAGATGTGAAAGTGATGAAGAAGTGGCGACAAAATCCAGTGTAGAGTAGCAAGCAACCTTCTCACAGGGCAACTGTCTTGAGACTGATGTTGTTTTGTTTTTTCGAACATTACACTTAATATTTAAACATATGTTTTTAAAATTACTCTCTGAATTTTTTTGTTTCCTTTTAATAAATTTTATTAATGTTAGAATTATATAAAACAAACAAAAAAATCTAGCTTTTAATGCAATAAAATATTCATTTGGAAATAAAAAACATAAAATAAAAAATTAGTTATTGATACCCGACACCTGGTATATCCCAACATGTAGAAGAGGTCATGATTAGGTTGGTGTACCTGGGAATGTGTACCATTAAGTTCGGTTGTTTTGGTTAGGACTAGTATAAGTTATAGGCAGGCTAGAATATCTATTATATGATTTAGAAATTAGAATAGTTCGTGCTATTCTAATTTTTGTTCTGAAACTACATTTGGTAAATCTAAAACAGCCTTCTGTCTATTCTACCTCCTTGTACCTGAGGCAGAGCCCTCAATCACTTCCAAGGCCAACAATTATGGACAAAATGGCCATCTACTAGGATGTTGGTGCTCAGTAATCGTGTGCCAGCAGTACTACAAGAGGTAGATGAAGAACAGCAACAGCTACAGGTGAAGATGTGCTCCATATATCATAGCATCATGGAATATAACACCTCAGAGGGCCAGCATACCTCAAGAGGGTGAGGAGGAAAGCAGCAAACACAGAAAAGAAGGCAACATAAGCTATGCCATTCACAGATGGATAAACCAGTAAAATTTTATTTCTTTCTTATCATTGTACCATATATACTAAGTATATATATATATATATATGCAATAAAATGTCTTTTATTCCATTTATCTTTATCACTCTTTCATAATATACAGTCCACTAATATCAGAGAGAGAAAGTATCTTCTTTACTTTAAACAACAATGTTAATTTCTTTATGTAACTTGTTTATTTCTGTATGCAATGGAATGGTTTGTCTTCCTACATTCCATCTAGAGATAAATTTCGACAGACCTAAAATATTACATAGGGAGAGCAATACAATAAAACGTAAATGCTTAGAAGCACTTTATATAACAGATAACAAAACTAATATAGTAAATGGTAAAAAGGAAGGAAGAGAATTGTCAAAATACTACTCCTCCATTTTTAAAAAATTAAATGAACAAAAAAATAAAAATTATAAAAAATAAAAATTAATTTCTACAAATTATCAGCTCCCTAAGTATTCATTAAAATATTAATAAAATTTAAATAAAAGTCTTTTAACCATTTAACACACCATACACTTATCCTTAAATCTATCTATTAAATACAATAATTTATAACAAATAATTTTATCGGATATATATAAAATAGAACTGGTAGATAATCATCAATATTTATAATAGAAAGAATTTTTATATATAAAAAATACCTCTAATGTTTTAGTTTATTTAAGGTAAGAATTAATAAGTGATAAATAAAATATAATAATCCATTATTATCATCTACTGATCCGGACTGGACAAAGTACCAACTCCACTCATTTAGTATAGCAACTGACTATGGGATACAACACACCCAGCTAATGTTTTAATATGCAATCTATTAATCTGCAGAAAAAGGTATCTATTGTGTACTATTGTAAGGACAATAAAAATGTAGAAATTATAATTATTGTATTATTAACGATACTGGGTATAGTTATGTAACTAATTTAAGCGATAAGAAAATTGTTGTTTTATATATAAAAATATGTTTTATAATGTTAAATTTTATGATTTTAGAATTTTCTTTTTGATTTTTTGCAGACAGAGTTTTTATACTGTTGAACACTTTTGTTATATTGAAAATGACCATTTAGGTGGAAACGTCTATAGAAAATGATACAATAAATGAATTTGGACTATAGGTTTTTTTGTATTATTATACACCCGTAGAATAAAAGATAAAACTTGTATGCACCTCGTTGACCAAACTTATCATTATTCACAGTAATATTTTTTTCTACGTAAAATAATTGTTCGCTGGGGAACAAACTTCCATTTTACCCTTGCTCTTGCTGTTGATACGAACCTATTGCTGAGGGAATAATGATATTCTTTAGTCCTCCCTAAGTGCATAATAACTATTTATTTGTGATGGAGATCTTTCTCTTAGCTTTTAAAAGTTATCATGAAACTGTTAATATCTTTTTATTTTTCTAACCTTTTAAAACCGTTAAGTGAAGAGTAATGTATATCTAATATATTGGGACCTCAAATTAAAAGAAATTTTTAACCAATATATACAAATGATAAAACATAGATCAAAATAAAGTTTGCGACAATGATTCACCCAAAAATAAGACGGAAAACCGACTACGAAATCACTAGTTTTTTTCACTCATGGTTTTTTCTACAACTTAATAGTTCAGTAATATTTTCATCTAAAATCTTTAGTTTAGCAACAAAATATTATACATTTACCCTACCTGGTTTTACAGAAAAATTATTTATCGTGGGATAATATTTATCTTCTTTTTCTCAAGTTTAGATAATTAACAAATTCTTTAGTATTCACAATAAACGCCACTAAAGAACTTTAATTTTAATCGATTTTTAAAAATCGGTATTTATGACAAATTACTTTAAGATAAGTATAATTAAATATATAAAAGCATTCTACAATACCATGATATAAAGAATTTTCTCTAAAATGTTATAATTTTTTTTGTTTATATAATAGAAAAGGTATGGACATTTCAAGCGGATGCCAGAACGTAGGTGAATAGAGAAAAGTGGAGGGACGCTCTGACTTAACCAGGTAACCCATTGAGGGAAAAAATTGCAAAAACTTGCAGCAAGTAAAGTAGAAAAAATGGAAAAACCGATCATAACTGGATTTGAAGTTTTGGTGATCCTAGGCCCTAGAGATTTCCTTCTTCCCCTTCTAACTTTCAGAGGAGGACGTTCTGGTTCTGTCATTGCCTAAAGAAATTTTGAATAATTGCAATAATTATAATTTTCTTGTTAATCTTGCTTAACACACTTGATTACGATATTAATGTTTAGTACCTGAGTACCTCATTAAAAAGGTCATACACAATGAAAAAGGTTTAAAGTTTAATGTGAACAGTAAAATATCCGTGCTTCGGTTTTCGGACGATTTGGTACTGTTGGGTGAAAACGCGTAAAATATAAACTTAATTAATACAGAAAGCTGATTAACGCAGGAAAGGAAACAGGGCTGGAAGTTAATTCGGATAAGAAAAAGTATATGGTTAGTAGCAGAACAGAAAAATTTGGTGATATTGTTGTAGGAGGGAATTAGTTCGAACGCGTGGAGAAGTTTAAGTACTTAGATTTACGTTAACTACAAAAACGAAATTCAAGAGGAAATAAGGCGGGAAAATCGTGTGTTAATTGGTCTCTACATACACGCGTTTTTTGTCCTGAAATCTAAAAAAATCATAATTTAGAACACTATCATCCTTCCAACTCTTCTTTAGGGGATGTGAAATGAGGCCGCTGACGCTAAAGAATGAACGTCTTCAGGTTTTCGAAAATAACATGCTACGTAGAATATTCGATCCAAAAAAGGAGGAGACCAGTGGGTAATATCTATTATATATTTTATTTTATATATTATATATTACTCGGTCCAGGCTCTATAAGAAGGATCCTCACACTGCACAGCGGAAGTAGAGGAAAAGAGTATGATGATGATATTATATATTTTATATTATTTTATTTTTTAGTTCTGTTACACCTATAGAGCTCTAATCTTGCAAACTAATAATAGTTATTGGGACTGATGACCCGAGGTTTTGTGACAAAATACGCCTCTTGTTAGATTATGCAAAGAAACGAGAAGCTGATATATTGAATCAGATCTTCAAGACAGCATAAATGGAAAATGGTCACGACACAGCATCAATTGCTTAGGATATTGATAATTTTAGTTTTTAATTTTTTAAAAGTGTTTTTATTTTTATTAACAGGTTTTTAATGGTTTAAAATAAAAATTAAATTTATTGTAATCAATTTGATATAAATACATAAGTTTTAAAATATGTAGTTTTTGATTTTCACTATTTCCTTCCTAGATCTTATTTGTTATTTTTTACTGAAATTTGAAAAAAAAAATCATTCGTTGATTATGAGAAATGTAAGAAAGTTCATATAAGTAATAAAAAGCAATAACATGTTTAAATATTTTATTTTGTAATTATTAATGAATTATTAATTCATGTGGTCCGTGGGAGTGTAAAGAAAGGAGTAATAGAACTATGTCAGTACTAGAGGGTTAAACTAAATGAAACTGTTTAAAATAAGCTGATGGGTATTTAACACAGCAGCACCGAGTAGAGACACACTGATTGCCCCAGCACAGCTCGGGAGGGCGTGACCGTACTTAGGTTCTATCCCGGGCTAACCTTGACACACAAAAATTGGAACGCTAAAAATAATGTAAACCAATTTATTGGAAAATAGATAATAATAATTCTGATTGAATAATGAAATGAAGATTTTTAAAAATTTATGATTGTAATAAAAACATGTAGTAATGCGACCCAGACACTAAACCATTAAATCAAGACCTAAAACTGTCTAAGAGTTGAAGTTTGTCTACCGTGAAGAATAGCTTTAATGGCTTTAAAAGCCAGTACCTGTTAAAGCAATAGTAGAATATAATTTCATAAGGCGAACTGAAAGAAAAAAAATGATTTTTGTTTATTCATTTAGGAACATTGTTGCTACGACTTCTCGTGAATTTTCTTCTTTTACTTGCCAACTTTAACAGAATATATAACGGTGTTTTTCGGTTTGTTGTATGATCTAATGGATCGTTCGGTACAAATTTTTATGAAATAAATTCTCAAGAAAATTTTAAGAGGTTAAGTTTTAGCTACATATCGATAAACATCACTTCATATGGGATAAACACCATTTCAGTGCTTTTTTAAAAAGGTTTTTAACATAACAAGAAAACAAAATCCACACTAAATAAAAAAAAAATTCATACTTGATAAAAGATTACTATGATCCTAAGCACATTAATGAATTTTAAAACACCTGACCTAAGTGGCAGCAATGTTTTCAGTTCTCCTGGGTTAGGCATCTCTGGTGGTCCGCCGAAGATTTACGATGTATACAAGGGAAGAATTATCATTGAACATTACTTATTAGGATAATTATTGAATATTAGGATCTTGTTGACTTATGTCACTGTATATATCAATTGCGAGAACACAGGGATAATGTCATTGTATACATCGCAAATTGCGAGAGCACGGGGATATGGGATCAGTGAAGAGAAGGGAAGAGAAGGGGGTTGTCTGACCGAGGTACGTGCCCAGATAGCTCAAGTGGCAGTGTACCTCGACGGATGTGTGGGAGATCCTGGTTCGAATCCCGGTCCTGGACAAATCTGTTCTCTTCAAAATAAAAATATTTACAAATTAAATATTATTTTGATTAAAAGATTTATTTATTTATTATTTAATTTTCATTTGCACCTTCAATATAAAATAAAATAAATTATATTTGCAAATTAAATTATTAATATAATTATTTATTATAATTTATAAATATAATTATAATCAGAATAATTATAAATTATAAATATTTATTCATTTCACCTTATGTTTCAGCTGGAACTACATAGAAAATATATTTAAACTGACATTTTTTTATGCTTAAGGAAGCTGCACCACTATAGTTTATAAAAAGTAGTATCAATTCAAATGCACTTATATGGTGTTACTTAGAGGATTGGATTCAGTACATAAGTAACTAGTAACATTAAGGACTGCTTAATGTTACTAGTTACACTAACATTAAGCAGTCCTTAATGTTACTAGTACACTACATTATGAGCCAATGTTTGTGGATGGAGGTTATATCGCCGAGATTTTTCAAAAAGCAAGGGTATTCATTTTATAAAGTTTGAGTGAGCCCCAGGAGGGTGACTTGTTCCACAGGCCCGATCCATGGCTCAAAACATAATAAATAATTTATTTCCTAGAGCCGGTCTCTCACCCAGAGCCAATATATTTATAGTACACCCTCGCTCATTGAACTACTTAAATATCAGATCAAGTTAATTTTAAATAAATAATGTTTAGTTTAGGCTTTTGTTTTTGTTGATGTTGTTGTTCAAGTTATTGACAAGCATTTCTAAAGGACTATAAAACTTTATTAGGGTAATAACCTACAGTAGCAATTGGTTGATTAGTTAAACCTGTATTCCCTGTGATACAGCAAGGGATGCATGCATATTAAGGTGAACAATTATCATAGACCCTGGATAGGTAGAAGCTTGTACTTTGCCGAGCCTGAATGTCATTGGATTATATACCTGTCAGAGAACCATGCCACTGAGGTCATGCCTATTGATGGACTAGATTAATTGTTCCTGAGTCATCCATGCAGCATTCCTACTTGCTACATAGCTCTATCAATCCATCCCATGCAATCAGTTCAAAAAACGTTAAATAACATTTTATTTAGCACTATCAAAATTAATCTCATCTCATTCATATACCTATACATATTAAAAAACATACAAAGTCCAACTCGTCTGTCTGTCTGTTGGAGATAAACATAAAAACTACACAAATGCGGTTTTCACTAATAGATAGAGTGATCCATAAGGAAGGTTTAGGTATATAATCTCTTTCAGTTATAACGAAACAATGTATGGTGGAATATTCCTCATATACGGATCTACAAAAAAGTCAGTGATAGCATATATCTATCTTTTAAGGATAGCTTAATATACCTATTAAATATTCTAAAAAGTTGGTTATGTGTAATACGGTATTTGGAAAGCTATTTAGATGGATACAGTATTAAGCTTTATCAACTTGAATACTTTAGTTATCTTAAGCATTTCATGCACATTATAAGAATATTATACACCATATAATTTAAATGAGTATTGTAGGGGTTATCGCAAAAATTAACGCACCTGAAAATGATTTAGTATAAAAAGAAATATTTTATACTATAATATCTACACAGTAAAATACATTAAAATACTTCATGTAGTGTTGACATTATGTTATAATTCAAACTTATCCACATATTCAACGCATCAAATTGATCCGATCCTACGACAGATAAAGCATATAGGCATAATATGTTCCACTACCCATGTGAAGCCTCACTAGTATATATTTATATATATCGCTCCTTCAAAAGAACAACGTCAAAACTCAAAAAACTAATTTTTCAATAGAGGTATTTGAAAGTTCCATGCGACTATTACAAATTAAAATTTGGTTATTGGTCGCCAAGAGTATCCTTATTTAATGGTGGTATTGAAATTCTTTTAATTGTTATGACTTAACTCGAAGCGATAAAATGCGGAATTAATAAATACAATTTCAATTATAATAATTATTCATAATTTATTGGTCTACTTCTCGAGTAGACGAGTCACGATCGCTTCATTATTTTTCCTAAGGCAAATCGTTCCGTGGTAAATTAAGAAAAACATGATATTATTAATAAAATTAGCTATATTCTCACTTTGGGTTACTCTGAAGGATGAACAATTATTTTAAAAATCAAAATAATGGATCCAGTCTGCATTAAATAGTACTTGTAGTTTTATAGTGGTAAAAGTCCATATAAAAAAATAATAATAATAATGATGTAAACGATTTATATTTGATTATATATATTTTTTCTTGTGCTGTGTATTCGTTATATTTCTTGTGTATCATGTTAACATACAGACAGAGCCATATTTAAATATTAATTGAACTTACTTATTAAAATAATCAGAAGGTTTATAGAATTCACGTTTTGTTCCTTTAAAATTTAAAAGAAACAATTAGGATCTCCATAAATGGAGATTTGAAACATAACAAAAAAAAATCTTTTAGTAAGCATTAGAAAATTTATAAATGCTTGAAACATTTTTTGATTTTAACTTATTTCATTATTCCCATAAAACTTCAGGTTCTAACATGATACAACTCAAAATATGACTTTATTAAAAGAAAAAGAAAAAATTCTGGAAATGGAATATGAGATATGCCGTTCTCGAATTAAAAAGCTTCAACCAATACAATTGCTACTGAAGGCTTAACTCCAAAATGCCCATTTGTCCTTTTGATGGAGCGATATAGGAGATAAATGTTGTTAGTAAGTAATAAAATATATAACAAGATACAAATATATAGATCTTATTTATTATTTAAATCATTCATATTCGCATTAGAATTATATTGATACTAAAAAAATGTCCATAATATCAGTCCTTAACGTCCTTAACAGTTTTTTTATTCCGTACTTTTGGATCACAAAATCATAAAATTCATTTTATTTATTATTATTGTGAATTGTTTTCTTTTGAGAACAAACAACTGCTGACGGTTATTTTTTTTTTCTGAACCTCCTTTCTTTTATGAAATTACAATTACAACAAACTGAACATATAATATGTACATGTAGACTCTACAGCCTTCTATTATCCGCAGGTATGTCAAGTATCTACATGGTTATTGTTGTCCTCAAAACTAGATAATATCCGATTTATTATTTTATTTCTATATTGTATTGTAAATTTATGTTTTAAGAGAGCGATTAATTATTAAAAAAAGTTAGCATTTAAAGTTTAGATAATTATTAGTTAATGGTCATTATTACCTATAGAAATTTCCCTTATGATGTGTATACAGATTACAGAGGCTGGGCGAGCCCCAGGAGTGTTCCATTCCCAAAGAACCGTACCCCAGCTGTTACAGGTTAAATAAAGTATTCCATAACCAGATTTAAACTCTGGACCTTCGGCACGGCAACTCAGCTCTCTTCCACCAAGCTGAAGAAAGATAGTCTAAAAGAACTAAGATCTATCTATAGTAACAAAAACAGCTATATTTTTAAGGAATATTCCCAGAGCACTACTGCATCTGATTACCTCAAAATAGTAATGGAAGTGGCAAATTGGAGAGGACTTGTACTTTTCCGGCCATTTCACTGAATCTGTGTTGCCAAGGGATCAACAGCTCAATTGAAGTAACTAATTGTACAAATGTTTTTCTTGTGAATTATACAGCTAACCTTGAAGAAAGATTGTTCCTTTCAAATATTTAGTAGCTCTATATATTCTAAAAAGGAAAGGATAACTGGTAAAATTTAAAGAAAGTTATACAGAACTAACCCGCCGTTTGCAAAATCGGAAGAACCTATGGGACGGTGATTACCTTGACAAAATTATGACATCAGCTTGGAGTAGCTTTCCTCACCAATCGGCTAAGAGCGATCTGAGAACATGGTGATTCTGCTTCAGATCTATAATTTATTCAGAAACTTAAGTTGTCTGGAAATAAGCACTATTAACTGAGTAGGTGACTAGATGAGGGTCATTGAAAGTGGCATTTTTTTTTTTATTAAAGCGACTTTTACTTTATACTGTACATAGTATTTTTACATATAATGTATTTTAATACATTACCTTTTAAATATTATTTATTAATTAGAGTCAAATTTATATAAATATAGGTTAATTAAGCTATTAACTATAGCTTATATAGGTTAATTAAGCTATTATTAGTTGCTGAAATAGCTAAAAGTAAATTGGAAGCTAATCTTGAAAAAACATTGAACAATTCTAGATCTAGAATAAATGTTTTGCAGATCTAGGACTCTGGAACGGATCCAAATATTTCTTCCAGGATCTAGGAGTTGGTTAATTTTCTTATCTTTCTTTAACAGTATCATTTTATAATTCGATAAATGCTTGAATTTGTGCAAATATTTAATGTGTGTTATCACGGTCAGATACATAATTTATTAAACTAAATTTATGTAAAATCAGCTCATTTTTTTGTTGGAAGACAAAAAGAATAAATAGGATTTGTAGTCATTTTGTTTTATAAAAGATCCATTACTGAGAAATGACATGTTGTTATCTTAAAAAATATCTTACGCCAGCTTCGAATAAACAATATATTTTCATATAAATCATTCAATAATGTAATACTGTCATTAAGTACATATGCTTAATGGGTGCTCCAGATCGAAGCTTAAATATTTCATTTAAAAATTATAAAGCTGAAAAAATAAAATTATTTTAATTGTAAATGAAGGTATTCTTCGTTATTCTCAAAGAATTTTTGGTAGTTGTCGGTTTTCAGTACTTAAAAGTCCAATACACTTTAATTTCTTTCCCTTATTAAAGTGGAATTTAAAGTTAATTTTTGGAGGTAATTTTTTTTTTCAACTAAGTAGCCGCGTTATAAAATGAAACTTCTGATTTTATTATGCTGAATTAAAAGAATTCTTGGTTGGTCGTGTGCACTCTTTTCCTGAAAGTACTTGCTCCATTTTTTTTTCCAAAGTTACTGTGTCGCTTTTTGTTATACCTAAAAATACAAATTCCTGAATAAATTTCTCTACCGTTAGGACTAATTTAGTATTGATAAAAATTTCCATTTTCACATCATCAATCATTTCAAACACAAAACTCAGAATGAATCACCTTTAAACTGATAGGTTTTTGGAAACATAAAATTTTTGGAAGTAATGTATCAGAAAAATATATTAAATTCTTCATAACATCAATGTCACCTGATGTGCTTTAAATTTGTCAAGAAAAATGATGGCGAAACCTCTGCATACATGTATATTTTATATGTATAACTATACCACTAAACTATTTTCTTTAGTAGCAATGGGCTTGTAATTCGTGAAGCGTCTTGGACGCAGTGCGTGTTGGAAACTGTAGTGTAGGTTTCCCCCCCTATTTTGGAAACCCATTTTATAGAAACTGGGTGAGCCCTAGGGGGTCCCAGATCCCAATGGATCCATCCCCGGGTGTTTATACAGACTCAATAAAATCTTCTACAATCGGATAAAACCTTCTGGCACGAAAACTCAACGCTCTACCACTACGCCACTCTGGTCCCTCCGTAACTATAAATTTTGTGAATTTCTCATTCTTCTCATTCTTACCTACAGTTAATATTAAAATAACATTAATACATTTATTATGATTGAAAAGGAATCGCATCATCTTATTATTTGGAATGAAGCTACAAAATAGGGTTTGTGTTATTAAAGAATGATTTAAATTTCTGGCAAATGAAAAATGGCTTCCTTTTTATCTAGGCTAAACATTTGATCGTAACTATCGATACTGCGAAGCTTATGGTGTACTAAGTTTTCTAGAAGAATAGAAAAAAAAATGGCTGACGTTTATAAACGATAAGATGAATTACTGGAAACTCCTCTTTCTATTGCTGGGAACATGGAGGAATCTACATACAATATTTTGAAAAGTAAAATAAAAGTGAAAAAGTACCCTCCTTAATTTATTGCGAATGCGCTTGGTATGGATTGACTCAGGAACGTTTAAAATCGGTTTACAATATGAATTAGCAACTCGACCCGGAATGGAATGGCTATTTTATAATGTGGGTTTTACGAGCACTTTTATTACTGGCGGTAATGCCAGGCATCAACATTGTGAATACCAAGAACTTTCAATCTATTTTAAGCGAATAAAATACATTTAAATTTTAAAAGAATCAATTTAATTTAAAATTTCCTCAAGAACTGCAGTTTAAGATCGACCAATAAAAAACCTAAATTAACATTACGTTGTTGTTCAATTTTTGTGTTTCAACACAAATTAACAAAATAAAATGTTATGTTATTTTTAATGCATAATAAAAAAAATAGGATTCCTAGACCAAAAAGATTGGCAAAGTTCCAACTGACGAAATTGCAGGGATTGCGGTGTTTGTTTGACAGGGAACCATCTGGCTTTTGCAACGTGTGGTGAACATTCCTATTGAAATTTATGAATAAACAGTCGAATTACAGTAACCTGTGATTCATACTCCAGCTTTTTGTAATGTTCGCAGCAGTAATTTTAGAATTCATTTAGGAAGAATCGACATCTAAGGTGGGGGGAAATTAAAACTATAGTAGAGAAAAATTAACTACTGAAATGAAAATTTACAACATAACAAGAGAAAGATAAACAACTAAGGTAGGGAAAAAATAACTATTCTAGTGGGGAAAATTAGCAAAATAGGAAGTGGGGAAAATTAATTAACTATGTTTCATTTGTAAAGATGATTGGTAATATTATTTTTAATTCGTTGGGACGAGGATTGATGAGTAATGTATTTAAAAATCACTAGTTTAGAAGGAGAATTTACTTAACCAGTTCTATCGATAGTTAAGATATATTTATTTAAAATATTAATAATTAATAATAATTAATAAATATAAGAATTAAAAATAAAATAATTGGGAATTGTTGTTTGAAGATGATAATATTCAACTTTGTTTTTTAAAATCAGGTAAGATTACCTAATAATTTCTACTTATGAATAAAAAAATATACAGTCCCATAAAGTTACTCCGAAAACATTGTGATTCTATTAAATAACATACAATTACAACCATTTTAATTTTAGAAATATCCAAGTATACCTAAATATCTATTTAAAAATCATTCTTAAATAATATCCATGAATTTTAATTACAAATTTTAATTTTCCTAAAATCATTAGATATCAGTTTACGATACCCCTACATAAGTAATATTATTTCCGGAAAGTAATTTGTAGTAGATGCTAAAAATATCATTCTTCTTTATGTCAAATCATTTAGTACATATAATAATACATAATCACAATCAAATTAATTCATCCAAGCAAATAATTTATGATTTATAAGCTAATTTTATAGGTAATAATTTTGAAAATTCTGCGTTCTATGTCAGCGAGATTTAAATATTTGCAATCTTACGATTGCATTATTTAAATTAATTATCATTTATTATTATTTAGATACTAACCCATTATGTTATTGGGTTATCTAAATCTGAATAAATATTATAATAAAACTAATAACAAGTATTATTTTTTTTCCACGAATCGGCCAGCAAGGACTATGCGAATATCACTTAATTCTTCTTCACACTGTCCTCCGCCTTCCTTCTACTCAAATTCTCTCTCCTCTTTCTGGACTGTTTCTCTGGCTCTTCCTTAGTCCATTTTCACCCTTACCTCTCCTTCCTTCCTGCAAGAACCCCAACTTCTTTTAGATTTTTACCGAAAAGCTCTCTATCCAAGCAGTCCTTATCCTTGATTTTCAACCTATCCAGCTCCTCGTTTATTTGTAAGCTTTAATTATTACATATTAAATACAATTTTAAAATTTCGATTGTTATTACTCGTAAAATTAACTGTTTTAACTATAAATTTAATTTTTTTTTCATGGGATTTCCTGATTTCTAGTGCACGATAAATACTTTAGAGGAAAATATTCGGCATACAACCTTTAAGACAACAATCTAATAGTGCAAATTAATTATTAATTAAAAGTTTCCCGCAATATGTTTAATTATAGACTCTGTTCAAACTCTGTCAGAAACCTATCACCTTAATTTTGGAAGCGAACTAACTTGCTAAAAGTAGCAACAAAGTTTCGGGCTAGGTAAATCAAATACATGTACACAATCAACATCCTGTTCCAACAACGGCCCGTCCCTAACAAACTAAATTATCTTCTTGGCTCAAACATTATTCAGTAATAAGTCATTAAATACTGATATTTTCCTCGATGCCCTTGATAGTCTAAAATTATAACACTGACGACCATGTTGATTGTTGGGTAATTAAAATACTTAAATAATTAATTTAATGAATTTATTTAAGTAACCTTATTGCAAATAAATAATAATGAGTTATTGCAAAATAAGTGAGATAAAAAAATCTTCTACTACTACTGCTACCCGTGAAGGTTCTGGGGTTCAGTACATGGTTGAGTCTGTACGGTTTCCTGGAAAACTGTTGTTCAGGGAGGTGATTTGTCCTAAATCAGGCCCACCTGCCCGATTTCTGCGCCTTAAATTAGGGGGACATAAATCGAATATTTCTTAATTGAGGTGTGGTCTTTAGTATTTGCTACAGTTTTGATACGGATATATCTTTTTCTAATTTATCTAATATATACTTTAATGTTCTATTGAGATGTAACAGTAAAACATATAAAACAAAGTTAGTATAGTCACCAAATCTACATCATATGTTTATTTATGTAAGTTAATGCAATGAGTTATGCACGCCTTCACAAACCATTGGTAAAAATGGACGGATTCCATGACAGAGGAACTTAAGCTATTGCAGTGCCTTCTTCAGAGCTCAATATCTTTCCAATGATATTAGCTCGAAAGGACCCCGTCATTTCGATACAGATCTGAGAGATGGCGTCCAAACGGCAACTCAGAAAAAGCCATATTTATTAAAAAATCTGTGCCTTTCTATGAATTAATGTTTGCTAAAATTACGAGAAATGAAAGGTGATACACTAGACTATGAAATGTGATTAGTAAAATTATTCACTCATTGTTGCCGATAAAAAAAAAAATTAGTGTACACATTTGTTTTGTCTCAGTTTGCATTATTAACAATTCTATGCACAACATCTTATAATAAATAAAATGTTTAATAAAATCAATTAAATAAAATCTACACTTTTGTTTGTCCAGGGGTGTGTGTATATGAAGTATATAAATAACTTTTATTTGTTTACCTTTTTTAAGTGTAATTAGCTTTAATATATTTTGGATTAATAACCTCATCAAATTATTAGTACTTTCTTAAAATTCTCATATGCTATGATATTTTATGAGGCTTATATTGGATACCTCTTCAGATCTGTGAAACGATTCCTACGAGATCTAGGCTTCTTCTCTTTCTATTGTGACTCCAATAGAGCCTGAGTGTGTACCCAGGCAATGAGTCTCCAAGTACTACAGCGTCTCTCCTCTGAAATCTCCCTCTTTCTTCTCCTTTTCTTCCCTTTCGTCTTTTTTGAGCGTCCTAATTTTTATTTACATTTCTTTGAACAGGAGTTATCGTTAATCCTCCCTCTTATTTTAGTTTGCTTTTTCGGTGCACGGATTGTCATCTCTTTAATTTTTAGAGGCAATGCAATTCGTATTATTGTCTTATGTGATACTTAGCGAATCTTAGACAATATTTAAATACATTTTTAAAATCAAATCAGATAATGAGTTAAAAAATCTTTCTAATTTAGCAAAATCTCAAAATCAATTCGCTCACCGTATGTCTCCCATTCCAATCAGTTACTATATTAAACCTACGTAAGTAAACACGTAAAGGTTTTGTGTTCACTAAAAAATCATCTAAAACTTACTAATTAAAATTAGGTTTTCTTAAGTCTAAGCTTTTTAAATCCAGTCTCTATTTGATATTTAAGCTTTTGGAAATATTTCAAAAGATCTTACAAAAGGGTGATAAACTTATTAGGGTTTACTGTTTCGCCACAAAGAGATAGTTTGTTTATTACATTCTCTAATGCAGCCAATACATTATGAAAACGATTGTTTGCACGTTTGCACAAAATTACAGTTCATGTTTCGCCTGGTAAGAAAAAAGAATCCAATTAAAATGCTAATCTTAAGTATTTATCTTAAACCACTAGCATTAAAAAGGTGTTGGTTTGATCATTAAAAGTCGTTTACTTTTTGAAATCTAGACGAAATCATAATTAGTGAAAATTTAAGATAAGTTACGGTAAATTAAATTAATCAAATAGTACCTTTGAACTACTTCATATGAAATTTAAAATTCTTAGACTTTTTTTTATTTATTAAGTGGCTATAGTAATTCAACAAAATAATGTTTTTAGTATTCCGTTTGTAGATAACGGTAACGATTTTTTAAGCGAACGTCTCATACCATTTCATTGTTTGCACTTTTTTTTATTGATGTTTACAACTGTATTACAATAATACAACAAGTAAATAGGCTAAGTGATACATAATAACATGAGATAATGACAAGTAAAGAAACTACCCACTGATAATAGTCAAATCACAAGTTCAATTAAGAATGTCACGTGGCCTTTTTCTTTTGAGAAGCCTCGGAGGATTATCGGGAATTGAAGAGAAGGCTAGGTTAGAAACTAAAGGGTTTGAGTGGAAATTAAGTTTGTTATGAAAGGATAGATAGCGGGTTCGAGCCAAATCAGCAACAAATGGAACATTAAGATCATTATGGATGACTTTATTCTTAACAAAATAAGGAGCATTAAGGATTTTACGAAGAATTTTGAATTGTAGGGATTGGATACGAGAGGAATTTGATGGCTTAGTGGAGCCCCAAAACTCTACTCCGTAAGTCCAAATAGGTCGTATGATGGTCATGAAGGTGAGTCTTTTGTAATTAATTGGGAGCTTAGAGTGTTTGTCTAGTAAGTGTTGAAGTAGCCCGAAACGTCGAGCTTTTATCTTTTCTGTCTTGTATGCGGATTTTTTTGAACATAAAACACTAAATAAATATTGCACTTGGGAGCGTCATGATTATAAGGTAAAATATTTATACCAACTTTCATTTTTCATAGTTCGAATCGCGTTTAGTATATTTCCTGTGTTTAGAAAATAAAGTCAATGAGTTTATCATTTATTTTAATGGATGACCAAATTAATATTTTAAAACATTTTGAGCACATAATACGGAAAAAATATCATCATACTTTGAATAATGCTCATGTTTGTAACCACGGAAAAGATGAAAAACTTCATAATCAAAATCTCATGATCATACTGTCGGTAAAAATCAACAAAATATAAACATATAATCCACAAAACTGTTGGTATTTTGGAGTTATTCGTCATTTTAAAGATGAGTTTTCTATTCCCTTGGCGATGCTGTATGTACATGACTGATAATTGATTTATGGCTAAGGGCTCGATCAAATTAATTAAGAAATTAACTATCTTATTTCCATCTCTACTTGCTTTGGTTGCTCCTATAGTCTAGGTCTTCCACTGCACATCCTGTCTTCTTGCAAGTACTTAAGTACCTTTGGATCTGTGATGCCAAACTTCAGAAAACCTTTTACACTTGCGCGTGTAAACGTATATGCCGAAAATTGATATACAGTGGAACGTCGATTATCCTAACAACAGTTGTCAAGGGTAGTTCCGATAATTTAAAATTCGGATAATCGAAATTCAGTAAAAAATAAATACCGACCAAATGAATAGGAAGGAATTCAGAGAAACAAAGGAAATTACCTTTTAGGTTTACAGTTGTTAGTAAACAAATACGTATTGAAGTCTAAGATAATTTTTTTGCTGTTTCCCAAAAATAATTAGGGCCTCCTTATTGACGTTTATGGAAACAATAATTTTATTTTACGTCAAATTTTATTTAAAATAACAATAATTTTACCAATACAAATAAGTAACTGGATGATCTGATAAAAATTAATTAAAATTACATTTAAAAAAAAAAACAGTTCCGTTAATTGAACGTTCAGATAACTAACGTTCGGATAATCAACGCTCCACTGTATTGAGTAAATAAGACCCTTGATTATAGCTAGATGTGGAACGAAACCAAAAGAATCACGCAAAATTATTAGTAATCAAGGACCTCATTAACAATTTAAGTAGATTTGTAACTGGTGAATGTGTTCAATTTCGAGTAATGAATTTAAGACATAAAATTTCTCTTCGTAAACGGTATTTTATTTTTATTCTTTAGTGTGTATATATATATATATATATATATATATATATATATATATATATATATATATATATATATATATATATATATATATATAAACGTTTTATATAGTAAAAATATGTTCTTTTATAAAAAAAAATGATTTAACAGTGAATTTTGAACAATTTTTTTTCAAAACAACCGTTTTTTAGTAAACATCGGAATTCAATAAAGGATTATCATCCTATCGCTTCCCTTTCTTTTACTTTTTAATTATCTTCGGCAATGCTCGATTTCCCGAGGATAGTAGGTATAACCAACCGTAACAGTTTCCGTTAATGTAAAGGAAAACATTTTTTTAAATCCACAGAGAAATTTTGGTATTCCTATTCCTCTATATCACAGATATTTGTTAATCGGTGAATTCGATTTCAGTTAGTCAGACAATTTTTTTTGGATTCATCAAATACGATCAAATTTCCATCCATGCAAGTCATCATGGAAATATAATTTTTCTATTAACAGAAACCAACTTGGACTTCAGGATCGTTTCCTTTACCTATGGTAATTGATTAGTTAAGGATAGTTATTATATTAAGGCTCGTATAATGTATTATAAGCCTCGTAATATATTTAAATGAAATTTTAGCCTTTAGGATCGTTACATAACAACTCCAAGACCTAATATTTCACGACAGACAATGAAGTAGTTCACGAAGTCCTCCCTCACCCACCCTATCTCCAGCTGATTTTCATGTGTTTAGAAAATTGGACAACTCTCTTGAGGTTAAAAAGGTCTGAAAATGCGTTTTTTACTTGAGAACAGAATTTCAAAATAGATTTCATAAATTTGTTTTACTGAGTAACCTTTCCTTATTTTTCATATGAAATGACTCTCTAGTTTCTTCTTTGCTCATTGTTTCCATTGTATAATTAATCATGAATCATGAATAATAATTGTATGTTATGAATATACACGTTTATATATTAAGGTAGTTCATTTATAATTTAAAAGAGCCAGACGAAATAATTCCATCATATATAAAACGAAATAGGAATAACAAGAGACCATACTATTTAAGATTTTATTTTATAGAAAATTTGAAGTTATAAAACAATTTAAATTAGTATAATAATTTAAAAAAAGGAACAATATATTTGTCTGAACTATTGCCAATACAATTCTCAAAGTGGTAACGGTTACTGTCATGCATGATACATCCAAGTGAGCAATACCCAGTGTTGTTGCGATCTCTGTATGCAAATTATGAGGTGTTTATGTAAGCCTGCTGTAGTCATAGGCAATGCCTTTAGATTTAGATATTAATACGTATTCTTTCATAATTTCAAAAGGAGAAGAGTTTTATCTACCGTTCGGAAATTACTTAAT
Source organism: Arma custos (assembly GCA_037127475.1). Lineage (NCBI taxonomy): Eukaryota > Metazoa > Arthropoda > Insecta > Hemiptera > Pentatomidae > Arma > Arma custos. The sequence continues at coordinate 45,348,426 of CM073759.1, read as the reverse complement.
TTCAAGGGAAAGCAAATATGATACCTCATCTTTTATGGGGGAAAATCCTTCCACTCTGGTTTAATTGGCCCACACTGAAGTGCATATTTTTCTTTAGATCGTTTAAATCATAACCATCCAATAAGTCTCTCTCAATAATATTTTATCTTTCAACCTTTGTTTAAACTTACGGACACAACATATAAGTCATATGAACCATACATTGACAAATCATCGACTGATCGACAAGTTCTACTAGATTTAATACATTCTTTGTTTTTCTGGATAGTTTTTCAACAATAACCTTACTCCAACACTACACTGAACGTCATGGAGTGAGGTATCTTGTCTCTGATTGCTTAGTCTTAGTTGATGTGAGATGTGCTTTGATTAATTTTCATTACCAATTGTGAGTATCTGTGGTCGTTAATCATAATTTCTCTACCAGGCAATAGACGATTTATTTTTAATGGGCATTAGAAAGATTATTATTTCATTATAATTTTAAAATCTAAATTCAGAATTAAGAATTTTTTTTTACTGAGTTAACGTTTTTATTTTTTTATTTAACGTAACTTTATGCTACTATGGCTAATCTAATGATGCTACACTGGGAGCTCTAAATTTGGCTATCCAAGTTTAATTAGGATAGGGATTTTTAACGAGTACCTGACATCTTACAGGTTCGGGACTCCCCGTTTAACGTCCCTTCCGAAGGACGGCAGAACTAAGGATATTTTATTCCCTTTAAAAAATCCTAGGGCCACCTGCCGGGATACGAACCCACGATCTTGGAATTAGTAGTTTTTTATGCTAACCACTATACCACAGGTCGCCCCCATTTTTCTGAGTTGCTGCTTGTGTTTACTTATTTTTTAATGATCGGAAAATATAAATCTAGGAGGAACATCACATTCATCTTTTTCTACTGCAGCACGACACCTTAAACACTTTTCTGAACCATTTGCAGTAGTTCGCTAGAAGTTAAGTGCCTTCGTTGAGAATTCGTCTATCCCCAGAATTCTGGTCCGAGGATACTCTTGTAGTTATTGAGCGGTAACCTCTTCCATTTCTTCTTCCTTTCACGCCTATTTGGGTTACACGTGGAGCATTAGTCCACATATGCTTATTTTTTTATTTATTTGTAAATTTTTACCTCATATTATTAATTTTACTCTACTCAGCATCGTTAAATTCAGCTGAACTTGACCGCAGTAGGAAAGTGTTTTCTTATCTGAGTTAAAAAATAAATAAAATTTTCTTTACGTATTCAAACTAAAAAAAAAATTTAACAAAGCCTGAATAAATCTATTTTCATTTGATGTATTTAATTTAACAATGCCCAAATAAATTTTAAAGACTGAGCTATTATTGAAATAATAAATGTATCAAAATGATGTAATAAAATAAAACATATTAATTGCATAAAGCCACCAAATCATATGGAGGGCATGATGTGCATTGAATAGAGCGGGGTGTTTTATAGTGACGTAGGCAGTAAAAAAAATAACGGGAATTGAATAAACTAATTGTCATTCGTTCATTGAACCACCTACGTGTGAGATATGGGCAATATAAAAATACTTGACTGCTTTGAATGTAAAAATTATTAAATTGCGAAATCAATCAAAAAGACAGATTCTTTACATTCCATGAATGATTTAAACAGAGCTGGACAGACAAGTACCTTGTTAAGAAAAATTCAAGACATGAACATGGCCTTAAAACAAAATAATACCTTAATTACAACATTGAATGAATGAATGAAAATAACTTTTATTTATGTGTGCCTTTTTGCAATTACTATAAAATAAATTTACAAACAACAGCAAAAAAAAAAAAAAAATTTTTACGATATAAAAAAACAATTCTTAACTATATAAATATTTATACACATTTTTCTTGCATAGGCCTTTTTTGTATAATTTTGTATACTTTTTGAGTAATAGTCTTTAACACCTATTCTTTAGCCCTACTGGGATGCGGAATTTTCAAGGGCCAACCATTTTATTTTCCACTCTTCTCTATCCTTAGCAGCTCTCCACCAGAGGGGTCCTGCCAAAAGCCCAAATGGATCTCTACATCTCTTATATTTTCTGCCTCTCGTCCTTTTTTGGTCATATGGTGTCCATTCCCTGAATACTCATGACCATCTGTTGTCACTGCACCGCAAGAGATGTCCAGCCCATTTCCATTTGCCTTCCATTATCTGCAAGGATGTGTCTTTTATTCCTGTTTCTTTTTTCAGATTATGCATCTTATTCTGTCTTTTTATTCACTTTCATTATACTGCTTTCGATGCTATTCTGCCACACCTTGATATTCTTCCTTTAGGCTTTTGACAAAGTCCATGCTTGGGAGTCATACGTCACCGCTGGCATAATACATTCGTAGCTTTAGGTCAATACTTATGTTTCCTTTCATTGTGTACTTCAGAGACCAGAACTTGTTCCAACCAAATGCTATTCTTCTCTGAACTTCTTTTGTTGCTCTAGCTGAAAAGGAAACTAACTGGCCCAAGTATAAACGTATTCCAGAGTAAATTTGTTCATTTTTATTTCTTCCCTATTGGTCATTAGTTTGGTCTTCTTATAATTTTGGTATAGACCAATTTCTTCGCAGTGTTTTAGAAGCTGTTAAAGCATTTCTCGCATTTGGTGGGTATCATTGGCAAAAAGCACAATATTGTCTGCAAACCGTAAGTTGCTTAACCATCGACCATTTACTTTTACACCTGCTTTTTCCCATCCAAGGGACCAGAAAATCATCTCCAACACCAGAATAAACAACAATGGGAGATAATTACAACATTACACACATATAAATAAGCAGCAATGAACTATTCTATGCGGTGAATAGGCAGCAGAAAGCTTTTAAGATATATGATACTATATATTACATACATATTATGCTTCCTTCAAAAAACTTAACCGATATGCCAAATTCGTGATAAATTGCACATAGTTGCATTTATTCGAATGCAAAAGTACTATAGGTCAAGTATGAAGGTGATGATCAAAATCACTCTACCGTACAAACAATACAATAAAATATAGAAGACTAATAATAATAAAATAAAAAATATGCTATGGATGCAATAAAAGCTATGGAGATTCTCTACTTGAACAACTTTAAGAAGATATATCTTCGCTAATGACTCCAATAGTCAAGGCGGAGTTAAATAAATGAAATTAAATATATATCTCGGAAAACTAAATGAATCCATTGATCAATTTACCTGGCATTAAAAACCTTGAAAGTGATAAAAAATTTTAATTTGCCAACCTTTCGAAACTTGACTCTAAATGTTTTTTTAACCAACTACTTTCGTTTTAAACATATTTTGTTTTTGATGATATTACAGTATCTAAGTCTATGATGAAATCTTAGTTTTCATTTCATCTTTATAGATCTATGTAAAAACATTTTTTAAAAAATATAAATTAGACCATCATCATCACCAACATCAATGGCGCCTCAGCCACTGATGATGAACACAGCCTAGGCCGCCTCTAGAAGCCTCTGCTAGTTGACTTATCCCTTTGAAGCAACTGTCTAATTCAGGATTTGTAGCTCTCTAGCAGTTCTACAGTCCACAGGCGCTCTATTCCGTTCACTAACACCCTGCCACTATTCCTGTTCTCAGCCAACAATAGTTTTGCAATCGTAAAGTCTTTCACTAAAAAAATAAAAATAAAAACATTGGCGTGCCCCAGCGCCATCATATTTATTTTTTATTCGGCTATAACATAACTCTTGAAATCTCTTAAATTTCTGTTGCCTTGTCCTGCTTGATAAATTCTCGGGCAAGGAAACACAATAAGATGAAGGTGAAGCACTTATTTATTTAGAGGGGATTTGGAAAAAAATTTACTCAATATCTAGCCTTCGAACCTCAATGAATATAATCATTTCCGATTTCTAACAGCATTCAAGCTGTTCCAGATTTTTTCAGTGTTCAAATTTCCCTGTCCTTTACAGATTTTAAGATTCTTCGAAGAATCCCCTAATGGAATAGTAGACTAACTTTTCGAGTTGTAATTCAAAGCCGGTTTCTAACATAAATGAAGTTAAATTTTGTTCCACAGAGCCGCCTTCCAGAACGTTTCCATTAGAATTATATATTCAGATAAAAAGTTTTCAACACAATGGAGGCAACAACTGCTTGAAGAAGGAAAAATTATTTAACACATTTTTTTTTTTTTTACAATGATGCCTTTTCTTCAACAAATAACCGTTCAGGAAATAAAACAAAATACAAATTAAAGAATTTATGAAGCTTAAATTTAAGAAATAATCACTGAGCTACAGAGTTAACATTTTATTAGAAATTACAGTAAAGCAATAGATATAACGATCACAACATGCTAAACAAACACTTCTTCTCTTAATAAAGTAGCAAAAGCGAACAAAAAACTGGGCACGCTTAATACCGCAGCGCAACCAAATGGACTACGCCTAACTAAATTATGGATTGGGAAAACACTTTGGCAATAATCAAGCTAAGAACAAGAAGTAATTAGGGCCTCTAACTGAATCCTAAAGAAGACATCAACAGCAAAATAATAATTGACTTAACAAGCAATTTGATTAGCTGAATCTACAGCAATGAAAAATTTGACACTTTCGATTAAAAATATTTTTAACATTTCTACTTTTTAATTAAACGGTTTCTAAATTGTATAAAAATACGTATATTGTTTAATATCAACCAAATTATTGTTCACATTACTAACTCTAAAATATGTTTCTTTCCGTAAAAGTATGCCTTAATTACAGTAATACTCGCTTTTGCACGCGGCTTCGTTCGCGTGGATTTTGGTCTGCCACATGAAGTTTCGTGACAGATCACTTTATAAATAATAAGTTACTCGTACATCCAAAATTTCAGATGCCTAACTTCAAAACTGACGGATTCCATACAATCTTTGAACCCCTATTATATTAAAGGGGAAACCCTTGAGGGTGGAATTATCCAAATTTCTTTCTTAAATTATACAAAGAACCTATGTGCCAATTTCAAAATGCTAAGTTCCTGATTTCCCTTTAATTATGTACTATAATGGATGGATTTGCCCCCTAAATACGCCCTTGCTGTAGCCTATGATGTATAACATATTTTACTCAATAAGTCTCATCCAAATCCGTTCAGTAGTTTTTGCGTGAAAGATAGACAAACATACAAACTTTCGCATTTATAATATTAGTAGGATATACGTTTGTTTGCTTGTTGCTGCATATTCTTCAATTATGCATGGATGCCTCAATTTTGTTAATTTCTCTTATTTTTTAAAGAATTTTGGTCTGTTGTTCCTGTGCAGCAAACCAAACTACCAGTGCGCTAAAGCGGTTGCTCATAGCCGATGAACCTTTTATTACATAGAATATGAAACTTGAAAAATATAAGAAGTGGTTAAGAAATTCGCTCAGAAAAAGAAGGAAGAAGTTATTATGGTAACAATATCGTTTTTCTAATATTTCGAGAAGGATGGGTTTTAATATTTTGGTGTCTTTTTTTTTTTTATTGCCTATAATTGAGGAATTCAAAATGTTTTTTAAAAATTATCTTGCACTAATACTAAATGGTGTTCTTTTTTTAAAATAATTCACGACGATTTTTCAATCTGGAAACATCTGTGTTAATTTGAAAAACTCTTCACTGTGAGAGATTACAACCTAGCAGTTTCCATGTTTTTAATGAAACCTCCTCTAAAACATTGTTTATGACGCAAAATACCCTAAACTGATAAATAACTAGTCAAAATTATCTCCAAAATTAGGTATTGAAAACATAGAAAATCCACTTTTCATACAAAAAAATAACAACCAAGGCGTGATCGGAATTCCTAGAGCTCAAGGGTTCTCTTCTATATAACTGTGATGCCGCACCTGGCGTGTCATTATTTAATTCTCCGAAATTACTAATTACATTATGTTGGGTAGTACACGTAGTCTCACACTTGTGCAAACAAACCAAAGTGGCTCTTCTAGATTTTTATAGCATTTACTTCCTCTTTAATTAGGGATCTTTTTCTACAATTCTTAAATGTTCAACTAGAAATGCTAATTTTTCTTTCGGAAATAGGTGGCTAAAGGAGTATACTTGACTCTTGAAATTAACTATTTCGTCATTTTTATTTTCTGCAGATTTGATTTGTTGATTGTTATTGTAAACTTTTCTAAAAATAATCCTATCAATTGCTGTGTTGTACCTTAAGCCAGTGCAGAGATATTCTAATTAACGCTGTTTCTGGATTGAAAACCGTCGTGCGCTTACAAATAAACTGGCTGTCATTCAAGAACGGTGCAAGGTATTTTTTAAAAACTGTTTTGAACTGCTCAATAAAAGGAAAATTACACATAAAATTCAAGATATTTTAATATGGTCAAGCACCTCTCATTGTATCACATCACCTATATTTTACACGAATCTTTTTGCCTCTAATCGTACAAAGGCTCATTACGATAGTTAAAGTCCTGACGAAAAGGAAAATCGTCAAAATCAGATTTTTTATCCATTTAGCTTTAATTTAACTAAGGGCTAAGATATGTGTTTATCCCCTCAGTTAGCAGGTATATTACAGTATGTTTTCGCAGAGAATGTGATTTTGAAATCTGTCTAAATATTTGTTTGAATTTTCCGAAAGTACTGGAACAATTAAAACTTGAGAAACTTAACGATCTTTTGAATTTTGAACCCAAAATTACACACAATAAGTTGTGTTAAATCCAGTTATTCTGCCTTTGTGCATTAAATCCAGCTTATTGCGGAGATAAAAACAGTATTATGTTAGAAAAAAACTTTAAATATTATCTTTTCCGTTCATTATGATTACATTTCTCATAATAAAATGTTAAAAAAATACATGATCGAAATTTGCCATTATTGGAACGTTTCTTCACTCTTAAAAATCCAATGAGACCAAAAACAATACAAATACAATATATTTTTTTTATTGGTATCAATATCTCTTGAATGGATGAAATGAATCAATTTGAGTTTTGAATTAATTCGCTTTTTAAGATTTATTTTTCTTTTTTTACTTAATCTTCTTTACTTAATGATAACATTTATTAATTTAAACAAAACTAGATATTCTCATCATTTCTGTACCTTCTATAAACCAGAAGCCTTATATTATAATGTACTTTGGTCAAATTTTGACCGCTTGAGAGTTAATCGCTATTGCTGATTTTATTAGGAAAATAACATCAAAAGGAAGATACTACAAACAATTCAGAAGAATTCGTTTTAATTATATATTGGATCTTAAGGGTGGAAGAATTTCAGTAATGTTTGAGTAGCGGAAAAGAAAAGAGAGATAAAAAAGAAAGAGTTGTTCAATGAATTATCTAAAAACGATACATTTTCTCAAAATTTAATAATGATGATGATTGTCATAAATAAAACAGTACAAATAGAAAATTCTTTTTAAAATTCACCTCCAGAGAATAGTTAATTATTAAGAAACAACAAACATATTGCCTAAAGAAAATATTGGCACTAGTAATGTGATCGGTTAAAAAATCCTTGGTTATCCTGTTCATTGGAAAGGGCGTAAAATGGAGGTTTTTTTATAATTTTCCTTTTATTGAGCAGTTCAAAACAGTTTTTAAAAAATACCTTGCACCATTCCTGAATGACAGTAAGCGCACGACGATTTTCAATCCAGAAACAGCGTTAATTAGAATATCTCTGCACTGGCTTAATGTACAACACAGCAATTGATAGGATTATTTTTAGAAAAGTTTACAATAACAATGAACCAATGAAATCTTTAGAAAATAAAAATAACGAAATGGTTAATTTCAAGAGTCAAGTGAGCCACGTATTTCCGAAAGAAAAACTAGCATTTCATTACATTTAAGAATTGTAGAAAAATATCCCTAATGAAAGAGGAAGTAAATGTTATAAAAACCTAGAAGAGCCAATTTAGTTTGTTTGCACAAGTGTGACTTGACCAACATAATGTAATCCTGTTTGGTGATAGGTACTCGTTAAAGATCTCTACCCTAATTTAACCTGGATAACCAAGATTTAGGACTTTCATTGCAGTATCGTCAAATTATCATACCAGAATAAAGTGACTTTAAATAACCAAATATTGTTTACAGTTTACATATTAGAGTACAGATTCAAGTATAAGAGCAATAAACTGTATTTTATTCAGTTCTTGCACATTAAATTATACACTGTCCAAAATACGCAAATTCCTCGTGTTCACTTCAACAAATTCCCTTGTTGAAAATCCTACAACTTTTTAGGAAATTGAAACTACACTTAATTACTCAAAGGTATAGTACTTATTGCCCAAAGGATGTATAGCAACAATTTTAACAATAATTTATTCTGTTAAGTTTAATAATAAACCAAATTCCGTAATTATCATGTATGAGAGGGTCCTAAGAGCTAAGTACCATTTTCTTATTTAAAGCGCACACGAAGTTCCCAAATACCATTCGTGGCAGTACCGTCACAATAAGAACTAATTTGATTTGACACTGTGCCCTCGGCCTCAGCAGACGGTTGGCCAGCTCAAAATTAAACGGTGTATCCTTTGACAGTGGCTTACCGTAACCAATAATGTAGGGGGGTTTAGTTGGTGTAATCCTACCGGCCCCCTCCCACCAGCTCGCTAAATAGCCCCTGAATAAACCAATTAGTTACCGCCGTTGACCGATCTCCAATCACGGCGAGCCGACCGCTCTATATCTTAACTACAATATCATCAGGACTTATTTCTTTCAGAATGATATTTCTGAGTCGGATGAGAGTGATTCCATTCTAACAGTGTTTTCTAATGTACTGTACTGTTTGCTATCATTGGTCATCCATACAATTTTTTTTTGTTAATATTAATTTAGTAACAATATGATCATCATAAACATATTTCGTATAAAATAACTTGCAGTACACAGAAAGCAGTAATTAATTAGCTTTAGTATGGAAAAGAGAATCTTATTATTGGAAGTATGTATACTTCGGTAATCATTTCATCTAGAAATAAACCTTTGTATCATATAATTTATATGATATCATCTATACTTCGAAATGTTTGTTGACAATTTTTTTCTTGATGAAGTGATTACCAAAATCTACTCATTACCTTCCCATAATTACATTTTTTTCATACTAAAGCTCTCGATATTTATTGTTGGAGAATAATAAAAAGGAAACGAATGAACTGTTAAAACTTTTTTGAACTGAACTCGAAGTGACAACCTAAGGAACAGACACCGAGGAAATTTAAATTTTATCACTTAATTGTCAGTACAGTATTATGTACATTTCTAGAATAAACCTAAGAACTCATTATTCAATTTGTCGTACTAAATGATCCAAACTAATTAATCCAGAAATCAAATGTTAATCTTAATTCATAAATTAAATTTAATAAGTTTTCTGAACAATGTCTACCAAATTTATTTTATGTCAGTACTGAGGATGAATGAGTCACTACCGGAAATTATTAATTTTGATTATCATTCTCGACATTTTGAAGTTGTAGCGAAATCGGACTTTCATTTTTACAACCAAATAAAGTATTAACATGCATTAAAAAAATGTAAAGTTTTATTATGTAGTTAAAAATGTTTTAATCAAAACAGTGGCAGAGTCACCCATGTATCAATGAGCATAACAGAATAAATGAAGAGTAATATAAGCTCACCTTAAGACCCGAATAACAATAGAGACTAAGAAACATAGCTTGCCACAATTATTGATCAAAAAACACACATTAAGATATCGATAATACATTTTATTACATTATACTTTAAATTCAAACTATATTTCTACTGGATAATGCAAAAATAACGGGGTACATTAAGGTGGTATTGTTTAACATAGACAAATTGCACATTAGATAATATGTTTGCATGATAACACATTTCATTTCATCCATATATTATTCACTGTTTGCTTAATTTATTGTATTTCTAAAAAGAAGAAAAAGTTAGTCAAAGTGAAAAACTTAATCTCAACAACAGTTGTTTACATTTTTAGACCTTAAATAATTAAATGAGCATTTTCATTGTTTTTCTATATCGAATATAAATCATAAAAAACACAATGAACTTTTTTTATACCAAATGATTAAAGGAAAGCAATTTTTTGTTTTTTACTTTTATAATTTTACTCATATTCTCAGCGTGAGTGCGTATATGCGGAGGTGTGTGTATGTATGAGTGTGTCTTTTCAAATTATATTTAATACACTTTTTTCTAGAAAATTACTATGAAACTTTTCTATTAAATTCTTTACATGAAAGTATTATACTGTTTAATATCCACTGCGTATTATATTCCTTGAAATAGTTAGAAAGGAGGTCAAACGAATAATTCAGAAAAATTCTTACTCTAACATACATTTTAGAATTGCTTCTTTTAAAAACTTAGCAGTCTCTCGAATCAATAATTATTCAAATTGTTAATCGTAATAATAATAGGTGAACCTAAACTATGAATGAATTTTATCATTAACTAAAGAAGAAAAAGAAAAAAAAAAATTGTTGATCTCAATAAAAGGTTAGAAAAAATTAAAATTGAACATGTGCAGACCTACGGAAGAATATCACAATATTATTTTAAAAACTCATAAGCATATTTAACTTTTCCTTATTTTAAGTCAAGCTTCTTCTATTATATCTATTTTACCAGCGGTTATTAGTAAAAACATCGACATGCATGCATATTTTCATGGGTTTTCGACCCTAACGTGCGTATTTGGTGAGGTAATTTTTCATGGAAAGTACAGCAATATCTGCATGAGGAAAGGCTTCTCTCGTGCATACTGCTTATTAATTTATGAAGCAATTGTCGACCGAAATAATAGCAATCATATTTTTTTTCTTCATATACTCCAAAATTTTATTTACAATATAAATACAAATGATAGCAATCATATGCACAGTACAAGGCATTTTAAGGGATCCGACATTTCAAATATAAAATCTATACGAATGAAAAGTCAATGAGATTGGGAAGGGAGTTATCGGTATCAGAAACAGAAATCTAAGATGTAATAATAATTTCATGATAGAAATGATATATCTGAAATGTATATTGAATTAAATAAAACATATAAGGTCAAATAACTGCAAAACATTACAATAATCCAGCCATAATGGTTCCTACAATAATAGGCGAGAAGCCACAGCGGGAGGTTAGTTGAGGTGTACAATACTATGCTTTAGCACCAACTACATCCCCACAGTTACCCGCTGCGGTTTAAATATAAATCTTGAGACTTATTGCCGATAGTACTAAAGCTTTTACATTAGCAATCTTGAGACTGCTACTATGCCAGTTCGAATCGAGCCGTCGGAATGAATCTCGATCTTCCTTCATCAATTAGAACAGGTTGGTAATTTGTGGCATTAGGTTATTAACAGTTCACGTTTGTCTCCATCGGAGCAGGAAAAGACAAAACAGTAATACAAAAAATTAAAATAAAGAAGCCCGTTGGAAACTCCATAAGCAAGCCATGGCCGTCGGCTTTGCTTGGGAACTTGCTGCGCACAGTTTCCACAATCAGTTCTATTATAGTCATCATCAAACCAGACTTACAAAAATCATAGAAACTTAATAATATTCTTTTTTGTCAATAATTTCTAAATCATTATATGTAATTCAACACTGGTCATGGGTAAATCAGGCATTACAGCGCGAAATCGTAAAAGGGTAAATGAAAAAATAATTATAAATCTCGTCTATTTATTCCAACTGAAATTGAAGGATTTTTAAGAATATATAACCATAACATTCCTTAATGAAGTCGAAATTATGTTTACTGCAGTATATTTATTTAAGCCTTTAATTAAGGAGTTTAACATTTATCTAATACTATTATTTATAAAAAAAAAATGTAGATATCTGCATCGAAACAACTATTTTGCGCGGTTATTGTCTTGGAACAGTTCTTCTGGTTATAGATCTAATATAAATTATGACTTTTTTTTTTTAATAATAAACTTAACGCTCTAAGTGAAAATCAAACATTTAACGATGATGTGCAATTGATATTATCTTCAAATTGACGATAACTTGCTATTAGGTCCACGCTGGATCAATTTTAATATACCCGTGTTGATTTTTTTTCCTGAAAATACATCATTTGGAATACCACCTAACAGATGAGGCAAAATTGTATCGGTAACGTATGGGATGGAATATCCCTGAATTTTATAGGATATAACGCTAGGAGCAATAAATCTATTTCTAGCCCTCACCTTCCCGTGTTAGTTATGGATTTAACCACCGGAACCAGATTTAAACCAGTATTATAGAAATATGTTATTGGAGTTCTATTAAACCCAATATTTGTTTTTAAAAATTGGCTAGTAAAATTTATTATCAAAAAATATCAACTGCTATTGTAATCGTTATTTTTTCTGAATTACCATACTTCATTGATTTATTTTATTTCACGTTTGTAAGCTTTAATTACCCGTATTTATTTGTTTAGAGATATTCAAGATTAATAACAGATATTCGCAAGAAGGGAACTTAATAAAAGTTGTAATCATATAAATTTGACGTAGAATATACATGTAAAATAAATATTATCGATACCAAAAGACCGATATTTGACCTTAAGTTAGGTAAAAGGTGATTTTAACTGTGAATTTCGTAGGTTGATTTTCAGGTCACTGATTCTAACTTATCGGCGGATAATTGAATGATCTATTTTAAATTGTTTAACCGATTTCCAAGGAATCTAATTTTTAGTCCATCGTTTATTCAAGACCATTTTGCCATTATAATTATTCTTATTAGGCCTGGGTTCTTAAAAAAATCTCATGATAAGTAATAAATTAAGTAAAGTTTGTTGAACGATTTTTTTTTAACTCGTTTCCTACGCTACATAAATCAATTAACCAAAAAAAAATCGGAATAATTAAAATATTTCAAGAATGATGTGGGGCTTTCAATATATAATTTTTTTAATGAAAATCTTTGATTTAGTTGTTTTGAAATTAGTAGCAATTAGGAAAATATCAATGTTAAACATGATTGAGAAGTTATTAAATACAACTGAAGTGAAATTAAATTAATCATTGTGTTTTCCATTATTAATTTCTATCATACTTATTGCATATAATTTCATATGACATGTCCACATTTCTCGTAAATGGAAAAAGTCATTTGGTACTCATCTATCTAAAGCCAATTGCCAATCTATTCACTTCAGATGAAATCGCGTTTTTTTTTTTTGCGTTATCGGTTAATTTTAAACATATGTATCAATAAATCAATAATTTTAACTAGGTCTTTATAAGACATATTGAGTTTTATAAATTTGTTTGTATTGTGAAATTTTAATAACCTGATTTATTTATATCAGGCGCTGCACTCATATGATTGTAAATGCTTTGAGTTACGTATACAAATTATGAATTTGTTCGCATCTCTAAGATTTTTTTTTTTTATTTCTAAGGTTTAAACTGCAAGGAGAAAATTTGTATTATGAATAATAATTTGAAGGAGGAAAATGTATAATAATACGAGTATATGTGATGTAACTCGATAATCGGTATGTTTAAAACGAAAAATTACTTTTTTTATCAGAAGTCTCAGGGTCTTACGTTTTTATTATATAGCTTGTTGATGTGTTTCTAATATAGTGCAGGTAATTAAAGTTGCATTTTTGCAAGCGTTTGATAGTAAAATGCCAAAGAAAAAGTAATAGAAGCATGCCTGCGGTTTCCTTCTAGATTTTTTTTAATTTATAATTTTAAGAACAGAATAAGTGAAGAAGGAAGAGAGAGAGAGAGAGAGAAGGAAGAAGGTGAGAATAAATGTTCCAATTTTATTAATTTTTTATCCTATGAACTATACCTTGCTAACGATGCCTGGGTCTTCACTATTTAGAGTTGTCACTGGAGCGACACTATATAGATACAACTATTGTTTTATATATAAAGAATATATATATGTGTATATATATACAGATAGAGAGGGTGTATGTGTGTATATGTTGTGTGTAGGCGGCGAAGAAAGAGACTGAAGACGTGGGGCGGTCGCCGCCGCTGGGGAGGGACTGGCCGGCAGCTACCTGTTGTTCCAGCGCAGTCGCGTCTTCTCTCCCGGATCTCGAGTACTCTCCGCTCCCTTGCAAGTTTACACACAGTTTGTCATAATTTTATTATTAAAAATTTAATTTTTAAATATATTTAAAAATAAGTTAATGTAAGAATCTATTGAAATGCGGTAATTACGAAAAGTAGAAAGACTCGGAAAGAAAAGATATGGAAGGCAACTATACGGGCTAATCTCAATATTAAACGAGCTGAAACTGTCCTAGAGGAACACAAACTAAGGTGGTCCGGACACCTCCTTGGGATGGAACCAGAGAGAATCGCCAGGAAGACTTACGAGATCCATCCGGTAGGAAAAAGGCACAGAGGAAAGTCTCACATCTCAGGGGGATACTCCTCCTAAGGGATGCTTTCAGGAGGAGAGCAAGCGAGGGACTGAAACCGAAGGGGTGAGTTGGCACAGGATAGACAGAGTTGGTCCAGGCTCTAAAAGCAGGATGCACAGTGCATATTGCACTATGATAGAAGAGGAAAAGAATATGATGATATAATCAAAATATTTTCTATCTCTGATTAAATTTACAAACAAGCCCAAATCTATTAAATAAACCACAACCCTATAGATCTATATGTTATTACAATAAAAATGAATTATTATCTTTATTGATGAATAAATTTATTTCGTTTTATTAATAAGTATTTGTCATTTTATTAAATGCTATATCCTTTAAGGGGCTATTTTTTCTCATCTTGTTTTAAAGGGAATAATAGTTATTTATGCACCTAGGGACTAAAGAAGATCATTATTCCCTCAGCTGTAAGTTTTTCACAATTCGAGTTTATTCACGATCGAATGCGAGGGAATAATTCTCTTTACTCACGAGGCCAAGCCGAGGGTTAAAATCAGTTGTTGCTTCAAAACACTAAAATTTTAAAATTAAAACTTTTTAATTTATTAAAATTTATTTTTTTGAATTTATTGTAATACATAAATTGTTAACTGAGTCGTTTCATTTGCCATGTGTCTTTCTTCATGTGTTTGGGATGCAAGTCGGGCCATACTAACACGGCGCTGTTCTCGTGCGATTTCTTGTTCAGCCATGTTCAATTAATTGGCCATATTCCGAACTGTACTGCTATGACGGTTTCGATGCGAAAGATTAGATCTTCTGGCTAGCGGCACTGTGAATAACACTAAGAAATGATGTCATAACCTCACAAATAAACATCGATGAAAACATATGCTCAAATGTCATAACCTAACAAAATAAACATATTCGCTGGATACTTACCGTTTGAAAATAGAATTCCACATCAAAATGATAAATCAGAATGAAATGAACAGCGAATTCGAATTGATTTTCAAAGTAATCCACGTAAAAATAAATTTCACAATCGGAAATTAACGTTTGGATTAATTTTTGATATGTACTACTCTTCTAAAAGCGAGTTCAATATTTGCTGTATAATGTATAGCTAGGAACTAATCTATAGGCTTATTTGAATTATTGAACATATACGTATTAAGGATCAAAAATTTCATCATAATGAAATTTAAGATGGAGATGGTAAATCAATTAAAGATCTATTAATAGTTTTAAATAGAGGATGCCTTCTTCGTAAAGGTTTATTCATATTTTAATTTTTTATTCGTAATGGTCCTTCATTAGTTTTTGCAATATTTGAAACTACAATTAATGTAAATGATAAATAAATAACTATTATTACTGTTAACTGGGCAATTATATTGAAAATTTTAATTAATCTTATCCAATAACAAAGAGTATTCACAATGTGCACTACATCAAACTGATAAAGTTTCAAAACAATGTATTAAATGCAATATTTGAAACTGCAATTATTGTAAATAATAAATAAATTATTACCACACACAATTATCAAACAGAATAGTATGCGATGAAAAGACTGCAAATGAATCAGCTGTCAAAAGTTGATGCCTTAGTTCACAAATCTGTTAAGTGCAAATTTTTCAAAAATGGGTTTTGTTATATAAATAATATTGTAAAGTTGTGATCAGGAAGTCATAGATCATATGTTGATATAAAATTAATAGAGAAGCTGTGAAGGTTACAAAAATATATTATGCATATATATAACTCAAGAACGCCTGGACCGATTTCGATTTTTCTTGATTATTCTTCTTCTTCGGCCGAAGACCAGTCCTAAATGGTTCGAATCATCGAAATCGGTACAGGCCTTCTCGAGTTATTAGGTCAGTAACTAACGCCGCTCTCTTATATAAATATATAAATATATTACTCCATTCCTACCAGTGATAAAATTTTATTTTGTCAATTATTACTCATTACTTCCGCCTATCTAAGGTATTTAGGGGTTTAAATGGGCTTATTTTAATTACCTATATTCACTGATAAGAACTTGAATAAATTACTAAAGCTAAATTTAAAAATCTTACCTTGAATTGATTAATTACTTTTATTAACTACTAATAAACCTTTTTATAAACACTTTGAATATAAATATGGATAAACATCAGGCAATCAATAGATAAGGCAAAATACATTTCACTAACATTAATTTATTATTAACCACAGTTAAAAACAATTATATAAACAAATTGATTTTAATATAAAATAACATAATGGACAAATCCATCTCAATAGAAAAATAATATAGTAAACAGAATAATCTCAATATAATATAGCGCTTTGAATTTATTTAATTTAAATTTTATAGATTATAAATTAGAGCTCTAAAAATTGTGTAGCTATCGACGTATTCTGCAGAATAATGATATATTAGTACTTGCATTTACAGACGATATGATCTTTCCAGCCGCGATGGTCAATCTTCTTCCATAGCTTAAGGTCTAGATGAAAGGGTTGAAAATGAAGTCTCCTATCTTACTCGCTGGAAGGGTTGAACGTAAGTGGAGTCTAATGTTGATAGGTCGAAGGGCCGAACCCAAGTGATCTGTTACTTTTTTAACTGAAGTCCCTTTTATTTATGGAGGGGATAGGTGAAGCTGCCGGCCCCTAGCGGCATTTTATTTAAACTCTTCAATGCTCTTATAGGAATGATTATACTTTCTTGATTAGACGACAGCTGCGTCATGTATCAATATATAGATAAGTACTCCACTTAGTATTTATTTTAATTTATATGTAATTTATAATGTACATATAATTTATTATTTTAATTGGTCGAATTACTTAACACCTTAATTAAATCATCAACATAGTATTTATTTTTAATTTTGTATATCATTTGATATAAAGATTAAGACATGAGCAATAATTATTCAGATAAAATAGAGGATTAAATAAATACATATATTAAATTAACACATCTGGAAAACAGGGATTACTTTTCTATTTCTTCGTCAGCTAGGGCAGGGCGTCTCCCGAGGCGTGCCTGGCACACCCGCATTCTCTTCCAGACCAGCTTCTGGAATGTCGCCAGCCTCCACTCCGGCCACTCTTCAAGAAGTGCAGTCTTCACCTCATGTTCTTCGAAACCTATAGAGCCTCTAGTATCTATAGAGCCCCCTTGCCAGTGAACTTGCTACCTGCCTGATTAGTGATCTTGCTGACCTAGTTATTATAACTGTAATTTTTATTCCACTTTCATATTTTAACTTATGAATTCCAAAGCCAAATATGGCCTCTACGATGCACAGCACTATTTATTTTGGCATATCATAAATAATTATTAAGACCGTGGAAAAATTCTAACGAAAAGCCTTAAGTCTCCAAACCAGTTATTTCCAGTCCTAGTCCAGTTAATTATGTAAGGTCTCTTTCTTACTTTTCAATATTAATATATTTTGTGGAATAGCCGTAGGTCCACTGGTTTCTTGATAATGATATTATTTTTTTTTCTTGCATTTTTACTTTCATTTTTTCATATGGTCTTTCGTCTTAAGTTTTGTGTTGTTTGCTATTATTTATTTTTCCTGTGGTGCTTTTGGAAGTTTTGTAAGTGTATATTGAATTTTGAATTTCTGAAGTATCTATCAGCTGTTTTTATCTAACCTTAACCAGCTGGGGTCAAGTAACCTTCCTTATGAATCATTAGTTTCATTTGAGCATTCGAGGTGGTGGGATGTTTCTTGGGTGTATTATTCATGTTTTGTTTTGCTGTTATTCTCTTTCTACCCTGAAGATGCCTGAATGGGCGAAATATTGGACAGATAATTTCTATTTCTGTTTTAGTTTGGAGACTTAAGGCTTTTCGTTGGAATTTTTCACGGTCTTAACATTTAAGTAAGGTCTCTTTCTTACTTTTCAATATTAAATAATTATTGTTGATAATTACTCAAACTTATTATTCATTTTAATGTCCTCATTTTATTTTAAATCGGATTTATTTATTGGTTGTCTGTTTACCAATTTACTCATCAGTCAACTCATTAACTTAATAGGGTAAAAATGAATGAATAAAAAAAAAATCATTACTGCTTCACACTTCTTAATCATTAAATCAATTATAATCTTTAGATATTATCTTGGGTATAATTTATACATACATTGAGAAATTACTAATTATGATTCAGATTGATCTATAATCATAAAAATGATTAAACCATAAAACACATAAATAAATAAATTAAAACATGTTTTTAAAAAGGAATATCTAGTTTCTTAATCAGTTAGGTCTGTGGGTAGGGGTTTCCCGGGTTATTGGCCATCTTAGGATTCTGCTGTGAACCAGAGATTCTCTCGTTCGGTGAATCCGCAAGGAAAGTACCATTCTTCTGCATCTACATCCTTCTCCTCGGTTCTACTGCTTCCTTCTTACGTTACCCTTTGGTGCATAGTTGATGTAACTGTCTTATTTTAAGTGATCACTACTAAAAACTAATATGATCAAGGGGCTATCGAGTTACATCACAATTGATATACTAACCCTCAAGTACTTACATAGTATTTCCTTACTTTGTTACTGACACCTGGTCCGATTTGGCCACTGACACGGATCATCTGTTTTAGAAATTCATTAGCGAATAAAAATTAGATAATTAAACATTTTATTTCTTGTTATTACTTATGTAAACCTTCTCGCATTTCTCCCAATTAACAAATACATGATATTTTTTCATATATTATTTTATTTTATATATATATATTATTATTATTTATCATATAAAAATAAAAGAAGTTGCACAAGTACTTGTAGAGAAGTTAGTAAAGACATACCTCGTCCGTGGGACCAAGCGTTACTTACAGTTTGTGAACAAACTTCAGAACCAACCTTCCACTTTCACATTCAATTAGGTGCTGAGAAGGTAAGAAGTTACTGAGTTATATGGGAATTTCCCATAATCGCTAGGGTGGATATTCCAGAAAATAGGTACCAAAAGTTCCTGGAACCAAGTACTTGAGGATTAATAGAAAATTTCCTTCTTCGATTGTTCTGTACCTTTAAATTATAAAAAAAAAAATTAAAAACCTTGAAGGAGACTAGAGGGATGCTTCTACCACAGTTAATTTAAGCCTTCTACATGGATTATTCTTCTATTTTTTTTTAAATAATTTTAATTAATTGTACCATAAACATAATTTTACTTTATACTCGGGAAAAAAACTATATACTATGTAAAAATGTAAACACCGGAAACTTCCGATAAAAACAATTATGAAACATAACTACTGTCCAGTTATTTAAACATGTAAAGAATAAGTTTTATTTTACTGTTAATGTTATAAAAGTCTATGTATTTCACCTTGATTTCTTTAATAAGAGCCTCTGAATATTCATGGGCCAGAAAAATAATTTATTCTGTTAGCGACTCGATTGATCCTGAATCCTGGGATTCGAAAAACCTCCTGAGGCTCTCATATGTAACATAATGGATATTCTTAATTCGGATAAATCACGTCTGATGGTCTTTACTATTCAAATCCATGTTTTTTACAATTAATTACAAGCAACAAAATATGAAAAATATAATTAAATTCATATTGTTCCTTTAAAAGTAATTCCTTTCTGTCGGACGCATCGGTGGTCTTCAGGGAAAAGTAAATGGGAATTTCCTGAGAAAAAAATGATGTCTCGAATAAGACGAAAGTTCACGTTTCTACAAGTTAATTTACTCTTCCGAATCCTGTACAATGAATGTAAGGACCATAAAAGTTTTACACTAAGTATTAAGTTAAAAAAGTAAAAAGGAAACTAATATCGCTACCTACTTATAACTTATATTTGATAAAACCTAGGTAATATTGGCAAAAAAAATAATGTAATTTTTTTTTAATTTAAGAAGAATAATTGTTTTAAACAAATTAATTGCTTACATATTTCTCATATATTCATAAATTATATGATCAGAAAATTTTCACAAAAATAGTAAATTCAATAAAATTTCGAGATTTATTAAGGATATTAAAAAATAAATCTTCTAACTTCAGATATTTTTTGTTGCTACCCTTTACTTTTTTATTAATTATTACTCTGTTATCTATCTCAGTCACTATTTAGGTTTCTTAATTGAGTTCTGATGACAGCATAAGGGCTGAAGCTAGTCTCTTTAATTAATTCTTTTTTTTTTCCTTTTCAAGACTAGTTCGTTTCGAGAGGAATAATAACCTTTTATATATAATTTAATATTATTATATAAATTTAAAACGAAATTTAAGACCAAGTGAGCACATATCAGTCGCTAAAATGCATCTGATTCATTCAAATGCACGGAACTTTGTAAAATTATTTATTTTTTGATATATCTGTAGCGATTCTAAGAAGGTTAAACAATAAATTAAATAACCGCGATTACCTACTGACTATATAATGGTAGTAATATTGGTAATGTGATGTTATTTGCACGTGCTGTTTATTAACGAATTATAATGAAATAAGTTGATTCATTAAATTTGTGTTAAAAGAGAATTGGAATTGTAAATTGATAATATAATTGGTATTATTTTGCAGACGAGATATTTTTGTAAAATTAATCAACATAATAAAGTAGCAATTTAAAAATAAGGAAGTCGCCCAAACTTTTTTTTATTTTGATAAAACCCAGTGAGTGACGAGATATTCAAAAATGGTTTACAGAAACAAGAGTGAAAGATGTTGATTTTATTATATCTTTTGTTTTTCCTGATTCGAAATTAAATCTTCGGATTTTTCCGTCTCAATGTATTTATTATGGAATAACTTTTATTTTGAAAGTTTTGTGGAACTAAACGATTTATGAATACATTTTTAATTTTTTTACAACCTTTTGATTCTCATATAGACTAAGGTGAATGGATAAATCATCGAGTATGAATAAATAATCAATTCATGTCATTCCTTTCAAAGAAACCCATTTCTATTATGCGAAGTGTTCATCTTCCCATGCTCAGGGAATCAACGAAAAGTAAATAGAAATAAAAAATAATGTCTCAAAAAAGACGAAAATTCATGTATCAATAAGTTAATTTAGGTACTCTTCCGAATCCTATACAATGAATGTAAAGACAGTAAAATTTTCTAATAAAACTAAGTTTCAGATTAAAAAAAAATATCGCTACCCATTTATAACCATTCGATAATACGTCGGTGATATTGGTATAAAATATAAGGAGATTTTAAAAAAAAGTTAAGAAATGAAACCAACCGTGTAAGAGTATATGAAACATATCAGTATAGAAGTTTGATAAATAATTTGTTGCTTCAAGAAGGTTCTAATCCATAAGGTTTATGGTCCAGAAGGTAGCAGTTACTTTTGTCAGGTTAAAAAAAGTTTTCTAAGAAAATTCATATTGTCGTAATTATCTTCACTTGTTTCTCTTTGTATAATATTGGTTTCCATCTCTCAAGTCTCCATCTGGTGAACAACCTCAAGTAATATGTAAAAAATACTAAAGGTTTGGAATTTTGTTTCCCTGAATAGCCACTTTGTTGCGCGATCATAGATCTTGTATAATACCTTAAAATTGCAATCGTAGGTTCGCTATTTTGTTATAGCATTTCTTCATGAATCGAGAGGAAATTATTACTGTCCTCTATATCATCCTCCTTTATATCCTATATAGTATCCTCTATGAAAAGAATTTCCCCAGAATGAAATTACGAAACGAGGGCTGAACTTCCAAGTAGCCTCCGCCTAACTTTCTTCATTTCTATGCTTTAGGAGCCCAACGTAACGGGCTATTCCATCTCCTCCCGTTATCATACTCGTAGCCCAAATAGTTCTATCCATCTAAAATGAATCGATTCCGTATCGATTAATTTGTAAACTTAGTCCGCTCATTACTTTTATTTTTTTTAAATTTATTTATTGATATTTACAACTGTATTACAATAATACAACAAGTAAATAGGATACGTAATACATAATGATATGAGAATGACAAGTAGAGAAACTACGCACTGGTAGTGCTACTATTATTAGTGCTACGACTAAAGTTCAACTAAGAAGATCACGTGGCCATCTTCTTTTCAGACGCCTCGGAGGATTATCGGGAGTTGAAGAGGAAGCTAGGTTTAAAACTAGAGAGTTTGAGTGGGAATGAAGTTTGTTATGAAAGGATAGATACCGAGTTCGGGCCAAATCAGCAACAAAAGGGACATTAAGGTCGTTATGGATGACATTTAAAAAGTAAATACCACATGCTTGAAGCATCAAATAATACTTTAATTTAAAAATCTAATTAATTTAGTAATTTGTTTTTGTATGCTTTCTGGGTTTAACCGATAACATTACCGTTTTTCTTTTGCTGATACAACTTCGTGTTGATTTGAAATTTTTTAATAAATTAAACCAAAGTTCAATTCGTTCACAGCCATACTCGAACTGGTAGTTAAGAAATAATAGCTGTTGAAAAGGAAGGCTTAATGAGTAAATAGACTGACAAATAATAACATTCCGTATACTTAATAGATATCTTGTTATAATATTATTGTTATTTTTTAAAAATTGTCAATATTTTTTTTATTTCTGGTAATATAAAAGAGATATAGGAAACAGGAGGATTTGATAATTGGAATATAACGTCACTTATAGGTAGAGAGAGAGAACTGGTGGAGGAACTAAAAATATTCAGGAGTTAATGTAGAGCAAAGAGCCAGAGGAGGTGTTGGCTTTGTTCTGAAAGATGAATTATTTAATAGAGTAAGCGGCGGGTAACGCAAATCATCTGGGCCTATCACTGTGGACATCGTGCTCTCCATCGGAAAAATCACCATGATACAGGTATATGCCCCTACTGAAGATTCTGCCACGGTAGATAAAGACCAGTTTTATGATGACCTGCAGAGAACAGTCAGTAGACAACGCAAGGACCGGAATAGAATGATCATAGTATCGGGAGATTTATTACCTGAGATGCAAGAACAGGTGGGGATCATCAAGCGGCCTTCCGTTATCGTCAATTAAAAAATCAATTCAATGATCATCATAAAAAAAAAATCCATGTAAATATTGTTTCTGGAAAATATTTTTTTTCTTGATATTTTTCTGGTCCTTGTTCTTTATTGTATTTTTAAGACGGTAGTTTATGTCATAGCTATGTCGAAGGATCTGAAAGGTAACTAATGTTTAAATGATTTTTAGATAAATAAAATAGCATGATGCCATTTTTATACATATGTTAGAGTAACATAATTTTTTTAAATAACCGACTTATAATGAAGATGATATTTATTTCCTAATATCTTAAGTCTGCATCATATTTATGATTTAATACTGAAAAAAATAAGACATTGTAAATTATCGTATAAAAATAACTGATAAGCTGATATTTTAGCAAAGTTGGACGTAAGGATGGATAGATAGAAACAGTTCCATCTTTGCATGCAGTTAATCACTTTTAACCGACAAAAAATATAACAAAGAATTACCTAAAACAAATGTTTAATCGTTTTTCTGTGTGTTTGTGGTTAACAACCAATGATATACCTACCTACGACAGGCAACTGTTTCCTTAAAGAATCGTGAAAAGAGCTGAGACTTAAGTTTCGTGCGAGAGTAACAAGTCGCTCTTAAAGTACGACTACTTAGGAACCGTCCATCAAACTTTACCGGAGAGGTTTTGGGATCCTGATTTACTTCAACCGTCCTTAATGAAGAACATTATCAAGACCTAAATTGGTATAAAACGAATCACACTTATTAAGTAATTTTAAAATGTACACTTTATTTTGGATATTTGTATGATCTGAAAAATAAAGTAGTAATAATAAAAAGAACTAAAATTCAGAAATTTTAATCATTTTGGATTAGATGAATAAGTTAAAATTTCACGAGAATTGATTGATGCCATAGATAACCGTAGATTAAAAGTTAAAAAAAATTAACTAGCTAAAAACTAACGTCATTGAAGGTCATTTTAAAAGAAAATTGCAAAAATAAAAAAAATGGCATCATGCTATTTTATTTATCTAAAAATCATTTAAACATTAGTTACCTTTCAGATCCTTCGACATAGCTATGACATAAACTACCGTCTTAAAAATACAATAAAGAACAAGGACCAGAAAAATATCAAGAAAAAAAATATTTTCCAGAAACAATATTTACATGGATTTTTTTTTATGATGATCATTGAATTGATTTTTTAATTGACGATAACGGAAGGCCGCTTGATGATCCCCACCTGTTCTTGCATCTCAGGTAATAAATCTCCCGATACTATGATCATTCTATTCCGGTCCTTGCGTTGTCTACTGACTGTTCTCTGCAGGTCATCATAAAACTGGTCTTTATCTCCCGTGGCAGAATCTTCAGTAGGGGCATATACCTGTATCATGGTGATTTTTCCGATGGAGAGCACGATGTCCACAGTGATAGTCCCAGATGATTTGCGTTACCCGCCGCTTACTCTATTAAATAATTCATCTTTCAGAACAAAGCCAACACCTCCTCTGGCTCTTTGCTATACATTAACTCCTGAATCTTTTTAGTTCCTCCACCAGTTCTCTCTCTCTACCTATAAGTGACGTTATATTCCAATTATCAAATCCTCCTGTTTCCTATATCTCTTTTATATTACCAGAAATAAAAAAAATATTGACAATTTTTAAAAAATAACAATAATATTATAACAAGATATTTATTAAGTATATGGAATGTTATTATTTGTCAGTCTATTTACTCATTAAGTCTTCCTTTTCAACAGCTATTATTTCTTAACTACCAGTTCGAGTATGGCTGTGAACGAATTGAACTTTGGTTTAATTTATTAAAAAAATTCATATCAACACGAAGTTGTATCAGCAAAAGAAAAACGGTAATGTTATCGGTTAAACCCAGAAAGCATACAAAAAAAAATTACTAAATTAATTAGATTTTTAATTTAAAGTATTATTTGATGCTTCAAGCATGTGGTATTTACTTTTTAAATGTGACTAAAATGTTATTGGTAGGCATAATAATAAGTAAAGTCTACACTTATCCTAGGACGATCGTCTTTAGAACAGCTATACAAAAAAAAATTTTTTTTCTAATTTTATTCGCCATTCTACCGTGCCTGTAAGGCATTGTGGGTTCTAAATGGCAGAGTTATGTAATGCACGCAAAAAATAAAATATGAGCTATACTGCCTTAGAGGAAAATATAATTACAATTATATATAATTGTAAATTTTATAAAATACAATTTAACTGAATGCAAAAAATACAGTATACTATATTTATACAATAACGTCATAATCTATATCACAAAAAAGGTTTTGAAAGCTAAGTTTTCGAAATTGTGAATTTATCATCCCAATTTTAGCCACCACGGCCCGGTTAAAGATCAGAGAAATAAAAGCAAATCTTTGTTTTTCCTTTCTTGGGTTGTTTTATAGATGCAGTCCTGGCCTACTATTCCCCAGATCATTCCATACCGCTCTGTTACGCCTATCTGTATTCAGGCTGTACAACTGATATATGATTCTTATTTCTTCATCTCATGTTCCATACCAGATAATAAGAACAGCAGATGGTGAATTTTGACAAGCGTGTTAAGTCCGAGATCAATACTAGCAAATATATAGCAAAAATTGTTTTTTAATTATAGTTTTTTTTAAAAATAATATGCTGTCCATCTTCTGATTTTTTATAGACGGTGAGATTTATAAAAGAGAAACTACAATCGAAGTTGGATCATTAGAAAAATTGTTATCTGCCTAAGCAACTTAGTCGGCTTATTGGCAAGTATTTTGTAACTGCTGGAGTTAGACAACCATCGCAAATTTGACAAACTATGATCAGGTCTTCTAAAGAAACTTCCTGACACATCGCGTATAAATCCCGGGACGATTAGAACATTAGCTGAGAGCATAAGCAACTATGAAACTATAACATTCATGATACTGTAGTATCATGGCCGTATATAGTATCTTGGTATACTATAGAACTATAGAATCATACTCTTCTAAAATAGCCACAATACCGTAATAACAGAAATTCAATACCGATATGTTTAATATTTTACAATCCTCAATGCTCCTTATTATGTCACAAACAAACTCATCCATCATGATCTTAATATCCCATATGTTACTGATTTGGCCCAAACTAGATACCTATCCTTCCATGACAAGCTCCATACACACTTGA
Organism: Arma custos; assembly: GCA_037127475.1. Taxonomy (NCBI): domain Eukaryota; kingdom Metazoa; phylum Arthropoda; class Insecta; order Hemiptera; family Pentatomidae; genus Arma; species Arma custos. The sequence goes on along the minus strand of CM073759.1, from coordinate 45,321,895 downwards.
ATCCACTAGTCTCTCAACTTGCTTCCCATACTATTCCTGATAACCCTCCGAGGCGTCTGAAAAGAAGATGGCCTCGAGACCATCTACTATAGAACTTTTTAGAGTGCTACCGATGGGTAGTTTCTCCACAAGTGCTTTTCAAGTCGTATTATACATATAGCAGATTTACTTATTATAATTGTATTATAGTTGTAAATATCAATAAATTGAATTAAAAAAAAAAAAAAAAAAAAATATTTTACAAGGTAAGTATATATTACTTTTACTGATCAATCTTTATTTCTTAAAAAATATCTATTGGTAAACCTCTAATTTTCATACTTTTTTACAGAAAAAATGTTTTTAAAAGAATGGGCATGTAGATGATTCCTTATAAATAATCTTTAAACGAAACCTGAACTCATGGAAATAATTGGCGTAGATACAACGGTTTGCGGTTGTAACTGTCTGATAAGTCTTGAACCGGTTAGCTCTCACCGTGGATTAATTCATACGAAAGGGTTTCTATATAAATACTGATACTAGATACCTGCGAAACACTAGACACAACAGTGCCCGATTGAGTTGGTTATTAGTTAACTGATTTACAAGCTAAGAAAATTTTTAACTAAATAACTATAGTTTATTATTATTGTTATTAACTATAATAACTTGTTGCTAAATTAGTCGCAATTAAAACTAAATATTTTGGTAACCAGTTAATTTCTTAGTTCAGTTAAATTAGCTTTAGTTATTGTAAATAACAAGTTTTTAGTTATTAGTTAATTCCTGAACAGTTAAGTTAGTTTTAGTTGTGAAAACAATTTTTTTTGGCAATGAAAAAAAAATTAAGTTTCATCCGTAGAAAATTTTGTTTAAGTGTTTAGTCGTGGTCATTATGATGATAATACTTATTTTACTCTCATATAGCATTACGCTCTTACCATGATTGTAATTATATTATTATAATTATATATAATATTCATTATATGTATGTTAATAATATGTAATTAAATATAGAATAGAATAGAATAGAATAGAAAAGTAACTTTATTCTGGGACAAAGTCCCTTTAGAATAACAGATATGATAGATATATAAATGTAGTTTTAAATAAATATAGTAATTGTATAGCTTCATGATTATCTCTTACAAACCTACATTACACTACTCGGCTTAACAGGAATTTAACCTCCCTTACAACTAAAAACATGCCGTCCATGACAAGGGAAGTTCCCAACTCTAATCCTAGGGATATCAACTGAGGAGTCTCTAAGAGGCAAAAAAACAGGCGCTTATTTATTATTTCTAAATTGAGTCTAAACGCAGTGTCTCCCCCCCCCTCTCTAATGAAAACAAATGACTCTGTTGGTTCACTCTCAAGCCCTAGATCCGCCGGATAACAATAGATCAACAACTGTATCCCAGGGGATTCCTTGCGAAATATCTCCTCATAATTTAGGAAATGTTTTCAGATTTTTGAAAAACAATAATGGTACAGTACTTGCAATAAGAATCATATCATTAAAACATATTTGAAAATTTCATGAAAGTCATCTGCTTAGTTGTAAATTCTATACTGCATAAAGAAGCTTTAAACTTTAGTCTTTACGTGAAAAATATGCTTTCAAAAATAGGAATTATTAAATTGTTTATAGACTTATTATTCATCGACACATGATTCTATTTATTTTTTATTTAAAATTGCGCGGTTGAGAAACCGCTTGGGTTAAAACCGTTAGGTATTCAGATAGGGTTATGCCACAGTTGCCAAATTAATCTTAATTAATCACTCCGTCATTTTCGTCGGAAGAAATGTTAACGAAATGGGGCTACTTGATGTGTATTGTTGATTGTTAGCGAGTAATGAAATAGCTTTATCCAGATTTAATATATTCTTGTGTCAACGTAATAAATAAATAAATGAAAATTTAATATTGCAGGAAGTTAATCAATTCACAGAGGATATTAAAATAAGTAACGGCAAAACCTCAAAGCTATTAAAACCGTTTTTATGGGGCGTGATCCGATTTCCGCCGGAAAATCAGGAAAAGTATTATTCGCTTAATCAGTCAAAGTAATTAAATGTTTTCCCTTGCTCCAATATAAAAAAGAGATAAATATTCGTTTTTGATATTTATTTTGGCTTAACCAATTCTATTGTAGCAAAAATAAAAGTTATATAAAAACAACTATTGTATACAAAATTTTTTGTCGGGCTACATTTCCAGAAAAAAAAATTATTAAGATTCATTACAGTATAACTGAAATCGAGTTTTATTAGAGATTCATAGACATTTATTTGCTTCTAATTTTCCAAAAAAGTATTATGCGGAAGTAGGTATCCATTGCAATTTGTATAACAATAAAATAATTCGCAATAATACTTTTTTAAAAACTTTTTTTATTTCATTATATAATAAATTAATTCATAATCAGAAAAGAGAGGTTTTACAGTAAGTGCCGTATCTGTTATTCAATGTGAAGTTGAGAAAAACAGTAACAAGCAATGTGATATTTAAAAAAAACTGATTTTTCTTCCTTCCCTCCAAAGCCTAATTTAGTTAGCCAAACCTTATATCTAAAATTAAATTTTTACCCATTCATGACAGTACAATAATGACTTTTATGACTTTGAATAATAAATCACAGTAACCAACAGTTTTATGATTGTGTAATAGGGTCTTAATGACATTGAATAGCTTTGAAAAATAATTCACAGTAAAAAAATATATACTGGTTTATTTTTAAAGAGATAACAAATTTTTCGATGAGTGAATAGGTCCAGGTCCATAAACATTTAATTGTTCTTCAAGTTGAAAATAAGCTCTATAAATATTTTGACAGATTTATTCATTTATTATTATTTATCTATTAAAATAATTATAATAATTTATTTAATTGGTATATGATATAATTTTTTAAAATATTTTATTTGAAAAGAAAAGATATGGCCAGGACCGGGACTCAAACCCGGTCATTTCACCTCTCCGTATATAGGATCAGTGAAAAGAATTGATAGGGCAGGCCGAGAAACGTGCCGGGGTGGCCGAGATAGTTGAGGCATCACCACGGAGAGGTGAAATACCCGGGTTCGAGTCCCGGTCCTGGCCATATCTTTTCTTTTCAAATAAAATATTTTAAAATAATTATACTTTATTATATTAATTATAGATTATATATGTTCAAAGTTGAAATATACTATCCCTTTTTATGATTTATTATCATATAATAATTTATTATACTATCCCTTTATATGGTATTTTTCTGATCTGCTAGTTAACAGTCACGGATGTTTGGGATCTGGAGACCCTTCTGGGCCTCACCCAGCCTCTACACAGTGGGTACCCTTAAATGAGGGAATAACTATGCGGTTGACAAATCACCTTCCTGCGCAACCGTTTTCTAAGGAATCGTACAGCCTCTACCATCTACCATCTTCATGGGTTAAGTGGTACAAGCTTTTTTTTTTATGGTTTGGGCATTTAAAACTAATTCCAGTTGATTCGATTTAAGCAAATTTACTTTCGAACTCGCTATCTTTAATATTCACATATTTAAATTAATTTATCAACTTTGGATATCTGAAACAAAAAGGCACTTCTCCACTTTCCCCAGGGAGAAAAATAAAATGATCTTCGTGGAAAGAAATATATTTGCTAGAATTTCATTCTATTCCAAGCCTTCGTCGCACCAAATCGTGTTGAATAAATATTGAATACAACAGAGATATCACAAGATCGGATCAAAAAGAATCATTTCCACTTTGATTCAGTTGTGACCTGGTTGTTTAGTCAGTCGAGAATATGTTTGTCATGATGGTAAAGTTGGCCGTGATAAATTATTCGAGAATGTACCGGCTCGAGGTGGAGAGAGAGAGCAGTAGTAATAGTAGTGATAATTCCGTGTAATTTAGTAGTAGTGGTGACTATTGTTGGGAATCGTGTTATGGTTTTCTAGGTTGTCAATTGGGGCCCGCAGGTTTGGTTTAGAGACAGTCTGCTTGAGGGAAGAAATATATAGGTCTTCGTGCCCCTCCTGACTCCGAATAGCCATAATTCATGAATCTATACCGATTTGTCACAGTACCTGAACCCGATTGATCGTCGGAGGGAAGGGCAAGGGGGAATCGGTCCCGAGGGGACTGACTGGTCTGGGAGCTATGAGCAGCCTGCTGCACCATGGAAACCGTGATTCGTATCCAACTGAGGATACGAGGTCTAAAGGCTCTCCTTACTATCGAAATAAATAAATGTCTGTGTGAATACCACAAACCGAAAAAAAAAGAAAATAAATATGTATGCATACACGTATATAAAATTAGGAACGTAAACAAATTTAAATCGTGGCCAATTTCGACCGAGTTTGGAGATTTAATTGAGACTAACTGTATCCAGTTTATTTTTTTGTACATTTTTAGGAAATTTAAATCTGAATAGAGGACGAAATTTATCTATCATCAAATTTTATTAGTACTCCATATTATACTTAAAGTTCATTATCGAGATTTAAGGAATTGTATAAAATGTTGGCGGAAAAAAATGTTTTTCTATATTCTAACTAAAAAAAAACGTATTGTATGAGAAATGGCCTATTGCCTGGAACAGTTCAATTGAACTCGGCTTAGCGATTGGGAGGCGGCCAATCTCAAGTCGTCGGTTTTTTTTGCTTCCAGAGAGACAAAGAAATTGTGGAAGGTGTGGAGCAGATTCCATTAATAAATGGAGATTTATTTAGATCTAGATTGGAACTGAAAGGCTCATTGCAGTATGTTTTTTTAAAAACATTTTTTATATCATTTAATCCCATTCTCATTTATAATAATAAAAATTTGTATAATTTAAATTCAACCGCCAGCATTAATTAATTAGTAGTTCCGTAATTGCTTCACTAATGGTTCTAATAAAAAAAAAAAAACACACACTCATTTGAATAATAAAATAAAACAAAATCATTCATCAAAAAAGAATTCTGGATAATTTTTGTAATGAAGTGACTGTAAAATTAATATATAACTTATGTAGAACTGTTTAGTTTAATGTTCTCTAACAAATCTCAATTATTTTTTATTAATATATTGTCAGGTTACCATAAACATGCATTTGATTATTATAAAATATTGTGAATATTTGCAGCATTTTGATTTTGTATCCTATTGTATATTTATGTAATTCCTGTTAACACTGAATGTGATAAATCACCCATAATTATTTACTGTCCATTAAATGGCAAAGATCTAATATTGAATCTATTAATCTTCAATAAGACTTGTAAAAATATACTAATTTTTTCTTAGATTATAATTAGTCTTTTCTTTAAATTATGGTGGGTTTCAGCATTGTAATATTGTAAAAGATTTTGAATAACTTCAACTATTTGATTCGGTTTATTATCGGTCATTAGATCATTGTATATTTGTATTATCCTATTTACATTGAATTCATCAATGGAATACTCAATATCAAAACCTTTGTCATTTATTGTTCATTAAATGTCATAAATTAAGCATTTATATTAAATAATATTTAATCTTCAACAAGGATGGTGAAAATTTGCATAACTGTCTTCCAGATTTTTATTAAAACATGCACACATTAAATAAATATGTTACAAGGATTTGCCCATCGTCAGGATACATCTACCTATGTGTTTGATTAAAATAGTATGATATCTACTAAATTATATAATAAAAGAAATATACTAGCAGCTAGTTTTATTCCAGGCCCGGTAGGTTAAAAAATAATCATCATTTTAGATCAAAAACAACTTTGTTTTTTTAAATAGAAGAACCTCTGATCTTAAATTATATTTTAAAATTGTGTAAGTCCATGTTTGAGCAGTAAATTAGTGTATCATTTTGTTGCTGTCAAAACAATACCGCCTATCCACAACTTTTTATGAAAATAAATCAGTGACAGTAACGCACTCTACAGGTTGAATTACACACTAAGGAAGGCATGCATTAAGGTAAGCAACATGGCAGAGTATGATTTTTTGATACTTCTGTTCAATACTTTTGAAAAAAATTGCCAAATCTACAGTCGACGCGTTTTTTGTTTTCTCTTGTAAAATTTCCCAAAGTATACATAGGCGGTATTGTTTTGGACAGCGACGATTTAATGGATAAGTTAGTTCATGCACTTTTAGCTTATTGTGCAAATGGTTCAAAGCATTATTTTGTTTAAAAAAAATTGTGACATGATGAAAATTAACAAAATAATCAGACCTTGCCTCATAGCTAGATGATATGAAAAAATAACAAAAACAACAATATTACAAAAAATAAAAACAACAGTATTAAAAAATTCTGTATTACAACAACTTATGGAGTCTGCCTAATACTGGCTTCAGTACTAGGCAAACTCTATATGCAAACACTTGTGCTTTACGGCAATAGGGGATATTTCTTTGATCACACTCAACCGCCAGATTTCTCCCCTCCCCCTAACTAAGGGGACTCACTTTATAGACGTTCTCCAGATTCAATGGGGTCCATCTTTAGCTCTTAATCATTTAAATAATTCAGCTACCAAAGCCCGATTTCGAATGCATAACCATTGGCACAGCAAGTTAACATTATACACTCAGAGCTACCTTGATTCCATATACCAGTGATCAAGTTAGAATAAAAAAAACTAGAAATTTGCTTAGGACCTGAGTTAGTGAGTTTTTTTTTTTTTTAATTCTTGCAATTATCTAAACATGCTTTCTATTTGATTAGTATTTTATCATGAATAGGATGTTTGTTTTTTTAGCATACAGTATATCTAGATTATCCTAAAATGTTGGATTAAACGTTATTGTAGCCTGCAAAAGTATAAATACCTTGTTGTTGAAAGTTTTAGAGAATGCCAAGTACAAATCAGTTGGTCATTGAAAAGGTCGCTTATTTAACCACCATATAACTCTTAGTAATTTTACTCTTTTATTACTGTTTTCATATCTGTAATAGCTTAAAAATATTTAACTGGCTAAGGCTTGGGATTCTTTATTTGCTAGACATTTAGCCTTTAATCATCTCAATATTATATACCTTTAGATGATAAAGGTGATTCGGGTTAAATTGAATTTTATCTAGCCTGTTAGATCTTAGCAACAGTCATCAGTTATATTCAACCAATTTGTTTCTACCCTTAAACACTACAAAGAACCTTCATTTGTATAAAATATTACATCAAATAAAATTTAATGAAATTATGAGCTAAATAATATATACATAAACTGCATTATGATTGAACAAATTAAGTATGTAATTATTAGAGAGAATTGTTGAAAGCATATAATCCTTATATGAAAGCATAAATAGTTTTGTGAATAGCAATGTAATTAAGTGAATCATGGTTTCTAAAAAAAATAGAAGTAATTGTTATTCCTTCAAGTTTCTTTTATAAGCATTGCCCAATGAAAAGAAAAATCTCTTTAGTCTTTGAATAATAATAAATAGATTATAATGGTATGGTTTAAAATTGCATACATCAAATATTGTTCAGAGGGAGGAGGAATCATTAAATCCAATAACTAAATTATCTTTTTTAGATTACTGTTTCAAAATTAGGTAATCAAGTGTTAGCTAAGTCTGGAATCTCTGGACTCCTATTTACTCTGAATTCATCAATAAAATACCCAAAATCTTTATCAAAACCTCATGAAGCATCAGGACAAATAAAATAATTATTTTTCTATTCTTATCCTATCACCAACCATCCTCTTTAATCAACTCTATGATCAAAGAAAACTCCACCATCAAACACAAAATTAATTAACACCACATAATAATGATACAGCAAGCACCAAATAACTCAAATATATTTAAAGTAAAAAAATATATATTCATAATAATACAAATAATCTGAAAAATATTCAAGATTATTAATCCATCTTTAGTTATTTATAGCTGAAATAGCTTGGTTCTTTCGTACAACATTGGTTAGCAATGTTTTCTTAATATTAAAATTAAATTCCTTTTCATAGTAACCTGATGTTCTTATAGTTAGTCTTGAGATATTAAACATGAAAACACACAAATAAGGTAGCCAATCCCTTGCTTATTATATTGATGTACCAGCCAAATTATAAGCAATATTAGATGTACATTAAGGAATATAATTGTTAATTGGATATTAATTTAAAGTATTATAAGAGCTAGGATTAATAAAATATTAAATAAATGAAAAGATCTAGTTTTAATCCTTGTGTAATATCAATTGTTTAGTGATGGTGTACTTTATTTAGATTAAAGGGTGTATAAAATTAAGAATAAAAAATTAAATATAACAATCCAATTAATAATATTACCAGTACTTTATTATGATTATAAAAGGTATTTCACCACGAGCATAATTCTTAATAGCTAGAGGATAGTATTCAATATTGATATTACAACTATAATATCATACAACAATTAAAATAATGATTTATAAAAAAAACCAATGTTTTATTAAACTTCAGTAATTCATCTAGAGATAGTGCCAGCAAGCAGAGAATTATACAAACTTCTACCTTCACCAATAGATGGTGTTTGAACTCAGTTTCTGAGGTAAAGGTTTGCATTCTTATATATTTACCTTAATTATTTAGCAGTGTTTTTTAATACAATGGAAATGAATAAGTATTAAAAACTCATCAACAATAATTAAAAAATTATAACTAATATAAAGTTTAAAGAGAACAAATTGCATACATGAATTGATAAAATTCTGCTATTCTATTAAAAATTAAGGAGAAGTAAACAATGAATAAATTTACATCTTATAAATTATTTCAGCCTTGATTGTTTTCCAGTAATAAACTAATAGTATTATTATTTAGGGTCTAACTTTGCAATAATATCAAATGCTATGCTTGTTTTATTAACTTCTCGCTTCAATTTTTGTTTTTATGTCAATAGTTTTTTATTTTTTCTACAAAAAAAAAGTGAAATATAATGTTTGTTGTATAATACAAAAATTAATCAAATAACAAAACTAATGGATTTTAATAAAAGTATTTTGTTTATGATGTTTGAACCAGACCATAACTTGGCTTAACATGTTGATAAAAAGAGCCAGACAATATATAATAGGATATGATGTCATTTCTGTTGGAATAAGAGGTTTTTCTTACTATCCAGATTTTCTCTCCTTTCAATCATTTCTTTCATATATTCAACTACAATTCGATAGCTTGCTGATATCTAAAAATATATATGGAACAGAGCATGGTAACAATATAACAAGTTGACTAATTTGGAAACATTTTTGAATTATTGCTTGATTATATTTGTATGTTCAAGGACATAATTATACTTTAAAATAAATAGTTAAATATATCAATTCCTAATGTATATATTTAACAATTGTCTCATATCAGGTGATAAACTTAATAATTTTCTTTGTCTATGAAACCCCACTACTTTGAACATTACTCCATAAACATCTTAAGGTTTATTAAACTTACAAAGATATTTAATTACATATTTACTGGCAAAACAATCTACCATCTATTTGTTATCGAAAGATTGATATTTTATTTAATCTACAGCACCTAAAGTCCTTTGGTCACCATCGTTATCCTCATCCACCCGACCTTCATGTCCTGAAGACCTCTCTAATTTATTTATTTTTAAATTATGACGTCATAAGGGATGCCATCTTGAAATTAGCGGATCTAGATTTTACATTACCATAGGAGGTAAGATATCAAAAGACCCACTTTAGTGATAGCAGTGAGCTGCCAACAGTCTGGGAGGCATGAAATATCTTCAAAGATTAAAGAGGAGTCTGGAGGCCTCTTAAACTATACATTTGTCTATAATTTATCTGTCTTCTTTATATTTATATTTTGTGTGAGGAGCTCTAAAGAGACTAGGGCCTAACTTAAATTCATTTATTTTATTCATTATGGTATGAATGTATTTTTATTTTATATTGATGATAATTGTTGACCTATGATAATTTATGTTGAAGAAATTGGTAAGGGTAGAGGTCACTGAATGAAATTCTCAAGTAATTTCAGAAAATCTTTATTGATAGCCAACGTTTCGACCTACGCTGTAGGTCTTCTTCAGGGCTGTGGGGACGAACGGGGGGGGGGGGGGGGTCCTCTCTGGCTATGAAACACTGACTGATGTCAGTGCTTCATCAGTCAGTGTTTCATAGCCAGAGAGGACCCACCCCCCCGTCCCTCCCCACAGCCCTGAAGAAGACCTACAGCGTAGGTCGAAACGTTGGCTATCAATAAAGATTTTCTGAAATTACTTGAGAATTTCATTCAGTGACCTCTACCCTGACCAATTTCTTCAACATATTTTTATTTTATTATTTTAAAAAAAATATTATTATTATTTTTTATTGAATGATTGTATACATATTAAGTACTTACTATTACTTATTGCCTAAAAGTGGCAGATTGTACTATTTCAATAAAGTGTATATATAAAAAAAAAAGTATTCATCAAACTTTAACCTTATTAAAGTATTAGAATGTCACTTGTAACCTTAAATCTAATCTCCTTGTACAAGATGTTTTTATTAAATTTTGAATTCTAGTAACAATAAATCAAATCTTAAGGTTCATATTTAGCAAATGCCTTACAACACATAATAAGCTTAATAAATTTCTTGATCTACAAATTTTCGCTCCCTTGAATATCATACAATACATATTTGTACTTTTACGACTCTTACAGAGATATTTACTTTACTTTTACTCATTGGCTGGTTATTCTAGATTAACACTAGTATGTTTGATTTGTTTCTTCCTTTTTAGTTTATTAATAAGATGATGACGGAACCATTTAATTAACATCATGCAAATATACTATTCATAATTTTTAAGATGTAAAATTTTCATGGGTATTTGGTTTTTTGTTTTTTACAGTTTGTCTTACAATAATTACTAATTTAATCAAAGTGCTTTCTATCTGTAGTTAACACATCCACTTCTGAAAAATCAAGATTTTAGTTTAAATTAGAATAAAAAAAATATGTTTCCCATACAATTATGCATACATTCCCAATCTACCAAGCATACTCTCCCAGTAGGACCAGAATACAAGTCATGGGTGGAGGGGGGCATGACCAGTTGAAAATGAAAAATAAAATCTCAATTAATTGTAGTTATTTTTCACTTAGCAGTACTTCTTTATCTTAAAATGAAAGTTATAATGCTGCATCTCGTGACATTTGAACTAAATTTTTTGTTTTAAATGCTAAACTTGTTTTTTTTTTTTTTTTATATAGCCATTGAATTTATTGTGCTAGGGGACTGTTAAAGGCTTTCATTTGAACAGACGAGGGTAGCAGGTGGAAGAGTTTCATTTGAACGAGGGGGCGAGATAAAAAAAAGATGGAGAGGCCTGCAATAAACAATTGCTTTATCTTCTCATGGCACAATAAAACTGTTCAAAAAATGAATATATTTGCTTTTGTTAGAATGCTCTTTAATTATGGTTAAAGTTTCACTAAAATACCAAATTATTAAATTATCACATACTGGCTAAGATCATTTATCTCAGATATTACAGCATTATCTCAGATTAGTGCTTCTTAAATATATTCTGTAGAAGCAATATCGAAATTTTAGCAACATGCACCCATATAATTAATAATTTTATCCAGGTATCTCATGTTGGAGAAATTAAACTTAATTTTAAGAGCATTTAAGTAAAATTCTTCAATAAAGTTAGAAAAATGTTATTAATAAAAACCAATATCTGTTATTTAATAGTCCTGTTTCAGCACCTTATTATTCCAAGTGCTTAAGAAATATCATAAGAGCAGGCTAATCTAGTGTGAAAGATTCTGTTCTATAAACTGTAGGGCTCAAGTTCAAGAGTTCTTCTGTATGTAGCAGATAAATTTCTTATAAGTAAATAATTGCAGTGTGACCCTCTTGTGAGCTGCTCAACCTGTACATAGTGAAAACCCCTTATTGAACAAAAGCCTGGGTGTTGAGAGAGATCTTGGCCAATTCACACATCTTGCATTACTGCTTGCTTAGAAACAATTCTGGGTTCAGCACTTAGCTAAACCCAAGACTCTTCAATAGTAGTAATTGTACATTTTTTTTATTGTGAAAATATATACCAAGTCAAACAAAGTAAAGAGGTAGATTATTATTATAAGTAAATTAATTAAATCTGAAGAATAAATTGGTGAGGTATATAATTGACAACTGAGGATTGTCTTTGAAAGCAGGCTTAGTCAAAAACCAGTATTTTATTTTTTTATATTTAATCATATTTATTTCGACCAGAGGCTGCATCACATTGCAGCAATGCAAATTCTTTGATAATTTATATATTTTAAAAAATATTTTAGTGTGCAGATGAACAGAATGAATTTACTGGAGACATGGAATACTACAATGTGAAAAAACTAGAATACCTGAGTTAAATACAACACTTCAGTTCATTATTTCTTTACTTTACATAAAAAAAATTAGTGCTTCTTCAATATATTCTATAGAATCAATATCGAACTTTTAGCAACTGTTGTATATAACACTTGTATTAACTACCAACTATTAAAATAATCACACCAGAACATAAAAATTATTGTATCATTGTATAAAGCTCTGCTTAACAACTTTTTTTTTTTTCATAAAATCCTCACACGTCACATCAGCGTTACCTGTGATTGTTTTACTAATGCGTATTCCAGTCAATTTTTATCACAAAAACTAACGTTCTTCCATTGAATTAGCGAATCTGTATTAGAAATACCATAGTTAATGATATTTTCTTAAGCTGTCTGCGTGGGCGGACTTCAATCATGAATTAATGTAATCACATGGCTTCAAATTACCTGTTGTTAAGACCAAGAAGAATGAGACTCGCAGAAAGATTACCTGCGTCATTTCCAGCGAGATAACCGAAGTGTTGTACTGTTTTTAAAAGAACGTATGAGTTTTAGAAGCAATTGTCGAGTAATTTTTTTACAAAGATAGATCATATTTAAGAAGATATAAATATTTATATCTTTGATATTTTTTTTTTTTACGTAGCTCAACCTGAGCTAGGGAAAGTAGATGCACCCCAACTCACTACACAACCTGGCAACGTTGTTGGTACGATAAAATGAGCAGTTGACTCTACACCAACACTCTTCCACGTTCATGGACGGTTGGAGTGATTGGATTTTGATGTTGGACCCTGAATCTTATGGTTGATGGAGTACCATTCGCCTCTCTTCCTCCTCTACTCCAATCACCCTTCTTACCTCAAGGTAACCTTCTTACCAACCCCGTTCCAGTTGGTGCGTAGTGATTGGAGTGGAATGATCGTCAGTGACCTCCTTCAGGTTGAGAAGGAGCGCCCCAATCCCGTACCCTTACTTCAGGAACCCAAGAACCCCAATACAGAACTTTATCCTAACTAAATGTTTACTTTCGTTTTCTATTGTTTTTTTGGTAACGTAAAAAACTCTTTCATCGAGTAAGGAAAGGGGATAAAACAGTTAGCCCTTCGATAACTTTTTAGCAATTTATATTTAAAAGAATTAATATAATATCATTAGCTAGTTCTGTTGTCAATTTATGATCTACTAATATTTAGACTATTGTGTGATACACGAATCTCCTGAATACATTCACATTATTAACTTTTTTAAACAATTTTCCAAGTGATAAAATGTTTAAAAGAAGGTTCCACCTTTAAAAGAAGGTGGAAGCTGTTTGAATTGAAAACCAATCATAAATAATTTTTACGCATTTCCGAGGAGAAGACATTGTTCGTTGTACATAAAACAATGAAATTGTTCTTGTGGTTTAATCTTAATTATGTATCTATTAAATTCCACATTGAAAAGAAAATTTTCATAATTCTAGAACCCTAATTTTCGATAGAGATATTTGAAATTAATAAAAATAAATAAGCAAAGCATTCCTATATCTGTATTCCCATTAGACTTCAAGTCCAAACATGATACACGCCAAAATATTTCTTTTTTAAAACATGTTGGAAATGGAATATCCTACAGGTCATCTATGACTTAAAAAAGCTTCAACCAATACAATTGAAGGCTTAACTCAAAAATGTCAATATCGTTGTTCATTTGAAGGACCGATAGGTTAATCCGTAAAATTGTAATAAAAAATATCCAACAAAAAGATTGAAAGTATTGTTATATGTGACTATCTGAGTAATACTACCTATAATAAGTACCTGAGGAAATATCGTAAGGAGCCTAGGGCAGGTAGCATAAAATGACCCTTAGGGTTTATTACCATTACTCTCAGAGATAAGGGCAGTTGTCGGGAAGCAGCAGTCAACTCAAGATGACGGGACTGGATGAAGCAATGGAAGAGAAATGTAGTCACATATAGCATGCCCCTTTCTTTGTAAGTAGTTTTATAAAGTATCTTTGTAACCATGATCAGCACAAATAAATATATTGTTATTCCATAATTATTTTTATTTAATTAAAACTCCTGACAACTCCTGGTCAGACAACCACATTAACCTTTGGATAAGAAGGGGATATGTCTCTTATTTATTAATGATATAAAATTACTATATACTAAGTATAACGATCTCAGGGTGACATCCCATTTTAGTATTTAAATATATTCACCAATACGAAATCTTATTAAAGAAAAACGTAGAACCAGAGCTTTATGGCAAAGAACAAGATATCCTTCATACAAAACAGAACTCTACAAACTAACCCGAAAACTACAACAACTATCAAAATTTAAAAACAACAATTACAAGGACTATTTAAATTCTATAAATAACAGAGACATACCAGTATGGACAGCTACAAGAATCCTCTTAGACGTACAGACAACACTTGGGCGATAACGAGCGAAGAAAAAGCTAACGAATTTGCAAAACATCTTGCTCATATATTCAAGGCAAACGAAATTCAGAATACTATTCTCATTGACAAGATAGATAACGACTTGACAACAGCACTACCTTTATCACTCCCTCCTCCGGCATTTCATCCAAAAGAAATCTATCAAGTACTGAAGAAAATGCCAAACAAAAAAGCTCCTGGCTATGATCTCATCACTTCCTTCATCCTCCGCCACTTACCTCGGAAAGCTGTTCTCTTTCTTACCCTCATCTATAATTCAATCATGCGCACAGCCTATTTTCCGCTCCTTTGGAAACTTTCCACGATTAAAATGGTACCTAAGCCTTCTAAACCTGTCACTAATCCTTCACCTTATCGTCCAATTGCACTCCTCCCTATAATGTCTAAAGTCTATTATTTGAAAAACTCTTCCTTAATCGCATAAAGCCTATCCTCGAAAATAGCGGAGTGATACCGAACCACCAATTTGGCTTTCGTTCTTATCACTCCACTGTACAACAGTTTCATCGTATCGTGGATGCAATATCTATCGCTTTTGAGAAAAAAGAATATTGCTCTGCGATTTTTCTTGACATTGAAAAAAGCATTTGATAGTGTCTAGCACAAGGGTCTTATATGGAAAATAAAACCTCAATTACCTCCTACATACTTTTTAATTCTTCAATCTTATTTCCAAGACAGATTCTTCTGTACTTCCGTCAATTCTTCGAATTCCTCCTTCATTCCTCAATACAGGGGTGTACCGTAAGACAGTGTTTTAAACCCCATTTTCTATTCTGTATACACCTCTGATATTCCCGAGCACTCTTGCACCAACATCTATACCTTCGCAGACAATACAGCCATTATTTCTTCTCATAGAGACCCAAACCTAGCATCTATAGCTCTTCAAAATCATTTATTTAATTTAGAAAAGTGGTTCTATCAATGGCAAATCGGAATAAACGCCTCAAAATCGAGCCATGTAAGGTTCACTCTACGCAAAACTTCGTGTCCAGCAGTCAAAATTGACAACGACGAAGTACCTTCCAAAAACTATGTACGTTATCTCGGACTATACTTGGTCAAAAGACTTACTTACATGGAACGTACATACAAAATTAAAAAGACAAGAACTGACTAGACGGTACAAACAACTGTCACATCTTCTGGACTACTGATCTTCACTTGACTTGAGGAACAGACAACTTATCTATAATAGTGTACTAAAACCTAATTGGACATATGGAGCAGAACTTTGGGGTTCAGTAAAATAAGCTCACATACACAAGATACAAACAACACAGTCCAAAATTCTCAGAAAAAATTATTAATGCACCGTGGTATATTTCGAATCGCACTATATAGAACGACATGAACGTTCCCACTATAAATCATCTATTCATAACAAATAAATAACATTCCACACATCGACGCAATATCACCCAAGCTGACTCGTTTTTCCGCTTTCCTACTCCCTGTTACCTGGACTTGACAAGAAAAGATTAAAAAGACACTGGCCAAGAGACCTACTCAACAATTGATATATATATTTTTTTTCCAAAATAACTGGATGATCATGAAGAAAAGCGAAGAGAAAGACACTTCAATCAAATTTGCTGGATGCGCAATTGCGCAGGTGCAAATGAAAATAAAATAATAATAATAAATATATTCAGATCAAAGGATCTGACTTTTCCTCAAGATCATAGCTTGGGAAGTGAAGCCAATATAGCAGTATTTTTTATCACCCTTTAGTTTATGAGTCCAAAATTGCACGTAAGAATTCATGACACATCAATTCGACTGATTAAAGAATTCACTCAAATAATTGGCCTCTACAGTCTTACAAATTGTAGAGAAAACTAAGGAAACATTATTTCAATTGGGCTAAAAGAAATTATTTTATAGTTATTGGTCCATTTTTTTATTTTTAAATATTTTTATTTTTAAAGAGAAAAGATAGTTTCTCGGCCGGGATTCGAACCCGGAACCTTTGTCTTTCCGTGACAGCGCTCTACCATTTGAGCCGCCAAGGCCGTCTGCCGGCAGAGGACAAATCTTTTCTCATATCCGATCACATCCAGATTTGTCCTCTGCCGGCAGGCGTCCTTGGTAGCTCAAATTTTAGAGCGCTGTCACGGAAAGACAAAGGTTCCGGGTTCGAATCCCGGCCGAGGGCCTATCTTTTCTCTTTAAAAATTAAAATAAATTATGTTTAATACAAAGCCTGGAAAGCTGAAGATCGATTTAGAATTAAGTAACATGTTTAAACCAACAAATAAATAATCATTAGTAAACAAAATAAATTATGTTATTCTGTAAGTTTTACATCACATTCCAGTGCTTATTGGATACTACTTGATATGCCTTTTTTCCCTGTTTTAAAATTATTTAGAGGTGCAATTGGGGAAAAGGCAACGTCGTGTAGCTTGGATCAAATGCTACTTAAGAATTTTAGCAAATGCTCAAAATTAAAGAAATATCTTGCAGTAGAAGACATCGATACCAACTTGCAACCGTGAATATAACTTAGAATTATAATTTCTTTAACACAAATACGTAAAAAACAAAACACCCTTTAACTAATATTATTTATTTCTTATTCACAATCTAATTTAGATCTGATTTAGACGTTTTATTATTATAAAGCTCATTTCGTGATTAAGATCAATTTTAAGTAGCTACTATTGTATCTAGTTATTAAACTATAGTATACATATTAACATAGTATAGTTAATACTAGTATTAACAGTGGGTGGTTTAATATGTGGCAAGGGGTTGTAACTTTGTTATTTTATAAAATATATAAAAAAGAAACTTCAAGTAATTTCCTAAAAATACAATAGGAAAACTCGAAAAAAAAAAGGCTTGAGTCTTTAACATAACTAATCAGTCACCGTATCACCAATTCAGGCATTAGGAATACCCAAAATTCATTCCCATTAATTATAAATAATCTCAAGTACTAATTCAAGTGGTACCGAGGTTAATAAATAAACCACATCAAACTTTATATCTTTCATTTTCCTCTATTGTTTCTGACTCAACAATCTTATCCCTAGCCAGGAATGAATTTTTTATATCATTTGGGTTATTACTGCTCAGATTGCCCACAAACGGCGCCCAAAAACTTTCTTTTTTTTTCTTTGTGGGTTAAATCAGGTTAGAGGAAAATAGTATGAGCTGACTAATTTTGCATAGAAATTTATTTACATATTATTATATACATTATAGTATTATATTATATAAATTATATACATATTATCATTAGACTATGTCGATAATTTGCTACCTTAATATTACAAAGTTCTAAGAAAAGCAATGTCAAAGATTCTGATCATCGGATTCTTTAGGTGATGGAATATTATAGTTTTATTTCAATGCAGTCTGGTGAAATTGAACAGAAGAAAAAGAAATATTATTGAAAAAATAAAATGACACATGTCTTTGTTACCCATTTTGACAATAATAATTATGACAATGTAACATAGAACCACTATATGCCTATGCATAAGTTTACTTTTTCTTGAAATCTTTACATATTTTGGCAAAACTAATCAGAGGTATTCCTTCAATTCTGTTGTTACTGTTCTCAGATTTCGCTGCCTCAGATTAGGTTCAGTGAAATTCAGAGAGCGTTCGGTACTTCATTTTATAAAATGATTTACTAAATTCTAGGAATACGACTTTTGAAAGCGGAACTACATTATATTGCATTTTGGCAAAATACTAACTGAGATCCAGAGTATTCTGTAATGACTGTCTCAAGCTCCTAAATGCATGAATGCCCGGTTATGGAAATTTCGATAGTGATTATTTTCAAATTTGGACTTGCTTGTAAAGTATGAACAATTGAAAAGCTCATCGAACTATTGAAGTCTTGAGGAACACAGCTATTAATCTATATTATCAAATATTTGAAATATTTAGAATAAGGGAAAATTACTTTTATTACCATGTTTAAAATTTTGTATATTAAGTGGAATTACCAGCTCGTCCGCATATCTCTTCCCAATTAAATGCTGCTCTTATATACTCTTCTTTTCTTTGCTTAAAATTTTTTGTTTCCTTTTTTTAAGACCTAATTTTGCAAACAGATCACATTGGTCATTCGACGGTTCATTGCGATAAACATGTGATTTGAGAGGACTGAAACCTGTTCCTTCCACGAAGATCAGGCGTAGATCATAAAGTTTTGAATGGATTGATCACCTTCGATAAACTCCCTCATAGTATCACATCGACAATAATGACTCAAATGTGGTGATCTGTATGATTTATTATTAAATTATTAGAGATTTATTGTTAACTTTTACCTTCTAAGAATTATCATAGATTTAAACATTGACCTGCGATGTTTTTAATGTTGGATCTACGATGTTTATTAAATAACGGCTTGTAATTGGTCGGACGATGTCAAGGATAGGGGAGAGGGTAAATTTGGGCTTATTACAGAGCCTTTAATTCGACCCACTCTTGTACCAGATCTCAGCTAGCCCAGAAGTGCCCTCTATCCCTCTCTAGACCTTTATTCAGGCTTGTATCAGAAATTACATAATTATTGAGTATTTGATTTATGAAAATATTATTTGCATGTGTATATATATATATATATATATATATATATATATATATATATATATATATATATATATGTGTATATTATTTGAAAAATATATTTTACTTTGGGTCCCTTATTTTTTGTAACTGGCTTATTGCTTCTCCTACTTTCGGTCCACGAGCCTTTTGAGCCCATTTAATTTTTTCAGGGAGAAGGGCCATTACACAATTTTGGGAAACAGATTGATATGCTATAGTACTAGATCTGCTGCTTAGTATGTAATATACTTCCTTGTTACATGTTTTCCTTGCGTACTATTTCGAAAATTATTCGTTTTTGTTGCATGCTTGTGAATAGTATATACGGGTTTCAGGCTTATTCCTAGTGATCCAGTCTACAATAATTCCCAGGCCTCAACTTGATTATTTATCATTAAAACTATTATTTTTTTACTTCTCTTTGTTTTTCCTTCCCCTCTTTTTTTGTGGATTACTCATTTTGGTTGTATTGAGGATATTTAATACATTACATAGGTGGATGCTATTACATAAACTCATGTGCTTCCGAAGTCACACATTTTTAAGAATATCAAGGTTCTATGTGGAAGATAGGACTATGTGACTCCGATTTAAAATCTTCACGACATACACCCTTGTATTTTTTGTCTTTGGATGATACCTTGTCGCGATTTGTTGACATTTTGAAGATCTATGTGTAGGTTTTGACCAATAAAACCATTTGATATAATCTCTGATCTCCGATCTATCTCTGATTTTTCACTTTTGTAACATACACCAATGTAATAGTGAATTATAAAAAACGAAATTTGAAAAGATTTTACTCTCAAACTTAAACAATCCCAATAAATCTCAATTTTTTTTATAAATGTATTTATTGAAATTTTTAACTTTATACTGAATACATCAAGTAAATATAATGTAAGATAAATCATGTTCCTAGATAAAGGCAAGTAGAGAAACTATTACTATAACTATAATTTTTACCCAGTGAGTAATAAAATGTTCAACTTAGAAGGTCAAAAGGCCATCTTCTTTTCAGACTCCTCGAAGAATTATCAGGAATTGAAGAGGTTGCGAGGTTTAAAACTAGAGGGTTTGAGTGGAAATGAAGTTTGTTGAGGATTTTACGAAGCATTTTGGATTTTAAGGATTGAATACGAGAGGAATGCGATCGCTTAGTGGACACCAAAGCTCTATCCCGTAAGTCCAGATGGGTCTAATGATTGGCATGTATATAAGTCTGTTGTAATTAATTGGAAACTTAGAGCGTTTGTTGAAGTAGGCTGAAACTGCGAGCGGTTTCTTGCCATTTCAGTCTAGTATGAGGATTCCAACTTAAGTGTTTGTCAAGGTGTAGTCCTAAGTAGCAGACCTATTCTACAGGAATCAGTGGGAAGTTATTAAACGATACAGGAGGACAGGAAGTCGTTGGTTTACGACGAAGAAATCTCTATTTAAAACAAAAACAACCGTGTTAAACAATCTTATCAATAAATTGCCTAGATTGCATTATTTAGTCTTTTGTTGTTGAAGCTATCAAATTTGAGGTTTGCTGACGATATAGTTATTTTTGCTAATTCACTATCTGAGACGGAACAAATGATGAACGAACTCCTTGAACAGTGTGAATTCGTGGGGTTGAACATAAATATAGACAAGACAAAAATAATGACAAATTCACAGAAAGGAGAAATAAAAATTAATAACTATGAAACCTGCTGAATTTCGTTGAGAAATATAATTATTTAGAGCAATCCATTTCATTGAATGATAGAAAAGATGAAATCAACAAAAGGATTAATCTGGGATGGAAAAAAGACTGGTGCCTGAAACACATTTTTAAAAGTCAACTACCTACAGGATTAAAGGCAAAGCTATTGGAACCATGTGTTTACCCGGTAATACTGCATGGTTCGCAGACATGGTCGGCAACAGAAAGCTATTACGAAAAATTAGAGAACATAAATACAATTTTCAATAAGTACGATAGGCATCAGAAGAAAAAACCACATCAGCAACAGATACGTACAGGCTAGAATTAAAGTTAAAAGCCTCATAAAAGAAGCACAGCAACTGAAATGGAGGTGGGCCGGACATGCTGCCAAACTTGATACGAAAAGATGGTCGAAAATTGCAACAGAATGAATACCAAGAGACCACAAGAGGAGGAAAGGAAGACCAATTACAAGATGGCGAGATGAGATCGTGCTAAGAGTAGGAGACTGTTCGGCTACTGTGGCATGGAACAGAGACTTATAGATAAAAGTTATAAAGAACTTGCAATAAACAAATGAGCAAACCATTTTATTTAATTATTGAAAAAAATTTCTTACTTTTTATACTAATACTATGTTAAATGTTTTAAATACTATGTTAATACAGTATTCATTGAAGCAAAGGAAATTTTGTAAATTTATGTTAAACAGACTCATACCTCCCAAGGGAGAGGCTTTTTTTTCTGTAAATGATGTATCAATAAAAGCTGTTATTATTATTTGTTGTTGATCCGGTAGATGGTCTTTTTTTACTGCGATTTTTCACTGAACATCTTTTTTTTTTATATGAGCGCATCAGTTCGTGGATTACCTTTTTCTTTCCTACCCTCTCGGCTTGTTTATTTATTTGAAATTATCAGGGTGAATATGATTGACATAATAACTTTTACTGTACCATGTGCATTTTAAGAAAAGGATGAGGATGGGAGTTCTGTTGGATTTTTCGTGAATCCACGGGTGTCAACCTTTTTATAATATGATTCAAGGCTAGTGAAGAAGAGTTTTCCCCAATTGAAACTCTTCAATGTTCTAGATTATGCTTAAATCTGATATAAGGCATACAAAATTACTCTTAAAATTCCAAAAAGAAGTGAATTTGGTCTGTTAACGTGAAATGCCCTATGTTTGATATTGATTTGGGTGATTTTTGTTATGCCATGAATTGGTGATACGCACTAGTTAGTTATTTTCCCTTATTTATAATCCCTAATTATTTTCAGTCTCTATATTTTTTTATTCTTATTAGCCAAAATCGATGGTTCAATAAAGATTTCGTAAGAGTTTGTCTTATAAATGTTTCTTAGATCTTTTTAATTATGACGTGAAGCTAAAGATGAACTGTAACGCAATACTTTACATTTTACTTCAATAACCTTTTTTATTACTAAATTCTTTTGCTATTTATTATTATTATAATTATTAATGGCACTTTTCTACTTTAATGAAGTAAATAAAAAATGTCTAACTCTTTATGAAATTTGAGACGACGAAAGAAAACGAGATAAATGACATTCTTCTACTCTAAGCCTGCCAATAGAGTCGTGTATACTATTTGGCTATTCCTGAAGCTCGGCGAATATTTTTTTTTCATTAAAACAGGTGAGAGTATTGAAGAAAAAAAAATCGTTTTTGTTTAGATAAAATAGCTTTACATTATTAAAAACATTTTAAGATCGGTTTACTTAATAAGCAGCGCATAATCATTTAAATTGGAAAAAATGTATGTAAGTTTGAATACTGACCCCAAACATCAAAACTTTGTTAACAGATCAGTATTCTGGAATCAACTCCACACAATTTAAACAATATGTGAAGTCAAGAGGGATAAATTTAATATTCACAGCAGTAGACTGTGCATTCTCAAATGGGCTGAATGAAAGAACAAATCAAACGTTGGTTAACAGAATACGGTGTAAAATATATGAAAACAAGGAACGTCCATGGACTATTATAGCAGAAGAGTGTGTTGAAGAATACAACACTACAATCCATAGTTCAACGGGTTTCACACCAAATTATTTGCTAACAGGAATTGACAACTCAATCTTACCAAAAGAATTGGAAAAAATAAAAAAGAGAACTTAGAAGAAAATAGATCAATAGCTTTTGAGAACTCGAAAAAAATACATGAACAAAATAAGAAGTATTATGACAGAAATGTAAAGGAAATCATTCATAAAGAAGGTGACTTGGTTTACATTCAATATAGTAATGGTCTGAACAGAGGTAAATTGGAAGTGATTAGATCAGGCCCTCACAGAATAAAAAAAAAAATTATCTAACGTGATATATATCATCGACATTGGATTCAAAAAGAAAGAATCAAATTTATTTCACGCCAGCAAATTGGTTCCTTATCGAGATGATGACGGTAGTCCTCTTCCAAAAAGGGGGGATGTAAGTTTGAATACTGACGCCAAACTTAGTCATATGACAGACGTGGGATAACCTTCAGAGACAGATGTTAGCGAAGTTATAATAGACATTATAGACTGCTATTGTAGACATTGAGTATTGAGTGTAATTACTGAATATTGACTATTGTGTTGATTCAGGTATGTCATTAAAGATACCTGGAGTTATTTAGTTAGTTATAAATTTGTAAATATGTTCTTTTTAATTACAGTTCTGAACTGCATCCACAAGAGTTTTATTCTATCACCTCATTGGTTAAGTCGTTGAATTCACGACTTACATGTATACATTTTTTTCCAATCTGAGAAACTGATTGGCTTCTGAAATAATCCTTACAATATGGACCTGGAATAATCCTTACAACTCCCATTATTGGAGATGTCCTTCAGTAACGATCCAATGTTTTTAACCTTAGCTTTTACAATTCATAATTATTAAGACATTTTTATTATTTGTGCAATAAGAAACATAAGATCTTGGCAACTGTACATAATCCCTGCTTATTAACACCGTAAATCTTGTAAAGATGAATGGATGGCTATTGAACAAAATATGTTTTTGTTATTTTTAAGTATATTATATTGGAAAGGAATGGATAGATAGAAACATTGATTAACTATATTTTGTTATAAACGTATAGTAACAATAAATAGATATAACAAAATAATATTTCTATTCCTAAAAACTATAAACTTCTACAAATATATAGTTTTATTTCTATGGTATATTAATGTATACAATTATATTACATGATAAGGGCTTGGTAAATAATTTACACTTGAAGAATAATTTGTTATTTTAAAATATTTGGTGTTCACATAATCACATAAACTAAACTATAATTATTAGTGAATGGATTGGTAAAGTTAAGAGACTAGACGCTAATAAATGTTTTATTTGTCATATGAGCTTATATTGTTTTCTTTTTCCATTTTATATTGTTTTGTTTAATTTCATTATTAAAAATGTAAGCATGCCATCATAATGTAAATAATAATATATCTCATGCATGAGTTTTTATGAGCTGTGTTTAATCTGTATTATTTTGAATGAAATCTAAATCTATATATTTACATTTAAGATTATTTTATTTACATGGGTCAATTATATAAAATGCACAGTAAATGCAGATAATAATGCCAAAACAATAATAATGCCTATGTAATTAAAATGGTCCACAGTAATTATTATATATTTTAAGCTTTATAAAGATTTGTTTTCTACTATACTAAATGTCTATACTATCAGTGGAATCATACAAGGAATATAGTTCAGAAATTTACAATGATGCCTAATTCGGTTGGTAAAATACTTAAAAAAATAATAACACAACTAAAGACAAATGACAATTTGTGTAAAAAATAAATGTAAATGCTATATTTATGAATATAAATGCAAAGTTATATATTTATAATTAAAAGTAGAAATATATACATAAATATCCTTAAGATGAATTATACAGTTTATTATTACGATACATCAATATTTCAACACTTGCTTTTCTACCAATATAAGTTACAAAAAGTAAACTACAAGGAAAGTACGTGTTATGCTATAATTTGATTTTATTATCTTTTTTTATGTCTTTTTTATTTAACAACATTAATTCTGACTACCTTAAACATTAAATGTACAAATAAAATATGTTCAAATATTTCAACGTATTACAAACATACAGTTTAACATATGCTCAATTTTTTGGGTCTCCTAAAATGAAATTATGATGATGTAAGATTATAGGATCTTATATCATGTAATTCACGAATCAATCGACAATAAGTAACTATTAGAGAAGAGAGGGCTAATTCTCTAAAAACTTAAATGGTATTTATTTGATAAACCCAAGAGATAAGAATAGAAATAAAAAATAAAACTGCATGTTTTTAATATTTATAAATATAAATACTGGAGACCTTTATTTAAATCAGAAAAATCTATATCCAGGAATATTGGAAATTTTCAATAATTAAAAAAAAAAATCCTTTTAAAGCCGAAAGAGGTAGAAATAAAAAAGGTTTGTGGGTTGGGTAAGGGTAACTATTGAACAGCAGTACAATAAAACAAAATGTAACATAAAAATATGATATTAACAGAATTATAAAGTTCATAATAAAACACAATATCTACAGCCCCGGTAAATGAGTGGTTAAGTTGAATCTTCTGCAAAATGATTACTAATGTAAGCGAAATAGTGATATTTTCGTACTAAACAAGATGCTATGTCAGACATTGGCTTAGAAAGAAGATATTACTTATTATAAGAGTTATATTATTGCTTCATTCCAAAAAAATGAATTACACGATTACACTACTCTGAATACAGTTACCTCCCTCTTCAAAATTCCAACAAATACATATAACTGTACTCCACGGAGCTGCAGACATATACCAAATTAACACATCATAAAATCAACAAGTAATCAAAGTCATTCATTAGAAATTAAAAATAAGATTGGTAAAATAAATAAATATATAATTCGCACGATTTTCATAAACCAATTCTGTAGGTTGCCAACACGTAGACACGGGTAATTAAAGTCCCGCCTTGTGATGTCACGTTACGTCACACTTGAAGTTGGCAATCAGCAGAACTGGTACAGATGGTTTACTAATTTTTTTTTATAAACGAAAGCAGCCTATACATTTTTTTATTTATGGGCTATAATGTTATAATGTTATAAAATAACATAAGCCAATTACTGAGAAAGAGAGAGAGAGAGAGAGAGAGAGAGAGAGAGAGAGAGAGAGAGAGAGAGAGGGAGAGAGAGAGAGAGAGGAAGAGAGAGAAAGGGATGACTAGACGTTGATGTAGTACTCCCTCCTGGGGCCTCCTGTAGGGACACCAAGAGGTATCGGCCGCCGTCAGCTGCTCTCCTGCCGCTTTTTGCACTTCTCCCGCGCCAGGTAGCAGAGCGCCATCGTGATGAGGATGGCGATGATGACGCTCATCCCAATCGATATCCAGATGATCTCCTCGTTTAGTCCCGAGAGTGAGCCCCCTGCAACAAGATAATTTAGGAGTCAGTGAATTTCTGAACACTAACACATAGGCATACAACAATACCTTAAGTTAAAACAATAATCGGAGCATAAAGAAAAATAATACAGAATTATTTTTAGGTTTATATTATTCTGTATTAAAGGTACAATATATGCAGCCCCGGTCAAAAAGTGGTAGTCCAATTACGTCTAGAGAGAGTTAACAATATGGATGACGCTACTCCTAGCACAACAAAAACAAAAGAAGTTACAGCTCCAAAACGTAAAAGGGGTGAGTATACCATTTATAATGGGCCTGTCAAAAATTGTTATTCAATGTTTTCGGACGAGGAAGATGACGAAGAGGAATACAGTATAAATGAAAAAGATACATCGCAAATTAAATTTCCACCTGTGGTAGTAATTATGTAATTAAAAAATCATAAAAATATGCTGCTATACTTAAAAACTAAATTAAAAGAAGTAACTATCAAATATGGGGGCAATAAAACTATCTTTTATGTTTATAACAACGAAGATTTCGTTAATATAAAAAATGAGTTAAAATCTCTAAAACTAGATTTTCACAGTTACACACCAAAACATGAGATCAAACCAAAAGTGGTACTTAAAGGCATGCCTCCCGAGTATCCGATCGAGGACATCATAATCAATTTGAAAAGTCAGGGATTAGAAATCAGATGGAAAAGAAATTAAACTCCCGCTGTCTATTATCATATTGGAAAATAAGCAACAGCTGGATAAATTGAAAAATATAAAATACTGCGAAAATATAATTATCACATGGGAAAAATATAAAATCAAGAAAACCTTAACTCAATGTTACCTTCGCCAACAATTCAATCACGTGGCCAGATATTGTTTTAAAAAAACAAAATGTTTAAAATGCTCAGAAGAACATTTATCCAAAGATTGTCCGAATATTTTATTAGTTGGTTTTAAACCAAAATGCAGTAACTGCCAAGAAGAACACTTCTCAAATTATGAAAAATGCCCCAAGCTGATACGAAATCTACTAATTCAACAGAACAAACAGAGGCCAAGAATAAACCCCTCCGGCAGAATAATTTATAAAGCTAAACCTACAGATTCTTACCAGTTTTACCCAAATCCAGTTCGAAATGGTTTGAAAGAACGTTTGTAAGCCAAGAGCAACCAATAAAGTCAAATAATGAACCCTCTATAATGGATTGCTTTAAAGAAATTAAGAATATGTTTAGCACATTCAATTCTAATAAAATTTTAACTAAATTTAAAAGTATTATGTCAGAAGTGAAAAACGCTGACGATAGTATGTCAAAAATATTCATAATAATAGAAGGTTTATTATCATTATTTGATTAATCGTTTATTTTAATACCAAAAATTATACTTATTTTAATTCATTTATTTTACTTTTATTTTATTTTTAATTTTTACTATTTGGTGTAGGTTTTTTCTCTTTTTCCTACTGTTATAAAGGTATACTGCTTTTTATTTATTATGTTAATCCAACTTTCATTGTAAATTGTTTTATTTAAAACATGTATTAAGTAATATGTTACAAAATTGTAAATTGTTAAATTAATTGTAATAAAACTCTTTATTATTATTATTAGAGAGAGTTAACTGTACTGAGCGAAGCAGAATTGTGCCATTCTCGTAATTTCTGACTTGAAATGGAGCAGTAATACAAGCAAAATCCCTTTTGAAGCCAATGCATGACTTAGCCTTTGTTCACTGCTATAAGTGTATAATATATTGTATTAGAAAATGAGATTCTACTAGGTCCAACTTATTCCTCGGCCTTCTTTGTCTTCAAGGATCAAGTCTCTCTCTCGTAATCTATGGAACCACCGTTGAACAGTGCACTCACTCATACTCCTTAGCTCCTGAAATCGTTTATAGTTCTGGTCGTTTGGACCACATTCCAGTATATTTTGAACTCGTAAAACAAATTTATGAGACGCTTTGAAGTCTTTGTAGTAATTACTGAATTATATCCAATAATAATCAAAAGTTAACACGAACTAATATAAACCGTTAACTATTTGCAGGGGTTCTTTAAAGAAAATGTAAAATCCTATATTTTAACTTTTTATTTGCATTTGCTGCGAAAAAATTGAGGTATGAATTATTATATGTATTCATAATTTGTCCATGATATTTGAGTATAGTGCTCAGAACTTAATGCTGCTAAAGTAAGGATAGCCTATTCTCCGTGTTTTATCTACGTTCAATCTTTCATAAGCTACCAATTTATAGAAAAAAAGTAATTCATTTGATGCAAAGAATGTAAAAAAATGAGGATGAATAGTTAAGAAATCTCGCGAAATGAATCTTGTTAAAATCATAAAAGTCGCAGCTCATAATGGGTTTTTCAACATCATTAACTACTTTGCGAAGTTAGTCTAGTTTTAAAAAGATATTTAAGTCGTTTAAAGGTAAATTATCGTTTACTTAAGCTGATAAAGTAGTCATTTTCTAAAGAATAATGGATATAATAAATTTACTGAAGATAAACAAGTTTCAGTTTCATTAAAGAAATTGGCGTTTTTCTTGGCGATTTTATAACGATTTTATATTTATAATCGATTTTTATTTATTATTCTTTTGATTATGATTATTTTTAAATCTTTTCTCTTCAAAATAAATTGAAAATTTATTTTCAAATATTTAAAAATAATCACCATCAAAAGAACAATAAATAAAAATCGATTATAAATATAACAGTGACGTAAGTCAACAAGATCCCAATTAAAGCCATGTTCAATGAACATTCTTCCCTGTGTATACATCGCATAAATTGCGAGAACACGAGGATATAGGATCGATGAATAGAATGGATTTGTCTGGCCTGGTTACGAGCCTGGTAGCTCAGTGCTTTAGAGCACTGCACTAGACATGCAGACGACCCGGGTTCGAATCCCAGCCGGGACAAATCTTTTCTGTTCAAAATAAGAATAAAACCTTTTTGTTTCAAAAAATATTAATGAAAGCTATTTAATATAACTGTTTCATACTGTTTAATATTAAGTATAACATTTTTATATACTGCTTCCTGTGGCCTATTATGTGTACATCAATATTTTAAAAAGGAAACCAAACGGAGAATTTTAGAAGGGCTTCTAGAAGGTGATAGGCATGTTTCTGTAGAACTAGTATTGGGCGATAAAAGAAGAGGAAGGTATTCAACTGGTCTGCAACGGGGATGAAATAATCCCCTTACTGAACTACTGCAATTACTATCTTCAATTAAATAGATGCTAAGAACTTGAAAAAATATCCGAGGAAACTCAGACATAATACCTGATCACTGTAACAATATTATCGGTCACCGTGAAATGGAAGAAAATAAGAAGACAAAGCAAGATATCTGCCTATTCCAGCTGACGAACGAGAACAGTTAAAAATGTTAGACAGACATTATAGCAGCAGAAATGAGGTTCCAACGTAGACTATTTGGAGAAAAAGAGGAGAGATCGGGGAAAACATAGAGAAGAAGCATTAGAAACAAAAGTATAAGAAAGCAGCTAGAAGTACCTGAACTAAAAACCACTTTAAAGCACAGACAACTCAAGTAGTTTGGGAATGTCTGATGCATGCAGGAGGACCTGGATCCCATAAATCTACTATAAGATCGACCAGATGGGAAGAGTCCGTTAGAGAGTTTTAGAGTTTCATATCAGGACTTCATTTAGAGGATTGGAGGTTTAAAAGGAAAGCCCCCAAACCAAAAGAAGCTGTTAAGTAGAGACCGGGAAAGAGGGCTGTGCTGCAGCCCCTGGACTCTAAGTGAGTAAGATAAAGCAGAACTAATTTATGAATCACAATAATCCCATGATCATATGTACTAATTTTGCAATACATTTTCGAATAATTACACTTTTAAAGCATTTGCTTTTTACAATAAACTATTTTAAACTGAAATTGGGATCGTAA
Source organism: Arma custos (assembly GCA_037127475.1). Taxonomy (NCBI): domain Eukaryota; kingdom Metazoa; phylum Arthropoda; class Insecta; order Hemiptera; family Pentatomidae; genus Arma; species Arma custos. The sequence goes on along the minus strand of CM073759.1, from coordinate 45,291,442 downwards.
TCGTAAGAAGTAAAAAAGTAAGCAGACAAAGGATGGAAGGGCTTATATTAATGGAGGATGTGGAACGATAAATACTTTTCTCTTAGAGATGCGCTGCAGGGATAACAGAAAAAGTGGAACACAGATAAAAAAGAGAAAAGAAGACTATGTTGGGTGTTATAAAAGGAATCCGTGTTTACGGGATCGAAAACTGAATAGAAGGAATCTCACTAGCTAGTAAGTAAAGACAAGGCAAGAGAGTAGAAAGATATGTTATGATTTTTCGGCTGTGACACCAAGGAACCAATTCACATTAGTGAATACATAATATATAGTATAACGATACATTATTTTAGTATCGAAAAAATAATTGATTAAGATGTATTAAACAAATGTAAGAAAACCAACGATATATACTATTCCATTTGCACTATATTAGGCTTACAGGAGATAAAGAAGATAACTTATTTGTAGTGCGAGAGAGTAGTTCTGGACAATCACTGAAATCCTTTTTGAGTTATGATGGTACTTTAATTGTCTGTAACATGATAAGACAAGAGAAACCGTATGTTTAGAGCAAGTTAAGCCTATTTAAGAAATTCTGCCTTTTTAGGACTGGGTACTATAAGGATTATGTGATTAGTAAGAAAGGATGGGCTGTTCCTCCACGTCAATGGCACAACTCAGGTAACAAAAGAAGAAGTAATGTACGATTTTGAGTACGTATGTTTCTCTTAAGTTGAGTATATTGGTTTGAATGGTAAACAAACAACTTGACCGGTATTGAATGGCATAGCGTTGCCCAGGGCTGCATATTCCCTCTTTTGCTTCTTTCATTTTAGTTATAATATTGTTTAAATTTTTAACATTAGTAATATTGAAATTTTACTTTATGTCATTGTTCCCATAATGGAAACGGAATTAAATACATTTTAATTACTTATTAATTCTAAAATTGATACGAATAATCTTTTACGATACAGAGCGGGTGAATTATGTGTGCTTAAAAACATTATTCATCCCGCTTTATCAGTGACCAGACTAGGATGCACAGTGCTAACTAAATTGAAACAATTAATCAACAATAGCCAGCAAATTAAATGTTTGTTAGAAATGAATCAAAGTGATAGGGCAGTATCTATGTAATAATTGTGACAGTTTTCGGGATTGGCCGGCTGGGCTGCAGAACATTAATACTGCTACCACAGCCCAACTGTACAATATCCCCGACCTCCATTAATTCGGACAGATTGCCCCGTTGCTATTGATGCAGGGCCGGCAGCGAGGCCTAACAACCACTTCTCAACTTACTCCCGCCTCCACGTATCAGGATTTGTGCTCCTGAGGAATGGACACCTGCCGTCCAGAACAACAGGACTACAAATGATTACACTTGAGTAGGACTTTTAAGTTGATTCTGAATTATATACGCCTGACCTTTGAAAACCAATTGTATATCTTAAATGGATATGATCAAAGAAGCCAAAACTATGTTCAGCTCTCTGAAATCGACCGAAAATTATATTTAAAAATGTAAAAAATATCATAGCTAAAATGAAAGAAGCAGAAGACGGAATATCCAAATTTTATTTAAAGGTATTTTATCTCTACTAGACTAAATGAAGGGTTCTTATTTGTTCATTTAACGTCACTTTATGCTGCTGTGGCTAATCGGACGATGCTACAGTGGGAGCTCTAAATTTTGCCTATCCAGGTTTAATTAGGATAGGGATTTTTAACGAGTACCTGACATCATACAGGCTCGGGAGACCCGTTTAACGTCCCTTCTGAAGGACGGTGTAACTAAGGATTTTTTATTCCCTTAAAAAACTCCTAGGGCCACCTGCCGGGCTACGAACCCGCGATCTTGGGTCTAGTAGTTTGTTACGCTAACCACTAGACCACAGGTGACCGTTAAATGAAGGGTTATGGAAACATATCCAAACAACTTAATCATCAAACAAGAAAAATATATATTGTATTTATCTTGCTCACAATACTCATAAACAGAATAATTAGCAATTTACATATCGATAAAACTCCATTCATATCAATGTGTAACAATATAGAAATAAATATCACTTCATACAACATATTCATAACCTGCCACTACAGAAACTACTTGAGTAGTAAACAAATCCTCTTATCTCGAACTGTTATCACTGCAATAATCCCAGACTATTTATTCTACATGCTTATTTCGAACTATTCAATAAATGTTCAATCGCTTTTGAGATTAAAAATAATCTTATATATAAATTTTGTATTAATTAGTAATCCTGTGTACTTCTTTTTTCTGTTGGTTTTTTTAATTTTACCATCAACAAAAACTTATTAACCTGTAACAGCCATTGTGTGTAAAATCATTTTCATTGCAAGGGATTATCCCACCAATGTTTAACAATATGTTAATTTAAAATAAAATAAAACAAAATATTAAAAAAAAAAAATGTATATTTGTAACATAATGAAATTTCTACTTTAAGCTCTTGTATATCACTACTTCAAAAGAACAATGTCATAACTAAAAATCCCATTTTTTTTAATAACGGTATTTGAAAATTCCATGGGAGTTTGATAAAAATTTGGCTACTGGTAAAGCAGAGCATTCCTATTGTAATGATGGTATCGAAATTCTTTTATAAGCCATTAGAAAATTGTTATAAGCTTAAATTTTTTTAATTTAATTTTATTTTATTTTTTATTTGTGTCATTATTCCCATAATGGAAACGGAATGGCTCGGTCTTAAAACGATGAATTGCCATAACGAAAAGCCTGGACTCAAATCCCGCTTGCTGCAGACTTTTATATAATCTGTTTGCGGCCGGAGATGTGCCTTCGGTGATCTAGGACCCTCCTGTGGCTCACCTAGCCTTAGTAAGGTGGGTAACCAAAAATAATGGAGGAAATCTTAACCCCGGCCCTTCACGGGTTTTAGTGATACAGGTTTTTTTGTCCCCATAAAATATGAAGTACAAAAATATGACTTATTAAAAAAAATATGTTGGAAATGATAAAAACCTTCAACTAATACAATTTCTACTGAAGTCTTACCTCAGAAATGCCAAATTTTGAGTTATGTCGTTGTTATTTTTGAAGGAGTGATATGTTATTGAGCGATTCGCCATAAAGATTTGATTTAAAAATACACAATTTATTTCATATTCTAATCGATTTTTAATAATTGTAGGTTGAACTTTTAAACTTATTCGGACGAGTCAAATGGTCCGTGGGGTTCTAAATTACCGCCTCTACTGCTTATTTTCTTTTTAATTTAATTATAATGACCTTTTAATTATTATTCCTCCACTGCCTTATTAATATGCTCTTCTTTCTTAATTTTGCTTAATCACTTCCTCCCACTTTCCCTAACTGACTTGCAAGTCACGATGTTTTACTCTCATTTTTTAATTCCCGTTATATTGTACCTACTATTGCCATTCTCTGTTATTTTTACTATTGATCATTCTATTCTATTATACTGTATGATTTAAAGTAAACATTATTTTTATTAATATACAACATGCCATAGAAGAATATAGTACACATTATTATTATTATTATTATTGGAGAACTGAATTATTAGGTATGTCGCAATATTCCGAATAACACGGAATATCCTACACAAACTGCTCTAAATATATTAATATCAAGCAATCTTAAATATTCTAAACTGAAACTGAGGCAGAAGATAAACATATAGACAATAACCGATCTGTGGTGGTTAGAAGAGGTTGTTTACCTGGGCGAATAAACCTTACCTGCTTTTACAGGACCAGGGAAGGAGGTGAAAGAAAGTGTTAAATAAAAAAAAAAAGAAAAACCTACGTAACCCTCTAAGGGTGTATTTCTCATCGGTATATGACCAATGAAAAAATATTATACAAAAACTAATGCAAACTATACTGTAGATAATATTAAGACACGTAACATAGCAGCTCTATACAGCTGTTAACTCCTTAATACATAACGCGTTTACTGATGGTTTTATAATAAATAGCATATAAGTGCCCAGGGATTAGTTGTTACTGATTGATTGCCCTAGAAATAAATGAATGATGAATAAATGAATCTATCATTTGTTTTTAATTTAAAATTTTTAATCACAATAATAGTACAAGGAAACACAGAATGTGATGGTACACAGAATATGCAAAAGTAAAAACAGTTTTACAAATAAAATAAATATTTTTTTTTAGTTCAATAATTTATTATTTTCCATAATGTGTCAAATTTATATTAGATATAGTTTTCATACATTCTTGATGGAGGAATTGTTTTAAAAAATTCGGGCAATTTTCCTTAACTCCTATGAATGTGGGCGTATATTTTCATTTCCCTATGGAAACTTGATAAGGTTGGGTAGGACAAAAAAAGGGCTATTTGTAAAAATAAAAGATGAGGTTGGCCAGGAATAAAAAAGGGACTTGGGTTTCGTCCCATCTGCTTCAGGCCTTTAAGGCTCCAAAGGCGATTACCAGAATTCTCTCCGGTCCGCTCGTCCATTCCTTCTACCTGTTATTATGTCCAAGAATGCCAAATACAAATCCTCCTGGTTTATTGTCACTTGAAATACATATTATTTTGTTACTAGTACATCTCCTTTAATATTGACTCACACAACGTAATTTCTTGTAAATTGTCTATCTGAGAGAAGAATAAAATTTCTGCTAGATCGTATCATCTATTATTGTTTTGACTCATTTATTAAAGTTAATCCATTTATCGTATAGTAAATTTAATTATTAAAGCAGAAGATCATACCTACAGCGTTGAAAACAACTGTTCGAATAATATAACGTTATCTAAACGGTTAGAGTTAAGGGATATCAGAGTTTATAGGGAAAAAAACGTTCAACCATTACAATTTGAGCTTCTTTTTTTTAAAGTGGTGTAATCCATTTTTTCATATTTAAGATATCCAAAGGTTTCCACTTGAATTACTTTAAAAATAAGGGAAAACGCGCCAACGTTTTTATCACTGAGCTCTTAAAAAAGAGTGATGTTTTAAACCATACACAGCTTTTAAATTTTATTATGAAATAGTAATCTAATTTAAAATAATAAAGGATTTTTAGATCCAATTGTACTTAAACAATTTCAAATGTAACAGCTCATTTATATTTTAATAAAATATTTTTTAAGTTTCATTAGAATTTACCAAAAACTATTATTACAGTTTCATAAATATAAAATAAGAACGTATTTAACATTAAATAAAAACAAAAAAATGGGAGAATTTACAATTTTACTAATAATTTATATGAAAAAACATAATGTTAATTAATATTGAAATTATTAACCAATTGGATTGGCTAAAGATGGCTTCATTATTGCCACTATCTGAAGTATTACTTTACTTTGGTTACAATATGATCGATGGTTTCACCAGGATTCAAAGAATATGAATTCGATCAAATTCAACACCATCAGTAACCATCATCTTTTTGATAAAATAGAGTGATGTTTTAAACCCTACACAGCTTTTAAATTTTATTATGAAATAGTAATCTAATTTAAAATAATAAAGGATTTTTAGATCCAATTGTACTTAAACAATTTCAAATGTAACAGCTCATTTATATTTTAATAAAATATTTTTTAAGTTTCATTAGAATTTACCAAAAACTATTATTACAGTTTCATAAATATAAAATAAGAACGTATTTAACATTAAATAAAAACAAAAAAATGGGAGAATTTACAATTTTACTAATAATTTATATGAAAAAACATAATGTTAATTAATATTGAAATTATTAACCAATTGGATTGGCTAAAGATGGCTTCATTATTGCCACTATCTGAAGTATTACTTTACTTTGGTTACAATATGATCGATGGTTTCACCAGGATTCAAAGAATATGAATTCGATCAAATTCAACACCATCAGTAACCATCATCTTTTTGATGATTTGGGGGCTTTGGAAAATGTGCTGGTTCTTCTTTGTCAAGGCACTGTCCAGAGCGTCTGCGTAACAAAATGTTACACAAATATATAATAATTTTTGTTTAAAAGAGGATTAATCAGTGTATAGATTTATATTATTTTAATGGAATTATAAAATCCTACATTATTTTCCAGACAACCCAATATTTAGACATAGTAAATTTAACTACAGTTTTATTATAAAATATTAATTATTTTCTTCAAACTATTGTTTTCGTTTAAATAAAGTTTTTTATATACAAAAATAATACCTAATATTTTAAAAAATTATATTTTGTGTTATTAACTAGAGAATTACTGTTCTTGTCCTGTTGATATTTACAATAGCGAGGATGTTGTTCTTTACATAATATAACCATTTATATGTAAACAGTAACAGTTTTTATCATTAAGTAGTGACCTGAACCCTCTTCCAAGGGAGTTTGAGTATTGATCTGCTACTTGTTTAGTTAGTTAATCTGTTTTGCTAAAGGCATCAAAGTAACCAAGCATTCAAATGAATTAAAAGTAGTTGGGGAAAATATTAAAGTAATTAATTGGATAATACTTGGATTAATATTATATTTAATTTTAATTGATCAAAGGTATAAATATTTTTTTGACGTTACATAATATCTAATTAAAATTATCTTTAGCTAAAACCAATTAATTATTCAAGATTATTTCCAGGATCCCTATAATTTTAATCAAATAAAAGAATGGAGAAAAGAAATCATTACTAATAATTTTTCTCGATAATAAAGGAATAACAAGATTTTCAACTTTAATAAAAACTATTTTATACTCATTTTGTGAATCATATGAGTAACATAAATTCATTTTTTTTACAATTTGGAAACACTAACATTTCTATAGAGACGAAAATATTAAATTTATATAACATTATAATATTAAATTCCCCTTTTTTCCGAATAAAATTTAGGCTAAAACAACACAGATATGCCTTATATACACTACTATTTTGGTTCCAATTTATTTTTTTGGTTTTTGTAAAGCAGCTATTAGATGAGTTCGTGGCCCAGAAAATTATCTCAAGGCATTGGTTTATAGCCCATGGAAGTTCTGATTTATTCAAAGTCAGCATAACAAATAGGATGTGTTTTCTTTAACACACTGTCCTATTTTGAATGAATGTATAGGCCGACTTTGAAATATTTGAAGAAGGAAGATTAACCTAATCAGCGATGATATAGCAGATGGAATATGCTCATTAGTCGGTATAATCAACGTTATTCATGTTACTAGTATTAGTCTAGAATAATAATAATTTAACTCTTCAAATCAATAGTTATTATGTAATTAATTATTTCAGGAATGTTAATTAATATATTAATAATAATAATATTTCTAATGGCTAGTAATAACAGTAATAAATTGATACCCGACTGTGAACAAATATATGATTTTTTTAAAATAAGGAAGTAATTTACAATGATTTTCATTAGATAGTTATTGCCTATTTAAATGATTTATATTATCATTGAATTAAAATTTAGCTATATTTAGGTAACGCTATCACCCAGTGTTTAGTTAGTATGATTTATTTTAGTAACAGAACATTCAAAAGTTTGATCTGTTGCTTCAGTCCTATATTAAAAATTCCCATTTATACCTGGATATCTGAACTAAATGTCACACTATCAAAAGTTCAAAACGGTAAAAGTAGAATTATAAATATTTGAAATTACTCTATTTCTCTTGAAGGCTACAACTTTAACGAGAATGTTTGTTAGAAAAAGTTTGTTATAAATGGAATTAAAGCGTCAAAGCCGAAACGACTAGAGGTGTAAAATTTTAATGAGTTATATAAAGCTTTCAGAAATTCTCGTCCTGAATCCAAAATCTTAAGGTCATATAGATAGATATATGTACACTATTATGTACATAAATAAGTTTCATATAGTTCATATTCTTATTAGATGAAAAACAGGAGCATTCAGTGGTTGAACTTACCACAGCAAAAATGAGGTTTTACAGTATACCACAAAAGCTGTTTGAAGAAATAATTGTTCTCAAAAATCACCACTAGGATTAGAAAGCACGACATCTCGAAAGTATGTTAATTGAAAATGTTTGTTTTGAATTTGTCAACATATTATAAATGTTGGTGTAGTTCAGTACTAGAGCGCAGAGCTGCCTTGCCGAGGTCCAGGGTTCAAGTCCGCCTGTGTCAGATAATTTATTTAATATTCCTTCTGGACCTCATTCAGCCTCTATAAAGTGGGTACCATTGTTGATTGGGTGCATATCACCTCCCTGCACAACCGTAGTAGTCCTAGAAACAATACAGCCTTTACTACGTGCTGAATCCAAGACTCTTCATGGGGCGCAGTGGTACAGTTTCTTTTTTGTTTTGTTTTTTTATAAAAGTTTAGATCAGCAATTTTTTTTCTTCTTTCATGGCTCTAAATCCCATAATGAGCCTTGGCCTCTTTGATACGTTTCCGCCCGTCCTTCCTGTCCAGTGCAGTAGCCTTCCAGTTTCCAACATTTAATAGGCCCCTGGACTTTAAATTTTTTTTTTACTCTTGCATAAGAATTCAATATCTTAACCATAGTAATCGATTTAATGCCTCCAACATCAACACTAATTAGGCAACAGCCATAATATTAATTCATTTATGAGATGAATTATTAATTTATTTTCGAAAATTCTTTGTTCTTAGTCAAAATAGTGTTTATTTTATTTTACAGTACTTTGATATCATGCAGGTAAACGAAATTTGAAAAATTCAATTTTTTTTATTCGGTCCCACCAGAGATAACTATTCCTAAGCTTTAAAAAAAATATAAAGATTGTAAAATATCAAAATCTTAACTTTAACTCCCCTCTTGCCACTCTTTAAGCGCTACTCTTAGGCGAAATTTTTTTGTTTTTTTTTTATAAATATATTGTTTTATTTTATTTTAATTTATATACAAATTTTGAAACATTGGTGGGATAATCCCTTACAATGTAAATGAGTATACTTACAATGGTTACAGGTTAATATGTTTATGTTGTTGGTAAAATTTATAAAATTATAAAGGATTTATAATTTATAATTTAATTATAAAGGATTTAATTAATACAAAATTTATATATAAGAACATATACATATATAACAATATTATACAAAACAGTATTATTATATATAACATTGTTCTTATATATAACATATAAGAACATATTAATTTATACACGTACAAGAGCATATTACAAAATGCATATTATTTATAATACTATTTGTTTTGTTCGTTTCTGTCTGTATTTTGGTGTTGTTGTTTTTTTACAATTTCCTATTTATTGAGTGTGCTGTCTGAAAGTTGGCATGAGGTGAGGAATCTGAGGTTTTTTTTGTGTATGAATTCGTGTATTGTTGGGATGTCCAGTTCTTTGTGCATTGTAGTGATTTGATTATTTTTTATGATTCTTAGACATTTGTTTTGGAAGATCTGTATTTTTTTAATATGTGTTTTGCTAGTTAAACTCCAGACTGGGCAAGCGTAAGTTATCATGGGCCTAATGACTCCCTTATATAATATTTTCTTATTTATTTCCGATAGTTTTAATTTTTTGTTGAAGTACGGATACATTTTATATAACATTTTGCGGGCGTTATTCAGTTTATTATTGATATGATTGCTGAATAGTAGTTTGCGGTAAAAGTGGTTTACGGCTATCGCAAGACCACTGTCAATAGGTTTTATAATGTCTTAACCATTTGGACACGATGAAGATGGTTAGGTTACGATTTTGTAAAGATAAGTAAGGTAGTTTTCGTGCTCAATGATTTCAAACGAATAACACGTAATCTATAATATAATATGGTACGGCAAATTCAAAAAGTCCTCTAAAGAATTAAACTAAATTGAAACAGTAGTCTAAGTCTAATTAATTATACAGTGACAAAGTAATTACTTTAGTTGTTTCAAACACTACTTTATATTTATTTTTAGTAATTATCTTATATCATTAATTTCATTTATGTTTATGTTAATTATATACTAAATATTAAAAAGACGTATCAAAAAAGGATGTATATGAACGGAAAAGAGGACTTGTATAAAGAAGGCATAAATAATGCATTATGTATCAGAATTTCATTACTGCTGGGAATAAAAGTTTTCAAATAAGAAACGGCCCAAGAGGATATAGTACGCGATCCATCTCCTGAACCTCAAGGCGAGAAACTAATTGCTTTTCCGATGTCCCCGCCGCCATTTCCGGTTTTTTCGACAGCTCTAATAAATCAAGGAGTGGAAAGTAAGTTCCAAACAGTATATATAGGCGGAATATTTAAAATGATGTCGTTGAACTCTATTGTGACAAATGAAACTGGTGATAAGCGAAGAAATAAAGTTTTCAGATAATGTTAAGTACATTTATAGCCACAATAATTGAAGTTTAGCCGAAAACGTGGAGTGAAAACTGAGGAATTGTTAATACTATTTCGTCTGTTCCAAGTACATTGCGATGATATGTAATTAAAAATCGTACCGGGCGTTATTATGAAAATAAGTATGAATTACATAATGAGCAAATTACCGTTTGTAAGAAATAGGTCTCTCAGTTAGAATGGTTTGAATCCATGATCAAAAGGGGTCAATAGATACCAGGGGGTTCAAGACTATTCTTGGAAAGACACTCTTTAAGAATATCTGAAAGCGGAAGGTGGACTTCAGGAAGTATCGGTAGCCGGGATAACACACCTCACCAAGAACTGTAAATGTACCCCTTTTTTACCAGATAAATTTTGATTTAAGTTCTGTATGTATTTTATTTTAATCCCTCTAATACATCTGAATCATTAATGGCAATAATTGCATCGTATTTCAAACTGTATTAATTAAGTTTATTCAATATATTTCTTTTGGTGCTTACTTAACCCTGATGCGCTAGATATTTATGGTTTAATTAATTAGTATTGTGGTAAACACACAACCAACCTTTGGAAAATAATCCAATTAAGAATAAAGTTAGGACGTTTAAAGAAAAAAATAATTTGAGTAATTACCTTAAATGATTGCTCTGGTATCCCAATATAATTAGAATATATAAAAAACATATTTATGATTAACAAACAGCATTACTATTTTACTTATAAAAAATTATTTCCTTCATAACATATTTCTTCATTTCGGGAACGAATTAATGTTTTGATTCTTAAAAAGTTTGATTAATTGAGCTACGTCCTAGGAAAAAAGTATTTTTAGTACAAAAAGCAGTCTTTTTATCGATAACGGTGGACTGTACCATTCCTAAATCTGATTTCTGTCAGAATGATTATTCACTCATCAAAATGTGTAAGCGTTTTGTTTTAATTAAAAACAAAAATGGAATGTCCATTTATGTAATATATAAAATTTTAAAAATACATATTCATTATTCTTCTCATGTCTATGTATATTTAATATACTTATACCCAATGATGTTGGTCTTTGTCATTTTTATAACAATTATATGAATCTTAACGATAAAAATTAAAAGATCAGCTTTCTTTCCATTTTCAGACATACTAGAAGTCGTCTACACACATTATTAGATAATTCAGTGTTTATTAAAGATGCCGAGGTCTTAATATTCCATTATAACGATGATAAACCTTCATCATTGGACTAATTAAAACCTGTACCCATTGACCCATTAAGGGTCAGTATTACATGGTCGATGATTTCTCCTAGATTACGCTCAAGCACCAGTCTTTCTCCACTTTATAGAGGCTGGGTGAGCCCAATGAAGTTCTCCAGATCCCTCTGGATCCACCCCCAGATTAACTACATTATCTGTCACATAAAAGTTTATTAAATAAATTTAACAAGACCGCAATAATTTTAAGGCGTACAGGCTGATAACAAAAAAAATTCTTAAATAGAAAATATCTCTGGGCAGATTTATCTTCTGCCCTTGCTAATAAACCCCGCTTTATCTTTTAAACTATTATTAATTCTATTGTAGACTATGATTTTTATAATTTCTTTTCTTCTGACAACCTCTTATCTTTTAATTGCCTTTTTAAAAAAATTGCATACTGTTTTTTAAACTAAGTCTCTCTGGCTAAAATAATAAAGTTTGTGCACCTCCAACTCCCTCATCTTTTTAAAATTTTATGTTTTTCTTAATTATTAAAGTTCTTTTTCGGGTAAAAAAAATATTTTTTCAGCAAAGTGGTTATCTCTGTATTGCTCAAAAAATGTAAAACAGTGCAGTAGGTGTCTTCGAAGAGGATACAAGGAAGAAGAGACTTGGAATATTCTGAGAGTACTTTGAAGGGCCGGATTTTATGGGGACTCATCATCTGAAGTAGTCAGACCCGGCACTTTATGGCGGCTATAGGGTTTAGTTCTTGGCGAGGTCTACGGGAATAGTAAACAGAAGGGAGGTAATGTTTGCAGCTTCAGTAAGTAAACTTAGCAGATAAAAATAACTGATTTAATAACAGATTGTCGGAATAGTTAAAAATATCTGACATTTATATCTATCTTTATTATGTTAAATGATAATTGTTGACCTTGATAATATATGTGGAAGAAATTGGTCCGGGTAGAGGTCACAATGAATTTCTCGTATGATTTGATAAAAACTTTATTGATAGCCAACGTTTTGACCTAATTTGGAGGTCTTCTTCAGGGCTATATGCAAAATACAGACAATATAAGAAAATGGTACAAATATATTAAAACATATTAAATATATTTGCACCATTTTCTTATATTGTCTGTATTTTGCATATAGCCCTGAAGAATACCTAGAAAGTAGGTCGAAATGTTGGCTATCAATAAAGTTTTTCTCAAATCATACGAGAAATTCATCGTGACCTTTACCCGGACCAATTTCTTCCACATATCTTTATTTTTATTAACTAATAACAATATACCATGAGTATTAATTAAACAAAAACAAAATAGTTAATTTTTTTTCTAGCCCCATGGCTTTTATTATTTTCTTGAAAACAGCATAGTAAGGATAAATGAAATAATCTCTTTCACTGCACCAGGTGCATTTTAAGAGAGGAATGTGAATCAGATTTTCTTGAGATTAATTAGATGGTAGGAGTAGGGGATCTAGTGATGGGGCTCACTAGTTCTGTCTGATTAGAGTTAGTTAGTAGTTTACTCAGTCCATGTTGAGTGTCTGTACATGTGTTTGCCAGCACTGAGGTCGGCCTGTCGGTGTAATTGTGTTGAATAGTGGGTTCGTTTGATATGCTATAAGGATTTGATATGCCTCCGTGTGATGAAGTTTGTTACCGTCGGGAGTCCGAGGGTCTCGTGTATTAACTCTGATTTCGTCTTTTGTAGAGAGGTGTGCCTTACTATTCGCCTCAGAATACGGTTTTGAAATTGTTGGAGCCTTTTTTAAGATTTAGGTGAAATATTATTCAACATAGGCGCCCATTAAAGGAGTGTCGGTCTGTCTAACTGTCTTGTACAACATTAGTTTGATGCGGAGTGATAAGTTCTGTGAGGTTAAAAGGTGATAAAGTCTGTAATATTGATTTCAACCAACTTGATCTTTTTGTTACAATGTTGCGATAACGTCAAGAGCCGGTCGAGGGTAACACCAAGATATGTTATCCTATTTGCATTAGATTTTATAGAGTATTCGAGATCCGTTAGGTCGTACCCGGGAATGCGTATGCGCTGGAAATTAACTCTGGTATCAGTGAGGATCACTACAGTTGGTTGGGTCTGTGCTATCAGGGCCTATACCTCCTTATTTTTAGTCATGAGTCTGTCAGTATTGAAATTTAGAAGCGTCATTGGGTTATTCATTTCATTATTCATTCGTCAGTAGAGCAGAAAATAACTCTAAGAGGCTGATTGTAGTGTTTGTAAAATTGTTGATATTTTTCATAAATTGTTTAACCTAAGAGAGAGTAATCTCATAACGGAACTTGTCAACGGGCGTCTCCGCTGCGGTCTGTTCGGTCTACCGGGGTGAGGTTTGAGGTCGGTCCCTCATTGGTCCGTCAGCCCGTCTTTGAGTTTGTTAGGGAGGATGGGGGGATTTTTTCTCGTTAAATGCCGGTGGTCCAGCTGGATTAGGCTTGCTTCTTGTCCCGGTACTTTGGCAGAGTTTCTCCAGTTCCTCCTGCGGAGCATTCCTGACTACACTGCCTGAGAATGAGGATATAGGAGTTTCTCCACAGCTGGAGCACTTCAGTGGAGTGGTTTCACTCTGGCACTCAGAGACTAAATGTGGGCCAGAACAGCAAACACATACCAGTGTTCGAGATCAGTGATTTTTAGTGTGTCCGAACTGTTGTAATCTATGGCATTGGATTATTCCTGTCCGTCATTTGTAAACCTTGACAGTGAATCTAACTCATTGACTGCTTGCCCAACTTGCAGGTCGGCCAGCTTTAATGTGGCTGCTGTGGTTACCAGGATGAGTGAAAGTTCCATTTTTAATCCGTCCTTGTCGCTCTTCCTCATGCGGTGCACCTCTCTTGCTCTTCTGGGTCACCGTAGGCACTCCAGTGCAGGCCGCTGCTGCTGAGGTGGAGCGTCCTGGTGGCTCCGTCTTGTTCGCAGTCTCTAAACAAGGGGGTATTCTTGTCAGAGCAACAATGCCCGATTAGCAGCTGTCTTTTACCCATAGGATATATGTGGAGTCCAGCAGCCTAAGGCGCAAATCTAAACAAGAATACCAGTCACTCACGAGAACAGAAACCTGATATGGTAGGATAGGTTTATTTTAATAACCTACGCAAAACATGTGTTTATCACTGTTCAATCGTATTCCACAAGATAAACGATAAAACATAAATAGTTGAAACTTTTCGTCAATCATTAAGTGTATTCTTATGTTATTTTATTTTTTATTAAAACCTGCGCAATCGGGCATCCAGCAAATTTGATCTAAGTGATTGTTTTTTATCTTTGCTTTGCAGGAACATCAGGTTTTGGAAATGATGAATAGTTCTTAAGTAGGTCTCTTGGCCATTGTATTTTTAATCTTTTCCAATCAATCCCGGTTTTGGTTTTGATCTTTGTGGGAACAGATAATGGCTATAATGTCAGGGAAGGTATAGAATGTGGTGCATGGGTGCTCCAAAATATCAGTGGTATAAAGAGAAAAGAGAATATGCTTAAAACACTGCCGATGTTGCCTGACAATAAAATATTTTATTAGTTCGATGTCGTTAATGAGTACTTCAGTATTTTCCAAATGCGAAGGATTAGCGATTACCTGATAAGTTTATTATTCCTGAAACAAAATTTTGAAACAGAAAAAATAATTATTTTAAAATAAACAATTACTTATTTTCAGCATGAATAAGTATGTATATTTTTCAATAATTTAAAAAAGTAATGAGTGATCGTGATAGTGATATTTTATTTGGGTGATTTTTTACCACCCACTTTTATTATTCCACCTTATGTAAAAATTAAATTAATAATTATACAAAGGAACAAAGGGAACTGAGAGTACCATCATAGTATAAGCGATACATACACTCATACAAATAATATCTATACGAAATTCATTCGTAGAAAAAACTATCTATCTATCTTGAATTACATGCATCGTTCAATGATATTTCACAACCTAAGGCTAAGAGAATAAAATTGTCAGAATAAATCAAGGTTATTTTCAAAAACATCTGGAAAAGATAAAATTGTTTGACTTGAGATTGTTCCAGCTAGCTGATCTGCGAAACGGCTATATAAATTTTCCAACAAGCAAATCAATAGGAAAAACATAATTAATTATTCAATTAATGACTTAAAAAGTACTTAAGTAGTTAAATAATAAGGCAATCTACGGATAACTTGAACAAGAAATATTGTTTGTTTGTTTGTTCATTTAACGTCACTTTATGCTGCTATGGCTAATCGGACGATGCTACAGTGGGAGCTCTAAATTTTGCCTATCCAGGTTTAATTAGGATAGGGATTTTTAACGAGTACCTGACATCGTACAGGCTCGGGACCCCCGTTTAACGTCCCTTCCGAAGGACGGCGTAACTTGAACAAGAAATATGATAAGAGACTATCTGGTTCTGCAATGCAAATGGCAGGACACATTGTAAGGCTGGACAGAAATAACCCTACTGGCATCTCTGTAAGAAAAATCCAATAAATTTGTATCCCATTTAAATGCTTGCGATGATAAAGAGGTATAATAAATCCAAGATGGCGAGATATTATTGGTTATTCTCTTGTTTTTCAATAACAAGACTGCCTACTAATATCGTCTATACAAATGGAAAGTATCGCATGTTAAAAACACCACTTTTTAAGAGATTGAAATATCTGATTTAAGGTTCATTCAAATTCAATGCGCATCGTCAAAAGTATTCTACCAATGTTATTAAACGTTACTTTTGTGCCTTATAGATGATATGAATTTTATACAAATCACTAATCCTAAAGCAATCGCTATAGATCGCCTTATATATATTAGGGAAAACGATCCGAGTAGAGGTCAGAAAAAAAATCCTTTTAGTGAAAAGAACTGGTCATTAACTTAAAGTAAACTTCTTATAATTTTTTCCTTTTTTCAACTGGATTTATTTGAATTTCATCTTCAATAAATAAATAAAATCAGCTTCCAGTCATAATTCTTTTATTGTTTTATATAATGAAACGTTTCGACATCATTGTGTCATTTTCAATCATTTGTTCCTATGCATTCCACAACTTTAAAATAAAATAACAATAATTACAATAATATAAAATTTGTTTACATAAATGTCCAAAAAATTTACTATGAGTATAAATACCTGGAAAGTCAGTCTTTTTTTTTTAAAAATTATTTTTAAGGAGGTCTTTTATTCTCCATAGTCAAACTTATATTCCATTACATTAAAACCAAACTCTGATCCTTGAACCATCTAATCCTTTATTCTTATTTTTATCAGTTATTAGACTTTAGTACAATTATAACTAATTATGTTCTAAAAAGTACATTAATAAAGTAAAATTAAACTTAAATATATAAGTATTCTTATGATCTATTATTTTTTAATTTCAAAATTATGGATGAGTATAACTTGCTAATTTCTCCTAAGTACAGCATTATCAGCACATTGTAAAAAGGAATTGCACACTTTTAACTTCGATAAGCCTAAAATTCTACATAGAGAAGATAATACTATAAAAAGAAAAAATTTAGAGGCTCTATTTATAAATGATAAATTAGAAAATGCTGTAAACGATAGAAAAGAGGCAGGAGAAATTAGCAAGTTATACTCATCCATAATTTTGAAATTAAAAAATAATAGATCATAAGAATACTTATATATTTAAGTTTAATTTTACTTTATTAATGTACTTTTTAGAACATAATTAGTTATAATTATACTAAAGTCTAATAACTGATAAAAATAAGAATAAAGGATTAGATGGTTCAAGGATCAGAGTTTGGTTTTAATGTAATGGAATATAAGTTTGACTATGGAGAATAAAAGACCTCCTTAAAAATAATTTTTAAAAAAAAAGACTGACTTTCCAGGTATTTATACTCATAGTAAATTTTTTGGACATTTATGTAAACAAATTTTATATTATTGTAATTATTGTTATTTTATTTTAAAGTTGTGGAATGCATAGGAACAAATGATTGAAAAAGCTGATTTTATTTATTTCTTAAAGTAAACTTAACTAACTTAAATAAACAGTCCTCCTTACTAAAGAGAATTTGTTCTGACCTCCATCCGGTCTATTTTTTTCCTTACAATTAAGCATGTTTAGTTGAATTTTTACCAACGACATCGCTATTGAAGACAGAATGTTTTAAAATAGAAAACAAAAATAATTATAATTTAAACTTTCCAAGCCAGCTAAAGGAGAAAATAAATTGTTAAAATTCCTACTTTTTCGGTATCAATTTGGATGTGCACTTTAAGTAAAATTTTAATTAATTTCAATCACTTATGTGTATATATATATATATATATATATATATATATATATATATATATAGTCAATAAGTAAACAATAAAAAACTTACCATCCCTGTAAGAGGAATAAATGCCAACCTTGCCAGCAACTCTCCCTCCGACTGGCATCTTGTAAATCCTGTAAGCTGCAACACGTAACACAAACATTAATAACACACATCATGATAATTAAAATATAAAAGTTTATTATGGTACAATAAATTTGATACTAAGCTATTTAATGAAAAATTAATAACTATAAACTGAACTTAATTTTTTTTTAATTGTTCCCTCTTAAGTATTCCTTTATAATAAAATTTTATATCTCATTCATTGCTGGGGATGATCTGGCCACACAACTGGCAGATTAAACAGATAACTGACGAGAATATTGTAAGAATGGCAATCTGAAGGTGACGCGAGGAGGGGGAATTACCTGGCTACAGCTTATTCCCTCTTGATATTAATGCCTGCTATTGCTCAAGGGGATCTCTCATCCAGCTCCTTTTCAACTTGAATGAGCAAGACATATCTGTATCATTCATATCAAACGAGGGAGAAATGTCTTAACTACAGGAATATATTCATGTACATATGTTTACCAAGATTTATGCTGCTGACTTATCAATACGATTCTCCAGTTATGTGAAGATTAATAGTCGATGAATACATGTATTATTAACTTCACATCTATCTAAGATATATACATTTATTCATAATGGAGAATGTATAATTTATTAGTGATTCATAAAATTTGTATCAATACTGTTGATTTCCTACTAAGTTATTTAAATGAAAATCTCGATATATAAAATACTATATAAGATGTATTCGTTTTATTAGATCATTTAGAGTTTTGATTCTTCGGACTCAATCTATATCGATCTCATGATGGATATATTTTTTAATATACTTTATTGATATATTATTACTCTCCGTTAGATATTGCATTATTCGCCGGTAAGACTAGGCCGTCAGACTGGATCTTCATATCGTTTTTCCTACAATCGCAAATAATATTTTCCAGAGCCCTCTGCTTATTCAATTGGGTAGAAGTTTATACAGAGAAGTTTAAAATTTTTTATACTTCGTACAAAAATTGGTGGTGGTCTATGCACTTTAGTTGCCGATGTTGACTCCATTGCTTCAGTTGATAGATTTGTCTGGGGCTGAAATCTATTCGGTGAATAGAATGAAGAATCTTCACCAAACTCAGCAGAAGACCATGACTGGGTATTTTGATTCGATGGCCCTGCCTTGGGTTTTTTATTTTCGTTAGGAGTAGTAGGAGGCGTTCTATTAGGTTTTGGCTTAGTAGGACTATTTCTGGTAGTTGATTCTAGGGATCGGCTTCTCTTGGCATTTCCTTTTTTTATCAGCTTTGCTAGACAATCTCTGGTGGTAGAATTTTATTTCGGTGTTTTTTATTTGCTGGAGTAGAAAGGAGTAAAGGTATAGGACAGAGAGAGAGAGAGAGAGAGGAAAAAAATAAATAAAAAAGATCGTACGAGAACTGATCTAGCTACAGAACAGTTCAACCTCATTCAGTGCCAGTAGTCATACTGGACCCGCCGCAGCCTGCACGAAGATAGCGAACTCCTGGCTCTTTAATCTATAAATTTTCTAGTTCCTACAGTCAAGCTATAAGTCCGTAATTTACTACGATACTTCACAATTCACTTAACTGAAACATAAACTATGGCTATGTAAAAGGCCATGTATATACGTTGTTGTGTTAATGAAAATAAAAAGTAATATGACAGAGTCGTGCACTCCAGCACGTGCTGTGAACTGACATCATCGATATTCTACTTCATTATACTTTTATTTTTCAAACTAGCCTTCCTGGTCAATATCATCCATATTAGGCATTTAAAAATTTAAACATTATAAATAAATTGGTGGAACAGCTTTAATTCAACCAAAATCATTTTTCTTCGAATTGAACAATTGTAAAATTTTGTAGCTAAATTCATTTATCAACATTTCCTTACTTTTTCTTCCCTAGTTTAGAAGGAAAATGTGTTGGAAAACTGTCTACGTTATAAGCTCCATTAACAATAGCAGAGGACAGGGACACCATCACACACACACGTTTCCTGAAGTTGACAGCATTTCACACAAGACTGAACATCATAAGGACATAACGTCACGACTTACGTACCTTTCTCAACAAATTCTATTATATAAAAATATGCGAGCACCTCTTATTTTACCCAAATTCCAAATCACCACCAAATGCCTATATAAACCATAATTGCTACACTATTGACCAATATTATGGAAATATATTAAAATAAAAATTGATGATAATTGATTTTCAATAAAGCAAAGACTAAGTTTCTGATTCCTAATTCGAGCTTCATAGAAATAATTTATCACGTGTTTGTGCTATTATAACATTTTCTTAAGCTTTAGTTGAAGATTTTATGTTATTATACTACTTCAGATTTGTTGAGTATATTCCTCAGTAAAGCAATTACATCTAGATCCATGAAGATAGGTCTAATTGTTCTTAAGCAAAACGATCTAAAGGAAAAAGGCAGCACAGAACACAACCAATCCGTTCTTAGTAATAATGATACTTGTTAATAATAATACAAATAATAAATTGCTAAAGTAAAGCATTTTAATAATAATCTAATTAATTAATTGTTATGAATATGATTCCTTGATTATAATTATTAAACTAATTATTGTCAGGAGCTTGTAATTGTTATGAATTTTTATAATTTGCAATAAAATACTATCTAATTAACAATAGTTCAATGAATAAATTGTTATAAATAATAATCCCTTGTTAAAAATAATTCAATTCATACTTTGTCATTAATCATAATCTCATGTTATTAATTCCCTTCAACATGAAACCTAGCTTATAAAAATGACATTCGATCCAAAAACATCCTAACCAACTTTTGGATATGCTAATATGATGCAAACAAAGTTGTTTTCATCAAAACCAATAACAATTAGCTCGTTAGAAATAAAACAGTAGGCGGGTTTATAAATTGATTTCACCGTCCGGCCAAACTCGGCAAACTTTTAAGACAAAAGGTATACAAGAAAATAAGAACATAAATAGAGTTTTCTCTTTCATTTGCATAAATTAAACAAGAAAATGTGACAAATATTCCAGGAATGATGTTCATTTCAATAATAACATTCTCAAAACTTTGTACATTCATTTTTTTTTAAATAATATAAATCGATATAAAAATCCCCCTTCTTTCAGAATAAAAATATCTTTCTATAAAATGGTTCCATGGCAGGTTAAATTTTGTGAAGATTCATTTGAGCACGATAAATAGACTGGTGAAAGAGGGGAATATACGAGGGGGGATAACGCTAGTAAACCCCTCATATTTTTGTTGAATTATATGTAAATTTGCTATGTAAAGGAATGTACAGTTAGAATTTCAAGATCCTGGATTGATATGCGAGCGCAAAACCTTTGACTAAAATTGTATCAGAAAGTCTATGCCAGAATTGTTGAGTTATTTCTTTGTGTTTCTAAGTCCACGTGCTTCAATTTACTAGGAGCAGGGTGGCGTACATGTCTCTATTGGATCTGAGTACTGAGTTTAGACATGAAACGAATAACTGATTTTAAATCTAGTCTCTAGATAATGCCGTTTAATGGCATCCTGCACACGAGACATGCACAGACATGTTATTAATTAAATACCATGTTTTATTAAATAATAAAATACAAGTTACAAGTTGGGGCAGTATAAGCTATAAATAAATAGGGTTCGTTTTATTTTTTGTATGTCGGTAGACACACCTAACCTCTTTTAAATCTTTTAAAACATCAGTTTGAATATAATTCGTTCCTATATCCTCGTTATCTCCGATATTAATAAAACTAATCCAATTATGTGTGTGTAAATTATCAAGTGCTTCTCCATCATCCTCTTTTTATATTTCATAATTGAAATTGGTTATAGTCTATTATAACAATAGACACAATATTAATGCTATATTTCCGGTACTTATAACTCTGGCTTACTACCGCTGAAGACTTACAAGTTTGTTAAATGCTTTGGAGAATGAAAAAAATGAAGTAGAGAAGTAGCATATAACATAAATTATTATATTATTAGGACATGCATGGAAAAATTCCAACAAAGAAACCTCATTTCTCTAAAATAACAGAATAACATCCCTCGATATTATCCAAATTCAGGCGCCATCAGCCTTGTAATAATGTTTAAGATATTTATAAAACAAGAGAAATCATCCTAACTTCACATTGCAATAAATTCCCTACACGAGGTAGAATAACAGCGCTATTAAGGTCAGTATTAAACAACTAATTCATTGGGAATAGTTTGTCCGCAAACAAAAGAATATAATGCAAAGATCATAAATAAGCACTATTTTCCTACAAAATAATTTCATTGTTTTCTTTTGTCCTAATGGTGCCTCAATTAGAGAAATAAAGAGGTTTTATTTTTTTTATTTTGTTATTTTAGACTAAAGGCTTTTTATTTGAAGCTTTAATATCTAAATAACTATTTTATGCCCCTTTAAAGCTACTCAACTTTTCCTAATACTACTGTAAACAATATGTTAATACTACCTAAATAATAAATGTACGAAAAAAAAATAGTATTGATTAAGTTCTAAAAAAATAATCGTTTTTGTTAATTTTTACTAGTAATTAAAAGCTTTATTGAGTGATCTTTGAACTTGTCCTTTGATGTGAGGAATTTGAATTTCTTTAAAATTAGAACCAGCTAGGATCGATTGAATAAAACAGTTGATTATAAAAACAAAAATAATGATAGAATATCCAAATATTAAACGCATGTCAAATAAGAAATGAAGGGGAGTAGTAGTACAGAATAGAAAATTCATTACCAAGAAATTTTTTTCCCGCAAAAATGTTTTTTTTGCGAACTAGCCAACAAACGACCACGCAGATATCATGAGCCCTTTCTTCTGCTATTCCATTAATCCTTAATTATCTTTGAATGTTGACTTCTTCTCTCATCCGTCCATCCCCCATGCTCCGTTCTTCCTTCCACAAGAACCCTAATGTTTTTAAGTCGGCTACTGAATCTCTCTCAGTCCAGGCAGTCCTCACCAGTAAAGTTCTTTTTTCATCTGCTTAGCATTACCACCCTGGCGTTTCAAGTTGTATATATTATTAAATTATTGCTTAATCAACCTTGTGGATCTATCCTGGCCATATTTTGTTAGAAACTTAGTGATTATTTCGTCTTGTTGAATATAAGACCTTAAGACATTTTATTTACAATGTCCCACTCACGTTCTTGCAATTACTTTAATAATCGTATGGAAAGGTCGGGGATGCAGTCAATGATTACGAAAAATAAGGACTTATTTTATTGTGCCAACGTTTCGGCCTAATAAGTAGGCCATCTTCAGGGCAACGGGAGAGCAGCAGTCCGGAATCGACTAATAGCAGTTAGTTGAAATTCGACGGAGTTCGGACTCACATCGCTGCCCCCCTCACTGCCCTGAAGATGACCTAGATCTTAGGTCATAACGTTGGCATAATAAAGTAAGTCTTCCTTATTTTGTGTGATCATTGACTGTACCTCCTGACCAGATCATACTGTTATTAGAATTATCCAGTCAACTATTTTCCACTGAAATCTCAATTATTTTATGTCACTAACAATTATATGAATTTTATCCTCATTATTTTCTATATTAAGTTATTTTATTTATTTGATAAATAATCATTATCATGTTCTTATTTGTTCTCTAACATTTCTCTAACATTTAAATGTGTTAATATTCTAAAAACTATAAAAAACAACATCTATATAGCAGAGTGCTGTTGTGCATTACATGCTTCTGGAACATTACATATCGGTGTGAAGAGAGAGCGAACAAAGAGCGAAACCGAAGAGCATGGAACTACGATGATGATGACGGGGGGAGGGGCGGGAGAGGGTATTTATGTTGGCCAGGGCAGCCGAGACCAGCCAGCGGTCTGAACTAACGATAGCGCTGGATCCGATCGATCGCCTAATCAAGACCATGTCCTCGACAAACGTTCACCCTTATCCAACTTTTCTCGACCAGAAGCCCACAGAGTTAATCGAATATTTACCATAGGTAATTTTGTTCCATCGGAAGCAATGCTATCTGAACCACAGAATTTCGAATTGTAGGAGCACAATACTCAGGACCAAGAGAACCCACTATTAATCATTTTAGAAAATCAACAATCAATCTTCTTTAATCATTTATTTGTTCCAAGGGTTATCTTTTAAAAAATGTCATTTTCCATCAGTTAGTTATGTTAACTAACGTGACTTTTAAAAAGAGTTTTTAAGCGATTTCTTTAATTATAAAAAAAAGTGATTTTATCATTGAGATTACACTTCTAAAATTAATTTTGAGACCCTTACGTAAGGGTCTTTTCTACGTCAATATCTATTTTATTAATGAACATGATATTTGATTATTTCATCAACAACTTACTTAACCCTCCAAGCGACGCGCTCGGTTCGTTAAAAGCGCCCAGTCTTGTGAATTATACAAAATCAACCATTTATAAATGTGCACTTAAAAAGTATAACTAACTATTAATATACAATAAATAATTCCCATTAATTTATACAAAAGGAACAAATTGGTCATATATAAATTTTTTTTCTCTTTATATTTTTATCCACGCCTGTCAAATACAAATAATTGACAATCATCAAATTGGCTGACAGGAAAATAATACTGTTACGGGCTACTGGGTGTAAAAGTGAATTAAATTACTGCTAAATTAAAGATACTAATATTTATTAACACAAGTGATAAAAATAATACAATTAAAAGATTAACAATTAAATTATTAAACTAATATAAATTTACAATAACAATATTCTAAATATTTATTATCACCTAGACCTATTTAATTACTACAATATTATAAGATGTTACTAATTATAAATGACTTGACTATTTACATAAATTTTCATGAATATTATAAAATTACACTACAATTTATAACTACTAATGAACACTTACAGTTCACTAATCAAAGTCCACCGACCGTAAGATTCTCCAAGTGTGACAAACTGACACAAAGTAACAGAAACAGTTTATTACACTCACAAGACTGTCACAGCCCACTGATACACTTATTACACTGGCCGGCTCAACACTGAATAGTTTATGACACTGACACTCACTTATTACAGTTCATCACAGTGCCTGGTCTACTCTCAGACTGACTCGCTCGTGGCGAGAAGGGTATATAAATAGGCAAGGTCGAAAATTCTAGAAAAAGGAAGTAGGGGAGACTTTTCTGGGAATGTCGGGAACCTTCTCGATCTCTTCCGACAAAAGGAGGCGTTCGAGAAGGTTCTAATCCAATCTTAATTTCTCCCACCGGCGACTTAAGACGTTAATCCCTTGTTTCCGTCTTCCTCTCTGTGACTGTAACAATACAGAATGACAAGAAAGGCATGAAGAAGAACTGAACCCATCGGTATCTCTCCATTGGTTTGATTTAATCTCCTACTGTAATAGATCTCTCATCAACTTTCTTTTTAGTCTCCTCCCAGTGTTCTCAGGAATGAGAGTCGTGGCCATTTGTTGTATCAATGGGTTTGGGTGTCCGTGTAGTTTTTCTTGAAAGCGTTTTTAGTCCGTTCGTATGTTTCCGTCTACCGTTTGCATTTTTAAGTCTATTTTTAAGTTTTGTTATTGACGTACAAGGTGCTTTGGTGATAAGTCTGAGTGCTTTTGAATGAAAAGTTTGCAGTCGTTGTTTAGTCGCGGACCTGGACTGCCCGCCAGATGGAACGGACAGATCATTGCCTCTAAAATCGCAAAATGTACTGTACCGCCAAAACCTAGGAGAGTTGAGAGCGACGCTATTGAGTCACTTCACTTGCTATCAGATCGCCGAGCGTACTAGTTCTACCAGCCCTTCACAGCTAAGATCATCGCACACTGCCGCCTATTAATCAGCTTTCAAGCCGCTATTCCTGTGAGAACGTCAAGAGGTCTTAAAGTTTGTTACTCGCCAGAAGCTATGCTGAGATGATGAAAATTGAGTATACATCACACAAATTGTAAGTCACATTTCACTATCATAAGGCCTCAACTTGTCAACTAATTTTTCTCCTGATGATCAACGTATTTCATGGTACCAACCGGACAGTTCAAGTTAATTCATGATATCATACTCATTGCTCCTTCATGCCGTGATCACTGGCGAAGATAATAATAATTCGCACATCTTCGCACCTTATTGAAATCTTCAGTATAACGTTCAAGTTCATTTCGTTGTTTATATCTTTGGCCATTATGCTAGCATGGAGCATTATTGTTAATTATCGCTCCCATTCATGTTAATCATTTCTTCTCTTTCTTTTTTTTGTCTTAAATTAATTTGTTCATTAGATCGCTAAGTTACATGTTTAGTTTTTAAGTTATTTTTGTAGACGCTATTATTAATTTGTATCTTCTTTTACATGTCTATTTAATAGTATTTAAGAAATCTCGCATGTTATTTAAATTAATAAATCAAACGCTTTGTTAATATCTGAGATTTCATTCAAAGTCCCGTTATACTTCCATTTGCTTCCTATTAAATTATTCAGTCTAATCACGCTTTAACAGTCGTTTTCTGTGAGTCTGTTTAGCGATGCCGTAAATTTGTAATGCATATGACCAAACTGGTTTAAGCAAGTAACTGCACGTGACTAATTTCTTTCTTAAATATAATCTGGAGTTTTTCCTGAATAGCGAATATATTATTAGGCGTAGGGAATTGGCGACCCCATCGCCCTGACATCGTACCGCATTCGGTCTCTGGCCCTCCAGGTTGGGGGAACAGTACGCTAACACACATGCAGTACACAATCCACAGCACACTCCACACAAGGTCACTTACAGTACACACCCTAGGACCACCTAGGTAGCCGCCCCGGATGGGGGAACAGACACGGAAACCGTCTTACGGACTCCAGATTAGGAATGTGGAACATTTTAACTTTATATAGACCAGGTGGGCTTCAAGTCCTTCTTTCAGAATTGGACAAATACAGACTTGACATTACCGCTATTCAGGAGATCCGCTGGACTGGCCATGGGCTGTTGGAGAAGAAATTCCACACAATATATTATAGCGGCGACAACAGAAACCACACATGCAGGCACTGTGGCACTGGGTTCGTTGTGAGAGGTTGGATGAGGCAATGGGTTATTGGATTCAATCCTATTAATGATCGCCTATGCTCCATCCGCATCAAGGGGACCTTCTACAATTACACACTCTTCAGCTGTCATGCACCCACAGAGGCCTCAAGCGATGACGATAAGGACGCCTTTTATGATACCCTGGAAAGAGCCTATGATGCATGCTCTAGTTCCGACATCAAAATCCTACTGGGAGATTTCAATGCAAAGATTGGAAGAGAAGTTGCATACAAACCCACGACTGGTTCATTCAGTTTGCATCGAGTTCGCGGCATCGAGAAATCTGGTGGTTGGAAGCACTTTGTTCCCGGGGCGGCGGATTTACAAGGCTACATGGAAATCACCCGATGGTGCTAACCATAACCAGATTGACCATATCTTGATCAGCTCACGTCACAAATCCAACCTCCTTAGTAGCAGGACATACAGGGGAGCAAATTTTGACTCCGACCATTATCTTGTAATATCAAGAATTAAAGTCAGGATTGCCACCGTCAGGAGTCACAGGACAGAAAGGTCCAAAAGGGGGAACATGAAGGACATGAACAAGCTGAAGGACCCAGAAAGCTGTCAAGCATTTCAACAGAAAACGGAAGAATTGGTCAGAGATGGGCTCAGAGTTGCTGACGTTGAAGGTATTCAGGATGTCTAGGATCAATTGGAAAAGGCCTTGGATGGCGCAGCAGAAGACCCTTGGAAAGGAGGCTCTTAAGGGCCGAGGTAAATGGTTCGACGAGGAGTGTAAGTTGGCCAATGATGCGAAGAATGAAGTGTACAGGAACATGTTAAACAAGCGCTTCACCAGGAGAGCCACGGAGGAATATAGAAGTAAAAGAAGGCTGGAGAAGAAACTCCTCAGGAATAAGAAGAGAGCATGGGAGAGAAGGGAGCTGGAGGATATGGAGGCCCATTGGAGTGTTAAAGAGAGCAGCCAATTTTTCCAGAAGGTCAATAGTGGACGTGCCGTTTTTAAGCCTAGGACTCAAGCATGTAAGAAAAAAGATGGGGCACTTCTTAACAATAAGCATGATATACTGGATCGGTGGGCTAGGCACTTCCAATTGTTACTAAATGAGGAGGCAGTTATGGAGGATATAGAGGCAGACGACTTTGCTGGAGAGGATATGCCTGACGGTCTTGATGCTATCGAGCCCCCGGACTTTGAAGAAGTGATGGACGCGATTTTTCGCATGAAAAACAATAAGGCGCCGGGACCGGATGGATTGCCAGCCGAGATCTTCAAGTATGGGGGAGATGAGTTGCATAGAGCACTATCTGATATGGTCCTGACAATTTGGGACCAGGAAAGAGTGCCACGACTGTGGGCTAGTGCTATAATATATCCTCTCCATAAGAAAGGAGATCAACTAGACTGCACAAATTACCGTGGAATCTCTCTGTTGTCTTGTGCTTACAGGATCTTTTCGAGTGTCCTTTTCAGCAGACTTGCCCCATTTTCGGAACGGGAGATCGAGAAATATCAGGCTGGCTTCCGGAAAGGCAGATCCACTGTTGATCAAGTATTCACCCTCAAGACAATTTTAGAACGGGGTCATGAATATAAAATACCTACACACCACCTGTTTGTCGACTTTAAAAGTGCATATGACAGCATCAAACGACCTAAGCTGAATGAGGCGATGAGAGAAATGGGCATTCCAAGCAAGCTGATACGTCTCATAAAGTTGACAATGAAAAATGAAAAGTGTCAGGTACGGATCCAGTCTGACTGCTCTGCCGCATTTCCCTCCAGTAAAGGTTTGAGGCTGGGGGATGGACTGGCCTGTCTCCTTTTTAATCCTGCACTGGAGAAAGTTGTACAGTATTCAGGAATCCAGACGGGCCGCACGATATTTACCCGTACTGTACAGATATTGGGATAGGCTGATGACCTCGATATCGTTGCCGGGACCCGATCGGAATTGATAGAAGCCATTGGGAAACTCATGGACGCTGCTTCAGCCATGGGGTTGACCATAAACGAGAGGAAGACAAAATATATGTACACAGGTGCTGGTGGTGAAGGGGCTCTGATTGTGGGCCTTTCACGTTCCAGAGGGTGGACGAGTTCGCATATTTGGGATCCTTAGTGACACCAACAAACGATGTCTCTGCTAAAATAAAAAAAAGGATAGTGGCGGCAAATAGGGCATATTTTGCCTTACTGAAAACTCTTCGCAGCGGACCCCTTACCAGGGGCACTAAACTGGTGATATACAATACTCTCATACGCCCTGTTCTTACCTATGCTTCCCAAAACTGGACTATCTCCAGAAACAATGAAAAAAGTCTTTTAATTTTTGAAAGAAGAATATTACGGCGTATAGTTGGCCCAGTGAGAGATGGAGATGGATGGAGGATTAGGAGGAACAGGGAGCTTTATGACCTTTACGGAGATGTTGACATTGTGAAGTTAATAAAACTGGGGAGGCTCAGTTGGGCTGGCCATGTCGCAAGGATGGAAGTGGAAGAAGTACCTAGGAAAGTAGTGGACACAACCCTTCACAGTACACGACGGACTGGTAGGCCAAGGCTTCGGTGGGTTGATGAAGTGGCAGCGGACGCACGGAGCCTGCTACGGATCAGAAGCTGGAGAGCGGCAGCACAAAATCGGGCCGAATGGCGACGGCTCATTGAAGAGACCAGGACCCACACAGGGTTGTAGCGCCACGGAGATAGATAGATAGCGAATATATTAAATTTAGTTTATGTTTTAGTGATTGGCATTTTATCTAAACGTGAGGACCCTGTATAAGTCTGCTATCAAACGTTAGTCCAAGGTATTGTACTTGATCCGCCTGCGGAATTGGTGAGTCATTAAGGTAAATGGGAAGGCATGTTTCACATTTAACAGTAAAAGTGATATGTTGTGACTTTTTGTGGTTCAGTCTAATTTTCCATAGTTGGCACCATTCATTCAACATTTGTAAGTTAGTATTATGTTGTAAGTTTTGTAAGGTCTGTATCGCGTTCTTAGGTAATTATGACAGTGCCGTCAGCATACGTTTCTGTCAGTTTGACGGGACTGTGGAATTCGGGTGTATATGTCATGTACAAAAGCGGTGGAAGTATTGATCCCTGAGGCAAACCGGCTAAGATCTGTCTTATTGAAGATAGCTCTGAGCCCTGTCAGACTGAAAAAAATTTGTCTTCGAGGAATGAGGAAGGAATTTAACAACAAGTATGTGGTAAAACAGTCTTGAGCTTAAAGAGAAGCCCCTGGTGCCCTACCTTGTCGAATGCTTGGGCGACATCCAGAAACACTACACAAAAAATATAAATAACTATAGAGTTATACAATTATTAATTTCAACAGAGCTACATTACAGGATTAGATCGACTATTTATAAATTTTCAAAGATCTTAAAATATAAACAAATGTTGACTTATCTCCTAATTAAATACCATTGAAAAATAGAACTGGAATAAATTGATCATTTCTATTACACTTTAAAAATATACATAAATATTTTTATACAATAATTAATTGTATATTGTGTTTAATGGGAATAAACCAATCATTTACAAATCTTTAATTCACTTAAAAGTATAAATAACTATTGATTTATACAATAATTAATTCATATTGAGTAAGAGAATAGGATTAAATTAATCATTTTAAATGTTTAATGCACTTAAAAATATAAATAACTATTGATTTGTAAAATAAATAATTTGTATTGAGTAATAGAATTTTTAAAAAATGGCCATTTCTGTATTTAAATTGCACTTAATTATAACTGTTTAGTTCTAAAACAATGAATTCATAGTTAGTCATTCTATAGGAACAAATGGTTCATTAATAAATTTTCAGTGCACTTAAAAAATATAAATAAATATTGAGTTATACAATGATTTATTAC
The DNA here is from genome assembly GCA_037127475.1 of Arma custos. Classification (NCBI taxonomy): domain Eukaryota; kingdom Metazoa; phylum Arthropoda; class Insecta; order Hemiptera; family Pentatomidae; genus Arma; species Arma custos. The sequence continues at coordinate 45,260,592 of CM073759.1, read as the reverse complement.
TATTTAAATATAAAATAGGAATAAATCGATCATTATACATTTTAGTGCAGATAAAAATATAAATAACAAATTTTATGTACGCAATTTAAAAAAAAAGATATTACATATGACTTTGATAAATTACAGGGCATATCTCATTTAAGAAAATAACAGAGATTAAAGTGATTATCTGCTAGTTCAAATTAATTGAAGTTTGATGAAGATATTCCTCATGGGGAGGGGGGGAGAGAGGTTTGGCAGGGGGAGGGAGAGGCCTCCGCTCCAGAAAGAGATAAATTAATTTGGCTCCCCAGGGGCCGTTTAAGAGCTCCTTGGAAAGCAATTAATGCAATTTATATTGAATTTATTCTTAATCTAAGGATATACCATTTGCACAGTTAAAAACTTATCTGTATAAAGTTCATAGAACTAACATTGATTTTACTATCTCGAAGGAGACGATAATAGTTAAGTTTCTATAAAAGTGCTTCCAATTATTCGCTATTGAAATCTATGTAATTAATACCTCCAAGTAACTTTTTAAATTTTCAAATGTTTACAGACCAGAAAATAAAATAGAGCGTTTCTGGCTACGTTTCACATTGTTACTGGTTCTCTAGGGTATTCGAATTTGAAGTATTGCATATTTTGTAACGGCTCTTAGCTCATATATTACATATAATCAAAAAACTAGTAAAATCATACGTTCAAGAGTTATTTCCAGTCTACAGGAATATTCACAGCATATGTCAACGTCATAACTCAAAAATCCTAACCTTTCAATAGAGGTATTTGAATGTTCCATCTGAGTTAAATAAATTATCATTTAGCTATTGGCAAAACAAAGCTTTATTTTAATTATCTTTAGAAACTTTTCAAAACTTGATTTTTTTTTTAATTTTAACTAATGCCATTATTGCTATCGAACTTCAAGTTGAAACAACATAAAACCTTTTTTTTTTTTAAATATTAGAAATGGAATATTATAAATGTCATTCCGGAATAAAAAAAAACATTAATTTAATTGCTAAAGATTAATCATAATAATGAGTCCAAAATTCCAAATTTTGGGTTATGTCGTTCATTTGAATGGGGTATCTGTTACCCCGGTGAATAGGTGGTTAAGTCGCATTTAGAGCAGAGAGAGAGAGAGAGAGAGAGTTAATTGTACTGATGGAAGCGGAGTTGTGCCATTATCGTAGTTTTTGGCTTGAAATGGCTTAGCTCCTTATTCATTACGAAAATCACACAATTCCGCTTGATAACTAATTTTGGAGAAAATTCACTTCAACAAATCATTGACCGAAGCAGTAGATATATCCATTTTAATTAAAAGACAATATATAAATGAATTATAAATACAACAGAATCTATGTCTAATACTGAATACGAAATTGCAAAATCAAGCGACTAGAATGCGGTACAATTATTGAAAAATTCTCATACTAAAATTGAGTATGAAACCAATATAACTCCTTCGATTCTGGAGTTGAAAATGTTAAATTCTTATCAATTCTGCACAGTGAAGAGGATTGCTATACAATATTTCAGAATAGCGCAAATTCTAACAGTAGAAAATAAAAGATAAAAACAGGAAACCGGAAAGGCTTCTCGGTGAGATCCCGGCGATAGCCTCGAAAGTTGCTGTGAATGAGCCGAAGGCTAGTGAGTGGGATTGGGAGAATACTTTGCCACCACAGCTGTCAGGCTTCCCATGCTTCCAGTCCTCAGCGAAGTTCGAGAGCTCTAACTTCACTATTTCGCTTTGACACCCCAGTCCCCATCCAAAATAAAAAAATACACACGTACTATATATATATATATATATATATATATATATATTAATATATATAACTTATATTCTTCCAGGAACAGACATAAAAAAAAAGAAAAGAAATTGAGGATGAAATGATTCGCACGATAACTGGGTTAACACTGACTGTATTGCCATCTTGAACCACTATATATAATATTTACATATTAACAGCTGTTACAATGGCCAGCTTGATCTTAGCGACTATGCGATCATCAATCTTGTCTTAACTTATATACATATATATATATATATATATATATATATATATATATATATATATATATATATATATATAACTTAACGAGTATCGAAATACAAACTTTAAAAAAAAGGAAAAGGTTTGAATGAACACCACGAACTCTGAATGATAACTGACTTTATTGTTCTAGTAATCCTACATTTATATCTTCTCTTTGTTTACATGGGAGTACTATAGGATTAGAGTGAATATTGTTGGTCTCCAGGACCTAACTCCCCCCACCAGTTTTTGGAAAATTCCGGAAACTTGAAGGAGAAGTCTGCCAGGGGCCGAAAGGCCAACAACATCCAATATACATATACATAATGATTTACACAATAACAAAAAAAAATGAACTTACTAACATATAAATGAAATTCTCTCTTTCACTGAGTTATGATTCACCGCACCACTTATGAGTTTTAAAATGAATGATACTCAACTGATAGAAAAAAAATAAAATAAAACTATATCTACAAAATTTAGAACAGATACACAGAATAACCTCAAACACGATTCACACTATATATACACTAACACTAGAGAGCTAAAAAAAAAAAAAAAAAAAAAAAAAAAAAAAAGGAGACATGAAAATGTACACTGCTATATGACGGCCAGGACACTCCAGGCCGTTACACATGTTCTCCCTGCGGGAGTTTAAGTTGTTCAATATGAACATTCTTACGCCGTTTGGGATCTTTAATGAGTTCTACAGTGACAATATTATGTTCCCTGATCGCTACCACTCGTAATGGCCCCTCGTAGCGTATCACTTCCTTTCCCCGATTGGAACATTTCTGCCTGTAAACAATCATACCAATTTTGATCCCCCCCATGACATCCATTACCCTGAGGTTTTCCCTCGCTACCCAACTCCGCTTCTCCCGTTCTATCCTGTCCTTAGCCTTCTCCCACAGTTTTGCGATCGAGATCCGATAAGCCACCACTTGATTCGTTACCTCGCCCTCAACGGTTGTAGCCCTGGTGTCCCTACGTCTTTGTCGCAACCCAAAAATAACCTCAAAGGGGGAAAAGCCGGTAACGGAGTGGATAGATTCGTTATACGCCGCGATTGCTTTGTCCATCGCTTCGGCCGGTTCTAACCCTTCATCCACCTGGTAAATGCGCAGATGGTCACTGAGGGTACTGTGTAAGCGTTCGATGACTCCTCTACTCTTGGGATGTCCTGGGGTGTTAATTCGCCATACTATGTCGAGTCCCTTCGCTTCGTCCCTGATCTTGGCGTTATCAAACTCCGGAGGCGATCTTGTCGGGTATCCCGTAAACCTTAAACCACTTCCTAAGGGCCGCGAGAACTGCATCCGCTGACTTCTCGTGAATAAGATGGGCTGCAGCCAGTTTGCTAAAACAGTCGATCAGCGTTACCCCCTATAGCCTCTCCAGGAAAATGTGTCGATCTGCAGATCCGACAGGGGTGACTCTGCAGTGGGCGTCTCCTCTTGTAACCCTTTTGGCGGATGTCTATCGTATTTAGTAGATAAACGCACATCGCATGCTCCCACAACTTGTTTGACCGTTTCCTTCATATTCAACCAGAAATACCGTCGCCTAAGCGCTTGAATTGTTTCTGTGACTCCCCTGTGATTTGTTTTTCCCTGATGGTAGGCTACCGTGATCTCTTTCTGGCGATCGGTCTCCCGGATCGTTTCTACCATCCTGGTGCAACGAACAAAATTGCGGTCTACTCCCAACCGTTCCAATCTCCATAATCGCTGTACTTTATCCCACACAGTGGCGTTCCCGATGTACAGGTAGGCTGTTCTTCCCGGCTTGGAAGCTTCATTGAGTACCCGACAAATGGTTTCGTCACTGACTCCAGGTTGGGACCAGACGGTGATGATGTCGCACTTGCCATATTTCGAAAAATCCATTTTCAGCAGACCCGAAGTCCTTGTCTTCCATATAACCTGACGCTGCTTGTCATAACTATTTCCTCCAACTCCGTCATCTCTCGCGGTCTGTCATTGGTGGAGCTTTCCTCGGCTTGCTCTTCATCTATCTGCTCTCTGCTGTCCGAACCCTGGGCCCCTTCCCCCTCCGGAGTCCTTTCTTTAAGAGATTATTGATGGGGACCAGGTACTCTGCCATTTCCGGAACAAAACGTCGATAGTAGTTCAGGGAACCTAATAGACGACGAATACCCTTCACATCCCGCGGCACCGCCATCCTGGAAATCGCCTTTACTTTGCTCTTATCCGGTTTCACTCCCTCCATCGTAATAGTGTGTCCCAAAAAGGTAATCTCTCCTTTTCCCAGCAATGATTTTTCGGCGGATAGCTTCAAGCCAAATCTCCTGACCCTATTGAAAACGCTCCTGAGATGCTCAACATGCTGTTGCTCGGTTTTGCTAAATACCAACAGATCGTCCATATACACCTGGCATACATCTTCATCAACCCCCCGAAGAAACTCATCCATTAATTTTTGAAATGTAATGGGCGCATTTTTGAGTCCGAAGGGCATCCTTCTGAACTCATAATGTCCTCTTTCGAACGTGAATGCCGTTTTGGATTGATCCCTCATGTGCATTTTGATTTGATGGTACCCTGCCTTTAAGTCTAGGGTGCTAAACACCGTAGCCCCACTCAGCCTATCAATGATATCTTCAAATCTCGGGATGGGGTACTTCTCATCAGTTGTGTTTTCATTTAATTTCCGATAATCGATCACGACCCTGTATTTCTCTTCCCCAGGTGTGCACTTTTTCCTAACTGCCCACAGTGGACTATTGTACGGTGACGTGCTATCTACTATGATCCCCTGATCTTTGAGATTCTGGATTTTCTCCCTAATGTGCTGCCTCAACGCCTGCGGGTACCGCCTCTCTTTGACATACGTCACGCGCTCTTCCTTTAACGATATTTCGTGGACAGTCTCACCCGTCGCGCCCAACAGTTCGCCCTCCTTATAAAAAATATCATCGAAGTCCCGCCGTATCCGTACTCTCCAGTCCTCTGTCTGTTTCACTGCACCTACACATAGTAGCTCGTCCTTCGCCCTTTTGGAACACCTGTATCTCTTATTCCCTATCTTGATCGACCATCTCCCCTCCTGATTCTTCACCCGAGTCCCTAGCTGATTTAAAACGTCGCATCCAATTATTCCCTCGTATCCGCGCAACATCTTTTCCACTACGTGAACTTTCAATTGAGTCCCTACTCCAAACCACGTCCCCAAATCTATAGTGACTTCCCCCGCTACTCTACAAGGGCCACCCAGAGTGGTCAATCTACATGTACATACCTGTACCTGAGGTGTCCTTGTTCCAGCCGTCAACTTCTCCACCGCCCTCCTACTCAGGATCGTGCCGGAACTCCCTGTATCCACAAGGCACCTTACTCCTCTCTCCAGCTGTATGATAGGCAAACCGCCGCATTCTCCTCTCACACTACAGTTCACTACGGTGCGGTCGCCTCTCTGCTGACACTCGCCTCAGTCGTCTGTCCGCTGTCTCCTCCCCGAAGTCACTCTCAGTCGTCCGCTCCTGTGACTACTTCTATCTCCTTCGCCTCCGCTGCTTGCCTGTCCTTCTTCTTCTGTCTCCGATGACTCCGTCGATGCTGGTGTCGGCCTGTGTCTCCTCCATATCCTCTTGGCGTTTATTTCCATGGGTTCCGCCCTCTGCTGCTCCCTGCGAGAATAGATATAGGGGCACTGTCTGACCATGTGTCCCTCCGTTCCACACTCGAAGCACCGCATGCGAGGACACTGAGCCATTAGGTGTCCAATCTTTCCACATTCATGACATTTTCGTTCTTCTTTCCGTCCGTTTTTCTTCTCTACGCCTGGTCGTCTGTCCCGGACGGGCGGTCTTTCACTGTTTTTATACACTTCAGGGTCTCTTTTTCTTCCGCCGTCCCATCTTGGGCGGTTTCGGCTAGTTTCGGGTCGGCGATAGGTAACCTTGCTCCAGCCCGTTTCGATAGCCTCACCCACTCTTGCTTCCTCCTCTCGTGCACTCAGGTCCACCATTTCTTGAGCGCACTGCAAGAAGGTTCTGTCCTTCGGTAACCCGTCCTTTCTCCCCGTGTCCCTGGCCAGCTGGACCTTGAGAATCGTGGACAGGAAGTCCATGCGAGCCTCCACCTGGTCAATCTCCATCACCTCTCGCAACTTCTCGGTGATTTTATTATACCTAGCCAGCAACCCTGCTGCATACTGTCCATGGGATTGCCCCGGTTTCCGGAACTCTCGGAACATTTGGTGTATGTCCTCCTCTGGGGCCCATCGTCCTCCCCCAAATGCCTTCTTTAGTCTCTCCTTGACCGTATGCCACGGAGTCTCCTCGTCTGCCTGAATTAAGTTGAGAATGTTCCTCTTTACTCGACATACTAGGGCTGCTTTGAGTCTGGTGGCGTCTAGATCATTAATATCTTTCACTTCTGTCTGTACCTGGATGTAGTACATAATTCTATCTCCACCCTTCAGGAAGTGGTTCAGCTCTGCGACTTCTCCGTCGAACCTTTCTAATTCGCGGATCTCCCTCCTAAGATCGCGTGCGTTATTCTTCATCAACTTCATGCGCTCTATCAGGTTTGCTTCCCTTGCCGCTATGTCTGCACGAGCCATCGCTAGTGTAGTAGTTGGTAGCATCGGGAAATCCGGGTTTATATCAGTAATTGACTCTTGGGATTCTAGCGGTGGTTGTGGTGCTTGCTGTGGTTGGGGTTCTAATGTGAGTACCGCCGGTCTTAAAATATCACTAAGTCCGGGTTCAGGCATTTTTTCTTTACCGGTGCACAAAAGTCAAACTAAACACAAAAAAAAATGACTTCACCAAAAAAAAATTTGTTTTCTTCTCACACACTCCCGGGTTTCGGCACCACTTAACGAGTATCGAAATACAAACTTTAAAAAAAAGGAAAAGGTTTGAATGAACACCACGAACTCTGAATGATAACTGACTTTATTGTTCTAGTAATCCTACATTTATATCTTCTCTTTGTTTACATGGGAGTACTATAGGATTAGAGTGAATATTGTTGGTCTCCAGGACCTAACTTATATATATATATGTAACAGGGATTCGGAAAAGAAAAGCAGCTCAGGACCGAGGACGAATACGATGACGGAAACATTGGTATGAGGAGGTTGCGTGCAGAGTTGCGACTGAGCTTGCACCATCAACAGCATAGAAGGTAAGCTTAAAAATTGGTTGCCTATTATCAAGACGAAACGTGGACTGAAGTGCCTTGTGGACACAGAGAGCTCGAGCACCCTGTTGTCAAAATAGCAATAGAAAATTTATGTGGTAGGGGGAAGGCACTTCAGATCAGGGAATGCGATTTTAGGTTACTTACTTTGGGTGGACTGTGTAAAGTGATGGGTGAGACAAACATTAGTTTGAGCGACTGGGGTAAAACGGAGGCAGTTTGCGGATTTATGTGGTAGAGAGCATGCTCAGGGGATATGAGGCCATAGTCGGGTGTGATCTATTAAAGAGAGTAGGCGTAGAACTAAAAAATAAGCAGGGCAAATGGCACGTGAAATTAGGCGGCAGGTCTTTCCACCACCACGCGGTTAGAGGGTCGCGAGTAGGGGGCTGTAAATCAGATGGTAGAGTAGAGAAAAATGTTATTGAAGGAGTTCCGGGACATTTTTTTATCAGGAAGGGAAAGTATTAGGAGTCACAGGCAAAACGGTACATGAAATACTTTTGAAACAGGAGAAAATTACGTACGTGAAAGAGAAGCGTTATCCACAAGCGTTGCGACAACACATTCGGGGGGAGTTACGTAGGCAGGGAATCATATTTAATAGTTCGTTCCCATATAATAGTCCCCTGTGGGCGGTCAAGAAGAACAGTACGACAAGGAAAGAGAAATCTAGGATGGCTATTGACTTTCGTCAATTGAACGATAATACCAATATAATAAAATACCCGATTCATCGTTTCGATGACATAATGGATAGACTCAGCGGAGCCACCATATTCAGGCCACACCATACTGGACTTGAAGGCCGGATACCACCAAATCCGAATTCATCCCAGAGATCAAGCAAAAACGGCCTTCACGTTTGAACGGGGACACTATGAATTCACTAGAATACTTTTTGGGTTGAAGAATGCCCCCCTCACGTTTCAGCGTTTAATGGATGAATTCCTTAGAGGTATCGACGAAGGGATCTGCAAGGCCTACACGGACGATCTCCTGGTATTCAGTAAATCGGAAGAGGAACATGAACAACACCTTAGACACGTATTCGAGAGAATTTGGGTTGAAATTGTCTTCGGAGAAGTCCATTTTGGGTATGACCGAAATAAACTTTTTAGGTCACACCGTGTCAAAGGATGGGGTTAAGCCGGACAAGTCTAAAGTGGAAGCAATCACCAGGATGGCAATATCTCGAGGTGTTAAAGGTGCAAGGAGACTGCTGGGAGCTCTGAACTATTACCGGACATGGTTCGCTACTTGGTGCCCATTAACAACCTGATAAAAAAGGGAGCGCGGTTGATTGTTATACCAAGTATGGAGGACAATATAAGGCGATGTATGGAGCATCTCAAGGAGGAACCTTTTTTATTATTTCCAGACTTCACGAAACAGTTTACGGTGACCACAGGTGCCAGCGAATATGCCTTAAGCGCGGTGTTGTCCCAAGAGAGTGAATGCGGAGAACGGCCCATAGCGTATGCCAGTAGGAGATTATCAGATACCGAAGCAAGATATAGCGCACTGGAGAGGGAATTGTTAGGCATCGTCTGGGCGGTTCATCATTTCCAGCCGTACTTATTCGGTACGAGGTTTAGGGTCCAGACTGATCACAGGCCGCTGCAAGGGTAGGACAACTGAAGGAGTCGTCGGCACGAGTTTCACGCTGGAAGGAGAGGCTAAACCAGTACTCGATGGATGTAGTTTACAAGCCCGGCAAGGAGAACTTATTCGCAGACTGGTTATCACGGGCGCTAGGGGTGAATGCAGTAGACGAGGACACCGCGGGGTGATCAAGAGACATTCGCTAGTTTCTTCAAGATTAGTCGCCTGAAGGCCAAGGGGAACGGGCTACAACAGAGGCGGAAAGGGAAGAAATGTCCTCGGCCAGAGTCAGCTCTACAGATGAGAGACCGGAGGAATAGGAAGAAATTGGCGAGATCGTCAACAATAAACCGCGCCAAATAATCTGGAAGACGAAGACTGCGGGTAAGCTTTCCATAGAATACTTACGTTATGGGAGGTCGCGGGTCAACGTAGTCGCGTCGCAACCGGGGATCAGATTGGATCTGGTATGCAAAGCCATAAAATAATTTTCATTATTTTACACCTTTTAAGAAGTCCTCTTGGTATTTTTTTTACAATATTTAATTTCTTTGGCATCTTTTTTGTAACTTTTGGTAACGTCTTGCTTTTTTTTTTTTTTTTTCATTGTTCGTAATGGATGATCCAGTTGTTCTTTGAGTTCCGATTCAACCAACAGCTTTCGATTATAACCCGCTCATTTGATTATTCGATTATAAACCGCTTATGACCACATAGTCAAAAATGAGATCCGTTTTGAAGAAATTCAGTCTAAAATTCGGATATTTAATGCAAGTGTAAACAAAAGTGAAAAACTCGAGACATAATTCGTTTAACGATTTAGTTGATATTACTAAAGCAAATTATTATAAAGTGATGCAATCGACCTGCCTTCCTGAGAATAAACCTGTGGTTGTCCATTCTCATTCTGTTCCTCATGAGCTACCGAAGATCGATTTACCGATATTCACGGGGAAATTAGAGGACTGGAATAGAGTTTATTCTCTGTTTGACTCTATGATTCATGGGGAAGAATCTCGATCGACCATTAAAAAATTTCACTATTTTCGAAGTAAACGATTCTTCAGCTGCCAATTTGTAGAGATTTTTATCTGAACATGAAAATATTTTTTCCGCGTTATCGGCTTTGAAGATTTCATCAAACTTCATTTAGCTCTTACAAATTTAGGCCCGGGAACTAGAAAAGAATTCGAAGAACGAATAAAATCAACAGATATTCCCACTTATAAGGATTTAGTTAATTTCGTTACTGAACGAACGAGAATATACGAGATGATGGCTCAAGAAGGCTGATCAGAAAAACCTAAAATCCCGCTCTGCGAATTCCACTAGAGGATATAACAATCCCAATTCTGATGAAGAAAAAATATCCTCAGAAAGCTTTACTATTTCAGCCTTGGGGAAAGAAAATGATGCTGCTGCTGACAAAGCGAATAGCGATCCTCGATTCGACTAAATGAAAATTCAGGCAGTTGGTTCTAAGAAACAGGTAGTCTCACCGACTGAAGCACAATCAAGAAATAGTACCGAACCGATTCTTTACGAGAGTAAGTCTCTAAAAGACTCACAACCGGCTCTACCAGCTAAGAATTAAGAATTAACTTGTTGGAATTGTGGTGGATATTTGAGATGTTCGCTACCTCGTAAGGTGTACTGTTATCGTTGAGGTACCGCGGGAGTTTCCATTCAGGTATGTCCTAAATGTACTCCGTGAAATGTGCATGGGAATCGGAAGTAAGGGTCATTCCTATTCCCATGCTTTCAGCTGACCCATCTGGTATCGATTCATCTATTACCGTGCCTTATCGTTTATTTTTTTGTACTGCTAAATCTGATATCGTTTCTCCTGTCGTCTGCTGTGTCGTCTCAAATTCTCTCGAAAATTCTACCGTATGGTGTTATCGTTTACCATTTCCCAAACAGCTTTATATCAATTTCCAAACTGGGAAACATGATAAAGGAGGCCTCTCCTGCTTGGCCCTGTTTGACCTTGGTCATATGACACGAAGCTTTACGTTGTAACCACGCTTTCATTTATATTTCTTTTGGGGTTAGATTTCATCGTCAACACCAATGTGTGCATGATTGAATGTTGAATGAAGACCTAGTGGGACCTTGCCAATCTCTATAGTCTTCTCCAGTAGTCATGGTTCGTAAGGGATGTGGTTACCGTTTCTGCAAAGATTTCCGTAAGGTTAATGAAGTCACTTGTAAGGATTCCTATCCTATGCCTAATATGAATTCTCTCTTAGATGGATTTCTACAGGCTAGATCTCTCCTAATTTGACCGCAAGCAGGCATTTTTGCATGTACCTCTTGCCAACGAAACTAGTAAACTAGTAAAGGGCCTCCCCCCTGCGGAAGTGATAGTAATGGAGCAGGAGGAGGGTAGGCCTTTAGTGGCCGCGAAGGAGAATAAGGGCGCCATAGGCGCTAAAGGAAAATGGCCGCTAACCTCTGCCTCCGACGGTGACACCGATGTAGAGAGGCAGAAGGCCAAATGACTGAGAGAGGACGTCTCTCCGGTAGAGGAAATGGTGAAGGACAGAGAAGGGCCAGGGCAGAGAAGATCTCTGACCAGTTAAGGGCCTATCTGGTCAGGAAGAAGATTTCACTGGAGGCCCAGAGTCACATTAATGGCCAGGTCAGGGATATCCTGGGCATTATAGTGAGTTTCCAGGCGCAGTGGAAAATGGTCCCCATCGTGGAGGAGGTCGTGAAGGAGGCCCTGAATGGGGAAACCCTTCACAGAATTATTGCAGGTAAAGTGTCGGAGATCATGCCCCAATGGTGGGTTTCCCCCACTCTGAACAGAGTCCAGGGCATCATTGGGGACCTCCGCCTGAAGGACCAGGAGGCCGGCATTCTGAGGCACACCGCGGGGATAAGGGCTGAGGAGAGAAAGAAGAATGTGGCTAAGCCCCCAAGGAGCCCGAGAAGGCGGTCGCAGGACCCTCCGGGGTGATCCCGCCCCGAAGTAAGTATGGCGGCCTCATACGCACTACTCATCAGAGATTACCCCGATGCCCCAGAGGAGTAGTGCTACCCCGATATGCCGTGGAACTAATATGGAGGTGGACTCCAGCGAAGAGGACGAATCCAACTGGGAGGTGGTCCAGACGAGGAAGAAGAAGAAGAAGCCAACCTCCCAGAATGAAGTAGAGGTTCTACCCCCCCCCCCCCTCCCTGAAGGAAAAGAAGAAGGGAGGGAGTCTGACCTTCGCTGGAGTTCTGGCCAGAGTTCCCGCGGTGCCGTCGAGGCCCGATGATGCTCCCACCTATATCACCCTCCAGGGAACATCGGCAGGGTGGGAAGCCGGGAAGATCTTAGAGCAGCTCCCATCCCAGGAGAAATTGAGGCAGATTGGCGCCAGTGTTGGTGTAGTTAGAGTGACCAAGACTGGCGCTGTCCTGGTCAGGACAGGAGGGGCTGACCAGGCCAAGAAGATTATTGAGTGGGACGCCCTGAAGGAGAAGGGGCTTGAGGCGAGGAAGGCGATGGTGATAAGGCCTCGTCTAGAGCTGGGAGGCGTCCCCAACAATTGGGATGGGAGTGCGCTAGAAAACTACCTCTGGGGCAAGGTAGCGCTGGAGAAACCGGAGGATGAGAGTGCCAGAAGGGCGTGGTTGAGACCCTGCTTTTCCACGCCCGCAAGGGGCGGGCTAACGAGGAGATGGATCGTCGAGGTCCACCAGAAGATGAGGCTCGCCCTAATGGACCTCACTCTGGAAGACGTCAGCGAAGGATGATGGGGCATGGTCATCAGAGATTACCTCGACCCCCTGCTCTGTCTAAAGTGAGCAAGGCCACACTGCGGGGACCTGCACGAGGGAGATTACGTGCAAATGGTGCCAGGACACCGGGCACAAGGTTATTGAATGCCCGGCAAAGGCCAGAGGGTCCAAACCGCAGTGTAGGCACTGCAGGGCGAAAGGCCGAGAGGGGAAGGAGCTGAATCATTGCGCGGGCAGCAGGGAGTGCCCGTCCTACTTGGAGCTGATGACCATGCAGATGAAGAAAACCCGGTATGCGTAGGCTGCAGGTCAACATGGGCCGAAGACGAGTGGTCGCGGACGAGTTGAGAGCTCTCGCTAGGAAAGCTGACATCATGGCTATCCAGGAGCCATGGGGTCAGGGAAATGTGGTCTCCGGATGCGGTGTCACGTCGAGGGTAGTCGCTATGGGCAGTGGAGAGAGGAGGCCTAGAGCGGCTATTGTGATAGTGAATCCAACCTCGATGTTATGGAACTGAAGGAATTCACCACGGTGGATCAGGCGGCATGTTATGTCAGATGGGGGAGGATATCCTTCGCCCTCGTGTCGTCATACATGCCGCCGAAGCAAAGGATAGAGGAGAACGTGTCCGCCGTGGAGGCCATCGCACAATGTTACAGGAGTTTGGTGGTCTGTTCCAACACCAATTCGTGGAGTACGGCCTGGGGTTCGGTGCGCACAGACGCCAGAGGAAGAGTGGAAGAGTGTTGGACGAAACCGTGGCGAGGTGCCAGCTCTTGGTCATGAACGAGCCCTCTGGCCCAACATTCGTTCAGTCGCCCAACATCGCCTTCAGTGTGGTAGAGGAGGAAGGTGAAGTCCTTCCAGTCAAAAAGGGCTTCGTGACCCGTACGGCGAACTGGGGAGCCTTCTCCAGTGAACTGGAGGGAATACTGGTCGATAGAGAATGGGAAGAGATGGCGCCGATGGAAGGCGAGTCAGCCATTGACCGCAGAGTGGCGGAGCTGACGGGCGCCATCACGGAAGCGGCCAGTATGACCCTCCAGTGCCGCAGAGCGAGAGCGCATCCGGTCCCATGGTGGACGCCTGCCCTGACGCTCCTCACGAGGGAGTACTACAGGGCCAGGCGCAGGTACCAGGAGTGCAGGGACGAGGAGAGGAGCCCGGTACTCCGAGATGAATCAAACGCTAGGTATAGGGCATACCGAAACGGCGTGCGTCACCAGAAGAAGGGGATCCGTATCCTGGGACGAGTTCATCGTCAAGGAGTCGGAGAAGAATACCTGGGGAATCCCGTACAGGGTGGCACTGGGCAAGGTGAAGCCACTGACTATGATGGCGGCTATCAGAGTGGGAGATGCCCAGGCAACCACCCTGGAGGAAACGGCGGAGATGTATATAAACTATACATACCTCAGGGATGATCCGTCCCAGGATACGGAAGACGATAGAATGGTAAGACGCACCACGGTGTGCCCTCCAGGTACCGAGCTGTGTCCACCGTGGGATATATGGGACCTTCGTCTTGCCGTGGATAGGCAGAGGACCGGAAGAGTGAGCTACGGCGTTGGCAATATGTAACGTAAGCAAATTCCAGCGTGGTTAGCAATTCGAAGGGTGACCGATCGCCAGGGAAAAGGCCACGGGACAGGAGTTGGTCAATGATTACCCCCTCCCATGGTACGGGAGTCTCGTCAGCTTACTGGAGACAATTCACTAAGACCGGGTATAGGAGCGATGACCTTAACTCGTGTACTTCACGCTCCTGCTGACCTCGAGCAGGTCAACCGGGAAAACCAAACAACGCGGCCAAAGTTTTTAATATTGTAATTTAAGAGATTATATTTACTCTTCAGGAATCTGTGGGTTTTATGAGAGGATACTAAAGGACAATAAGTGATTGTTTTCCGACGGAGGATTAAGGCATTTTCACGGGATATTTGGGAATTCATTTTAATCCACCAATTATTAAACCATTCTTCAAGGTAGATTATGCGGGATTTAAGAGTACGGGATACTCCATTTAATTACTAATTGGATTAGTGTTAACTGATAATATATATGCACCATCAGCAAATGTGGTAAGGATCGTATTTGGATGGGTTGGGATGTCATCAGGATTAGGCCGAGAATACTGCCTTGAGGAACACCAGCAGATTGAGAAAAGAGGAATGGATAGACATTATTATAGTTTACATAATAACCTGTTAGTTGAGATATGATTGGATAATGAGGAAGTATGTAGGAGATAGGAATCTACAGAAGGATAAAAATAATTAAGACCATTTTTATAATGAAATGGACATATCTAGTATAATTAAATTATTTTGGGGGACTTTGTGTTTAAAACTATTCACCGGATATGCTTTACGAAAATAAACCATTGCCCCAGTACTCATATAAGAACAAATCGTTAGAGAATGATTTAAGCTTAGCATTATGAATATAAGGAGACAGAAAATGGAGAATAATTGGCTAGTAAAATATTGAAGAATGGAAATAAAAACTGGCCATGAGAGGGATATTTCCTCTCAGCTGGGAGTAGGTGATTATAGCGACTCCTTATTAAAGCGCTATGAGGGAAATAGCTCTCTGCTCCAATGAAAGGAGCGAGGAGGCTCTTAATAACAGTGATGTTTTCCATTCTGGGCTAATGGGGCCATCATCTGCTGCCCCGAAGGGAATTAATTCGAGGGGATATTGCTCATCTTTCTCACTGTATTAAAAACTGAACTTTATTAGGATAAATATAGTGCAGGGAGCGAATACAAAAAAACGGAACTGCCCTGAATGGCGTTAATTATTTATCCTGGCTTCGAGTGAATATTGTTATCAACAAAAATGGCCACGCGCTAGCTCGGCTGGGTGACAGCAATTCGATATCGCTGGGAGTGACAACTAAAATGCTCGAGTGATTCAGGGCGGGCGTGTCACAGCTGCTTTCCTTTGTCTATTAGAAATGAGAATGGTTTCTCCAGCTTCTGACTCTTTCCTCCTAAAAAGGTTTAATTTTTTTTGTCTACAAAGTGTTTAAATTATTTAACGAATTATTAGAACCTAATGGTGGAGAGTGTAACGATGGAAAATTAAATCTAAAAAATAATGTAAAACTATAACTACCTGAAAAATAAGTAGGCACTCATGAGGACTTCCGATAAAAGTGAAAACTAGAAACTTCAATTCAAGATAAATTATTTGTTTGAAATTTCAAAATTTAAATTAGCAATACTCTGGTTTTCATATATGCTGGCACTCTGTAAACTATTTATATACATTTTTAAGTAGCTTATTTATTAATCAAAATAAATAATTGAGATGTGCTGCTCAAGCTCAATACAAAAAATCGATAACTTAATTGAAATAATAATATTATTCTGACATCAATAGCCAATCAATGACCTCAGGGACAATGAAAATCCTTAGTTCAGATAAAAAATAATATGAGATGACACCCTCAGATCGGTACCACTGAATAGTTGCAGTCATGACAGCATACATATACTTACATATACAGATCCTCGGGGGCAACCACTCTATCTGCTCACTGACCCATAACCGATTTGTTTACATATTCCTAATGTTCAAAATAGTGTCTAATATAACAACAGTTATATTATTAATAACTTGTATTGGTATTGGTATTTGGTTCATACATGTTCATGAATATCCCTTTTTAGCATTATTATCATCGTTAAACTCAGTAATACTTAAATTATTGGTACTTTCAATAATTTCATAAGACAATATATTCAACAATGAAAAATAAAATCTTTTTATGGGAACGATCAGTTTAACTAGTAATTGATGTTTTATGCTATTATTACTACAGATCACACTACTATTAAACGAACTTTTAATTAAAATTATTATTCCTTCATCTATCGTATTATAACCTTTAACCTTAAGTCGATCAATAAAAATCGTGTTACTCATTCACCAGTCGCTAGGTTCGCCAGTGTGGTGAGATACGTCACGAGCATGTCGGTGACAAAAACCTGTAAAATCGCTAAGAGCGGCTCAAGAAGTTTTCACCAAAAAAAAAAAAAAAAGAAAGGAAGAAAGAAATACAATTTAAGTAGTTAGAAAAGAGGGTTGCCTGTTGTCTATGGATTAGCATAACGGCCTACTATGCCCAAGATAAAGGGTTCGCTGCTCGGCAGGGGCCCCAGGATTTTTCAAATAAGTGAAAATTCCTTAGTTGTGTCCTTCGGAAGGAACGAAAACAAGGGCCTGTACATTATCAGGAAATCTTCAAAGATCCCAATGTTAATACCTAAGCTAAAGTGAGGAATTGTAAATTTCCAAGCATGTGGTCGAATATGGAAATTAAATATTAAAATGAACAATAATACAAAAAAGTACTTTAGTTTTTTCTAATGCCAAACAAGTTACTAGAACAATGTTTGTAATTAATGGTCCTTCTTGTTACTTGATATTTTTCATACATGCTATGTTTATTTTAAATAATAATCTTTTATTTCCCATTTGTTGAAGGAGTTGGAAGTTCATTTAAGCATATATGTACCCCGAATATAAAGGACACCATACCGCATTTTTGTAATCTTTCAGGAAAGCCGATTTTCTATAACTTTGAACTATTAAAATTTGTTTTATCGTTACTTGTAGAATCAGCTTCAATAAATGTCCATTGTTAGTGGCATTGATTAATTGGAAGTATTGATCTTGGTAAGTATTTATCTAAATATTTTGTAGACACAGTGTCCTTTACTTTCAGGGGACAGACATGTGACACATTGTTTACAGGACAGTGCTGATAAAAAAAAATACAACAGGCATCTGAAACTGAAAAATAAAGGTTTCCTATCTCGCAAATCCTTCGTCACATATACCGCCAACTAAGTTTCAATGAAAATATAAAAATCAAAGTATACTAATTCCATTGTATTTTTTTTTATATAATTGAATGGAAACAACGCTATTGAATCTCACCACCAGCAATTTATTCTTTCTCACGCCTTAAAAAAAGAAATATTACGAGATCCCGGATCTTACACCCACTTAACATACTAATATTAACTATTTCCAAGTCTTGTTCAACCATGAAAATCAATTTTGAAGTTGTTGGATGAATTATGAACAAAAACCCGGGAAGCTCTATTAAGGGAATACTAATTAGGTTGAGAGCTTTCGCAGTTTTTGTTCCGACCTAAAGACCTTTAAAAAAAGAATATGGCAAGGAAGGAAGGCGTAAGGGCCATAGCAAAGGCTCTATAGCCCTATCTTTATTTGAGTGAGAGCAAAGGGAAATATAGCCTCGACTGTTCCCTGACTCCTCGGGGACAAACTTTACAGCTGCTAGGATTTAATAAACTTCTCGCATTCCCTTCTCACCTGGATAATTCTTCCAACATCCATCCGAGTCGAGAATTTTTAGACAAAGTGCTATTTTTCTTTTGTAACAAATGTTACTAGAGAAAGGAGGTTAAGCGAATCGGACATTTTGTTATTCTATAGCAGCATTTCATAATGCAATGAATCAGTCTCAATAACTCAATAGGCCTGTAATTTTACAAATCATTGATACAAAAAGTTCATATTTACTATTTTAATTTAGAAATTGAAATATTGCATTTATATATTGGGACACGGTGTAACTTAATATTCATAAACTATAAACACGCCGTTAAATTCTTAAACAAATTATTTCTAATACAATACACACAAAGCAGTAAGTCCGCTAAGAGTGCTGAATACAATAACCTGGCCATTGCTAATTATTTATTTACAGAGACAGAGAGACTATGTTAAGAAAAGATGAGGAGGATTTAGGCTTCAGAGGCCTGGCCCCATTCCCTTATCGAGCACGTCGGCCAAGGAGACATTAGCATGCCAGGCGCTAAGTAGTGATGTGATATCCCGGATTAAAGAATAGGCACAGGTCCTAAGTTTGGCAAAAAGCTTGATGAGCCTCTAACCGAGTTACTTAGGTACTAGAAAAGGGGAAGCTCTCATTTTTAGTCAGTAATCGGTGTAATAACAGAAAAAAAGAGGAAATCGAAGAGTTCAAACTGTTCTCATAAGCCAAGGCCTATGAATCATCTTCTTGTCAAAGAGGTACTGACACCTCTTAATGATTTGATGACTACTTAGTATATTTTCAAAAGCTACCATTTTCCATTTACTTCAGTGAATCGTTAAAATTGCGAGCCCTATCTGGTACGGTTTAGAGCCGAACGTGAGAACATAAAGCTAGGCCAGGCTTCACCAATCGAGGCCAATACTTATCCATCAAAAATGACTTTGCAACTTTAATTTTAGAAACAATGTGATTTGTGTTCATAATTTATTATCGAGGTGTATTTAATTCAACAAGGCAGTTGATATTTTTCCATCATACAAGAATGAAAGAAATAGTATAAAATGATGTAAAACATATTACATTGAGCAATATTTTATTTCTTACACAATAATCTTTTAATAAAGCTATTCTAATTTTTTTCAAAACAGATAAACACATAGATCAACACCATACCATATTTCTCACATTGATGTGTTTGCCTTCTTTTACCGCCTTTTTACATACTGCGATGAAAAACGTCTTGCATTTATACTTATACATTCGGAACAATTATACCTAATCATCACATGTGCCAGTGATAAAACGGACTTATCTAATATAATATAAGTAGTCGAACAGTGAAAGAGTGCAAGCTTTGGAACAGAAGTATGAGAATCGATTGAATTTATGTTTTAACCCTTTAACCGCTGCGAATGAAGAGCTTTACGTATATCATAGCGCTAAGTGGGCCGGCTACTCGCCTACCGGCCTGTTATATGTATAGGCAGTTAAACTTAGGGTTGTTTCACAAATAGAACAAACAAAATGAATAAGATTGGTTATCTGCCCGGAGCAAGTACCCGAGTAAACGGTGCATGGATGATATATCAGTAAGAATGATGCAAATAAATAGAAAAGCAGCGCGACGGCATATATCGTGTTTAGCACTGAGTATGTGTGTGATGCAGGACGGCATATATCGTCTTAGCAAAGGGGGAACGTACCCTTGCGCCGGCATAGAAATAGAAAAATAATTTTATTCTGGGACCAGGTCCCTTCAGAATAACAGAGATGAACATAATTAAGAAAATATTTATCTGGCCAAAGGCCTTCATCTGAGTAAAACCATATTTACAAAATATCTTGAAAGTAAATAACTAAACAGGTCTGTTTTGGTAGATAATCAGAAAATGTGATGCAAAATAAAAATAAAAAAACAGACAAATTTACAATAAAAAGAACTAGGCTTATGGAAAAAAAACAGTAAATACATGACAGCATCTAGTAACAAAAATAAAAAATTGAAATAAAAAAAATGATTTCATTATGAGTGAGGAATATTTACAGTAGTATACATCGCCTGCTGCAGTTAAAGGGCTAATTCCATTTTTTAAGAGGATGAATAGTCATCCTCTTAAAAAATGGAACTACCCTTTCACGACATGTGACTATAGTAGGGTGTCTCGCGGCGGGTTACAATAGCGAAATGGTTAAATATAAATTATAGTTTGTCTTCACGGCATCGGGAAATATTCATTCCATTTACCTCATGGACAGTGTCCTATCCATTTGCCCTCAAAGTTTCTTTAAAATTGATTTAAATATAAATAGAATTTTATACAATAAATAATTATAATTAATATTTAAACACGAAATACTCAAATATTGAGTTATGCGTTGTAGAAAGGAGAAGAACTTAGCGAAGAACGTTAATTAAGCTAGTTGAGCTTAAAAACTGAATCCCTACTAAATTTTCCAAAACTAAGTAATTTTTACAATTCAAAGAAACATTTCATTTTGAATGTCTTCGCTAATATATGATTTTAAGGCTAGACGCAAAGAGATCCCGACAGCTGCAATATATTTTGGTTAAGAAACCAGGCGGCAGATGGACTTTTCATGTCGAGGACTCAAGGGCCTTTGGGAAATTAAAGATGTCACTTTTCTATATAACGTTCCAGTAGAACCTCTATCACAGCCCGTCTCTGCTCAAATCAAATAATCTTGTATTCACACTTCGAAGACAATTGTCAAGGGTTTTATAACAATGAAGTGAAGCTATTTACACTTATAGGGTGATATTTAGGTAAATTATATACACTGTACCTACAGTCCCTGGCCATATTAATGTGACCACCAAGAAAGATTATTTTCTTTTTGTTTTTTCCTAATTTTTTTTTATATACTTTCGCGTGTCTTAATAAATTGCTGTTTTGCGTAATGGCAGCACTGTTATAAGTTTTTTAAAGTATTTTTTTTTTAGTATTGGCAGCATTGGTTTTAATACAGCCATTTTGTTTTACGAGTGACGGCGTGCATAATTTGTGTTTGAAATTTTTGTGGATTTATTGTTTCTTTTTCATTAAATACAAGTCGGATTCGGTAAGTTTATTATTGATTTATTATTTTTGTCATATATTTTAACTATTTTGATAGTTTTTTTTTCATCAATGTGTAAAATAGGATGTAAATAGGATAAAAAGGATGAGGGTGACACCACAAAATATTTAAAAAAATAGAGATTTATTTTCGAAACTATTTTTTTCGATTTCATGTTATTATCAGATAACTAACTTACCCATAAAGCTAATATTTAAACTCGATTTACATCATTACGCATGCAAAAAGGTAATGCAAACATGTAACAAGAACGAATCTATCCAGTGGTCGCATTAATATGGCTAGGGACTGTATATCAATTTTTATCATAATAAGATACGAAATAAACCATAAAACCGATAACTAAATTCATTTTAATAGCTTTTAGTTATATACCAAGTGCCATTTGCTCGTCTGACATCTGACACTCCTCTTGCAGAGATAAATGAACACATTAAACAAAAAAAAGTAATTTTCAGAAAAAAAAATGAAGCCATAAAAAAATCTCATTGAATATTAATGTTAATTATGGATTTTAAAAAATAATAAAATATTTGTACCATTTATGAGTTTTAATCGCTTTTACATAGATTTTAATATATTCTGTTTTATCTTTAATTTATTTTGAGACGCACTCAACACTCATGGGGTACCAAGAGACATTAAAAATTCCTTAGGAAAATCCAATCAATCACATGATCATCAATTGATGAGATTCTAGCATAAAGGTGCTTTATTACTATAGGTATGAATATCATTAGGTTTCTTTTTCCTTAAAATTATATTAGATGGAGCTGCGAAATGAAACAAATTGAAATAAAATAAGTTATTATTTTCGCATTAAATAGAAAGCAAATGAAAATAAATATACTTCATAGGTGTCATTAAACTACATTTAAGAAAACTTCATAATATTTAATAAGTAACAAAACATATAAGATACCAGAAAAATTTCATTTAAATTATTCTAGCCGTTTCATTTTATTTTTAAATCTTTAGCGATAGAAATTTACATAAAGTAAGCGTATTATTCTTCAGTAATAGATAAAAGAGCAATATATTCAATATAATAATAACTGTTCACAACAAAACAACAAATGATAGATATCACCGGGTAATCTGTGATTAATATAGCTATAACATTTATTTAATACAATATTCACCTAATGTAAACTAATTTTTATTTATTTATAACATAAAACAAAGCTTTGCCAAAAATCTATATCCAAGCTACAGCTGTTAGTAAACACCAACGGCGCTAACGACACCTTACCAGCAACACCGTAAAGTCGTGCAGGATTAGTGTAACTCTCCCGAGCCAGGGGAACTTAATATGAACATGAACAGGCAACTAACCATGGATTTCAAAATAACAAATAAGCAACTAATATTTTGTATTAACTAATTTTACCAACAATACCAATTATTAATATATTACTATCATTAAGCATTAATATTAACAACATAAACAACGGTTAAAAGATTTTGTTGAATATGCACCTTCATGAAATGTTTGAAATAAAAACATTTTTTTTAACCGGACAAAAAGACCTCTGTAGTTTAAATGTTATAATAAATCAATTTATACTTTTATTATCCATTTATATTTTTCCAAATAAGGATATAGAGACTATTGATATTTTCTTATCCAATAAATACATTAAATTTAGTATCCTTTTTCGAATCTTCATTGATTCATTACACTGGTATTAGCCTCTTCATATTTACTTTTTATCATCAAACTAACTGTTAATAGTTAATTTTTTCTGATTAATAGTAATATATGAATTTATTATAAAAAATAATAATCTTTATAAATTAAATGCTTAATATATATATATATATATATATATATATATATATATATATATATATATATAAGTTACAAGTGTAACCAGGACAGTATTATTGTTAATACCATAATTGTAAATATAAACAATGTAAAACATATAAAAGCAGGATTATGAGACAGAATAAAGCAGTATTGTTTCAGAAGCCTAACAGTGTGTGTTATTTCGTTCCTTTTAATCTTTTTTTTATTACTATCCTTGTCACGACGCTTAAGTGGTGCCGAAACCCGGGAACTTGTGAAAAGAAAACCAGGTTAAAGAATTTTTTTTTTCTTCTTCTCTTGATCTCTGTTCAGCACCTTTATTGTGATCACGAGTGAGGTAATAATGCCTGAAGGAAACAATATCCTGAGACCAGCCGTGCTCACGATGGACGCACAACCTCAGCCACAACCACAACCTCAACCACAACCCGCAACACAACCTCCGCTAGAAGCACAGGAATCAGTTTTAGATATAAACCCTAATTTCCCGTTGTTGCCGTCAACTACGCTGTCATTAGCGCGTGCAGACATAGCTGCAAGAGAAGCGAATGAGTTAGAGCGCATGAAGCTTAGGAAGAACAACGCGCGGGATCTGAGGAGAGAGATAAGCGAGCTCGAGAGGTTTGATGGCGAAGTCGGGGAGCTTAATCATTTCCTGAAAGGAGGAGACCGCATCATGTATTACATCCACATTCAGACCGAGGCAAAGGACATAGAGGAATTGGGTGCCACTAGACTAAGGGCAGCTCTGTTATGTCGTGTCAGGAGGAGCACACTCAACCTAATCCAGGCCGATGAGGAAACGCCATGGCACGTAGTTAAGGAAAGGTTAAAGAAAGCATTCGGTGGAGGACGATGGGCTCCCTAGGAAGACATGCTCCAGATGTTCAGGAAGTATCGGAAACCTGGACAAACACAGGGGCAATATGCAGCAGTACTGTTAGCGCGATACAATAAAATAACGGAGAAACTACGTGAAGTGATGGAAACGGAGCAGGTAGAGGCCAGAATGGATTTTCTGTCCAGAATCCTGAAGGTCCAGCTTGCTAGAGACACAGGCAGAAAAGAAGGGTTACCGCGAGACAAATCATTTCTGGAATGCGCCCAGGAGATGGTTGACTCAAGTGCAAGAGAAGAGGAAGCCAGACACAGCGAAGAGGTAGAAGCAGGATGGAGTAGGGTTACGTATCGTAGACCCGAGATACATCGAAATCGGCCAAGATTAGAAGCTGGGAGAAGGAGAGAACCCGAGAAGTATAGGAAGGAGAGATCGTTCGCGAGAGACAGGCGACCGGGGACAGATAAAAGGAGTGGAAGAAGGGAAGATAGAAGGTGCCACGAGTGCGGCAAGACGGGTCATTTGGTGGCCCAATGCCCTCGCACAAGGTGCTTTGAGTGCAACAGCGAGGGGCACATGACACGACAATGCCCCTATATAAAGCGAAGAGAAGTAGACCGGGGTGAACCGATGGAGGTGAACATGCAGAGGTTGCAGAGGGACACTGGCAGGAGCCGTAGAGTTGGATCAGCGGATGAGACAACAGAGTCATCGGGTGTATCGGAAACGGAGGAGGAAGAACCAGGTAGCAGTGGACGAGAGCAGCGGAAGGAACAGCGACTAGTAGGGGCGAGGAGCAGGAAGCACGCAGCAATCTGAGGAGTGTGTCTGCGGAGAGGCGACCGCGCTGAGACCTGCAATAACATTAGAGGTGAGTCTTGCTGGTTGCCAATTATTAAGATAAGAGGGGGAGTGCAGTGTTTGGTGGATACGGGGAGTTCCAACACTATTGTGACAAAAGGGGCGTTGGAAAAGTTGTACGGTAACGAGAGGGTACTCCAGGTACGCGAGTGTAGATGCCAATTAATTACTCTGGGGGGGCCATGTAAAGTGGAGGGAGAAATAAACATTGAGATTAATCGGTGGGCAGGGGATTTGAGCAGGGGGATTTGAACGTCCATGTAGTGGGAGAAATGACTCGGCAATACCAGATGATTATAGGGTGCGACCTGTTGGATCAGGTAGGATCGAGAGTGAGGATCCATCATGGGAAATGGGACATTAGGATCGGGACGCGCTCATACAGCGGTAGAGGGATTGAACGAGGTAGGGAAACGCAAATCGGGGCTGTAACCAAAATCGATGACTGGAGGGGGGACATTCGGAGAGAGTTTTGGGACATTTTTTTTCATGAGGGGGATGTTTTGGGGGTCACGGGTCGGGCGGTGCACGAGGTTCCCCTGAAACAGGACAGGATCACATATGTTAAGGAACGGAGATATCCTCAGGCACTTCGGTCCCATATACGTGAAGAACTCAATTCTCTCAAGGAACAGGGGATCATCGTCGACAGTACGTCGCCGTATAATAGTCCTCTATGGGCGGTTAAGAAGAAGAGTTTACCGGGGGATGGGAAAGACCGGTACAGAGTGGTGGTAGACTATCGGAAGCTTAACGATAACACTGTTGACGAGAGATATCCGATACCGCGGTTCGAGGATATTCTCGATAGGCTGAGCGGGGCGACCATTTTCAGTACACTCGACCTAAAAGCGGGATACCATCAGATTAAGATGCACCCGCGCGATCAACATAAAACCGCCTTTAGCTTCGAGGGGGACATTACGAATTCACGCGCATGCCGTTCGGCCTAAAGAATGCCCCAATCACCATCCAGCGCTTGATGGACGAGTTCCTCAGAGGCCTAGGAGAGTCCTTCTGTCAGGTCTACATGGACGACCTCCTTATCTTCAGCAAGACGGAGACAGAACACGTGGAACATTTGCGCAGGGTTTTCGCGAAGATCAGAGAGTTTGGCCTCAAGCTGTCCCAAGAGAAGTCGATAATGGGGCAAGAACAAATCACTTTCATAGGCCATACCATTTCCAGGGAAGGGATCAAGCCGGACGCAACTAAAGTAGAGGCGATTCGCAAGATGGTGGTGCCACATGATGTTAAGGGTATTCGTCGCCTGTTGGGAACCCTCAACTATTCATACCGGACATGGCAGCATATCTCGTCCCTCTGAACAAGCTGCTTAGAAAAGGATCGAGGATAGTAGTCACGCCGATCATGGAGAACAACATTCGGAAATGCATGGAGAGGCTGCAAGAAAAACCTGTGCTAGCGTTTCCGGATTTTCAGAGACCCTTCGCGTTAACGACGGATGCGAGTGAATATGCATTGGGGGCAGTGTTGTCGCAAGGAGAGGCAGAGGGCGAACGACCAATAGCTTATGCAAGTAGACGACTGACAGACGCAGAGACGAGATATAGCGCTTTAGAGAGAGAGTTACTTGCTATTGTATGGGCAGTGGAGCATTTCCGGCCGTACATCTTCGGAAGGAAGTTCCGAGTACACACCGATCATAGGCCACTCCAATGGATCGGAAGACTGAAAGAGACATCGGCGAGAGTAGCCAGGTGGAAGGAGTTCCTGGCTCAATACAACATGGACGTGGTCTACAAACCAGGAAAGGAGAACATTGTGGCGGACTGGCTGTCTCGGGCTATTACAACGAACGCGGTGGAAGAAGCTGGGGAATCATCACGAGACGTACGACAGTTCCTGAGTGAATGGACACCAGAGAGAGAGGGAGGTGAGGCAACGGGAGGTCAAGAGCTACCGTCCGAGGATAGTTCCACAGACGACAGACCGGATAGTATGGAGGAAATAGATGACATCATTAATGACAAGAGGCGTCAAGTAATTTGGAAAACCCGGACATCCGGTCTACTGAAGATCGATTTTGCGAAATATGGGACGAGCAGCGTCATTACAGTATGGTCACAGCCTGGGATTGGAGATGACCAAATCTGCAGAGTCCTAAAAGATGTACCGAAGCAGGGGAAGGTGCACCACATCTACGTGGGAAACGCTTCTATCTGGGACAAAATTCAGAGGGTATGGAGATCAGAACGCATTGGGCTAGACCGCAGCTTCATTCGCTGTAAACGTATGGTGGAGACAATCAGAGACGAGGAGCGGCAGAAAGAGTGACCATAGCTCATCACCAAGGGAAAACTAATCACCTGGGGATTTCAGAGACTCTGATGGCATTGCGGCGGAGGTATTTTTGGACCAACATGAAGAAGACGGTGAGTGACATCATTGGAACTTGTGAAGTATGTCTCCGCACGAAATACGATCGCCATCCGCCGAAGGTCACACAAGACGAGACAGCCACAGCGGAGGCGCCGCTCATGGATATCCAAATCGACACATTCACCTGGAGAGGATATAAGTGGGTGACGAGGGTGGATCTATTTAGTAAGGTAACCATGGCCTATCCAGTACAGGAACGATCGGCGGATGCGGTGTTAGCGGTATTAGGCCGCTGGTTTCAGTTTTACGGGGTTCCAGAACAGATCACATCAGATAGTGGTCGCGAGTTCGACAACGCAGCAATTCAGGAGGAGATGCGCGTTTTAGACGTTAAATGGCACCTCAACACGCCGGGACATCCTAAAAGCAGGGGATGTATTGAGCGGCTTCACGGCACCCTCAGTGAGCATCTGCGGGCATATCAAGGTGAGAAAGGGTTGGAGCCAGACGTTGCCATGAGCAAAGCCATTGTTGCGTACAACCATTCTATCCATGCGGTCACGGGGTTCTCGCCGTTTGAGATACTTTTCGGCTTGAGGGAACGTCGGAGGGATTTTAGAGGAGCCACGGAAGACGAGCTACAGATGGTAAATAATCGCCTGGAAATGAGAAACTTATGGAACAAGACTTATCGTAAGATTCGAGCCGAGAAAGCAAAGAGGGTGGCGCGAGAGAATTTGGCCGTGCGGGACGTGACAGGGAGAGTGGCGATTGGGAAGATTGTGTACCGGAAACTAGGGTCCAATAGAGGAAAAGAACCGTCGCGTTACGAGGGACCATTCAGGGTGACAGTGATCCGGGAACACAATGTGGTTACCATCGAGTGCCTGAATGCTCCACATCGGAGACGGACAGTCCATATCGAACAATTGAAGATCCCAGCACGGGAACCGTCGGTTGGGTAGTTACTGGAGTATCCTCCCGTTCATACAGATACAGAGACATGTATGAGCTGTATCTCAGTTTGTAATTCTGTTAATAGTAGAGTTAAGATTTTTTTTTTTTTTTTCTCTTCTGACTGTTTTGTATTGCACTGATTGCGTTCTACATGTGTAAAAGATTTTCTTTCCTTAGTGTATTTTCTTTTATTATAGGTAGACTGGTGAGGTGTACAGTTCTCGTATGTCATTTTCTGTTGTTGTGTTAACTTATAAGATTCTATTTTCTTTTGTCATTTTTTTTGTTTTGTTTGTAAGAGTTTCCGAGGACTGTTCGGAAACTGGCAGGGGGGAGTTAGAAGTGTAACCAGGACAGTATTATTGTTAATAGCATAATTGTAAATATAAACAATGTAAAACGTATAAAAGCAGTATTATGAGACAGAATAAAGTAGTATTGTTTCAGAAGCCTAGCCGTGTGTGTTATTTCGTTCCTTTTAATCTTTTTTTTATTACTATCCGTGTCACGACGCTTAAGTTATATATATATATATATATATATATATATATATATATATATTAATATTAATACTTAAAATATATATATATATATATATATATATATAAGTTAAGATAGGACATATACCAGTATAGACACTAATCCTAAACAGTGAATGTCAACATTGTAAATACTATAAATAGAGGATTGTAACTTGAATAAATCAGTGTTGAACTAGTCTTCATGCGTGTTGTTCTTCTCCCAAATATCTCTTTCTTTTATGTTTTATGTGCCGAAGCTCTTAAGTGGTGCCAGAACCCGTGAATTCGTTAGTGAAGATTTTTTTTTAGATACAGAAAAATAGTTCGTAAAGTTTTTTTTTTTTTTCATTACATTCGAATTATTCTTACTTTATTCTTTAATTTTGTATGTCAACAAGTGCCAGCATGAATGGACACGGTCAAAGTATTCTCAGGCCGGCAACATTAACTTTAGACCCACCACAGCCGGAACAGGAAAACCCTGAGTTCCCGCCGCGGCCTTTTGACAAGAAAAAAGTGCCAATATATTTTTGGCCAGGTTTTAGGTCAAAATACCTCTGTGCACCGTATCCATCGACGAATCTAGCCATGGAGCGGGCGGACTTAGCCGCACAGGAAGCAAACCGAATAGCGCAAGAGACAAATGCGTTGGAAAAAATGAAATTAAAGAAGGCTAATGCGGAAGACATTAGAAGAGAGATCTCTGATCTAGAGAAGTTTAATGGAGATGTAGGTGAGTTCAACCATTTCATCAAAGGAGGAGACGGAATCATGGGGAGTATACAATCACACGAGGCGGCTGATCTATTGGAGGAAACAGACGCGAGAAGGTTGCGAGTGGCACTAGCACGTCGGGTCAGGAGGAGTGTCCTAAACTTGATCCAAGCCGACGGAGATACTCCATGGCTGGTGATTAAGGAGAGATTGAAAAAAGCCAACGGAGGAGGTTGATGGGCCCCAGAGGAGGACATGCTACAAATGTTTAGAGAGATGAAGAGGACGGGACAGACGAACGTCCAATACGCAGCAGGACTTCTCGCAAAACTAAATAAAATAAACGAAAATTGCGGGAAGTGATGGAAACCAGCGCGATGGAAGCCTGGATGTTGTTCATGACTACAGTCCTCAAAGTTCAACTGGCCAGAGATACCGGAAAGAAGGATGGTCTATCCAGGGATAAGACATTCGTAGAATGTGCTCAGGAAATGGTGGATGCGAGTGCCCGTGACGAGGAGGAAAAAGTAGTGTTCGAACCAGGGTGGAACAAAGTGTCCTACCGCAGGAACGAACCAGGTAGGAATCGAGCAAGGATAGACCCGGAGAGAAGAAGAGAGAGAGATTTCGTTAGGAGAAAGCCGATGATCAGAGAGAAGCGACAATTTGGAGACAGGAAGAACACGAGAAGAGACGATAGGAGATGCCACGAATGTGGCAAGACGGGGCACTTGTTGGCTCAATGCCCGCGCACTCGCTGTTTTGAGTGCCACAACGAGAGACATATGGCTAGGCAATGTCCATCCATAAGGAGGAGAGACCAGGACCGGGCCGAACCTATGGAGGTCAACGCACAGAGAATATGGCGGAGGAGCAGAATACCGTCCGAATCTTCCAGAGCATCCGATACTTCAGGTTCCGAGGCGGAAGGTAGCGAACCTGGTGGCAGAGGAACTCCCGGAGGAAGAAGTGAGCAACGGAGTGAGGGCGGCGATCCGATGAGGTAAGGAGAGAATGAGGATGGTGTGAATGGCGGGGCAACCATTTTCGTGTAAATACTATTGTGAAAAAGTGTGGTCGGTAGCCTATTATTGAGTTTTGCAAGGGGTGGAGGTGTCTTGTGGACACAGGGAGTTCATGCACTCTAGTAGGTAGAGATAGCTTACAAACTATATTTAAAGGAAAGAGTGAACCAGAAATTAGGACGTGCTTATGTTAAGTTGATCACTTTGGGTGGTCTCTGTACGGTAGAGGGGGAAATTGACCTGGCGTTAGGTAAATGGGGCGAACAGGGCGAAGTAGCAACTTTACATGTGGTGGAGACCATGCCGCGTGAGTTTGGGGGGATTTTGGGGTGTGACGTGCTCGGGAAATTAGGGGCGAAACTCAGTAATGTAGAGGGCCAATGGTTAATCAGAATAGGGAGGAAGGTATATAAAACGATGGGGAACGAGACAAGGGATGTGCAATCATGCGTTGGTGCAATCACCCAGGGCAAGGATTGGAGGGCGGGCATAAGGGAGGAATATGCGGATATTTTTTTCACAAGGGAGATCCACTGAGCGTGAGGGGGGGAGACCTTTCACGAAATTCACTTGAAATCGGAGAAGAGTACGTATCCGTTTTTGAGAGGACATATCCGGGGAAGAACTAGCGGAGCTGAAGTGGCAGGGCATAATTTTCGATAGCAAATCACCGTTTAATAGCCCCTTATGGGCAGTGAAGAAAAAGGCCATTGAGGGCGAGATACAGAAGCGCTATAGGGAGGTGGTTGACTATAGACAACTTAATGACAACACGCTGGACGAAAAGTACCCCATTCCGAGGTTGGATGATATCCTAGATAGGTTAGGTGGGGCGGCGATTTTTAGCACGTTGGACCTGAAATCCGGATACTATCAAATACGTATGCACCCCAGGGATCAGTGCAAGACGGCGTTCACATTTGAAAGGGGGCACTACGAATTTACGCGCATGCCCTTCGAATTAAGAAACGCGCCCATCACATTTCAGAAACTAATGGATGAGTTCCTGCGTGGCCTGGATGAGATTATGTGTCAAGTGTACATGGACGACCTTCTTGTTTTCAGTAGAACCGAGGCACAGCATATTGAGGACCTGCGACAGGTATTTCAGCGGATAAGGCAGTTTGGGCTGAAACTTTCCAGAGAAAAGTCTGTTTTAGGGCGGAAAGAAATCAATTTCCTGGGTCACACCATATCGGAGGAAGGAGTGCGTCCGGATAGTACGAAAGTGGAGGCGATTGCCAAAATGGCTGTCCCTAAGGGCGCGAAAGGAATCAGACGGCTGTTAGGAACCCTCAATTACTGTCGCCGTTTTGTCCCAGAAATGGTTTCCTAGTTTCCTTGAATGAGTTGCTCAAGAAGGGGCGGGCGATCCGGGTTACTCCGGAAATGGAAGCGAAGGTTAGGAATAGCATGGAATAGTTGCAGACTCAACCGGTTCTCGCGTTCCCAGACTTCAGCAAACCGTTCTCAATTACGACGGTCGCTAATGAGTATCCGTTGGGGAGCGTACTATCTCAGGAGAGCGAGAAGGGGGATAGACCGATCGCATATGC
Organism: Arma custos; assembly: GCA_037127475.1. Classification (NCBI taxonomy): domain Eukaryota; kingdom Metazoa; phylum Arthropoda; class Insecta; order Hemiptera; family Pentatomidae; genus Arma; species Arma custos. The sequence continues at coordinate 45,228,997 of CM073759.1, read as the reverse complement.
GAGTAGGAGGCTCACGGACGCGGAATCACGGTATAGTGCGCTAGAGCGCGGATTGCTAGGTATCGTTGGGCGGTCCAACACTTCCGACCTTACGTGTTCGGGAAACGGTTTAAGGTCCACACAGACCACCGTCCCCTTCTGTGGGTGGGAAATTTAAAGGAATCTTCGGCGAGAGTCACGCGGTGGAAAGAGATCCTTAGCCGATATAACATGGAGGTGGTCTAGGTCGGGAAAGGATAACGTAGTGGCGGACTGGTTATCCCGCGCTCTTGAAGTCAACGCGATAGAGCCAGAGGTGGGCGAATCTTCGGGAGATCTGCAACGATTTATCAGAGAATGAACACCAGAGGGAGAAGGAGAACTCGGGACGGACCATCGGGACAATACAGATTCCCCCGACCAGGACGAGTCTGGAGAGGAGCGGTCGACGGAGATGGAAGAGCTGGACGAGCCAGTTAATGATAAAACCAGGCAGATAATCTAGAAAACCAGGACGACAGGGTTTCTGAAAATTGAATTCTCCAAGTACGCGAAGCACAAAATTGTTACTATCTGGTCCCAGCCGGGAGTCAAAAAGGAGCAGATATGTAGGGTCTTACAAGATGCTTCCAGAGTCGGTGCGACCCACTACATTTACGTCGGGAACGGGACAGTATGGGAGAAGATTCGCGGTCTATGGAGGCAAGAGAAGATAGGCATGGACAGAACGATTATTAGATGTCGCCTGATATGATTGGATAGGGATGCGGGGGACGGTGGAAGATAATGTGCGGGAATGCGTCATCTGTCTTACTGTGAAGTATGATCGTCACCCTCCGATGGGATTACAAACCGAGACGTCTACCCCCACGGCACCGGCGACGGACCTCCAGGTAGACACCTTCACGTGAAGAGGTTTTAAATGGGTGACGATAGTGGACGTCTTCAGTAAGACAGCTATGGCCCATCCGGTGAAGGAGAACTCTGCGGCGGCAGTCAGCGATGCCCTTCGAATCTGGTTCTAGTTCTAAGGTGTACCGGACAGAATTTCCTCAGACGGGGGCAGAGAATTTGATAATGCCCAATTGCGAAAGGAGATGCAAGGACTCGGGGTTGAATGGCACTGGAACACGCCTGGCCATCCGAAGAGCAGAGGTGGGATCGAACGACTCCATAGCACCCTGGGGGAACATTTGCGGGTGCTTTATGCGGACAAGGGCCTGGAGGCAGACGAGCGATGCCCCGCGCCGTAGCGGCGTACAATCATTCGATTCACATGGCCACCGGGTTTTCCCCTTTTGAAGCTCTTTTCGGTCTTCGGCCTCGAAGGAGAGATGTGCGGGGTACGGCCGTAGATGACACCATGGCGGAACGCCATTAGAACGGAATGGACTAAAACTCGACCGAATATGGGGAAAAGCGAACGCACGAATGGTCTCGGAAAAGAGTAAGAGAGTAGCCAGGGATAATTTTGGTGTGAAAGATATCATGGGAACTCTTAGGATAGGCAATATTGTGTACCGAAAAATTGTGTCTAATCGCGGAAAGGAGGTACTCAGGTACGAGGGGCCATTCAAAGTGATTGCAATTAGGGAGCACAATCTGGTCACCATTCAGAGTCTGGCGGAGCCCAGAAAACGTAGAACAGTACATATTGAGCAGCTGAAAATTCCAGCTGGGGAAACTAGACTGTAAATATGTATTATTACCATTGTTTGTATTTTTTTTTTAGTATTATTATTATTATTTTGTATTTTCAGGTGTTTGTTAAAGTAGGTCAGTATAGTGAGAATGGTGTTAAAGTAAAGTGCTAAGTGAGTTCTTGTGCATAGTGTAAGGTTTCTCTTCTTTTGGTTTTTGTAAGTGATAGCTTTATTGATCTGAGGATATTTTATTTAATTTTCTTTTTGTTATTTTTTTGTATCCTTATGTTATTACTTTATTTTTTTGAGTTTAAGAGGGTGTTCGTAAATTGGTAGGGGGGAGTTAAGATAGGACATATACCAGTGTAGACACTAATCCTAAACAGTGAATGTCAACATTGTAAATACTATAAATAGAGGATTGTAACTTGAATAAATCAGTGTTGAACTAGACTTAATGCGTGTTGTTCTTCTCCCAAATATCTCTTTTTTTTATGTTTTATGTGCCGAAAAGACTGTATAGACAAGAAACCGCTCGACGCGTCGCGACGTTTCAGGCTACTTCAACACTTACTAGACAAACGTTCTAAGCTCCCAATTAACTGCAAAAGACTCATCTACATGACCATCATACGACCTATTTGGATTTACTGAGTAGAGCATTGGGGCTCCTCTAAAACATCTAATTCCTCTCTTATCCAATCCTTACAATCCAAAATCCTTCGTAAAATCCTCAATGCTCCTTATTTTGTTAAGAATAAAATCATCCATAACGACCTTAAGGTCCCCTTTGTTGCTGATTTCATAACAAACTTCATTACCACTCAAACCCTGTAGTTTCAAACCTAGCTTCCTCTTCAATTCCCGATAACCCTCCGAGGCGTCTGAAAAAAAGATAGCCACGTTTCCTTCTTAGTTGAACTTTGAGTTGAGTACTGTCAGTGGGTAGTTTCTCTATTTGTCATTATCATGTCATTATCTATCACTTATCCTATTTACTTGTATTATTGTAATACAGTTGTAAATATCAATAAATATATTTTTAAAAAAAAATATTCCAGAAACACCGACCTATCTACATCTCTATAGTGACATAATATTATTATATATTAATTATAATTCTAATGATGGATCGAACTGGTCAGAGGGTGCAGTTAAAGAGAACACAAAATAAGTAGAACTTTTTTTTTAATTGTGCCAACGTTTCAATTTTATATTTCTATTTCTATTTTCCACTCAAATATTAATAATGATATAATTATAATTTTAAACATTTTTATTTTTTAAGAGATAAGATATGTCCAATACCGAGATTCGAGTATCTTTTTTTGGGGGCATATCTTTTCTCTTCAAAAATAAAAATATTTAAAATTATAACAATTAATAAAAAAAAATAATAATAGTAATATACAATTGTTTTTTCGTGAAATAGTTATAAAATAGACGGAAACATAAAAAATAAGACAAACATTTAGACCATTTTTTCCCTACTGACGGTAATTTATTTTATTATATTTTTAAATGTATCTAACTTATTTTTTAAATTTAATAATGCAAATGTTTTGTTGTATTTTTTTTTATTCCGACAAACTAAATAAAATCAGTAATTAGATAACATTGTTACAATCAGAAGTTAAATTTTAAAATATTCTGTACGAGGCTTTATATGCTTTAGGAATAAAACATTTCAGTGTTGGTCAGGAGTCACGTCCATAACGAGACGTGATAGGAACAAGATCTGCCTCTGGTCCGCGCAGTTCATTTCAGTTCCATGAATGCGACTCCTTCAACTCCAATTGTTAAAATAAATACACAGTAATAGCTATAAAAAGTACTGTTAATTACTTTTAAGTACTTTTAAAGAGTGGTTACAGCTTCACAAACAATTGTATAAATTTGTTCAATATCTATTAAGTATGATTACTAATTCAAAAAATATGTTTTATGTATGATAAATAATACTTATTATTGGTTAACAAACTATTGTTTTCATTTATTTACTATTTAACACAGATGATATTAATAATACAGTTGATAAGATAACAGAACCTCTTTCCCCCAAATTTTCTAAATAAATAAATAATTGTTCATTTATAATACGTGATAGAGAGCTGAAAATATAATATTATAAAATAATATTAAATGGTTCTTTAACCCATAAGAAATATATTATACTAAGCAGTTGTAATTCTAGGTGTTGTTGTTAACAAAAATATTTGTAAAAATTCTAAATTGCAGTGCTCTGTACATCTTTGTTTAAAACACCATTTCTAAGAACATGAACACAGTTTCCGAAATGAAGATTGTATTAAAACATTTTTTATTTTCATCTTGAACTGAAAGACTAAGAACACTAAAATTAGACCTGATCCGACTAATTTAGCAGAACTTTGAGGTTTAGAAAAATATTTTCATACACATAATATACAAACAACGCAATTAAGAATTCTAAATTAAAATTATAATTGCTGCTTGGTTTATTTAGGATCCTATTATTCGCAACGATATGAACATTTCAATTGTTAAATTTTATCTTTACCACAAACACGCCACATTTCATACTCATCTAATTCATTCGAATTTCCCCTAACTGAAACCTGCTTATTTGCCTTAAATTAAAATTCATATAGAATCGTTTATAAGGCACCAAGCGACGTATAATGACATAGGTAAATACGTTTGACGAAACGCACTGATTTCGGTAGAAACTTGAAACAGTTTGTTCACTTACCTCAAAATTGGCGTTTCTTACATTTGAAACTTTAGATTTGTATCGACGATATATTAACTGGCTTTTTTAGGCTTTAAATAGTTATACCCTATTCAGTTACATTTGAAAGGACTCTAAATGTAAGGGTGAGCTAAAATGATTCGTCACATGAATTCATTAAAAGAGAGAGAAATTGGCCCATACCAAGCCGGCTTCAGGAAAGGAAAGGCCACCATCAACCAGATCTTTTCTATGCGGACCATTCTTGAAAAAACGAGGGAACAATCAATCCCAATCCACCACCTTTTCATTGACTTTAAGGGAACCTATGATAGCGTGCTTAGACACCAGCTATTCAAGGCCATGATAGAGTTCGGTGTTCCAGCAAAATTAGTTAGCCTCGTTAAAGCAACAATGAGAAGGGTGCAGTGCTTGGTAAAGATTCAGGGGGATATATCTGAGTGCTTCAGGACACATAAAAGACTTAGACAGGGTGATTGCCTCTCATGCTTCCTATTTAACTTTGCACTAGAGATTGCTGTGAGGAGATCTGGAGTGTATGTAGGAGGCACCATTATCAACAAGACTACACAAATAATGGCTTTGCTGAAGATTTAGATATTACAAGTAGGTCATTGTGAGAAGAAGAGAATTGGAGAACTTACATTTGAACAGGTAGATGAATTTATCTACCTCGGGACGCTGGTAAATGCAAACAATGATATGCAGCTTGAAATAGACAGAAGATAAGTGATGGCTAGCAGGTGTTATTTTGGACTGCAGTGGCACATAAAGAGCAAATATCTGTCTAGAAGGACTAAATTACAGCTCTACAAGACACTAATAAGGCCTTTCGTCACCTACGGCCCCGAATGCGGGACACTATCCAAGAATCAAGAGCTGGCTTTACTGAGATTCGAGCGGCGCATCTTCCGAAGAATATTTGGTCCAGTGTGTATAAATCAAGAATGGAAACTAAGGATCAATGCGAAACTACAGATGTACCAAGAAGCCATCCTAGTCATATTTATAAAAGTGAGGAGTTTACGTTGGGCCGGACATGTGGCGAGGATGACGGATGGCCAAATTGCTAAGAAGCTCCTCAACGAACAGATCCATGGAACAACACAAGTTGTACGTCCGAATTGAGTTGGGCAGACGACGTCGCTGCCGATGAAAGGTCTATTCATGGGATAATGAATTGGAAAGCGGCTGCTCTGAACAGGGATGACTGGTGGTGTCTGTTGCAGACGGCCTTGACCTCCCTCGGGTTGTAGTGCCACTAAAGAAAAGAAGAAGAAGAAGAAAGAATTCATTATAATTCTAAGAAATAAATAAAGGTCGGTATTTTCAATTCATCGCTAAACATTAGAAAACTAAAAATTAAGTTGTTTTCTCTTAATAAAATAAAAACAAAAGTTTTACTTAACATAAATTAACTTTCAAAACAAGTTCGGTCGAAAAACAAACTATTTACTTATAGCCACTAAGTCGTTGTCGGGTTAGGAAAGGATTTTAGGATAGTTCTCCCTTCTTTTTAATTTGCTCTAAAACGAAATTTATTGTGGCATTCTCATGTAATTTCCTATTATGCAAATAAAGTTATAAGATATATAATAATATATATTTTTCTGAAAGCACCGTAATAGGTCAGCAGCTCAAGAAAAGGCAATCTTAGAAATCGGTTAACAATATCAAGGTTAAATAATCACATAACTTATGCCAAAGAATTCATTCATTCACATTTACTTAAAATTACTTAGTAGCCGTAAGCTAAAAGCTAGTTAAAAAACACAATTAAATGGAATTTTACAAAATTAAACCCACTTTCATTAAATATGTTTCAAGAAAAGTCAAGTCAAGTCATAAATTTTCAAATAATTTTCCCATCCCTGCACTACCATAGTTCTCTTATTTTGTAGGCGTTTTATTCCGTTTTGCTTAATGCCATCTGACATGAATAATTTCAAACGAAAATAAAACACAGACAAAATTAATGACAATCGACTTCATAAAGTATTTACCGGACAGAAAAGAAGCAATTAAAAAACAACTGATTTTGAGGGGAAAAATAATTAGGAATAGATAACAATTATAAATTAAAGGCAGTGCACAGAAATATAAAGAATGCAAGCTATATTTAAATAAACAATTGAGTAAATAATGTAATATCAGTACCAATAAATCGTTACTAAATAATTCAATAAACTTTATTACCTTCTTATTGTTGGCTGCAGAAATAAACTGACCGGCTTTAATTAATGAAAGTTGATGTGCGTCCAAGTAAGAAAAAAACAGTGGAAGAGCCATACGTTTTAATTAGTTTCTCTTCTAGGATGATTAGATGAGGCAAAATATTAGTCTTGTACACAGTAGTCGGGAAAAAATGTTCTACCCATTTAAGAGAGAGAGGCCTAATTAAAAGTCCTTTGTTAACTCAACTTTTTTAATTATAAAAAGTTTTAACTCTCCCATAATTTTCTTCTTCTTTTATTCAAAACTTAAATAGAAGAAGGTAAGCCATTGACTATTGATTAAATTTTTGATACGTAAGCAGATCCGTCAACGGATTTCACTTCTTCCTATAAAATATATTTTATGAACCGATTGGTTCTTCGCGTTTCTAATCATACGTATTTACATATGGTAACATAAATAAGGTATGTACTTACATATCATATGGCATTTTATAACCATCCTTGATATTTTATTCAACAGTTTATTTCACTTAATTGAAAAAATATTTATATACATTTGTTAAAAGGAGACAACAACCTTATTGTCAATATTCAGTAAAGAAACCCTTACAAAAATCACAAAAAATCGATAAACCAAATCAGAAAACCTGTATAATTTATAAAGTAATTGTACACGAACAATAGAAATTAGATGAATTATAAGAGTAGAAAAGTGCATCACATGCTTATGCACGAAATTTACAACTTTCCGCAAATGTCTCTAAACTTTTTTTTTCTGCTGAAATTATCACTTTTAATTTTGAGAAGTGAGGTAATTTCTTTCCTATTAAAATGTAAAGAATTAATTAGTGGCAAAACATAATCACATTTTTTCGCGAACTTATCCTCAATTGGGTTTTGTAAAATTACGACTTAACATAAAACTACATGATTCAATCCCTTACGTATCGAAAATAAGATTAATTATGATATTATATCTATTGAAAAAATTATAAAAATCCCACTTGGCAAATAATGTATATGTGATCTTCTTTTGCAAACCTTTCCTACGGGATTAATGTAGCAGTGCGGATAGAGAAACCATTAGATAGTTTCCCTCGAATGAATAAATTCAAAAAGAACACCATAGAAGCCTCAGCCGGTTACAGGCCCGGATATATCAGGGGCTTAGGACTAAACAACCTAACCCGTAAAAAACAAGGCAGTAAATTCCTTTTGGAAACCACGAATAGTCTTACTCTTTTTACAACCCCATGGAATGGTGCAGGTAAAAAATCTTTTCCTCATTTCGAGAGCCTATTAGGAATTGGGGGGGGGGGGCAACGTCAAACATAAGCAGGGGGACCAGAAGAGAATACTACAAAGAATTAAAGATAAGAAGAGGAATTTCCTAAGGATAGGAACTTGGAAAAAGAACTTGAACGATATTTGATCGACACTAAAGCAGAAGATAAGGATGAAAGACGCAGACATAGTGGCCCTCAGCAAAATATAGTACATTTTAATCAACTGTGGGAATCAAAAGGACTATTGTGGCGCAGGTTTTTTATAAGGAAAACCTTTAAGAATTGATTGAAGATGAGAGAATTCGTAGGAGAAGGCTGAAAGAACAATACGGTAATATATCTTTACTCAGTGAGCATGCATCCACAGAAGAATAGGAAGAAGAAAAAAGGAAATTTTGCAATAGCATGGAAAGAACATACGAGGGAATCCGTGGATATGATGCCAAAATTGTGCTAAATGCTAAGATTAGAAAATATGAGATATACAAGCCTAACATTAGCAAGCATAGTAAACATTGTGGTAAAAATAATAATGGCACAAGAATGGGTTTGAACATTATGAGCACGATCTTTAAGCACAAAGAAATTTGAGTGAAGAAACGTAGGTCTCTCCAGATGGACAAACAAAAAAAAAAAACTGATCAACCGTGTTTTGATTTCTTTTAGACATCCATCACACGTAATAGACACACCAAGTGTCGAGGAGCAAGCTGCAATAGGGATCACCATTTGGTTATACAAAAATACAAGCAAAGATTAGCCGATAAAAAAACAATACTAAATGAATAAAAAAGAAAAACGAGAGAGTGCTTTCAAAGATTATTTTGAAATAAGACCAAAACGTTGACACTGTAGATGATCAGTGGTCAGAACTAAAACAACAGACAACTAAAGAGGTTCTTGTTAAAAACTAGAAAACTAGGAAAAAAGATTAGTTTGATGCAGAAAAAAGTAATCAGGCCAGACTAAAAATGTTGCAGAGAAGGACACGAGCTTCAGTCGAAGAATATTTTAGACTGAGAAAGATTCTCTGTAGAAAAAAGTGAAGAGATATGGAGTGTAAGAAAATGAATCAACTCCAAAAACAATACGAAGGCCGTGAAAGCAGGCATCAAGCATACGACCGTATTGACAGATTGAAATTCCTAAAAGGACTAAATGAGCGGGAAATGCCTGGAGAACTGATTAGGTTGGTACATATGATCCAAAAAATTACGGGCAGGTTATAAGTATTTGGAAATCTCTGTCAGGCCTTAGCATAAATTGAATAGAGACAGTGAGACCCCATATCACCAGTCACGTTCCATCTTATTTAGGAATCTGCCATAAGGAAGGTAGAGGAAAACCGATGTTGTAATATTTAAATTAAATGTTATGTTTTCCAGGGCAGAGTGTGATGAGGACGTAATAAATAGACTTTTACTAACCTCAGATCCATTTTTGAGTAGTATTAGACATACTAATGCCAAAAGAAAGAAAGCCTACTTCGAAGGAAGCTTTGGAATAAGTTTATTCCAAGTATAATTTCAATCTATTACTAACAATACTACTTGAATAAATGTTTTTTATTAATATTATGTTATAATCTAATAAATAAATCAATAATTATATTTAAAGTTTTTTTTTTTTTTTATACCCGCTCATAAATGCATTTCTGCTGGAGTAAACTAGTAAAAGTAATTGTATGAGTGTAACTTTCACTTTATCGTCTTCCGAAATATATTTTTAGTAATTTCAAACCCTTTTGACAAGAAAAAAGTGCCAATATATTTTGGCCAGATTTTAGGTAAATACCTCTCTGTGCGCCGTATCCATCGACTACTCTAGCCATGGCGCGGGCGGACTTAGCCGCACAGGAGGCAAAACCGAATAACGCAAGAGACAAATGCGTTGGAAAAAAATGAAATTAAAGAAGGCTAATGCGCAAGACATTAGGAGAGAGATCTCTGATCTAGAGAAGTTTAATGGAGATGTAGGTGAGCTCAACCACTCCATCAATGGAGGAGACGGAATCATGGGGAGTATACAATCACAGGAGGCGGCTGAAGCTGGTGGAAGCCTGGATGTTGTTCATGACAACAGTCCTCAAAATTCAACAGGCCAGGAAGTTCAACAGGATGGTCTACAGGGATAAGAGATTCGTAGAATGTGCTCAGGAAATGGTGGATGCGAGTGCCCGTGACGAGGAGGAAAAAGAAGTTTTCGAACCAGGGTGGAACCGAAGTGTCCTTGAAACAGAAAGTGTCCTACCGCAGGAACGAAGCAGGTAGGAATCGAGCAAGGATAGACCCGGAGAGAAGGGGAGAGGGAGATTTCGTTAGGAGAAAGCCGATGATCAGAGAGAAGCGACAATTTGGAGGCAGGAAGAACATGAGAAGAGACGATAGGAGATACCACGAATGTGGCAAGACGGGGCACTTGATGACTCAATGCCCGCGCACTCGCTGTTTTGAGTGCCACAACGAGGGACATATGGTTAGGCAATGTCCATACATAAGGAGGAGAGACCAGGACCGGGCCGAACCTATGGAGGTCAACGCACAGAGAATATGGCGGAGGAGCAGAATACCGTCCGAATATTCCAGAGCATCCGAGACTTCAGGATCCGAGGCGGAGGGTAGTGAACCTGGTGGCAGAGGAACTCCCGGAGGAAGAAGTAAGCAACGGAGTGCAGGGCGGTGAACCGATGAGGTAAGGAGAGAATGAGGATGGTGTGAATGGCGGGGCAACCATTTTTGTGTAAATACTACTGTGAAAAAGTGTGAGCGGTTGCCTATTATTGAGTTTTGCAAGGGGTGGAGGTGTCTTGTGGACACAGGGAGATCATGCACTCTAGTGGGTAGAGATAGCTTAAAAACTATATTTAAAGGAAAGAGTGAACCAGAAATTAGGACGTGCTTATGTAAGTTGATCACTTTGGGTGGTCCCTGTACGGTAGAGGGGGAAATTGACCAGGCGTTAGGTAAATGGGGCAAACAGAGCGCAGTAGCAACTTTACATGTGGTGGAGACCATGCCGCAAGACCATGCGGCAGGGCATAATTGTCGATAGCAAATCACCGTTTAATAGCCCCTTATGGGCAGTAAAGAAAAAGGCAATTGAGGGCGAGACACAGGAGCGCTATAGGGTGGTGGTTGACTATAGACAACATAATGACAACACGCTGGACGAAAAGTACCCCATTCCGAGGTTGGATGATATCCTAGATAGGTTAGGTGGGGCGGCGATTTTTAGCACGTTGGATCTGAAATCCGGATACCATCGAGTTTGTGTTTATACTTCGAAGAGTGAAGATCTACGTTCAGAGCTCCTGAGGATTAACTACAAGCGATAAGTCACATTTAGTTTATTTTTTCCGTTTTAAAATTATTTTTCTTTCCTTAAAGTATTTCTTTTATCTCTAAATAGAAGGTTCTTTATTTTATTTTATTTCATTTTTTCTAACGAAAAGGCGGAATCTCCGCCTTTAAAAAAGAAAAAAGTGAGATATAGAAATGTTATTTCTAATAATGAAGAAAACTCTGTAAAAAGCAGTGTCAAATTTTTAATTATTAAAAGAAATGAAACGGATGATGAGGGAAATTCTCTAGACTTCAAAAAAGTATCACCGTTTTTTATTAGTAAGAGTTTGAAAACTATAATCGGTGAAGCTAAAACAGTCAAAAAATTGAGAGATGGTACTCTTTTAATCGAAACTGTGTCAGTAATTCAAACAGAAAAACTTATGAAATCTAAAACCCTATCAAACCTCCCCGTTATTGTCGAGCCACATGCTAAATTGAACACCAGTAAAGGAATAATATGGTGTCCAGACCTTAACAATTGTTCGATCGACGAAATAAAAGACGAACTAAAAACCCAGAATGTAGTAGATGTTAAAAGATTGACGTTTTACAAAAATAATGAGCAACAAAAAAGCAATAACTACCTGTTAACCTTTAACAGCCCCACCATACCCAACGAAATTAAAGTAGGTTTCTATAACATCAATGTGAGACAATTCATTCCAAACCCTACCCGCTGTTATATTTGTTTGAAATTCGGTCATACTAAAAATGTATGCAAAAAAGAGCCGCTTTGCAGACTGTGTGGCCAAAATAAGCATGAAGGGTCAGACTGTGTTAGCCCTATAAAGTGTGTTAATTGTAACGAGCAGCATGATTCATTCTCTAAAAAATGTCCAGTGTTTCAAAAAGAAAAAGAAATTAAAGGCATTCAGGAGGCCGAAAAGATAACATACTTTGCAGCTAAAAATAAATTTGAATCGTTACACCCCTTGTCAACACGTATGACTTTTTCTAATATAGTTAAAAATACTAAAAGTGTTAGTGTTCAAACAGATAATAGAAATGACAATATTAACATTTTTAAGAAGCCGTTAGTGCCTGAATGCAATAAAGCCTCTTTATCTATTGCCCGTTCGGAAACGATTAACCCGGACCGGGCCCCCACTCCCATTCCTTATCCCCACCACCTCCCTACGTCAGCTGGGCCATCAGCTGGCTCCATTCCTCTTCCAACTCCTTTCACATCAACTTCTCCTCCAGCTGACCATAACCTTCCTTCCCTACCCACCAAACCGACTCCTTCCCTGGCTCCGGAACCGGCCAAAATTACGGAAGCTGAGTCCACTATCCCCAAATCTCCCGCGGAACTCCCAGTTTTATCTTCGGATAAAACTACTTGTGACGGAACCACCTCATGTCGCAGGAACTTCGACGACATGCAAGGTGATTGGACACTAGTAAAAGACAGACGATCAAGAAGCAGATCGCGTAATAAGTCACAAAATCGAGCGCTTAGTAAGGAAAAAATGGAAACAAATTAAATAAAATAATTAGTATTGACCATATATTATTTGTTTATTTTTATATTTGTTTATTTATTTATTTTTTCTTTCTTTAGTATTTTTGTTTTCATATCTTAACCATTTTAACAACTTAATTTCATCTCTACCTGTTACCTATTCTTATTTCATTATTTATTCCAATTGGTCAAATATATTTATTTACACTCATACTTAAAACATGCCACTCACAACAAATATCATTCAATGGAATTGCAATGGTATAACTGGTAAAAATGAAGAGTTGAAATTAATCATTAAAAAATACCAACCAGTAGCCGTATGCCTACAAGAAAGTAAGTTGCTTCCTCACAAAAAATTTAATCTCAAGGAATATAATATTTATAGAATGGATTTTGAAAACAGTAATATAGCGTGTGGTGGTGTACTGACCGCGGTTCACAAAAATATTGTATCCGAGCTGGTCCAAGTAGAAACTGCCCTCCAGGCGGTAGTGGTTAAGGTCTTCCTCAAATTCCCTGTCTACTTGTGTAACATATACCTACCTCCAGATAATTTTTCAGAAAATAGTTTATTAAATCTTTTCAAAAATTTACCATCTCCGTACATTTGCGTAAGCGACGTTAACGCCCACCACACTTCCTGGGGCTCCTCTCATTGCACAACTCGGGGAAATCACATTAGGAAAATCATCGATACCACCGACTCAGTCGTCCTAAGTACGGGAGAGTCAACTTATTTAAGCCCGGCTTACAACACGTTCTCCTCCATCGATATAACCTGGTGCTCTTCAAGCATCTTTCCGCATTTATGTTGGCAGGTTGCACAAGACCAGTACTCTAGTGACCACTTTCCGATAGTAATCTCTCTCCCTAACGATAACCCCATCAAATCTAAACATCCTAGATGGATCATGGAAAAATCTGACTGGTTTGCGTTTCAAAAAAACCTAAACATAACTGAATCAGAACTACTATCAGCTAGCAGCAGCGACGAGAAAACCCATTTGATAACAACAGCGATTCTGGAAGCAGCAGGCCTTTCGATCCCAAAAACCTCCAACAAAACGAGATCACACAAAAATGTACCGTGGTATGATGAAGAATGTAAGGCCGTTATTAAAAGAAGAAGAAAAGCCCTGAAAATATTTCAAAAGGAACCCACTCCTAACAACCTAATAGAATATAAGAAGAGCCGTTCACTCTCTAGAAGAATAATCAAGAGTAAAAAGAAAGCATCCTGGGAAAATTTTTTAGATAATATCACAACTAATACTCCCCCAAGCACATTCTGGAAAAAGATACAGAGTTTTACAGGAATATATAAAGAAAATCAGGTGGCACTCCTAATCGGTGAACAAGTAGAACAAAAGGAGGAATTGTTAGCTGAGCGTTTTGCAGAATTTTATTCAGGACTATACTCCTCGAAAACACATCATCCACTCGATAACTCCGAACAAAATACAAACGCGAATGAAGCGGAAAAAGAGTATAACCTTCCTTTCATCAAAACCGAATTGCGAGCCTTCATAAAGGATCTAAAACCTTCCGCACCGGGAATAGATGACATTCACAACGAGATGTTAAAACATCTACCAACACAGGTTCTGGATACTCTTCTGACCCTATATAACCACATATGGCGCTCGGGGGACTTTCCGAACGTCTGGAGAAGATCTGTAATTATTCCAATCCCCAAAAATGGAAAAAATAAGCTATTTCCACCAAGTTACAGGCCTATTTCACTGATAAGTTGTATGTCGAAACTGCTTGAAAAATGGTGTACAAACGGCTGATATGGATCTTGGAAGAAAATAAATTACTATCGAAGGAACAATGTGGGTTCAGAAAAGGACGCTCTACCTTAGACCATCTTGTTACAATGGAATATGAAATAATGAAATGCTTCGTTGAAAAAAAAGAATGCATAGGCATTTTTTTCGACATTGAAAAAGCTTACGATAATTTAAATCCGACGCTTGTACTGCATCAGTTGAAGGAATGGGGATTCGAGGGTCGCATTCTCACCCTGATAGGAAACTTTCTACGGCACCGCACGTTCCAAGTCAGGATAGGGGATTACTTATCCTCGGTTAAAACAATGTCAAACGGAATACCTCAGGGAAGTGTATTAAGTTGCGCCCTATTTGCTATTGCCATCAACAAAATCACTAGTGTTATTCCAAAACCCATAAAATCGTATTTATTCGTAGACGACCTAGCCTTACTACTTCCGTTCAGCAATCGAAATCAGGTCACGAAATCTTTACAGAAATGTCTAACAAATTTAGAATCATGGTCAAGACAATCTGGATTATATTTCTCAGTTGATAAAACAAAATGCATGCTCTTCTCAAGACGGAGAACACCAACATCTCCCCCAGACTTAGTTTATAGAGACGCAAACTTAAATTTCGAATCCAAAGTCAAGTTCCTGGGATTATTACTTAACTGCAAACTAGACTGGAAGGAACATATTAAATGGCTGAAGGAAGAATGTGGAAAACGGCTAAACGTGCTCAAAGTCCTGGCAGGAAGCTCATGGGGAGCAGACAGAAAAAGCAGGCTGAGAGTATACACTTCTTTAGTCAGATCTAAACTAGATTACGGCAGTTTTATATATGCTTCAGCTAGTCCCAAATTGCTGACTGCTTTAGATTCAGTCCACCACGCAGGCATCCGTCTGGCTACTGGTGCCTTCAGAACTAGCCCAGTAAGCAGTCTTTGTGTAGAAGCAGGTATAGCTCCACTGGCTGTTAGAAGACATCAACTGGCCTGCGGATATATCGCTAAACTAAAATTTAATGAAGAAAATCCAGCATGGAAACCAGTTTTTCAACCTAGAAGCAGGAGATTTAACGATGCCCGAAGATTACCCACCCCACCCGGAATAAGAGCAGGAAGACACATAGAAGAAATCAGATCCTTGCAAACCTCAGTCAACGAACATTATTACCCTCCATGGACCCTCAAACTACCTACAATAGATCTAACTCTTTGCTAACTCAAAAAATCTAACACCCCAGATTTTGCATATATAACAGAATATATAAGCATAAAAGACAAATACAGAAATAGCAAATATTTGTATACAGACGGTTCAAAAACACACTCCAATGTAGGATGTTCCTTTACCATAGACTCAAAGACAATTAAATATAAGCTCCCTTCCATATCGAGCAACTTTACAGCGGAATGCTATGCTATCAGTGCAGCATTCTACCATATCATGCAGTGTAATGAAGAAAATTTTTTAATATTCACCGATTCACTGTCCGCAATATTAGAACTAAGCAACATATATATACAGACAATCAAATACTTAAGAAAGCGCAGAGCTATTCAACAATGATTAAAAGTCAGGGCCAGAATGTAATAATAGCATGGATACCGTCCCATGTTGGAATTAAAGGCAACGAGGCAGCAGATCTAGCAGCAAAGGAAGCAGCAATGTCAACTCTAGATGAAATAAGAGTCTACACTCCATCAGATCTCGGAAACAGCCTGAAATCCCTAGCAATGAAGACCTGGGACCAGCTCTGGGAAAGTGTCGAGGACGGCAACAAATTAAAAGGAATAAAAAAAGAAACCTCATCCTGGGAAAGTTCTAACCGTACCAACAGAAGAGAGGAAGTTGTCCTAGCAAGATTGAGAATAGGTCACACCCGATTGACCCACGGATACCTCATAGACAAGGAAGCTCCACCTAAATGCACATCCTGCAAAGTACAGATATCCATCGCTCACATTCTAGTAGATTGCCCGCGTTACGCAGCTTACTTTGAAAACTGCAAAATAGAAAGAAGACTCCACTGGATGTTGGAAAAAAAATGTTTTGAACGTAACTAAAGTAATTGACTTTCTAAAAAAATTTAACCTGTATAGCCAAATTTAACAATAAAAAATAAGTCAAAACAAACCTAACTTAAAGGACACGAATGACCTCTGTATTTGAGTGTCCAAAAACCACAAAACCTAACCCGGATACCATCAAATACGCATGCACCCCAGGGATCAGTGCAAGATGGCGTTCACATTTGAAAGGGGGCGCTACGAATTTACGCTCATGCCCTTCGGATTAAACAACGCGCCCATGACATTTCAGAAACTAATGGATGAGTTCCTGCGTGGCCTGGATGAGAATATGTGTCAAGTGTACATGGCCGACCTTCTTGTTTTCAGTAGAACCGAGGCACAGCATATTGAGGACCAGCGACGGGTATTTCAGCGGATAAGGCAGTTTGGGCTGAAACTTTCCAGAGAGCGTTGGGGAGCGTACTATCTCAGGAGAGCGAGAAGGGGGATAGATCGATCGCATATGCGAGTAGGAGGCTCACGGACGCGGAATCACGGTATAGTGCGCTAGAGCGCGAATTGCTAGGTATCGTTTGGGCGGTCCAACACTTCCGGCCTTACGTGTTCGGGAAACGGTTTAAGGTCCACACAGATCACCGTCCCCTTCTGTGGGTGGGAAATTTAAAGGAATCTTCGGCGAGAGTCACGCGGTGGAAAGAGATCCTCAGACAATTAACATGGAGGTGGTCTATAAGGATAACGTAGTGGCGGACTGGTTATCCCGCGCTCTTCAAATCAACGCGATAGAGCCAGAGGTGGGCGAATCTTCGGTAGATCTGCAACGATTTATCAGAGAATGGACACCAGAGGGAAAAGGAGAACTCGGGACGGACCATCGGAACAACACAGATTCCCCCGACCAGGACGAGTCTGGAGAGGAGCGGTCGACGGAGATGGAAGAGCTGGACGAGCCAGTCAATGATTAAACCAGGCAGATAATCTGGAAAACCAGGACGACAGGGCTTCTGAAAATGGAATTCTCCAAGTACGCGAAGCCCAAAATTGTTACTATCTGGTCCTAGCCGGGAGTCAAAGAGGAGCAGATAAGCAGGGTCTTACAAGATGCTTCCAGAGTCGGTGCGTCGGGAACGGGACAGTATGGGAGAAGATTCGCGATCAGACAAGAGAAGTAGGCATGGACAGAACGATTATGAGATGTCTCCTGATGGTAGAGACACTACGGGATGCTGAGCAACAGAAGGAGGTGACGTTGGCGTACCATCAAGGAAAACGAGTCATCGAGGGATCAACTATACCATTGCAGCCCTAAAACGGGGATATGATTGTATAGGGATGCGGAGGACGGTGGAAAATAATGTGCTGGAATGCGTCATCTGTCTCACTGTGAAGTATGATCGTCACCCTCCGATGGGATTACAAACCGAGACGTCTACCCCCACGGCACCGGCGACGGACTCCAGGTAGACACCTTCACGTGGAGAGGTTTTAAATGGGTGACGATAGTGGACGTCTTCAGTAAGACAGCTATGGCCCAGCCGGTGAAGGAGAAGTCTGCGGCGACAGTTAGCGATGCCCTTCGAATCTGGTTCCAGTTCTACGGGGTACCGGACAGAATTAAATTAAATCATTAAATTAATCATTAATTAATTTAATTAATCATTAAATTAAATTTAAACTCGACATCTAACATACGCAGACGAAGTTCTTATATCTACCAGCACAAAAGCAGAGCTTTTAGATGCCTTCCAGGATTTCGAGGAATGAGCAAGGATATGGTATGTCTGAAAACTAATAAAGAAAATACCAATTACTTAAAGACCTCAAGAGATAGAGCTTTCCAATAAGGACCATTACAATTTGGAGGCTACAATAGATGCATTCTCTACATAAATTTTTAAAATTTAAGGATATATCAAGAAGAGCTTAGGACATCATCTATAAAATTATTTTTTGGCCTACATACTGCAGCGAAACCTAGGTCCTTACAAAGTTACTGGATGAAGGTCTTATAGTTTAGAATAGAAATTTTTCTAAGGAAAGTTTAAGGGCCCGTCAATGGTGGCGAACGCATTAGAATAAGAAAAAATGCCGAGTTAATGGAATAGTTTACATATCCGACATCATTGCGTTCGTAAAAAACAGCAGACTTGCTTGGCTTGGCCGTGTAGAAAAGATAAACTAGTTTAGACTCTCCAAGGAAATGATGAAAGGCCATCAAATAGGAACAAGTAAACGAGGGAAGCCAGATTTAAGAGGGCTGGATGATGTGGAGGACGATCTGTGAAGAGCGGGAGTGTTCCAACGGCGGAAAAGAGGAAATCGGGGTAAGATGTTGGAGGAGGCCCTCTAACTGCAAGGATTGAAGCGCCTGTTAGAGCATGAGTAGAAAGTATGATGAATAGAGAATTAAAGATGAAATCCAAGAATTTATCAAAGGAAAATTCATAGAAATTTCGCTAAAGGCATGAAAGTGTGTAGCCGCGGGCAGCTGAGTAAAACAAATCACTGCGTGGCCTTCTATGGTGCGTCCTATAGCAATCAGCTATAGCACAGAAACCCAAGTATGATCCTTCTTCACCTATCTGCTTTGCGGATAAAAACTATGTTTATAACATAAAATATCTTTCTAATTTGGACATCAATATGTTTGTGTAAAACAGTCTTAGTATTTTTATCAGTTTGCTCAGCGCTTATTACCATTGTAGGCATTCCTTCGTAACTAAGCCAATCAAGTTTGCAGGCCCAGAGAGAGAGAGAGAGAGAGAGAGAGAGAGAGAGAGAGAGAGAGAGAGAGAGAGAGAGAGAGAGAGAATGAGCGTGTGTTTGTATAATAAGCGTGTACTGCATAAAAATAAATTTTATTTTCAATGACTTAATTGCTCATATCATTCAGAGTGACTATTAAATTTTGAGCTCATCGATACAAAACAAAACATGGCTATTGATCTGTATTTATTAATAATTCGTCAAATAAGTAACGCCACTAGGAAAATAACTCTACCAAGAGACATAGATTTACTTCATAAATTAAGAGGTAATTTTTCACAAATTAACATAAAACCTTATTGAGTAATTATTCAATATTGCAATTCAATTTAATTCAATTGCACACATTATTATAACCATACTAAGAAATTTAAACAACACGATATATAAGAATACATTATATTATACAGAAAAACAAACGAAAAACATCTCAGACTGTCTCTTCATAATAATACAAAAACCACGAACTGAATCTAAGAATAGAATTTATAAAGATACGGGTTGCGGACCGTGAAGAAGGGCGGAGTGGCTGAGTTAGCCAGGGCTGGTGAAAACATCATAAATCAAGGAGGTCCCCATCCCATTCTCTCTCCCCCCCTCTCCAGTTTTAGTCCTGATCTTTATGTCATCTGCAATTTGTAGTGGTTTTGTATCCACCGCAAGCACTCTCCCACAGTCATTGCCTACTTCCCTTCAACACTACTTCATCTCCCAACTATTTCTTTATTGTTTTGTTCAAATACTTATTTTAAATGAAATTATTTATTTAAAAATGTTTTCTTGTTCAACTTATGCGACAATAAACTTTAAAAATGAAAATTGACTTAAGATAATAATAATACAATTTGCTATATTTTTTCTTTGTTTAATACAATATATTTCTATAAAATTACTTAGATTAACTTAATCATTACAATTAACTGCACAAACCGAGTATATATGCCGTTAAACATAATTCAAGACTATATGAATATTTAATCGGGTACAGCGGGTTACAGAATTTTTTTTTTATATTCCTGGTGTACATATGGGCCACTTGAGAAATGCATATATGATTGAATCATTGAAACACAATGCAACCAAATCTAAACCATGTTGCCAAACCATGGAGATGAATATTTCCTACGATGACTGAGAAACTAAGGAATTCTACAAATATAATAATAACAAGGCATATAAGGAGGCACAAGACTCCAACCGATTCGAAAGTGTATGTTCGAAGAAGAAACGAAGTAAGGGAAGAAAATAATTTTAATTTTAATAATTTTAATTTTATGACCAAATTCTTTCCAGCTCTTTTTTTTTTTTTCCAAACAATATGAAATATAAAGAAGAGGGATGCAGACTGATTACCAAGAACCAAGGTATTTCAAAAAGATGTAGACGCCATTACAAAGAATTGTTTTCTGGAGGTGATGAGAAGGGAATTGCTAGAGAAAGCACACGGAGAAAATATGATGAAGTGATATGGGCAAACAGAGGTGTAATAAACACAGGAGAGATTGCAACCTACAAAATTAAAAAATATATTAAAAAAGCTCAATCAGGCCACAACGTCAGGTTAAGGACCTTACATTTTATCTCAGAACAATCATAGATAAGTCATGGGAATAGTAACTTCTTAGCATTTATAGAACTGAAAGCAATAAGTTTGGTTCGTTCTCTATACAAGTACTGTGGAATGCTCTTTCTGAAAACATCTCGCAAGGATTAATAGAAGCTAATTAGTCAGCCCATCATGATTCCAGCGAAATAGTGAGGATGGTAGGTGAATGGAGGATGAAATGGTGAATGGAAGAAAGTACTCGTATGAGTCGGGACGGGATAGGGGAGTCTCCCCTGTTCATTCCATGATTGGATGGAATCCTAAAAATTTGCAAAAGTAGGAGAGACAGCGCTACTATTGGCAATTGCAATACGAGGACAATTCTGTTCCAGGTAATTTTATTTGTAGGAAACATTGTACTTATAGCTGATAATAGAGTGAGCTTACAGCAAGATGCAATTGAATGGAAAGCTGAGCTAGGAAGAATGGAAATGGCCATTAATGTCGGAAAAAAGTAAAGCAATGCACATTGGCTGGGAATACGTTAAAATATTTTGCAAAGGTAAAACAATCGAAATGGTCGACGACATCACCTTGGAAAGGGGATCACAGGGGATGGAAAGGTAGACCAAAAGATTTCCAATTGGTTAAAGGAGGCTTACACCTTTAAGCAGCATCTCATCAAAGCTGTTTACCAACCTATCCTCATATACTGAAGTGAAAGCTAGATACCGCGAGAATAGCACCTAAGGAGAGTTGCTGATACTATACAGAGGTAACTCCTAGTAGCAGGGGGCCGAACTAAAGGGGTCGAATAAGAAATCAGAGGACTGAAGAGGATGTAGGCGTTTTATCTCTAAAGGACACCATTGAAAAGAGACAATTTAAATATTTTAGACCTCTCTCTGCCGCCTGAATGAGGACCGAGACCTAAGAAAATACTTTGAGGCGAAACCAAACAGGGGAATATCCAAGATAGAGACACAAAACTAGATGGACTGACTACATACCTAGTGCCACAAAGAATACTATTTTATTTTACATAATAATATACCATTATAGTTTATAGAATCTTCTCGAGTACTAATACCAGTACTCAAGAACATCCTGTAAAAACTATATAAACATTGACACATCAAATGTTTAAACCATAAAAATCTCGATACGCGCACGAAAAATACGCCACATTTAGTTTTCAACAGAGGTTACATTTCTTAAATGAGGCTAATACAAATTGTAAGAACTGAATTTTGCGAATTATATTCACTTTTATTATTCTTAACCTAAAACTAAAACTTCATAAAATTTTAAGAATAAATTGAATAGTGTTTTTCAATAACCAAGAACAATAATTCATTCTTCTTGTTCCATGGGCACGACTACCCACAGATTGCAGTGCAGCTCCCTATAATTCCGAACCTCGAGCAGTGTTCTCCAGGCCTTCCGAGCCTGGACACTTATAGATCAGAAAGCTTCTTCCTCAACAACCTTATTGATCTGAATGGAAAGACAATTGAATTCTACAGAGGCTCAGGACTTGAGTAGAGAAATCGGCCTTTGCCAGGAATTCAATAGGTAATATAATAAACGTTTTCATACCACGCCTCACCAATAATAATGGATTATAGAAATGGTTTCGAAAACCTAAATTTCAACAACTCATAAAGTTAATCAGTTTAAAAATTATTTCGTATCAACTTTATCCAACTTCGTCCACTACAGACATGCTTAAACATGAACTAACGTTGCTGCCCTGGCTCGTATTTACTTTAAAGATGGTTCTTGCAATTGTTCCCAAAGTGTAGAGGATGGAAGAGATAACGCACAAATGATCCGATTGTAATATACACAAATCAGTATATTATATTGTGTTTCTTTTCAAAATTAAAGTATAATATTTTTTTTTTGAAAACCGCTAAATTTAAGGCAATCTAGAATGTGAAATTGATGCAATATCCGGTTATAAAACATAAATAGCACCATAAGTAATAGAGTTATCGATAAGTTTTTCAGGTAATACAGGGCATGGATAATAAGGGGCCCTACTAAATAGCAAGCACGTCGCTTTGACAGAAACGCCTACCATCTAAATCTATCTACATTAGTGCGACGCTCCAGAAACTGGTGAACAAGTAGTAACAGCCTACAACTTGTTTGCGGTACAACGAAACACGCTTCCGAGAACGAGCGTGTTCTGTTCAATTACATATATTAATTGAGAACAACCTTCCAATAATAAACGAATGAAGAGTATTACTGGCATTTTCATAAGTATTGTACGGGTTAAAGGATAATGAGAGAGAATATTTTCATCATTTTTCCCCTATAGCAAGCTGGCCTAGGAGAAATTCCATGAGATACGCCTGATTGAAGATATGTAGCAGAGATTGTTGTCATTTCTTCATCTATGACAGCTAACCCCGCCAAACGTGTTGTCAAATGGTAAGGTAGGGTGGACCAAATATTATAATAAATGGTAATAGTTACATACGCACACTCACTGACCAATACACGCACAATAAATTTGTTATTAAAGAGATACAAACACACAAATATATGGAAATAACGGGAACTGACTACAATTAATGCGGATGGTAGAGATAAGCTTTTTTGGACGCCTGAAGGATTGATTGTCCTTACTTATCAGAGGTCGGCTTAGCCCGCCTCGGGGGCACGCAGCGCAAAAACGAGGGACGAGAACTAGTCCATCACTGCTCCACTTACCGACTTCTTCTCCGCGTCCCTTTCAGTATCTCCTTCTCTTGTCCTTTGCATACATTTCTTGTCTATATGCTATCTACTTTAAACAATAATAATATTGTTATTAATGTAAAAAGTGACATTGTATTCTACGTTACTTTTTCCATTACTGAATGATGTTTATCATGCCAAACATAGAATAGAATAATGATGGATTGAGTTGGTCAGGTGGTGCAGTCTGAGATAAAAAAGTAAGTGAAACTTATTCTTCAGTTGTGCCAACGTTTCGCCCCACGATGTAGACCATGTTCAGGGCGAATACCATGCCTGGTCTGTGGATGGTGCGGCCAATCAAACTAACAATTGAGTTATAGAATAGAATATAATAGAAAAATAATTCTAACATTCCATAAATACCATATAACATACCATAGCCGACATATCATAAAATATCATTCTACAAAAAACCCACCCAAAGCCACAGAAAGTTTCGAAAAATATTTCTCCCTGGAATATTTGCGACTTATTAAAATAGATCAGCAATTAAATGAGTTTTGGCAACAATGTAAGCGACAGTGTAACTTTAACTTTGTAAATATTTTTACAGTTATACAATTTCCTGCGAATTGAACGAAAAACAACGTTCAATGACGACCGAAGTTCATTCTAATCGCCCCTTTCCCGACATATACTTTTCAGGTACTATTAAAACTGAATAAGAAACGAAATAGACATATTTACCAAAACGGTAATAAGCCACGCAGCAGCAAAAGCAAAGTAATGTATTTTTATTTATTTATTTATTTATTTATTTATTAATCCATCTCCACATTAAAAATTAACATAAGTACATATTTTATAATACAGTAAATAAGCTTATATGTAAACAATACATAAAAATAAATTAAGGAAATGGGTATAGGTACCCTTTAAGGTCATAACATGTGATGGGATTACCCTCACAATTCTATTAATTAAGATTTAATTAAGATAAATTTAACCAAGTACTCTCCTTACATAAGGAAGTTGATCGCACCATTCGACATATGTCAAAAGAGTAAATAATAAATTTACAACACATTATTGTTTATCTATTCCCGTAAATGCAATTCCTAATAACTGTTCAAGGGGTAAAATTTTTCGAAGCTTTCTGTAGCTTTGGTTTTTTTTTTTTGTGGAATGCTATTTTATCGTATGTTAGTTATGGTATGTAATATGGTACAAATGGAATGTTACGTTTCAGCTTGGGGGAAGCTTTCAGCCAAGTGTAACTTTCGAAAAAAATTGAATATGTGTAAACATTAACAAATGTTTTAATAGATATTTATATGTTTTACTTTCAACTTCTGTAATTTTTTCTCCATATATATTTTCCATAATATACAACATTCCAAAATAGAAAAACTAACGTAATATGATGTCAGTTTTAACTTTACAAACAATATTATTTTATCTTGAATGATAATAGTTGACCTTGATTATAATTGTGGTAGAGAATGGTCCGTGTGGAGGTCAATCAATTTCTCTTAGATAGGGAGAAATGTTTATTAAATAGCCAACGTTTCGACCCACTTTGCAGGTCTTATTCAGGGCTGTCGAGGGGAGGGTGATGGGAGGGGTGCCCAGGGTCAAAAGTTCACATGTTACATCATGAATCTCCGGTACATAAATAAATAAACATTTCTCCCTATCTAAGAGAAATTTATTGACCTCCACCCGGACCATTCTCTTCCACAAATATTATTTTATATATACATTGTATTTGATAAAAAACGAAAAATCCATTAACAAAGTCAGTAAAGAAACTTGAATTTAATACATACGACGATTTTGTGCTATTCGAGTGGATTTGGCCCTCTTATATTTAATATATTCTACAGGAAGATATACAAAATGACTAAATATTAGTATATTATATAAACCAAATACTATTATTTTATAAAAGAAATAATTTTCGGACAATAATGTTGCTTATTAGGAAAATCAATACTTAATTATGATGGAATATCAATTTAAAATCCAAGGGATTACTGAGAGGCCTGAAGGATGGATGGATTAACTTATCTTTTTCGATTAATTCAATCTTTTTCGAGGGAGATTGAACAGATTACTTTGATTGATTGAGAATTTCCTTCCGAAAGAATTTAAACTTGGCTGATTATTCTACCACAGATTTCACCCTAAAATCTTCCTAAAATTAATGATACCTGGATATATATGAAGTTTAGTAATCATAAATTAAAAACAATACTATTATCTAATCAAAAGTTAGATAAGCAGATTTTACTTTTATTAAGTAAACATATCACTCAATTCGTGATTATGCTATTAAGTTTCAATCAATAAATCAATAACTCAATTAAGACACAAATAAAGAGTATATTCTTTGGGTTTTTATGAAATTACAGGTTTTACAGGTTACAGGTTATTATGAAAAATTATAAATCTTTTAAACAGAGAGCGAATATCGTGAATAATTCTGTGGGTCCGATACGAAACGATCATCAATGGACCAAGACCGAATCAGCGCCGCAGCAGTTACGGTGTTGCTAATGTGGCTCCCAATCCACATCGGCCACAAAAAAAGAAAAATATTCTAATACTGGGAATAAAATCCAGGACCTCCTTAGAAAAGGCCCCCGATATAAAGCCAGAAACAGATCCGAAAACATTTCTGCATACAGCCGTACATCAAGTACGAAAAGTAGATAGATCAACCCACGGCATTTTTTTCATGCATAATCAATCAGTATCACTCTTAGTAAGCTAATATTATTTCTTCAATCTTATCAAGTTCCTAGCAAAGGCGAAACCTATTTATTAATTTTAATAAAATAAATTTACTAAAACTCACTTTTTGTAAACCGATGAAATCACCTTAAATATGGTCTCGAAATATACTCGTTCGGTACAATGCTCAAGTTTGATCCTTTACTTGGGTGGTATAGGAAATTTATTTCATAAATACAATTCTTAGTGTAATTATTTTTCGTATATTAATAAATATGTTAATGACCCTGAGATCTTATTTATTTTAATGACATATTTCCATTAAAATTCGAATGGTTATTCTCTTAAATCCTTTATTCACTTAATTGATTCACATTGACATTTCGGTCATAGTTGCTCATTTCCAGGCAAATAGGCAAAGTCATGAGATAATTCGGGGTAATACTCGCTGATGGAACTGCCAAGAGCATACAGCAGGAGAAAACAAAGCAAGATGGAAAAAGGTGATCGGAGAGAGTTAAGCGATATTTGTATGTTTTTCATATGTAGAGCCAATCCTTCAAATTATTTTACAAAACATTTTCCATGGCATGAGTAAAAGAAAGCGTTATGACTGAACCATATGTGAGAGTTTTAGCCGACAAAAAATAACTTAAATTATTTACTATACACCCATTTGTTAATGATTTTTTCAGTCCTTCAATGGAATTTAAAGAAATACTCATTTTGAGACTGACGGTCCCTATCTGTCAATTAAATTAATAATATTGAAACTCGAATGATTAGGCCTTTACTAATGTTGTTAAATACAAAATAATAAATTAATTAGTATTTAAAATACTTTAAATTAAAAATATAAGTGGGTAAAGTTAATATGTAATGTTATGTTACATTAATTTAGAGTTACTTCTTTAAGCCTAGCAATGAATTCCCTAGGTACCAGACGGACTCAAACCACAAATCGATGGTTGGTCCCCAGAGTGTAACTCAATCCTGTCAGGAGTTCAATCCTTTAGATCAATCAATAAGTATACAATGAAAGACGCTCGGAATGTTTCCTACCATATCGATTATCAATGAGAATAATCAAACAGAATTTACAATTAGATCGTTTTCGAAATTAATAAAAAAAAAATCAGGAAGTATTTCTATTCATAATTAACTTAGCTCAGGAACTTTCTTGATAAAAAGTTCTTCTTTCGAGGACAGTTCCATTTCAACGTTAAATACAACTCCTCCACAAGTAATTTTAAGCTGAGTTTCACTTCGTCTTCCTCAATTTGATGGTGTTCTCAATTAGATATATCTTTGATGTAACCTGGACTTTTTACAGTAGCTAGAAGATGAGGTTAATGGATTTTTTTAAATACCGACTTTATTTTTTTTAAATATATTGTTTGGGTTGAGTTATTTTCATAGGGCATTAAGCCAAGAAAAATTTGTGCCCTACTCATCTTTAAGTGTTTCATTGATTGTTGTAGATCCAATCCTCTAACTTGTCTGATAAGGACATTTAATAGGTAGCAATAACTTTCGACAATTTATATTTTTTTTATTAGTTGATAACAAATGAGAACGTTATGAATAAATCGGTTGCCTACTCAATGCATCATAAAATAATCTTTCGTAGTAAGGGCTCAGTACGAACATACCAATGATACTGTTTTGTTAAAAGATTCCAAGGTTAGCTTTCAAGTTTTAAAGGAGATATGTTCCATGGAACAACTCCAGGTTGCGTGGCAATTGATTGGCTAGACATGATAGGGTTACCGGAGGGCTTTAACTTGGCGATCTTGTCCGCTATTCGAGCCAGCTTCGTCACATCTGCATGTTCCGTGGCGGATAAAACAAATTGCATGCCCTCCGGTAGTCTGCGAAGACATAAAGTGCTGAGCATCACTTAGGTGCTGCATCTCCCGGAGAAATATGGAGGGCTTCTGATCGCCTATCCGCTTTTCTTCGAGCTGCTTCTTGGTCCTCGCGTTGTCGGATTGACGCAAAATCTGAAAATATGAAGAGCCCTTCGTAGGGGTCTTCTGGCGGATTACGAACCAGGTCAGCAACTTGTAGGACCGTGGCACGTCGAGTTGGGCGATTACCTTGTCAAATTTCCTCACCGATCTTGCAAGTTCTGAACACAGCTCCGACCTGGCTCGGCGCTTCTTTAAAAAAACCAGGTAACCGTTCAACCAGGTAAATGTTCAAAACATTTTGCGTGGACGCCGACACCACCTCCGCCCTGTCTTCCACCTTCTCCACATTAAATGATAGTAAATCGTATGCATTCGCTCTACTCTCCATTGTGTTAACGCTTATTAATTCAAACAGAGGAGAGAAAAAAAGGTTAAAAATGTTTACTTTGACTTTCCAGATCACGTCAGGGTCACAACATTAAAGGAGCTAGGTTCCAATGAACAATCCTATTTGAATTTCAAACACTTTATTTTAGTCAGGTACAGATCCAGGTCAGAATCAATTTTTAACAGTCTGAATATGTAGTAAAAACACAAAAACTCTCCAATATACATCGTGAGCGTCACAACAACAAAGTAGGACAGGTTACACATGGATTTGACACTGTACTGTAAATAAATACAAACTATACAATAATGATCTAAAAAATAAATATTAATTAATGACGGTCAGGTAATAAATATCGAATAAAATTAAATAAATTAAGTGGTTGAGGCAGTGGCAAATCCCTTTCACACAAACCTCATCGGTCACCCAGCTATTTATAACCTTCAATATATTTCACTTCGCTGTCAACACACTCCCGTTACAAAGTAATTTCATATTTCTATTTTCTACTCAGGATCCATAGTCTGATAACGCTCAGTATCAAATGCATTTTTTTTTCTTTTCTATAGTTTTTTCTATGATTAGTTTAACAATTCAGGGTCATATGAACAAGAGAAACATAACATAGAGACATATAGTATAAAATAATTATATTTTTATTTCTTTTGAAGTGTAGGTTTAGTGGTTCAGATATGACTCGTAATTGTATAGAACTCTAGGATTAAACTATAGGGAATATCTGAACCCCCACTCAATTAAGTTTACCTTTGACTTCCGGTGATGAGACCATCTCTACACGATTGCCGCGGCCGATTGTGTATTAACATTTGTGCCAGCGGCCAGCTCGGATCAAATTGCTTCATCATTACATCGGTAATAATTATTAGTATCAATTGAAGGTATAATTATAATCAAAGGTCTTGGATATTGAGGAGGAGACATCGAATATAATTCATGATTTACCATTTTTGGACATAAAATTACTATGTTTTTTTGTATATTTTAATTTAAATTCATAATTTTATTTTTATTTTTAAAGAGAAAAGATAGGCCCTCGGCCGGGATTTGAACCCGAAACCTTTGTCTCACCGTGACATCGCTCTACCATTTGAGCTACCAAGGCCGCCTGCCGACAGAAGACAAATCTTTTCTCCCATCCGATCTTTTCTCTTTAAAAATAAAAATATTTAAAACTCAAAAAAATTGACCAATAGTTACAAAAAATTATAAATAGTAATATGACCTATGTCAATAAGATCCTAAAATTAAATTAATGTTTAATTAGAAAGAACTTTTTTAAGAACTTCGTTCTAGTGTATTCATCGCAAAAATTGCGAGAGCACGAGGACATGGGATCGGATGAGAGAAAAGATTTGTCTTCTGCCGGCAGGCGGCCTTGGTAGCTCAAATTGTAGACCGATGTCACGGTGAGACAAAGGTTCCGGGTTCAAATCCCGGCCGAGGGCCTATCTTTTCTCTTTAAAAAGAAAAATATTTAAAACTCAAAAAAATTGACGAATAATAATAAAAAAATATAAATTCATAATTGTTTTATTTCATTTAACAATCATCGATTTTATTTTATCAAATGACTGGCCAGCCAATAATTTGTATTTTTCATTAAGCACTGTATATTAATTTATGTATTGAAAATTTCTCTCGTTTTAATTTTTTTTTCAATTTTTTTTAATAGTTGTGATTTCTTTCAATTATTTTTTACTAACGATAATTTAGTATTTCTCATATTCTTAGAAATAACCTGCAAGTTACACGGGGTGGGAGATTTACGCCTGTTGTCCTTCGGCTACGGTGACGCTCGCTCCAACATAGTCCATACCATTATCATTAGACTAAAGCAGAACGCGCAACACATTCAGCAACTAATATAAATCTATAAGAATGTTAAGAATAGAAAATGTGCCACAAGCCTAATTGTAAGATGTTAAGTGCTGCAACACGCACGATACATTATTAACACTCCCATACTGCTTATCAACAACACATTCACAAAACATTTAGAGTGAAGTTAAACAGGCACAAACAAAGAACATAATATTAAATCATGAAGCCTGAATTTCTTTAGGAAGGGAAAGGAGCGTACTGTTGTTCCACTGTGCCCTATTTACTAAGCATAAGAGGCTTATCTACGTTTTACTTTTCTTTCTTCCTGGTAATATTTGTCAAGCTTCAACTTCTTCATATAATATTTTTTTTATCGATTGTACAAAAACTGTCTTCAGAATAACAGTTAGATGCAGTACAATTTGGGTTTCAGAACCTTATGGTGTATTGAAAATTAATAAAATCTGTTTAATAAAATCTAAGTTCCAGAATAATATGTTTTTAAAAAGAAGAAGAACTATACTCGGAATTATGAGAGACGCTGAATGAGTCTATTTTTCATTTCAACATATCTGCAAACGTATAATATGTACGTAGCTATAACGTAAAATATGTATAAACGTAAATAAAACGGTAGGCTCTAAATCAACAATACATAAACCTTTGGCCAACCAAGTCAATGAACCTAATGCTATTTGCAAAGACTTATATGTAACTCTAATTACAAATTTAGTCTCACTTATTAAAGCTGAGCATGTATATATACAAATTATATAGTCAAGTAAATGAAAGGTTAAAAATTGCTAGAGTGTACATTTAATTTTCTTATGAAAGGTTTCATAGAGGAAAAAATAAGTGCCAAAACCACAAAGCAAATCATTACAAAAATGCCTCTATGGATTCTCAAATATCCGGTTGAAACGTTGGATTCAAAGCGCAAATCACAAAAGACAGCTTCAAGCCATGGAGAAACGTTATTGCAGAAAAATGAAAGGGAAGACATAAAAAGTACGCGATTAGAAAAGTCAGATATGAAACTCAGGACAGCTCAGGTAATTATCAAGGAATATCCATCACATTATCTTGAAGAACACAGTTCGGCTTAACAGTAGTCAGCACGGCAGAAGAAAACAAGCAAAGAAGGGATGGGATGCCGCAGCCTAGCAAGCCATTAATGGAAGTGGGTTGGAATGCGGAAGGTGAAGATAAATGGTTGAGGACAGAGATTGCTGGAATCTATTGAGGGGACATCGCACTATTTGGCGATGGAACAAGAGAGGATTAAACATATTTTCTACCCGGAACTGCAGTAAATTATAAAATCAAACTATTCCAACAATGGTTCAATGTATTTGTGAATCGGTCTACTATAATAATAAATAGTGTTAGTTACAGTAATAAAATGCTCAGCAATTAAAATCAAATACCTTCTCAGGACTTATTACTTTTCGATTGTAAAGTATTATATAATCCAAATAAAGAATAAAATTATGAGAAAATATTGATATATTTCATAAAATACAATCAAAACTCTAGAATTAGTGTAATGATGGTTAAAAAAATCTTTTTCTATATTAACCTTATAATACCTTTTAATACCAAATGTTGCTGAAAGTGGTTTCGTAGGTATCAGAGGAAAGAGAGAAGAGGAACAACAATGACTCAGAATGGCCATACTCTTTAAATGGCTCAGCATCAATGCGTCTCACCAGAGCAACGGCCAGCATTCGAATAAAGAAGGCACCTTAAGAAGATGGACAGGATCACATGTGGTCTAGTAGTTAGCATAGCAACTATGCCCAAGATCCTGGATTTGCCCTATCCTGTAAGATAACCCTATCATGTGCTCGTTAAAGATCCCACGGCAGCATCGTCCGATATGCCATAGCAGCATAAAGTGACTTTAAATGAATAAACCACCAGAAGATCGACAAAAACAGCACGACTGAGCAGTGTTGCAGGTATGGTGTCGATAGCGCCGTGTGATCTGGATAGCAACCAACCTTACCCAATCAGTACATCATTATAAACTGTCATCTGACTTTAATGATCCTAGAAATAGGAATCATTTTTCTAGGTAAGCTCAAACGATAGCATATATAAAAACAAATAATTGTTCAATGTTTTGATTTAATTTAAATCAGACATCCAGCAAGGTATCAATGGGTTTTACATAAAGAAAAAAAAAACTACTACAGTAATAATATTATTTGGACATTTATATATGTTTTGGCAATATCATATTAAAATCAGTAATATGGTATTTTGTATAAACATTATTAAGTTATATTAATTTGACATGCCAATATAAATAGTTGAAACCTGTTTAGAACAAGCCTCATATCTCTCAATTTTTATAGAAATAATAAATAAAAAGATTTGAAATTGTCTGAATAAATTATTTTCTGAAAAGACAGTTAATGAGAGAGAGCTTTGTCGGATAAATTTTATAGCGTTAACATTTCTATAGAAAGGCGATCCTTACAAAGTTTTCCTTGGTCTTTGTGATAATTCGGAGGAAGAGCGACGGAAAATCTTTCTACTCTTTTATTTTCTTAAAAACAAAACTTCGCTTTCAAATCTCAGCTCTCGCTATAAAAATTTTTTTTATGAAGGAAGTGCAATTACAGGACAATTTCGTCCTGCTATAGAACCTCTCTAAAACCGACATGAAATAATTTATGTGACTTTACTTAACCAAAGTGGACGGTATAAAATTCTTGAATACAGCCTTATGCTGCATAATGATTACAAGATTACGCAACATTATAGTACTGCATCTTACGACGAGAAGGCAACAATGGACAAAATCGATCAGAGTATTATGCATAATACAGAGCGTCCCGGAGGAACAACGGATGCGTAAATTAGAAACACCACTGTGAACCCGAGGCTTATGAATTATTGAGATCGATGGAGGCCATAGGTCAGGTTCAATATAACTCACTTGCGACCTCACTCTTGGCCTCGTTATAGAAATTTCACGGACCATGAATCAATTCTTCGAATATAATAGAATAGAATAAAAAGAAAACTTTCTTCTGCAGCTAGATCCCTTTAGAAGAAAAAAATAAGCATGAATATACAAGAAAATTACTGCATAAATATACCTACTGGTGTATATACAATCAGAATAATAATTAAAAAGACAAGATAATAAGGAAGGATTATAATAAGGTTTTCCTCGTGAATATAATTATTAGTGCGAAAAAGAAGTTGAATAATCATAATATAATAATGAAGGAAAATGGACGACAACCACACTGAATAAAATTATTCACTTGAGAAAACAAAAATAGTATACTACAGAAGAAAGAGAGGGGCTGTTTTTACGAGACAAGTGATTTTTTAAAATAATTTATTTGATAAAAGTTAGAGTGGAATAACACAATATTGATACAATTCAGGTTTATCTTCAAGTGAGGAGTAAAATTATTAAGTTCTGGTTCAATCGTCATAACGCATTTGGGACGGGCGTTAGATAGATATTAGATAGATATTGATTATTGATACTATGCCATCAATAAACAATAAAAAGGCCTAAAAAGTTGAGAAATTGGATTTGTGTAGACATGGTATTTCAACCTGCTAAAAACTAGGTAATATAAATATATAATAATGGTTTTATGCCCTTGAATAAGGAAATAAAGACTAAATTGCATTGCTCTGAAAAAACAAAGATTTATTTTCAATAATATTTAAAAGTATGAAATTATTACATTATTAATCAACGAAATATTCGCTCACCTGAAAAAACAGAAGATACAGCATTTAAAGCCCTTACTTCATGTGTCTTTATACCTTTCAGTATTTGATTTCAGTTGAATTGGCACACAAAATTAATTATACAATTTATAAAAATACATTATACCTGTAGCCGCTCAAATGTCTTTAATTACTACAGCAGCGATATCATGTAGGCTTTGTCGGCATCGCAGCAAATACAAAGTTAACACAAAGCGCTCGTATATTAGCGACGTAGATTTATTAACATTTTATTCGTAGTCGAGGTAATGGTTTTATTTATAAATAATATACATTTTATCACGATAAAGTACTTATTAATATTATTTTTTAGAATCGCTATTATTATGTTAATCAACCATTTAACTAAGACACTTTTTATACCTTTTAACAATTCCAATAAATTTAGTTTAGAAATGAGATATAATCGATACAATTGTGTGTTTAAATGTGTTTTGAATACACAAAACAAACGAATGATGTTAAGCATCATTATTTTCCAAAGGTACTTGCGGTAGTAAACGATCATTTAAAAAATAAGGAAATCACAACTTCGTAATTGGCTACTGCTACAGCCCGGGGTAGGCCAAGGCTTTCTTAACAAATTCCTTCCAGTCTTCTATTACCATTCCTTTGATGGCAAATGCTTTAAGGTCCTGTTTAACAATTGCATCCACTACCTTGTCGGCCAGTTCTTCTTATGTGAATTATAGAACCCTGCATGAGCAGCTTCCTTGCTACTCATATTATCAGATATACTAATTGTATGGCCTAACCATCCTATACGACTAGACTTGATAAATTTGACCATCCTTATACAAGAAATAACCCTCAATATTAGTCCGAAGCTCCCAAACATTGTCTACGTTATTAAAAACCGGGCCATAAATTTTCCTCAAAATGTTTCGCTCGAAAATTTGGAGGTATAATTAACAAACCTACTATTAGTGCATCTTGACAAAATTTTACTTTTACCAAATAATGAAAATTAAATACAGATTTTAGTAAGATTATTATGGTAAGTAAAATTATTGCCTATTTGCCTTCTTGAGCAAATTAAAATGTTTAACATAGCTTTGGAATCCGATTGTAATGGTAGGGAAATATTTTTCATTTTGACCTGCAGTAATATTCTTGTTTGACATTTCTGCATTCTGTATTTTAAAAGCAGTATGATAAGAGGATGGTGTTTAAAAGCAACGACACAACGAATGCAAAAACAGAGAAGCCAGAGACAACACACGGGGGTTCTATTGTCCAAGAAACAGCCATGGATGATGTCAATTTAAAAACAACATCATTGCCAACTGCTATCCTACGCAGTACGACCTCTATGGTAGTCATCAAAATTGTAATCAATTATTGCAATTCTCGTTTAAAATTAAAATAATGTCCCTTTTTGGATCGAGTTTAGCGCTTACATAAATTAAATCTTTAATAATCTAATACTACATTACTGATGTGTTAGTATTTTTTTTCAATAAAAAAGTTTTTCTCTTCGATGACATACGTACATATACCATACACCTGGAATCTTATTATTTTTGGGCAAAATATTTTAAAACAGCATATGTCGAAGAACTAAAAGAAGTGAATATGTTTAAGTACAATAGTGAAGACAATACTTTTAAGAAAATTAAAAACCATTGTTTTATGTTGTATTATTACAGCATTTTATATTAATATTCTAAAGCGTTCTTTATAGTACTAATTTATTCATTTATTTATGCTCTAAAGTTTTATTTATTGTAATAATTTTTAATATGGAAATAGTAATTTCCATAATAATAGTAGAGGCCAAAATAAAACGTTTGATGAATTGCTTTGTACGCTTTGTCTTCGGGATCCCCAGGGACGCCCCTGTCTCCCGATTTAATGAAGAGTTGAGGTGGTTGTATCCTTCCTATCACCGTAAGTATTTCCTTGCATCCTTCCTCTATCAAGTTATTCAATCCCGCCGTCCATTATACATATCTGAGCTCCTCAAATTTAAATCCTCCATCCATTCCCGTGATACCCATTCACACCCTTCCGATTTGTATATCGAGGCCCATCGAACATTTCGACTTTCGAGCTTTCGACATATCGTTCCTGATTCGGTCCTGTTCCCTGTGGAATTCTATCCCTTCTTCCATCCGCTGTTCCAAGACCCTTCCTACCTTCAAATCTCGCTTATTTGATTACTTTCTATCCCTCCAGTTCTCCGAAGAGCATACATAAAATTATCGATAGAATATTCATTTATTTTGTTTATTCATTTTTATTTTTATTTTTAATGGGAAGTAATGTGAAATCTTCATTTTTTCATTATCATAAGAAACTATTTTTTTTTATTTATTATTATTTAATCAGCTTTATAGATTGATTTTTCTGCTTGTTTTTTTTTCTTTGTACTCTGGGGCTCTAAAGCCCACAATAATGTACAGTTATGTAATTGTAAAGGGATTTGTCCCAGAATAAATAAAGAATTTATTATTATTATTATTAATCTTTAAAGAAGGAGAGACAGTCAAGGATATTTCTATAGGCAACCGAATAAAAATTGATTAAAATGGTAAGTAGACAAAATAATCGGCACCTCTTGTGAATTAAATGTGACTACATTGAAAAAGACACATTTAATATAATTAAAATTTTACTTATTTAACATATTTGAAATTTTAAAGTATAACCGTATGAACCCGTAAAAACATAATTTGTATATGTGTATACTAAATAACAGTAAAACCATAGAGTGTTTATTAACTCTTTTTCTTTTTTATATTAATCCTGAATACTAGCCCTATATAGTTTTACAATAAGTATTTGCCTTATCGACTAACAGAATTAAAATATATAGTTAGAGAAAAATTAAAAGAAGAAATAACTACAATGGAAATATTTGTATTTAGAGCGAGGTACTTCAGTGCTTAGTATACTGGGTTTCTAATCTATAATTCAAGACTGGCTGTGATAGATGAATTATTTATTGTGTTAAAGGCCGCGAATCGACCCTGTGGGATCTCAAGTCCCTCCTGGGGCTCAGGTAGCCTCAATAAAGTTGGATCCCTTCATGGTGAATAACCTGGTGGTTCACCCCGATCTCTGCCTAATCACCTTCTAGCACAACCTTTTAGAAGCAGTACATTATCTACAATGTCCTTTATATCTTTCATGGGTCGTATTGGTACAGGAATTTGATTTTAATCAATTACATGGGCCAAGGAGCAACTTTTCCAATAATAGATATAATAGCTATTGTCTGAAAGCTTGTTAGTTGTTTCTGGCTGTAGTGTATTATAATTTTTCTCATTAGAACTGTTTCAGCTATACTCATATTAAGGCTTGCTAAGATATTAGTGGAAAAATTCTAACATAGCCTCAACTCTCAAAACTAAAACAGGAAACAAAATACCAGTCCATATTTCGCCTATTTTACCATATTCATCAGGTTAATTTGAGAGTAATAGAAAAGAAAAAAATACGAATAAACACTCTAACCTCGAAATGCAGCAGGACATTTGTTTTTTTATTATTTTTTCTCTGAGGTGCATTATGATTGGTAAGTGTATTATACATTTTCTATTTAGTATTTATCACTTGTTTTTATCTAACCTTTTCCAGCTAGGATCTGGTAACCTTCCTTACCATTCAGTAGTTGCATTCGGGCCTTGAAGGTGGTGGGATGTTTCATTTGGTTAGTATCTTGCTGCATTTTTGGTCTTGGCCGCATTAAGGCGTCACATCCACTCTTCTCTGTAATGTACCAAAGACCTTCTATCTATTCCTCCAACAATGCTACCTGCATATCTAAGCCTAGCTATTCTTATATGCTGAACTACGTCTAGCTCCTGATACATCCGATATAGCTCTGCACTTTGCCTGAGTCTAAATTGATCGCCAACTCTTATATCTCCAAACATCCTTCTTAATAATTTTCTTTCGAAGAGCAGTAAACTGTTGGCATCTGCACCTGCACACAGGCCAGGTTTCCGATCCGTATGTTAAGAAAGACCTTGTAATTGTCTTGTAAAGCATCAAATTGACTCTTCTTGATATCAGATGACTTCTTAAAATGTTTGCCATTCCAAAGTACCTGTTATTAGTGGTCTAAATTCTTCTTTGAACTTCTACGCCAGTTGAGTTTCCGCTTTGACAAGAGAGCCAACGTAGACAAAACTGTCGACTATATCTATTTTATCCGCATAGGCCATTATTTGGATGGACTTTCTCAACTTTCTCAGAATCGTAGTCGTGACTTGTAACCCTGAGTCTCTTACGACCTAGTGCAAATGTGAATAACAAGCACAAGAGAATATAACTATACACCAATAATTATTTCAATTAAATTATTGATATTTCTTATGGATTTTTTGGGGCCAATCATTTGTTTTGATTAATCAATAAACTATTTGAAAATATATAAAATCATTGTTCGCAGTGTCAATATATGCGAAAACGAGACTCTATATGCTTTTTCTTAATATTCACAACATCGGGATATATTAAGTTAGTTAGTTCGGACAAAGTTTTAACTACTATGTCTAACCCGGAGGATATTTTTTTTTTTTTTTTTTTTTGGAGGATGATATTTCATTCAAGCGATGGGTAAATACCTATTTTTAGAAGAACACAAGCAAAGATCATATTTAAGACGTCATTGCCACTTCATAAATAAACCCTCATATTTTTTTCGAGTGCAAGTTTTTGTACGTGAGGCCACATATATGAAGCCTTCAAGCATGATTTAACCTCGTCTGCTCTAGTACCTCACGGGTAAGGTTTGGCGAAAATCACCAGCTCGAAGCAGAGTAACTCTCCCCCATTAACCTATCGTTACCTCTAATATCTTTTAGGGGTCTATTAAGGGCCTTAAAACCACCTTTGTGAGCCATAGTGCACTCATCCCGAACTATTAGCTTGCAATCCTTCAAAATGTTAACCATGTTGCTTTGCTTGGAGATATTACAAATTGGAGTTTCCATCTGTATCAACTTTAAGGGCAACTTAAATGCAGAGTGAGCTGTCTTTCCTCTTTCAAGCAATGTTGCTGCAATGCCTGAAGAAGCTACAGCTAAAGCTATCTCTCGAACTTTCCGTATTTTTGCTAACAAAAGATTAGTTATAAACGTTTAGCCTGTACCTCCTGGAGCATCTAAAAAGTATATACGGCCTCTGCTATTATTGATACTATTCAAAATTTGGTGATATACTCGCGATTGTTCTTTAATTAATATAATTTCGTTTGAGGATACTATTTTGGCCAGAATATTGGGGTCGTAGTTAAGTTCCCGGAGGTACTGATAATAATGCAGCATAGCTTCACCCTTTTAAGGTTTAGGTAAACCATAATGCTGTAAATGTTGTCCTCCTTAAGAGAGGAGGGTTTCTTCAAGGTAAACCAAGCACTGATTAAATATTTCAATGTCCAGATGATAAATATTTTTTCAACCAACCTCTAATCCAATTCGACGTGGTATGTCTTCAGAAAAGTTGTCCTTATATTCTTCTCATAGAACTAAAGCGTTTGTGAGCTGACAAAATAGTAACATGACAGCTAATAATTCCCGTAATCTATAAGGAGAATCACAAAGAGCCGATTCCTTCAACGTTGCCGACCACTGCCTATTGTTGCCTATGACCAATGCCTCTAGAAATCCAAAGGCATTGCAAGCGGATTGTTAGGTTGGATGAATAGCGCCGTTGATGGTCTCCAGCAACGTTGGACCTCGGACTTCGTGGAATAATAGACGAAGGTGGAAACACTCATTGTTATTTGGATGAATTGAATAAACCCTACCCAATGCTAAATTCTTCTTCACTCCTGGCCAGTCACTGATGTCAACCCCAAGTTATCATCTTTCAACTGTATTATTTTTCCAAGCATAATATGTAGGAACCTCATGGTATAAAAGCGTTTTCGCAAAATCATCAGTTCTACATAATTCAAAAAATGCTAATAGAGTCTCTCTCTCTCTCTCTCTCTCTCTCTCTATATATATATATATATATATATAGACAATGCCATAATTCAAAAAATCTAATTAGAAAAAAAATTTCAACAGAAATATTTGATTGTTCTATGTGAGTTAAAAAAAATTAAATTTGGGTATTGGTAAAGCAAAACATTCTTATTGTAATGAAGGTATTGAAAACTTTTTATTAGACCGTTAAAATACTTTTAAAAGTTCGAATTTTTTTTTAATTTTAACTTTTTCATTATTCTCATAAAACTTCAAGTTCAAACATGGTACACCTCAAAATTTGACTTTGTAAAAAAAAAAAAAGAAACTTGTTGGAAATAGAATATCAGATGTGTTAGTCCTGAATTAAAAAGTTCAATTGCTACTGAAGGTTTAACTCAGAAATGCCAATATTTTAATTATATCTTTGATCTTTTGAAGCAGCGATATTTACTGCCGAGGCTAACTGTTTTATATTCAAATGAATAAAACTACTGTGACTTCGCAAAATAAGACATATGTAAGATATGCTCGATAAGTTGAAGTTGGTAATGAGGAGAGAAAAATGTGACAATGAGAGGTAATAAGTTGGGCTGGAACTGTAGCTACTCAATCACCGACATCCCCAGTGAGTAATGTCCCAACTGTCACACCCCAATTTAACTTCACAATCTCCTTCCCGGAGAGAGGGCTTCCTACCTAATCCCTTCTTAACATTTATCCGAATCCTTCTTCTTTCCAAACATTTTTGACATGTAAGATACAAATAACCTCTATAAAACGATGGAGAAGAAATACTGTTCAATCGAAAACAACCCGTCTCTTTAGTATACCACCTAGTAACAGAGGTAGAGAGAGCCCTCTATTATCTACAACTACAACTAGGGACAAAATGGTCTACTTCTACTTCTAGAACTACAAGTGAACAGCAAGGACCTTGTGATTCATATATATTGATGTTCATCAGAACATTATGGACCACCAAAGCAGGCAGCCAGCAGGGTAAGAAGAATCAGCAATCACCATAAATTAGACTTACCATTCACAGGTGTCTCAGAATTAGTAATTAATATTTTTTTCTTTTGTTATTATTATAAGCTTTAATTTATAATGCATTTTATTGTATTTCTCCATCTTTTCAATTATGTACAGTCCTCTAAAACCATAGCGGGAATGTACCATATCCTATATATACATATATACCAATGATAAACTATACCTTGAAAACCTCTTTTACTTTCTACATCTCTCCAGTGTTCCATTTTTTCCCTCCCACCACACTCTCCTATCTGACACCTGTCTTCCTCACAATTGTCCGCCCCATTTCGTCCTCTCATGATTTAATCCAAATCTCATACAATATTCCAATTCTGAAGCACATAGTCTTTAAATAGAGTGAAAAAAAAATCAAAAGAAACAATGAGGAAGCTTTCATTCCGATGAGAATCTTATCTGGCATGTCAAGATAGCACTGAACAGCGGGCCACTCGTTGGGCGATTTTGGTATTCTATTCCATCAATGTTTTGTTTTTATTCAGATAATAACCATTTTTATTAAAACACTGTTAACAATGACAAACAATTAAATCTGAAAATAGAAAGTATTGATATCATTAATTTTTCAAATATTTTTTCTAATTTGTTTTATGTGTTCATTATATTCATATTCCTTTTATTAAAATAGATTTATAACTTAATTGTTATTAAAAATTAAAAATATTTTTATACTGGGCCAATTTTTTCCCAGATTATGGAACCCTACACTTACCGTTGTGTAGGTAACGTTAATCCTTTTACACAGTTTCCTAAAAAATTTCCTTAACCAAATAGTGACTTCTTGGTCTGAGATTAAAGTTTTCTATATTTCTTAATGATGTTTTCTCAATTTGAATAGTCTACAGGTTTATTTTGTTAAATTTTATTTCGTTCATCAAAAATATAAATTTAGTTTTAATGATGTAAAAGTTAATGTTACAACTAGGATAATGAATGATATTTAGATTAGGATATACTGCAATATTAAGTGGGAAAATCTTTTCAGTGTACAAGGTTGTATATTGGCACATATGGGACCATGTATAATAACTATAATGTATATCCGCATATATAATGTATAATGTGTATAACTATAATATATAATGTATATACATCATATACAACGTTTTAAGCGGATGAGTTCCCACGCTCAATTTTTGTGGACGTTGTAAACACGTCTAAAG
The DNA here is from genome assembly GCA_037127475.1 of Arma custos. Lineage (NCBI taxonomy): Eukaryota > Metazoa > Arthropoda > Insecta > Hemiptera > Pentatomidae > Arma > Arma custos. The sequence goes on along the minus strand of CM073759.1, from coordinate 45,186,769 downwards.
GAAAGAAACTACTTTTGTCATGTATTGCGAAAAATATTCATAGAAAGAAGTAAGTTGAATGGCTCCGATAGAACGCAGCAGCGGACAGGGACCAGTCTGAATATGTTTACGCCAGCTAAAATTAGCATATATAATGATTTGCTTTTCCAATAAAGCAGATTTTGAAGGTTGGTACTCCAGGTGAGAAGTGTTCTGCTAATATGAGTTGCATGGAGATAATGTTTGAACTTAGGAGTTTATTTTTTTTTTTACATTTTTGATAGTAGTTTCATTTGATAACAGACCATACCAACAATCAGATATATTATATTTTGTAACGACTCGATATCAAACAAGATAGGATTGTTAATTGAGCCTTAGATTATAGTTGTTGGTGCTATTATGACTATTATTATTGACAGTTGTTGGGTGTATCTTTTGTTTAAATAAAGTTTTTTTTTTTGTTAGATTTCACTATGTTTTGAGTTAGTTTCTTTTCCAAAGTTCCCATATGTGCCCTTGATTGTACCTAGTATTCAATCCAGCCCTTTCAGGTGTCCACAAGGTCTATGAGAGGAGACGCAAGTAACATATTTTTTCATAATTTAAATGTCTATTTTGATTATAAGGATCAAAGCCATCTAGTTATGACTGAAATATTTGTGAAGAGTGAATTAAATATTTTCTTATTAATACATATGTTATTATTATTATTATTATAGTCAACGTTGGAACACACTAACATTTAGAAAAAAAATTTCTGAGTCTTTCTTTTTATTTTTGTGAATATTCACATCTCTATCCTAAAAATATCCCTTTTCAACACAAAAATTCTGATCCTAGTTCTAGTTTTCAGGAGCCGGTCGGAAGTTGCTGGGGCAAAACATGATATCAGGGTAAGTGCAGAACTCTGTAGTGGGAGAAGTGCGTTCGGTCTACACTCCCTTCTATTCATCCCCAAGTATGGCCGGGGATTGTTTAGCGAATGAAATAAACCTTTTCTCGATACATTTATTCCATTATGATAAAAATTCCACCTCTATTTTAATCTTTAAATAGCGAATCTCAGATTTTTTCGACTAGTCGATCAATAAAATTATTGGATTGCTGTATATTTGCTCTGCAACCACTTGTATACTGGCAGAGACAATTGCTCACTAAGTATCACTAAATTCTATTCACTGCTACCTATCAAGCACTATCAACCCCACCAAATGGAAGAATTTTCACCATTCGAATGAATATTAAACTTAAGCATTAAAATATAATATTCTATAAAATGAAGGAAAAAATTAGCTTTAGAAACAGAAATTTATTTCAATTTACTATTTAATATCTTAGCCGAACTTTTTATAACCTAGATCGTATATATTTGACATTTCCTTACGACTTATTTTTTATATTTATATATTATATAGTTTTTATTTTACATAGTTATATGGTAGGTATATAGTTTAAATATATTTCATATATTTATTTATTTTTCCTTTAAACATTTTAATGGTCGTTATAATATTTATAAAAACAATATCGAAGCATTTATATCATGATATAACAAGTACAATGTTTGTTATACATATTTGCAGTATTAAGAAATGTTTAATTGTTATGTCACAACTATCTTCTCTAAACTTACACCGATAGTTATAATATTCCTAGTCATGCTTTATTAATACTAGAGACTGGCTGTAACAGTGAACAATCTAAAAAGTTTTATGAACCTCAAAGTTGTTTCTTTTGCAAGTCAGAACAAGCCAGAGAATTCTCGAAAAAAAAAAAACATAAGAGCATACAACTTAAAAAAAGAAAACACAATGAAATAGGTATTCTTCGTGCTTACATAAAATTCTGGATACGAATACATCTTGTGCTCCATGGGGCACGCGTTGTCCCAACACTATATACATTACCAACTCAAGCCATGCACGATCCTGAGTAGAATTCGATGGCGATTCATAAAGGCTCTTTATAGATGTTGATGAAGTTAAATGTATTTTCTGCAACGAAGTGGGGAACTAATATAAGCCAACTTCCCACAAGACAGCATTAAAAGTCCCAAAGCAAATTATAATGTATACCTAATGCACAATAAAGAGGAAAACATCTCTAACCAGACGATGTCATAGCACCTTGGTAAGGAAAAATAAGCTATTAGGACAATGATTAAAGTAACTGGCTTAATTAGGGCAGATCATGAGCAATGACAAATATTACCTCAAACAAATAATTATTCAAAGAAATAAAAAATAAAAGGGGATCCGGTCAAAGACTAAAAAAACAGTGGGCAAGATTATCACCAATAGATTTATTCTGAGCCACCGTCGGCAATGTCAGATCGCCAACTCTAGCAGGCCTTGAAGAAGAAGAAATGGCCACAAATTATAAAGCAATTCGCAGCTTCTTGAAAAGCATAGAAATTAATCAAAACATAATGAAAAATACTACATAAAGTAGTTGATTATCGGCCGGATGAAATAATTTATGAATCCGTGATAATTCAGTGGAATATTAACAGTTTCTTGACTCATAAATCACATTTAAAATTATTACTAAAAAAAAACCAACCCTCTGCGCTATCTTTACAAGAAACTAATTTTATTCAATGGAAATTTGCCAACTTTAAGGGTACCATTTATTTTATAGAGGAAGCAAATCGACTATTCTTCGAGTGGCTTAGAAATGTTTTTGTTAAAAAAGAAATTTTCTCTTAGCCAATATATTCTAATTTATAGGTAGTTTCTCGTTTTATATATAACATTAAATTGTCCAATAAAAATATTAATAGTTTTTTCACCCTACTTCAAGACACCTTTATAGTTTAAGAGCACTATAATGGCCCAACTTGGGGCCCAAACGTGATAAAATATTAGATAAGATATTGAAAGAACCAAACATTGTTCAATGAAATTCTAATAAACCTAAGCATTTCTGTTCATCTATTGGTATTTATTTTAAGATATATCCTTTTGTAGTTCTGATTATTAGCCACATTCTTGAAGTATTATACCCTTTAAGAATTATTTGATAGGGACCATTATCCTCGAAACATTTACATATATAGCCATAAGCGGCAACGAATGAGCCAATGTGGAGCCTTAAAAAGCAAAACGCTGCATATATTATAAGAGCAGTAAGACAATTGGGAAGAAGAAGATTCCAAGCTATCATCATAAAAAAAAAGTCTGTCTCCAACAGTCAGTGAGGAAGGTTGTCTGTAATGCGGAGTATTTCATTTGATGCGCGTTCAGTTCCTAGAAACTCACAATGCCCCATAAATAGTTGTAGTTCATGTGATGCTGTCTCAAACTCAATTCGTGTTTTTGTTTTCATCATAATTTAGAATTATAAAAGTTTTTATTCTATATTCACTTTTGTGTTATAGTGAATAATGGTTTCTTGAAGTGATTTACAGTATAATTTAGTGAAAAAGGACACTTTTATGATGAAAGACAATAAAATTGCCGGAACAAGTAGGAAAGACAATAAAGCCGTTATTTCTACTCTTTTGAAAAGAAGAGGTAAGGATTAACTCCAGTATTTCTTTAACTGAAAGTCAAATTGACAAACAAAAGGATGAATACTAAAGATTCAAAAACGTAACCTACCAAAAACACGTGGTAATTTAAATAATAATATTAATTCAGAAAATATTGGAATAACAGCTGACGATCGACTATCTCAATCTACACAACATCCAGTGACTCAAACCATTACTTATAATTCTATGAATATTCCTACACTAAGCAATATTGCTTATGTTCCTGTTAGTAACATGTTTGCTCCACTATCTGTCGAAATGGAAGAAGAACGACAGGTAACAACTTTCAAAACTCATGCACAGACTTATCAGCTCTTTTGGGGGACAATAATTTTGAATGTTTTTTCAATAAATAATTTATCACATTAAAAACTAAAACCAGTGATCCATATAGAGCCTGCATAAAATATTTAGAATCTAAAAGCTTTTCTTTTCAAAAATTTCAGCCTAAAGAAGAAAAATCCTTCCGGTTCGTCATCAGAAATCTTGATTATTCCACACCTCATGATATGATTAAATATGGTCTTGGGAGAAAAGGATTCACTGTTCACCTTCTCAATAATGTAATACACCCAAGATCGAAAGAACCGCTCCCACTCTTCTTTGTGGATATTGAGCCAGCTCCAAACAATGCTGAAGTTTTCAATATAAGCCATTTAGCTTGCACTAAAGTAAAAATTTTTACTTCAGTGCAAAGTAAAAATTGAAGAACCTCATAAAAGGAGGTATCAATGTATCAATGTATGAGGTGCCAGGAATATGGGCATACCAGAACATTCTGGTGACACCAACTAAGAAGCGTGAAGTGTGGTCAAGATCATCCTTGTGAAAGATGCCAGAAACCGCGTGAAGAGCGGCCAACCTGTGCGCTGTGCGGCGAAGATCATCCAGCGAATTATAGAGGATGCACAGTTCATCTCGAACTTCTAAAGAAGACGACTGCACGTCCTAAGACAGGTAACTTCACGTCGTGATTTAACAGATCCCCTGCCCATAGAGACGGACCGACTTACTATCCCGCGACAACTACAGGCTACTTTTACTAATACAATATTTGACTACAAAACACCAGACACACACCATATCTCAATACACTATACCTTAAAATACAACACCCCAATATAGAACTCATCAAAATCCAACCCCTCAAGTTACGAGTGTAACACCTCATCAAATTTGCAAATCCGGTTACCTCGCTTACCAAAACAAATTTTTCAACCAAATCTAAGGTTGATCTGCCATGGGAAATTCCCCTGCCCATGACATTTCCAGGAGAGTCCTCAATCATTGTTAAGGCCCGTAACATTAAAAAAGTAGACGATTCAATTTACCATCGAAAAGTTTTCTCTTATTTTATCGTGGAGTAAAGTTTTTGTTTGCTGTTTCTTTCATATATAATTTATTTTTAGCAAAAAATAATTAATTATTGTATTTATTACAAAGGATAATTTGCCGTTAATCCAAGCAAAAATGTTATTTGTGCACATTGTATATGGTATTAGTGAATAAACAAGTGTTTGTTATTTACTGTGAACGACCGAATTACACGCCTTTTTCCCTATTTAAAAAGATTTTCCCTAATTGCGCAAGAATTGGCGTAACAAACTCGTCTAATAGAGTCCAAAACGCAAAAAGTCGATGTTCGGTTATAATAATAAAAACTATGATCGCTGATACCAGGAAGGAACTGGCTTTGTTGGAAAATAAGTTATATCAAGAACATCTGCTCCTCAGTAGAAATACCAAAAAGGAAGATTGGAATAAGGTAGACGAAATCACCTGGTTAAGAACCTACCAAGAGGAACAGACGATAAAAACAAAACAAGAAATTCAACAAGCTACAGATGGAGCAAAGACCTAACAACCCCCGTCTGTAGGAACACTAAAAAACACAATAGAGAACCTCACAGGAGTGGTATTATCTGAAGATACTTTGAAAGTGTTAGAAAAGGGACATAACTTCGCTATCGCTCCGAAGAGGATTCCAATAGAGAAAATCTTAAGTGGTGTAGAAGCTACAGTGAGCCGATTAGAAGAGAAAATGGCGGAAGAGATTCGGGGAGAGGTTTCTAGGGTTCTGAGGAAGACTAAGCCACCGAAATCAAATCTCACTATTAAAGAGGAAAAAGCCTTAAGGACATTGAAGCAACGGGATGACATTTTAGTATTACCTGCGGATAAGGGCAACAGCACAGTCGTAATGAAAAAGATAGATTGCATTAAGAAAATAAAAGACGTGCTGAATGATGGTTCCTACGAGGAACTAAAAGAAGACCCTACTGGAAAGATAAACCGGAGGATTACCCAGTTTCTGAAAGACAATAAAATTGAAACAGTCAGAAGTTTGATCAGGTCTGCTCCGATACTGCCCAGAATATACGGTCTCCCGAAAATCCATAAAGAGGGAATACCTCTACGTCCTATTGTGGATTGCATTGGCTCAGTGATGTATGAAGCAGCCAAATACTTAAGCAAGAAAATAAAACCACATATCGGCAACACTGAACACCACATCAAGGACTCTAACGCATTTGTGAATAAAATCGCAGCGATAAGAATCAATCACCAAGATATACTGGTCAGCTTCGATGTGAAATCCCTTTTCACCAAAATACCTATAAAGACACTAATGAATAAAGTGCTCAGTAAAGCAGATACAGACTTGGCTGAACTGTGTTTAATATCATCATACTTTTTATTTGATGGCAAATACTATAAGCCAATTGAAGGCGCAAGTATGGGATAACCATTAAGCCCACTAGTCGCGGAAATTTTTATGGAAAATTTCGAACAAGAAGTATTAAAAGCTTCAGGTTTGAAGCCATCACACTGGTTCCGATACGTTGATGACACATTCGTTATTTGGCCGCATGGGAAAGAAACATTAAACGATTTCCTCAACCACATGAACGGTAGACACAACAACATCCTATTCAGTATGGTAGTTGAAACGGAAGAAGGTATACCGTTCCTAGATGTTAAAGTGGAAAAGAAAGGTAACCGATTAGGATACTCGGTCTACAGAAAGCCTACCCACACTGACCGGTATTTGAATGCTGGCTCGCACCATCACCCTTCACAAAAACATAGTGTGATAACAACATTGATGACTAGAGCCATCAGAATTTCAGAACCGTCATATTTAAAGAAAGAAGAAAGATACCTAAAGAAAGCATTAATAAAGAATAGGTATCAGGAAGACATTATAAAAAGAGAATTTAAGAAAGCCCAAAAGACAGGCGGACAAGATAAAATACCAGAGGATATAAGAGAAGAAATTAAAAAAGCAGTGATCCCATATGTCAAAGGCACCACCGAGAAAATAGCCAAAATACTAAAAAAGTTCAACATAAAAACAATATACACCACAGACAGGAAGATAGGCCAGGTTTTACCGAGTGCAAAGGACAGATTAGGGCTCAGGACACCTGGGATATACAGCATTCCATGCTCCTATGGAAAAGAATACATTGGGAAAACGGGTAGGCTGATATCCACAAGACTTAATGAACACATTAAAAGTGTGAAAAAAATGGATAGTAAAATATCAGCTTTGGCGGAACACTTTACTACCACGAACCATATCATAGAATTTAAAAAAAAATCAAAGTGGTTCAGAAATGCAGCAATACAACAGAAAGGAGGATACTGGAAGCCATTGAAATAGTCAAGCGCCCAGAAAACTTCAACAGGGAAGACGGGTACAGATTAAGCAAACTATGGCTATTAAAACTATTAAGCAAACTTCCTAACATACCCATAAAGGGAAAAAAAATCAGCCAAGAAGAATCTAAAAAACCTAATTCCAGCCAAGCAGAGCCCGAAAAACCAAAAACAACTCAATCACAGTCATGGAAGAGCAGACTCCGACCACGGACACGAAAGAACCAGATGGACTAACGAAAGGACCCGACGAACTACGAGTGGACCCGAGTGAACCCGAGCGACTGCTATATAAAGCCACGAGTTAGATATATATATATATTTTCGAAATATTTGTTTTGTTTGCTAATAAATATAATTAAAAAGTGTAACTTTAAAACAGATTTTGAATTTTTTTTATTCACCAAAAAAAATAATTATTAATTACTGTTTTGGCAGACTTGGAACTCTTCGCTTGATTATTTACTTGTTAATTATTAGGATTTTATCAATAAATAACATTGAGAAATATTTACAACGTAACTTTGTCTAATATATGTTGTAAAGATCTATTTATTTACCTAAATATAAAGCTTTGTATTTTGTATTTTGTTTGTTTGATTATTAAACCATTTGTATAGATTGATTGAATTTGAATTAATTGTGATTTGTTTTCAATAATTTCCTTAATAATCTTTTTTCTCACATTTAACCTCTTAGTACCAAGTGTCATGGCCGCAACTGATGTTAACTTGTTAATTCGCTCTGTGCTTGTTACATTATTATAACAATATTTCTTTTAAAAAACTCTCAAAACTGTGTCAGAAGAAACCATAAGTACTTTAAGACATTTATCCAAGATCAGTGAGGTGAGTGACTGTTTTAAACAATAAAATTCAGTAAACACATTGGTGACGAGCTGCTGAAGGTAGCAACGTGGCCAATAATCCCTCCACGGGACTTAAATATTTACCTGAAGTTCACGGTCAAGCCTTGGCAACCGGCCTCTCGATCGAATTTCGCATTCGTCAACATTTTTTTTTTCCTTTCTTTTTATTGTCTATTATTTTTAAACATATCTATATATTTATTTATTTTATTATTATATAAATATGAAAATTTTTTAAAAATTTATTTCTTTTGTTTTTGTGAGATTTAATTATTTATTTCTAATTATTTTAATCATAAATAATAATTAATTATGTTCAACATGCAAGTAGACAATTCGGGTAGTGAAGTGTCGGAGGCAGAGACTCCATTTTCGGAAATAAGTGAGACCGATTCGCAATATTTAAAACCACGGACTCTCCAAAAACGTCAGAGAAAGGCTGCCCCTGGCTCAGCGGGCAACTCACCCAACTCAAAAAAAAAAATAAATCGGCTGGGTCAAAAAAGTCAGTGACAAAAAACAACACACCACCGGAGCCTCCCAATACTCGCAGCAAAACTACTGCAGTCAATTCTAACAAATCTCCAATCGCCTCATCTTCCAGCAACCCTGGAACTACAGAAAGCAATCGTGACGAAAACCAAGAACACCGAGGGTTCATTGACCCTAACCCTCCTCCTATTTTTGTCACGAAGATAACACATTTTTATGAATTTGCTCAAGAAATATCTGAACTGATAGGACAAACTAATTTTAAATGCTTTTTTAGAGTAAAATACATTAAAATAAATACATCGAACAAGGAATCCTATAAAAAATTAATTAACCATCTTACAGTGAAGAACTATGATTTTCACTGTTACCAATTGCAACAGGATAAATCGTACCGAGTCGTTTTAAGAGGACTGCACTCTTCAACGCCCAAAACATCAATCAAAAGTGACCTCGAAGAAATAGGTCACAAAGTAAGAAATATTTCGCCAGTGTTGCATCCCACCGAAAAGTACCCCCTTCCATTGTTTTTCGTTGAACTTGAACCAGCCCGAAATAACCCAGAGATATTTCAAGTTTTAAGACTTGTTTACTCAACAGTAAAATATGAAGAACCCAGGCATAAAAATGCTGTAGTTCAGTGTACTAACTGTCAAGCCTTAGGCCACACCAAGACGTATTGCCATCATCAAGCTATGTGCGTCAAATGCGCTGGACAACATTCATCTGACACTTGTCAGAAATCAAGAAACGAGCCTGCTAAATGTGCTCTTTGTGGTGAGGATCACCCAGCGAACTATAGAGGCTGTTCAGTTCCTAAGAACTTTCAACGCCTTAGAACCAAGAATTATCTACTAAAAAGTCAAGAGAAGAGCACAATCCAGGCTCCTGAAGTTGACAATACTGCCACCTTTCCTGAATTGCCTAAACCAGCCGTATTACAACCGTATATAACCGTAAACCCCACAGATAGACTTCCGAACAACAGAACTAGGGGAACATCAAGCATTCAGCAGCAGCCTCGAGTTTAGACGCCTCAAACCTCCCAAATCAAATCTCAGAATTCCTTTACCAAATCCCAGACGTCCCAATCCAAGCCTCGGGAAACCATATCCAAGCCCAAGGCAGCCAATCCCTATCCTCAACCTCCACGTCCAGAAATTCCTCCCCACCATACACCCTTATGGGTCAAATTTCCTCCTCAACAACCAAATCCTCTCCCTTCCAATCACAGCATTCAAACGAATGCTGCAGTTCATCAAACATTGAATGAAAATGCAGCACCTCGGGTACAACCCCCAGCCAACCCTCCTTTGCCCATTAATTATCCCTATCAAACTTAAGGCTCATATCCATTCCAAGCCCAAAATCTGATCGACATAAATTCTATCCTATCATCTTTCCTCAAAGACCTTCAAGAGACTATCAAGCCTCTCATCAACCTACTCACGAGAATCTTTACCGAAGACCCACTCATAATCCCGCGATGAGCATAAAGCCCTTAGCTATCGTTCTGTGGAACGCTAATGGATTGCTTAATCACCGTGATGAACTTGACATATTTCTACACGACAACCAAATAGATATTGCTTTACTTACTGAAACACAATTCACTCATAGCGCACATTTCTACATACGGGACTACATCACTTACAGATCAGACCACCCAGATAACACTTCACATGCCGGATCTTGTATTCTCATTCACAAAAACTTATCTCATTCCCTTATTCCTTCCATTCCAACTGATGCTATCCAATCAACCTCAGTAACCATAACAACTCGTCCTTTCCATATCACATTTTCAGCTGTATACTGTCCTCCTGGAATTTCTGTTTCCTATAATCTTCTTGAATCCTTATTACAATCTCTTGGTTCACGCTTCATTGCTGGAGGAGACTACAACGCTAAACACCGACGATGGGGTTGTCGAACATCCAACTTCCGAGGAAATATCCTGTCTGCTGTAACATCCAAAAAAGAGTTTTTCCATTCTGGCGCCAAACAACCCCACCTATTGGCCTACATCTACCAAAAAACGTTCCGATATCCTTGACATATTTATCACATCCCAAATTTCCCCCACACAAGTCAATATTGTATCCTTGGGCGACCTTTCATCAGATTCATAGTCCAGTCCTCCTTTTCTTGCACTCAAGTTTCGCTCCCAAGCCTTCCCCTCCCACATTGATTACAGGACGTGTCAACTGGGACGATTTTTGTTATGATTTGGAGGACAAACTGAACTTAAAAATTTCACTAAAGACAAAACAAGACATTGATACAGCCATAGAAAAACTTACAACATCAATCAGAAACAGTTTACATGACAATATCACAAATTACACAAATAATAACTATCAACAGACTGATTTGCCCCAGCATATTCGTATCTTATTAAGAGAAAAACGCAGAGCAAGATCGAAGTGGCATAGAACTCGATATCCAGCAGATAAAACTATCTATACAAAATTAACTAACAAACTAAAGGCAGAAATCAAGAAGTTCAAAATTCAAAATTTAATTACCTGGACTGAAAATCTTACAACCACCGACAAAACATTATGGATGACTACCAAAAAACTCCTAAATTTCAAAGAATTCAATCATCCACTCCTTACTGAATCAAATAACTGGACAAGATCTGACGGAGAAAAATCACAGTTATTTGGCCAATACCTTTCCAAAATCTTTCATCCACATCCTGATATCATTAACCCAACTCAAATTGAATATATAAAAGAAGCGTTAGATGTTCCCCTCCAAATGTCCCTTCCACCCAAAGCATTTCATCCTTCAGAAATATCCAACATTATTCACAGATTACCTTCCCGCAAAGCTCCTGGGCACGACCTCATCACAATTCATATCTTAAAACACCTACCTAGAAAAGCCATTCTATTCATTACCTATATATATAACGCTGTACTCCGCTCCACATATTTTCCTGACCTCTGGAAAGTTTCCATTGTAAAAATGATACCCAAACCTAAAAAAACCCAGAATACCTATCCTCGTACCGTCCTATCTCTCTTTTACCTTGCATGGGTAAAATCCTAGAAAAACTCATCCTTAAACGATTGTACCCTATCCTTGATGCAAATCACATTATACCAGATCACCAGTTTGGATTCCGAGCATCACACTCCACCATTCAGCAATGTCATCGTGTGGTGGATGTGGTCTCCTCTGCATTAGAACATGGATCATATTGTTCGGGCGTCTTTCTTGACGTGGAACAGGCTTTTGACCGAGTCTGGCATCCGGGCTTGCTCTACAAATTCCGTAAATTCCTACCCCCTACATACTTTCTCATTTTTCAATCCTATCTCACAAATAGAACTTTCCAAGTAAACCATAACAATGTCTATTCATCCCTCTTTTCCCAATCTGCCGGTGTTCCTCAAGGTAGTATCCTTGGTCCAATCCTTTATACAGTTTATACAGCTGACATCCCGACTCATCCTAATACTATCCTTACCACGTATGCTGATGATACATGTGTATTATCATTCAACACCAATCCAGTTATTGCATCCCAAAGCCTCCAATCCCATATCACTTATCTTGAAGAATGGTGTCAAAACTGGAGGATTAAAATAAATTCTCAAAAATCGCATCAAATCACTTTTACCTTACGTCGTAAAACAATGACTTCCTGCCCTTCAGTATCCTTTAATAATATCCCACTGGTACCTGTAGAACAGATCCGATACTTAGGGTTGCACCTTGACAAACGATTGACCTGGAATCCTCATACAAGACTGAAAAGACAAGAAACCGCTCGACGTTTCAGGTTACTTCAACACTTACTAGACAAACGCTCTAAGCTCCCAATTAACTACCAAAGACCCATCTACATGACCATCATACGACCTATTTGGACTTACGGAGTAGAGCTTTGGGGCTCCACTAAGCCATCGAATTCCTCTCGTATCCAATCCTTACAATCCAAAATCCTTCGTAAAATCCTCAATGCTCCTTATTTTGTTAAGAATAAAGTCATCCAAAACGACCTTAATGTTCCTTTTGTTGCTGATTTGGCCCGAACCCGGTATCTATCCTTTCATAGCAAACTTCATTCCCACTCAAACCCTCTAGTTTCAAACCTAGCTTCCTCTTCAATTCCTGATAATCCTCCGAGGCGTCTGAAAAGAAAATGGCCACGTGACCTTCTTATTTGAACTTTGATTTGAGTACTACCAGTGGGTAGTTTCTCTACTCGTCATTCTCATGTCATTACGTAACATGCATTCTATTTACTTGTTGTATAATTGTAATACAGTTGTAAATATAAATAAATAAATTTAAAAAAAAATAAAATAAAAAAAACATTTAACCTCTTCAGCCAGCCATTCGGTTCAGCTAGAAACGGGGACGGAGACTTGTAATTTTGTATCCGAAACTGCCGCTCTCCCCATCAATCATCTTCTAGACACCATTACTCCTTTATTTCCCCATGACATCATCTTCATTAAGAAAAATGTTGATGGCCTATTCGTAATACTCAACCCAGACAAAATACCCGATATCCAAGCCATTTTCAACTCCTAACATCCCCGTCTCCAATAAAACTCTTGAAATAGAAAACAACTACATCCTCCCCTTTCGTGACCTCCACATCATTAAAAACAACGATGGTTCCCTTTCATTCGACTGGTTCACCAAGCCTACATACTCTGGCAGACAACTTAATTATTTTTCGCAAATTCCCTACTATCAAAAAATTAATGTCGCCAAAAGCCATATCCACGCCTGTCTGTCCTTATCAGACAACCAATTCCAACATACCCACTTCCAACGGATTACCCACTTTCGGCTTTGCACAAACTTCCTATTCCATCCAGAAACTCTTAGACCCTCTCCAAAATATCATTAATGGTAGATATCTTTCCCCAGGTTCTACAAAGTTAAATTCCAGGTCTTTCCCCTATAGATCCCTTCCGTACATCCCCAATCTATCACATTATATGTACAAAGTCCACTTTGTCAAAATCTTTTCCACTTTTCCAAATCTACTTCTTGGACAAAAACCATGCAACAAATTTTTCCACCTGAACACTAACTTAAAAGACCCGATTCCCACCAAAACCCTCTTTAGGATAGTGTACCGTATTCTTTGGTACACCCAATTTCAATCCTTCCTATATTGGTGAAACAAAATATCATATAAAACGTAGATCCCAACAGTCATGCTCTAGCATTAGACCGTACTTTAAATCACAATCACAAAAAAAAAGAATGATTGCAGAATCCATCCATATATAATAGAAAATAATAGAAAAGTAACTTTATTCTGGGACCAAGCCCCTTTAGAATAACAAATATGAACACAAAAAGAAACATAATATTTATCTGGCCAAAAGGCTAAATGTTACAAATCATAAAGCGTGTGATAAGGGACAGAAAACAATTTGAAAAGACATAATTTAAAAAACAATAATAATAAGTAAATATACAGAACAAATCTTGACAAGATATTAAGCAATTAAAGAGAATAGATAAATCCATAGCTTTTGTTAAATGCATGAGCTAGCATGCAATAATTTCTTCTTAGATGTAAATCTTATTAAAAAACAAAATTAAAAGAACTAAATAACACAATGAATTATTCTATACATATCCAAGCAAATGACTAACCTGATTAGCCATCATTTTGGGAAGCTGGGAGATGTTGGAAAAGCAAGGATTTAAATGACGATAGTGAGGGATTATGATGGATATTAGGAGGGATTGAGACCCACACTGTGTTGGAGCGGGCGATAAAGGAACGCTCAAATGCTTAAGTTCTTTGGGAACGTATAAAGAGTTTGGAAAGGGGATCTTGTTTTATCATGTTGAACTGAGAATTTTAATTGGAGGGACTGTAGATATATGAAGGGTGTTGAGAGTAAATGGATTGTTATAAGAATGAACATAGGTAATATTGTCTTCGGAAGGGAGGGAAGAGCCACTTTAACTCATCAAAAAGGTGGGGCACGCGCGATCGCCTCGGAGTGCCAAGCACAAATCTTAGAGAGCGATTAATTATTCTCTTTAGTCTGTCTTCAAGCATTTTAGAAAGGCCTCCATATAACACGCTACAATAGTCAAAGTGGGGGAAGATGAGAGAAGATACGAGAAGCTGGTTGTGGAAGGAGATGTCGAGAACGATGGAATAACCTCAAGGAACTAATTGACCGTCGGGATATTTGGGCGATGTGGGATTTCCAGGAATGGTTTTGGCCAATATAATACCTACAATAGGTTTTTCACTGAGGAATTGAAGTTGATAGAACGATCGTTTAGGATTAATGTTGGGAGGGTGTGGGTGGATGTAAGGAGGGAATCGGAACCTAAAAGAGTCGTCTCAGTTTTCATTCCAGTCTGTTCAGATTTGCCCAGGCATTGATCCTACCTAGGTCTTCCTGAATACTGGCAAACGCAATTAATAGCTCAGAAGTAGGAAAGGACAATTCATTATTTCAGTAGAATGATTGCTGACAATTCATTATGACCTTTTTAGTAACACTTTTAGTATTATTAGGTTTTAGTATTATGAAGAGATCAATAAGATTAACATCATTCAAAATACAAATTTGGCAATCCCAAATACAAAAATTTAACTTACGAAGTACGTAAACACGTACAAAATTCAAAGCGAAAGTAGTTGAAATTTATTGGTCGAAATTTATATATCTGTTAAAATCTGAACATTTTCACGAATAAAATACACTGTTTTTTCTGCGCATAAGAATTTAAGGAAAATGTTAAATACCTCCTTAATCTAAGCACTTGATTGTTTTTGTGATTTTTATGAATGCAATAAAAATTAGCCCGTAATAAGAGTGAAGCGTTAAGCAGGGATCAAAGATTCTATCACATTATTCTATAAATCATTGTGAAATAATACTGGTGTAAATTCTGAAAAAAAAAACTTACCAGATTTAGGTTATACAAGCATGACATAAATGATTGCTCAAGAAATGGATGATCTCGAATGTAAATTGATATGGAAGGGAGACCTTAAGGTGTGAAGAGTATTGATGTGGGCTCTACAGCGGCTGAGCCAACACCACTATCGCCAGTCCCTAAATTTTACTTTATCTTTCCGATTTTTTAATATTACAGCCATCCAAACATACAAACATATGCCATAGCAATACGCGATAAGTGAAAAAAGATATTACTAATTGTCTTTTAGCAATACTACCTCTACATTTAAGGCGGAGCGACTTTGTTAATTAAAAAACTTTTTTTATTCAGCATATAATTTAGGGGAGGTTTGAGGGAGTTTAAATACATATGAACGAAAAAAAATCATATAATCGTAAAAAGCGTTTTTGTTAATTGTTTTTAATATTTTATTTATCAATATTAGTGAAAGGGGCACCCCACCTTTTTTACGATAAAAGTTCATAACTCTATTGTTGTTTTTAACTTACACAAATTATTTTCTATTTATTAGTTTTTTCTATTAAATCGTGTTTTATTGGTTATTTAAAGTATTATTTATTTTATCTCAAAAAAGGTAAGCGAGATTTGGAGGCCCATTCAAAAAATATATAATAGAAAATAGAAAAATAATAGAAAAATAATTTTATTCTGGGACCAGGTCCCTTTAGAATAACAGAGATGAACATAATTAAGTAAAAATTTATCGGGCCAAAGGCCTACATCTGAGTAAAACAATATTTACAAAATATCTTGAAAGTAACTAAACAGGTATGTTTTGGTAGATAATCAAAAAATGTAATGCAAAATTAAAATAAAAAAACAGACAAATTTACGATAAATAGAACTAGGCTTATGGACAAAAACAGTAAATACATGATAGCATCTAGTAACAAAAATAAAAAAAAATGTTTTCAATATGAGTGAGGAATATTTACAGTAGTTCATCAATCGATAAAGTTGAAAATATCTATAAATTAGTTATTGATTATAAAGCATCTGATTGGGAATTTAGAAGATGATGGAAAAGTTTAGATTTAAATGAGGTTAAAGAAGACGCATGACGGATATCGGGTGGGAGTGAGTTCCAAAGAAAGATAGAACGGGCGAGAAAGGAACGCTCAAAAGTTTTGATTCTATGGGAACGGATATAAAGATCGGAAGTGCGAGATCTTGTGCCTTGGGATTGGATAGAGGATTTGAATTGTAGGAGACTATAGATGTAACATGGATGTTGTGAGTTGATAGTGTTACGGGCGCCGGCAGGAAGGCGGAAGCGGGGGATTAGCGGCTTAACTCCGTCAGTGGGAGACGTTTAAATAGGATTAGGACGGTTCTAGATCGTCTTCTTTTGTCGGCAAAGGATTAAGAATATTCCAGAATTATCTGGCCCCTTCGAGTTCTAGAATGTTCGGCTTTGCCTATAAAAAGACTTCCGTCACCTCGAGTCAGTCAGTCTTAGCCTGAGAGTAGACCAGTGAAGATCTGTGATAAGTGTAATAAGTGAGTGTCAGTGTGATAAACTAGTCAGTGTTGAACCGGCCCATGTAATAAGTGTATCAGTGAACTGTAACAGTCTCGCGAGTGTAATAAACTGTTTCTGTTTGTTACTGTGTGTCAGTTTGTGATACTTGAAGAAACTTACGGTCGGTGGACTAGTGAACTGTAAGTGTTAATTATTAGTTATAAATTGTAGTGTAATATATTCATAGAAACTAATGTAACTAGTTAAGCTATCTATAATTAGTAAAATCTTATATTATTGTAATAATTAAATAGGAGTTAGGCCTAGATGATAATATTTAGAATATTGTTATTATAAATTTATATTAGTCCAATAATTTAATTGTGAATAGTTTAATTGTATCCTTTTTATCATTTTGTTAATAAATATTAGTATCTTTAAGGGATTGTTTAATTCATTTTAATACCCAGTAGCCCGTAACAAATTGGTGTCAGAAGTGGGATCATTGTGTAATTGCTATTATTTTGTATTTTGTCTTGCATTTTGTAATTATTGGGCTACTGTGTGCAGAATGGCTTCTAAAAGTGTTAAATTAATTGATTTAAAAGTTGCGGATTTGAAACGGGAGTTGGAGGAGCGTGATCTGGATTCATCCGGAACTAAAAGTGTATTGCAACAGCGCTTGCGTCAATTTTTTGTAGATTTAGGGGAAAATCCAGATAACGTTCTGTTTGAAACTGATTTAAGCAAGTTGTCTGCAACTTTTAAAAATGAGTTAAGCAATGTTAAAAATGAGTTAGGTAATGAGTTAAGTAGTGTCAAAAATGAGTTAGGTAATGAGTTAAGCAGTGTTAAAAATGAGTTAGGTAATGAATTAGGTACTGTAAAAAGTGATTTATTGGATACATTAGAGTCTAAGTTAGGCACATTAGAGACTAAGTTAATGGAAAATGTAGATAATAAGTTAGCCGATGTAAACAATAAAGTAGCTAATGTAGAATCTAGGTTAGGAGAAGAACTGAATTCAATTAAAAACTAACTTAGGCTAAGAGTAGAAGCTCTCGAGGGACGTATGAGCAACCCATCGACGAACGACACCGACCATTCCTCCGAGGGCAGCCTTCATAACAAAATTATACCCGCCAATGCTGGGACGCCACCAACTCACAACACCATTCCAGTATTCGACGGAAAGACGCCGTGGGAGGACTACATGACTCTCTTCGAGACAGCGGCTTCGATCCACGGGTGGTCAAAAGAGACACAAGCTTCAGCGTTGTGCCTGGCCTTGCGTGGAGACGCCTTGGGAGTACTGCAAGGGATGCCCATGACAGAGCGGTCTAACTACGGGGAACTGGTTAGAAGACTGGAGATGCGTTTCGGCCACCGCCACATGGACCAGCTATACCGCTCACAGCTGAGAAGCAGGATCCAGAAGACCAACGAAACGCTACAGGAATTTGAAGCAGACATTGCACGGCTGGTGAGGAATGCTTACCCATCGGTCACCGATGATGTCTACGAGAGCCTGGCTGTCGACAAATTCCTGGATGGACTTCGGGACCCCGAGACGCAACAGGCAGTGAAGCTCGCCCGGCCAAAGACTTTGGGAGACGCATTATCTCAGGCCATGGAGTTCGAGGCTGTCAGGCAGTCAGTACGGGGCCATGCGCGAGTTCGAGCAGCTGAAGCGGAGCCTACTGTGGTCCCTAGCCTCGAAGACATAGTGACAAAGGTTTTGGAGGCTCTAAGGACCCGTAAGAAGGAGGTATGCTGTTGGAGCTGCGGCCAACTTGGACACCCTAGAAGCAAATGTCCATCCAAGAAGCAAGAAAAGCCACAGGAACGAAGTAGGGTTGATAGGATGGAACAACTATCAGCCCGTTACGTCAGAGGCCCCAGGAAGACCAGTAGAGTTGCGTCATTAGGGAGCAGAACGAACAGCTTCTACGTTGATGGGAAGGTGAACGGGCAGCTGCGAAGTCTGCTACTGGATACCGGCGCAACCAAGACAATCTTGAGCTCAAAGACAGTTCCTGCTGAGAAGATGTTGCCAACGATTTGGACATTACGGACTGCCACAGGAGAGCCAGCGAAGGTCTACGGGGAGACAGTTGCCTACTTCATCATCGGTGGTAAACATCTGAAGCACCGCGCTCTCGTGGCAGATATTGATGAAGACGTCATATTAGGCACGGACTTGATGATCACATGCGGGATCAAGCTGGATATGGCAAGAGGGGTGATGACGCTGGGAGACGAAGAAGTCATCCTGCGGCAGGGAAAGGACATCTACGCACGAGTGCGCTTACTGGAAGACACCACTTTACCTGCACGGAGCCAAATCATAGCGCATGGGACGATTGAAGGGCCTCTACCTGAGGGTCAATGTGTGCTACTTGAACCGGGAAGGCAAGAAGAACAGGAGATCGGGCGCGGCGTAATGGTTGCAAGGTCTCTCTTCAAGGTCGGACGTACCACTCCGATTCGGCTAATGAACCTGAACAGCTTCCCAGTAACGCTGAACAAGGGAACACCGGTCGGGGAATGTGCAACCGCAACCTCAGTGGTACGTCAGCTGCAACATCAACCCACCGAGCTACGAAGATTGCCTGCAGAACTAACAGGATTTGTGGACGAATCATGCCGGGATCTCTCACCTGAACAGAGCGAGGAAGTGAAGAAGATGATTACCCGATGGCAAGACGTTTTCGAGATCAGCCCAGGGCCACGGGGTAGAACGGATATCGTTCAGCATAGGATTGACACCGGGGATGCTAAGCCCATCCGACAGGTCCCGCGGAGGCTGCCGTTAACCAAACGGGAGGACGCCGAGAAGATCATCAAGGAGATGGCGACTGATGGTGTCATTGAGCCTTCGAGCAGCCCCTGGATGTCTCCTGTTGTACTGGTGAAAAAGAAGGACGGCACAACGAGATTCTGCGTGGACTACCGCCTTCTGAACAACGTCACCAAGAAAGACAGCTATCCGCTCCCCAGGATTGATGATACGCTGGACACCCTAGAGGGGTGTGAACTTTTCTCTACCTTGGATCTCCGCAGTGGATATTGGCAGGTTGGATTGAAACCTGAAGATAAAGAGAAGACAGCGTTCTCGATTGGGACTGGACTCTGGCAATTTACAGTAATGCCATTCGGACTTTGCAATGCTCCTGCAACATTTGAGAGGCTGATGGAAAGCGTGTTAAGAGGTCTCTCTTGGGAAATTTGCCTGGTATACCTAGATGACATCATTGTGCTGGGAAAGTCCTTCGCTCACCATCTGAACAATCTGGAGAAGGTCTTCGAACGACTGCGTGCAGCGAACCTAAAATTGAACCCGAAGAAGTGTCATCTCTTCCGAAGGCAAGTCAACTACCTGGGGCATGTTGTGTCAGACAACGGAGTTGCCGTTGACCCAGAGAAGATTGCAGCGATCACCGACTGGCCAGTACCTCGAGATAAGCACCAAGTAAGAAGTTTCCTCGGCCTCTGCACCTACTACAGGAGGTACGTGAAAGGATTTGCTAACATTGCAAAACCTCTTACCAGGCTTACCGAGGAAAAACGGACGTTCCTTTGGGATCACGAGTGTCAGGCATCCTTTGAGGAGTTGAAGAAGAAATTGAGTAGTGCTCCTATTCTGAGCTATCCCCGTCCCGAGGGCAAGTTCATACTTGATACAGACGCCAGCAACACCGCTATTGGGAGTGTCCTCTCTCAGCTCCAAGATGGAGAAGAAAGGGTCATTGGATATTTCAGTAAAGCGCTCTCAGCTCCGGAACGCAACTACTGTGTCACAAGGAAGGAGCTTCTGGCAGTGGTGAAATCTATAGAGCATTTTCACAAATATCTATACGGCAGAAGATTCCTCCTGAGAACGGACCACGCGGCTCTAATGTGGCTGCTACGATTCAAGTCACCAGAAGGACAAGTGGCGAGGTGGATAGAGCGCCTTCAAGAATATGACTTTGAATCTGCTCATCGTGCTGGAACGATTCACAGAAATGCGGATGCGCTCTCTAGGAGACCTTGTGACGAAAAATGCGGGCATTGTTCTCGACAAGAAGAGAAGCAGGCAGCAGTGTTGAGGACAACGGTGGTCATGGACGGTTGGCAGGATGCAGAGGTGTCAAAGGAGCAGGACAGGGACCCGGACTTGAAACAAATGAAGCATTGGAAACTATCAGGGCAAGGAAGACCAACCTGGCAGGATGTTGCTCCAATGTCGAAGACTGTAAAGACTTACTGGGCCCAATGGGACTCCATTCTAGTGGACAACGGGATGCTGAAACGGGCATTGGAGAACACGGAAGGAGATCAGCGCAGACTTCAGCTCATCGTTCCAAAGAGTAAAGTGCCCGAAGTACTCAGGGAACTTCATGACGGAGTATCTGGCGGCCACCTTGGAGTTCACCGTACATTGGAAAAAGTACGTGAACGCTTTTACTGGGCAAACCTTAAGGACGATGTGTTGGACTGGTGCAGGCGTTGTGCGACTTGTGCGGCTTCTAACGGACCCATAAGAAGAAAGAAGGCCCCAATGAGGAAGTACAACGTGGGAGCACCGTTTGAGAGAATAGCAATTGACATCGCTGGCCCTTTCCCTGTGACGGATGAAGGTAACCGGTATATTCTCGTGGCCATGGACTACTTTTCCAAGTGGGTGGAAGCTTACGCCCTTCCGAATCAGGAGGCAGTCACGGTTGCGGACGTACTGGTGAAGCAGCTCGTCAGTAGGTTTGGAGTACCCATGGAACTTCACTCTGACCAGGGACGAAACTTCGAGTCAGCAGTCTTCTCCGGGATGTGCGAAGCACTGGGAATACGGAAGACCAGGACGACACCTCTTCACCCTCAATCCGATGGCATGGTGGAGCGCATGAACAGGACTATGGGTCGATATTTGTCCAAAGTGGTCTCCGACCATCAGCGAGACTGGGACCAGTATCTTCACCTGTTCCTGCTGGCCTACCGCAGTTCAGTCAGTGAGGCAACGGGGCAGACTCCCGCAAATGTGGTATTCGGCAGAGAACTACGGTTGCCTTGTGATCTGAAATTCGGTTTCAAGCCTGATGAGGAAATTGCCGGAGAGGAGTACGTCTCGGATCTAAGGAAGCGACTGGATAATATCCACGAGAAGGTTCGCACAAACATCCAGGGAGCCAGTGACAGAATGAAGGAGCGTTACGACATCAGGGCTGAGAAGGGTGGCTACCAACCTGGAGACTTGGTCTGGCTACATGATCCTCGAAGAAGGCGAGGCTACTCACCTAAACTGCAGAACTCCTGGGACGGCCCGTTTGAGATCGTCAAGAGGATCAACGACGTCGTATATAGGATCAGGAAGCAGCCTAAAGGAAAACCCAAGGTAGTCCATTTCAATAGACTGGCGCCGTACAAAGGAGACCATGGCCCGGCAGAAGACCAGCAGGTTAGGTACCTAAACAATGTGGAGACAAATAACTCAGTTGCTCATACTAAAGTACCAGGGACCCGTGGAGTAACTCAGGTAATCTACAGGGATATCTTCTCGTTACCAGTGGAGTATTCTCTGGCCCATTGCGTTGCCGAAGATCTGAGGACTTCTCGAGGGATTGCAACGGTCTTCAGGAAGAAGTTCGGCGGAACTGAGGAGCTGGAACGCCAAGGACCAAGTGTCGGGAAGGCACTCCACCAGCCGCACGAAGGACGACACCTGTTTTACTTGGTTACCAAGCGTGCCTCTGATCAGAAGCCGACATATGACGCACTGCGGCGAAGCCTCGATGACCTTCGGAGTAAGCTTCTGAGACTGCGTGTCACTAAGCTCGCTATTCCGAAGTTGGGCTGTGGATACGACGGCTTGGAGTGGAAGATTGTCAGGGACATGATCGAACAGACATTCGCCAACTCTGGAATTGCCATATTGGTGTGCACGTTCAACCCCTGGAAAGAAGGTGCGTCTCCATCAGTAGAAGCTCATAAATGCCCGATTTCTCCGGACTTGCTCTGGGGCAGAGCACTTTTAAGGAGGGGGCAGTGTTACGGGCGCCGGCAGGAAGGCGGAAGCGGGGGATTAGCGGCTTAACTCCGTCAGTGGGAGACGTTTAAATAGGATTAGGACGGTTCTAGATCGTCTTCTTTTGTCGGCAAAGGATTAAGAATATTCCAGAATTATCTGGCCCCTTCGAGTTCTAGAATGTTCGGCTTTGCCTATAAAAAGACTTCCGTCACCTCGAGTCAGTCAGTCTTAGCCTGAGAGTAGACCAGTGAAGATCTGTGATAAGTGTAATAAGTGAGTGTCAGTGTGATAAACTAGTCAGTGTTGAACCGGCCCATGTAATAAGTGTATCAGTGAACTGTAACAGTCTCGCGAGTGTAATAAACTGTTTCTGTTTGTTACTGTGTGTCAGTTTGTGATACTTGAAGAAACTTACGGTCGGTGGACTAGTGAACTGTAAGTGTTAATTATTAGTTATAAATTGTAGTGTAATATATTCATAGAAACTAATGTAACTAGTTAAGCTATCTATAATTAGTAAAATCTTATATTATTGTAATAATTAAATAGGAGTTAGGCCTAGATGATAATATTTAGAATATTGTTATTATAAATTTATATTAGTCCAATAATTTAATTGTGAATAGTTTAATTGTATCCTTTTTATCATTTTGTTAATAAATATTAGTATCTTTAATTAAGGGATTGTTTAATTCATTTTAATACCCAGTAGCCCGTAACAATAGTTTGATATAAGTAAGAACCAAGGAAATAGAGTCTACGGATAGAAGGAAAAAGCCACTTTAACTCAACGTAACGGCGGGTCACATGAGACCTTCTCGGGGCATCGAAGACAAATCGAACAATTCATAATCCACCTCAACCTCTCCTCGAGCCTGTTCGACAGTCCACCATATGCCACACAACCATAGTCAAAGTGTGGAAAGATAAAAGATGTGATGAGGAGCTTACGAATAGGTAGTGTTAGAAGATGTTTGGAACGGTGGAATAAATTTAGAGAGCTTATTGCTCGACGAGAAATTTGGGCAACGTGGAGTTTCCATGAGAGGGATTGGTCAAAAAAGACTCCGAGATTTCTAACAGAGGAACTGAAGGCAATAGGGTGATCATTTAAGGTTAATCGGGGAAGTGAGTTGATAGATTTAAGAAGGATCTTGGATCCAATTAGGATGGCCTGAGTTTTAGCAGCATTCAACGACAGTTTATTCAAGTTTGTCCAGGCACTTATCCTATCTAGGTCCCCTTGAATGTTGGCAAATGCTGCTATTATCTCAGACGGAGGAAAGGACAAATAGATCTTGGAATCGTCGGCGTACAAATGGTGGGAACAGTGAAATCAGTGAAATCAGTGAAAACAGTGATTGATTTGGGAAGGTCATTAATGTAACAGTTGAAAAGGAGTGGGGAAATACTAGAACCCTGTGCCACTCCTGTGGTCAGCGGTAGGAAGGAGGATAGTGGTTGAATAGGGATGGAGACTGCTTGAGTCCTATCCGAGAGGAAAGCTTGGACCCAGAGTATGGAACTGTTGGAAAAGGAAAGAGATTTTAGTTTAGAGAAGAGGATGGAATGGTTCAGTGAATCGAACGCTTTTGAAAAGTCAAGTAGAATTAGTACTGTCAGTTTTTTTTTCGTCCATAGCAGTATGTATGTCAGTGGTGATTTTAACGAGGGCAGATTGTGTGGAAAGGCCAAATAATATAAAGAATAATGAATACAACAAAAGATACTCGAGGGACGAAAACAATCTTTCGCTGACGAGAGGGATATGAAAAAGTAACTCGTTCAGTTATTTGCTTCTAAGCACCAAATGTTTATATATGTACGAGAGCGGGGTAATGAAAGTTATAAAGATGGGAAGAGGTCATTAATAAAAATGGAGAATATATTATAATATACAATTTATTCTTTCTATGAAAAACTGAACGAACTTATCGGTCCACCTAATACAATACCTATTAAACACATAAAACATCACACAGTGGTCAAATGAAATAATAGTTAAAGAAGAAAGCATCAAATTCACCAAATATACAAGAATTGCTAAGCATAGACACCGAATTTAACAAGCAACATCATACTATGGCTTTTGCAACTTCTTCTTAATATGTTGACCTACAAACTACACGTTTTTGCTGAAATAAGATAACTTAGTTAACAAGGGAGGGTGAGAAGGATTTTCTAATGTATTAACAATATTCTTAAAAACATTTTTTGCTGAATAATTGATGGATATTGTTGGGTAGCAATAACATTGGTGATAAACTCACATAATAATGGTGCGGTATAAACTTACATAAACGTCAGAATTTGATAATGAGCGTATTAGATTAAACAAAATGAAACTTTAAAATACTTTTCTTAAATTAACCTTGGTTTCTCAATCCCATAAATATTCTCGGTACTTTTTAATGTTATTCATTATTGCATCCTAATAGAAGGCAGAACTGGACCAAGTTTGAATATAGATGTGCAAAGCAAACATGATTTACATATTTAGCGCGTTACATGATTACATATCAGGTGAACTTCATACAAGTAATTGCTATTCAGCTTAGGCTTTCGCTATGTAAATAGGAATGGAGAGAGGCTGGCTAAGCTGGACTTTACCTGCCCGCATCTGTGTTTGAACAGAGCGCCTTGTTTCTGAACTCGGAAAGGATAAAGAGGAACCGCCTATTTGTTTGTGGGATATTCACTCCTCCTATTGGAGTACGTTATTGTTAAACTATTGATATCTTCACTTTACAGTAAAAAAAAAGGTAAATGTATCAGAATGATGTAACTATCTACATCATTCTGATATATTTACCTTTTTTTCCAAGGTTTATTCTGATAAATAACCTAAATTGAGAACATAGACTAAAACATAAATATAAAATTGAAATTAATCTCAAAAGAAACACATACTAATCGAAGACCTAGCTTTACCAATTACAAATATTTTTGGTCATCTTAGATCGATAAATATCCGAATATATAAACCGAAACCTATCCGAGACTTAACTGACAGCACTGGGAGCAGAAAAATAAAACATTTTATATAGTATCAACTGTTTTTAAATAATTGTTGTTCAACCAGCATCATGATAAGGCACATTGTACCGTGTCCCAAAAATCAGGGAAATATTTCAAAACGATGCTTTTTACAAATCGGTGATTAATCTTATTATAAAAAAAAATCAACACAAGCAGAGAATATCATATTATTATCATAAAACGTACTGTATTGGTATAATTAAATAAACTACTTTTCTTTTAAATAGCTTTTGGAAAAAATACTACAATCAGTTTTGCCTAGCACTTTGAACAAAAAAGGACTAAATACTTTTACCAACTTAAGGACATACAGTAGCATCAGCTCAATGCTAAGCTAAGTACCAATAACCGGCCTATTTCTAAGCTTCGAAGCGAGGGCGATAATAGTAATGATTAGACTGCAACATGCGTTGCTTCAGTTACTACTTGGATTTTATTTCATATTAATGGCACAATTGCTGTACTATCAGCTAAAAGCAGGACAGAGACCCGTCCAAGCAGATAGAGCAGGTAGCTTAAGTGGCAGAGCACTGCAACGGAAATGCAGACGACCCGGGTACGAATTCTAGTCCTGGACAAATCTTTTCTCTTCAAAATAAAAATATTTAAAAATTAAAATAATTATAGAAAAATAAATAAATAAACTATAAATACATTACTTTCAGTAAGAAATATAGTATATCCGCTTTTGGAAAACGTGAACGGAATGTTAAAAAAGAGCAATCATGAAGCTAGATTATATATGACACATTGGGAGGACTGACGGCCTAATATAAGTAACAAGTAAGCGAACAAAGAGGAACGCAGGGGAGAAATTGAGAGAGAGAGAGAGAGGGAATTGAGTTGAAAATGGCAGTGAAAGATGTGACAGAAGAAACAAGGCGACTCGAGTACAACGAAAATTCATCGAGTACATGAATGAGCATAGGGATCATGGTCATGTGAAAGTCGCCGAAAAGCCTGACGACCGTTTCAAGCCGCATCATGGTATCAGGTAATTGGCAGGAGTGTTGCATACATCATGTTCATCATATTGTTGTTTTCCTTGTATTCCCTCCTATCGAAATATTCACGTGCCTTATTCTCTCTAAAGCAAACAATTTTTTTATTCGTTAGGATCCTCCTCCCGCGTCATTCTTATGCCGAAGATGAGTGCGGGGCAAAAATGTATTTGGACGGGGCTCGGCCTCCTGAGCCTCTCAATCAGCAGAATGCCGCCGGATATGTTGTTCATTTCTCATCACACCCAATCGATTTTACGCACTCCCTCCGCCATAACCTTTGTAAATTTTTCTTTCACAAACAAAAGACACTGTATTTTTTTTGTTATTTCTATATGCTCAATCATACATATAAATTCATGTAGTAAGTAAAATTGTATAATAATGTTTTTGTTTTTTTTAGAATAGAATAATTTATTGATATTTACAACTGAAAATATATTTCATCAAGTAAATCTGCTGTAACAAAGGACATGAAAAAAAACACTTGTGGAGAAACTATCCATTGATAGCGCTCCAATAAAGTTCTATAGCAGAACTTCTCGAGGCCATCTTCTTATCAGACGCCTTGGAGGGTTATCAGGAATAGTATGGGAAGCAAGTTGAGAGACTTTACCTGCTCTATCTCCTCGTAACAGAGGCTGAGCCCTCTATTACGCCACCTACAACTAGCCCTACAACTAGGGAAAAATGGTCTACTTCTAAATCTAGAACAAGAGAAGAATAGCTAGGAATAACAAGTGCTCCGTTCATTTCAACAAATATCGCATCTTCATGGAGTAGAAAACCCTTATCAGAGAGCCCGCAGGTTAAGGAGAACTAGCAAGCACTAAGAAGAATGCAATACCAACATGCCTTTCTCAGTTAACCAACAAGTAGTAGTCTGAATTATCTGGTTTTCATTTATTTTCATTCCAAGAAAAAATTATGTACATTTTCAAGTAGTACTAGTATTTACTAATAAAAACATGTGATAGGCTTATAGGAACTGAAATAAGAAACACGTGTGTTTAAGAAGAATTTAAGTGTCTTGTAAAAACTGCATCGAACTTCATTTTATAATTTGTAGTCCTAACTATTTGATCATTACAAATAGTTAAACCTGATGCTTCATTTAGAAATTCAATTACTGGTACAATTTTATCGTCTGCAAAGTTAATATTGAAGGTCCCACTTAATAACACAGGGATCGTCAAATCTCTACAAAGACATATATGATAAAATAAAATCTTTTAGGTAAAACTAAAGTTTAACTAGTTATTGAAGTTTTAATAAGTTATTATAAGTATCAATTTCACAACTATTAAACGACCTTATTGTTAAATATATTATTCTTATATCAATCAAACTCTAAACCTTAACGTAAGTGGATTAAAAAATATTAAAAAAATTAATGCATGCACAAGCCGCTACGCGTCGCTAGTCTCACGAAATCCGTCACGGGCATGTTGGTAACGCAAAACTATGAGGTTTTTCGCTACAAAAATCGCTGAACGATACTAAAGAAGTTTTCACTTCGCCTTTTTTCAAAAAGAATAAATACATCCGCAAAGCTATTAGTCCTATGGAGCAGTAAGGTTATGTAAGTCACCATGAGACCTATTCACAAGTCCGCCATTGAAAACATTTTCTCTATGGATCTTGCTTGGCCTAAGTCACTGAGATGGCTCCAATAGTCCATCTCAGTGACAAGTAACTCATTTTAGGTTTTATCAAAATATTTTAACTTAAAAATACGTTTTCACAAACAAATATTAGCTTAAAAACATTTTTTTTACTCTTTAATTAACGTTTTTCCTTTCATTTATAATTAATAATAAATTATAGAGAATCCATAACAGGAAAAAAAGAAACAAAGTTGTTAAGGGGTAATATAATCCTATGGGGTTTTATTTTCATTTCAAAAATATGTATCAATCACTATGACTGAAAACGTCTGAGAAAATAATGCCTGCATTATAAACACAAAAACAACACAATCAGAGAATATCATATTATTATTATAAAGTGCACTATATTTGTACAATTAAATAAACTACTTTTCACGTCAAACGTAAATTAATGATAACCAGATGGTTAGTGATTATTCTATGGCTAGTACTTCTTAGGTATTAATGTCGTTTAACACTCTTGAAGTAAAAATAGGTGTATTTTTAAACTTTAACAATATGTAGTCAGTCTAGGACGAAAGCGTAACAAATAGTGGAACTATGGAGTAACTTCAGTGAAATCATTAATACAATATTATATTTTGAAGAGAAAAGATTTGTCAAGGGCCGACGACGAATAACGGGAAGTCTTCAGGATCTGTATGAAGAAACGTAGAATTTTTTAAAATGTGGCCAGAAGTGCACAGTTCGACGTACTGGTGGAAAATTGAGAAATGAAATTTATAGAAATTTGTATGGATTTCCAGGATCATGATAAGGCACACGGTACCGTGTCCCAAAAATCAGGGATAATATACTTCAAAACAATGCTATTAATAGACCAGTGATTAATCTTTTTATTAAAACAAAAACAACAAAATCAGAGAATATCATATCATTATCATAAAAAGCACTATATTTGTATAATTAAAAAAGCTACTTTTGTGCTAAAAAGCTTTTGGAGGAGATACTACAATCAGCTTTGCCTAGCACTTTGAACAAAAAAGGGCTATTTACTTTTACCAACTTAAGGCCATACAGTAGCACCAGCTTACTTCCAAGCTAAGTACCAATAACCAGCCTATCTCTAAGCTTCGAGTCGAGGGCCATCAGTGGTAACGATTAGACTGCATCCAGCGTTGCTTAGCTTCGCTGTAGGTAGCGTCAGTCATTACTTTGATTTTCTTCTAATATCTTGCACTGCATCAGCGAAGAAGATGTCTAGGCACTCTTAATTGAAACTGGATACGAAGTGTTCCATGTCTTTTGCTACGTTTTATCACTCAACGATTGTTGAATTACTTCAACCTTTCTCGATATCAATGGAAAATTCACCTCTTCCAGATGAACAAGGAAAATAGTGGGAAGAAAACATTTTTTCGTCGAACCAAACAAACTTTGAACTTGAACGAAACTTTGAACCAATTTTTCTTAATCATTGTCTCTTTACCTATAGATAAGGCGAGCATTAATTAAATCCAGAGATCCAGAGAGCTGTATCTATTGGAAGTATGACAGCCACTCCCAACGAGATCAATCCTGAAATAAACACACTGAGAGATATTAGACAATGAAAAACAACAGCTGCAGAAAAAACTCAAAACAATGTATCTTAGAGCTACATTAAATGATAAGGTATTATTGTGGAAAACGTACCCTAGCTTAGAGCGGATGAAGGAGGGAGTAAAGGCGAAAATATACTTCTATTTCTCTGGAAATAATATCAATGGCGGCAAGGGAACCTGTGAATTAGGGAGTGCTATGGTTAAGCGGTTTCAAAACTTAACCGATAATGTTGCTCAACTATCCTTGTTTTCCGACAATTGCGGCGGCCATAACAGAAACCCACGGATAGCAGGTTTGTTTCTATCACGATGAATTTTCTTCCTTTCGTTAATAGTATTGAACAATAATTTTTATTATCGGACTTTATTATATAATAGAAAATAAATCTCATTATTCTCTAAAAACCTCATTTTTTTTAAATAATAAAATGAAACTGATAGAGCGATGATTGAGTGATATATTTGTTCTTTATCTTTATGTTGTATATTGTATGTATAAATTATATTCTATGCAGATAATGAACTAATTAAATAAAATCGGATAGCAAAGAAAAAACCCTAATACTTTTACGCTTTGAAGAATATACTTTAGAGTTCACTAAACAAAGCATAACTTGAAAAACTAATCCTAATAAACGCTATATTGTAAGTTGTTAATTTTTTTAAAATATGGAGTAAACCAACATTACGATTAAATCAACGATGTGTCGTACGAAACATGGAAGTAGGAGGTAGAAGAAGGCACAACAATTTTATTACATTTTTTTAATCATACGAGGAATGGTAAAGATTTCAGAGAAGGGAAAGAATCTGAAATAAAACCGGTTCGGAAGAATTTCCATAAGAATCTCATATCCCGAGTTTCTAAAACAAAAGATTTTGAACAGACTAAAGGAAACTTAATGGAGGAAAAACAAACGAAACTCTATAAGTTCAGAAAATTCTTCCCTCATGATATTCTCTATTATATCTTGACAAAGCCTAACATCTTCTGTTGGTGAGAAGAACCATACCATAGCTATATTTTTAAATTAGAAAAAATATTTTCTACCAATAAAAATCAATATATTGATATACCGAAAATGGAATACCTGTGTCAGCACTTTTTTTTTTACACACCTTTTAGGAGCGCTTATTATTTTTCTATTACCTTTTCACAAGAGATAAATTAATAAAACCTCTTATCTCTATCCTTAACTTGACTGTATTTACCTTATCTTCGACTAAAGATTCGAAATATATTATTGATATCTAGCACATAGCTAGAAATTGAAGAATTCTTCAATTTATCTGGATCAAATGTTCAGAAGGATAGTTATTTTCTATCTATTTTTAATGTGGAGTTTTGCGATTACTAATTCATGATCTGGCTCACATTCGGCTCTACTTTCAGATTTCACGTTAATTAAACTATTTTGCAATACGTATGATGCGTGAATTTGGTGTATGTAAATTCGGTGATGTCCACGGTATACACATGAATGTCCTTATTTGACAATGAAAATAAGTTATAAATAAAGGGTTCTATTTACGAGGGGGTAGGCAATTTAAAGGAAAGGAAACATTATTATCTAGTATGTTCTAAATAGCCAGAATAATTAATTATATTCTAAGATCATTAATGATTTTTAAAAAGAGACCTATACCCTCACAGTAACAAGGAAATGATTAAACAGCAGAATGCGAAGCACTTGGCTAATCTAATACACGAATTGTGATTATACAGTAGACCAAGAGATAGTGTCTGAAACTACCAAGTTGCAGAATTAGCGGTTTTAATTGGCAAAGGGATTCCAGTTTCAGACAGGTTATACCACCACCGAGCAACTACTAATTACAAAATGGACCACTTAATTAACAATTAGGCCGAACTAAATCTATTAATTACTAGTAACTGTATTTATGATATTACTGCAAGTATAAGTAGAGATACATTTTGATCTTGAAGTCTAAAACAGACTGAAAAAAGCGAATGGATTTTTTGGCATATCCGAAACAAAAAATCAATATGAGTACCGACTTTGTGGAATAACTCAAGAAGAAAGATGTCTCCCATTATTGTAATTGTAAACATAACGCTGCTATGAGGGAATACTCAGGTATAGTCTCGTGAAGATAAAAAAAATTAAGGAGTGTCAATGCAGGTCGTCAAGAGATTTTTGGAAATCGTCCGACACACCTAATGGCACATAGAGGCTAAACCTGAAGTGCGAAGACATGTCCACCTGATCCAGGAGGGCTAGGAAGAATAAGAGGAAAGGAATGGGCCCAGATTGACCCTGTCAAATTTTACCAATTGCTATAATTTATATGTATACGCAAAAATTCCCCGGGATACATATAGAATTTTAAAGGCTGATCCTGTAGATGACCTTCTGAAATCATTGAGGTCAAAAATAAGCAATCTGTTCACAGAAACAATCGGAGACAATTAGTGATAAGCTTGGCTGATTTTTTTTTATTATTTCTGTTTTTCTTTAAGTAATCGAACTAAAATTAACTCTGGAGAACGGAGATAGTTAAGGGGTGCTGTCATAAAAAACACTAAATAAGTACTAGACTTATATTTATGTGCCGACGTTTCGACCTACAGTGTAGGTCATCTTCAAGGCTATGAGCGAGAAACAAACAGAACAAAAAATATATAAAAACGTTACAGTAACAATAATACAGTAACATGTAATGAAGGAAATTAAAATAGTGACAGATATGAAAATTAAAGATAGCAAATATTAAAAAAGTGACAGAATATAACAAAATTAAGATATAGACAGATTTAATAAAATTAAAGATAATGAACAGAAATTAAAATAGTGACAGAAGATGGCCTACATTGTAGGTCGAAACGTCGGCACATAAATATAAGTCTAGTACTTATTTAGTGTTTTTATGACTGCACCCCCCAACTATCTCCGTTCTCCATTTTATCATCCAGTCAACTATTTTCATCTCATAAAATTAACTCTATTTTATAACTACATTTTTTACTAAAACGTAACAATTCCGTTGTTGTAATTCCTCTAATATGGACATTTTTAATAGAATTTTAAGATGTATAGAGAAGCGTTGTAAAATAAGAAAAACGGTTTATTTACCCGTTTAAAGGCTATATTACCCAGGTCATCATGTGTGACGTACAAATTACCATAATATAATTATATGGAAATCAATATTATATTTATCTATTATAGTATAAAACTAGAAGCTAATTAAGTTAATAGTATAATTAAATAAATGGGTAACAACTTCCATATCAGTCACAACATACACACAGATTAGATAACATAAGGTTGGAATTACCCTGATACATAGGTATCTCACCGCCAATGTCAAATTAGGCTAATTGCTGATGATGCTGCCCTGGAGCCTTGCTAATGACAAATTACCTAAGCGGGATATTAAAACCCGCATAAAACGAAATTAGTTTAGGGGGGATGGAGAGGGGGGGGAGTAAATAGAACTTCTTTTAGCCAGAGCCCTCCCCCCCCATCCTGATCGATGCTACGTTAGTTGAACCTTAATTATAAAACTTTACAAGATGCCAGTCTCAATTTAAATAAGAAAGGAGGCTTTGATGTTGCCTCTCAAATAAACTTCCTTTGAAGTAAGGTTATGCATATGTATGTATTATATGTAATACTAGAAGAAAATAGACTGTACATTATTGCTAAAACGTTAGTTTACTGTTAGACAATTGTAGGAATTTTAAGTAAATTATATAAAAGTGAAGTAAAGAAATAATATTGAACTTACCTAAAACAAATGGACTTGAATAAAACTCCCTTTCTGTAATTTTTATAATATACTAATATTATTATATTCTATATACTAACCTTCAATAATAACTTAGCAAGTGTTAGCTACCTCTCCTAAATTACGAATATAATTGAAATATATATTATATGATTGTAAAACGTATTCATTTTGGAAAGGTAACATTGTTTTCCCGATCTCCCATACTATGAAGAAGGATTTGATGAAAAAACTCAAAGTAATAAAGTATAAAGATAAGATCCTAACATATGGGGTCAGTCTTCAACTTAATGCTGCTCATGAAATTGCTCAAGAAGTCAAAAGAGAAAAAAGTATTATGTTTCCATCTCTCATTTCATATGACCAAACGTGATTTGAAATGAGAGATACTTCCTATCTAGCAGTTTCTTTAGCACCAAGATTTGAACTTAAATTGTTAATGATGATAGAAACATATTTATTGGAGAGGTTGTTGATTAAATAATTTTCAGAACTCCATTTCCGTGTAAAAAGTGAAAAATAGTATTTTACTAGTATTGTTTTGTATTGTGCCGGACGGCATCATGAAAGTGAATGTGTTTGGCACAAAGGAGCAGCAATGTTAGTAGCAATGTTAGTTTGCGAGAAGTAGGTCACGCAGGTAGAAGGGTCATGCCTTTATGGTCAAGGTGGCTGAAGAGATAAGAAAAGGGGGGTCGCGGACTCCACTGGAAGAGGACTCTCTGAACAGATCTCGAGGAGCGAGGACGACGCGGAAGACGGAGGCCTTCGAACGATGCTGGTCGTGGGGTATCGGAAGTCGGCGAGACCGGAAGACACACCTCATCAAGAAGAACTCTAGTTTAACTGTACTTCTCAATGTATATATTAAATCATTAATCTTGTTTAAAATTGAATTAATAAACTATAAACATTATAATTCTTTTGGTGCTTACTTGCCCCATATGCACTTTTTATTTATGAATAATATATTGAAGGTTTTAATAGAGGGTAAGTTGGTAAACACAAGAACAGGCCTCTGGAAAAGAATCCAATTAAGACAAAGGCATAGAAATAATAGTAATAATTTGAGTAATCACCCTAAATGATTACTCTGGCATCCCAAAATAAATTAGAATAATCAAAATATATTAAAGAGAATAAAACATAGCAGTAGTATTTTCTAAGAAGAATTTAATGCGTTAAACCAACAATTTTTCTAATTAACCTGTTAACATGACGGGACGTAATACGTAATTTTAATAAATACGTCAAACGTAATTTTGTATTTTCCTTTGTGCTATATATATATATATATATATATATATATATATATATATATATATATATATATATACATATAAACGAAAACGTATTAATTTCATAGTCTTTTCATTCATTTTAAGCATAAATAAATTTTAAAAAAATAATATGAAATTACGTTCTTCGGGCGTTCCATACTGATACGTCCTAGTGAAAGAGCTCGCGCCCATTATATGCTGCGTACTTAAAAGGGGAATACCTCGGTTAGCGGGTTAAACACTGCTCTGTTGGCTTCACTGCCCAGGCAATGATGAGGCAGCAAATGAATGCAGCAAGGAAAAGTCAGATTCTTTGATCTGAACAATATTTAAATAATAAAATGGGATGCCACCCTGAGATAGCTACCATTAAGGTATAGTAATACTGTTTAGCCGCGGACCTGTACTACCCGCCTGTAGGAACGAACCGATCCTTGCCTCTCAGATCGGATATATACTTTACCGCCAAAATCAAGGAGAGGGGGAATGACGCTTGGAGCTGCGGGCACTTGCTGCATGGACGCCTAGCGGGACTGTCATACCAGACCTTCGCAGCTACGACCGCTTGCCGCTTTCAAGCCGATATTCTTTATTAAGAACGTCCAGCGTCCAGGAGGTCTTGCAGCCTGTCACGCACCAGGAGCTCGGCTGAGACACCAGATGAGAGGATAGTTGTATAGAGAAAACACAAATCGTGAGTCACATTTCAGTATCATAAGGCCTCAAATCGCCGACTAATGCGGCTGCTGATGATCAACAATTCATTGTGTTTATATGAGACCAAAAGACAATTCACGCAAATTAATCGTACTAACCCTTCAGGCCGTGATCACTTAAATTCTTCATTATATCGTTCACATTTATTTGTTATATCTTGGCCATAATGCTATCATGGAGCAATTTCTATTAATGTTTTATTATCGCTCCTAATCAATGTTTTTTTTTGTATTAGTCATTAATCATCTTTATTTATTAGATCGCTATTTTGCATGTTTAGTCTGTAAGTCCTTCTTGTATAATTGCTACCATTAAGTTTAATCATTTATCACTTGTATATTTGCTTAGTTAAGAAAAAAAGATATTTCATATATCCTTAAAAATTAATAAATCAAATGCTATGTTAATATCAGAGATTTCTTTCAAATTCCCGTGGTACTTCAATTTGCTTCCTATTAAATTTCATTAAGTCTAATCACGCCCTAACAAATACTGTAACATTAATGAATAACAAACATACCCCGCTTTTCTCCAATGGTTGACTGACTAGGAGTTGTTTATTTAATAAACATCAATGTTCATGTAATAGAATAAATAATTATATCTATAGTATGCTGATCATAGTTGCGAGATAAGTTATATATCAACTTCGAAAGATATAAAAGGGGGACCCTTTCGCTATATGTGACAGTTTATATACGAGTATTTATTATATTCGCTATATGTGACAGTGTATATATTATATTATATATATTGAGTTTCCTGTTCTTGCCGACGACTGCCTCAGTTGGCCTCTGAATTTCATAGAGAGCGGTGGTACTGAGTCGAATAGTGAAAAAATTAGTATATTTCTTTTGACATTTTTCTTTTATTTATCTTATTTTGTTTTTATTAATTAACATTGTTAATTAATGAGAACGGGGGATGTCGTTAACTTGCCAGGTGCATCTAACCCACACCAACCCACTTTGGCTACTAAAGAATTTTCTGATGAAGAAAATATAAATTCTAAGAAGCGAAATTACGAGGGTTCACCACTAAACCAATCGCCTATTAAAAAGATGGGTAAATACTATCAGGAAATCGCACCGATTCCGGTGAGTAACAGGTTTAATATACTAACCGAGACTGAACTTTCATCTAATAATCCGGTTGCTTCAGACCAGACTTCTAACAATGAACAAAATATTACTGGAAATTCTCTAAAAATTCCCCGAATTTTTCTCCACAAAGCAAATAATTATCAACTCCTATTAAATGATTTAAAAGGATTATGTTTAGGACCTTTTACCACCAAATTAATCGGCAACAACACAAAAATAATGTTAACAACTATTGAAGATTACAGGAGAATGACTAAATATTACGACGAAGAAAAAATTGAATATCATAATTTTTCTACTGAAAAAAATAAACATCTGAATGTTATAATTAGAGGGGTTCCTTACACATTAACTGACGTAGAACTAAAGTCTGAATTAAATAGTCAAAAATTCGAAGTTACACATGTCTCCAGGATATTAAATAAAGATAAAAAGCCCACTCCCCTTTATTCTGTATCACTGGTGAATAATGACCAGGCTAGCAACATTTTCAAGGTTTATAATTTATTTTATGGTATCGTATCAGTTGAGCCAAAACACAAAACTAATAATATCCCAATGTGTACCAACTGTCAAAGGTATGGACACACAAAAAATTATTGTCATTTGGAGCCTAGATGTGTTAAGTGCAAGGAAAATCACTACTTTTCTAAATGTCCTTTAAAATACACGGATAAGCCGTTTTGCGTCAATTGTAAACAAGCACACGCGACTAGTTACAGAGGCTGCCCCCACTATCAAACAACAAAAAACAAAATAAACTCACCTGGACAAAGTGAAATACATAATAGCAGTACGACGGCAGAAACTACGTATAAACCAACTAGGAATGTCTCGACGAAATTCAAATTTTCGGATGCGGCTCGTTCGGCACACTCAACGCAACAACAAACAGTTGCTACAGAATCAAACACTGACAGCATCTTATCTACTATAACAAAAGTAATCTTAGAAGCGATTAAACCGTATTTACCACAAATTATGCAACAGTCAAGCTCACTAGTTACCTGCTTCTTTACAAATGGACCCTAGTGTAAACATTAAGTTATCTATAGTTACTAATTCCTTCTCAGCATGTTATGTTCGTTATATTTATTTTTTCCATTTTTCTTACTATTTCCAAAATGGTACTATATTTATTTGTACCCAAACGTCTGAATTGAGAAATATAAAACTATTATATTGGAATGCTTAAGACATATGCTCTCTCATCGTAAATAGCCTGCCTCCTTTACGAATGGGCCATGATGTAAACAAGAGCTTATCTGATATTACCAATTCTCTCACAACAAACTGCGCTTTCTTCCAGTCCACGTATTATAAATTAACTTCCTTATATAATTTTTTCAATTATGGTTACTGAACTCAGACAATTAAAATTGTTAAACTGGAATGCACATGGTATATCCTCTCAAAGAGATGAACTTAAAATTTTCCTCGAATTAAATTCCATTGATATAGCCTGCATAACTGAGACTCATCTATCTCAAAACATCAAATTCAAAATCACAGGATACAAAATATTACGAAAAGATAGAGAGTGTTCGACTCCCTCAGGTGGTGTTGCCCTGATAATTAAGAATAATATTAGTTTCTCCGAAAATATTATTTTTAATATATTTAACCTAGAGGTCATATCGGTTCGATTACATTCGTCTCCTCCTACAATTGTCACAGCAGCTTATAAACCTCCAAACAAAAAATTGCTTCAAGAAAAAATTTTTAAACTTCTACCACCAGCTGACCATACACTAGTTTTAGGTGACATGAACTGTAAAAATATTTACTGGGGATGCCGTAAATCGAATTCTAGTGGCAACACCTTGTTAGTAGTCTGTTAAAGGCACAATATACAAATTCATGCACCAAATGAACCAACATTCTACAGATCAGGCTGTAAACCAGACATCCTCGACATAGCACTAACCAAAAATTTTAGGCTTCCTCTCTCGTTCCACGTGATCACAGCTCTAAACTCGGACCACATCCCAGTTATAATTAACTTCTCAGCACAAATACACAAAGAAACGAAGAGGAAATCCTCATTAATGGAGTAATCGACTGGGAAGAGTACAAAATTCTAATCGACGAGAAAATAAATATAAAGAATAATTATCCTACCGCAACAGAAATTGATACAAACATACACAACTTCAACGAACATATCTCACATAGCCTGCATGAAGCAACTATACAATCTTTCCAGTTTAGGAGAAAAACATTCTCGAGTAAATGTCCAAACTCAATTCTTTTAAAAATTAAAGAAAAAAATCATGCAAGGAGGCAGTGGATGCGTAATAGAAACCCTGCTTATAAAAGGAGATGGAACCACCTAAAACACGCCATTAAAAAGGAACTAGATGAATGGACATATGCAAAACATCAGACTTATGTAGGTGATTTAAACCCTAAGGACCAATCGTTATGGAAGGATACGCGACGTCTGATGAATAAACATGACAAAATTCCTAGTCTTGTAGACAACGGTGAATTCATCACCAGCGATGTAGAAAAGGCTGAAATGTTCGCGGATTACTTTGAGAAAACGTTCTCCAACACAGAATGCGAAAGAAGTCCGCATATCGCTAATGACGTCGACGATTATATAAACCACCCCGTTGCAACAGTGCAGCTTCCACCCAAATTCACGACCCCAATAGAAATACAAGAATTGATAAATAAACTTAAAATAAAAAAAAGTCCTGGCCATGATTTGATTCCAGTCATAGCAATAAAGAAGTTGTCCAGGAAAGCTGTCGTTTTCATTTCGTCCATATTTAATAGCTGTCTCAGAATTGGATATTTCCTCAATACATAAAGCCGAACTCATAGTCATCCACAAACGGGTAAAAACGCTAAACAAGTCAGCAGCTATAGACCTATAAGCTTATTACCAATTATTGGAAACAATTATAAAAAAGCACCTTTCTTCATTTTTTAACAATAATGACATTATCCCGGATTTTCAATGTGGTTTTCAGTATAGTCATTCCACCTCACACCAACTTGCCCGACTATCAGAATTCATAATAAACGGATTCGAAATGAAGAAACATACGCTGGTAACGTTCTTGGACTTCCAACAAGCGTTTGATAAGGTTTGACACCGAGGTCTACTGTACAAACTAAAGAAAGTAGATACCCCGAAATACTTACACGTTATTCTGAGCTCATTTCTGAGCGGTCGAACATTTTCTGTTAGAATTAATAACACATATTCAACTGTGAGACAAATCCATGCAGGTACTCCACAAGGTTCAGTCCTTTCTCCCATTTTATTCAATTTTTATCTTCACGATATCATCCAGTCTACACATACCTCCATAGCTATGTTCGCCGACGATACAGCCGTTTTCTCCCAACACAATGACATAATATTAGCCAGAAATACTTTGCAGAGCCACCTGGATGATCTCGAGCAATACTTTACTAAATGGAGGATTACTCTTAACATCGAAAAATGTACCTGTAAAGATTTTACCCTTAGACGCCCACCAGACCCACCTAAGCTAACCCTCGTAGTTAAAAGAGTGAAATGGAACCCTGCCAGCGAAGCTATACGATACCTTGGAGTTCACCTGGACCGCCGCCTCACCTGGAATACCCATATCAATATTAAATTAACCCAAACCTACGCAAGATTGTCAATGCTCTATCCTATCGTGAATAGAAAATCAAACTTAAAACCAGAGATAACGATTCTCATTTACAAAACAATCTAAGACCATTACTGATGTATGGCTGTGAAGTCTGGGGAGCAGCACCCATTACAAAAAGAAAAATATTGCAAACTTTTCAAAACAATGTCTTAAGAATCGCAGTGGATGCCCCCTGGTTCATCAGAAACAGTCAACTGCACCGTGAACTACAAATAGAAACAATAGACGACCACATAAAAAAAAGATTCAGAAAATTTCATGCCCAACTACCAGCAGTTATAGGAGCAATAAATTACAACGTAGGAAAGCAGACATCATCTCGAAGACTAAAGCCCAGGTTACTGCAGGACATCTTATTATGAGCTGTATAAATATGTATTCTAGTGACATTACTACCTTAAATTTATTTAACAGCTATTTTATATATGTATATTTTTTTATATGACACAATCCACTGTTTTACTCTTATCTAATAGTTATAACGATGTATTTAGTTAGGGGTGTCTATTGTACGGACTATACCCCCCCCCATAATCAATTGCTATAAACGATAAATAATTAATTTTATAACAACCATGTAAAGGCCCACAAGGCCGATCTGATAAAAATAAAATATTAAAAAAAAAAATTGCCGACGACTGCCCAGTCCTGTCTCTTAAGGATAAAGGTACCGGGACACTTAAGCTACCTGCTCAATGCCTCTTACCCTATTTATTTAGGTACTTCCAATGTTCCGAATAATGTCGAATATAGCTTGCTAAACATGGTATGAATCACTCGAAAACAGATAAAAATGAAATGTCTTAAGTTTTGCATAGTACAAAACATGTTTTAGCTTAACTATTAATTAATGGTATTTTTGTATTTTTTTTTACCATCTAAATAAAAAATTATGCGGTATTGGAGTGAGCGATTAATTTTATCAACAGACAAATAATTTTAAAATCATAAAGAATAAGGCTTGCATATTTGTTTATTCCTTCTCATTTGCCCATTGTACATGGCATAAGGATAAGGGGTACAAACCATACATTCTATGGGACAAATATTTTTTCAAATAATTTATATAATTATCTTGGGATTTAACAAAAAAAAAAAAACATGTGTTAAGGCCGGATAGTTCATTAGAATTATAAAGAATACTTATTTATTAATCGTAAACAAAACAAGTAATTTGTAAAACAAAAGAACAATTTTCCTTTTATTTTAATTTAATTTTCACCTTTTGTAAATATAATATGTAATGTAAATATTTATTTTTCATATCGTTATCATTTTATTGTTGTTATATTTTTCATAATTGTTTAAAATAATTTATTGTAGTAGTCAATAGAAAATAGTTTATTTTATTTATAAGTTAACAAGAAAAAAAGACACATGCCGATGGTAGATTCGATCGGCTATTGTTTATATTGTCTTTATCAAGCCAGACAGAGTTGGCCAGTGCATATTATAAACAATAGTACAATTGGTATTGTGGACTTGAACTAGACTAATTCACTGTCCTGCTACCGTTGGGAATTAGTTCAGTATAGTATCGGACTCGCCGTCGATTTCTGAGCGTAGGACCGGGATAAGGTACCACGCAATTCGTAGGACAATATGACAGTTAAATTACGAAAATATTAACTAAGTAAAAAAAAAAAATCAGCTGGTTAGTAATCATTTTTGTGGCCTTGTTATCGATACTTACATGTTGGAAGAAGGGGACTCTATGATCAAACCATACATTTTGTAGGACAAATATTTTTTCAAATAATTTAGATAATTATCTTGAGACTTAACAAAAAAAAATCCAGTTAGTAATAATTTTTTGATAATCATCAAATCGACATATTTTATTCTTGCTTCCTCTGTTAGTTACCGAGAATTGTCGCAAAGGAAATTGTTGGGCGTCTCATCAAAACGAAGCTATTGACGAAGATTCAGCTTGATAGTAATCAAGTGCAAAAATGTACCAGGGATCCTGGACTATAAGTCGAAGGACAGGACAGAAAATATAATAAAAGCAAAACAAAATAAAAACGAGAGAGAGAAACGACTACAGGGAGCAGATTATAATTAGAAGGTAAATTGGAAATAAAATAAAAATAAAAGGCTAACAAAAAAGAATTAGTTTTGCGGTAGCACAGTTAGTCTAATAAAGCCGTGGTAACTAAGTGAATCAAGGCTTGTTTCTCTGACAATTCTACTAACCATTTGAATATAAAAAATGGCAACGGTTAGATTTTTATTTTTTTCAATTGTTTCATACTAACGAAAGAAAAATCGTTCTCCACATGCTGGTAAAAAATTCTTATGGTTACCTGTAGAGCATCATTTCAGTTGGAATATGAAAAGAATTTTAACCAAATAAGCAAAAACAGTTGAATTCTTCCATTTAAACAGGATTTCGGAGATATAAACACAGTATAAAGAGATGTAAGTAAATTCTGTTGTTATAGATTGTTATAATAAACAATACCATTCCATTTTTTTGAAAACATGCTTTGATTGGTAAAGATTGCTAGAGTTGAACAAGTTTAAAGTACAAAAAAAGTAATAACCGAAGCTGTAGCAGAAAAAAGGCATCCGAGATCTATTGTAATTTTTACAGAGAACTCAACATAAGAGTATATATAGGTTACACCAATTTTCAAATCTGAATCAATATCCAGGTAAATGGAGCTGCATATGATCACACGTCTTGAGCTAGGTCTTAATAATTTACATAAAAAACTCGTCTTGAATAGTTCTTCCTTAGAGATTGTTCAATCTAAACCGCTCTTTCTTCCTATTTATTTCACCTACCTCCTTGTACCTGAGTCAGAGC
Source organism: Arma custos (assembly GCA_037127475.1). Classification (NCBI taxonomy): domain Eukaryota; kingdom Metazoa; phylum Arthropoda; class Insecta; order Hemiptera; family Pentatomidae; genus Arma; species Arma custos. Next base: position 45,143,249 of record CM073759.1, on the reverse strand, counting down.
CCTTTATCTCCTCCTAGGCTAGGGACAAAATGGCCAGCACAGAACAGTACAAGTGGACACAGAACCAGAATGAGAAGCACAAGCATGGATTTATAGACTTCAGTTCTAGACACTCAGAGGACCATCAGGATGAGAAGGAACTACCACCCAAGTAAATGCCATTCCCAGATGGACAATGATAATCATTTATTAGAAATATGGTATTTCCTTCATTATAATATATGTAATGAATATATTTATTCATTCTTCATCATTTAATTAACATACAGTCGACTCAACTCTTATCCAGAGGTACCATATCCCGATTAGGGGCACCATCCTAAACTTAAACAGGGATTGAAAAGTATAAGTGTAACATATATAAACCTTTACAAAAATACCATATGAAAAAATAAGTAAACATACTTTGAACATTATCGAGAGCCATGCATCCCAGTGCTACTAAAAAAAAAGGACGTTCAGTTGCTCATTTGAGATTGTCACCGCTCCATTGAAAACAAACAGATAAGCTTGTTAACTTTGCTAATTAATTTTATTTCTTAAAACGTAATAATAAACTGCTTTATTTGTTTCATCATTAATTACAATGAAATAGTTATGCAATAGCATTAAGTAAGAAATATTAAGATACAGAAACAGAAAAATGGGTATAAAAGAAATTAAAATAAGATGTTTTTTTAACTATGAACAAACGAATGAAAGAGCTCTACCATACTTTGAAGAACATATATTTTCCTAAACATTACCAGATGATAGTTAAGACTATCATCATTTTTCAATCACTATCATAAAATTTCCCTGCCTAATGGAGTATAGATTATTATCCATAGAGTATTATGTATGTATTATGGATATATAAGGAAATTGCTATATTACAAAATTGGGTTTGTTAGTTTTCTTGTTTTTGTTTGTACCTTTAGTAGTAGTTATTAGCAGCAAATAGACTTTATATATGAAAAAAACTTTTATCGCTGAGAAAAAACTCAAATCCCCTCCACTGCTATGTACGTTTATGTGTGTATATATATTATCGTAATATATATATATATATATATATATATATATATATATATCCATAAAGAGAAGCAATCTTAAAGCTAATAAGCCCATTGCGCTCTTGAGAAAGTGTGGCATCTGGCAATAAATTGGCAGGGTAATCCAATAAACGAATACACCCTCCTCAACTGGCTCAGTGAAAATTTCTTAGCCTCTATCCTTGGAGACTATCCAGGCGGCGATATCATTAACAACAATTCCTATTGTTGAGCCAACCCTAGTCGCTAGCTCCAGGTAGTTATTAAATGTCTTAAACTTGAAGATCACAGAAGTATTTTTCTTTTTCTTCGAGGGAGGATGATCCAATAAACAAACTCATTGTCAACATGCCAAGTCCATATCGGCTAAGTGCTTAAAAAGAAAGCAACTTTGATTTCTAGTAGTTATTTTTGTTGGTTTTAAGTTTTAGCAAATTCCTTTGTTGAAAGTTATGACGATACAATCGTTCTAGTAAAGGTTTTCTTTAGTGTTTCTTATATGATTTATTTAAAGCAAAAAATAATTATTTTATTTTATTTATTACAAAGGATAATTTGCCATCAAGCCAAGCAAAAATGATATTTGTGCACATTGTTTACAAGTGCTTGTTTACTGTGGACGACTGAAGTACACGCTGTAATCTAGCTAGTGCAGCCAGTTAAAGATAGTTTGCCAAGTTGGATGTATTTACACCTCACGCTATTACCTATCGAGTATCGCCTGCACCGATCCCATCGCACACCTTCAATATCGACTCAACCAGCTGGACCTCGTTGGATTCGCATTACAACTGTAAATATTTACACCGTAGCTTTGTCTAATATATTCTGTAATGACCTATTTATTTTTCTATGGTTAAATTGTTTTATTTATTTTGCATTTGGTTTGTTTGATTATTAAACCATTTGTATAGATGGATTGAATTAATGTTTTCTCATACAGAAAAATGTTTTCTAATTGTAAAATATTTCCTCATACTGAAAATATGAGGGTTAATTAAGGAATTAACTTGACTGATTAGTAAATTGGCAAACACACAACCAACCTCTGGAAAAGAATCCAATTTAAAATAAAATGAGGACGTTTAAAGAAATAATTATTTGAGTAATAATCATAAATGAATACTCTGCCATCCCCAAAATAAATAGAATAATTAAAACATACTTTATACCCCAGAACATTGCATTCTGTTTTGTTTTATTCTCGGCCCCAATAATGGCCTAAAGACTAGGCAGAACCGTTGGGGTAAATAAAATAAGTTTATTATGTGTCCGGGTCACCCGGGATCGAATCCCGGTCCTGGACATATCTTTTCTTTTCAAATAAAAATATTTAAAATAAGTTATAATTTTGTAAATTATAAATTTATTGACTGCATCCACAATCATTTACAACTATTCTAAGGTTATCCACTCAACCATTTTCACATCATTAAAGATCAATATTGTATGTTACCCGTACAATTTATCTATTACATCGTATCTCCGGTCACTGAAAGCATACACATATTTGATATAATATCGTCGATTTCGATAATTTGAAAATATTTATTCAGACAGACCCTACTATATTAATAGAAGAAACTCTTCCTAAGGTTCAGTGATGCCAGGGCCAGATAAAAGAACATTTTTTTAGTTTGTTGATAGAACAAACTTCTAAACCCTTCTCTTGAAACCAACTTTAAGGCACATTTCCATCCTTTCAAATCTGTCCAAACTTTTGTCAAGATTATTCCAGTACCAACACTTCTCTTTTATTTATTTGTTTAAAAATAACTCCAACTTCATATCCTCGATTAAACAACAGTTAGTTCTTTTTAATAAGTATTGAATTTGAAAATGGCATTTGAATGCCGAAACGTCATGTTAAAAGAATAAAAGATTTTATGACTGGAAGCTGGTTTTGTTTCAAATTATAGAAATTATAGTGAAGATTACAGTCCAGTATGTTGAATAAGAATTAAAAAGTATGGAATTATAAACAATCGTTATATAAGTTTAAGAGATATTTAATCGGATCCATTTCGAATGGCGGTTGTGTATTTATTCCTTACTAATTGGACGATAATAATAAATGATTTAATTAATTTTAATATATAAAATTATAAAGTGTCTCTGGTTGATGAGAGATTAATCGCTAAACGAAATATAATTTAACAATTATTCTTTTAAATCATTTTTTACGTAAATATAAACCTAGTCATGCATACATCTATGTATGAGTATGGACGTTTTAAATACTGGTGAATAATATGGGACACCGACCAGTTCACATCATTATCTCTGATTCCTTTAAACTTAAGTGTCATACGTAGTTCAGTTTTCTCAATAATTCTCAATAAACTATAGTCAAAAGGTAATTAAACTACCAATTTTAACTACTGCGAGGTATAGGACAGCAAATTTCTCTTAATCTCTGCAGAATCAAGTAGCGGCTCGAGATTACAAATAGATACTTCCCCGTAAGTAACTGTATTTATTTTAAGACTTATTCAAGATGGTTCTGTGCTCCTTATGGAATAACGCCATCGCCGTGGTGGTAAAAACGACGTATTCTGCTCAACATTCAGTTTAACCATCACGAAAAGGAGATTTTATATCGACCAAAAAAGCGTGGTCATGTTCAAAGTGGGAGTAGGGAAAAAAACAAAAAAATACAACGGCAGAGAAAAAATTGTCATCTAATAAAACAAAGGAACCTTCACTGTTAGCAATTTTGGTGGCAATCAAACACACCGATAACCACGTTCCCGAAGAAATAAAAAAGATTAAAATCGCAATACACAAATACATTCGAATTGAATAAGAAGCTCTCATCTTCACCTTGAGGCGCCAAAAAGTACATAGAGGGCATTTTAGCAAAATAACAACCAACTAATAAAATAAAAGCCGTCAAAAAAAAAAGTCCTCAAGGCACCGGTAGGGGATCTTGATGTCCGATTAATTAAAACCGAACAGAGTCTATTATCTAAGTCCCTAGAGATCTAGTGCCGGGGTATGTCTAGGGGTCAAACCTAGCTAGAAGACCTAGACACAGTGCAGCGTCGTATAGCCAGGAAAGACGGCCCTCTATCCCACCAGTCATCACACGCTTCGTTAGGCAATCAGTAGTGGACGATCTAATCCAAAAGAGGAAAGTGAAAAGAGACTTTTCCACGTGTTGATATTTGTTGACAGGAAAATTACTGCCACCGTATTTATCTGATCGAGGAAATGACTGGAAAGAACACGCACCTCTACTGGTTGGCCCGTCAGAAGAAGGCGGGTAAACTCAAATATTTATGGTTCGCCGTGGGCAGGGCACATTAAACAGGGGGCAATAGTTGAAAAGAAGACGGACACTAAGTTGTCTTCATTGGTCAGACCCAAGACCTGGAAGCCTTCGGCTGACTACTAGAGTCTTGTATGCCCAGAAGCTAAATGATAAACTATGGCACTCACCACAGAATTCACGATTCATCTTATATTCAGATTTTACAGCTCTATTGTAATAATTCGCTGTAGGGAACGGAGTGGCTGATTGTTAGAGCTCTGAGTTGCCATGCCGGAAATCGTGGTTCAAATCCCACTGCGGGCAAGACTTTGATATAGAATCTGATCATCCTCACGTACAGCTACCAATACTGTAGGCTGGCAGTTGAGCGGAAACCCCACCCCAAATCTATCAAAACAACAACCCCCCCCAAAAGTCTATTCTTTGAAACATCAAGGAATTAGCCTCAGATCTGGTTTTCAAGGTACAGACTAGGCGCTCTCGTTGATTTTAAATTAGCCACATGGAATGTCCGTTCGTAATATAGGCAAGGATCATTCATTGAAGGTGCTATTGGACGAACTGTCCAAGTAACGAGAGCGCCTAAGATAGATAGAACAGCGATCAAAGAGAGGATATAGACAGAATCAGGTATAAAGGAGATATACTCATATACTACGATTGTAATAAAATCAACATTCTTTTTTAACAAGCATCATCGCTGGCGGCATGATAACTATTAATTGATTTTAAAGCTGTTATCAGCCGAATCTGTAAGCTACGACTTAGAGGCAGGTTCCGAAACTATTCCATAATTTCGTGTCTCGCACCAACAGATGTGTGACGGAAGAAGATACAAAAGAAACTTTCAACAGCGACCTCGAAAGTGCTATCGAGGAGTGTCCTCGTCACTACATAAACATAGTTTTGGGAGACCTCAATGCGCAGACCGGTAGAGATCCAGTACTGTGGATCTAGATTGGTCAAATTAGCAGCATCTCAAAATATGGTTGTCGGTAGTATCATGTTTGACAGAAAGAACATTTACAAGGCTATATGAATTTCTCCAGACAGTTACGCCTAAAACCAGATTGATCGCGTTCATATAATCAAAAAAACGCGTTCTATATTAACGTCGGTCAGAACGTACAGAGGAGAAAACGTGACCAGTGAATATTACCTTGCAATAACACACGTACATGCCAAAATATGCAAAGTACAAAAGATCAGAGGGTCCCGCTCATATTAAATAATTAATAGAAATCTGCTGGAGCCAGAGAATGAAATACAGTTTGTCCAAATGCTGGAAATAGCATTAGAACGCAGGTTTGAAAATAATTTCCTTGGTAAAGTAGAGTAAAGTACAGTAAGATCACAATTAAGCAAGTTGATGAAGAAAGGATGGACTTAGAGGGTCTACCCTAACGATCTAAATCCCGCTTTGCTAACCTCAGCCAAGAATTAATTAACTAATTAAGAATCAGCCAGTCGATAAAACAATTCGAAGCTGTACAAGGAACCTACTCTACAACGCTAGTAGAGAGTAGAATGGGAGTGCCTTACACATGAGCAGCTCCCCCGAGATCTTCCTAGAGGCGAAGCTGTTGCGAAGTTCAGACTCATCACAGGCCATGATTACCTCTAGGTACATCTGCACAGAATGACTATCGCAGGATCTGATAATTGCCCCATTTGTCTTTCTGTTGTAATGGACAGTGCACACTTACGACATTTCAGTGGTCTTTTATGAGATATTCCACACAATGATGACGATGCATGTCTTTATTGGGAGGCTCGGCGGCGTTTGGTAGAAATTCCACGTGCTGGCATTGGATAAAAAAAAAAAAGGTATGACAAATAAATTAGTAAATTTGGAAAGGATGTGTATGAGCAAATATTTCAATAAGGTTGAATCAGCAATAATCTCTCGGAGAACTCCGAGGTTTGCTCAGGTTCAAAAAAAGGCATTCGCTCTCGCCAGTACAATTCCATTTAACACTTGAGTATACTATTAAATAGGTTCCACACCGAACAAGGTTTGAATTTGTGTATGAAACATAAAATATCCGTGCTTGCGGACGATTTGTACTGCAAATACAAAAATTTAGAATACAAAAGAATATATTAAGAAAAATTATTTGATTGACAGTAAATTTAATTACATATTTAATTGTTTTCCAATGTTCCAGAGACTCTGTAGCAGGAACGATCAATTTAGGGGGCCAGGAATTTCTCCTGGTCTCATTGTATCTACCGTTCGAGGAACAAGTCCCAACGACCTGCCTTGAGAGTATAGTTGATTATATCAAAAGACAGGAAACGATGGAAATTATTTGGGCGGAAGCCAATGCCCATCACAACATCTGGGGCAGTAGCAATACTAACCGTAGAGGTGAGTCCGTTCTGGAATATTTGCTAGTTAATAATCTAAATATAGTTAACAAAGGTAATACACCAACTTTTGAAATTTCTAACAGGCAGTAGGTCATAGACCTCACTCTGAGTTTCAGATCAACTAGAATGATAAATATTACAAACTGGCATGTCTCTAAAGACTTTTCCATTTCTGATCATAAATATATTAGGTGGAAACTTGAGGCCACAACCTCAAGACCTGCAACCTATAGAAACTCCAGAAACTCAAATTGGGAAGGCTTTAGGACAAATCTTAGAGACTTAATTAAAGAATGTCCCCGTTTGGCTTCCAACACCTACGGTGGAAATAAATCACGCTCGGAGCATTTTTAGATATATAGGGGGGCATTTGATAATACCCCTACTCATATATTAATGTTACGGGCGCCTGCAGGAAGACGGAAGCAAGAGGATTAGCGGCTTAAATCCGTCGGCGGGAGAAGTTAAAATAGGATTAGGACGGTTCTAGATCGTCTCCTTTTGTCGGCAAAGGATTAAGAATATTCCAGAATTGTCTGGCCCCTCCGTGTTCTAGAATGTTCGGCCTTGCCTATAAAAAGACTTCCCTCACCTCGAGTCAGTCAGTCTTAGCCTGAGAGTTGAACGGTGAAGATCTGTGATAAGTGAGTGTCAGTGTGATAAACTAGTCAGTGTTGAACCGGCCAGTGTAATAAGTGTATGTGATAGTCTCGCGAGTGTAATAAACTGTTTCTGTTTGTTACTGTGTGTCAGTATGTGATACTTGGAGAATCTTACGGTGGGTGGACTAGTGAACTGTAAGTGTTAATTATTAGTTATAAATTGTAGTGTAATATATTCATTGAAACTATTGTAACTAGTTAAGCTATCTAGAATTAGTAATATCTACTATTATTGTAATAATTAAATAGGAGTTAGGCCTAGATGATAATATTTAGAATATTGTTATTATAAATTTATATTAGTTCAATAATTTAAATTGTTAATAGTTTAATTGTATCATTTTTATCATTTTGTTAATAAATATTAGTATCTTTAATTGAGGAATTGTTTAATTCATTTTAATACCCAGTAGCCCGTAACATTAACTAATGCCCTACTAAAGCATGTCACTGAACCAAACATTGCTAATTGGGTTATTGCCATGCTAAAGAACAGGGTCATTCAAGCCAATATGGGCAATTATCACCTAAAGGTTTAGGGAGCCGCAGGCTGCCCCCAAGGAGGACTTCTTTCCTCGCTCCTATGGAACCTGGTAGTGGACGAACTACTATACCTCCTAAATGAGGCGGGTTTCCAAGCGATAGGCTATGCAGATGACATAGCAATTATCATCAAAGGCTTTGATCAGCAAACTATTTCTGACTTGATGACAATGGCACTAAGAATGGTGGTGAAATGGTGCACGAAAGTAGAATTGAACATCAATCCTAATAAAACGGTAATTGTACCTTTTACCAACAAAAGGATATTGAGGGAGCTCAACCCCCCTAGGATGACTTCGGTGTTATCATGGACAGTAAATTAAACTGGAATGAACATATCGATTATGTTACTAAGAAAGCCAAAAGTACCTGTGGACTTGTAAGAGCCTTTGTGGCAACAAGTGGTCCCAAGATGTCTCGTTGGATCTACGCAGCAATAGTCAGACCTGTGCTTATCTATGGCTCAATAGCCTGGTGGCACAAAATAGATCAAGGTTGGAGAAGGTGCAGCGGCTTGGGTGCATCATGATCACTGGGGCCATGAGAACCGCCCCTACCGCTTCACTGGAAACTATACTTGATTTAACTCCTCTTGACATTCTAATTGAAGCAGAGGCATTGAAGACAGCCTATAGGCTAGTGAAAATAGGAGGGATTAAGAAACCCACCAACGACTTTGGACACAGAAGTGTCTATGATATAATCGAGCGAAATGCAGATTTAAAAAAGCAAATATAACTTTGATAAACGATTTCACGTTAATACACAGGCGATTTGTAAAAGCAAGAATGATTGCATTAATCCACCCAATGGTCTAAATGTGTATACGGATGGATCCAAAGGGGAGTATGGTGCCGGCTCGGGATTCTGTCAGGGGTTGTCAGGGCATGGGTCATTACTTAGCTCAGGGCACGACACCCACTGTAATCCAAGCGGAAATATGGGCAATACTTGCAGGGCCCTTCGCTATGAAGGACCAGAAGAATAAGGTAATCAATTTTCTCCCTGACAGTCAGGCAGCATGCAATGCATTACAAAATGCAGTGACAAACTCTAGACTAGTGGAGGAATGCTGTCTAAGATTTGCTGAATTAACTGTACATAACAGAGTTAACATATTTTGGATCCCTGGACACTGTAATATTCCAGGAAATGAAAGGGCCGACAAATTGGCGCAGAAAGGAGCAGTTATCGCTCCAATTGGACCAGAACCATGGTGCGGGGTTCCCCTTCCCCTGGCTAAGGATACAATTAACAAACTAGCCAAGAGGAAGATAAAAACACGTTGGGATAGAGCCAAGATAAGGCATATTAAACTTTTTCCTAATTATAATCTTTCTGATAAAATCAAGAAAGAAGCCGCTCACATGTCGAGAACCGACCTCAAAAGTATGGTTGAAACCATCACTGGGCACTGTAAACTCAGGAAACACGTGCATCGCTTGGGCATTTAACAAGAACCTCGGCGCAGATGGTGCCCAGAGGAAGACGAAACCCCCTGGCACGTTCTCTTTGAATGTATAGCACTAAGTCGAAAGAGGACACTTGACCTTGGCCCTGGAGGACACAAGGAACTTCAAGAAATGAGATTTAAAGACTATCTAAAATTTCTCAGAGGTCTAGACCTATGTTAGGGATCTGTAGGACTCAAGCACAATGGGCCTTTTTAGGCAGACGTGCATGGTAATCAAAAGTCAAACATAAATAATTCTTCTGAGTAACATGATAACTTGAAGTCATTTGTTCAAGTTGGGAAAATGTTTGATTGACTTTATTTGTCAATTCATTCTACTCGTCGTCCGCAGATTTTAGCATTTTTTAAAATTTCTTTTTGTCGGGGGATCGAGCGTTGTTCATACGTGTAATCGGAGAGGTGTGCCTTTTAATTGCTCGTTTCTCCTAAAAAAAATAAATAATAATAATACATAAATCTATCGTGCTCAAAGTAACTAAAAATATTTTTATTTTTTTAAGAGATAAGGTAGGCCCTCGGCCGGGATTCGAACCCGGAACCTTTGTCTTTCCGTGACAGCACTCTACCATTTGAGCCACCAATGCCGCCTGCCGGCAGATGATAAATCTTTTCTCTTATCCGAGAAAGAACTTCGTTCTAGTGTATTCATCGCAAAAATTGTGAGAACACGAGGACATGGGATCGGATAAGAGAAAAGATTTGTCCTCTGCCGGCAGGCGGCCTTGGTGGCTCAAATGGTACAGCGCTGTCACGAAAAGATTCCGGGTTCGAATCCCGGCGGAGGGCCTATCTTTTCTCTTTAAAAAAAAAAAAATTCAAGCATTAAAAAATTGACCAATAATTATAAAAAATTATAACTGAAAAATATATTTACTACCTGAGTAACTTTAGGTTTCAGATATTAGAGAAAACTACCAAAAACTGACGGGACAACGCCATTTTTAAGTTTTACGTTAAATGGAGGCGATCTGTCAAAATCCTCTTCTTTGAAGTGCTTGGAGCACAACCGGCTGGTTTTTGTGGGCTTCCAGTTCCCTCTTCTTATTGCTTGAACCCACTTTTTTCCTTTTTTTTCGTCTGACGGTAAGCTGACCCGAAAGAATAAAATACCGAGGTCAAATTAAAAAGAAAAAAAACTAATTTTATAAAAACAATTTTTTCCTAAGAAATATTCCGCAAACTTTTTTTTAGGTACTTATAATTAAGTGTTTGCTTTGCAATTTTATTGAACCACAACAAAGATGTGGGTCGATATTTAAATTCAACACGTATTGTTCTTTCTTTAGCATAATAACTAATAAGTAATTGTTAATGAGATCTTTTAATGTTCTTTAAATTATATATTAAATATTATTTGAGGAAAAATTGTTTTATATAATGAAAGGAATAATAAACTTACGTGTGAAATGATATTGGAGGTACTGCCTGTTTATCGGGCTTTTTTGTACAGCATCCAAAGGCGACACAACAAGGCATATGTAATTAAACTTATACAACAATAGTAACTCGAAAATAAATTACTAAGGGAGTAAAAAATATGGAACGTGAATCAATAATAGAAACAAACAAGTGTACTAACAATAAGACGGATTGATCGTGGTTAGAAATAACGTCCGAACTCCGAATGAATAGGCAACAATGACCCAAGGGGGGTAAAGGAGAGGGGGAACACGGTGACATCCCACAACTAGCGTTTCTGCTTCTAGTCTATTCAATGTTCTGTGGGTTACTGCTACTACTCACGGATAATCCCTCAAGTTGTGATGTAACTGTCAAGAAAAGATTGTTTGGTTTTTTCATCAGATTATTTTATATTTATTTTATGTTCACAAAAGGAGAACCCTTATTTTATTTTTTTTGTGGACATGGATTGATAATATCCTTCCATCCCATCACAAAAACTTTGGAAACTTGGAATTATCTTCATCTTCAACACAAATATATATTGTAATCTGTTCATTTGAAATTACAAACCACCTATATCAAAATTTTCTTGCTTTTTTCTATCTCTGTCAAGGGCAGCTCTCCTGGCATCCGCCCATCCAATCCCTTTTTCTTTCAGGACATTTTGGAGGTTTTCACTATAGCTTTCATCGTTGACCGGCAGTCATCTATCCACATTACATGGCCGAACCTTTTTTTTTTTTTTTTTTTTTTTTTTTTACCACCTTTCCTGCCAACGGCTACAGGTTTTTTTGCCATGAATGGGGGTTCACCACTCATGGCAACTTCTTACCAATATTTTTTTTTTTAAATCTTTATTAAACCGGAACTATGGTGTAGCCCGGTGCACGGTTGTACACCTTAGGGCTACACCTTATCCTTTCCTCGTCTTCTTCCTCTCTTTTAACCCTCGTCCTCGGAGTCCTCCATAGGTTGGTCCGGCGGTCTTCCCGGTGGCCTTCCTCTCCTCGTAATCATGAAGTGGGCCGATCCTACGGCCTCTTTCCATCCGTATACGAACTCCCTGAAGCTTGTGTAGTTCTCCTCCTCCACTAGCTCAGGGAACACGTCTTCGGTTATCGCGTAAATACCGGTCTTTGTGGACAACCTCGTCCTCAGGGCGTCGTATGCGATGCAGGATGCTACCACGTGCTCGGCAGTCTCCGGGACTCCGCAGCTGGGGCAATGGGGGTCCAGGTCATATCCATGTTGTGCTAGTTTCCATCTGAAACCCCCATGCCCCGTGAGGATCTGAGACATCCAATAATCGGGAAGGACCCACTTGGCCTTTAATCTTGATTCGACGGTGGGGAAGTATTTCCTAAGGGTGCTTCCTTTTTCGGATATCACCCACCGTCCATTCCATTCCGTCAGTGAGTCCTTCCTTACCTCATCTTTCCATTTGTTGGGGTTCGCCTGGATCCTCACTTGTAGAGTCTCCGGGAGAGCTGCCAAGCCTCTTCTCTTGACTTCAAACTTGATAGCATCTTCTCTCAGCAGGAGGTCAAGGGGTATACCTCCCGCTAAGATCTGCACCGCCTCGTGTGATGTCGTCCGATACGCCCTGGTCACTCTTAGCAGAGCCGTTCTCTGAGCCGTTGCCAACTTGTTCTTCTGTCTCTGCGAGAGGTTCCTGCTCCAAAAGGGGGATGCGTACCTCATGATACCCAGTACGACTCCCTTGTATATTATCATACTCACTGGGTATCTGAGGCCCCAGAAAGCACCGCCAATTCGACTAAGACCGTTCAGTGTTTGGCTCACCCTCGTTGCTAGGTGGTTCAAGTGAGGTGTCGCATCCAAATGTTTTCCAATTCTTATTCCTAGGTAAGTGACCTCCTCACCTGCCCTTATCCTGCTGCCCTGCACGCTGATGTTGATAGGGTGAGCCCTATCTGTTCTTCCTTTCAAAAGAACGGCCTGTGTCTTAGCGGCGGCCATCCTCATCATCTTCCTCTCGCACCAAGCTCCTACCAAGTTGGCACATCTCTCTGCCTCTGCCGAGATCCCGGCCCTGCTATTCGAGTACACTATTGCCGCGAGGTCGTCCACATATGCCGTGGCAGGGAACCGCTCTTCCTCCAATACACCGAGCAATTCGTCGAATACCAACTTCCACAGGGCCGGTCCCAAGACCGAGCCCTGTGGGCATCCACGTTCCACCCTGTCCACGTGCTTGTGGTAGCTACCCCGGACCGTGACTCGTCTGTCCTCAAGGTAGCTCTTTACCAGGGCGTAAATATTGCTCGGTGCTTCATATCTCTGGAGCTGCTGAAGGACGCTCGGCCACCACACACTGTCGAAGGCGGATGATATGTCAAATAGAACTAGCATGACATACTTCTCCGCCCTCGCCTCAGCGTCATTGCGTACTTGCAGCAGTGCGTCTGCGGTTCCCCGGCCTTTTGTCGATCCGTACTGCCGTGGGTGACTGGCCCGGCTGAGTGTGGGTCGCAGGCTGGTCACCATGAGACCCTCCAGGACTTTGCTCATCACAGGGAGAAGACAGATAGGCCTGTAGGAGCTAGGTAGCTCCTTATCTTTGCCCCCTCCCTTGTAGAGCAATCTCAAATCTGCGATCCTCCATTGCCTCGGGAAGCATCCCCTGTCCAAGCAGGCGTTATATAATTTTAACATCCGTTCCTCGATGTAAGGGATAGCTTCCTTCAGCATGGAGGCGTCCACCTTGTCCAGTCCTGGAGCGCGTCCCGTGTGCTGCTTGCCCACGGCTGTACGGATGTCCCAGATGTCCCATGGTGGGCACATGTCAGTACCAGGCGGGTATTCAGTGGTCCGTCGGATTATCTCCTGCTCCTGGGAGTCCTGGTTCGGGTCATCCCTGGGGTATGTGCTTCGGATGAATATCTGTGCAGACTCCTCCATGGAGACCGCTCTTTCATCTCCAATCCTTAGGGCCGCTATAGTCTGCATGGGCGAGAGCTTTCCCAATGCGACCCTGTACGGTATACCCCAGGGGTTTTTCCCGGCTTCTTCCGTTACGAACTCCTCCCAGGACTTCCTTTTTTCCGCGCGGACCACGTTGCGGTAGGCAGCTAACTTGCACTTGTACTCATCCCGAAGTGCAGTGCGTCGCTCTTCACACCTGCACTTCTGGTACAACCGCCGAGCCCTGTAGATCTGTCTCTTGAGGGTGGTTAGGCCCGGCGTCCACCATGGGACCGGTCTTCTCACCGCTGTCTTCTTCCGAAGGGATTGCTCCGCCGCGTCCCGGATGATGTCGGTGAGACGACCGACTTCGGCATCAATCGAATCATCCTGGTCCGACATCATCCGCTCCCAGTCATCATCCACCAGCAATCCCTCCAGGTGACTCCTAAAGGCGGTCCAGTTCGCCCTTCTAGTTACATAGCACTTTTTCCCACCGTAGCACGATGGTTCGTCGGCCCCATCTCTAGTGAGGCCGAAGGCTATGGCCGTGTGGTCTGAACTCGTCTCTGGTCTGAGGGTCCACCTCTTAACATATCTCGCCATGGCGGGCGACGCGATCGTCACATCAATCCAGCTGTGTCCCCTGGGCCCCTCGAACGTTGGTGTGCTAGAGAGCTCATTGATGACCACCAGCTGTTGACTATTAATAAACCCGCCAAGGCTCTCTCCTCTTCTATCTGTTCTCGTGGAACCCCAGACCGTGTTCCAGGCGTTGGTGTCGGAGCAGATGATTACTTTCCTGTATGCGACAACTATACCCTGCTTGGCCCCGATTCCTTCCTCTATATTTATCCTGTCAGAGAGGTATGCCGACATTAGCGCGAAGGTCACACCTCTCCACTTTATCAGGCATGAGGCCATGTCCGCAGTGATATGCTGCCGCAGCTCCATCACATCAAGGGTCTGGTTGGTGATGACCACCGCAGCCCTGGGCCTCCTCTCTGCACTGCCCAGCGCTATCACCCTCGATGTCAGACCAAAGCCCGTGACCACATTTCTCCGGCAGCACGGCTCCTGGGCCGCCATAATGTCATATCGGTGGGAGAGGGCCCTCAACTCCTCCGCCACCATGCGTCTCCGCCCCATGTTTACCTGGAGAACTCTCAGTTCCTCAATCATATCGCGTTCTCTTCGCGAGGTTCTGGGACTCCTTTCAATGAACCGGACAGTCCCGGCTACCTGCCTGGTGCCTTATGCTCTTTAAGTTTCCTTTCTTGCAGTTACTGCAGGTGGGTTTCTCACCTGCGGTCCTGTTGGGGCATTCCTTTGCTAAGTGCCCCAATCCCGCACACCACCTGCATGTTACTCCCTCCTGTTTGCAGGTTGCCTTGGAATGTCCGTATCCCTGACACTGCAGGCATCTCGGGGCGTCGAGGGTGTCTAGGAAGGTGAGGGTCCACCATCCTCCAACTATCACCTCCTCGCTGTGTAGGGCGTATCTTATCTGGGGATCCAATTCGATCACCCAGGTTTTGGTAAACCCCATTCTGGCCTGTCTCCCATACAGGATCATCAATTGTTGGTCCTGTACATCTATTCCTTTGCTCCCCACTCTTTCTTTTATCGTTTCCATAAGCTTTTCTTCGTTCCATCCGTTGGGAACTCCTCACACCTCCATCTTTGGCCATCTTCTACTGGCAGCTTTGGCCTGAAGGCCAGCATCCTTCAGCTTCTGCCAGGCCACCACCTTATCTCCCGCTTCTCTGTCCTCTACCCTGACCAATACACCATCGGCCTTAGTGGCTCATATAAGCTTCACTCCGACTCCCAGCTCCGTCGGGGACGGGAGTTGATCCAATACTTCTGCCGATGTTTTCCCTACGGCGCCAATAGTAATATAAACCGGCGCCTTTACGTTGCTCGGTTTTGTTGGTAGGGATTTCACAATCTCTGCCATAGTTTTTGGTTTCGCCGTACAAGGTTCCAGGTTTGGTTTTGGGTTTCCTTTTTCCCCTTTCCTCTTCTTCTTCTTATTCTCCACCGTCGTGTATGGCTCTTCCTCAGTCTCATCCTCCGTAGCCGTAGCCATGCTCCTGCCTCTACATATCTGGCCTGTCTTGCAGGCTCTTTGAGGCATCGGCGCTGGTACCGCCCCGGCGTATTTGCTTTCCGTCCTTGACGTCCCAGGTTCTGGCTCTGTCTGCCTGGGGGTGGAACTTAGTGTACAAGATGGCAGCCGGAAAAACGAAACCTCAGAGGGTAATGGATGTGATTGGTGAGAATGAAGGAGTAATAGATTGGAATGAGTCAGCGGCACGTCTATTAGACGGACTGGTGTTGGATGACAGTGTGGAAGGAGAGAATGAATGGCATAAATGTGTGAGAAGGGAGAACAGGAGGTACAAGCCGGATTTTGGTGAAAGATGGAGAGTGAGTGTTGAGGATGTGAGAGAAGCGGTATGGCAGTGTAAAAATGGAAAAGCCCCAGGATGGGATGGTATAGTCGCAGAAATGTTGAAGGAAGGCTGGGAAAGTATGAAGGTGATTTTGAAGAGATTGTACAGCCTGTGTGTGAAATATAGAGTGTTTCCAGACAGATGGAAGTGGGGACGGATTTGTGTTTTACTTAAGAGCGAGGAGAAGGACCCTAGTCAGGTCAAGAGCTATAGGCCTATTTGTTTACTGCCAGTCCTGGGGAAAGTGTATGAGAGAATCATTGTAAGGAAGTGTGAATGGTTGTTTAGTGGGAGAGTGAGTGAGTGGCAATATGGATTCATGAAAGGTCGAAGTGCAGAAGATGCGATGTGTGAACTAAGAAGAGTAATTGATGAGAGTGAGAGGAAGTATGTAGCTGGTATATTTCTGGATGTTTCTGGTGCGTTTGACAGAGTGTGGTGGCCGAGTGTTTTGAAATGTATGCGTGAAAATAGTGTGCGAAAGGAGGGGTACGAGATAATATTAGATTACTTGAGGGGACGGAAGGTTGAGATGAATGTAGGAATGGGAGTAGTGAGAAAGAAAGTGAATATGGGGTGTCCTCAGGGGTCAGTACTGGGGCCACAGATATGGAAGTTGGTATTTGATGAGTGCGTGAGAAGAGTAAACGATAGTGGAAAAAGGATGATAGCTTTTGCAGATGACGGAGTCATAGTGGTAAGTGCGGACAACAGAGTAAGTTTGGAAAATAGTGCGAATGAAGTTATGAGGGTGCTTGGATTATGGATGAATGAGAATAAAATGGTCTTGTCAATTGATAAGACAGTATGGATGTTGTTGAAAGGGAGCCTGAGTGATAGAGGTCGGGTTAGGATAAAGATGGGCACGAATGCATTGAAGTGTGTGAAGAGAGTTAAATATTTGGGCGTGACATGGGAGGAGGAAATGAGGATCCAGACTCATGTGGAAGGAGTGTGTGAGCGTGCAGTGAGAATTTTTAATGGAGTGCTGGGAATGTATGGAAGAGCGAATGGAGTTAGTCTCAGAGGGCGATTTGTGGACATCCTTTATAGTGGGCTATTTTTGGCGATCGTGACTTATGCTGCTGGAGCTTGGGGAGACAAGATTACTGGTTGGACTAGAAAAAGGCTAAGGAGTAGTCAGAGGAAGGTCCTGTTGAGAATGATTAATGCCTACAGAACGATATCGCAGGATGCTTTGGAAGTGCTGGCAGGTGTTTGGTCTTTGGACTTAGAGTTAGAGAGGAGATGGGCAGCGTATAGGTTAAGAAGCCAAGGTAGAGTTGTGTGGAGGAGGACAGAGATCGAGGGTGTAAGAAGGAGAGCGAGACTGAGAAGTGTATGTTTAGATGAATGGCAAACTAGATGGAGTGGTTCGGACAAGGGTAGATGGACGTATGAATGGATACCAAGTGTGAAAGACAGAATGCAGATGAAATGGATGATACTCAACAGGTGTGTAGTTCAACTGTTAAGTGGACATGGGTGTTTTAGAGAAAAATTGAAAAAGTTCAATTTGGTGGATGAAGAGATGTGTGATTGTGATATGAATGTACCAGAGGGGGCAAGACATGTAGTGTTTGAATGTGTGAAATACGAGCAGGAGAGAGCGAGAATTCGAGAAGGAATTGCAAGTGAGGGTTTGCAAATGGATATGAGAGGTTGTTTGAATGAAAGAGGGTATAAATGGTTTAGTGAGTTTGCGAAGTGTGTTGTGGTGCGCTTAGAAGAGAGTGAGAGAAGCAAGAGGATGAGAGAGTGAATGAAATACTATGAAAAATGTAAGTATGTAAAAAGAAGAGCCAAAGTTATAGAAGAAGGAGATGAGAGAGGTGCCAAGCAGGCACTAAACGGGTACGTATCCCGCCCTTCCTCCCCGGAGGTGCATCAGCCCAAGTGTACTTCCGAGGAGGTAGGGGAAGCGTAGGGGACTTTGGTTCCCGGGCCAGTGACCATTCTAGGCCTCAGGGGCTAAGCCCCAAAATGGTACTACGGGAGGGTGGTGGCCGGTTTAGCCGGTCGCAGACGTAGTGGCGTGGTTAGAAGGTCGGAAGAGCAGTAATCCAGGAAACTGGTGACGGCTCAACTGGCTGGAAGTTGGATGGTGGGTAGTCCCATCTCCGTGGATTTGCGTCCGTATGCTGGCGAGATGTACATGAGTGAATGCATGTGAAAAAGAACTCTGAAGAGTTCCGGAGTATGCGACTCGTGGGGTAACGAGGTAAAGACTCGAAGCCCCGAAATAAAATAAACGCGATCGCGGGAGTGAGAAGTCATGGACACATCTTTGCTAGCATGCGGCCGCAAATACCAAAACATGATATGAGAAGTTGGTTTGCCTGGTGTGGGAGAGGTAAGGCCGAGAGGCTAAGTATCTCTCACACCAATAGCTGTCAGCTTAGCATCTCATATATACAATGTCTGCCAGGGGGTCATATTCTCTCCTTTCGGCTTCTGCACTCTCTCTCTTCCTATTTTCGGGGCTATTATTTCTTTAACTTTCGTTGCTACCATCTGGTGAAGCTCTTCTGTACAGAAGACCTCCCTCACAACATGCTTTACCAACGCAGGGATTACCGACCTCTCAGTCTCCAGTTCGAGGATGATATCACGAAGGCTGGAGACACTCGCGTTGATGTATTCTTGTTTTTCCTTGGATATGGTGTTTCTTGCCCTTTCCAAGTAGTGCCTCATTTTCTCCTGAATTATTCTTGCCCTATCACTTGGGCTATCCTCGTAGGAGAGTAGGGGAGGAGTTACCTCCCTCAGTCTCTTCTTTTTCTTCGAGCTGGGGCTGGAAATTATTTTTTCCCTTTCAGTATCTGTACCATCGTTCATGTCACTACAACTGGTGAACTGCATGACCATTTTGCTGGTCCCTTCACCAGTGACCTGTTCCACGAACTTCGTCATCGGGCTCGGTTCCTCTTCGCCCATTGTGTTTCTTTCCGTCTCTAGGTATTCCATTTTGTCACTTTCCTCGGCCGCCATCTTGTTTTCTTCCGTTACTTTTGGGTTTTTTTCCTTTCCCAATATTACTTTTTCTCTTCTTTAACGTCCGTTAATTTTTTTTCCGTTTTTTTGCCTCCTGTAAGATCTTTTTTATTTTTATCCATTACGTAATTTCTTACGTAATTTTATGATTTTTATAAAAACTTTTTTATTGTTTGTTTGTTTTCCTTCTGCTTTGGGGTTTATATTACCCACCTTAAATAACTAAGGAGGCAGAAGAAAAAATTTGTCTAACTACACTAATCACTTCACTATAAGCTATATAAATTCAAAATATGCAATGGTCCACACCAGTCCGACTAATTAATATTTTATTAATTAGGCAGGCTGAAACGATCCCTGGGAGTCCCGATTTGCAATATTGTCTCTCGGGTCTCAACCAGTCAAACACTCCCCCTCCAGGTCGCGATAAACTCGGACAAGGGGAAAAACTGGACTTACCTCTCTGGCAGCTGGAAGCACACTGACCATAGATTTCCAACAACGAAGTGGGGATAATCTCCAGGAGCGCATCAGTCGTAGGTCCTTCCTCGTCAACGGCTGGAACGCTACTTACATGGCCGAACCATCGAAGCTGTCCTTTCTCAATCAGCTGTTTGAGGGGGATCAATTTTGAGTGCAGCCTATATCATTCGGTTTTGTATTCAGTCCCTATTGGTCATCCTCTCTATTTTCTTCAGGTATCCCATTTCCTTGCTTTGGAGTCGGCTGGGATCATAGTGTTTTAGGGCCCAATATTCACTTCCGTAAGTGAGAATAGGAACGTATGTCGAGCGATTAATAGCCAATTTTGTTTCATTTGAGACTTCTATCTTACTCAAAAATTTGTTATTGATGAAAGAAAACGTCCTTCCCGACCATTCTCACTCATGGTCACTCCCAAATGCTTAAAGGTCTAAAATACTTGAATTCTTTTTGGTTCTGGATAGCAGCGTTAGTCTTATAAGTGCTAATAACCATATTAGTCCGTACCAACTCTTCTGTCCAGACGTCTAAATTTGCATTGTAACTTTCCTTCATTGTCAGCTACTAGTATAATTTCTTCAGCAAATCCAAACGAAATAATTAGTAATAAAACATGAATATATTTTAATAATTGAGGCTACAGCCTGCGCAACGCATAATATTTTGTTATATTATTATATTGTTATATTATATTGATACCGTAACTAAACTATGCAACAGATAATCACTTAGCTTTATAAAGCTGGAGTATTAAATGAATACTAAAACACAGTTTGCTAGATAGATGATCCGAAAAAAAGATGAAAACCAAATTAAAATAAATTATTTACAGTTGGGCGCTCTACACAAAACTTCAAAGGGTCCTCGTCAGAAAGTTCCGAAAGGATGTATAGACTCCATCGACTCAACCTTAGAATAGAGGCCATCATTTAGAATATTTCAAAGTATTTTTAAAAGTAAAAACATTTTTTCAATAGGTAGCGAAACAAAATGGAAAAAATAAACAACTGGTATAGTAATATTTTTTTTAATTCATTACAACTATCCTCAGTTATAGTCAGGTATTGTTACTTAATTAAAATTAGTTCATGAAATCGAAGATAAATAATTTTGAATCAATATACAGTTGAATTAAGCAATGGGCTAAACAAATTTAAGAAACAGCTAACCGCACTACGCTTTACTAACCTAAAAAAAACCTGTATCACTACAACCCGTGAACGGGTCTGGGGTTCAGTAAATGGTAGAGAATGTACTGTTTCACGGACAAGGATTCTGCAAGGAGGTGACTAGTCCTAGGTCATGCTCAACCGCCAGATTTTCCCCCCTTATTTTGGGTACCCTATTTTTATAATATTTTATAGAGGCAAGCTAAGCTCTAGCAGGTTCCACGATCCCATATGGTTCATCTCCGGCTGCAAACAGACTAAATAAAAGTCTTGGCCTATAGCGGGATTTGAACCAGGATTTCCGGCATGGCAGTTTAGTGCTCTATCACTGAGCCAATCCGCTCCTACGCTTTACTACACTTTGTTAAAAATATTTTAATAGCTAGCATACAACAAATTTACATTTAAACAACACTTTTTATTGTATAGTGTTATATAATTAAGAATTTGAATAAAATAATAAAAACAAAAAAACTTGTTTTACTCTATGAAGGCCTTTTATTTAATTTTGTGGTTGTGTAGATTTTTTTTCTATCTCTTCTATATCTGTATCTTTCTTAATATCCATAAAACAGTAACAAAATAATCTTTAATTGTTACAAGTTATTATTCTTTATTTTAACACTCATTAATTTAATATTTAGATTTTTTTTTTCTTTTCTTAGAAAGTAAACCTCTAAAGCACCATTTATTTCTTGTCGCATTCCAAACTTCTTTTATCTTCTTCTAATTTATACAAAAATATTAATAATTACATTCTAACACAATTAAAATTATAAAAATGATTATATATGTTCTATAATGTATATACCTACAGCTCCAGTGAATAAATGGTTAAGTCTAATATTTTCTAAAATGAGTTTCTTGTTCTTAAGTATGCGGAATCGAGTTATGTATTTTCTTAGTAAATAAGGTGCTAAGTAAGGCATTGGCTTGAAAAGGAGTTATTGTTTATATTACAAGTCCGTTTCAAGCCAAAAACTACGATAATGATACGATTCCGGTTATCTGAAAGCAATTAACTTTCAGATATTCTCTGGACATAATCCGACTTAGGTACTTATTCACTGGGGCTGTAGATTTATCCATAATTTTATCTCAACTTTTCAAAATCGTGTTCGAATGTGGGATATATTTCGTGTTCAGGCACTGGTATATCTGTCTCTCTTAAAATTATCGAAAAAATTAATTTTGACCTTATCCTTTCAAATATTTAGCAGTCATAAATTATGTGTTTAAATGTGTTTAATTATGTTTCATCTTTGTCTATTGAACAAGTATTGTCATAGGTTATGTGAAACCTGTGTATGCATGATTTAGTAAGTCCATGTTCAGTTAAAGCCTTTGTTAGTTTGTAATTTGTGGATTTAGTAATAATGAGCGTTAGACATCAGCGGAGAAACTAATTGAGGAACATCGACAAAGCAAATTTTACATGCCTCAGGAACATCGCAGAAGGAATACACCAATAAAACAATTACGAAGTAGTAACAGGAGATAGAAGGGATTAGTGCAGCAAGAAAAGAAACATATCAGAGGCAAAAAAAAAAGGTAAATCCACAATGAGGGCTAATGAGGTAGGTAAAGATAAAAAAGTGAGTTGTAATTCTAAGCTTATTTTTATTATTTAATAACTGTATAATCCTAAATCCCGGTTATCTGATATTCTTCATCTAAATTTGTTCGGAATCTACCATAAAATAATTAATAAATAAAATTTGAATACAGCTATATTGTGTTAAAGTTATTCTTAAATTTCCTCTGGACGTCTTAAAATAACAATTAAACGGCTCTTTCATTATGTTTCATTTTTTAAATTTAACAATTCACTCCTCCTAGGCTATAACAAATCATATTAAACAAATAATTTTCACAATACTCGTTCTACTTTCCCCCCTAACGCGGCTGGTTGGCGACTAACATAAAAGGGGAAAAATAATTAGTTATAAATTTCACCGGACATTAGAATATAACAGGATTAATAATAATACCTTCAGTTAAAATGAATGTAGGGAAGGGTTATGGATCCTTTTGTCTGCTTTCAATGGCCGTAAGAGAAAGATCCCTTCGCCACCACTGGCCAGAATTAACGGATTAAATTACAAATGGAATTTGTATTCAGATATCATTTCATTGTTCCGCATGATTGTAATGCATTATAAGCTCCACAAATTATTTTAAATGATCGCAAAATTACCATTATTTTGGAATTTTACATAATAAAAATTTTTAAGGAATAGATAGTCGAAATCGCCATTTTTGAGGGTGAAAATACTGTTTATTGTCCAATAATCGTATCGTTAAGGTCGGTAAATCATAAAATATATGAACAGTACCTCCAGTTGTTACGAACTGCAACTATAGAGGAAGAAATGTACCTCAGATTCCTATCTTCCATATAATTAAAGATATGAGCTAAACTACATCCCCTAGCGTATGCAACCTACATTTAGTTCAGTGACGTGTTATGAGTAGATACCTCCTCCCATCTCATCAACCCATCGTCAGGAAAATATGCCTTTTAATTGAAACGTTTTATTTAACGAGTTATGCAATATAACGCTAAACTGCTTTTACGCGAACGTGAATCTCGTTAAGAGCCAGCGAAACTGGGTAAATAGATAAAACTCATAGTTTAAATTATCTGTTAAAATTACTGACCCTAATTAATTATTAGGAGTGGAGTGGCTCATTGTAAGAGCGCTGAGTTGCCATGCCGAAAGTCCTGGGTTCATATCTCGCTTTAGTTTCATCTCTTAGCAGCCGGAAATGGATCTAATGGGATCTAGGACCCTCCTGGGGCTCACCCGGCCATGGTTAAGTGGGTACACTAAATAGAGGGTTAAACTGGCGGTTATGTTGGCAGTTGTCCAAGAACCATCATAGTCTTTATCACATAATGAACCCAAGACTCTTCATGTGTTATAATTGTACAGAAAAAGAAATATGAAAGAACTGATTTTCCAAAAAAAAAGTTTTTCATAGTAAAAGAAGAACCCGAAGGCACGATGCCGATAACACTTATCGCTATTAACATACACCCATCGTCCACGTATAACCACTCAATCACTGATCAGTCCAATAGGCAATACCTATATTATAAAACAATAATAGAGAGATAGTATAACCAATGTGAAATATTGAGAACTTTTTGAGCCATTAAATTCAGCCTAGGATTAATAAATATTGATTTAAGATTCCATTAACCAAGTCCCGAATAACGATATTCGTCTTGCTAACAGAGCCATTACAAGATTCATCCGAAAGAAAATTTCTTGTAGTAAAGGAAACGATTTCCTTAAAAGCCTTTCTCCTCGTCCACCGAAAATATTATCTCATTAAATTCCTCTTTAAACTTTTTTTGGAAGTAAGTAATGGATTTCAGATAAATGTCCTTTTTTCTCTTATAGTATCTTGACGCCAATAGCATCACTCTTTCCGACCTTATTGTAGGATCTCCTGTCGTTAAAAATGCCAGGGTACCTTTCATGTAGAGCCTTCCTTATTTAATCAGTAAATAATTTTGTAAATGGTATTTTTGCTTATCTTGAGGTGTCACAGTGGGACATAATAAGCAAATAAGTATAAGAGTCTTTAATAATTCTGTACCTCTCTGTTTTTCAACAATATTTACAATTATTAATATTTTCTCGATTACTGTCCTTAAACAAGTCACATACACAATATTCTCTAAAATACTGCTGAAAAACCTGGAACCAAAAATTGATCCAACGTAGGAAGAGGCTTCAAGAGTAGGCACTCGTGCCTGGAACATAAATTAACCCTGAGAAGGATCATAAAATATTTCACCGCGCAATCAAAGGAGAACTTCACCTCTTTCGTTGACTTTTAAAAAAACGCTAAACCTAATCAAAGCATATCCTTTTAGACAATGATAGGATAGGGACAACGTGAAGTTTTGTCACCAATTGGTTTTGGACAAGATAATAAAGACCCTCTGGCGAAATAAAGACTCTGGTACTATCATTGAAAAAAAAAATTGTCAAACCCAGAGGCCTTGCCTTTGCAGACGATTTTGCTTTCTTTGCTGATAGAAGAACGGAAGCTGCAATACAAATTAATGAATTAAAAGAAATGGATGAGAAGACAGAACTACATATCACTTTTCAGAAATTATAAACAAAGACCACGGGGAAAACTATAAAAAGAAAACAGTGAAGACACAACGAATTTCAAGTATTTAAGACGAATTACCGGCAGGAATGGATCGGACAGGCCTGAAATGAAAGACAAGAAACACAGAATTTCCTCATAAAAGAAATTTACAATAAAAAAAAATCTGTCCAGACATTAAGTCCCCACAACTCTATAGTAAGGCCAGTGATTCTGTATGGCATGGAGCAATAAATTTCTCAAACCCGATAAAAGTTCTCAAAATCTAAAGGCGGATAATAAGAAGAAATTACGGCCGAAGAATATCACAAAGAAACTACAGATTGAGATTGAATCAAGAAATATATGAAAGGACACAAAACGTGGCAACTACTGTGAAGGGAAAGCATCCAAGTTTCTACGTGCACATGGTCAGAATGGATCCTACAAGGTTGAAAAAGGAAATATTCAAAAAGATATACAACCTGAAAAGCCAGAGTGGTTACGCTAAGCAGATGATAGAAGAACTGTAAAGACTTGGATATGAGGACTGCCAGAGAGGGAGTTAGTAGCCGACTCAAAAACATAAGTGTTCTTGCGGAAGAGAGAACAAAGCAGGGACTTGGAGATATGCGGAGGAAAAGAAAAGCACAACACTCAGAGAATGAAGAATTATTGAAGGAGAATGAAAGAGCTAAAAACAGTATATCCGCTTGGTCTTGTGTAAACCGGTTCGCCGACAAAAAAAAATGTTTTTATTGAATTCATACTCCATCGCATTCGTAATTATTCCTTAAGACATCTGGTAAATGCTCAACTGATCGTAATGACGAAGTTCACACAGTAGTCAAAATTAACTTCTAAGGGACGATATTTTTATTCTCAAACGCGGTAAAAACTAAATATTTAAATGATAAAATCGCAATAATGTGTCGTTTCAGAACGCTCTCAATTGTCGATCATAGAATATACTATCATAAAATATTTCGTTTAGTAGATAAGTTATGCTCAATAGATAACTGAATTAAAAATAAATACATTGATAAAGATTTTTTTTTCATAACTGTTAAAAACGAATTTATGCAATTAATCGTTTTACTTAATTTGTTTAAGAAGTTCAGGAGCCCGCTAATGTTGAGCCATCACCTTGGCAACTCCCATTTAATTACTACAATAATATAAGATATTACTAATTCTAAATAGGTTAACTATTTACATAAATTTGTACGATACTATAAAATTACACTACGAGTGTCTAGACTTCAACCAGTGAGGATCTCTGTGAAGGATTAGCTGAACGCGCCGGCTCCTGCTCGTCAGGGAGTACCTTATCATTATAATTCTTTTCTTTTATTTACTTTTACTTTCATACGTATATATATTCTTGTATTTTTCTCAATTTATTTTTGTATTATTATTATTAATTAATGGCGGATAATAACACTATTAGGTTGGAACCCAAACCACCTTTTGATTTTAAACTTCCGAAGGGAAGATTCTCTAAAAAGTTTTTAGCGATGTCTATTGCTAAAAACAATGATAATAAAAGTTTCCTTGACTTCAGTCCATTTAAAATTTTCCGTTTTATTAAAAGTTATGCCCCACAAGTCAAAATTAAGTTTTTAAGAAACGGGCTAATCCTATTAGTAGTACTAGTCGAAAAGGATTTTATCAATTTAAAAAATATAAAAGCTTATGAAAATTATCAAATTAATTTTTCGTTACTTAGAACATTGAATTTTTCAAAAGGTATATTTACCTGTAACGAATTCATGAACTGCTCAGAAGAAGAACTTAAACACGAACTGGCTGATCAACATGTTGTAGACGTGAAAAGAATTTATAGAAATTCTAATAATGGAAAAATGCCAACATCTTCTCTAATTATTACTTTCTGTAAGGCTGAATTACCCGAGAGACTTATATTAGAATTTACAAATGTTAAGGTCGTACCATATATTAAACCTTTAATGTGTTTTGAATGTTACGATTACCGTCATGGTTTTCGTAATTGTAAAAATATCGAAGTATGTGGAAAATGTGGTGAGTCTCACCAAACTCAAGAAGAAAAGTCAAATTGTAAGACATATAATTGTAAGCATTGTGACGGTCCTCATGCCGCCTGGAATACGTCATGTTCATTTTTTAAAAGGGAAAGAAATATAGAAGAACTTAGGGTTTTACGAAAAGTGTCAGATGCTGAAAGCTGAAAAGTTACTTCAGCCCCTCCCACCACCTCCAACTGATCTCCGGAATACAATTCATTCTTATGCTGAAGCAACATCCTCTCCCCCTAAAAATTTTAGAACAATTTGGAAAACTCACCGCAATGGTTGAGGTTCTTACCAATAAAATTAATACCTTAGAAACGATTGTAAATAATCAAATTACAAACCAATGTGCTCCACTCGATAACGAAAAAACCAAATGTACGTCAAATATAGTTAACATACCTAATAACCATAATAACGAAACTAATGCCAAAATGTCAACAAAACCTCCAATTAAAAAAATAGACCAACAACCTGTAATCCAAAGAACTGGAGATAAACGGGAGAGATCTTTATCTCAAGGGTCGAGTATGTCACTTACCGATTCTAGCTCATCAGGACTTGCGTCGGGGGGCAAACCACCACGACCCAAAAATAAAAACATTAAAAAATTGAAAAAAAAATACTATTGAAGTATAAAAGGGTATTTCAGGATTATTCTTATAAGAGCTTACTTTTTCTCTCTTTTAATAAATATAATATTCTTTACGTACAACTTAAATTTCATATACTTAAAAAAAATATTATCGCATTTCATAGCATTATATACATATATATATATATATATATATATATATATATATATATATATATATATATATATATATATATATATAACTTAAGTACTTTGACTCGCGAAACATAAAAAAAAAAGAGTAAATTGGGAAAGAAACTACACACTAGCAAGCTGGTAAAACACTGACTTTATTTATCAAGTAATCCTTCTTATATAGTATCTGGGAGTTGTTTACACTCTCAGTAGGATTAAGCTCCACTATTACCAGGGCCTGACCCTTAACTCCCTCCCTCCAGTTTCCAGACACCTTTTGGAAACTAAAAGAAGTGGCTAGGCTGGGCAATTAGTAGAGCTTGCTCCTGTACAACTTACAGCTCCCAGACACAAATAATTACATTCAATAATAAGGAAATAACAAAGCAAAAAAAAACTGTAGCGTCCTGAAATGAAGAAAAGTAACCACATATAATAAGAATATTAAAAAAAACAATCATTATCTTCACACACAAAAAAACTTCGGTTGACACACAAAACTCAATATATACAATTAACATGGTACATCTTTATAGGACATTATATGTCTATATACAAAAAAAAATTCAATACATATCTTGGTTTATTCCATGTTTTCCGTTTGCAAAGGCGAAGGCACCCCAGATCCCAAAGGAAACTTTAATTGCTCAATATGAACGGTCCGTCGTCTTCTTGGGTCCCCAACACTCTCGATGGTGACTACGTTGTGTTCTCTCAAGACGACGACCCGGAATGGTCCCTCGTATCTCCTCGGTTCTTTACTCCTATTGGACCCAATCCGCCGGTATACAATCATCCCAAGTTTCAACGCCCCCGTGCAGTCTCGTAACCTCGCGTTCTCCCTCGTCACCCTGGTTCGTTTTTCCTTCCAGATTTTTCTCCTCACCTTCTCCCAGGCCCCGCGAATTTGCACGTGGTTTGCCACAATATCGCGAGCAAACGTATTGTCCCCGATTGTCTCACCGAAATCCCTACTAGGCCCCCGAACCTTGAACAGCACCTCAAACGGAGAAAACCCAGTTACGGAATGAATCGAGTGGTTATACGCCGCAACCGCTTTCCGCATCTCCACATCCGGAGTCAGCCCCTGGTCGACGTGATAAACTCTGAGATGGTCGCTGAGTGTACCATGCAAACGTTCCACTCCTCCCCTACCCTTCGGGTGTCCCGGAGTGTTGAAGTTCCACGTGATCTCCAACTTACGCATTTCTTCACTCACTACCGCATTGTCGAATTCCCTCCCCTTATCAGACGTTATGCTATCCGGTACCCCGTAAAACATGAACCATGTCCGGAGAGCGGACAACACGGACTCTGCTTCTTTAGACTGGATCAGGTGAGCCATGGCGATTTTACTGAACACATCGATGACCGTTAACCACGTAAACCCCCTCCAGGTGAATGTGTCAACTTGCAGGTCCCGGAGCGGCCGATCGCCCGTTGGTGTTGCTTCTTGTACGGCTCGCGGTGGGTGACGGTCGTATTTCGTAGTCGTGCAGACCTCGCATGCCCCTATGACCTCTTGAATCGTTTTCCGCATGCCGGACCAATAATACCGTCTCCTGAGCGCCTGTAACGTCTCATTGAACCCTCGATGATTGGTCTTGCCTTGGTGATACGCCCCTGTTAGCTCCTTCTGGCGCTCGACATCCCTAATGGTTTCTACCATGACCCTGCACCGAATGAAGACGCGGTCCGGAATCTGGTCCGTCTTCCACACTTGCTTGATCTTTTCCCAAATCACGGCGTTCCCCACATATAGGTGGTGTGTGCGACCTGGTTTTGACACGTCCTTCAGGGCTTTACATACTAGATCCAACCTTATCCCTGGTTGTGACGAAACTACGTTGACCCGCGACCTTCCGTAACGTGAGTATTCTATGGACAGCATGCCCGACGTCTTAGTCCTCCAGATGATTTGGCGCGGTTTATCATTCACGATCTCGTCAATTTCTTCCAAATCTTCTGGTCTCTCGTCTGTAGAACTGTCTCTGGCTGAGGACACCTCTTCCCTTTCCGCCTCTGTGGTATTCTGTTCCCCTTCGCCTCCTGGTGACCAGTCTTGAAGAAATTGGCGGATGTCCTGCGATGGCCCCGCGGTGTCTTCCTCTAGGGCATTTACCATCAGCGCCCGGGATAACCAGTCAGCGACAACATTCTCTTTGCCGGGCTTGTAGACCACGTCCATCGAATACTGGTTGAGCCTCTCTTTCCAGCGTGAAACTCGCGCCGACGATTCCTTCAATTGTCCCACCCATTGCAGCGGTCTGTGATCAGTTTGTACCCGAAATCTCCTACCAAACAGTTATGGCCGGAAATGATCAACCGCCCAGACGATGCCTAGCAATTCCCGCTCCAATGCGCTATATCTTGTCTCAGCCTCAGATAACCGCCTACTAGCATATGCAATGGGCCGCTCCCCGCATGCACTGTCTTGGGACAACACCGCACCCAAGGCATATTCACTTGCATCTGTGGTAACCGTGAACTGCTTCGTGAAGTCGGGAAATGCCAACACGAATTCTCCCTTGAGGTGCTCCATACAACGCCGTATATTGTCCTCCATGATGGGTGTGACAATCATCCTTGCTCCCTTCTTCAGTAGGTCGTTAATGGAAACCAAGCATCGCGCCATGTCTGGTACAAACCGCCGGTAATAGTTTAGCGCTCCCAGCAGCCTCCTGATACCCTTAACATCGCGGGGGATCGCCATCTTGGTAATTGCTTCTACTTTGGACTTGTCCGGCTTCACCCCATCCCTTGACACGGTGTGACCCAAAAAATTTATTTCTGCCCTACCCAAAGTGGACTTCTCCGGAGACAATTTTAACCCGAATTCCTGAACCTTCTCAAAAACCTGTCTCAGGTGTCGTTCATGCTCCTCCTCCGACTTACTGAACACCAGGAGATCATCCATGTAAACCTGGCAGATCCCTTCATCGATACCCCTAAGGAATTCGTCCATTAATCGTTGGAACGTGAGGGGGGCATTCTTCAACCCAAACGGCATCCTGGTGATCTCATAGTGTCCCCGTTCGAATGTGAAGGCCGTTTTCTCCTGACCCCGAGGATGAAGTCGGATTTGGTGATATCCAGCCTTCAAATCCAGAGTACTGAAAATTGTGGCTCCGCTGAGTCTATCCATGATGTCGTCAAAACGAGGAATGGGGTACGCTTCATCTTTTGTATTGTCATTCAATTGACGAAAGTCAACCACCACCCTGAATTTCTCCTGCCCCGTCGGAGTCTTCTTTTTGACCGCCCACAGGGGGCTATTGTACGGGGATGAACTATCGATGATGATTCCCTGCCTACGTAATTCCTCCAACTCCTCCCGTATGTGTTGTCGTAACGCTTGGGGATACCGCCTCTCTTTCACGTAAGTGACTTTTTCCTGTTTTAACGGAATTTCATGCAATCGCATTCCCGAATCTGAAGTGCCTTCCCCCTAACACATAGACTCTCTAACGCTATTTTTGACATCAGGGTGCTCGAGCTCCCTGTGTCCACGAGGCACTTCACTCCACACTTAGTTTTGATAATAGGCAACCAATTCTTAAGCTTACCTTCTAAATTGTTGATGGTGCAAGCTTGGTCGCCACTCTCGACGCACCCTCCTCATACTGACGTCTGCTTCCGTCTCACCGTCAGCACCTGGCGCCGTCCTTGATCCTGAGCTGCTTTCCGTTGCCGGTTCCGGCCGCTACTCCAGCTGCCCTCGCCGCCACTGCTCCCCAGCTCCTCCTCCGTCTCTGAAGATCCAGATCCACTGGTCGAGTCCCTGGAAGCCTCACCTCGCCTGGTCGAGTATCTTCTTTTGCGCACCTCCTGCGCATTTACCTCCATCGGCTCTCCGTGGTATGTATCCTTCCTGCGGAACATCTATGGGCATTGCCTGGCTAGGTGCCCTTCCATTCCACACTCGTAACATCTGGTGCGAGGGCATTGTGCTACCAGATGTCCTGCCTTGCCACATTCATGGCACTTCCTCTCCTCCTTTCTAACATTCTTCTTTTCTATGAGCGGCCTTCTGTCTCTTGGTAGCGTTTCTCTTCTACCTACTTCTCCATCTCTCTTCTTCCCTAGATCCTGTCTTCCCCTATACCTCCTTACTTCATTCCTGCGGTAGGATACTCTACTCCACCCTGGTTCAAAAACCTCCCGTTCCTCCTCATCACGAGCACTTGCATCTACCATTTCCTGGACCCATTCTACGAACGCCTTGTCCCTAGGAAGACCATCCTTCTTGCCAGTATCCCTGGCCAGCTGTACCTTGAGCACAGTGGTCATAAAGAGCATCCAGGCTTCAACGGAGCTCGTGTCCATTACCTCTCGTAGCTTCTCATTGATCTTGTTCAACTTTGCGAGAAGTCCTGCAGCGTACTGACCGTTCGACTGATTGGTCCTCTTGGTCTCCCGAAATAACTGGAGCATGTCTTCTTCTGGAGCCCATCGCCCCCCTCCGTAAGCCTTCTTCAGCCTTTCCTTGATGACTGGCCACGCAGTATCTTCGTCTGCTTGAATCAGGTTCAGGACGCTCCTCCTTACTCGACGCGCCAGGGCAACCCGTAATCTCTGCGCATCTGCCTCTTCCAATAGATCTGCTGCTACCTGGGACTGAATACTGGCCATGATACCATCTCCGCCCTTAATAAAGTGGTTAAGTTCACCCACGTCACCATTGAACCTTTCCAGGTCCGATATCTCCCTCCTGATATCTTGTGCATTGGCCTTTTTTATTTTCATTCTCTCGAGCTCATTTGTTTCTTGTGCGATCCTATTCGCTTCTTGAGCTGCTAAGTCTGCTCTCGCCATTGCTAGTGTGGTAGATGGATATGGAGGAAACTCTGGATTCACCTGTTCTGGCTGCTGCGGCTCTAAGGTTAACGTTGCCGGTCTGAGAATGCTTTGTCCTTGTTGATCATTCATATTGAACTTGTTTTCCCGGTTTCTTGAGAAGCAAGTAACAAAACAACAGGAACAACACAAAAAAAAATTTTAAATACTTCATCAAACAAAAAAAAAATTATCCTTGTGATTTCAAATAATTTTCCCGGGTTTCGGCACCACTTAAGTACTTTGGCTCGCGAAACATAAAAAAAAAGAGTAAATTGGGATTGAAACTACACACTAGCAAGCTGGTAAAACACTGACTTTATTTATCAAGTAATCCTTCTTATATAGTATCTGGGAGTTGTTTACACTCTTAGTAGGATTAAGCTCCACATATATATATATATATATATATATATATATATATATATATTTCTATACCTCTCTACCTTCGAAACGCATATATTTCTATAATATGCTCATTTATACACCTATATGATTGTATTTATATCTATATGTTTATGCTTATATGTCAATCAAATTTTCATATCGATCCGTCCATCATCCGTTCTAATAGGTCTGTTCTTTAAAATCAATATTCATGATTATTGGACAATGGAATATAAATGGCATTATCTCGCATAAAGCAGATCTCATCTCACTCCTAAGGGACGTAGATTGTAAAATTATATGTATCCAAGAGACAAGTCTAAAAGAATCTGCCGATTTTTCTCTCACTGGTTTTCAAATCTTCAGAAAAGATTTTACAGAGGGACGAATCGCATATGGTGGAGTGTGTATATGTGTTTTCAATCTTTTCTCCTATTCTGAAGTTCCACTAAATACTACTCTACAGGCAGTAGCAATCCAAGTTCTTCTCCCATGGAAAGCCACAGTTTGTTCACTCTACCTTCCTCCAAACAAACCATTTACCGAGCAATAGTTGCTCCATCTTTTTAGGCAACTACCTCAGCCTCTTTATTTGTTAGGAGACTTTAATAGCCAAAATCTCTTTTGGCACTCTTCTAAAACTGATTATAGAGGACGTATAGTCGAGTCCTTTCTTGATTCATCCTAGCTAGGGATTATGAATGATAATTCCCCTACGCATTTTTGTTGTGCTACAGGTGTCTCGTCACATATAGATCTGTCTTTGGCTAGCCCATCTCTCTTTCAACGAAGCAACTGGCGTAGGATTGACGATTTGTATGGATCAGATCATTTTCCCTTAATCATTGATTGCCTTCATAGACAGCCACAATTAAAGTTTATAAAAGAGCCGAGGTGGAAGATAAAAGAAGGAGACTGGAAAAAATTTCAAAACTTAGCTCAGCTGAAAGAAATTTAGAAGAGCCGGATACTAATAAACTTACCGAAAATATTAACAACACCCTTTTGTAGGCAGCAGAATTATCAGTTCCCAAAACAAAACAGCAACGTAATTAAATATGGAATTAAGACTGTGAATCCGCTGTGAAATCCAGGAAAAAGACGTTAAGAAAATTCTGGAGGCACCCGTGTTCAGATCATCTCGAACAGTATCAAAATGTTCGCCGTAGTACACGGTAGATATTAAACTTAGCGAAGAGAAAAGCGTGGGGAGATTTCGTATCGCAAATAAACCATCAAAAATCTCCATCACAAATCTGGGACACGGTCCGTAAAATATCGGGAAGATGTAAAACAAATACCCGTCTAAACTCATTACAAACTTCAACAAATACACTTACGGACCCCTTAGAAATAGTTAATTATATTGGCTCATATTTTCAAGAGATTTATTCTGATTCCAACTATTCTCAGCAGTTTTTAGTAATAAAACAACTAAAAGAATCCGAACCACTTAGTTATAGCACAGATCCTCTTAACCTCTTAACAATCCGTTTACAGTCTCAGAATTCAACGATGCTCTAAGATCCCGAAAAGATACAAGTCCAGGCCCTGACAACGTTGTATTAGTTTTATCAAAAATCTTTCCCTAGGAAACAAAATTATCATTTTAAAATTCTTAAATAGGATTTTTTTTTTCTGGTGAATTCCCTGAAGTTTGGCGAAAATCTATTGGTATCCCAATTCTAAAAAAAGATAAACCCGTCAAGGAGGCCTCCAGCTATCGGATTATTTTTCTCACTTGTTCACTGTGCAAACTAATAGAAAAAATAATATCAAACAGACTCCAATGGTTCTTTGAAAGCAAGGGGTTACTAGAGGAATGGCAAAGTGGCTTCCGAAGAGGTAGAAGCACTAGAGATAATATCATACGTTTAGAAAACGATATATGTGATGCTTTCGGACGGAAAGAGAAACTACTAGCAGTATTCATTGACATTAAAAACGCCTTTGATTGTGTATGGAGATGGCTAATTCTAAAAAACCTTGCAAAAAATGGAGTAAAAGGCTATATATTAAGGTTCATACATAATTTCCTCGAGCGTAGAATATTTAGGATAAGAAATGGTAGTATATACTCCGATGAATATGAACAGAAAAACGGAGTACCGCAAGGAAGCGTTCATTATTCAGATAAATCAATAGAAAACCTACAGAAAGTCATACAAGAAGTTCTTAATATAATTAATAGTTAGCTAAATAAACACGGCTTTACCATATCTACTAATAAAACAGAATGCATACTCTTTTCTCCTAGAAAAACTCTTCACCTTCCATCTCTTTACATCAATAACAAAGAAATTCCATATAAAGATTCCGTTAAATATTTGGGCTTACATTTTGATTCTAGACTCAACTGGAACATACATTTAAAACATCTTAAAACATCATGCCAGCGTTCTATTAAAGTCTTAAAAATGTTATGAAGTACTTCTTGGGGGGGGGGGGGGGAGGACCGCACTAGCATGCCCATGCTATATAGAAGTCAAGTTAGGTCTAAGCTTGATTACGGTTGTTTGGCATACGGTTCGGCTTCAGAGAATATAGAAACTAGAGTTTTATTATTGTACCCAGGAGATAAACGGTACCCCCCACTATTATGTAAAATAAGAGATTTTAATAAAGTGTAGTTTTTTGGCAGTGGTGGACGTGCGTAAACCCAACGTATCAACCCGCCACTGCCGAACCCCGTATGCCAGTGATGGCAGGTAGGGAAAAAAAAAAAAAAAAAAAAAAAAAAGTTCGGCTTCAGAGAGAACTCTACAAATGTTAGACAGTGTTCATCACGCAGGCATCAGAATAGCAACTGGTGCCTTCCGTTCCAGCCCTGTTCTTAGTATACTGTCTGAAAGTGGAGAGCCACATTTAAAATACCGGAGGGAGTACCTCACCATGAACTATTATCTCTCCATATTAGCATCCCCAGTGCATTCATTACACGAATTTGTAAAATCTGCACTTCCAAATCATCTAAACAACAGGAAAAAATCATTTAAACACGGAGTAAATGAAATAATAGACACCATAAATATTACAATACCTAATGTTTTACCTCACAGTTTAACATAAAAAGCACCGTGGATTACATATCCCCCAAAATTCAATCTGACATTAACTAAGATGGTTAAAAAAGAAACTAATCCCATAGCGTTTAGAAATTAATACCTCAGGCTTTCCTCCAATGATTTCCCATCAGCTACTCACATATTCATAGATTGTTCAAAAGACAAGAACGGTGTTGGTGCTGCCTTTGTCTGTGGGTCCAGGAAACAGCAATACTCAATGAATATAATCAGTTCAAACTACACGGCAGGACTAGTAGCTATCGCCAAAGCATTACACATAATAATACCAACTACAAGCACCATTACTATTAACACCGATTCCCTCTCTGCTCTCCTCGCAATTAAAAATACATTCTCAAGACATCCTCTGATAATTGAAATATTTGAGGCTCTTTACAATTTAAAAAGAAACAAAATAGGTGTGACGTTTGTTTGGGTACCTAGTCATTGCGGTATTTTGGGCAATGAAATCGCTGATGAAGCTGCTAGGAAAGCAATTAAAAAAGGCGATCAGTATAATAAAGTTACACAGGGAGACGTAGTTTGCTTCATTAGAGGAAAAATAAATGAAAAATGGGGATTACTTTGGCAAAATACCACAAATAATAAACTGCGTGAGATAAAAGCAGACTCCAGAAGCTGGAGTACTTCGGTACGTGAAAACAGAAGAGAAGAAGTTGTTCTCATCAGGTTACGAATAGGTCACACTCGTCTGACTCACTCATACCTCATGGCTAAAGAAGAAACCCCTATGTGTGAAACGTGTGGACTTCCGCTGAGTATAAAACATCTTCTCACGGAATGCAGGCGATACCAACTTCAAAGAGAAAAATCAGGAGTTTCAGGAAATTTGGATGAAATACTAGGCAACAGCGAACAGAACTTAATTTCCTTGTTTAACTTCCTAAAATCAACAGGCCTTTTAAAAAATATATAAATTAAAAGAAAATTAGGAGTCAATTATTCACGAGAGACTACGGTTAAAAATATGTGTGTGTGTGTGTGTGTGCGTGTCTATGTATATATATATATATATATATATATATATATATATATATATATATATATATATATATATATAATAAATATTTATTTTATTTTAAATTAGAAAGTATATAATAAGATTTTCCTTCAGTTTAAAATAATTCATAGAGCATTAATTAAGCCACATTGAAATATTCCTTCGATCTCCTGGGTGGGTGGCCCCCCTCCCCCTGACTCTTGGCGGGGCGTTCCGGCCGGACGGTGGGGCTGGCGTTTGGCGTTGTCTGGGACTCTGGACTGAAGCTGTCCCCAGCTCATGAAGATATGAGGGCCTTGGCTGCAGGCATCTTCTAGTGAGAGCTGCGATAGCAAGTTAAATCTAGCTGTAGCATATGTAAAGAGAGTTTGTCGGACTGCCGCTGGTGCCTGTGGTCCGTTCGGGGTCCCTCGGTGGGGGTGTGGTGGTGGGGGAATACACGTATCCATCCTCTTATATTTTTAAAATACGTTTTTAAACTATTAGCTGTACTACAGTTATCAAGAAAAAACGACATGACAATGGAATAGTCAAGGCTAGAATTACAGCGGGCAACAAGTGCGTTTATGCTCTACGGGAGGTCTTGAAATTTAGGTACCTCTCCCGTAAAAATCAAATCCTAATCTACAAGACAATCATACGCCCTGTTGTTACATATTGCAGCGAGACATGGGTCCTAACAAAAACAGCTAAAGATTCCCTCAGAATTTGGGAAAGAAGTGTATTAAGAATAATATATGGGCCTATTAAGGAAGGCGAGCAATTCAGAATGAGATGGAATTGCTAGGGGAGCCGGAATTAGCCACAGTAATTAGAAAGAGAAGGCTTGGATGGTTAGGTTATATTGAACGCATGGATCCGAAGAGACTTCCTCGAAAAGTTGTGTATGATAATTCGGGAGGAAGAAAAAAACGTGTGAGACCCCGCTTGAGATAGATGGAAGAAGTGGAAGAGGATCTGCGTAGGATGGGTGTGCGGAGATGGAGGAGGTTAGCTTCAGATAGAGCGGAGTGGAGCAAGCTGTTGGAGGAGGCCCAGGTCCTGCAAGGACTGTAGCGCCAGACTGTGAGTGAGTGAGTGTGAGATGTACAACCTAAAACCAAAAAGCATATGCACCAAACAACTATGGTAAATTTTACAGTAAAACGGAATATTTTATCGCCGGAATATTATATATTCCAGCTCTGTGAGCAAACAATTTGAATATTCATAAATTAATAAAAGTACTAATAGTACGAAAAATAAAAGTTTTAACGAAATGTCAAGTTATTCGGAAACCTTTGAAAAGGTTTCAAACAATATAAACAGTGTTTGAGATTTTTAGAAAATTGTGGTAGGTAACAGGTAACAATGAGACAACCGAATCAATTTCAATGGCCAAAAGTTAAAAGAACAACAAACAAAATAAAAACTGGTATGTGTTGCAAAATAAAAATGATACATAAGTTTCGATACAAAAATATTCTTAACAATACGAAGTAAAAAATAAATTTCATATTTGTAGTATCAAATATCGAATAGCGCTTTCAGCTGTCTGTCATTAGCCTAGTCCTAGTATGTTGTTTGTTCATTTAACGTCACTTTATGCTGCTATGGCTAATCGGACGATGCTACAGTGGGAGCTCTAAATTTTGCCTATCCAGGTTTAATTAGGATAGGGATTTTTAACGAGTACCTGACATCGTACAACTCGGGACCCCCGTTTAACGTCCCTTCCGAAGGACGGCGTAACTAAGGATTTTTTACTACCTTACAAAAATCCTAGTGCCACCTGCCGGGCTACGAACCCGCGATCTAGGGCTTAGTAGTTTGTTACGCTAACCACTAAACCACAGGTGACCGTGAGTCCTAGTAAAATCAATAAAATAATAAATAGCTAAAATATAGATAAAATGAAGAAGCATGTCACTAAACCAGATAGAAATTTTTTTTTTCAAAAAACGCTAAATCTAATCAAACTAACATTAACATAACATCAAAAGTTAAATTCAGCATGCCCTCTGGGAAAAAGATAGAATAGGGCTTTTGACAAGATAATGAAGACCCTCTGGCAAAATAATTGGAACCAAAATAAAAAACCTCAAACCTAGATGCCTTGCCTTTGCAGACGATTTGGCTTTCTTTGCTGAGAGAAGAACGAAAGCTGCAATACAAATTAATGAATTAAAAGAAATGGATGAGAAGACAGAACTACAAATCTCTTTCCAGAAAGTAGAAACAAAGCCCACCGCGAAAAACTACATAAAGAAAACAGTGAAGACTAATATGAATAAAAGTCACAAAAGTGTTAACGACAAATCATTGGCAGAAACGGATCGGACTTGCCTCCAATGGAAAACAAGTGCCACAAATTCGAAAAACTAAATTTCGTCACAAAAGAAATTTACAATAAAAAATCTTCCACCAATGCGAAATTAAGGCATAACAACGCAGTACTAAACCCAGCGATTTTATATAACACTGAAACAGCAAATTTC
The DNA here is from genome assembly GCA_037127475.1 of Arma custos. Taxonomy (NCBI): domain Eukaryota; kingdom Metazoa; phylum Arthropoda; class Insecta; order Hemiptera; family Pentatomidae; genus Arma; species Arma custos. Next base: position 45,103,736 of record CM073759.1, on the reverse strand, counting down.
TCAATCCTGTGAACGTTCCTCAAAATCGAGAGGAGAATAAACAATTTGAAGAAATTCCTTCATAAATTGATGTTTTAACGAAATGCAAAGTTATCCAGAAATCTTTTTATACGGTTTTACACAATATAAGCAATGTTTGAGATAAAAAAAAAAATTGTTGAAACAGTGTACACTAACAGGCCAACCACCATATTGATGATACTGGCCAAAAGTCGACATAATGAAAGTACAAAAACGCGTAGCACAATGCAAATGATGCTTATATTGCGATACAAAAATATTCCTAAAATACTACGAAATAAAAAATAAACTCCATATTGGCAGTCGTAAATAGCGAATTGGGTTTCGAGTTCTTTCGTCATCAACCGAATCCGATATTAAGAGCAAAATTAACGAAATAATAAATATCCAACTATTATAGCTGGCGCATCAAGACATAAAGTTTTAATAGGGGGAACGATAAAACTATCGCAGTAGTTGCAAGTAGTTACAGTCGTAAAACTAAGCATTAAGAGTTATTTAATAGTATTTCAGACTTATAAAATACATAACTGTATCTTCTAATTAGGCTAGATACTAAGGGATTCAATAAACATAGTAAAATATTTTAATAAACCTAGTGATAAACAGTAAAAATAAATGAAATCAGAGAAGTAAAAATAAATCTCTTTATTTTTCCATACTCAGCTATTAATACTCGAGGTTCTTCGAAAGGAAAATTAACATTAAAGGAACTATAAAGAAGCGTATCACTAGGCAAGATAGAAAAATTAAACTTTTGTTTGTTTGTTAGTGTTTAGAGAATTTTACAATCATATTCAAAAGACCTACAAGAAATATTTAGAATTAAAAATATTAATTTTTTTTTTCCTTTACTTTAACTTCTCTTCTCTACTAGAAGAAGGATATTAGAGTCAACTGCCAAAGGTGGTGCATTGCGATTCACCAAATAAATTATCGACGTGTCTAATTGAGGAATGTAATGTGAGGTAATTAGAAATTAATGACAGCGATCACAGATGAGAGGGCTGATGCGGGTAGCTGTGGAGACTAATCATAATTAGGCTAAGCCAAGATGTCTTCTTGTACGAAATGGTTCAGGAAGCTCTATTAGTGATATAACCCGTAGAATATTTATAAGAAAACTATTAAATAAGGCTGATGGAAAGTTCACAAACACGTCATAAAGCAGTTTTAGGTATTAATAAATAACATCAGTTTTAACTAAAATAAATTAACAACCAAAATTGCATAGACAATGGCACAAATTAATAAAAAAAATTGGTAATTTCTTCTTTTAAAGAATATCATTATGAAATACAGAAGACCACTGCTAACATTTCAGGTAATTAATATAAATATCAGACAAATTTCTAGTTAGAGTCATGTCATGACATCGTATGTCATGCTATCTGGCAAATAATGTAAAGGCCAGGATATTTATAATAAAAGTTCCTGAGGTATACAGTTTTTTTTCTCTTTATATTTCCATCCACACTTGTCAAATACAAGTAAAAGATATAGAATTGAAATATTCTTCAATAATCCATCGATTAATCAGATACTCTACGTAATATTTTAAGATAAGTCGTGTAATCATCCGCCAAATGGGTATTACAAAACTAAGAAATATGACCGATGGACAGTTCAAAAAACTGTCGTGAAGCAATATAAGATTTTAATAAAAACATAGCTTTGAACTATATAAGTTAAATACAAAATTTTATAGAAGCTGGTTTATATAACTAAAACTAAATTGAAAATTTAAAATTAATGTTTCATGCAATTAATAAAAATATCAGCAAATCTTCCAGTTATAGTCATGCATAAAGCATATGAGACTTTTAACTCTTTTAAGAAGTTAAAAGAGTTTCCATTTGAGTTAGTTTAAAAATATAGACAAACGGTAAAATATTTTTATCATAGTATTTATATCTTTAGCAAAGAGTGATGGTTTTAAACCTATACACCATTTAATTCTCATACCATACTATCAATCAAATAATGTAAAAACCAGAATTTTTGCAATAAAACAACCTAAGATATAGGATCAATATTCCATTGATAACTCAGATATTACCAGTAATATTTTAAGATAAGCCTAATAATCATCAACCGCCCAACTACGGTGACGAAGGCCAAGAAGGAAGGGTCAAAGGGCGCGAGGTAGATTAAAGATATCCTGGAGAGGACGAGAGATGTTCCGAGAAAAGAAAACTCAAGTGGGAAAGGAAACAGGCTTTCCATTGGATAGCACTAATTGGATCCGCGTCCTCCAATCCGGCTGCCAAGTGTATCAACTGATTCACTAAGTCAATTTGACATCAGATAAGCGATTCGTAACTTGATAAAAATAAGCAAAATTATCAACATCATACTCCATCCTCTCCGCCGCTCATCCAGTGTAATAATAAACACATTGTTTTAAAAAACCTTAACGGTGCGAATTTTCCTTCAACATACCATTAAAAAATAAGCCTGAACCATTACAGCCACCAAAGAATCTTGGGTTGAGAATAGAGTAGAAACTGATTCCAAGACAACAGTTGTGCAGAGAGGTGACGCTCGAACGTCAGGAGGGTTTACGCATCGCAAAGAGTCCATCTGTGCCTGTTTAACAAATTGTATAATTTATCTGCCATAGCGACATTAGAACTTGGGTCCCTCAGCACAGCAACTTGGCGCTCTAACACTCTCAGATTTAACTGTATCACTTAAATTGTATTTTATCAAGAAAAACTCTATCATATCGAAGTTATAAATATTTACAAGCAATTTCGTCAACATTAGGCTTATATTCCTTTACAAAATTTAATGACACCAAAAGATAATATAATAAATAATTACGTTTAATATTTTATTCAGCTCATTTAATAATAATAGCCTATTAAGTAATACATCAAGACTATAATAGAGATTAATTATATGAAGTTTACCTTATAGCTAGCCCGAAAATTATATTAATTTTTATAAGTTTGGCTGTGTAAAATAAATAAGATAATCTTTAAAAGCAAGTTACGTCTAGTTAAGCAGTATAGTTTATTCCTTTACAGTCTGTGGGTATAAATAAATACAGTTTTAAGCATATTACTAAGGTTATTACGTATTTAGACAGAAACGGAACATGAATAATACAAACGTGTCACGTCAGTGTCTAACCCCCTCCCTTCAACTAGCCCTGAAGAAGACCTGCAATGTGGTTCGAAACGTTGGCTTACCAATAAAAAGTTCTCCCTATAAAAGGTAATTTTCTTGACTTCTACCCGGACCGTTTTCTTCCTCGAATAATACTAACGTTATTACCGCCACAAAATACTCTGTGCTTCATGAAATTAAGACTTGCTACGAGTATGTATCGTACAGGTCATATTAGGTTTTAGAAATGATAATTTTAACTAAGAATTGATAGAGAAAGAGAAAAGGGGAAATGAAGGTTAAAAAAAAAAAACAGATAGCAAAGGGTCACAGAGGCAGGAAGAAAAATATATACCTGTAAAATGGATTTATTCCTTCAAGGGATACCTGAGAGACCAGACTGGGCTTATATGAAATGATTGAATCAATTTCATTTGACCTTATTTTGTCAACTAACCAAACTAATATATGCGCTTGAGGCTGACCACGCTTCTGCCACTCAACAGGGTACATCCAACAACGAACTTCGCCATACACAAGATGCTATATAATGAAATTCATTAGAGATTTCAATTTCTGTTTTAAAAACTCTCATGCTATTCTGCTGTCATGCCATGCCTATCAAGTGGTGTTTGGCTGTGTAGCAATTCTTGATTTCTTTCCATTGTGGGTTACAGGTGAATGTAATGAATAGGTCTGGGCGGCCATAATGTCTAACATGCGACTCGTGTATGTGGCGCAGGCTTCCAATGTAAGTGGCCGGCAAAAATAAATATGTTATATTTTAATATTAAACGCACCTATAAATATTTTACAACCAAGTGACAATTTTTTATTTCTAAAAACACAAAAGACATCAAATGTTTCACAGCTAGAAACATTTTATATTGGAAAGTTCAATTGTTGTTTTTAGAATTCTCCGTTACTTATTATTTATGTTTCTCACCGTTTAAACCTTTCCTGAACTTCTACAAATATTTCAAGATCAAAATTATCCAAATCGGTCCAGCCATTCTCCAGTTTTAGCGAGATATAGATATAATTTTTATATTTTTATTATGTGGGGAGATTGTGGTGTACCTCTTTGGAGGAAGTTTATGTTTTTCCTTAGTCATGGGATAGTGTAGGTTATTTATGAGTTCTCTGTTTATGTTCAAATATGTTTCCTAATAGATGACAGTTAATTATGAGTGTTTCATTAGTTTTTAATACCTTATTAGGACATAAGAAACTATCTCCGGAAATTAATGCAATCTAAAACAATGGACACTAAAATAAATTAATAATAAGTTTGAGTAATTTCAATAATAACTCATGGCATCGTGAAATAAATAATGCGATAAATAGCTTCTTAAAGGACAGATCTGACCATTTATAAAGTCAAATGGTTACCAAATGGCAAATGTTTACCACGAAAACAAAATAAATGTATTGATCAACGGTATTGATAAATTATTTTTATTTAAAGAAGATATCAGGTAACTATAAATGAGACTGGTAAATGACGCTCTGGCATAATAGTGTAATAAAGTCTACCAGTAGGTCATGTAATGTTAGTTTCGTATAATTATCTGGCCACCAATTATATTAATCTAATTTGGTTGAAATATAGTTGCATTAATTAAACAAATTGATTTCCTAGGGTAACAAAAGACGATAACATAATTGTATGTAGAGAGCGTAATAATATTGTTTATAGAAGTTATTTATAAATAAAATTATTTTAATAAAATAAATACAAATGTTTTAAAATTTTAGGAAGAGAAAAAATGATGATGACGACTCGAAGAGTTGTATGTTGAACGTCTTGGTGGTCGTGTTTAGAGCCTGTTTGGCCTGTTGATCGTTGGGATGTATTGCACCTTTTTCTTCGAGATGTGATTCACATAACCCTTTTTGTTTTTGTGCCTTGATAATGCCTGAATAGGCGAAACGTCAACTGGTAAGTGGGTGTATTACTAGATTTGAAACATAAGGCTTTGCATTGTGGTTTTTCCCCATTGCATTATAAGAAAAAAATGATTTTATTTTTTTATCTTTACAGTCATATTTTATAACGTACTTTCTACAAGATATATTCTTAATGAATACATTTATTTTCAGAGAAATACTATAGAAATAGTAGAAGAACTCGATATGGTATACATACATAGGTTAATTCTATTTTATATTTAAAAGTTCATCAAAGGATTTCACTTTTATAGGATATTACGGTAGGTACTTATTATTTTTATAAAGCTTAGGTAAACTCGAACTCAGATTTTTGTATGATTGTTACACTATACATTATTCTCTCTTTCTCAAAACGCGCTTTTCTCCAGTCAAAATCAATAATACAGGTTTACTACACAATTTTGTATATTCTTTTGTACACAGTTTTAAACTAAGTATCTTTTTCTAAACTGATAAGAGGCTTTGAAAAACCCTACCCGCACATAAATGCAGCCTTTTAGATTATCAGCCTCCTCAGACAGGACTTTTAGGCCCGTCAATTCGTTAGCTCAACAAAACCAAAACCTTTAATTATGTAGTATTATACAAACTAGTCACATATATACACCGAAATACAAACGAATATCGAATCTAACAGTTAAAAAAAAATGTAAACCATTATAGAAAAGTATCATGGTCCTCAGTAATAAATTAAAGTATAATATAGTAAATCTTTAATGAAAAACATTGATTAAAAAGTATACGTAAATAGACAAGCCACATAAGAAGATAGAAGATAAAGAAGTATTTAAGACAAAAATAATGTTTTAATGAAAAATAGCATAATTTTATAAGCACAAAAACTTGAAAAATAAAATATAGAATCTATAAAATCACAGCATTCTTGACAAGAAGCAGCATAGAAGCGAAAGAAAATCAAAACATGCTCAACCAACCATCTGAAGAATTTATTGTTAGACAGAATTAAGCAGGGAAAACATTTGTGCTGCATTATACTCACTTCTTAGTAGTTTCGCAATTGCTTATTAACAATCAACCTGAAACAAAAATCAGAGCAATTTATAGATTACTTGCCTTAACATCCAGCGGGACTACGGATAAAATAAATAATATGTATGATTTGAAAAAGTCTCGAGCGCAAAGTGGGAAAATATGGAGGACTTATTCGAGCTAAAGTAGAAAAATTGAAGTAAATTTAAGAGGCTAATACAGTGTCAATAAAACTTAAGTATTCTCGATTAGAATTGACATTTACTTTATTTAGAAGCGAGCAAATAATAATGTAAGAGAAGATCTAATTCCGCAGTTTATAGTTGTTGATAGAGTGCGTTTTAGATCTTGCTTTAAAAAAAAATACCCCTAATTGATGTAGTAGTTATGACTCCACCATTAACGTGTAAGTAAACAAAATGTATATTTCATTTAGAATGTATCAAGATATGTTTTTTAATGGACCAGTCACAAGATAAACCTAAGTTTAAATATATTTTAATCATCTGTACGTTGTAAAACATCAGTGTTGTATAATTATAAAATTTCATTTCGATAATTTAAAACATTGTAGTTTTTAAAAAACAAATCAATGAAACGAGTTCTTTAGTGTCTAAATATAATTTTATTTTTTATTCAATAATATGTTTTTAAAGTTTTACAAATAATATTTCAAAAGCGAAATGAGGTTTAAATAATTTCGAATTTTAAAATACATTTAAATGTTTTTTTTTAAACATACTTAATTTATATTTTTCTTTTACAAATTAATACGGTTTTTTTTCTTTTAATGTTGCATTATGTTGTACAACGGTCAAAATTGAAATTACCTCAAGGGGGGTTTATAAAAGAAAGTCTGGTATGGTCGAGATATTAATCTTTTTTTTAAACATTTTGTGGGGTAAAGAAGACCAGTACCTAGCTAATATTTTTCTCCCGTAATAAAAAATGTCAAAAAAAACAATAATCCAGGTAAAATGAGGAGTTACCTAATGATGTTTTATAAACATTTATTCCTGGTTAATGATTCAAATTTAAACATTGTGTTTAAGCCCGAATATTTTTTTTTGTATTTTTATCTCTTTATTTTGCCCCTTTTTAAACTATTGGTAAATACTAAATTGAAAGTTTTAATTTCGATTTATTTCCTTTCCAGCTTTTGAGAAAAAGGTTTTTGTTTGTTGTTTAGTGTATTATAAACAAGTACAGAATTTTATTTTTTACTTCTATATAATCTGATTATGGATAATTTAATTTAAGAAAATGAAAAGGTTTGATTTTATAGTAATTTAATGCCAAAGACGTTTAATAAATATTCTCAGTTAATGAATAGAGAGTTCTAAAAGTTGAAATGTTTACGTTGTTAATACGAGAGTCACGTCTTTTGTCACAACCTTTGGTCGCAGAGCAAAAACAAAGTATACTATAAGGAGTCAAATCCCCCCTTCTACTACTGATTAGAGGTGGAACAATATGCAATAGGATGACACAACATTTAGCCTATGCGGATGATGTTGTCCTAACTGGGAGGAGTAAAGCAGCACTCTCAGGAGCCTTCCAGTAATTCCACCAAGCAGGAGAAAAATGGGTTTGCATATAAACGAGGCCAAGACCATGTACATGTGAAGCTCAAGAAGGAACATAGAGGTAGAAGAACAAGCCCCGTTTATGGAGTTCAGCTTTAAGCAAACGCAGAATTTAAAATACCTGTAGTAGACAACAACCAGATAGAGGAGGATAGAAAAGCAAGACTTGCCGGTGGTAATAGTTGTTACTATGCAATACAAAAGGCTCTTAAAACTAGGAAATTGTCAAGAAGGGCCAAGATCACCTTGTATAAAACCATTGCCAGGCCAATAGCGACATATGGTTGTGAAAATTGCGTCCTGAGCAAAAAACCAGAAAAAATGCTGAATTTCTGGGAGAGGAAAATACTGCGGCGGATTTATGGACCCATCTACGACCAGGGAACATGGAGGATCCGTAACAATGCAGAACTCAGACAACTTCACGCAGAGCCAGATTTAGTTTCTTTTGTAAAAAGAGCTAGATTGAGATGGTTGGGTCATGTGATGAGGATGCCGGAGTCAAGAGGGCCCAGAAGACTGTTGTTTGGGAAGCTCGGTTGTAAAAGAACCAAAGGAAGGCCCCGTACGAGATGGATAGATGATGTGGAGGCCGATCTTCACCAGCTGGGAACCAGACATTGGAGAAGACTTGCCGGGGACCGAAGTGAGTGGCAGGCAGTGGTGGATGAGGCCCAGGTCCATGTAGGACCGTAGTGCCAAGGAGTGAGTGAGTACTACTGATTAGAGAGCAGTCTGGGCCCAGATATCGGCGAATCAACCCATGTGTGGCTCCGGCGTAGTTTTCTCAAACCCTCACCTCACCACGGCTGGATTGCCGTCTTCGTGTATCAGCGGCGGCTGTCAGGCGAGTGGACGTTGGACCGCCCCCACCACCGACTGCATCCCCAGCACCGACTCCATTCAGCATCGGTAGAACCGTATCAGCAGAAGGTAACCTTGTTTGATAAGTTATTTATCAACAAGGTTTTTGTTTATATGACATTGTTTATCCATTTCATTATGATAAAAGAAAATAATATGTCTTTGGCATATTCCACCTTTTATATATTGTGAGTGATAGTTGAATAAATAAGTTAATTTTTATCTTGTATTTTTTAATTAAATTCAAAGAGGGTTCCCATTTTATGTTTGTAAAAAGATTATGGTTAATTAATTGTCTATATTAATCGTTAACTGGAAAGGTTGTTTTTTTATTTTTTTCATTTATTTTTCCCTGTCTACAAGTTGCTGCAGGGGTTGAATGTTTTATAAATTGATTAAATTGATTTATTTTTTTTGTCATTGTTTTAAATTTCAAATTACAGGTCACCCTGGTGTTCTCACTTTACCCCCCTCCTCTGTTTTTCTCGTTCTCAAGGTTTTCACCTTCAGTGGAACCGGCAACTCCCAGGGGAAGAGATTTGCGTTTCGATTGTGAAAGGCCCCTCTCTAACACAACTTTTGGTCCCCCGGTGCCGGATTTCACTTTTTTTTTCTTCTGAACGAGTTAAATCTTCTTTCGTCAAGTGAAACACTAGTAGCGATTTTTTTCTCTTTCTTTGTTTCACACTCACCAATAATTTATATTTGTTTGTTTTTTAACTCTTTTACCCTCACCCGTAAACAATGCCACCCAAGACTTCGGCTGCTGTAGAGGAACAAGAAGCAAAATTAGCTGATTTAGAGGAGCAGTTGACGGATTTACTGGATGACATTAAAGCCACTGCTTCTATGGGAGGCAACCTCCTAAACACTCCCTCAAACCAATCCTTATTTTCAGCGAGACTTTCTCGTATTGATGCCATATATGATCGGTTCCATGCAACGTTTCTTGAAGCAAAAACTCTGACTAGGAAATTAGAAAAATCGCCGAGTAGGTACAATAAACAAAAAGAGGAAGCTCGTAATTTTTTCTATGAGGCATTGTCTTTTAGTACCACTACCATTTCTGATACCAGTAGGACAGATGTTGATAGATCTACGACATTTAGATCCGCAGACCCTATAAGACATTCACGATTGCCAACTATTAGCATTCCGTGATTCTCCGAAGACATTGCTAGTTAGCAAAATTTTAAGGAAACCTTTAGGTCCCTGGTACATGAAAGTAATGAGGTAGATGAAATCCAAAAGTTCCACTACCTGAAATCTTCCTCAAAGGGATCAGCATTGCAAACTATATCTGCAATTTCTATATCTCCCGAAGGGTATCAACAAGCTTGGGAATCACTAATAAAGAAATAAGACAGTAAACGAATCCAAGCAATGTTTTACCTAACTAGAATTTTGAACTTTAAACCGGTGGTGAAAAGTAACCTTTCCTCATTGGAAAATTTCTCCTCGGTTGTGTTGGAAAGCGCTTCAGCCCTTTTCAGGCTGGATATCGCTGACCTGTCGGGGTTTATAATTAGTACATTGGCTCTCCGATTATTTTACAGCAAAACCCGAGAAATTTTCGAGATGGAACATTCTTCCAAATCGAACATTCCTACTTGGAAAGAGTTTGAGGATTTAATCCATCATGAAACAATTAAACTGCAATCGGATGATCTTATCACTTGCACGGCAGTCAATACCCAGTCGAGAAGTGGGTATAATAAGTCCTTAAGACAAGTTTTGTTTACCACCGATTCCGTGATTAAGACAAATGCCCTCATCTGTAATAAAGGTCACCACATTTACGATTGCCCTCGCTTTAAGAGATACACGCCGCAGGGAAGATGTGATGAAATTAAACGGTTGAACCGTTGCATAAACTGTTTTGCTTCGGGACATTTGGCGAATTCGTGTTCATCTCGAGTATCTAAGATATAAGAGGCATCATCCCCTTTTACTCTTCTTCAAGCGGGAGTCGCGAAAGTCCGAGTCCAGCTCTCCTCAGCCTCGTTCTTGCTCAAAATCTGACGACTCTTCTACGAAATTAGAACCAACACATGCTCCCACTAATCCCTCCGTTACCACCAGATCATCGGAGCCTACCCTTTTGAAAAGCGCTATATTGTGTATGTCTACTGAGGGTCGAACAGACGTGTTGCTCGGCACCGCCATAGCAAGAATTCGTGATTATCAAGGTTATTGGCAGGATCTGCGAATCTTGATTGACAGTGGGTCCCACCGTTCCTTTATTACTGAGGATTGTGCTCGCAAATTAAGCTTGAACCATAAGCGTAGCAAACATAATTTAGTAGGTTTCAGTGATCAGAGTATTCCCAAAGCGAAGTTTGAAGCAGCGTGCGTGATAGTTCCGCGAAATACGAAGTTCCCTAAGCTGACCATCATGGCTATCGTAGTTAAGCAAATTTGTCAGGATATGCCGACAAGCCCTGACCTCAGAAACGTGGTGGAGGAATTTCGGCACCTGAATCTTGCTGATCCTCAGTTTCAGCAGACCTGACCGGTCGATTTTCTCTTAGGCACAGACGTATTTGCTGACATTCTCCGTGTTGGCAATATAAAATCTGATCAAGGGATTCCCAGTGCACTTGAAACGATCTTTGGCTGGATCCTAATACGATCAATCGATGATAATTCATGTGATAAAAAACATCACTCCATCAGTACCCTGCACAGCACTGCTTTACCGTGCTCTCAATGCGACGATCGCTCTCTTTCTCACTCTCTCTCTCTCTCTCTCTCTCTCTCTCTCTCTCTCTCTCTCTCTCTCTCTCTCTCTCTCTCTCTCTCTCTCTCTCTCTCTCTCTCTCACCTTTTGAATAAATTTTGGGAGGTGGAAAATATTGCAAACATCTCGAAATCTGATCCTCAGGATGTGCAATGTGAGGCTCATCTTGCTACAACCCATTCCCGTAATGAAGCCGGCTGCTTCACAGTGAAACTTCCATTTAAAGAAAATCCTTCGAAATTGAGTGACTCTAGACATGGATCGCTCAGCCAATTCAAAAACTTAGAAAGTAAGTTCGAAAAGAATCCCACCCTGCATTTTGAATATTCCAAAGTTATCCAAGAATACTGGGATAAATGCTATATATCGCATGCTAGGTCTCCAGGAAAGTGTTATCTCCCTCACCATGCAGTTATGAAAGATAGTTCACCTACTAAACTCAGGATTGTGTTCGATGCAACCGCATCAGCAAGTAAAGGGTCCTTAAATTATTGTTTACTAACCGGCCCGAAATTGCAGCGTGACATAAAGGATGTCATGCTTGGCTTCCATAAACCTCGCATCGCCATATCAGCAGACATCTGCCAAATGTATCTGCAGATAAGATAGGCACCAGAAGATTGTGCATTTCACCACTTCTTTTATAGATTTCGAGCTACCGACGCTTTAACGGAATACAAATTTAATAGGTTACCATTTGGCTTATCATGCTCACCCTTCTTGGCATTGCGCGTAATTAAACAGCTTGTGCTGGAAGATGGCGACAATTACCCTGAAGCTTCACGGGCATTGTTAGAGCACATGTATATTGATGATCTCTTGACTGGTATGGACACGATTCCAACCGCCTGTGCCCTACAACAAGATTTAGTACATCTATTGAGGAAAGGGGGGTTCGAGCTTAAAAAGTGGATCAGCAATTGTCCACAAATCCTTGACAATGTTCAGTCAGAAACTCTAGAATCTCTGGTTTCCTTTTCAAATATGGAGGACACCGTAGTTAAAGTTTTAGGGATCCAATGGGAGCCTAAACACGATTGTCTGTCTTATAAACTCCAGCCTAGGGGATGCATTTCGACCTAAAGGTCTACCATGTCTACCATAGCCAGAATATATGATCCGTTAGGATATCTAGCCCCAGCAGTGTTTAGAGCTAAAACCATCTTGCAGAAACTTTGGGAAGCGAAGCTGGATTGGGATACGCCCATACTGTCTGTTATAGGCAAATCGTGGGAAACGTTTTATGATAATTTGGCATGTTTGAGTCAAATTGTTATCCCTCGTTGTATCTTTGTAGAGGATACATTGACCGTCACGATTGTTGGTTTTTCAGATGCATCTTCGTTAGGTTATGCAGCAGTTGTATATATCCATTTGGAACTCTCATTGGTTACTCATGAGTAACATCATTGGAGGGTTCCCATACAATATACCGCTGACATCCTACCTCATCCTAATACTATCCTTACTGCGTATGCTGATAATACACCAACTAAACAACAGTCAACACCAATCCAGTTATTGCGCCCCAAAGCCTCCAATGCCTTAGCACTGATCTTGAAGAATGGTGTCAAAACTTGAGAATTAAAATAAATTCTAAAAATCGCATCAAATCATTTTTATCTTACGTCGTAAACCAATGACTTCCTGCCATTCAGTATCCTTTAATAATATCCTACTGGTGCCTGTAGAACAGATCCGATACTTACGGTTGCACCAAGACAAAAAACCGCTCGTCGTTTCAGGCTACTTCAACACTTACTTGACAAACTCTCTAAGCTCCCAATTAACTACAAAAGACTCATCTACAAGACCATCATACGACCTATTTGGGCTTACAGAGTAGAGCTTTGGGGCTCCACTGAGCCATCTAATTCCTCTCGTTTCCAATCCCTACAATCCAAAATCCTTCGTAATCGTAGATGATTTTCACCTATCCAAGATTAACATTCCGTCGTACTCAAGTTATTTGCGTCATGAGAAACATTTCAAGGACACATTTATGTCTATGGTACACAACGTTCCAACTCTTCAAATTTAACAAATCCTATACTTTTGAAGCGCATTGAAGGGTGGAGCGGCCATACTAATCAGCCGTATCCAGGCTTCGTTCGTACACTCAAACTTGGGTAAAATTGATCAAGACCATTGACAACCCATGTACAATCCTAAAGCTGTGTATCCAGATTAATTATTGATTGCGACACGAAGACAAGCAAATCGGAGCTTCAGTGGAATAAGGATTTTTCTAAGCAACTTAGCAGATGGTATTGAAGGATTTCGTGCTCTTCATATACCTGACAAAACGGACATTCTTTTTCATATCTCTACGAGCGTTGGAGCTCAAGACGCGCATTCAACTCGAAATTTCGGTCACTTCTCAGGATACAGCTCCTACAGCTGATTGAATCCGTTGGTAAAAAAAGTGAATGTCATCAAAATCTCATGAAACTCATTTTATACTGGTTGATCCCCTGTCTTCATTAACTGTAACTGTTCTTCCTCCGCAAACGGAAGTTACTGGATAGCTCCTCGCATGAATATCCAATCGCACTTCATATGACTGCCTCGAGAAAGTTCAGGGAGCACTTAGAATTCTAGAATTCGTCGGCTCTTGACGCGACACCTGATTCATCACCTAATCACAATGCCCGAGAAATAAATCAATGTCCGTCATGCAAAGGAGTCCACAATCGGAGTATTTTTCAACAATTCGCCAATCATCCTGTTGATCGTCGAATCAGAATGGAAATAGTTGGAAGAATGCGAAAACCGCACGAAAACTACCAGGTATCCGATTGTCCATCTAGCTGCAGTTGTCTAACATGCAACAAAAGATATCACAACCTTCTGCATCAACATGCTGAGCCAATTAACAATGCCACGACTTCATCTCAGGAACAGTCTAATGGAGTCGGTAGCTTTAATGCATTTGGATCATCTCTTAACAGGACGCCCAAGATATGGTTCTCCTTTGTACAGCGCAATGCTTCGTTAAAGACCGCTACCATAGTCTTCATCCGGCAAGAGCAGTCATTGACTCAGGAATTCAGCAGACGTTTATGTCCAAAGATTTCCTCAAAGGCTTGGCTACCGACTCTAAGCTTACGAAGGACAAATTACGGTTATCGGTGGCGCCACTGTTGTCAAACCAGCAGGAACTTGCAACAGATTGATCTGTTAATGGGCACTGATATTTATTATATCAAATTGTGAACGAGACACCGTACAAGACACCTGTACCCGAATCGTTCCTCTTGCCGACGGTGTTTGGCCTGGTCATCAGTAAATTGACCGACCCTCCTCTTTTTTCTTACCCTTTATTTACAAATTGCATATGTACTATTTATATACTAGTGCTGGAATTTTGCCTTTCTTTACCTTGTGGTAAACCGACCATCCTTCTGTATCGTTAGACAGTTTATAGAGTTTTCACACAATTTACCATCGAGAAGAAACTTAAATTATTTTGGGAGCGGGAGGAACCCACTACTGCAAATATATCCCATCCGGAAAATCTGAGTTGTGACGACCACTTTCAAAAAACATTCACTCGAATTGAAGAAAACCATTATATACACCTTCTCCTTTTCAAATCTATCTGTAGGGAAAATCAGGAATAGGCTACAAGGCAGTTCTCAAGAGTGTGCTTGAAGCTCAAGCTTAGAGAGAGGTTTTGCTGGCAATCCCACACCACAGCTGAAATACGTCGTGTTCATCAATGAGTGCAGGGATCTTGGGCGTATGTCAGTTGCCAGGAATATGTGAAAGAGATTTCAACTGATTTTTCATCCAGATGGACAGATATATAAGATCAATATCATCATGGTAGACCATCATCTTGGTATACGCCTTGAATTCTGCAATATTTAAAAAAATGCTAGGAAAATCCATTGATATTCACCACTTCAAAATAAAAATAAATATATTCGCCTCTGTTGAGTGTCCACTATCTACTTGACGTAACCAGAATAAGGTGTAAGTTAAATTAGATAGGCGTGCATAGTCAAGAACAGCCAAGGACTGTGTGACAGAATAAAATATGACAATTCATTCTTCAACAAGATTTGAACCAGCGTGCTTACTTTTTGGGAAGACATCTTCAATTTGCCCGATTTATAAAATAAATCAAAATGATCATTTGATAGTAAATAATATAATATTATATTATATTTGATAAATCAAAGATTTACATGAAGCATTTCTAAACTCTATGAAGAATTTTGAAATAAATAAAGTTAGAGTAGAAAAAATCGAAGAACTCACGAATTCAAAGTTGAAGATTAAGTAATTGCTGAGAACGGAAGTAAGTTGAACTGAAGATAGACTGATTAAGTTGCGAACTGGATAATATAGGATATCATTTTAAATGTACGAAATTGAGTGTGCAAAAATAAGAAGATATCATGTAACTTTCGCAGTAGCAAGTTGTCACTTTTCTCGTCTTCCGAAAAACTCCATCTCATGATTTAGTTAGCTGTGTTAATTTTTTGAAGACTTATTTTATATTGAGTAAATATATGTTTTGAATATGCACATATAACTGTTAATAACGAGTAATTTAATTATTCATTTTAGATTAATAAAATCATTTATAAAATACCAATTATAAATATTTTCTAATCTTCCTAAGCAAATTAAATTTTAATATTTTTTCTTTATCCTAATCTTTTAGGACCTATCAATAGCGGTCAAAATTCCTCTGGAGGCTTTATATAAGAAACTAGATGAGCTGGTGGTGCAATACATTTGTCCCTTTTTTTTCGTTTTTTTGACCGAAAAAAGTTTAGCTAGACCGTTGAAATGAATAGAAAGCCATTCTGACGTTATTCCTCTTTTTTAAACTCAGTCACCACGAACTACTCGTTCCTGTTTTTGTTTTTTAAAAAAAATATATACAAGATCCAGTTTAATCTGATTTTCGTAAGCGAAGAGAAGACCGTTGCCTTGCTAATCTTCTTTGTTCCATTATTAAATGTTTTCATTAAAAAATTAATCTAGTTACACTGATTATTTACCTAGTGAGGTTTATTCATTAGATTTATTCCTTTATCATATACTAATTCATGGTTCAGATGATGCTTAGATGATTCAGATTTACACGAATAAATAAGCATGGTCTACGACTGCATTAAAAATGGTTATTACAGAGGCCAATACATTGTAAATGGAAGATGTGATTATTCATTAATTATTATTAACTCGGCTACATTTGAACTAATGTGAATTGGATTGGCTTAATGGATCAAAAAGTTATATCAAATATGATATACAATGTAAACTAAATAACAAATACCTGAGCAAGACCAACACTTTCCTTCGGAAAACTAAACAATAACCTCAGGAAAAGTAAACATTCATTAATCTTATTAATTTTGATTAGGGAAACATTAGATAGCATACAGAGATATCTACAGCCCTCTCTCTGGACAAAATCCAATTTAACCACTTATTCACAAGGCCTGTAGATATAGGGCATTGACTTGTATGATAGCAATTAATGTTAATGAAAGATACATTTTTATCAAAGGAAAGGTAATTAATAGTATATAATCAGTCCATCAAGATGTGCTTGAATCAAGCTTACACATTTCCAAAAACAAATACCGGTTTTCCAGAAAGAAATGACGGTATGTGAAAGGGCTTCCCTAATATGTAAATACATTCGATTGCGGCATTACAATGGCCTAGGACCTTTTAATTCGTCTGGAATTTTGTTGGAATTGTGAATTTCACTAAATGACAAAATGGGAAAATAAAACAGCTGAGTTTCATCAAATGATTTATGATTCTTTCTTGTCTTTAGAAATATTAATTAAAGGTAATGAATCAGCAGTACACTGATACACCATCATTCGAGAACTTCTCAGAGCCGAACTATCACGACATCCCCACACATTAGTTCAAAAGCTGAAATAATTTATGATGATAAGGCATCTCGGGATGATTTCTTGAATGTGATCCAGTGCCATGGTGAAAATCTTTAAAAATAACTCCAACTGATTTTTAAAAAAAATTAAATTTATTTTATGTATTTCAAATATTTTAAAGTAATTCAACTTATGTCTACCACATTTTATTTTTTCAATCGTTACGAATCTAAGCCTACGAAACACATTTCTTTTAATATTTAGTATTGTGAATTGTTTCCAGTATTTTACCTTCTAATCAATACGATAGGAAGGTAAAATGATACTGATTTTCTTTATAAAGACGGAGATAGTGGACGGGAGAAAAACAGGAGAGGGACCGAGAAGTAAGTGGAAGATTAGGATGGATCAAAGGAAACATGAATAGGATCGACAGACGAGAAACTTAAGAGTCAGCAGTTGATAACTCTAAGACCTGTTGCAATAGAAAGATAAAAAAAAGAATTATTACTTTTCCTTTTCATCCAGTACAAAGGTATGTTGGCTTACTTGGTTCGTTACTTCAAACAGTAAATCGATTTTTTTTTGGATAGGCTTCAGTATACCAATTCAACAACAGTTAATTTTTTTTATCACTGTGAACAGCTGATTTATAAATGTATTGAATCACTTCTAAAATATGACGGATAGTAATAAAGAGCTGAGTAGTACCGTGGACGGTGACAGGGATATTGATTTGCTTTCAATTTGAATTTTATGTGTTTTATAATGTTAAACCTCTTTAACTCTAGTTAAACATTAAGTAGGAGTTAGACTTTTATGGAATGTTACAAAATTTATTATTATAAAAAAAAGGATAAGCAAACAAATAATCAATTTAAGGCAGTTGAGTTGCTTTGACCAGATACAAGGCAGAAATGTTAATTAATTAAAAATCATAGGTGTTCAATTGTTCCTATAAAAATTGGTTTTCTATTTACATTTGGCCGAAAAATCACTTCCCTGACTTATTTAAAATAAATGTTATAGATTTAAAGATAAAATAGAACATTTTAAGCTATGTGATTTAGAAGATCCTAGATCACTGCACAGTTGAAATTGATCTATCAAGAGCTATCCGGAGCAGTCAGTATGGAGGATTAACGTCCGATCTCCGGATTACTCGGGCCTAGCAATCAATGCGGTAACTCAATAGAAGGCCAAAACATGTTCCTCTCAAATTGATCAAATTTATTTTATGTTCTGTACAGTGAAACATTATTTTAATAACAATTAATCCTTAGTATTTAGATTACTTTCAAGATTTTTACGGATAAACATTATAAAATAATTTATTTAGGGTAAGAGAAATAAAACCGTTTTCCAGTTCCAGTTATTCTCAATCTTTTCTTCTCCTGCATCTTTTAACTTTAATAAATAAATTAACAATAATTACATTACTATAAATAATTTAACATAAATGTCCAAAGATAACACACTATAAGTATAAGTACCTGGAAAGTCATACTTTTAAAAATTCTTAGGAGATCATTAGTCCTCCATGGTCAATAAATAATATTGCATTACAAAACCAAATTTTGATCTTTGAACCATCAGATCCTTTTTCTCATTTCTATGAATCATTAGACTTTATTATAAAATAACAAAATATGTTCTAACAGCACATCAAAAAAAATAATACAAAGTAAAACATTATTTTTTTTAATTTATTTATTTATTTTTATTATTTTTTTTTTAATGTAAACGTTTATTTATTATTATTTTTATTTTTTATATATATAATTTTAAACAATATTTTATCAAATCAATTAATTAATTATGAAATATATGGAAATTTTTTTATTTTTTGAAGATCTACTAGTAGGTTATATGGTCAGGTTATTATAATTATTATCTGATTTGTTTTCAAAGTATAAGGCATCTTATGATCTATTATTTTTTAATTTCAAAATTATGGATGAATATAATTTACTGATTTCTCCTGTTTCTTTTCTATCATTTACAGCATTTTCCAATTTATCATTTATGAATAAAGCTTCTACTAAAAGCTCTTACTAAAACTGGATATACTAACTGTAAAATATTGTTACAACTGTTTATACCATAAACCAGGGTGAGTAGAAACAGTGGGGTGAATAGAAACGAAACTTCATTTTTTTATGTATAATTTCCTACATAACTATGGGTAAATTGTGGCAACAATTATTTTTTTTTTAAGTTGGTATACTTTAGGCTGAAAGGGAATTAATGATTTGTTTGGTTAGCAGCACAGGTTCCTGTTTGTATGTCTTGTTGAATTTTACCACACGATTTTTGGGTTTTTTATCCACATTGATTTTTCCAGGTAAGCCATAATACGCAGTGCTTTTCAAAGTAAATAGCTGTACAAAGCATAGTTTAATTATTCATATAAAAGATTAAGGCTTACTTTAAGCTTTAACTTTAACAATATTATTTCAAAAATTATTCATATTTTTTAGGTTAGGTTTTCAGAATTTTTAGTGTTTTAAAAACACATAATTTTTAGTGTTTCTATTCACCCCACAAGAAAAATTGAATACTAAATCACATTTATACTATATAAAATACATATTGTGTGTTTTATATTTATGTTAGACACTTATTTGACGCAGAAGGACCCTGTAAAATGCCATGAAAATGCAAACCGGTGGTTGGAGGGGGCTCCAAAAAGCATGATCCAAAAACAATCGAAAATGCACTTTCTGACATATAGAAGGGACTAAGCCTTCGGAAGTCTGCTGAGAAACATGGTTTGCATTATAGTATTATATATCGACACTTGAAAAGAGGTCTCAATATGAAGAAACATGGTGGTAAGACAGCTTTAACTCTCGAACAACTGTTTGTTGAAAGGCTGAAGATATGTGGCGAATGGGGCTATCCTATTGACACTACGACTCCTTGTAAAACACTTGTTAGACCGAAGAGGGAAAGAAGTTAAGAGGTTTAAAGATAACCTCCATGGCCGTGAGAATGTGTCAGAATATTAAACGATCGAGAGCTGGTGTGACACCAGAAACAATTCAGAAGAACAATGAAGCTGTTGACAATAGTTTCTAAGAGCTCCTTCAGAGTCTGAGACAATATCAGACTCCTAAGATACGGAAAAATAGAACAAAAGTTAATGTAAAACCCGGCAAAAGTATCGGTGTTGAGGACTTTGTCGACGTCGATGATAACTTAAATCCCCTAACTTTACTTTCTAGTGTCCAAAACCCACATTCCTCCAAGCAAGTTCAGCCAAATAAAAGCCGAATGTGTGTGGAGTTATCATGAAAAGATGAAGATGACTTTTCAGTGCAGGATAGTAACTCTTAAAATCCGCCTGATCTAGATGAAAGTACTGACAGGGACTCAGGCGAAAACCTCGTCATCAATGAACATGACTACATGTTAGCCAAAGTTTATGGGAAAACAAAAGCATCTTTTAGATGTTATTATGCAAGGTTGCTTACCTTGAAGACGATGGTATCGTTGGAACATTTTTGAAAAGAGTTCAACAAACTAACAAGTTTACCATTACTGATGACTTGTCTCCAGAAACTACATCATCCTAAAACTATCCTCCCCAGTATTGTGCTCAAGTGCGCGATTCAAAGGCATGATATTTTTCAAAGATGACCTGTCTGATTTCACAATTTATTAATCATAATTTAATCTTGTTAAATACGGCAATTGTCTACCTATTCAATTTCTTTACTTACAGTTATGTAACTTCTTTTGGTTATGTACTGAAATAAATCATTATGTTGAGAAATAAATTTGTTTTTATCCATTTACATATTAAAAATACTATATTTAACTGTTTCCATTCACCCTCGATTCGTTTCAATAGAAAAAAACATGAAATCGAAGTACTGTTTCTATTCACCCCCATTTGCGGGGTGAATAGAAACACCATGCTTTAATTTTTTTCTTTAAAATGAAATAAAATTAAAGAAATTAAATACTACAAGCAAATAGGTCTAACAGAGACCTGTGTTTGGTAAAAAAAATTGTGTATCTAGAAAAACTACAAATATGCAAAATTTCAAACCAAATTGTTTCTATTCACCCCGTTTTACGGTACCAAATGAATAAGAGATTATGTTGAATTTTGTCCAAAATGGTTTATGTGTACTGATGGAAGCGGAAGTTTGACAACTTTACGTAATCTATGTGTTGAAATGGAGTTGTAATACAAACAAAAACCCATTACAATCCAATGCATCACCTAGCCCTTTATTCGCTAGAAAAGCAATTCGTACCACGATTAACTCAATTAGGACAAAAATTGAAATGGCCACTTATTAAAAAAGGAGCTGCTGATGCAATTCTTTACTATGTTCAAATCTAACCATTTTTCAGCTATTAAATTTTTCAAGATCAAAGAATCATCAACATAGTGATTAGGAGTACAGTGAAAACCAATTCGACGTAAAAAAACTCAGGTAGACATCACATTTCCATAAAACTTATCAGTAGTTAATAGTTATATAAGCCATCAAATTAAATATAGGCTGCACTGTTATATAAACAAATAATATCGAAAAATCTGCATCTTCAAATTTAAATCCGTACATCACAAGCTTTCGGGTATTATATTATAAAACATGAATGTATTGGCTAAATCAATAAACCACAATTCCGATTATATTGTAATGTATTTAAATTAGGATAAGAATTTATTTTCATAGCTGAACCTAATAATAATAATAAAATAATTCGCAATTGATTCATTTGATTTGATTTGAATACTAATGAAAGTTTAATACAAATAATTACATTACGTGGATACATTAAAATTATAATGAGTTAGGAGTTTGAAGTAGAATCCTCATTTTTTTTTTAAACTTCTAGGCTTTCCAACGATTAGAACTATCTAAAACCGTACAACAAAAAGGTACAAAACCTTTATTCTTCTCGATTACAAAACTTTCCTAATCTAGTGTCGTGCTTATCTCCTGCAGTTGATTTGACCTCCAGCTGTACAATGAGAACCATTAGGAAGATTTAGTACACATAGATTCAGAAGTTTCGCGGTTAGAGATTCCAAACGAATCTGTCCGTTTAGTAAACGATGTTTTTCCTTAGTTAGGGCCTAGTAGATACAATTTAGTAACAACCATTAGTTGTTCTTTCTTATATTCATTCCAGCGTAGAATTTAGTTTGGAATATCCTCCTGAATTATAGTATTAAAATTTTTAACTTTTATTGTTAATGATGAGTATTTCCCCAAAAATATATTTATCCCCTTCATGGCCGAGGGATTTGCACTCAATGTTTAAGTAAAAATTTTAAAATTAAAACGAATGATGATTTTATTATTACTTTTCGGTCTTTTGGTGAAAACGTTGAGCAACAATTTTATTTTTTACATTAAAAACTTAAAATACATACCATGACAACAGCGATTGTCACTTCCACCAAGGACCTTATTCCAAATCAAAGCAATCTCTATGTAAATTAGTTACCTTTCCCTTGTAGCAAGATATTCATGAATAAAAACCTGACTGCCGAAAGGGTTCTCCCATCACTTCCAGGTAGGAGCCGAGATTGTTATTCTCATCTCCACCAAACTGGAATAGATTCTTCGTTGATGGGGTTCTAATTGCAGGAAGAGATTCCATCATTCATTTTTCTCCGCTAATATCCACATCAATTTTAGCTTTAGTTATTTCTTTATTTCGTGACCAAAAGGATGGGTATTGTTCACTAATTTATTAACCGATCGTTCATTAAATCAGAGCAGGAATAAAATTAGGAATGTTACATAACAGATATATATATATATATACCTATAAGTTATAATTAGACTAAATTTTCTCTTATTTCAGGTACTTTTGAGTCAGAACTATCTTTAAATAATTATTACAACAACACACTTTTATTTTAGAATTACCACTTTTTTAACAGATGGGAAAAACATATGATCTTTTAATTTACAAAGTAATGGAGGTTATATAATTTAAACATTGGGAGTCTATACACTGATAACTTATATATATATATATATATATATATATATATATATATATATATATATATATATGCATGCATAATAGATCGAAAATCTGTATAGATATAGGAATAGGAACCAAAGAAAGAATAAACTTCAGCATCACAGACTGGCTCAGAACCACCACCTCGAAGAACTCCATACAGCCATATCTAGTTTTAAAAACTATTAAACCGTGGAAGAAAAACTATTCACGGCTGAATTTTCGGAAAGAATGGCAAGAGGAATGGAAACACGTGGAATGAAATGGAAAAATCACGAGAAACAGAGGTGCCCGAGCAAATCTACTACTCGAACGATATGCCTCCACTGCGCCGGGGACCATTCGTCACCATCCCGTGAGTGCCCATTCAGGCAAGCCTCGTCAAGAAGAGGAAATAAACACAAACCACTACCGCTGCCGCCATACCTGTCGCTGCCGCTCCAGTTGCTGCAACTTCATCGAAGAAGAAAAAGAATAATTCTTATTCTGCACTCATTGGAGGATCCAACCTGCTGAACCAATCCGGGGATGGATATCATCCCCAGCAGCCACCTCAGGAGTTATCTATAATTATCATAATTATCTATAATTATCTATAAGTACTTTACTAATTACTTGTTTTTATTATGTTTCATGTTTTCGTTTACTGAGGGATCCGAAAAAAAAAAACAGGAGTTCTCCCACCTACCTACCCCCCGCCACCTTCGTAACCCCCAACCGAAATCGACCGGCTCGAGTCGGTCCTACGCCGCACGTATGGGAACAAGTCATCAGGCCATATGACGAGATGATACCCTGCATGTAATGTTGAAGATGCTACCTAGGAAGGTAGCTACTTAACATCTTCAACTCCTGCCTCAGGATCTCATACTTCCCTGATGTCTGGAAACGTGCCACAGTGGTGCCGCTACTCAAACCGGCGCAGAAAGGAGACTTACCGGAGCACTATCGGCCGATCAGCCTGCTCTCTCATATGAGCAAGATTTTCGAAAGGCTGATACACCATCACTTGCTGAATCACTGCAGAGAGGAAAATGTCATCCCACCGGAGCAGAGTGGTTACCTACAAGGGGTCTCTTGCGAACACCATCT
The DNA here is from genome assembly GCA_037127475.1 of Arma custos. Classification (NCBI taxonomy): domain Eukaryota; kingdom Metazoa; phylum Arthropoda; class Insecta; order Hemiptera; family Pentatomidae; genus Arma; species Arma custos. Next base: position 45,079,503 of record CM073759.1, on the reverse strand, counting down.
AGGAAAACTACAGGCTCACACCTGCATCGTAACAAAGCCACAGCTTTCATCTCCCTGGATTGCACGCAGGCCTTTGACTGTGGGTCTCACACTCTACTACTCCGTCGTATGGAAGAGTACAGGTTTCCCGTCCCTCTGCGTCGATTGTTAGGAAACTATCTTAGTGGAAGATCTTTCGTCGTAAGAGTTAGCGGGGACCTATCTATGCCTTACCATACCACTTATGGGGTACCTCAAGGGTACTGGGGCCACTACTCTTTGTCATCTTCACGGCATCTGTGGTCTCGGTGAACCATCCAGGAGCTTTGGTAGCAACCTATGCGGACGACATCGGCATATACGCCTCAAGTCTAAATGCAAAGAGAGCATTGAAGATCGCCAAGAACGCATCAACTGCCATCAGTGAGGACTTCCGGCTAAACGGCATCAAGGTGAATCCGACTAAGACGGATGCCATCGTGTTGTCGTTCCAGCGAGGCAAGAAAGCTCTACCCTCGACCTTCACTGTGGAGGAAGATGAAAAACCGGTATCTTCATCCATAGTATTCCTAGAAGTGACTCTCATTGGCCTAGAGTAGGGGTCTGGACACTCTACTCCAATCACCCACTTCCTTTTCTTCCTTCATCTTCCCTTTTCATGTTTATTCCTATCTCCTAACCTCAATAGCGATCTCTCGCCGACTTTACATTGTTTAACGCCAGCGGCCTTGTGCCGGTTTTTGAGTACACGCTTTAAGCGGTCTCAGCCCATATTGTATTCTTAAAATATCTTCGGGTAAAAGTACAATATATTTTATGTATATATTTATCATGTAAATACGTATTGTAATTTACTTATGTATATATTGTACCTTGACGTGTAAATAGTATATTTCAATAAACGAGATTTGAAACAAAAAAAAAAACAGGAGTCATAACGCTAGCAGTCTTGTGTCGGTTTCAGAGAACACGCCTTAAGAGGTTCCAGTACAAACAACACCAACACCACACGGTCCATCCCAGAAGAAGAACATATGCAGAATAACCTTATTTATTATATTATATATTATTACAATACTCATTTCATGTAAATAACTACTAAATACATTTCAGAGCTTTCTCTTAAGCTCTTTTAACAGCGTGTATTTCCTATAAGCCATAACTTAAATTATCACTATTATAATTATATTCGTCTGTATTATATCATTGCACAATTAGTGCAACGTTTTGTGAAACTTGGTTATTTGAACTCAGTGGTCCTTAAAATGTATTTTAACTATGGAAAATCCAATTCGAATCTTTACAGGAATGCACTGTAATAATATATACTACCCCTTATGTTTATTTCATAAAGATTCACTGGATATTTATTTGACTACTGTGTTAGATTAAATATTATAATATGGTGTTTAGGGAGTCCTTTTATAAATGTATTAACTAGTTAACTACAAAACAGAAGGATTTGCCTGGAAAAATGTTGTATGTATTAATCATGACATCTCTCGATGTAGTCCAACAGGCTTAAGTTATGTAATTTTATAGGATTTGATGATAAAGGTATTTAGTGTGCTGAAGTTCCTTCTAGGGACACTGGAATTACCTAAACAATACTTCAAATATGCCTTCAGACCAGGCGATTGAACTAGATACGATGGTTGACAGAACTGTCAAGAAACTTAGGACAGTTTAGAACTTGACGGTCCAGAGTTGAGGTTATCCACAGGCTGAGGTCGGGAGTGTAAATCCAATGTAACTTGACGTCAGGGCTTACAATGGAGAGCTTAGTTCATCCTATAGTCAGATCGCTTTCAATATTCTTTCTATCTGTGTTTGTCTCCTGATCTTTTAATTAATATTTTCAACGTATTTCGTATAAGTCGTTGTTGAAACAGCCTAATGCCACATCAAACATTATTTCAAACTTGAGAGTACTGAGGCATAGTCTATGGGTGGCCATTTCCTGAAATTTCCCACCCTACCGATTAGGAGAAATCCCGATATGATTCAGTAGTCTCCTATCTTGTCAGCAACATCTTGAAAGTGAATGAGGAAGGTCGGTTATTGGTTAACGTTTGTTAAGAATATCTAAACAACCACTGATCCGACCCCTGAGTGTTAATTGCATGAGATAGTGACAATTTCATATTTTAAAAGTATTTTTAGTTTAATTGATAGTTAATTGTTTTATTAATTATCAATTAAACTAAATACATTAATAGATTATAAATTGTTTTAAAAAATGTTAAATAAATTGTAACTAATTTTCAGTAAATATGCAAGTTTTAAAACAAATGTAGTTATTACTGTTTACTTTTTCCTGCATTGATCTTATTTATTTTTCTTTATTAGACTTGAACTGATAAAATATCAGAAATTCATGATTGTGGGCAATGCAAGAGGGTTCATGTAACTAATAACAACATTATTTCGTTTATATTAATACGTTTTTAAATAAGCTCGTCCGTGGGACCAGGTGTCAGTACTAGTGGAAGAAAATACAATATCAGTACTAGAGGTGTAAGGCCATAGATATTCTGTCTTATTTTGCATAGCAAGGGTTTTGGTGAACATTCATTTCCTCCACCTATTGAAAAGAAATATTTATTTTTGTCAGCAATGTAGAATTGATCATCCTGGAGTGACACGTGATACTTTTTCATTTTTTCATTTTATAGGCGTTCCAAGGGTTTCCTCGACTGGTCAGAGCAGAGTTCCATGTCTCCCCATTCATCCAATCATCCTCTTGGAGTCCTCAACCAGCCATCTCCTCCTGGACTCCCTCCATCCACCTGTTTCTGGGCCGTCCACGTCGTCTCCTTCTAGGTGGAACTCAATAAAGAACTCGGTTTGGCCAAAATTCAAACGCCATTCTCTTCACATGACCGTCATGCATCTTAGGTGGCGTGAACCGATCCTTTCATTTGTAGATTTAACTACATCCATCCTCTGTCGAATTTCTTGGTTTCAAACTTTATCCAGCCTAATGACACGGAGACACCTCCTCCAGAAATCCATCTCAACTGCCTTCACCTTTGAGTACAGACGGGGGCTGATAGTCCGGGTTTCCGAGGAATACGTCAGGATGGTTTCCACTATTGCTGTGAAAATACAGGGTTTGTTTTCTTTAGATATTTCTGGAGGACCGGACGCAGCATTCTGGTAGCCTTTCAGGCTTGCTCCACCTTTCTTCTGACGTCATGCTAGGACGACCCGGTAGCATCCATACAAGCACCCAGGTACACGAATACATTTACTTTGTTACAGGCCTTCCTGTCAACCAGAAGCGGGCCGGTATCAGTATCTGCGATTGCCATATACTCGGTCTTTTCGAAGTTAATTTTTAAGCCCACTACTTTCGTATACGATACATCTTTAACATTTAAAATTCAAAATTTTGTAAATAATTAAGCATTTAACAATTATAATCATTTCTTCAATCAATAAAGAAGAACTGATATTAAATAATTTATAATCGCAATAATAATAATATAATATAATATAATAATATATAATAATATATTTATAAATTTATAATTTATTTAAACAAATAATTTATAATCGCTAAATGTATAAAAGGCCAATGTCAAAATTAATTATTTCAATGATATTAAGAGGGAAAGATTCGCCAGTATCTGAACACGAATTTATTAATTAATCGATTTTGAAAGAATATATATACATTGTAAAACATATATAAGCATTATTATAATTTTTGATAATACATCAAATGAGGATGTAAGTAATAATCTTCTTCTTCTTCTGGCGCTACAGACCGAAGTGGTCCTTGGCCTGCTTCAACATTTGTTGCTACAGGGCTCTGTCCCCCACCAAATGGATGACCGCCTGTCGCATGTCCTCTTCCACCTTCACCTTCCATGGAGCTCTTGGTCAGCCCTTTGCTTGACAAAGACAGGTTATTATAGATTTTGTATATTTCATTGTTCTTTCTACTTCGCTACACTCCGTTCCCGAAAACTCCACCAAACCAGCACTTGCAGCACCCTCCTCTCGAAGCTGTCAAGCCTGTCCCATCTTGTTCATTACCCAGCATTCACCGCCGTAACTAGCAACCTCTCTGATTAGGGTTTTGTACATCCTGACTTATTTTTGCGAGAGATTAAGTTTCTTCTTATTAGGTGCAGAAGAGCATAGTAGCAGAAGAGCATGTTTCCTGCCAGAATCTTTCTTTTGACCTCTTCTGTTTCACTGGCTTCTTTAGTCATTAATGATCCCAGGTACGGGAAATGTTGACACTATTTCAATGTTTTATCCGTCTAGGTTGCAATAAGGTGGGTGTTGCTGCCTCATTCTCTCTACAATCATCAGTTTGGTTTTGCTGAAATTTATTTCAAGGCCTCCAGCTCTTCCTGCCTCCATTTTCAAGGTAATATATGCGTCTTCGATTGCCTGCCTGCTTCTTCCTAAAATCACTACATCATCCGCATAGGTCATTAATTGTAGTGATTTATTGATGATTGGACTATATTACCCTCTATCCTTACTTTCTTAACAACCTTTAAAAGAATAAAGAAACGACAAGACCATTTAAGGAAAATATAGAGAGGAAAATGCATGAGTATCACCTGTAGATGGATGGAGTCTTAACTATTGATGACAAGTGGAACAAAATGGAAAAAAATGGAATTGTGGGCTAATCATAGTGGTTCCCAAAAAATGTTGTTTAACGAAGTGGAGAAACTAAAGAGGTATCACGCTGGTTAATGTTGCATATAAAATTTTTGCAGCATTATTATACAATCGACTTGTACCATATTATGAAAGGACAATTGGCGAATATCAGTGCGGTTTCCGAAGAAAACGATCAACCATTGACCAAATCTTCACACTCAGATTGATGAAATGATGTGGGAATATCATATGGCTACATGGCGATTGTTTATTGATTTCAGAGCGGCGTATGACACGACACACATATCCATGGTTTATAAAGCTAGGGAAGCAGCAAAGGTCCCTCCTAAGCTAATAGTTTTAACGAAGATGACAATGAGGCACAGCAACTGTATCATATTGTAAATAAGTATTTAAAAGACACGTAGTACACTGTAGTGTGGAATTTGCCAATAAATAAACGGTCCTTTCAAAGGGTTACTTCGAAGAAACAATGATAACCATTAGAATAAAAATTTAATTATTTTTTAAAATACTCTTACTTGACTTTAATTAAATAATAAGCAATACAATTGAAAATATGTATTCAATATTATTGAGATACTAGAGTAAACAGTAAAAAATGATATTCATATAATTAATAACCATACAAACTGAAACTGCAACCATAAATATAAATATAGGAATTGTTTTTACGATACGAATTACAAATTGGCTACACCAAAGCATTAACGGTCAATATGGGAAATAATGAAATTTTTAAAAATATTTTGTTATAAAAATTGAAAACTATAAACATATTTTCAATAATCACTCATAATTCCTTCATTTCTATGCTTAAAAACAACCGCAAAAGCAAGTAAATAATTTTAATCCCGGCAGACACATCCATTAATAAGAGCAAAGATGAACTCTGCCGCAGCACCAAAAGCCTTCTATGCTCCATGAATCCCCCCTCGCTATTACCGAGCCAAATACACCACTAAATTCACCGGATTGGACAGTTTCCAAGATATACAAAGCCTCAGACATACACTAGCTATTTATTTAATATTAATAATCACAGCCAATAACACTTATTATTCAATGAAAAAAAAACATAAAAATATTAGCTAAGGAAGATAAAACTAGTCTATGATCTTTGATAAAACAAAACAACGCATAGTATACCGAAATAGTTTCTAAATAACTACTTATACATGGATACATGTGCATACATACATATCTGTGTGTTACATTTATTAAGAATAAATCAAAATAAATTAATAAACAACATGAATATATATATATATATATATATATATATGTTTTTTTAAATACCCCTTCATAGAGACTTTCCGACATTAAAATCTTTGGCTAACTTCAAAAAACTATTTTTCATTTGAATTTTTGGTCGTCTCATTCCTCGGAGTTGAAACAACCAAATGGGCTGAGCCTTATTAAGTTTTAATAAAACACAATAAGTATTTGGCGAGTAAATACTTCGTAATAAAAAAAATTATCAACTTTAAAATTGCGTTTGTCTATAAAAATGTAAAATAAATCCATTAATTGTGGTTATCTTAATTCAAACATGTTTTAAATAACCGTCGTTTTGAAAACGATGGTTTTCAACTAAATGTTAAACGAATGAATTCATGAAAAATTATTGAGATTATTGAAATTATTATTGATTGAGAAAAGCTATACATTACGAAGAACAATTATAATGGGATAACATCGGTTGTCAAAGTATATAAGTGCATAAGCATCGATTCAAAAACTATAATAAAATGATAAAGGTGAGAAAGAGTCGTATTCACGAATAATAAGATTAAAGGGCACAGTAATTCACCTGAAGCGAATAGCATCCTAAAAAAAAGGACATAAAATTTTGTATGCGAACTGCTAGTATAGAACATATGCAGCATAATCAGAGATATGCTCATAAAACGAGACTAGGTAGGAATCAAAGATAGTAAAACGTAAAATAAATTCCTTAAGCTGATAATCCTGACCTTAGTTCCCTAATTAATAAAGAAGTATTGTTGTTTATAAGCCAAAGTATGATAAATATCGTACTAAGGGTAAGGGTGCAACTATGTATATTGGACCCGATACGAAGCGACGCGATCTAATTATATTCAATCCGACAATGAAAGTAGCCTCTGCCTTCTAAATATAACAGTATTAATTTCATTATTTTATTTCTTATTTTTTATATATGATGGGATTTCAATGCAATGAGAATGCAATTTTTAAAAATCCTTTCTGCACATCTATTTTCTGTATTTTATATTCGTATTCTTTAATTATTATATCTGTCACCATTTTAATTTCTGTTCATCATCTATAATTTTATTATTATCTGTCACTATTTTAATTTTATTATATTCTGTACCACTTTTATATTCGTTATCATATCTATTCACTATTTCATCATATCTAGTCACTATTTCAATTTCCACATTACTTGTGCCACATTACTACATTACTTGTCACCCTATGCTTGTTACTGCAACGTTTCTTATATGTTTTTCTGTTTTTTTCTCTCTCTTAGCCCTGAAGATGGCCTACATTGTAGGCCGAAACGTCGGCACACAATAAATAAGTTACACTTATTAAGGTGTTTTTATTGACTGCACCACCAACTATTTCCTAGTTATATATGTTTGATTTTATTGTAGTTTAATGCTAAAGACGTTTAATAAATATTCTCAATTAATGAATTGAGAGTTCTAAAAGTTGAAATGTTTACGTTGTTAATGCGAGAGTAACGGCTTTTGTCACAATCTTTGGTCGCAGAACAACAACAAAGTCTAGTATAAGGAGTGAAATCCCTCCCCTCTTCTACTACTGATTAGACAGCAGCCTGGGCCCAGATATCGGCGAATCAACACCTTTGGCGCCGCCGAAGTTTTTTCAAACCCTCCCCCCCTCACCACGGCTGGATTGCCGTCTTCCTGTATCATCGGCGGCTGTCAGGCGAGTGGAAGTTGGAGCCCCTCACCACCCACTGCATCCCCACCTCCTCACCTTACCACGGCTGGAGTGCCGTCTTCGTGTATCATCGGCGGCTGTCAGGCGAGTGGAAGTTGGAGCCCCCCCACCTCCGACTGCATCCCCACCTCCTCACCTCACCACGGCTGGAGTGCCGTCTTCGTGTATCATCGGCAGCTGTTAGGCGAGTGGACTTTGGAGCGCCCCCACAACCGACTGCATCCCCACCACCGTCTGCATTCAGCACCGCTAGCACCGTATCAGCAGAAGGTAACCTTGTTTGATAAGGTACTTATCAACAAGGTTTTTGCTTATATGACGTTGTTTATCCATTTCATTATTATAAAAGAAAATGAAATGTCTTTGGCATATTCCACCTTTTATATATTGTGAGTGATCTTTGAATAAATAGGTTAATTTTTATCTTTTATTTTTTAATTAAATTCAAAGAGAGATCCCATTTTATGTTTGTAAAAGATTATGATTAATAAATTGTCTATAATAATCGTTAACTGGAAAGATTGTTTTTATTATTTTTTTTCTTAATTTTTCCCTGTCTACAAGTTACTGAAGGGGTTGAATGTTGAATGTTGTTTATAATGTTTTATAAATTAATTAAATTGATTATTTTTTTTTTGTCATTGTTTTAGATTTCAAATAATTTCAAATTACGGGTCACCCTGTTGTTATCACTTTACCTCCCTCCTCTGTTTTTCTCGTTCTCAAGGTTTTCACCTTCAGTGGAACCGGCAACTCCCAAGGGGAAGATATTTGCGTTTCGATTGTGAAAGGCCCCTATCCACCGCAACATTTGGTCCTCTGGGCCGGATTTCACTTCTTTTTCTTCTCATCGAGTTAAATCTTCTTTCGTCAAGTGAAACACTAGTTGCGATTTTTTTGTCTTTCTTTGTTTCACACTCACCAATAATTTATATTTGTTTTTTTTTTAACTCTTTTACCCTCACCCGTAAACAATGCCACCCAAGACTTCGGCTGCTGCAGAGGAACAAGAAGCAAAATTAGCTGATTTAGAGGAGCAGTTGACGGATTTACTCGATGGCATTAAGGCCACTGCTTCTATGGGAGGCAACCTCCGAAACACTCCCTCAAACCAATCCTTATTTTCAGCAAGACTTTCTCGTATTGATGCCACATATGATCGGTTCCATGCAACGTTTCTTGAAGCCAAAACTCTGACTAGGAAATTAGATAAATCGCCGAGTGGGTACAATAAACAAAAAGAGGAAGCTCGTAATTTTTTCTATGAGGTATTGTCTTTTAGTACCACTACTACTTCTGATACCAGTAGGACAGATGTTGATAGATCTATGACATTTAGATCCGCAGACCCTATACACATGCACGATTGCCAACTATTAGCATTCCGTATTCTCCGGAGATATTGCTGGTTGGCAAAATTTTAAGGAAATCTTTAGGTCCCTGGTACATGAAAGTAATGAGGTAGATGAAATCCAAAAGTTCCACTACCTGAAATCTTCCTTAAAGGGATCAGCATTGCAAACTATATCTGCAATTTCTATATCTCCCGAAGGGTATCAACAAGCTTGGGAATCACTAATAAAGAAATACGACAGTAAAAAAATCCAAGCAATGTTTTACCTAACTAGAATTTTGAACTTTAAACCGATGGTGAAAAGTAACCTTTCCCCATTGGAAAATCTCTCCTTGGTTGTGTTGGAAAGCGCTTCAGCCCTTTGGTATCTTTAAATCCTTTAATTTTTCGATTGGGGTTTGTTGTTTTATATATGGGTTCAAACTTTTTAAAAATAAAAATCTTCATCTTCATCAATTTTTTATTTTTAATTTGTTCTGAAAACATTTCTAATAGTAAAAATATTTTTTCAAACTCTATTGCTTGGTCATTTGGATTATTTTTTTATGACTTTTTAGAGGTTCAGAGACGAATAACGAACGACTGCAAACAGGTGTTATTATGGCCTAGCCAAAATACTAAGAAGTCATTTGCTGGCAAGAAAATCTAAAATCGCTCTGTACAAATCTGTAATTAGATCTGTACTGACATACCCTTCAGATACATGGCCCTTATCACGTACAGATGCCATCAGCTTGCAGGTTTTTGAGTAAAAAATTCTGAAAAGAATGTTTGGACCTATAAGGGATGGCGTCCCATGTAGGCAGAGACACAATGTAAACTCGAATTGAAAGAGATGTGGATAAAGCAGTGAACATTGTTAAATATACATGTATACTTCACAAAATAATAATAGATCTAGAGGTTAAAACATCAACTTCAATATATTCTAGCATTGCAATAATCATCCATTTAGTACCACTAAAGATTTTAATAGATCATCCCTTCAGGCTCATAAAGTTAGGGACACTTTTAAAACATATTTTAGTGGATTGAGAGCGATCCCGTGGCATATTGAAACCATTGGTTAGCAATGGATGGTATTAATTACTGATATGTGAATATAATTTAAGAATAAAATATAATTTTAAAATACTGTTGTTGTTTTTTTTATCCTCACTCTGTAAAGATTGAGTGAGCCTTAAAAACATATCTCTCGAAGCCATATTGCAAAAAACTTCTATCACTAGAAGAAAAGATATTTAACTACAGGCTATCTAGAGTAAGAAGATGCAAAGAATGTGACTTGGAATAATGTCAAGCAAATTGCGTTTGTTTGTTAAATTCATTAAAACAGACGTGCATAAAACACTGAACATTGTTAAATGTATATGTTTACTCCACAATATAATAACAGATCTAGAGGGAGAAATCATCAACTTCAATAGATTCCAGCCTTGCAATAATCATCCATTTAGTACAACTAAAGTTTGTAACAATAGATCATTCCTTCAGGCACAAAACGTTAGGGACACCATTAAAACATATCTTAGTGGATTGGGAGCGATCCCATGACCCAAGAAAATGAATAGAATGTGCCGTTGTAATAATGACAAGCAAATCAGTGAACATTGTTAAATGTATATGTTTACTCCACAATATAATAATTGATCTGGAGGGTGTAAACATAAACGTCAATACATTCCAGCCCTGCAAGAATCATCCATTTAGTACAACTATATTATGCTGTTGTTGTTTTTTTTTTATCCTCATTCTGTAGAGATTGGGTGAGCACCAAACCACGGCTGATAAGAGCAAAAATAATTATCTGTCAGAGCCGGTCTCGAAGCGGACAATAAGAGCACAATGCCTTACCCCTCAGATACACCTTTTCCTGTTAAGAGACTATTTATCAACTGTCCATCAGAATAGAAAAAAGTAAAATAGAATGGAATAAAATATTTTCTGAGTCAAAGATCAGGGTCATTTTTCAGGCGCATTGAAAATAAAATGTTCTGCACCCCTCAATTTTAATTTCCCGTAACATAAACGAAGGATTAACACCCCCTCTTTATTACTCTGAATAAAGCACCTATTTATTATATACGCTTAACCCCGTTGAGATTAGACCTGGAAATTCAACTGATTAATTATCAACTGGTCATAAAATAATTATTTAATTTAGCCAAATAGTACAATTATCTTATAAATAAAATAAGATTATATTCAGATGAATACTTAAAACAACTAAATAAAAACCAAAAAGTAATTCCTTGTCATGAAAAAAAATAGCAACTGAAATATATAAATATAATAGTTACGAAAAAAGAAACTAAACAATAAACGCTCGGACGCTTTGGTTATGTGGCTAGGAGTGCAAAGGTATGAAACCCGAAGTCTTATTTCCTGGGACTGGACTGAGCTCTAGGAGAAAGCAGATGATCAGGTTATGGATTGGTATATGAATGTACCGAGGAAATATTGCCTTTGGATGGAGGGAAAGAGCCTCTCTCGCTCATCATTTAAGTAGGATACTGAACACTAACATCTGTGAGTAATATACGATTCGCTTCAATCAGTCCTCAAGCACCTTCAAGAGACCACCGTAAACTGCGCAACAATAGTTAAAGTGGTGATAAATAAAAGATGATATGAGGAGCTTACGGGTATAAAATGTTAGAACATGACGACAGCAATGAAATAACTTCAGGGAGCTCGCTACCAATCTATGTATATAAAAGAGTTCGTCCTGACTGACTGATTGAGTGACGGATCAACGCACAGCCTAAACCGCTGATCGTAGAGACCTGAAACTTTGAGAGTGTGTTCTTAGTATCAATTAGGCATCTGATAAGAAAGGATATTCCGAAATGCTAGCCCTAAGGGGGAAAAAAAGGAGGGAAAAGTTTGTATGCTTGCTCACGTGTTTCTTAGTAGCAAAATCTAAATATTTTCGCTCAACAAAACAAATCAAGTAACATAGTTCACTTCTAGGATTGAGGAAGTCTGAGGATTTTAGATCGCCTGAATATATCAAGTTATACGTTATAAATTTTTTTTTTTTTTGCATAGGTGTCTCTAAAAAGACACCTATCCATCCATTTCACTTTTCAGGAGTGACTGTTGTTCTTGTTTGGCTTTGCACCTTAGGCTGCTGGACTCAACAAATATCCTGTGGGCTGAAGGCAGCGGCTAATCGAGCAGCGTTGCTCTTGTAAAACCATCCCCCACCCCTGACACGGTGCGTTCATTACGGCCCGTCCCGTCATTAGACAATGTATTAACAATGGCCAACAAAATGGAAGCCGAAAGCAGCCCCATTCCACCCCCAGCAGCCGAGCAGTGAACATCTTAGGATCTAACTACCAGCCTGCATCTTACACTTTCTACTAACGAGGATCAGCGCCTGAAAGCTGTCGAGGCCCACATCTTGTGTGGAACTAGCCAAGGCAGCCACCCTATTGGGTACGGGCAGCGTCGCTCCAGTGAGTGTTCCCGAGTCCAGTGAGTGTCCCCGAATTTATTTGTGAGTGTATGTGCACGATGCGATGGAATTGGGCAGCACATCAACCCAGCAACAGGCGGGAGCCAATAAGACTGCATCTTCGAGGAATGTCCGCCAGGAGCGCAGTGTGGCGGCAGAGGTAGAATTCGTGATACGCAAGAAGACCTGCAGAGTGGCCAATCAGCCAACCTCCTTCACGAGCTCTACTTTTTAAGTACCTCAAATAAGTATTCACCTCTCAGTGCATGTAATAGTGGTAGTGCATGTAGTGATACAGTGACCAGACAGACCACCCCTAAAATACCACCACCCATTGTCCTCAGTGGCGCCACTAGCGCTGTGAAGACCGTAGTCAAACTAACCCTAGGTTTTCTGGGCTTTCAAGTTCAAAATATAAAAAAAGGAGTTAGGATATTTCCTTCCTCTATTGAAAGCCATAAGGCCATGTCTGATTTTTTCACAAAATCACAGAGTCAGTTCCATACTTACTCTACTACCACAGGACCAAAGAAAAAAAATTTGTTCTGTACGGCCTGGATCTGGACTTTGACCTAGAGGACGCTAAGAGCGAACTCGCAAGCAGATTGCCCGGCATCCTTGATGTAAGTAGGATGCAAAAGAGTGATAAGGATGGGAAGAAATCAGATCTTCCCCTAATTATCATCACAACCGGTCCAGAAGTTACTCTGGACAAAATCCAAAAACTTAGAGCCTTAGGGAGTGTTACCTTTAAGGCCAAGCCATACACGGCAAAAAAGGGCATCGTACAGTGCATTTGATGCCTATTTGGGCATACCAACAACCACTGTAGGCGTACAGTGGCTTGTGTCAGGTGTACCGGACCCCACCCGTAGCAAATGCCCCATAAACGAGGTACCAGTGAAGTGTGCAAACTGTTGCGGTTTGCACGTAGTTTCACGGGGTGCGAATTTAGAAAAAAGCTAGTCGATAGACTAGCAAGCTTAAAGAAAAAGATTGCCAAGCCTGCCCCGACTCAGACCAGACCGGCAACAACAAGGGTACCCCCCACCACCAAACGGACCCAGCCAGAGACCACCCGCCCTACCGGGCCAATCAGGGAAGAGGATTTCTCCCACCTCAGACAGACCAGGGCTCAGGCCCGAGCTGCCATCCCAACCACCCCCACCACTACACGACTGGACACAGACTCCTCCATGGGCCATGGCCCTGGCGGAAAATATTAAACAACTTAGTTTAGCTACAGCTAAACTCGTCGAGATGCCCTCTGGCTTATCACCATGAATAGCAACTTATTGACTTTATTATTGAACGTTATTGAACTTTAACATAGACGGACTATTGCCGAAGATTACGGAGGTATACGCCTTAATAGCACAGAGCGACCCCACAATAGTTGTACTCACCGACACCAGAGTGAGTGATCGACGTGTGCGCATACCAGGCTACGATCTGGCGGGAGATCAACATGTGGGTTCCTGATAGCGATTCCCCACGGCATCAAGTGGAGGAAACTTCCCCCACCTGCGGCTATCACGGACCAGAAATTACACACCGTAACGGTCCAAGTTCTTCTGGACAAACCCACCATTATCACCGGTCTATACCGCAGGCCTCGCGCATCCCCAGAAGAATTTCAGAGATTACTCAACGAATGCGCTAAGAGGATAAACCATTGGGTAGAATCACCTTCAACGTGGTTCATCCTAACACCTATACATTTAGGCATAGGGCAAACCCTTCTTTTAGGTCTACGGTTGATCTCCTACTCACACGGCAGCCGCACCGATTCATCGATTGCGACACGCTTGATCTAATAACGACGGACCATCTACCATTTTACCATTACCATAATTTTTTAAATCTCAGATCTACCATAATCTTCCGACGGTACCTACTCTACGTACGACGAGTGAAGTAGACCTCTATATAGAGTACTTCACTGATGTAATCAGAAGCGCAGCTGATACAGCAATCCCCAAGTTCAGGCCCCTACCACAAGCTCTGCGTCCCCCACCTGATCATATTCTAAAACTTATCGCCCTCCGCAATAAGTGGAAGAACAAGTGGTATAGGACCAGAGACTATGAGGTAAAATCGGTGGTAAATCCACTTACCACTCAGATTCAAAATCTCATGACACAATGGCGGACTGCTCAGTGGCATGAAAAGCTTCGGTCCACACATGGTGACCATAGAAAGTTCTGGAAGCTGCTTAGGACGAGCACCAGAAAGAGGAACTACACAAGGCTCCAGGATGGAGACAGGATACTAACAGACCAGGATCAGGCTGTTAAGTTTGCAGATCATTACGGTGACGTAATAGCGAAACGGACCATAGACACGTCCGAATTACCAACAGAAGAGATCGGCAACAATTATATGTTTGTATCTCCGAAGCAGCTGAAGGCGATACTCCGTCGTTCGCGAGGTAGTAAAGCTCCAGGCTCCGACGGGATACAGACTGTATTGTTGAAACATCTACCGCGGAGAGGCTTAGCTCATCTGACAAACCTCTACAACTCCTGTCTCAGGCTGAGATACTTCCCTGAGGCATGGAAAAGAGCTACCCTCTTTCCGCTCCTGAAGCCTGCAAGAACCGGAAATCAGCCAGCCGACTACCGACCTATTAGCCTGCTTCCGTACATGGGCAAAGTTTTTGAGAAAATTATTCTTAATTATCTCAAAACCTATTGCTCGGAAATAGCACTAATCCCACCGGAGCAGACTGGCTTCCAAGCCGGACTGTGCCCGGGCCACCATCTGGCGAAGCTACACGCGGAAGTCAGCGAGAACACCGCTAAGAACATAGACATAGTCTATAGACTGCACGGAGGCGTTCGACTCACTGTCCCATAGTCTTCTATGTAAGACACTGCAGGACAACGAGTTTCCCGAGCAGCTCTATACTATGATATGGTCCTTTCTGACGCGACGTTCAACTAAGGTTCGAGTCGGCGAAGAGCTGTCCAATCCCTTTGATCTCACTTGTGGTGTGCCCCAGGGCTCTGTGTTATCACCAGTTCTTTTGTCGATCTACACGGCGGAAACTGTTGGAGTGAGGTACAGCAAGGCCACTGTCGCGGCTTACGCCGACGATATACCAATTTACAGTAGCTCACTGAACGCTAAGATAGCTCTACGACAGGCAGAGGCGGCCTGTAAGGAGATAACTGACAAGCTGGAGAGATTAAATATTACAGTCAATCCCAAGAAGACCGACTGTGTTGTATTTTCGTTTCAGAAAAACAAGCGCCCTTTACCGACGGTCTATAGAGTGGGGGATAGCGAGAACTATCCGGCCAATAAGATAGTGTATCTGGGCGTCACCCTAGACAGGCACTTGACGTTGACCAGCACTGCATGAGAAAGATCAAACAGACTAGAACAAAGTCCTACTGGTTGAACCACCTGCTTACTTCACCGAATTTATCATTACGTCTCAAACTAATGATATACAAGGGGGTCCTCAGAACCGCCCTTTTCTCTACGGAGCGCTAATGCTCAATAACATATCTCCGACTACCACGAAGAGACTCCAACAGTTTCAAAACACCATATTAAGGCGTATAGTACGACATACTACATTACAGCGCTCAAAGACAGACATAGTTCATGACACTCTCGGACTACCATAGGTGACAGATTTTATAACCCGGAGGCATATCAAATTCTTTGATAGCCTCCAACACTAAGCACAACCCGCTATTCAGCACATTGAGACCAGCGAGCCGGCGACAGCGCTGGCAACAATATGTAAGTTCCCTCAGTATCGACTGAGGTGCGTCATTATTACTCTTAGTTTTAGTTTAGTTTTAAGTTTTAGTTTTTTATCATTTTCAAACAACCAGTGAGCCCCATCACTGGATATCCGATCCTAGTTATACCCCATAACCTCAATCCTTAAACATCCTCAAAACCATCTTTAAATGCACCCGGTGCAGGAAAAGAGTTGTATATATGTACATATATAAATTTATTAATATTCGTTAGTATGTAAGTCTGTTTCAGGTGATCACCATTCCAGGGGCTTGGAAAAAAAAAAAAGCCGAAAGCTGAAGAACACTTCAGGAGAGATCTTCTGGAAGAAGAAACATCATCCAGAAGATCTCTCCTGAAGTGTTCTCTTTATTGTTGTGCAGTGATCCCTAGTACTTGCTATCTAGTGGAGCAAACCTCAACGACTAATCGGGCAGCGTTGCGCAGGCAACCGTACACGTAGTGCCGCCATTTCGGCCCGCCTGTTTTAGTGCTAGTGACTTTGACAAACCGTTTCCGCCAGTTTCCATTATGGCAAGAAATAGCTCAGCAGAAGTGACAGAGATGGAAATTGTCACCGAGCCTGTCCGCCCGGAAAAAAGAGCCGCCGAGGATTCAGACGGCTTTGTATTAGTGGATGGAAATAAGAAGAGGTCGTTTGGGAGACGGCTTCCCGTCAACAAACCGGCAGCGCCCACCACCGTCGCCAACGCTTTTACTCCGCTTGCTAGCACTAGTACTGACGACGGTGTGACAGCTCCTCCATCTAGGAGAAGGCCCTGCACACCCAGATACATAGTCCTAGGAGACTTCAATGCCAAGCACACCGCCTGGCTGTACTCCAGCAATGACCCACTGGGAACCGCCATCACCAAGTATAGGCTGTGCGTCTACCACCCCGGTGTATATGTACCTTTACGCATACAGCCCGACCTGGATGGATCTCAACGATAGACCTTCCCCTTACCAGGGATTCGCACACCGTTACGGATTGCATTGAGCTTCCGTACGGACCGTCGGATCACCGGCCCGTGCTCTATACTTTCGAAGGTACCCCCGCAGTTCCGCCTGCAAGTTAGTACATTTTGCACAAAGCCGACTGGAAAGGATACAGGGCTAGCGTTGGGGAAGATCTACCCACGATCACCCAACTCAGTACAGAGGACGAGGTGGACAGGGCTGTGTATGTCATCACCACTACCATACAGGCCTCGGCGGACCATAACATCCCAAAGTTCAGTCCTTTTCTCAACGCCATCAGGAAACCCCCGAAACACATATTGGCTCTCATAGGTTAACGAAATAACCTGAGGAATATTTTCCAGCGCTCTCGTGATTACGGGCTAAAACCGGCCATCAATGCGATGACCCGGCAGATAGCCAACCTCATGCGAGACTGGAAAACATCCCTATGGCATGAGCAGTTACGCAGGACTCACGACGATCACCGTCAGTTCTGGCAGCTCGTCAAGACCCACGTAACAAAACGGAGAGGTGTATTTCTTTCATCCGGGGCAACCTGCTGATGCCCGAGGAACAGGCTGAATTTCTGGCAAAGGCTTATGAGGAGGGAGAGGCTGCTCGGCTGTTAGATGCACCACAGATTCCTGAAGGACCACTACCGTGCCCTAACAAGAAACCCATATTCTTTACCTTCAGTCAGCTCGAGTCGGTACTACGACTCATTAAAGGTAACAAAGCCTCGGGGCAAGATGATATTCCATATGTGATGTTGAAGATGCTTCCTAGGAAGGGTAAAGCCTTCCTTTTGAACATTCAACACCTGCATGAGGATCTCGTATTTTCCTGATGCGTGGAAACAAGCCGCCGTAGTGCCGCTACTCAAGCCTGGGAAGAGTGGGGGACTACCGGAGCACTATCGGCCAATCAGCTTACTCCCTCACATGAGCAAAATCTTTGAGAGACTGGTCCATCCCCACATGACAAAGCACTGCAGGGAGAACATCATCCCGCCTGAGCAGAGTGGGTTCCAGAGAGGAGTCGCCTGTGACCATCACCTGGCTAAACTGCAGGCGCACACCAAAGAGCACTTTCAGATGAACAGAGCTACAGCATTCATCTCATTGGACTGCACCCAGGCCTTTGATTATGTGTCACATGAGCTGTTACTCCGACGCTTGGAAGAGTTTAGTTTCCCCGCTCGCTGTGCCGTCTGACCAGAAGCTATCTTAGCGGAAGATCATACGTCGTACGAGTCGATAACAGTTACTGGACTTCTAGCACCACCACCTGTGGAGTACCTCAAGGCTCTGTATTGGGGCCACTGATTTTCGTGATTTTCACAACACCCGTGGTCGCGATTAAGCATCCAGGAGCAGTGGTAGCAGCCTATGCGGATAATATAGGGATTTATGCCTCCAGCGCTAACGCCCCACATGCCCTTAAAAAGGCACAAAGACGATAGTTAAAGAACTGAAACTGAATGGCATCAGGGTGAATCCGTCTGAAACGTACGCCATCGTGATGTCATTTCAGGGCGGCCGTAAGAAACTGCTAGCGGAGACATTCACCGTGGACAGCCAGGACCGAAGTCTATCCACTTCAATCCTCTACCTTGGAGTGCAGTTTGATAGGCATCTCACCTTCTCACTGCACGTCCATGCAAGATTGAAGCTGGCCAGTCAAAAATCTTTTAGACTCTACCATCTGCTAGTGTCACCACAGCTTTCGCTACGACTAAAGCTACAAATATATAAGTCAATAATAAGACCTACAATGCTCTATGGTGCTCCACTGTTGAGATACCTCTACAAGACAACCCTGATGCGCCTGCAGCAGCACCAGAATGGCATCCTTAGAATGATTGTACGAGGCACATCGCTCGAGAGGACACGTAGCACTGCCATCCAGGAGGAGCTCCGGCGCCCCATGGTGCCTGAGTACATAGGTCGGAGGCACATCAAATTCTTTGATGGGCTGAAGACCTGTGCGAACCCCCTATTTAGGGACATTAAACCACCCCCAAGATCTGGGAAATGGCAGCGCAATGTCCCCTTGGTCGATGTTCTTACACTGACCTAGGGATGAGGTGAGGACTATCTTGTCCTTGTCCTTCCTTCCTTTTCCTTCTTCCTTCTTCCTCTTTCTTCTTCTAACTATACTTAATCCCGGTAAACGGTCCCTCCCCGTTTTGTATTATATAGAGTCAGCGGCATTGCCGGTTAGAGTATAAACCGCCATCAGCGGGCTCTGTACATCTGTAATGCCTTAAAATACCGCAAGGTAAGAGAAGGCTTTTAGTTTGTATAGAAGCATTGCAGTTGTAATTGTGATTGTAGATAATTGTAAATAAAATTCTAGGAGGGTTAGAAAAAAAAACAAAAAACCGAAGGATATCTGATACGCTCCGGTCACATTCTACAGCCAGCAGTGGAAGAGGAAGGTCCTGCTCTGAAGAAGTATTCTTGTGCGTTCCCCAGTGAATAGTGTCTCTTGCTCAGCTTGCGCCTTATGCTGAAAAGGTCCACGCTTATCTCGTGGAACAAACCTTGACAGCCAAACGGGCAGCCTTGCGCTGGCAAGCCCCCCACCCACCTTACACCTAGTGCCGCCGTTACGGTCCGTCCGGTTCGGTGTGTCTAGTTTTCTTGTGACTTTTCTATTAGTGCCCACGGTCCAGCCAACAATGCCTAGAGCACGAACACCTGCATCTAAGCCCACCACATCAAGAGTGGTACAGGAAGAAGAGGTGATGGCAGAGAAGACGTCGGGTGATAACGCCGACAACTTCACCACTGTCGAACCAAAGAAGGCGAGAAGCCTTGGGAAGAGAGCCGAGGCTTACATGGGTGCAAAGGCTCCGACCAGCGTGAGCAATAAATTCGTAGCGCTTGCGAATGAAAATAGCGAATTTGACCCAGTATCTCGACCATCGAACACCCGGAGGCCCCACCGATTATTATCATCCCACCCTGTGGACAAGGAAAACTGAGGACTAAGAAACTTGACAGAAGGAATCACTCAGTTCGCAATGAATCCCTCCAAAAATGAATTGAGACTGTACCTGAGCAGTCAACAGGACCACGACGCAGCCGTAGCCATACTACGAACCACCAACTGAAAAACTGAGTTCCACACTTTTGCACCCCGTGGACCTAAGAAAAGTAAGAAGTTTGTACTATATGGGTACGACTGCGATGCGGACATCGAAGAAATCTCGAGCGATCTGCGAGAAGGACTAACACCCCAGCAGTCACAATGGACCAACTGATTCAGATGGTGTACAACCTCTCCAACCAGGTCGCAGCCCTAGTTCAACTGGTAGCAGCCCAACAGAAGCTGTCTGTCCTGAACTTCAACTGCTGCGGACTACTGAACAAGCAGGAAGAAATTCACTACCACCAGGCTTCAAGGAAACCCACCCCGTTTTCGAGGCTACACGGTAGTAACCGACGATGCACATGACCCGCTTGATGATTGCGGTGAAGTATGAAACTCAGTGGAAGAAGATCGAAGAGCCCATGACTACTTTCGACAGTAAAATCAGCCACGTAACGGTTCAAGTCCTTATGAAACAACCAACATACATACAACGGGTTACTACCAAAGACCTTTTGGATCACTACGGGAGCTTAAATCTTACCTTGATGCCTGCGCAGTAAGGACCAATCACTGGCTAGTGGGAGACTTCAACGCCAAACACACGGCTTGGCGCAACACCAAGAACAATAAGGCTGGCTCAATACTGACTAAAACAAGGTATACCATAGTCACCCGGACACACACACATTCAGACATGCGGTAAATGGATGCACTTCTATCTTGGACCTTCTTCTCACCAAACAGCCACACCGCATCACAGGTTGCTCAGCACTGAACTTCCATTCATCCGATCACCACCCTGTGTTGTACTCTGTAAACGGGAGAAAAGAAGAACCGATGAAGGAAAAATTCAGATACCAAGAGGCTGACTGGAAGAAATACAAAGAAGAAGTGTACAACAGTCTCCCAACCATACCACAACTGACCACCAAAGAACAGATAGACAGTTATATAGAAACCTTCATAGACACCATCACGGCAGGAGCTACAGCATCCATACCGAAATACAGGCCGACACCACCACAACTCCGACCGCCGCCACCACATATCCTAGTTCTGATAAAAAATCGTCACACTCTAAAAAATAAGTGGCACAGAACTAAGGATAAAAACATCAAGACTACAGTTAGCGCCATCACTACCCAAATCAAAAATCTCCTGAAACAATGGAAGACGTCGATCTGGCATGATCAGCTTAGAGGTACACATGGAGACGTTCGAAAATTTTGGAATCTGACCAAAAATGCTACAAAGAAATCATCGACCATCCGAATACACGACGGCGACCGCCTCCTCACTTCAGAAGAACAGGCAGAACTCCTAGCGGATCACCTACATAGTGACATACTGTCCAGAACCGACACCAGTACACCACCAACTATGGATAAGGGCAATAATTACATGTTCGTCAGCCCGAAACAGTTAAAGGCGATACAGAGACGGTTAAACGGCAACCGTTCACCCGGTCATGAAGAAATACAAACAATTCTTCTGAAACAACTATCTCAGAAAGGAATAGCACACCTCACGCATCTGTACAACTCATGCCTCAGACTGAGATACTTTCCTCAACAATGGAAACACGCCATCTTGTTCCCGCTACTAAAACCAGCCAAAACAGGAGATAAAGCGGAACATTGCAGGCCCATCAGTCTTCTACCGCACCTCGCAAAAACCTTCGAGAAAATTATTCTAAATTATCTTAAAGATTTCTGTGAGGAACTCTGTTATCCGGCTTTAAAGCTCACCTCAGCACTGAAGACCACCTCATGAAAATCCAGACGGAAGTATGCAGAGATTTCAACAGAAATGCAGCAACAGCTATGATCTCAATAGACTGTACAAAGGCATTCGATTCCGTGTCTCATGGAATTCTTTGCCAGAAGCTTCTGGATCTCGAGTGCCCGGAACAGCTCTAAAGCATCATAGCCTCATTTCTAAACCACCGAAGCCTGGCCGTACGCTTACGGGACAAAATATCGAGAAATATACCACTCACCTGCGGAGTTCCACAAGGAGCGGTACTATCCCCGACCCTTTTCTCCATCTATACTGCTGATATAGTGGGTGAAAAATACAAACGAGCAACTGTCGCTGCATACGCGGACGATATAGCCCTCTATATCAGCAGTATGAGCGCAAAACGGGCTTTAAAACAAGCCGAAAGTACGCGCCAAGAAATAGTAAAAAAATTAAGACACCTCAACATCCAGGTAAACCCGGCGAAGACGGACTGTGTAGTGTTTGCCCGCCAAAAAGGGAAAAAAGGCCGTTTACCAAAAACTCTACAAGTGGCTAATACCACTATCAGCCCATCTAACTCCATAGTGTACCTCGGAATCAAACTAGATCGCCACATGACACAGTCAACCCACTGCTATTCAAAAATCCGCATGGTAAGAAGAAGAACCTATAGACTTCATCACCTACTACTATCTTCAGTATTATCACTGCGTTTGAAAATCAAAATTTACAAGAGCATCCTAAGGTCTACAAGGTCTACTAAATTTACACGGAGCCCCGCTATTCACCCACCTCAGAGTCGGAACGCAGCGCCAATTACAACTATTTCAGGACTACTCCGAAAAATTGTTCGGTCTACATCGCTGAGAAAACTAAAACCGTAACAATTACCCGATTTCTTCAACCTACCCACAACAACTGAATTCATAAAACGAAGACACATAAAATTCTTTGACTCCCTCAAATGCACAACAAACGAAATATTTAAAACTCTGACAGCCAATAACTGCTTCAGCTCCAATAAGGTGGCAACAAGTAATGGAAGAAACTCCATAAATATTTTATACTTATCACCAGTACCAAGTATAAATGTAAATAAACGCTAGTATGTAAGATTTTAATTATAAAAGTATACACAAAAATTAAGTGTGCCCCGGCACTTAAACAAATAAGAAATAAAGCAAAAACAACAAAAATTCCTACTACCTCAACTCCTTAAAATGTAGTAATACCACTACAGTAGAAGGAGAAGAACTCCAAAAAATGAATGTGCCCATAAAAAGACCACAAACCTAGTAGCACCAATAAACATATTTAGGGGTTATGAAAAAAAAAAAAAAAAAAGCCTAAATCATTCAGGCAGCAACAGCCGAGAAGAGAAAACCTTGTTCTACCATCACCATTGCCTCCACCGCTAAGACGACCAAGGCGAAGACTTCAACCGATGGCTGGAAGACGGTAACTGGGAAAATTTTCTGCAAACCCGCTAATACCACAACCAAATTCAGTACGAGCCCGTCTGAAGACTAGAAAATTCGTGATCTATGGGCTGGACATAGATCACAACATAGAAGTCTTGCCTCGGTGAAGGCTTAAAAGGAATCCTCGACATCCGTCGAATGAATAAGAGCGACAAGGACGGCAAGAAGACAGACTTGCCCCTCACCCTCATCACAACCGCCCTCGAGACCACGTTGGATGACATCAAGCAGCTCGCACACATAAACAGGATACGTATCAGCGTCAAGCTGTATCGCGGAAGGAGCAAGTATGTAATCTCAGCCTAGACTGAGAAAATAAACAAATAAAAATAAAAGGACACGGTGAGCCCCATCACCAGAAAAATATATAGTTAGTGAATATAAATAAATAAATAAGAGCTTCTCTAATTAGAAGTTCACTTCTTTTGTTCCCTCCCTGTTTTGTATTGTATAAAATCAGCGGCTTTGAGTAAAAACCACCTTCAGCGGACTCAGCCCATTGTAATGCCTTAAAATACCGCAAGGTAACAGAAGGCTTTTGGTTTATATAGAAGCATTTTCAGGAATTTATTGTAAAATTTTTTATATTGTAAATAAAATCTTGGAGGAT
Source organism: Arma custos (assembly GCA_037127475.1). NCBI lineage: Eukaryota > Metazoa > Arthropoda > Insecta > Hemiptera > Pentatomidae > Arma > Arma custos. The sequence goes on along the minus strand of CM073759.1, from coordinate 45,055,444 downwards.
GCGAAAAAAAAATCACTTCTCGCTGCTGCGTTAGATAAGTGAAACCGTTATACTAAGTAATCCTTTCCAATAAATTCAATAACATTACATACTAATCCTTTACTGACACGAACAACAGTAAACTTCTGACCGTCCCGTTGTTAATCAGTGTCAATGTATGTTTCACGGCTGTGATGAAATTTGGTTTGAGCTATGGATAATCTCAAGCCTGGGGAAGGGCATAGGCTACTTTTTATTAATACACCACACAGGCGAAGTTTATATAAAACTGTAACCTGATTGACGAACACACCCAGCGGTCAACGCACAGCAGAAACCACTGAACTTAGCAACTTGAATTTCGCAGATAGGTTCTTTGCATAGCTTAAATGAGCTCTAAGAAAGGAATTAGGGCAATTTCACCCCCAAGGGTTTCCTCCTTAATATAATAGGGGTTTAAAGATTATATGGAATCCGTCAGTTTTGAAGTTAGACATCTAAAATTTCGGATGTACGAATAACTTATAGTTAAAACAAATTAAATTATTTATTGAAAATGATCTGTCAAGAAACTTTATGTGGCACACCAAATTCCACGTGAGCGAGGCCGTGGGCAAAACCTAGTAATACAATAAAATAATACGATAAAGCAATAATGCATGGTGCAAAAAGTGATTACTAGAAATAAAACATGTTAATTAAACAAACATTCAACGTAATAACCTCTCGGTTAAATTATTTAACTTTAAAAGCATGTAAAAACTTTCCGAATACAACAGAAAAGTCATTGATTGATGACGTGGTACGTTTTCACAATTCGATCGAAATCGTTAATCTCGTAGAATACGATTAAAAAGTAACACATTTTTTGCATAGGTGTCTTAATTAAAAGACACCTATCCTTCCATTCACTTTTGCTCTTTTCGAGCAGTCGCAGCAGCAGGACCACCTGAAGACTCGTCAAGACTTCTGAAGTTTATCCGCTGCTCTCCCAGTCTCTCCTTGCTTAGCTCGCGCCTTAAGCTGACGAGGTCCACACATATCCAGTGGACCTCAACAGCTAAACGGGCAACCTTGCGCTGGCAAGACCCCCCCCCCCAAACATAGCGCCGTCGCTCCGGTCCGTCCGCTTTAGTGCTACGAGTTTTGTCGCGTCCTTCCCAGCTATGGCCACGGAAGCACAGCCTATCGAAGACGACCTGATGGAAGTCACAGACGAGCTCAGAGGAGCGAAGAGAACAGCAGTACCCGCTGAAGAAGATGGCTTCCAGCAGGTACCAAAGAAATTTAGTGCCAGACCACCTGCTTATAAGGGATCTGCACCCACCGCCGTCTCCAATAAGTACGCTACATTAGCACACAAAAAATCGGAACCCAGCATATCAGCGACTACTACTGCATCTACCAAGACGAGGCTCCCTCCTCCAATAGTCATCAGGCCTCCGATCTCGCAGCGGGAGCTCACCCAAAGGATGGACCATCTACCGATCACCAATTATGTAACTAACTCCTCAGAAACGGAGCTGAGGGTATATCTATTCAATTATACCGACCACAACGCTACCAGGGACCTTCTCAACACGGACCCCGCTACCCAGTACCACACTTATGCTCCTAGGGGGACAAAGAGGTCGAAGAAGTTCGTCCTCTACGGGTATGACACTGACGTCGACATAGAGCCCGTCGTCCAGGACCTGAAGAACGGTATTAGCGGATTCAAGTCCGCTAAACAGCTGATGCGCAAGGACCCCTCCGGCAAGCTCCACCCCACCGAGAGAATATTAGTGATAACAGATCATACTGTGAAACTCCAGGACCTAAAAAACCTGATGTATGCCGGACGTGTCAAATTTAACGCGACCATCTTCAAAGAAGAGCGTGGCCCGGTACAATGCTACCAGTGCCAAGAATACGGGCACACCAGGCAATACTGCGGCCGCACATCTCATTGCGCATGGTGTGGTGAGCATCACTTATTCAGTGAATGCAAGAACCGTGGTGAGAAGAATGCAATTTGTCAAAACAGTAAAGGCCCTCACCCTGCCTACTCAAAGGAATGCCCTAAGAGACAGGACCTCCTACGGACCAAGGCGAAGAAGAAGGAAGACCTCGTAGCAGCCGCCCCAGCACCCGCTAGGAGGAAGCCGAGCCGCCTAGCAACCAAGACGACCTCCTAAACAGAGCTCATCGGAGGAACTTCAGCACAACAGCCGAGCCGCCCAGCAGCCAAGGGGACGTGTGACACTGAGCACACCGGAGGAACACCATCACATCAGCCGAGCCAATCAGGTAAGAGATCGCTCCCCCACCCCTCTCCTACCTCCCACCCCCTTGTCTTCCCCCTCCTCACACCTCAGCCACCTCTAGGTACACAGCTCCTTCCAGTGCCACTGGCCCACCAGCCGGCACCGGGACAAGAAATCACCCTCTCCTGCCTCTTCGAAAAGATCAACCAAATGATGCAAATGATGACGCAGATGATGTCACAAATGATGTCTATGGTGATGGATACCAGGCGACATGTCTGAACATCTCGTCATCAACTATAACATCAGAGGTCTTCTCTCGAAGCTGACCGAAGTTGAACATACAGCCGTGAGGTTGCTGGTCCAACACGCCCAGTCAGTCAGCCGGTATATAGTCTTGGGAGACTTTAATGCCAAGCACACTGCCTGGCTGTGTAAAAACAATAACACACTGGGGACATACGTCACCAAGACTAGGCTGTAAGTTTTCCACCCCGGGGTTCATACCTTCCGGCATGCGTCCCGACCCGGATGGACCTCAACTCTTGACCTCCTCCTAACCAGAGATCTGCACACGGTAACAAGCTGGTTAGCGGTGGTCTCGACTAAGCATGAAGGAGAGGTAGTAGCAGCCTTTGCGGACGACATAGGGATATACGCTTCCAGTGCCAACGCCCGGGCATGTCCTTAAAAAGGCACAAAGGGCGTCGGTCCCAATCGTTGATGATTTGAAGCTAAGTGGCCTAGGGTAGGGGTCTGGACACAATCACCCACTTCCTTTTCTTCCTCCCTCTTCCCCTTTCTTCTTTCTTCCTATCTCCTACCCCGAAAAGCGGTCTCTCGCCGATTTTGAACTGTATCGAGCCAGCGGCCTAGTGCCGGTTTAGAGAAAACGCCTTAAGCGGTCTCATATCTTGTAAATACTTATAATACCTCCAGGTAAATGAAGTACCTATCATGTATGCATATATATTGATTTGTAAATAAAATGTATATATTGTAAATTTATGTAAATTATGAAATAAATGAGATTTGAAACAAAAACAGAAAAGTAATAATGTTCTCGCAAATAAAGGACTAATTGACTACTACAGTAATAAAAAGGTCAAATTAATAATTAACTCAGAAATTGATAGAGCAATAGAGATGAGCAGTGATACACTCAACGAGTAGTTACTACCGTGATAGGTATCCCAATTAAAAAGCTGTTTTGTTTTTTAATTGGGATAATTAAAAAGAATTTTTAACGTTATTTCTTCCCTCTAAAAGATGAACCATAAGAATGGTTTATTATCTATTTAAATGGTTGTCCTTAGAATTATATTTAACTGTCTTGAATGAACTCCCTTATATCAATAATTTGTACTTGAGTCAAGACAAAAATCTCTTCCTACTTTTATTAAGTATATTTAGTAGGTTAAGGGCCAAAACCTTAACTACTTAATAAAACTATAGGCAATATCCATACGTTTAGTTTTGATGTTAACCTTTTAGTTGTATGTTGATTTAATTAAGCTATTTTTTATTCTCATAATTATAGCACTATTTTATAACATAAAATTTAAAAAAAAAAAAACGTATCTTTACAACCCATGAGAGGTCATGGATTCAATACGTAGTAAAATGCACTGTATTTCTTAGGTGATTTCTCCTAGATCACAATCAACCACCAGTTTCCCCCCTAGTTTGAATACTCAATTTATAGAAGCTGGATGAACCCTAGGAGGTTGTCCTAGATCACATAGGATCCATCTCCGGCTGCTACCAGATTAAATGAAATTCTTCCCAGAAGCGGGAATTGAACCTAGGACTTATGACACGGCAACTCTACCACTGAGCCACTGCGCTCTTATTTTAGAAAATAACACTACAAAATACATTATTTTATACTTGATAAAATAATTACTATTATTTTATTTAAACACAAAACATTATAAACAACTTTGGAATATATATTTTGGTGAATTTGATTTCAATACACAATAATAAGGTCCTTACATAAATATAAGGTCCGTTCTGACACAACGTTCAATAAAAGTACGAGTCGGCGAAGAGCTGTGCAACCCCTTTCCACTTACATGTGGTGTACCTCAAGGGTCTGTGCTATCACAGGTATTATTCTCAGTTTACACGGCGGGAATCGTTGGAGCCAAATACAAAAACTGTGGCGGCGTATGCCGATGACATCGCCATCTACATTAGCTCATTGAATGCAGAGAGAGCTCTACGGCAGGCGGAGGTGGCCTGTGAGGAAAAACTGGACGGATTGAATATTACAGTTGATCCCAAGAAGACCGACTGTATTATTCTCTCCTTCCAAAAGAATAAGCGCCCTCTTCCTAAGGTTTATAGAGTAGCAGGCAAAGTTAACAAACCTGCGAATAGGATAACGTATCTCGGTGTTACCCTCGACCGGCACTTGACATTATCCCAACATTGCAATAAAGATCAGTTCGGTGAGAACCAAATCTTACTGGCTTAATCACTTTTTAACCTCACCGACTTATCATTCTGCCTCAAAATAATGATCTATAAGGCAGTTATTAGACCGGCACTGCTTTATGGTGCGCCTATGTTGAATAACATTTCGCTTAAAACTTCAAAAAGTCTCCAACAATAACAAAACAGTATACTGAGGCGTATAGTAAGGCAAACTTCTCTACAAAAGACGATCAATCAGACGAAATACACGAGACCCTCTGACTACCGACGGTAACGACTTCATCACACGGAGGCATATCAAATTTTTTGATAGCCTCCAATACTGCACGAACCTACTATTCAACACACTTCAACCGACAAGCTGACCTAAGCGTTGGCAAACACATGTACAGACACTCAACATGGACTGAGTAAACTACTAACTAACTCTAATCAGAAAGAACTAGTGAGCCCCATCACTAGATCCCCACTCCTACCATCTACTTACTCTTAAGAAAATTCAATGTATAATCCTCTCTTAAAATGCACCTGGTTCAGTAAAAGAGATTCCATGTATCATTATTAATAGTAAAATGTTATGTCAAAAATTAACAAAAGCAAGGGGGTTAAGAAAGAAAAAAAAATTTCAATGCACAATGTATGCAATAATTTAGTTCACTATGTTATTAATAACTTCATATTTTTACCACTATCAATTAAAATGAATTGAAAATCATCAGAATGGATGATGATTGATCAGAGCAGAATTGATGATCAGCATCCTGTCTGTGAAATTATTAATAACAAATGAAGGCCTAAAATGAACTTAGCAACATTTTATAAATAGTAGCTTTAGTGAAACGTATTACTCTTATTTATTTACTATTTTAAATAATGAGATAGGTAATAAATGTTGTTTTATCTAGACAAAAGGATCTTTTCAATATAATGCGAAGCAGACAAAGATAAATGTTTTGCACCCGGCACATCCAATAAGTGTCCAAGTAGACCACATCAGGAATACCCACTAAACCGCGATGGAGTCTATCCTTAAAGATAACTTAATTATTTTTCAAATGGAAGGAAAGCAATGTCTGTAACTTATAGCTCTGTTTAAAACATGCGTGTACTTACAATCTTATACTGTATGCTACATAATCAGCCGGCCCATTGAGGATAAAAATGTTTCTTCCTTGTTATGAGAGCGTAACTTTATTACATTTTACAAACCTAAATTGAAATATAGCAATAAGGTTTCATTGTCACATACCGGTCATTCTAAAGAACAACATAACTCAAAAATTGGTAATTAAGGTTAGCTATTCAGTAGCAATTGTAATTATTGGTTGAATGTTTTTAATTCAGGAATATCTGATATTCCATTTCCAACATCATTACTGAAGGTGAGTCATGTCGCACAGGTGCTATAACGTCACTTTTGAAATTTTTGTCAAAACTGAACTGAGTATGTTTATATTTTTTTAATAGTAATTAGTGAGATATTTGTTTTTACTTTAAAATGAAGTTTAAAGCTGTAGTTTAAATATTGTCATTTTATTTTTTTAATCGAGAAGAACTATACGTTGTAATAGGATGTTCTATTTTCAAATGCTCCTCTTGAAAAATTACTTCATTTGCATAAGTGACGTTATAGCACCGTATGTGCGATGTTTGAACTTGAAGTTTTATTGGAATAATGACTAAGTTAAAATCAAAAACGTTTTAAGCTTATAAGAAGGTTCTAATGGTTATAAAATAATTTCAATTCCTTAGCTAGAAAAGTAATGATTTGATTTACTAATACCCATTTTTTTTAACTCACACGTAACTTTCAAATACCTCTGTTGAAAAATTAGTTTTTTTTTATTTATGACATCGTTCTGTTGAATGAGCGGTTTTGTTATCATATATTTGAACCACTCATTATGACCAATGAAAAATACAAAAGATTGGTATACTACACTTTCTTTCTATTTTTGAATATTTAATATTCAAATTTAAAGACAAAACAAAACGGTTTTTATAATTCACTCTTCCTAAATTTCCGTTTTATTATCATTTGATAATAAATTAAATCTTCCTGAAATGGTTAAACAAATGCTGTACAAATACTTGGCTGCGTAAACAAATGCCTAACAAGGAACAAGTCGACATAACAATACAGCCACCATTTACAAGGCCAACACTGCCAATAGCAAACAATCAAGTCTGGTACAATGTTTGACTTGTTTTATTCTGCTTGCATTACTAAAATTCGACAAATAGAACAACAGCACGATGTAGCATCATTAATGAGAACATTGTATGCACTGCTTTTGTTACCTACATGTTCCAGGCAATAGAATTTCATCATAAGTGTTACAAATATTCCTGACACTTAGGTCGTGTGAACAAATTAATTTATCCTCATTTTGAATAATAATTAAACGTTACAAGTCGTACTTTGTTTAAAGTTATAGTTAACAGATAATGATCAATAGAAAATCCATCCATTTGTTTGCCACAATTAATGATTTTTTTTTCTATAAAAAAGGAATTCAATCTTGTTTTCATTCATTAATAACTTATATATCAACTTTTTTGGGGCTAAAGCTAACATAATTCGATACTGAATTACAATTTTAGTTATAGATAAGTCAGACGATTCAGCCAACTATACAGATTACTATGTAGGACCTCCCATCTTTCAATAGACAATAAACTACTAATATACAAGACCATCATCAAACGTTTTTCCATCATCAAAGAAACCTATTTGGACCTATGGACTGGAACTGTGGGGGACAGCGAAAAAATCGAATATCAGACGCATTCAATCCTTTCAATCCAAAGTCCTGAGAACTATTGTCAATGCTCCTTATTATGTCTCCAACAAAACCCTCCATAATGATCTCAACATTCCTTTCGTCCTCGATCTCATCCCTACTAAATTTTCAAACTTTCACCAAAACCTTGCCTGTCATCCCAACCCCCTGGCTCAGTCATTATCCAGTTCCACACATCCATATAACCCACCCCGCCGCCTAAACAGGCAATGGCCTCGAGACCTGATATAATAATGTTATTTGGAGTACTGGCACTGGCCAGATTCTCCACTCCCGACCCGTGTGTGTGTTTGTTTGTTTATTCATTTAACGTCACTTTATGCTGCTATGGCTAATCGGACGATGCTACAGTGGGAGCTCTAAATTTTGTCTATCCAGGTTTAATTAGGATAGGGGTTTTTAACGAGTACCTGACATCGTACAGGCTCGGTACCCCCGTTTAACGTCCCTTCCGAAGGACGGCGTAACTAAGGATTTTTTACTCCCTTAAAAAAATCCTAGGGCCACCTGCCGGGCTACGAACCCGCGATCTTGGGCTTAGTAGTTTGTTACGCTAACCACTAGACCACAGGTGACCTTGTTCCTGTGTGTGTGTGTGAAGCGCCCTTAACCAGCTTCCATTGGCGTTTAATGCCAGTGACGCGGCTGGGAAAGGGGGCTGGGGCCTCCCGGACTCCTTCTTTGCCCTCATTCATAAGGAAGAAGCTCAGTTCGGGGACCCCAGGCAAATTGTAAGTAGAGTATGAATGTGTACAGTATATTTCTTTTATGTTTTATTTATTATTATTATATTTTATATATATACATATATATATATATATATATATTTTTTTTTTTACTTTATTTTTGTATATATTTTTTCGCTTGTATATATTTATTTATGCATTTATTTCGTTTATATCATTGATTTTTTATGGAATGATTGTAAGCTACATAGCACCATTACTTATTGCCCACAACAGGCAGATTGTAATGCTTCAGTAAAGTGTTTTCTTCTCTTCTTCAGTTATAGTTAAGTAGTTGTATGTTGTACAAATTAGATTTACAATTTCAACTATGTACAATTGCTTGAGTACACACAATTCAAAATCATACAGTGTCGACAAACAATATTTTTAGTTAAGTAAACAGTTACGATTTCTTAATTTTTTTAATACATAGTTTTATGTACCAAAAAAATGAATATGCCTTTCAGAGATCAATTAGCCAAACAATACAGATGAAAATTATTAATTGAGTCATTAATATAGCATTATCATAATATAACTTTATGATAATTATATTATCTATTTCGCCAATAAAATGCACTTTGCAAATTACAATGTAAGCATGAATTTTTTTGAATTTCTTAAATCCAAAAAACTAAATCCCCAGTTCCCTAAAGCAATTTTGTTTTTCTAAAAATACTATTTTAATACAATAAAAAAAAAATTATAATATAAAAAATTAACATATAAACTTTATAGTTTTATGCACCCAAGCTAAGAATGTAAGGTTAATATAGATTTGAGGGGGAGATAATCTAAGTAATACAAATGAAAAATTATTAATTTAGTTACAAGTTTTTTTAATTTAAAAACATTTGTATACAACTAAAATATGTTTGATGATAATTATTTATGTGATGGCTCCACTGCACTAATAAAATACTGTTTGTGAATTACACTGAGAGAATTTTAAAAATATTTCTTGGATCTAAAAAACTAAAATCCCAGCATAAAATTATATTATCATAATATAACTTTATGATGGTTAAATTATGACTCTACTACACCAATAAAATAACCAATGCAAATTGCAATGTGAGTATATATTTTTTTTAATTTCTTAAATACTAAAACCCGAGTTGCCTAAAGGAATTTTGTTTTTCTAAAAATACTATTTTATAACTAATAAAATAATGAACAGAAAAATGATTAATTAATTTAAGTAGCCGGGCGTTTGAACAGATTAAAAAAATAACATATAGTCTAAAATGTACAAATATAAATAATGACCCAAGATATAAAAGAATAACCTTGCTTGAACAAGGCTTAAAGCAAATGCCTTTAAAATCTTATAAGCCGTTCTGGTTCTACAGTTCCTAAAGAAATTATTGTTTTTTTAGATATTTCTTTAAAATATAAAAACAAAACAAGTTTTAAATTAGACCAGATGCAGCTAGCTAACTTTTGGAATAAACTGACTGGAAATGATATCAAAAGAGCCCTTCATAAAAAAGTCCTTAAGCAAGTGGGGCATAATTTTAGATGGGCGCAACGATATTCCCCTCTACCCTATCTCACGTACTGTAATCTTTAGTTCCCAGGTCTCAGTTAGAATTAACAACCGCCCCGGAAGGAACACAACTCTACGTGATTTGGAATTTTGAATTCCAAAGAGGAAGTTGCTTAGAGATTCTTTAAATGGAGAAAGTACTTATGAATCCTAGCGGGTAAAGAGTGCCAAATTCCTTTTGAACGCAAACGCAATGATTTATTTACCAATTTTATCAGAAACGTTTACGAAATATGATAACAATGTATTTATCCGCTCATACCAAATCCACAGCCATCTGCACTCAAGTTCAGCTGAACCTAGTCTACATATATATATTCTTAAAATGCTTCCATTAGCTTACACGTATGCAACGGAATCTTTGAACACGGTTTTCAAACACTTCACTGCATCGAAATAAATTTAAACACTTCTCAAGAACAGAAGACAATAAAATAATTTAATAAGTTTGTCTCATTATCCTGAGATCTTCAGGATTTTTCATATCCGAATATATGTTAGTGTCTTGTACGAAGTACTAAGGCATGTATGGTTTAATCTTGGGGACAAGCATATGGGTTAACTGGAGAGTTTCGTATATTTTGCAACAAAAAAAAAAAAAGGCAGATAACTAAAACCATGCTTTTTTGGCTATCCTAAGCTGAGGATCCGGAATGAAATCGATACCATATTAGACGTAATGCAACTCTTATAATATAAGAATGATTATTACCTGTAAAATGTTCACAACAACCTACTGTTGGTGAGTTTAATGATATAATGAAATATTTTTCAAGAACTTTAAAGTGGCACTTGATTGCATAAACAGGGAGGTCCTATTTTTCAAGCTGGCTAATCTTGGTCTGTCCCAGATATTGCTGAGAATTCAGGAAAGCTTGTATACGGAGACTAGAGCAACGATAAAGAGGAGCTTACTGAATTTTTTAAAACCTCTGTTAGATTGAGATAAGGCTGCCTGCTTAGCCTATTACTCTTTGCGCTCTACATAAACGATTTACCTGAATATATTGGCGAAGGAATTGATATCCCAGGAGTTAACGGTAGATTCATACTATACGCGGATGAAGTGGTAGTACTGGCTCCCTCCCCTATAAAATTGCAGCGTATAATTAAAAATCCGAAGAATTACTGTCATTTGTGAAATTTAGATGTTAACCTAACGAAATCAAAAATAGAGGATGGAAAAGTTGGGGGATGCAGTCATAAATGAACACCGAATAAGTGAGGACTTATTTTTTATTTGGGTTTCAAAAATAATGTTTCGTAATGGAGGCAGATTGCAGATTGCAGCAAATTGGAGAGATGGAACTTAAGAGGTAAACAGACAAACAAAGTGGTCATCGAATATAAGTATTTGGGTATTATAGTTACCCCAAAATTAGCTCTGGGGCGCCACTTTTCTGAAAGAGCCAGTCACGCGAAAATTGGATTGAATTCTGATTGGCACAATTTTATAGCTAATAAAAATGTCCATTAAACAACAAAACTATAAGTTTCTCAGGCGTTAGTTAGCTATGCTGGGCAGGATTGGGGTTTCAAAGCTTAAGAAATTTTGAAAAAATTCGGAAGGTGAGTTTTGAAAAACTGTTATTTATTCCAAAATATGCACCTAATTATACTTTGACACATGAATCTGGTATCGCGTCGGTATACACATATACGCTTGTATGTATATAAGTTTATGTTTATTTATATATAATTTAGCGATAAGGAAAATAAAAAGATTGTCTAACACATACTTCGACAGACGGATTACCCATTGTTCAGTGTTTCTGTTAAATTTTCATTTATTCATTCGTTCATGTTAACTCATTAAAAACCTGGAGTCAGCCAATGCTTTTTAATAATAAGCAAAACTGCATAATAAGGTCAAAAACAAAAACTGCTATACTAACCAGGGTATTTATTTTAAAACATATTTGATTAATTTTAATAGGGTTAACTAGAACTAAATGTGTATAAATACGTAAGCAGCTTGCGAATGAGCAGTTTTATAGTTCAAAACATATTGAGACTAGAAAGAGAGGAGCATTTGGAAAGGAGCGCTTGACAATGAACGTAGGGTAGGATGATTTTAATATCAAAATAGGCCGATATGTTAGTAGATTGTAATGGTGAATGTCGTGTATGAATTTAGCATAGCATATACCAGAGACCCCCCCATCTGATATACGAGTAAAATTACCTTCGGTGGCAAAACTGATTCTACTAGTAAATGTGGAGAGCATCGAAAGAATTGAGAAATACCTACAAACCTGGAATGTGCATAACCAGTTAATTGAGATCATCCCATGGCAATAAAAAGTCATGCCGAGCAGAAAAGGAACATTCTCTTTGAAATAAAACACTGCTTTGTGTAACAGTGATCTTAGTTTGTACATTAAGAAGGGGGGGGGGAACTTACACGCTTGCTATACTTTTGTACGCAGAGTTTAGTTGCTCTCTCACTGAGGCGATGAAACGGAATAATGTAGGCCTTCGAGATGAATTCAGAGAGTTCTTAGAATTCCTTGGTCAGATCACGTATCAAATACAGAAGTACTCGACAGAATGCAATAAGAGCCTCAACACTTAAATAAAGCTGGAAGAATAACTTGAAACTTCAAGGATATAGAACATTTGTCCATAAGATGATAAATCCAACTAAAAATCGTCTACTAGATGATATATTTCAAGGGAAGGTTGATAGAGAAGACTACACTACATCTTGTCAACTGTTCTTAAGCTCTATAAACAAAATTCAGCAAAACCTCGATGGTATCTAATGTCCAGAATAGATGAAGCAACTGAAGAATTGTGGAATAATAACTTCGTAACTTTTAAAACTGGACCATCAGTCCCTAATGGAAATCATTTTCATTTGATATAAATATCTTGCCTTAATCATATTAATTTTAATGAGGGATTCATTAAGATTATATCATCCAGCTATCAGGTTTAGACCTATACGGATTGCTCTAAATCAAAGCCTTCTCCGATCAGTAAAAACTTTAAATTAACTTTATTAGCATTAAAACTACAAAGATATAAGACATCTTTTCGATTTCAATACCATTGCTGTGAAATTCAGACAACAGCTTACATACTATTCAAGACCGGTGTATGGGCGTGAATTAGACCCAATATAAAATGGATGAAATATAAATGAATAAATTATTTTGTAATAAAATAAGGATTAGTAGAAACAGAAATTTAATATATAAGGCCAGATATGGAAACATGGAATTTATTAAAGTTAATAACAATATGAAATGAAGAAATGTTACACTTGAAGAAATATCGCTGATCCAAAATGTGTCATAAGTTCTCTACAGGATTGAGGTCTAGTGACTGAGGTGGTGTCGGCAATCTTCTGGGAGCATTATATAGAGGCCACTCCTCGGTTAGGATGGCTGTGTGCTTCGGGTCTTGCTGGAAGTAGTATTCGTTCTCCAGACCTAATTTAATGGTACTACTTTTCAAGTTGCGTCGCATCACCTCCCCATATGAGCGAGCTGTCATAATACCTTCAATAATTTCTAAATTTCCAACGCCTGAGTACACCATACAGCCCCAAACCATAATATTTCCACCTCCACACTTCACCGTTTTCAATATATTTCTTGTATCTAAAGCTGTTTTATTTTTTCAAACTGTCAAAATGTTAACCGGTTCAAAAACTTCGAATTTGCTTTCATCCGAAAATATAACTTTCCAAAAATTTAGTGGTTCATTTACGTATTTTTTCACGAACTCGAGTCTCTTTTTCCTATTCACTTCACTAATGAAAGGTCTTTTTAGAGGTCTTCTGCCACGAGTGCCAGAATTGTTGGTAGTGCATCATACATTCCACTAGATGATGCTAGTTCATCGGCAAGATTTTGAGCACTTTTACTGTGTTTTCTCAAAGCTTCTTTAACTACATGCCTTCTTTCTCGCACTGTAAGGGCACTTGGACGACCTCTCCGAGGCTGATTTTCGTCGATACAGTTCTTATCTTTTTTTAATAATGTAGAGAATGATAATTTCATTTGTTTAGCGATCTCACGGTAACTTTTATCTAAATACGATAATGATATAATCATCTCCCTAATAGACAATGGTATTTCCCTAATTTTGTGAGCCATTAGATACTGAATATGGTGGAAGTACAATATCAATGGAGGTAATAAGCAGTAACATCATTAGTGAGTGCCGTAGGCGACTTTAATTCCTTTATGAGGTATAAGATAAGAAGTCAACTTCTCACTAACTCCAAGTGTGTCAATACTTTATGGGCGGTGAAAAACTACATTTTGTTGTTTAATTCAATATTTGTTTAATTTTTGTCTATATTACATTTATCATGCTAAATTGTCTGCTCTTGACTAATTAAAGATATATCAAGCAGGCTAAAAAAAAAATTCTATTATGCATAAAACCTCTAATCACTGGGTGAGCAAATAATTTGTGTGCCAACTGTATGTACCCACTATTCGTAAACTAATAAAAGTGTTTCATGCTCAAAATGCATTTGAACATTTTACACTTGCTGTTGTATATAGTTATTGGAATAGATTAATGGAATAGAGATAGATTAATTGGAATAGAGAATTAGATGACATTATTTCCCTATATGTAATATTTTTGTTATTACTGATGTAATTCAAATGAATTTTTCTCGTTTGACCCACAAGATACGAGAAAAATAAGGTCTTTCACTACTTTTTTACCAGTAGGAACGGACAAAATAAAGTACCATTCCAAACGTGGTTCACGAGTAGCCGAATCGTGTTTTGAAAAGCAAAAGTCCCCGAACTGAAAACAAGAGCTTTAATCAATCACCTTTGACAATCGTCAAATTTATTACGAAAAACCTCGAATCGATAGGAAGCACACTTCAAATAATTGGAGTTTCGCATGATAATTGAGATTTTTTAGGAATTGTAAATGATCAAGTAGTAATCGATAAAAACGAAAATGATTGTTTAAATAAATAATAAATGCAAGTTCATTATGTAAGAATCATTAGATGAAATATAAAATTATTACAAGTGCATGATAATAAGCGGAATACCTGTAGCAAGGCGTAATAAAATTATTTAAGTTCATTTTTAATAGTTTTTAAAAATAACTATGCTAAGAACCGATAATGAAAAAAAATTCTAAACAAACTGACGTAAGCATTTGGATATACTTTTAGTAAGTATTTACTCGTACGTATAGTTATAAAACTTTCTTGTACTTCAAACAGGGAATTCGGAAAATTAATCTAAGCGAATGATTAATACGCACCAGTACTAGCTACGAAGCTAGTAATAATCGAAATAAGTACCAAAAGCTGTTGTCTTTGAGTGCTAACTGCAGTTCAGTGCACATTGCAGAATGTCTGCTCATTTTCTTTTCTTTTCGTTTAATAACTTCCTATATGGACAATAAATGGTTTTGGATAGTAAATATTTTATATCTGTATTTTTTAATTAACATAATTTATGTATTTCGTCAAGTGAGATACATCATATTTAACTTCCTATATTTGTGACAATTACTGCAAACATTACAAAAGAGGTGACCCTTCTTCAGCCTATATACCTCGCACCTAGTAAGAGAAGATGATCGTGTCATCAGGAGCCCATAAATCAGCAGTGAAAAATGCAAATGCTCTTATTGTTTTAAAAGATGCATTGTACAATAAAAAAGAAGCAATATTATAATCCAAAAATAAACAATATGCAATTATTTCTCTGATACTATTAGTTGATCGAAAAATAAAAATAAGACTTTTACAAAGCAGTTTCTAAATCTGTAGTGACGTCTGTGTATCCAAGACCAAAATTAAGTAAGTCAGTTAAATTGATTCCTGCAAATAGGTCCTCTATCCTTAAGACCAGAGGATTTGTTGAAAAAAACCGATTGAGAGATAACCCCCTTCTTTTTTTGTTTTTTTTATGATTCCTCTTTTCTATAGTTGTTTTTGTTTACAATTACGGCAGAAAATACAGAACATTGTATTGTCATTTATATTTCAATAACTGGTTATGTATAATAGCAACATACTAACTGCTTCATCGACAAAAATCCGATAGTCAGAAATGGTATAAATTATTGTTGGAATGAAAAATAAAATGTATTGAGGAAAGGGTTACAACGAAAAATATGGTAAAATGGATTCATTCAAAAAATGTAAATGGTATTCATTACAAAGAATTATTCATGAAGAAATTGATCTAGAAATAATGACAATAGAGGTCCCAAGACATCTTTAAGCTCTGAAGACATCTAATTATGCAATTAAGAAAGTAAATTTTCATGAAAATAACAAAGCTATATTACAAAGTCCATATTCGATATTATAATTGATTATAAATTCAAATAATGACATTAAATCTATTTACTAAGAAACTAATCTCGTTAAAAACGAATATTTTATACGAAATGGCTCAACACGTATGTAATATTGTTTGTTAGTGAGTTAATACTTACATACTAATTTATAATTTATTCAAAACTCTTTGGGTCATCTGTGGTGTAGTTGTCGGCATTGCACCCTTCCTTGCTCACGTTCAAGTGTACACCTTTATGGCAGATGGCTTTTGGAATTTTTAAAGGGAGTAAAAAATCCAAGGTTATATCCTTCTTATACACAAAATGGCGGTTCCTGCCTGTGTGGTATCAGGTACTCATTAAAGGATAGGGATTCTAATTAAATCTGGATAGGAAAAAATTAGGAAACCTTATGTAATATCCTTGGATCAACCATAGTAACGAAACTGTCGTTAAAAAAATCAACGAAACATAATACTCGACGCTTACAGTGGAGTAAATTCATTTAAATAAAATACTTAACATGAATCCGGAGAGTATTCCGATTCTATTATCTTATATAATTAAATTAGTTAACTAATATCAACTAACAAAATTAAAACAAAAAAGTAACTACACTGCTGAAGTTAAACAAATACTCCAAGGCGACTAAGTCCAATTAAATGTTCCTTGACAGGTAAATTATTTAGTACTATGTAAAGTTAATAAATCATTTAAACGAAAATTAGTTCATCCTTATTAACTTGGACAGAACTGAATTAATACCCAAATTATTCTAAAAATACAACAAACTAGCTCAAAAATATTTTCTTATTTTCCCCTTCTTTTCAACCACGCCTTTGTCTCTTGAGAAAGAGACTCTCTAGCCCACTTCGCAAACAAAGATGGTAGAGACTGGGATAAGTGGATACCCTATTCTCTTATGGCCTACAGGGCGATACCTCATTCGGCCACAGGGTTTTCACCTAACTATCTCCTGTTCGGGAGAGAGCTCAGGACATCCGCGCAAATTGACTCCCACGGGGTGGGGGAAGGAATCGAGGAGACGGTAGATGCGGCGCAACAACTGAGGGATTGAATACAAGAAGCCCATGAAGAAGCCCGCAGGAGGATAGATCAGGAGTGAGTAGCGCTCCGGCTGTCGAATGAGAAGGACCTACGCTAGCCGAGCTCCTGGGGATTAGCCCCACTCTTCTTGAGGAAATCAGAGAACAGTCGTCGCTGAGCTATCACTGAGGTAAGACCTGTTTTTTAAGTGCTCCCAGTTTTAGTGCGCTGGCTCATAAGTGTGGTGGTGGTTGAGGCCCGAGGGACTAATTAGCGAATCGTTGCCCTCCACGGACAGGAGGTTTTGAAAATTTAAAAAATTTTCAAAACCGAAAAATTTTTGAAAATTTTTTTGTGCGATCTAGTTAGTGTGAAGTGCCGAACGGACTATGCACAAAAAAAATTCTGATAAAAGTGCGTCAGGAGAGACGGAAAACGCCGTTGAAGGTGCCCAGCCTAGCGGAGACTTCAACGGTGGGATAGAAGAGAAGAGCTCCCTCCAAGGAGCCCAGGTCTCAACGCCGGGGCAAAAAGAAGCCGAGAGGTCGGTCGACACTGAAGACTTCCCGATGACAATCCAAGGATTGCTGTCAGCCTCTGACACTGCAGAGACTGACGCAGAAGGTAAGGTCGTCGGGAAAGCCCATTCGAAGGACTTCAGCAGGAAGACAAAGAGGGCCAGGGACGAGAGTGACTCCCCGACAGAGGAAGGATCCCCCACAGCTAAGGCGGAGAAGGTCCAGGACTTGGTGAGGGCCTATATGGCCCGGAAAAAGTTGTCCCAAGAGGTCCAGAGCCACATAAATGGCCTGGTTCGGGAACTGTCGGGGGTAGTGGTGGGCCTTAAGGCCCAATGGAGGATGGTCCCCTCGATAGTTAGGAAAGTGGTTGAGGAGGCCCTAACTATCGACACCTTGCACTGCATTATTGCAGACAAGGTGTCGGAGATCATTGCCCCCATGGTGGCGACGGCCATAGGCGACGCCATGGGTGGGGATTGTGGGGTCTCCCCGACATTGAGAAATGTCCAGGGCTTGATAGAGGACCTGGACAGTATGATCGAGGAGGGTGACCGGGCGGTGAGGACCAAGCCAGCGACGGCGGAAAGGAAGAAGGTGGCTAAGGTCCCCGAGGAGAAGGCGGTGGCCGGACCTTCCGGAGTACCCCCGCCCAAGCCCAAGAGCAAGAGCAAATACGATGGCCTCCAACCGGCCCCGATGCCCCAGAGGAGCAGCGCTACCCCGATGTGCCGGGGTAGGAACATGGATGTGGACTCCAGCGAGGAGGAGGAACCGAATTGGGAGGTGGTTCGGAGAAAAAAGAAGAAAAAGAAGAAGCAGCCGACCACCCAGGAAGAAGGAGAGGCTCTACCCCCCTCCTTGGAAGGAAAGAAGAAGGGGAAGAGGCTGACCTTCGTTGGAGTCCTGGCCAGGGTTCCCGCGGCGCAGACCAGGCCCGAGGACACTCCCACCTATATCACCCTCCAAGGTACATCTGCAGGGTGGGATGCCGGGATGATCCTGGAGCAGCTCCCATCCCAGGAGAAGCTTAAGCAGATCGGAGCCAGTGCTGGAGTGGTCAGAGTGACCAAGTCTGGCGCCGTCCTGGTCAGGACAGGAGGAGCCGACCAGGCCAAGAAGATCATAGAGTGGGACGCCCTGAAGGAGAAGGGGCTCGAGGCGAGGCTGGCGATGGCGAGAAGGCATCGTCTGGAGCTGAGTGGCGTCCCCAAACACTGGGATGGGAGCGTGCTGGAGAGCTACCTCTGGGGCAAGGTACCCCTGGAGAAGCCGGAGGAGGAGAGTGCCAGAAGGGCGTGGTTAAGGCCCTGCTTTTCCACACCCGCGAGGGGTGGGCTGACGAAGAGGTGGATCGTGGAGGTCCTTCAGAAGATGAGGCTCGCCCTGATGGGCCTCACCCCGGAAGAAGTCAGCGGCGGTTGGTGGGGGATGGTCATCAGGGATTACCTCGACCCCCTGCTCTGCCTGAAGTGCCTTGAGCACGGCCACACAGTGAGGGCTTGCACGGCGGAGATCGCGTGCAAGTGGTGCCAGGACAACGGGCACAAGGCTGCGGAGTGCCCGGCAAAGGCTAGAGGCACCAAACCTCAGTGCAGGCACTGCAAGGTGAAGGGCAGACGGGGGAAAGACTTGAACCATTGCGCGGGCAGCAGGGAGTGTCCGTCGTACCTGGAGCTGATGACCATCCAGATGAAGAAGACCCGGTATGCGTAGGCTGCAGATTCTGCAGGTCAACATGGGCCGAAGACGAGTGGTTGCGGACGAGCTGAGAGCTCTCGCTAAGGAAGCTGACATCATGACTATTCAGGAGCCATGGTGTCAAGGAAATGTGGTCGCCGGATACGGTGTCGCGTCGGGGGTAGTCGCTATGGGCAGTGGAGAGAGGAGGCCTAGAGCGGCTATTGTGATAGTGAATCCAAACCTCGACGTTATGGAACTGAAGCAATTCACCACGGCGGATCAGGCGGCATGCTATGTCAGATGGGGGAGGATATCCTTCGCCCTCGTGTCGTCGTACATGCCGCCGAAGCAAAGGATAGAGGAGAATGTATCCGCCGTGGAGGCCATCGCACAACGTTATAGGAGTGTGGTGGTCTGTTCCGACACCAATTCGTGGAGCACGGCCTGGGGTTCAGTGCGCACAGACGCCAGAGGAAGACTGGTGGATGAAACCGTGGCGAGGTGCCAGCACTTGGTCATGAACGAGCCCTCTGGCCCAACTTTTGTTGGAGCCAGGGGCGAGAGCTGGATCGATGTCACACTCGCCACGGTCACCATGGCGAGGCGTATTGCGGGCTGGACCCTACGGTCTGACACGAGCTCCGACCACCGGGTCATAGCCTTCAGTGTGGTAGAGGAGGAAGGCGGAGTCTTACCAGTGGAGAAAGGCTTCGTGACCCGAACGGCGAACTGGGGAGATTTCTCCAGTGAACTGGAGGGAATATTGGTCGATAGAGAATGGGATGAGATGGCGCCGATGGAAGGCGAGTCAGCCGTTGACCGAAGAGTGGCGGGGCTGACGGGCGCCATCACGGAAGCGGCCAATATGACCCTCCAGCGCCGCAGAGCGAGAGCGCGTCCGGTCCCATGGTGGACGCCTGCCCTGACGCTCCTCAAGAGGGAGTACTACAGGGCCAGGCGCAGGTACCAGGAGTGCAGGGAAGAGGAGAGGAGACCGGCACTCCGAGAGGAATCCAAGGCTAGGTACAGGGCATACCGAAACGGCGTGCGTCACCGGAAGAAGGTATCCTGGGACGAGTTTATCGTCCAGGAATCGGAGAAGAATCCCTGGGGAATCCCGTACAGGGTGGCACTGGGCAAGGTGAAGCCGCTAACCATGATGGCGGCTATCAGAGTGGGAGATGCCCAGGCAACCACCCTGGAGGAGACTGCAGATATGTATATAGGCTATACATACCCCAGGGATGATCCGTCCCAGGATACGGAAGATGACAAGATGGTGAGACGCACCACGGTGTGCCCTCCAGGTACCGAGCTGAGTCCGCCATGGGATATATGGGACCTTCGTCTTGCCGTGGATAGGCAGAGGACCGGAAGAGCTCCAGGACTCGACGGAATCGATGCCGCGATGTTGAAGAGGAGCGCCCCCCTCATTGAGGATGACCTTCTTGGCATCTTCAATGAGTGCCTGGACCAGGGGCGGTTTCCGAGACAGTGGAAGATCGCGGATCTGAGACTCCTCTACAAGGGAGGAGGCAAGGATAAGGAGACGCCGAAGGCGTACAGGCCGATATGCCTCCTCCCGGTGATGAGTAAAGTCCTGGAGAGCCTCATCGTCACCAGCCAAAGGCCGGTCCTTGATGCAGCGAGCCATCCACGGCAGTTCGGCTCGACCCGTGGCAAGGGAACGACCGATGCACTGTTGAGAGTGCGCAGGGGCGTAGAAGAGAGGGCGGAGAAGTACGTTATGTTGGTACTGTTCGACATATCCTCCGCCTTCGATAGCGTATGGTGGCCCTGCGTACTCCAGCGGCTGCAAGAGTTCGACGCCCCCAGCAACCTGTACTCCCTCGTAAGTAGCTACCTCAGCGAAAGGAGTGTCAGGATTAGAGGTAGCTACTACGAGGTGGAGAGGAAGATAGAGAGGGGTTGTCCACAAGGGTCGGTCCTCGGGCCGGCCCTGTGGAAACTCGTCTTTGACCAGCTGCTGGGGGAACTGGAAGATCAAGGTTTCCTTGCCACGGCCTACGTCGACGACCTGGCAGTCATCGTGGCCGCGAACAGCAGAGCCAGAGTGAAGATGGAAGCAGAGAGGTGCGCCAGTCTCGTAGCGGAATGGTGCGTGAGGAGGAAGCTGAGTATGGCCGCTGCCAAGACCCAGGCCATACTCCTGAGAGGCTCCACCGACAGGGCTCACCCTATCATACTGGACATCCAGACGGAGAGGGTCAGACTAGGTGAGGAGGTGACGTACCTAGGCGGGAAGTTTAGGAGAAACTTCAACGCCACTCCTCACCTGGGATACTTGAAGGATAGGGTGACCCTGTCACTCAATGGACTAGGAAGAATTGGGGGTGCATTCTGGGGCCTCAGGTACCCAGCAACGATGACCATTTATAAAGGCGTGGTCTTGGGTATCCTGAGGTATGCATCCCCGGTGTGGAGCCGCAACCTCACGCAGCAACAGAAGAGGAGACTGGCGACGATCCAGAGACTGGCTCTGCTACGGGTCACGAAGGCGTACAGAACGGTGTCGCATGAGGCGGTGCAGGTGCTTGCCGGAGCCAAGCCCCTGGACCTCCTCCTGAAGGAGGATGCCCTCAAGTACGAGGCGAAGAGGCAGGGGCTGGAGACGCTCCCAGAGGGACTCCGTCAGAGGATCGGCGAGACCCCGAACCTGTGGAAGAGGATTTTGAGGGAGGACTCGATAGAGCAGTGGAATGGACGGTGGGTGACGAGCCAGAAGGGCTATACGTTGGACAGTTCTTCCCCACCGTCCAGTCGAGGTTGTCTGCGACATGGGTCCTCCCGGACTACTGGGTCTCGCAGATGCTGACGGGACACGGTGGGTTCCGGGGAAAGCTCAGTGAGCATAGACGAGAGGTCGACCCCCGGTGCCCCACCTGTAGAGTCCCAGAAACGGCGGAGCATGTGTTGCTCTCCTGCACCGCGATGGAAGGACACCGTGCCAGGATGTCGAGAAAGACCGGGATCTTCGTCCTCGCCGAGGAAGACTTCCCCCGCCTCATGGAGGAGGACAATTACCCCTATTTCAGGGAATTTGTCTACGGGTGGAAGGAGGTGGTCGGTCCTGCACACTTCACCATCAGCAGGATACGGCCACCCGGCGAGCCACCAGACCAGGAGACACCAATGCATTTTGAGGAGGACGAGCCCCCAGGAGGAGACGACTGAGGGAGTGGACTGGCCGGATGCGGACCGGACGGATGCGGCGGACCAGGAGGGCTGGACGGCAATCGGACGGATGCAGCACCATAGATTTTTTTTTTGTTTGATGTACCCCAGAAATTAAAAGGTACCCCCCTTATTTATGTATAATAAGATCTTATACAAATAAAGTGTTGTTTTTTGGCGGTGGTGGGCGTGCGTAAACCCAACGTATCAACCCACCACCGCCGAACCCCGTATGCCAGAGATGGCAGGAAGGGAAAAAAAAAAAAAAAGATCAGGAGTGGACTCGGCGAACTGAGCGAATCAACCGGACTAGGAAAGAAAGAAACTGAAGTTGGGGATTGTGTGTACCTCCATGTGCCTGCGGTTAAACCGGGCCATTTCCCTAAATTCCACTGCCCGTGGACCGGGCCGCACGTTGTCACTAAGAAGCTGGGGAAAGTAACCTATGAGGTTAGGAGCGAGACAGGGCATCTCCAGGTGGCACATATCAACCGCTTGAAGCCGGCCTATGGGAAGGCGGCTGTGGACTCGTTAGTAGAGCTAGAGTACAAAAACAATAAGGCATCTTACAGATCCTTATCCCCAAACCGGACACAAGATCAATCCGAGTCGGAAATCGAAGAGGAAGAAGATGAACTCGGCCTCGTGCCCATAGATAGCTCTGATGAGACAGAAGAAGAGAATGGAAATGGGCAAGAGGAAAGGACACATCCAGAGGCTTGGGCTGTCAGCTCTCCTCGAGGCACGGCCACGACACCTTGGGAAGTTGTTGAAACTTCAGGAAGACCCAGTATGATACCTAGAAATCCAGACTCTAGTACAACCCCTCAGGAACCGTCGGTATCGGAAGCCGAGGAGTCAGATACTACCGATCAAACCGAGGACATTGTCCCTGGTATCCTGGAAACCTGAATCCTCTCTAGAAAATCCTACCATCAGGAGCCCGTACAACCTACGGAGACCCAAAAACTGAACACCTTTTACTCCTTCCTAAACCACTCCTTGATCTTAACCACTGACCTAAGGCACCTAGAAATCACCGCCTTAGACGCCTAAATCGAGTTGCGCGATATGTATAGGTCCTTCGAAACCATAGCACGGGGTCACTTTAGCCATACCATTCTATCTTAGCTCTATCCTTAAAACTGTAACGGCTTCTCTTCCCCCTGAAGTCTGATTGCAGGAACCCAAGCAAAGGATGCCTCTTGCGGGCGGCCAACTACCAGATCCTGCCCGCCTCAGTAGGAATTTCTCAAGCACGTATTAAGAAACAGATTGCCACGGTGAAATCCGTGCTAGCAGAGACGGACCTTCTCCGACCAGCGCAGATCTCCACGGGCGACGTGGCCGAGGCTTTGGAAGAGCTGAGACAATTAGCCCAGCAGGGAAAGACCGATTGGCAGACACAGGATTCACGTCTGGACATATTATTGTCACAGGCTCAAGAACTAAAGGAGCGGAGGCGCACGGAAGAATGGTGGCTGTGGGGCGGACTGGGCACCCTGATAGTGATCCTGGTGGGGATCAGTGGGGTTTGGCTGATTTTCCACTGTAAGACAAGCCGCCAGTCGAGGAACGGACCACGAACCAATGAAGCCCCGATAGTGATAAAGTACCCCGAGAGCCATGAGTCCCAGCGAACGACAGATGGTGCCAAGGGGTGAGCAGTGCAGACTTTAGTGTTGTCACAATTTTTGAAATTTGTACTTTGGACTGTTTTTGATTGTTATTATTAAAATAGTATTTTAATTTGTTTTCTTCTTCAATATATAGTCATCATGAATGGTCAATTAATATAAATTAGTGATTTTTGATCTATACTGATCTATTTTATATCTTTTATTTATTTTAAAAAGTTAATTGTATGAATTATGAAATTGGAAAAATGAAAACAATGTTATGAGATTCCTGAGAAGGTTATGTTATCTGTATTATCTAATAAGTGTAGACTTCTATATTTCTTTATTTCATTTTTAACTTTAAATTCACTGATGAGTACAATTTACTTATTTCGTTAGATTCCTTCCTATCATTTACCACCTTATCTATTTTGTCATTGCTGTATAATGCTTCTAAAAATCTCCTTTTTATCTTATTTCCCTCTCTGTGCAAAATGCGTGGCTTTTCGAAATCAAATGTGTGTGATTCTTTTTTGCAATGGGCTGATAATGCAGTGCTTGTCTTTGAATTTGGTTTCAGATTATTTTTGTGATGATAGAATCTATTTTTTAGATGTGTACTGGTATGTCCTATATATTGTTTATCACAATTTTTGCAATCAATGTTATATACCACATTTATATTATCTAAGATTGGTATTTTATCTTTTTTGCTGTTTATTATGTTTTTTATAGGGTTTATGGTTTTATGTGCCAATTTTATATCTGGGATATCATAATTTTTAAAGGTTGGTTCAATTTTTTCTGACAAGTTTTTGATGTAGGTTACACTTCTGTATTTTATTTCATTTTGTTTAAAATCTTTTTTTGGTGATTTATTAATTATCTGAGCTGTGTTATTTTTGGTTTGGGGTTCTTTTTCATTATTTACTTCTGTCTGAAAAAAATTTGTAATCTTAGTTTGAGATGGTTTGCTTTTTGATGTTTTGTTATTTATATGGTTAATTTTTTTACTATTATCAAAACTATTGATATTAGAGTTATTTTCTATATTGATTATATAATTACCTATTTATTCTTAATTAAATTATTTTGTTTATGCCACAGTTCTTTTATAACTTTTATTGGGAAAGCATTACTAAGCAGAATTTTGAAAATTTTATTCTTTGTTTCATTTAAAAATGCATCGCCTGTTACTGTAATTGATCTTTTTATTAGGTTTTGAGCTGTATTTCTTATTTGTTGTTTAGGGTGGTTTGAGAAAAAATTGAGCAATTTGTTTGAGGTTATATCTTTTTTATACCATTTTGTTTTAATTCTATTATTTTTAGGGTTTCTTATGATGGTTATGTCTAAAAAGTTTAGAGAATGATTATTTTCTACTTCCTTTGTGAACTTGATATTTTTATTTTGTTCATTTAAGATTGAGTTAAATTTATTTAAAATATTTTCATTAGTAATAATTAATAAATCATCTATATATTTTGCAATGAATATAGATGGGCTGTTCAATTTTAGTAGGCTATTTTTTATTATATGATTAAGGACTATTCCTGATAAGTTTACTGATAGTCTACCACCCATAGGTAAACCTATCGTTTGCTTATAAAATTGGCCCTGATAAATGAAGTATCGATTTTCCGTACACAATTTAATTCCTTCTAAAAAACTTGTTTTACTTTTTATATTCGGGTACGGTTCAATTTTTTCTCAATTTTCATTTAAAAGTTTAAGTGCTAATTTAAGTGGGATGTTAGGGAACATTGATATAAATGTGGTATATAACATTGATTGCAAAAATTGTGATAAACAATATATAGGACATACCAGTACACATCTAAAAAATAGATTCTATCATCACAAAAATAATCTGAAACCAAATTCAAAGACAAGCACTGCATTATCAGCCCATTGCAAAAAAGAATCACACACATTTGATTTCGAAAAGCCACGCATTTTGCACAGAGAGGGAAATAAGATAAAAAGGAGATTTTTAGAAGCATTATACAGCAATGACAAAATAGATAAGGTGGTAAATGATAGGAAGGAATCTAACGAAATAAGTAAATTGTACTCATCAGTGAATTTAAAGTTAAAAATTAAATAAAGAAATATAGAAGTCTACACTTATTAGATAATACAGATAACATAACCTTCTCAGGAATCTCATAACATTGTTTTCATTTTTCCAATTTCATAATTCATACAATTAACTTTTTAAAATAAATAAAAGATATAAAATAGATCAGTATAGATCAAAAATCACTAATTTATATTAATTGACCATTCATGATGACTATATATTGAAGAAGAAAACAAATTAAAATACTATTTTAATAATAACAATCAAAAACAGTCCAAAGTACAAATTTCAAAAATTGTCAATTGACCATGGAGTACACTGTAACTCTAAGCTTTGTAAGAAATATTTTATATCACAATCATCCAAATAATTGAAATATTATATGACAATCAACCAAAAAGGTATCTATACTTTTTATTCAGTATTTTGGGACATGTTTGTATGTAAAATTATGTATTTATTTGATTTGTCTTTTATTTTTAGGTTGAAAATGTACAAATTTATAAAAACAATTTTAGAGAATATTTTTAAAATTAAATAACGTTAAGGAACTTATAAATAATGTAAATTGAGAATGACATAGAATTGTTGAAACGTTTTTAAATAAAGAAAAATAATATATGACTGGAAAAAGGTTTTTAATTTACTCACTTGAATGATTAACTAAGAAAGATGTACTCCAGTTACAAAAACAAGATAATTAAAATAAAAAAAGTCAGAGTTGAAGACTGGTACTAGCGAGAAGAGGAGCCTGAGCAACAAGACACCAGATGGAAGGTAGGAACTTTGCCTTATACTGTAGTCAGACTTTTATTCTGGGTGAAGCCCGCTTGTAATTCAGTTGTAGATAGAATCAATCAACCCAGACCATTAAATATTTTCTTTGTCATTCGTTGCAATCAGAGATGGATCGAATTTTATTATATTATTATTAATTAGCGGTTATGAGGGAATGATTGCTGATGGGGAATGTCGACTTTGTAATTATTAGTGTACAGAATTATTATTATAGATAAAGGGTTTGATGATTGTTATATATGATGGAACTTGTTTTATTATTATTTTAGTGGATTTTGGGACTATGAGTATTGATGGAGAATCAGGTGTATGAGTCTCGTTCATATGTTATTATTAAGTACTATTATTGAGGGTGATTCTTATGTTAAATTAGAGTTTTATTTTCATGATGCTATATGTAACTTTTATTTCAATACTAGTTTATGCCCGCGGCTTCGCTCCCGTGGAATTTGGTCTGCCTCATAAAGTTTCGTGAAAAATCATTTTAAATAAATAATTATTTTTTAAAAATATAAGTTACTCATACATCCAAAATATCATATGTCTAACTTCAAAACTGACGGATTCTATACAACCTTTGAATCCCTATTATATTAAAGGGGAAACCCTTGGGGTGGAATTATCCAAATTTCTTACAAAAAACTAGAAAATGAACCTAACTACAAATTTCAAGATGCTAAGTTCATGATTTGCCTTTAAATATGTACTCTAACGGGAGGGAACATACCCCCACATAAATGTGCCCTTCCTGTACCCTATGATGTATAACCTATTTTACTCAATAAGTTTCATCCAAATCCATTCAGTAGTTTTTGCGTGAAAGAGAGACAAACATACAAACTTTCACATTTATAATATTAGTAAGAGTTGTTGGATATCAAAACAAATAGTTTCACTCATGTTATTTCTGCCATTTTAACTAATATGATCATGCGATTTGCCTTTAATTATGTACAATAATGGATTCTCCACAGTACCTAAAATACTGTCGGGGGGGGGGCACGTGCCCCCTTGCATCCTCCCATAAATCCGCGCTTGCTATAGTCTATGTGTTATTCTGACGTATAACCTAGATTACTGTAAAGTTTCATCCAAATCCGTCCAGTAGTTTTTGCGTGAAAGAGAGACAAACATACAAACATTCACATTTATAATATTAGTAATATTACTAGGATATCAAAACAAATAGTTTCACTCGTGTTCTTTCTGTTGTTTTAACAACTATTATCATGTGATTTGCCTTTATTTATGTACAATCATGGATTCTCCACAGTACCTAAAAAACTGTCGAGGGGGCACTTGCCCCCGTGTACTCTCCCCCTTAAATCCGCGCTTGCTATGGCCAATGTGTTATTGTGATGTCTAACCCATATTACTGTAAAGTTTCATCCAAATCTGTCCAGTAGTTTTTGCGTGAAAGAGAGACAAACATACAAACTTTCACATATATAATATTAGTAAGATATTAGCGTTTGTTTGTTGATAGATAAATGTGTGGGGCTTATTTCTTCACCCAGTTTCCCCCTGTACATGTAAATGTCCCCCTCACCCCTCCCAGTTCTTTCTAGGTTGCCATAGGGTCCCAAAGAATAGCAGCAGGTAACAAATCTTTTAGGCTCTACCACCTGCTAGTGTCACCACAGCTTTCGCTACGACTAAAGCTACAAATATATAAGTCAATAATAAGACCTACAATGCTCTATGGTGCTCCGTTGTTGAGATACCTCTACAAGTCAACCCTGTTGCGCCTGCAGCAGCACCAGAATGGCATCCTTAGAAAGATTGTACAAGGCACATCGCTTGAGAGGGCACGTAGCACTGCCATCTAGGAGCTCCGGCTCCCCTCGGTGCCTAACTACATAGGTCGAAGGCATATCAAATTCTTTGATGGGCTGAAGGCCTGTGCGAACCCCTTATTTAGGGACATTAAACCAACCCCAAGACCTGGGAAATGGCAGCGCAGTGTCCCCTTGGTCTTACACTGATCTAGGGATGAGGTGAGGACTATCTTGTCCTTGTCCTTCCTTCCTTTTCCTTCTTCCTCTTTCTTCTTCCAACTATTCTTAATCCCGGTAAACGGTCCCTCCCCGTTTTGTATTACATAGAGTCAGCGGCATTGCCGGTTAGAGTATAAACCGCCATCAGCGGGCTCAGTACTTTTGTAATACCTTAAAATACCGCAAGGTAAGGCTTAGTTTGTATAGAAGCATTGCAGTTATTATTGATAATTGTAATTGTACATAATTGTAAATAAAATTCTAGGAGGGATAGAAAAAAAAATATATATATATATGTATATATATATATATATATATATATATATATATATATATATATATATATATATATTAGATAAAGTTAATCCAGACGTACAGAAGATCGTGCTAAAAAATCAATTCCCTGAAAACATTAAGAATAAAAACCTTTAAAGAGTCAAAGATTGGAATATATAGAGGCGTGTAGTAAGGCACAATTCTCTACAAAGGGCGAAATCAGACGTAATACACGAGACTCTCGGACTCCCGACGGTAACCAACTTCATCACACGGAGGCATATCAAATTCTTTGATACTCTCCATCACTTCACGAACTATTCAACACACTTACACCAACAGGCCGACCTCAGCGCTGGCAAACACATTTACAGACATGAGGCTGGGGGGAGGGGCTGAGTAAACTACTAACTCCAATCAGAAAGAACTAGTGAGCCCCGCCACTAGAATCCCACTCCTACCATCTAATTAATCAAGAAAATCCTATTCACATTTTCACATTTCCTCTCTTAAAATGGACCTGGTGCAGTAAAAGTCATGCTTTCTCTCCTTACTATTTTATTTTCAATAGAATTATATAAGCCAAGGGGTTAGGAAAACAATAAAATAAAAAGATTGGAAGCTCTTAATTAAAGCATAAATCTATGAAACTGTTCTTAATATAGTTACAAAAGAGATCCACAGTAATAATTCAAAATTATTCCCAGGATTTCAGTAAAGACAAAAATAGATACTACCTATAACAAACAAAAACCATTCAAAGAACAATATATATTGTTGAAAATTATTATAACCACTTCAAACATCAATTCTGGATCCTCCTCTGACCGTTAACGTTACAAGTAATCAGAACTTATTTTGAAATGGTATACTATTTAATCCTACGACCAAAATTACACCAGCAACAAAGCCAAAACGTTTTATAAAGCTAGGATTTTCAAAATGGCGTGCCGCTTTAAGCTTCTAAATGTAAATTTTATTTGGATCATATTAAACATATTTCAGAAGAAAAATTCTTTCAGAATATTTCGCAAATTCAGCCTCCATATCTCCCTTCAAAAATTCATACTGGAACGAACATAAGTCATCAGAGATTCCAATTTTATAAGATTTAGTTTCTCCAAAAAAAAAAAATATTTTCATTACATAAACAACACTATCTAAAAATCATTTTATTATTTAATTTATTTATCGATAAACAATAAAATTAAGTAGCTGGGAGCGAGAAATATTTTATCGGAATCCAGAAATCATTATCACTGGTACCACTTTTGAAAATGTCGAAGGATTCGTTAAAATGGAAAATAGAATTTTGTTTATCTTGAAATCGTACGAAATAACAAAATTTATAGTTATCAGATATTATAAACGTGCGTACGTAATCGACACAGTCGTGCAAAGTAAAATAGTTTAAATATTTTTATTTTTAATAGAACAGATTTGCCCCGGCCGGGATTCGAACCCGAGTCTTCCACCTCTCCGTGACAGCATTCTTACCAATTGAGCACCCTGGGGTCGCCACACAGGAAAAATCCATTCTCTTAAAGAGAAAATATTTAAGAATTAAAACGAATAAACTATTATAAAATTCTTTAAGTCTGAGAACAAAAATATATTACTACCGCATTGAATGAACTGTCATGCTGACCTCAACTTACTGCAACATTTTACAATTCAATTACTGCAATTGAAAATACAATAACAATGAATATCTTAAAATTTTGATATTGCGGCAAAAAACAATACTGTCAATTTATTTTCTTAAGGGTCTACTCGCTATTCCGCAAATATAACCACCATATAATTTAGAAAAAGAAACTCTGGCCTTTAGAACCAATTAACTAAAGTTTTACAGGAGTCGTATCCACATAATTAAAATATGTTTCATGATTTGATTCGCCAACTGTTAAATGATCGTACTCCACTCTCCAGAATTTAGACATTCATATTCAACAGAGGAAATATCATTTTCCTTAAAGGAGTGCCAAGGCCCTGGTCACACAAATGATAAATTAAAAAACTGTTTAACATAATGGATTTGTATTCCATTTTCAATGTTCTCTGAAAATCAGTTGGGATGAGCAAATGAGAGTAAAATAAGTATTTTTTAATTAAAGTTCATTACTTTCGAATTTTTATCACTACTGTCTTATATATGTAGGAAAACAGCAGGTTCGGCAAAGTGTAGGATATTTTCTTGGGGAATTGGGGTTTTGAGGTTTGATATCATAAACTCAAAACAACAAGACAATATGATCTGACTCTTTGGTAAAACCGAACCAAAAATGATCCAGTAGATTACTTTTTACTGCGGTGATTTCAAATAGAAAGGGCAGTTAGTATTCTCATCCATTCCTCTGCAGTTCTTACCATTCGCTAATATCTTAGTCACGAATTCATTTGTCAAGAAGACATTTCTTTTTTTCATTTTTTATATCCCACCTCAATTACTTTCTTCCTTATATTAAACTGAAATGTCTCTCATCTTAATGATAATTAATAAAAATCAATTAGGACAGAATGAAGTTTCAAAATGAAAAAATTAATTGAGTGAATTATACCATTCATTTGGTGGTGAAGAAAATGAGAACAACGGAAATTTCTAATTAAAAAGGTTAGCTAAACGTCCTTTGAGAGAATACTGGAATAATTGTATTTATTAAAATACCTTATCTTCCCTAATTTTTTATTGTGCATTAATACTTCCATTTTATGAACATTTAATTATCATTTCTCTTTTACTGACGCTGAGCTGAGGTTTTTTCATTATCAGATTAACGTTCATCTAACATTCATTCAGATCTAACGTTCATCGGTGCTAATAGGCAAAGATATCCTACTAATCTGACGAATAAAAAAAAATGAGATATTATATATTACATTTAATTTATTCGGTACATAGATAGTTTCTTAATCTTAAACGAATTATATTTCTGTATTGAAAATAGACATTCTATTTTTTTTTTTTGTTAGCTATATATAAAGTTCGAAGTAGCGGTCGTAAAGAAACATAATAAGGACGGAAATTTCAGCGGGCTGAATGGAATATTCAATGCGTTTATAACTTATCGATTTACCTTTGAATAGAATTCTTACATTTAGAATGATTCTTTTCGTATCTTCTTCCACATTCTTTCTATCTTCGATGTGGATTATTAATGCTTCAGTAGGCATGACCGTTTGGGGAATAACTGGCAGAAATGTATGTTGTAAGTTTACAATGATAGAATTTCACAACCATCCTAAAATCAACACAGCAACCCATGAATGTTATCTTAACAATTACCGCATCCACGACTATCTATCATCTCTTTTCAACTATAGTTGTGGGAAGACAACTGCTGATCAAAAGAAGCATTGCCAAGTAAAGGTATTAGATAACGCTCGAGCTAGGACTTAGTTTGCGATCAAACTTAATCGGCCCCGACAATTGCCTATGTTCCTGGAGTTGGGGAAGCATATAAGTCTTAATCATAGGAAAAATCTTCAACTGGCTTCAAGCCATACCTAAATAACCAAAAACTAAATTACAGCACACGAATAAAGAACTTTTTGTTCCATCCTTGCTGATTCGACTACTAATAACGCCTTAAATAATAATCTCCCGTTTATATTGCAAAACCCAAAGGCCGGTGGCAGATATTGCTCAAAACACGGGACGAGGATAAATTAGGATTAGTTTCGTTTATTACCATAGAAACGATTTGTAAGAAAAATGATTTAAATTGATCATGAAACATAGCAGGTAAAGCAACTAGTTTCCCGAGCAGCTCTATACTATCAACGGTCCTTTCTGACTTAACTTTCAATAAAGGTACGAGTCGGCGAAGAGCTGTCCAACCCCTTTCCACTTACGTGTCTCTGCTATCTTAAAAAATTCCATTTGATAAATTTTTCTAAAAATGACTGGTTTCGAGATATGAAGCACTAGATGCACAAATGAAGATAACACAGCAAGATACTCCTTATGTTTGGCTCCCTACTGATATTTGGACTGAGACCATGTCGGAAACTATCTATCAGGCTGTGACCGTGCCTTTTATACAAAATGCAAAGATTGTGTCAGTGGTAAGGAGTTTTTAAAACTTAATCAAGTATGGGTTTTCTTCAGAATTATTTCACTTATTTTTTTCTTTGTTTGGTTTCAGAAGGTGGAAATCGTAACACTGCCATCTCTTATGCTACAAAAAGATTTAATTTAAAAGATGGACGCCCTTTCAATATTGTATATGGGTTCGGAATCGCCAAGCTGATAAAGGAACTGGCACCATCTTAAAAAATTCCATTCGATATTTTTTTCAAAAAATGACTGGTTTCAAGATATGAAGCACTAGATGCACAAATGAAGATAATAAAGCAGGATACTCCTTATGTTTGGCTCACTAATGATATTTGGACTGAGACCATGTCAGAAACTATCTATCTGGCTCTGACTGTGCATTTTTTACAAAATGCAAAGATTGTGTCCGTGTACCTAGCTGTAAAAGGTCCACCAAACACTCACATAGGAGACTTTACAAAAGAGACCTTGGAATCGAATGAAAATGAATGTTAAATTTCCCTTTCAAAGGTTACTAGTGTGGTGTCACATAGTGGTGTAAACACAATTGCAGGGGTAAAAAAACTTTTTGGGAAGCTTCAACATACTCACTGTTCGCCTGAATCTCGCTGTAGCATCGGCTATAGTTTTACCTCCTATTCTTCTCTCAGCCACGGAGGAGAGAGGTAGTCGAGGTCTGCTCTGGTAATCCTTGCAGGTATAATTTTATCCTATTGTGTGTGTGCTGGCTGTTCCCATTGGGTCCCTACTCCTTCCTCCACCACTTTTTTGGGGCCACGCCCATTTTTTAGAATAGTTGGAGATAGGCTGTTGTCGGTACGGACGCGTTTTTAAAACTGTCCGTACTATTTAAAAAAAATTTTCTAAGTTTTTTTTTCATTTTTTTTATGTTTGTTTTCCCCTATTAATTTTGTTTTTCAATTTTCTTTGTTTTTTTCTACTTTTTTCTGAAACTTTTCTACTTTTTTCCATGCAACCCTTTTAATTTTTTTTTGCCATATTTTTTCGAGTTGAACTTAAACTTACAATAGTTCTTCTTTTTTTCCTTTCTTCATTTCCGTTATGGACTCGAAGAGTAGGCCCAAGCACTCGGGGTCCAAGTCTGCCCCGGGTTCGGTTTCTGAGCCTGAGCGGGAGGCAGTGGAGGGTCCCGTTGAGGAGCTCCTCAGGAGATTCTCGGCGAGTCAGGGTAGCCTTGATTGCCCTGACTCCATTTTCGAGCTCCTGGAGGACTGCTCGCATATCAGGAGGCAGGTTGTGGATCACTTATCGACCCACAACTGTCTGTCTAAAGCCGACATGGGGGGCGTCATGGCCCTCATGGACAGATTCCCAAGTTTGTGCCTCATTATGATGGCATCCATTATCAAACTCCAGAAGAAGAACGCTGAGCTGGAGACAGTTCTCATGAGCGTTAGCGTGGTCACTTCAATGGAGGAGATTGCCAGGGAGGTCAAGGAGGTGAGGGTTATGTTGGTGGAGAGACCTCAGGTCTCGGCACCTGCCCCCTCGGCGCCGCCGGTCCCGAGGCCTCCGTCTAGGTCCTTTAAGGACGTACTGGTTGGGCCCCCTCCTCCTGCTGCTGATATAAGGGTGGTGGAGGTCAAGCCGGCGTCCGGTACTTTGTCCGGGATGGAGTCGGCTGACCTCGTTAAGGCTGCCCTTATGAAGGTGGTCAGCCCTGCTGAGCAGGGCTGGCAGGTTGTTGGGGTGAAGGCCCGGGGAAAGGCTGCCTCCCACCCTTCTCCGCTGCTGGGTTGGTGGCGAGCACCGTCGGGAAGCGAAAACCGAGGGTCTGCATTTACGACGTGCCGAGGTCCGTGCCGACGTCGCAGATCCTTGCGTATGTAAAGTCCCAGATCTTCCCGGCTGTTGCTTCAGAAGGGCAAAATATTCGTTGAGTGGAGTTACTGCCGGGTTAAGGATTATGTGGGCGTGGCCAGGTGCTGGCGTTGTCAGGACTATGGTCATGTCCAGAAAACTGCCGGCGTCAGGAGGTATGCCTGCAATGCTCTGGTGAGGGCCATAAGAAGGCTGCCTGCCCGAATCTGGGTAGTTCGCCTAAGTGCCCTCCCTGCCGCTTTGCCAGACGTCCGAATGACCACTCCATCGATACCCTGGCCGACTGTCCCTCCTACCAGAGGATGTTTAGGTTGACCGTGGACAGGACCGACTACAATGGCTGAGACTCTCGGCCCTGTGTGTCGGTTCTGTGGACGGTCGTTCATGACTGCTGGTGGGCTGGGTCTGCACTTCAAGCGGGCTCATCCTGTGGAGCGAAACGACATGATAGGGGTTCCTGGTGTTAAACGCAGGTGGAATGACGAGGAGATTGCTCTACTGACTGCTGAAGTTGCGGGCAGCCGGGATAGTTGAGCAACTTAACCTTCGCCTTTCCCGGGCTTTTCCTGGTAGGTCTTACGACGCTATCAAGGGCGCTCGGGCAGGTTTTAGGTACCGTCAGATCCTGCGGGACCTTTCCGACTCACCTATGGAGGTTTCTCCCCCTAATGTTCCTCCCGTCCCGTCTGGTGGGGGTAGTCTTTCTCCTGTGCGGGATGGTATAATCGGCGCACTCCGTACGCTGTATGATGAGATAACCACGGGTCCAACCACGCTGTGCACTAAAAGGCTCCGGGTGATCCTGGATCAGGCGATGGCCGGCCGATCGGTTGGTAGGTCCCTCAGGGAGTGGATTTCTATCCATCTCGCCTCGGGTGCTCCATCCCCTTCGTCTGGCCAAGTTTCGTCTGCTCCGTCTGTTTGCCAAGGGGTTAGAAGACAGCGTGGCGATGGTTCCCGACGTCGATCATACGGCGAGTTACAGAGATTGTGGGCCCGAGACCGGCCCAGAGCTGCGAGGCGCGTCCTTGACCGTGAGGCTGACCCAGGTCGATTCTCGGTCGAGGAGCTGTACTCTTATTGGGCTCCGGTTCTCGAAGCACGCTCTGTGGAGTGGAACGCAGAAAGGGTTTATGGACCTCGAGTTGGAGATTGCTCAGGTATATGGTCGCCTGTTTCCAAGTCGGAGTCTGTATCGCTCTGTCCATCGGGGCGTTCGGCTGCTGGGCTCGACAGGGTCGCTCCATCTCTTTGGAGGGGACTTCCCTGGAGGGTCAGAGCAGTCATCCTGGACCTTTTGCTCTTCGAGGGACGTGTTCCCAAAGATCTGCTGAGGGCCAGGGTGACTTTGATACCGAAGGCTGCCGACGTCCGTGGCGATCTCAGACCCATCTCCGTGTCATCGGTGGTAGTGCGGCATCTTCACCGTATTCTCGCGGCCAGGTTGGAGTGCAGGACTCCGCATGTTCCCGAGCAGAACGGGTTAAGGAGGGGGTTCGACGGTGTGGCTGCCGGTGTCTTCACGCTGGACTCCGTCTTGTGCTGCGCATGGAAGAAGCGGAGGAGTCTATGCGCGGCGGTTAAGGACGTGAGGAAGGATTTTGATAGTGTCAGCCATGCTGCCGTTCACCAGATCCTTCGGGAGCGCGGGTTTCCTGTGGAGTTCTGCGAATATGTTCGCACAATGTATGCCTTAATGGCATTGTTTCCAGTGAGATGAAGTCTGGCCGTGGGGTTCGGCAGGGTGACCCGCTGTCATCGATGTTGTTCAATCTTGTTATGGACCACGCTATCGGGGGGTTGCCCACGGTCATTGGTTTCCCGCTTTCGAGCAGTCGCTCCAGGATTATAGCCTTGGCATATGCGGACGACCTGGTAATCTTTGCCAGTACCTCTGAGGGACTTCAGGTCCTTATTGATTCGGCGATCAGGGGATTGGGCGAGTGTGGCTTGTCTGTTAACCCAGAGAAGTCCCTTTCCCTCTCACTTGCCGCCGTCGGAAAGAGGAAACTGGTGAAGGTGGAGTCTGAGCGCTCGTATAATGCCGGCGATGACAAGATTAGGGTCCTGTCTGTTGAGGGGACTTTTGACTATTTGGGGGTGGCCTTTTGTCACTCGGGCTTGGTCCGTGACAATGTTGATTTGCGGGTGGGCTTGGAGAGGATCTCTAAAGCGGCTTTGAAGCCCCAACAGAAGTTAGAGGTCCTTAAAACTTTCTTTTTGCCGAGATTTTACCATAGGCTCACCTTTGGTGTGACCCGCCGGGTGATCCTATCTGCATTGGATGTGGCGGTCAGGTCGTATGTTAGAAGGTGGACTGGGTTACCCCATGACTGCCTCAACACCTTCATCCACGCTCCTGTCAGGATGGGTGGGCTGGGTGTCCCGAGGCTGGCAGGGCTGGTGCCTTTTATGAGGGAAAACCGGTTCCTGTCAGTCGACGATGATCTTGAGGACTTGGGCCTCGATGATTCCCTCCGGGATGAACTCTTTGATTTCCCTGCCGGTTTTCCGCCTCCTCATCCTTCCTTTCGTGATTCCTCCAGTCTTCATGCACACTTTGAGGGTAGGGATTTGGCCCCGGCGTCTACGTCGTGGGTTTCCAGGGCTTTCTCTTCCCTATCTGGTCGAGATTGAAGGCAGTTCATTGGGCTCAGAGCCGGT
The DNA here is from genome assembly GCA_037127475.1 of Arma custos. Classification (NCBI taxonomy): domain Eukaryota; kingdom Metazoa; phylum Arthropoda; class Insecta; order Hemiptera; family Pentatomidae; genus Arma; species Arma custos. Next base: position 45,017,632 of record CM073759.1, on the reverse strand, counting down.
GCACAAGCCAGAAACTATCTATCTGGCTATGACCGTGAATTTTTTACAAAATGCAAAGATTGTGTCAATGTACCTAGCTATAAGCCATGAAAAACTCACATAGGAGACTTTATAAAATAGGCCCTGGGATCTTTTGGAAATGAATGTTAAATTTCCCTTTCAAAGGTTGCTAGTGTGGTGTCAGATAGTGGTGACAACATAATTGCAGGGGTAAAGAAATTTTTGGGAGCTTCGACATACCCATTGTTTCGCCTGAATCTCGCTATAGCCTCGGCTATAGCTTTACCTCCTATCAATAGTATACTTACCAAAGTGAGGTTCTTGTTAAATTTATAAAAAGTAGTGTCAATTATCCAATAAGGTGAAAGCTCTATAAATGAGCGGAGGTATTTCGGAATAAACACTTACAAAAATATTTTAGATGTAAAGACTCATGTATCTATACGGTTGAAAGATTTCTAATACTTTTAGGGGTTTTAACCAACTTATTAATTGAAGACGTTACAAGTCCCGAAATGCCTACTACTTTATGGAAATTCTGAAAGGAAATAAAAATTCTGAAGCGAAATAAAAATTCTGAAGCAGTTGGAGAAAATACTAAACCATTTGAGTACAAATTATTCCAATGGTGTCTTGCCTGCTGCGAATCACGTAGGCTTTCCTGTACAAATAATGAACCTATTAGTGATGCGAAACCTTCACGAAACTTGCGTGATGTAGAGTTCAACGATGCGAAGTCGAATGCACAGACACGATTTTACTCAGCATTTAAGAAAGATATTTCCGCATCCAATGAATCAAATGAATCTGACAACTCATATCAGCCCTATGACATTTGGCAGCACCATCGTAAACTGGCTTATGGGCATGGTCAGGACTCTAAGAGGAACTTAGCGATGAGCTTTCATCGTATTTAGTTTCGGAGCTACTTGAGTTTTATAGCTAAAGAGCAACCCTCTAAAGGAGTGGCAAGAGATGAGAACAATTTTCCCAGGCCTATACAAATTATCCAGGACATATTTTGTAAATTTGGCCACTTCTGTTTCCTGTGAAGGGTATTCAACAAGATCCTCGGTGCAAAGGCTGCACAAACGAAACCCCCTGGCACGTTCTCTTTGATGTAATGCACTATGTCCAAAGAGGATATTTGACCTTGGACCTGGAGGACACGCGGAACTTCAAGAACTAAGATTTAAAGATTATCTAAAATATCTCAGAAGCCTAGACCTATAATAAGGATTTTTAGGACTCTTTAGGCCGAAGTGCTTGGTAGTGGAAGAGTCACTTATAAAAAATAATAATAATCTCTTATTACGCACTTTGATGAGTTTCAGGAATATTTCCTAGATAATTTTTACCATATCATAGCTGTCTCCGGAACTTTACTTCCTTCCTCCCAAGCAACCTTTCGTAACTATACAGTCTTACACTATGGTAAATTTATTTAAAGGAGAGATGCGATAATACACCCACAACAGTCCAACCAACTATCAAGTTTGAAGAAATCAAAGAAAAGGAAAGTGCTCAGGTGATCCGACTGTGATGAAGAAGGAATGAAGAAAATATTATTAAATTAAGGATTTATGTATTTTCCCATGATTATACAGATTTTATCACGTTTTTTAAATACGTTAAATGTGCATTGATAATTCCATTTTAAATATAAACTATACTACTGAAATAGAAGTGTTGTAGGGTTCCAATGCACACGTAGCTGCTGAATGTAATTCAAACATACAAAAAACTAGATGGGCGTGATTGGTCCTGATAGAAGTAACAAAAGTCAAAAGCAATAGAGAATGGATCAATTCAGATAAGATAAATATTTGAGAGTCTCGAGGCTCGGAGTGACAGTCGAGTGGCACATACCTTCCTCCCATCCACCCCTAACCTCTTGCACTTACTCCGTCTATTTTAGTGTTTTCTCAGCCAGTTTCTCAGCATTCCCTGACAGGCATTTTACATATGTCACCGCGGAACTGTTGTTCTAGATAAATCTGCAGTAGGTTGTTCACGTAGAAATATATGTGACAGCTTTGTATAATATTACATTCATAATAATGGGACAAACGCGCAACGGAAATTAAAGAACATACAGTTGAACAAATACAGTTTGACTAAATTAGAAATCCCTTGAAAGAAATTTTGATCGTGAGAACTTAATTTGACTGTATAATAGTCAGAAGATGGCTTCCTGGCCTTCAGTATCCTTTAATAATATATTTATATATATATATATATATATATATATATATATATATATATATATATATATATATATATATATATATATATATATATATATATACTAGCTTATGCCCGCGGCTTCGCTCGCGCGGAATACGGCCTGCCACATAATGTTTCGTGAAAGATCATTTTAAATAAATAATTTAATTATTTTTTTAAATATAAGTTACTCGAACATCCGAAATTTCAGATGTCTAACTTCAAAACTGACGGATTCTATACAGCCTTTGAATCCCTATTATATTAAAGGGGAAACCCTTGGAGTGGAATTATCCGAATTTCTTTCTTAAACTATTCACAGAACCTAACTACAAATTTCAAGATGCTAAGTTCCTGATTTACCTTTAATTATGTACTATAACGGGGGAGTCACATGCCCCCGTGCCCCCACATAGATCATCACTTGATTTGCCTTTATTTATGTACATAATGGATTCTCCACAGTACCTAAAATACTGTCAGGGGGGGGGGCACATGCCCCCTTGCACCCTCCCATAAATCCGCGCTTGGTATAGCTTATGTGTTATTCTGATGTATAACCTGTATTACTGTAAAGTTTCATCCAAATCCGTCCAGTAGTTTTTGCGTGAAAGAGAGACAAACATACAAACATTCACATTTATAATATTAGCAAGATTAGTAGGATATCAAAACAAATAGTTTCACTCATGTTCTTTCTGTTATTTTTACAACTATTATCATGTGATTTGTCTTTATTTATGTACAATAATGGATTCTCCACAGTACCTAAAATACTGGAAGGGGGGGCACGTGCCCCCTTGCACTCTCCCATAAATCCGCACTTGCTATAGCCTATGTGTTATTCTGATGTATGACCTATATTACTGTAATGTTTCATCCAAATCTGTCCAGTAGTTTTTGCGTGAAAGAGAGACAAACATACAAACATTCACATTTATAATATTAGTAAGATATATATATTAAATAATATATTCAGTTGATGTTTGTACTGTGAACAGTGCAGATGTATTCTCCCGCTCTCACAGCAAGTCTTGGTCTGAATTCTATACTGTACTTAATGTTAATTTTTTTTTATTCAATTTTTAAATTGAATTTTGTTTAGTGCTATTATTTGTGTTTTCTCAAACTATTATACTTATTATAATAATATTTACTGATTTTTGTGTCAAAATGAGTCAGTGCAACATTTGTGGTAGGGCTGTTCGGAATACTCCTTATATCGCTTGTAAGGACTGTAACTTTATGGTACATGCCTAGATAAACCTTTGAAGAAAGAAGACATTGAAGCAATAAAGGCCGCAGGACAAGTATGGAGATGTGTCAGCTGCAGTAGTAAGCACAGCAAAAGCCTAGGATCAGGATCATCAGGTACGAACTTAAATGAATTGTTAGAAAATATTAAGAAACAAATTGGTTCTGTTGAAAAAAATCTTGGAGATTCTATTGATAAGATATTCGAGAGGCTTGATGATAGTATTAAAATAATAGGAGAACAATCTAAGAAAATTGATGTATGTACTGATAAAATTGAAGATTTACAAAGGGAGAATGTGGCTTTGCGAAAACAGGTAATTCTAGGTCAATGCAAGGTGTGATGATTTAGAGCAAAGGATCTTATCAAGTACTGTTCAGATAAATGGTGTACCGCTTGCTCCAATGGAAAATCTGAAGCAGGTTGTATGTAGTATGGGTGCTGCACTTGATATTAACATTCAAGAGGAAAACATTGACCATTGCTACAGGTTAAAGCCTAGAGAGAGTGGTGAACCAGGTTCAATTATTGTCAAATTTTTACATCGGGATATCAAAGATGAGCTTCTACGTAAGCGTAGGGTGAAGAGAGATTTCTCCACTCGTCATTTAAACCTGACGCCTCCAAGTGACATACCGGTCTATATCAATGAGAGCTTATCTGCAGGAAGACGGATGATATTTAATGCAGCAAGATTGGCGAAGAAAAGTAAAAATTACAAGTATTTATGGTTGAGAGATGGTAGAATTCTCATGAGAAAAGCAGAGGGTGATCCGGTACTTGTGTTGACAACGATGGAAGATATCAACACATTATAATTATTAAGTATGGCATTCTTTTCTTTTGTTGTATTTTGTTTTAGTACGGCTTTTGTCTATTTTTTATTTTTTAGATCAAAATGGGTTTTTTTTATTTTATTTTTAAGTTATAAATGGTAAATGGTTTTATAGTTAAGAAGTTTGAACTTATTTTATTACATCAAAATATTTGAAGTTTAAGAGCGAACTTTGATACTTTTCTTATTGAGTTAAATAATTTACCGGAATTGCTTTCTGTTATTGTTTTGTCTGAGATATGGATTAATGTTGATGAACAGATGTTCTATAAAATAGATGGTTACAATAGTTTTTTTCAATGCGATTGCAACAGTAGGGCGGGGGGGGGTGTTGTTTATACTAAAGAGGATATCAAAGTGGAAGAGGGAATAATTGATATGAGCAGTGCTCAATGTGTACAACTTAATTTAAATACATCTCAACTGACCTTTACTCTGCTGTCTGTTTATCGTAATATCAATTTTTCTGTTTCTTTGTTTACAAATGAGTTTGCTGATACACTGTCATTAGTTAAAGGAAATTTAATTATAATGGGAGATATTAATATTGATATTTTAGTTAGTAATAATGATTCTGTTTTATATAGTACTCTTTTGGAATCTTTTGGATTAAAAAGCAAAATAGAGGAAGCTACAAGAATATGTAATAATTCTGCCACATGTCTTGATCATGTTTTCGTTAGAATATTTAATTCTTACAAATATGAAATAAATAGTGAAATACTACATTTAAATATAACAGATCACTTTCAATTGTGGGCAGTAAATTGATATCAAATGATGATCATGATGAGGTCTATTGCTATAGAAAAATTAATTATGATATTTACTAGATCAATAAAGGCTATAAGTTGGAATGAAGTTTATACTACTAATGATACGGATAGAGGTTTTGATATTTTCACTAAGCTATTTACAAAAGCCATTGTTGAAACGTCTAAGGAATTGATCCCTAATTGTAACAGTGGTAAAACAAATAAATTAAAACCCTGGATAAATGATGGTTTATTGAAGCAAGTTCAATTAAAGAATCTTTTATTCCATAAACAAAAGAAATTTCCGAACAATCTTAGGCTCCGTAAAAATTACATTAAATTTCGTAATAAATTAAAAGATGATATTAAACATAGCCGAGATCTCTATTATTCTGAACTCTTTTATAAATATAATGGAAACAGTAAGCAACAATGGGATTTAGCCAGCGAACTTATTGGGGAAACAAATTCTAGGAATAAAAATAATAAGTTGCAGATCTTTCTGTCTAATAATTTAATAAATGATCCTAATATTTTGGCCTCTAGCTTTGGGGAATATGTTTCTCAAATAATAAGGGATGTAAAATTAAACTCATCAAATCTGCTCCAAATTCAAGAACCCGGTACACGTAAAATATATCCTACTTCTTTTTTTGTCAACCCAGTAAATGAATATGATGTAATATCTGTTATTAACTCTCTCAAAATGAATAAATCACCTGGCATTGATGGAGTAAGTACAGCCTTGGTTAAATTAGTGAGTGAACATATCGCCTCAGTATTAACTTATTTGATTAATCTTAGCTATATATCAGAGGTTTATCCTACTTGTCTGAAAACTACTGTTGTTGTACCTATCTTTAAAAAAGGCAATAAAAAAGATATTTCAAATTATCGGCCGATTTCACTTCTTTGTACATTTTCCAAAATTTTAGAAAAGATAATGAAATTAAAATTATTGACATTTTTAGAATCTAAAAATATTTTAAGTGATAAACAATTTGGTTTTCGCCAAAAACTAAACACAGAACATGCATTGGTTTATTTTATGTCCAATGTATACACATCTCTGAATGAAAATAATAGGGTTGGATGTGTTTTTGTGGATATAACTAAGGCGTTTGACACATTAGAACATGAAATTCTCTTTGATAAAATGGAATGTATGGGTATTAGGGAAGTTGTGTTAAATTGGTTCATGAGTTACCTAGCTGATCGGAAACAAACTGTTAGAATAGATAACTGTTACAGTGAATTCTATGATTTGCGTTGTGGTGTTCCGCAGGGATCAGTGCTAGGCCCTATTTTGTTTTTGCTATATGTAAATGACCTCTGTTCGGCACCGTTAAGAGGTAGTCTCACCGCCTTTGCTGATGATTTGGCGCTCTCCTACTCTCATAAAGAGTGGGTTACTGTCCAGTTGCATATGCAACAAGATATGGTCTTCCTGAGTCATTGATTTGCCTATAATCGTTTAATATTGAGGGAAAAAACTAAATTTATTTGTTTTGATCTTAGAAATAATTTTAGATCAGATTTTCAGTTAATCTTTCATGATCAAGCTTGTTCAGGCAGAGTTAATTGTATCTATAATAAATGTATCCCTCTTGAAAGAGTATTTGAATTTAGATATTTAGGAATAGTCATTGAGGCTGTCTTGGAGAGCACATATTTCTTACATTTCAAAAAAAGTAAAATTAGGGCTACGTAAACTTTATTTCATTCGCAATAAGTGTGACCACTCCTTTTTGTTGAAATTTTACTATGCTCTAATACATTCTGTTTTAGAATATGGGATTGTATGTTGGGGTGGTGCCTATGCCAGTATAATTAAGCCGTTACTAATTCTTCAAAAAAAAGTTGTCAGATCAATATTGAGGAAAGCCAGTAGGGAACCTTCTCGACCACTTTTCATTTCACTGCGGGTATTGCCCGTTAATTATTTGTTTTTGTACAAAACCTTAAGAGTATTTTTTATCAGAAGTGGTAATATTGATCGCCATCCTGCTGTATATGGAACCAGACGTAGAAACCTTTATAGTGTGCCTACACCTAGTTATACTTTTTTTTAAGTCGTCTTTTGTTTACATGGCGTCAGGAAATTTTAATAACCTTCCCAACAGAATAAAAAATGCTTCAACCACAAAAATCTTTTGCACTACTCTGAAAGAATATATTTTTTCAGAAAAGATATAGATCATTTACTGCACAGCACTTCTGAATTCATAGTCTACTTTATTTCTTTACAGCGTAACTTTTCTTTTTTATATGCTCTCAGGCCAGACTTCATCTTAATTAATAGAATTGTGAGGGTAACCCTATCACAGGTTATGACCTTAAAGGGTACCTATACCCATTTCCTTAATTTATTTTTATGTATTGTATACATATAAGCTTATTTACTGTATTATAAAATATGTACTTATGTTAATTTTTAATGTGGAGATGGATTAATAAATAAATAAATAAAAATATATATATATATATTCTATTATATATAATAATAATATATATTCTGGTGCCTGTAGAACAGATCCGATACTTAGGGTTGCACCTTGACAAACGATTGATCTGGAATCCTCATACAAGACTGAAAAGACAAGAAACCGCTCGACGTTTCAGGTTACTTCAACACTAACTAGACAAACGCTCTAAGCTCCCAATTAACTACAAAAGACTCATCTACATATCCATCATACGACCTATTTGGACTTACGGAGTAGAGCTTTGGGGCTCCACTAAGCCATCGAATTCCTCTTGTATCCAATCCTTACAATCCAAAATCCTTCGTAAAATCCTCAATGCTCCTTATTTTGTTAAGAATAAAGTCATCTATAACGACCTTAATGTCCCTTTTGTTGCTGATTTGGCCCGAACCCGGTATCTATCCTTTCATAACAAACTTCATTACCACTCAAACCCTCTAGTTTCAAACCTAGCTTCCTCTTCAATTCCCGATAATCCTTCGAGGCGTCTGAAAAGAAGATGGCCACGTGACCTTCTTAGTTGAACTCTGATTTGAGTACTACCAGTGGGTAGTTTCTCTACTTGTCATTATCATGTCATTATGTAGCACTTATCCTATTTACTTTTTGTATTAATGTAATACAGTTGTAAATATCAATAAATAAATTTATATTAAAAAACAATAGTCAGAAGATATAATAATTTGTAACATTTTTCTAGAATAACTATTACTTAATTGTTCACCAACAACCACCGTACAATGGTATATGAACAATTAAGAATAAAACGTCACATAAAGAAGTCTTCTCTTTTTATGTTGCTATTGAGAGTAACCTACAGGGATCATTTGAAGGAATGAAGTCCTTTTTCAGAAGATCATTGTTACTTAATAGACAAATACTTTTGTCAACTGAAAATTAATATTTACAATGATAGGAAGCACCTAAAATTTGGTTATTATTGTTTTAACAACAATTAATACACTTTCTAGCTGATATTACAAAAGTTCGTTTAGTTGAGATTTTTCTGTTAAACATACTTCGGGGCCAAAAAGTAAATTTCCACAATCTTTAGATAAATTTAACTTAACTCTAATTTGTTATTTAGAGTGATACATGGGTCATATGTTCGAAATTCGAAATATTTAACTAAACTCTAATTTCCTGTTTAAATTAACATATTGGTCATTTGTACAGAATCAGAAACCAAATGTGGCGTTTGGTATCAAAAGTAGATTACTCCGCAGTTTCAAAAATCGACATTTTAACATTTTTGTCATCGTTTAATTGATAAAAATTTGTCCCCAAATCTACGAGATAAGAACTGAACTAAAACCGTGATAAATAAGGCGGAAAAGTAACCTTTTAGACAAAAGTGATTGACTAAACCAGCGTGAAGAAGTCGATATATATATATATATATATATATATATATATATATATATATATATATATATATATATATATGCAAGAGGAGAACATCACCAACTCTAATCAGTTGATGGAATATGCGTCCTGTCGTCGTCCAGAGCCTTCTCTACGCTGTTGACATCGTTCATCTGGCGGACTCTAAGGAGAAGCTGCAGCAAGACCTTGTGGAATGGGAAAAGGCGCTCCTATGTAAGGGAATGGCAATATGTATTATAGCAATAAGTAGCAAAGTGTGCTTGTCATATCTAGGCATGAACAGGAAGATTTACGTTTGCTATGCAATAGTGAGGTTCTCGAAGTGGTGGACCACTTCCTCTACTTAGGAACCATCATTAGCAGGTCTGGTAAAGTAGACGAAGAAGTAAGTAATATAACCAATAAAGCAAATCAGATATATTACCTGATCTGTAATAGCATAGTTGGCCACCGAATGTAGGGAAAGCAACGAAACTTCACATATTCAAAGCAATATACCTCCAACACTTACAAATGGCAGTGAAAGTTGGGTCATGCTTGACAACCACATCAGCCGGACAACATGAGCTGAAATGAAATACCTTCGCAGAATGGTCGGTAAGACAAGGAGGGACCGAGTGCGGAAAATAAACATAATAATAGACATAAGGACTGCAGATAGCAGAACTGAAGACCTCCATCGAAAAAAGACTGAAGTGGTTCGGCCATGTCTGTCGCATGGACGAAGAATGGCTTCCTAGAAAGATTGTGGAAGCCCGCCCGATAGGCAGAAGATCCCGTGGACGCCCGAGAATCCTCTATGAGGATTATATTCAAAGAATAGGAGGTAAAAGAGGAAAAACCCTGGCTCAAATGAAGAGGAGTTGTCGGGACCGGGAAGAATGGCTCCAATGGATTGAGGCTCCTCTACGCTAAATGGCAAAAAAGAGATAGCGAAAAAAAACATATGACATATTATATGATATGCATACCATATGATGATAATACATATGGTATAGTATGATAATATGGTGATAATTATTATGATAATAATGTGTTCACAAGTATTAATAACTTTGATAATCCAGTTAATACTAGGCGGTTAAGACTTTGGCTAGAAGGATACTCATCCGACGTGATACAATCTCGGATGTTTGGTAATTGGGATAAAGTAGGAGGCTACAGAAGGCCTTGGATTAAGTTCGACAAAGGACAGCTAACTTGATTAACTCATTTATTTAAGGGTTGGCCCTGGGATGAGCTCGTACTATTGGCTTAGTCTTGCCCATTGTCTAAGGGGGAGCTTGACAAGGGTCGTACAGAAGGGAAAAAATAGTTAACTTATAAGTTATTCACGATAACCTTTTAAAATAAATTTAACAAAATTAATCGCGGGAACCAGTGCAGTGCACTGTTCAGTAAATACTAAATTAAATGCACTAAGTGCTTTGTTCTTCATCTAAAAATAAAATAATGGTGTGCTGAGGAATGAGTAAAAATTGATACAGCGCGTAGCATCGTCAATTCACTGCTGAAAATATTCAATCTAGCTGCTTTCATAGATCCAGCCAAAAAAATTATATTTGAAAATTTCTACCTAGATAACCTATAAAACTCTAACCTAGATATTTGAAAACCTCTTTCTGTTCCAAGATCTTTAGTTTTAATACTCTTTTTAGTAGGCCCTTCCTCATGCATTTTATTTTTTCTGGATTGTGCCCATGCTGGTATTGGTATGATGCATTGTGTGCTGTAGGTCCCGGTCATACGCATAGAATATGCGCATAGAAAAGCTATGAATGTCTACAAAGTCTGAGGTTAGTTCCTATACCTAACTTGAATGATTCGCAATCTACTTTACCTCTCTTCAACACATGAAACAGGACGAATATAAATATTATAGGACGTAAAGAGGATATAAATAGATCCATCCTTCATTATATCTTCTTCCAAACATAAAATTATTCGTTACTTTGAAGGAATTCAACCTTTCCGTTCTCATTCATTCATATTTCTGTAGAAGATCTTCTGTTTCTCATTTATATTTTACTCTATCTTGTAACCACATTCCTTCCATAGTCTCCGTTTGGCAAGTTGACCTCCGAAGATGGTCAGCATGGCCTTTGACAACACCAGAAGACATGACTGAACACCATGTCATCAGCTATAGCGTCAGAGGTCTGCTTCCCAAGCTGGCTGAGGTCGAGATTCTACTGCAGCAACACCAGCCATCGGTAGTAGCGCTGACAGACATCATGTTGCCCGAGACGCCTGCAGATAAGGGGGGGGTGCACTGTGTACCGGGAGGACTGTGCGCCGGGGGTACAAGCGAGCGTCGCCATCCTGGTCCGAAATGATGTGCTCTCTAGGAGTATTCCTAACCCAGTGCGTTCGACTAATGGTACTCACATAGTCACTGTTGACGTACGATTCAAGACCCGTTTCACGTTCAGCTGTGACTATAGGAGACCAAAAGCTGTACACGCAGCTACGAAGTCGTTGCTAGCGCATGCTCAGACTGTGAGCCGATACATAGTCCTAGGAGACCTCAATGCTAAGCACACCGCCTGGTGGTGCGCTAGTAACGACCGAATTAGTTTCCCCGCCTCGCTGTGCCGTCTGATCCGAAGCTATCTTAGCGGAAGGTCATACGTCGTACGAGTCGGCAACGACTACTCGACTTCCAGCACCACCACCTGTGGAGTACCTCAAGGCTCTGTACTGGGACCGCTGATGTTTGTGATTTTCACAGCACCCCTGGTCTCAATACAGCATCCGGAAGCAGTGGTAGCAGCCTATGCGGACGATATAGGGATTTATGCCTCCAGGGTTAACGCCCCACATGCCCTTAAAAAGGCACAAAAGGCGACACAAACAATAGTTAAGGAACTGAAACTGAATGGCATCAGGGTAAATCCGTCTAAAACGGACGCCATCGTGATGTCATTCCAAACGAACCACAAAAAGGCCTTACCAAAACTTTTTTAATATCGATGGCGAAGACAGAAGTGTCTCCACTTCAATCCTCTACCTTGGTGTTCACTTTGATAGGCATCTAACCTTCTCAAAGCACGCCATGGAGAGACTGAAGTTAGCCCGACTCAAATCCTATAGGCTCTATCATTTGCTCATATCGCCGCAGCTCTCGCTCAGATTGAAAGTGAAAATCTATAAATCAATCATACGACCGACGATGCTCTATGGTGCTCCACTTATGAGGCACCTCTTCAAAACCACGCTGACCAAGCTTCAAGATTGCCAGAACTCCATCCTTAGGAAAATAGTACGAGGCACATCGCTCCAGAGGGCACGTAATACCACGATTCGGGAGGAGGTTCGGCTACCCTCGGTGGGTGCATGAGTACATAAGTCGGCGGCACATCAAATTTTTGATGGGCTGAAGGCCTGTGCGACCCCCCTTTTTAGGGATATTAAACTATCTCCCATACCTGGGAAACGGCAGGGTAGTGTCCCCTTGGTCGATGTGCTCTCGATGATCTAGGGATGGGGTGAGGACTCCCTTGTCCTTATCCTTCCTTCCTTTTCCTTCTTCCTTCTTCCTCTTTCCTCTTTCCGCTTACTATCCTAATCCCGCTTAACGGTCCCTCCCCGTTTAGTATTGTATAGAGCCAGCGGCCATGTGTGAGTATAAACCGCCTTCAGCGGGCTCAGCCAATCTGTAAAGCCTTAAAGTACCGAAGGGAAAGAAAAGGCTTTTGGTTTATATAAAGTATTATATTTAAGTGTAATTTGTAAATAATTGAAATAAATCTAGAAGGGTAAGAAAAAAAAAAAAAGAAAGAAGAGAAAAAGAAAAAAAAAAAGATCATCCTCATTCTCGTCTCAGCCCTGAGGAAGTCAGCAGCATGGTTGACGAAATGTTGGCGAAAATTTTATCTACACGGTCTAAACCAGAAGAAATAAACCAAGTCTTTTGTAATAATAGTGGTCGTGGAAGCCTAAAAGAATATTTAAGTAGCCTCTATGGAGAGGATATTGCTCGGAGAGTGAAGACATTTGAGAAATTTAGAAAGAAGAAAACGAGTCTAATGTGTAGGCTAACCTTTCTCAAAAGATGTAGGGATCACAAGATCATCCCCAAATGCGCAAGAATCGGCTTAGAAAATTCATCCCACATAGTCCAAAACGAAAAGAGCCGATGTTCGGTCATAACCTCCCAGAATCTACGGTCTCACAAAGAGGGCATACCCTTACGTCCAATAGTGGATTCCATGGGCTCAGTAACTTACGAAGCAGCCAAATACTTGAGCAAGAAGATAAAACTGCAGGTTGGAAATACTGAACACCACATAAAGGACTCAGATGACTTCTTTAAGAAAATAGCCGAAATATAAATTGATCACCAACCACAGGATATACTGGTTAGTTTTGACATCAAATCCCTGTTCACCAAAATACCAATCGAGGACACCATACCACTGATAGAAAAGGTACTTGGCAAAACAGAGGCAGGATTAGCAGAACTATGCTAGACATCGTCATACTTTCTGTTCAATGGAAGGTACTACAAACAAACTAAAGGTGCAAGCATGGGATCGCCATTAAGTCCACTCATTGCGGAACTCTACATGGAAAATTTTGAACGGGAAGCATTGAAATCCTCAAAATTAAAACCGTCCCACTGGTTCAGATACGTGGATGACACCTTTGTCATTTGGCCAAAGGATGGAAAAGTTAAATGACTTCCTAAAGCACTTAAACGGGATACACAGTAGTATTCAATTCAATATGGAAGTTGAAAATGAAGGAAGTATCCCGTTCCTAGATGTGAGGGTAGAAAAGAAAGAAAATTGGTTGGGACACTCGGTATATAGAAAACCGACACACACCGACTGGTATTTGAACGCACGCTCACACCATCATCCGGCACAGAAACATGGTGTAATTAGAACATTGATGACGAGAACCCTTAGGATCTCAGAACCGGTTTACTTCAAGAAAGAAGAAAGACATCTAAAGAAAGCCCTCATGAAGAATGGCTATCAAGAGGAAATAATAAGAAAGGAATTTAGAAAAGCCCAGAAGACTAGCCCACATAATACAGAAAAAAATAGAGAGGACATGAAGACAGCGCTGATCCCATAGGTTAAAGGCACCACAGAAAAAATAAACCAGAACCTAAACCAGAAGAAATAAAACAAGTCTTTTGTAATAATAGTGGTCGTGGAAGCCTAAAAGAACCTTTATCTTGTTTTCCTTCCTTCTCTCCTTCTCTTACTTGCATTCTGCAGGTGTTCTCTGGTTACGGAAGTCTCTCCCTGCATTTTACTTTCCTTTTACCTTCATCTTCACTCCATCAATCCACCACATACTTCTTTTAAGCCCAAAAGCCATCCCCACAAACCAGTTGAGAATCATCCTTGATAAATTTCTTGCATGAAAGCCAGCTCAGTTGTACACTATTACTTTACGAATGGTCACAACTACGTCATCTTCTATCAGCCTGTAGGGCTTTATTAGTTCTCTTTTTTGGTCTTTTCCTAGTTTTTTTTTTCATTTTATAGTTCGTCCACCTTAATGAGGTAGTGATCGCTTTCAGCCTAATGCCTTCTTTTCACGCTACCATCCTTTACATTTCCAACCAATTGTCTCTTTATCAGAAAATAAGCGATAATAGATCTAGTGCTTTATGAATTCCTTTTGGTTAATCTATGAAGTTCTTTATGCGAAAAGAGAATGCTAGTGATTCTCAATGCGTTTCTACAGAGATCCTTTCTCCACTATTGTTCTCCACTCTGACATTTAGTGTTCCAAAAATCAGTGATGTTCCTTCGGATCACTGATCAACTTCCCTTTGCTAGTCATTAAAGAAATTTTCTTTTTCATCCAGTCTGGCATTATCATTAGGACCATATGCTACAGTAAGTGAATGGATTCTCACACAAGATACCTGGAATCATGTAGGGCAGGTAATTTTGGTATAGAAATCTCATTCCACTGCGTCCGCGAACTATAACAAAGAAGAGGTGGCATTGGATTTTAGTTTTACTCCAGTCATTCCTCTTTGTATCAGTAATCGCAAGGAGTTCAACCTTTCCTTTCATAACGTATTCCACCAGTTCGTACTAGTTTCCGCTTATGCCACATACACAGAAGGTTACAAGTCGTATAAATTGTTTTCTACGAAGTGTTAAATTATATAAAACCAGTCCAGCTCTAGTCGTTTTTGTTCATTCATTCAGTGAGGGGCTATACAGTCCTTGAAGAATCATGGCCAGTGCTAACATCTTCCATTCGCCTCTGTCCGCCGCAAAGGCATACCCATCACCCCCAGGTAACCCTCCAGAGCCACCTGAAATGCGGCTTACCTCACGATCCTATACTATCATTCAATATTATATACAGCATCCTACTTGGAATTTTTGTTGGGCCCATCCTCTTTTCGCAGTGAGGGATCCATTTGCTATCTTTGGTCAAGGACCATGTCTCGCATCTGTAAGTCACAATTGGTCTCACAATCGTTTTATATATGAGACACTTTGCCTTTCTGGACAAACATTTAGAACAAAATAATTTCTGCCCCCAACGGATAACTACTTCCTGCCGCTAAAGTCATTTTATTGTTACAAATTATCACTTGGGTAGATGAAGTGGTGTGAGAAATTAACAATCGACCACATCAATAATTAATAAGATCCACCATCTTGATCCACACGAAAACGCGCACAATATATCTTCCTTTACCTAATACAGGAAGAAAAGTAAAAATTAAAATCACCGCGATAACTCAAAATTGTAAAGATAAAAAGAATAAAATTTATCATTTTGAGGGCTAAGACGTGTTTAAAAAAATGTTTAAACCGAGTTAATGACCAACTCACAAGCTATAACTGTTCCCGTGGAAGCATTTATTTTAAGTAACTGTTTGACCGATCTACAATGTTACCTACACCTATTACTTAAGGTCCGATCACATTCAAAATCGCATAAATTAATTAAGCTAATAGCATAATTATGCTAACTATTGTTCTATTGCCATTGTGCCGCTCAACTGGGAACAAAGCATTGCTGATGCAGAAGACTCATTAGGGCTAAATGGATGAATCTTGTCGGAGTTTGCTTTTAAACTATATCACAGATTCAGAAGCTTCATCAATCTCAAAATGAATCAATCCTGCCAGAAAAAATGAAACTAAATTACTTTTGATTATTAATAGGTCATAGGATATATTCAAAAATAAAAAAGGAAGGTAGAAGCTAAAAATCGTAATTGTAATACTAGAAACAGTATTACTGCAATATTATTATTATATACAGTATTATTACACTACTGTGTAGTAATACATGTATCTAGTATTTCACTGAACTAGTACTAACATTCCAATGAGAATAGTTTGATTGATTAAATGTAAAAAAAAATTTAGTAAAGTTTGGATTCGTTTGTAGGAATAGATGAAGATCAAACGAGGAAAGCTACAAACGAGTAGCTTCATTACATTCATAGTATTCCTCAAAAATGGTCCCTTGTTCTTTCGAAGGATAATAAATCTACTACTGGCACATTAAGTACTTTTGGTTGGATTGTTAACTTCCGTTGCACGGGAAGTCTCAATTTAACCTCAACCAAGCTCACATTTCACAAGAAATTAACCCGATCTGGAAAGTAAGGTTTAGTAATCCTAAATGTGCCCAATAAGGACTATAAAATAAGCAGATCTGTGGATTTATGTTCGTCCGTTGGATAAATGTGTATTTGTTCTAAAATATTCCGAATCTTATTGTAGGTTTCTACGATAGCTAAGGCAATAAAAGACTTTATAAAATCGACCTTAGCCACAAACATATAGAATGGAATATCGTAGCTGTTTTTTTTTAACGGTTAAACTTAAGAATATTTTTTATTTAGGGAAGGTACGTTCATTACTATCTAGGTAGAGATAGTAGAAGGTTAGATCATTACTATCTAGCTCTACCAACTGTGTTTATATAAACTTTCTAATTAATATATTGCAGTTACAAATGTTTTTTTCTTAAGTCTATGCTATTTTTTATAAGATTACTGATTTTATATATTATTAATAAATAATGCTCTAAATCTTCAAGAGTCATATTAATCTACTGCAACATATCCTTACGTTAGTCTATCATAAAAAATCTTTAACACAGAACTCTCAGCACTTCTTCAGTTTTTCAGTAAAGTACTAAATTTTAGTTCATTTATTTTACATTATTAAAAGAAAAAAAAAAAGAAAACCCATACCACTGCAGTCCATGAAGGGTCTGGGATTCAGTACATGGTAGAGACAGTACTGTTTCTTGGACAACGGTTGTGCAGGGAGGTTATTTGTTCTAAATCTTGCATTTCCCCCCTTATTTTGGGTAACAACTTTATAGAGGATGAGGATAGTTGAGCCCCAGGAGAGTCTTAGATCCCATGGGATCTATTTCTAGCTGCTAACATATTAAATGAAAGTATTGCCAACAGCGGGATTTGAACCCTCGGCATGGCAACTCAACGATTCTTTATTACAATTAATTATTTTATTTTAATACAATAAACATTTATTTACTTTTATGCATTTTTTATAACGCCAGCCATGTCGGATAAATAAATTATTTTGTTAGGAAATTCAAGCAGCCACATCTGTCAGTATTAATAAAGAATAAAAGTAGAGTTGATAAATTGAAGTGGACTATTGTTGTTATTAGGTAGATAGCACGGACTGAAAATTCTCCATGCCCCGACCAAATTATAAAGTATAATACCAGGCTATTCAGAAGAAGGGGCAAAGGACTGAATTAATATTTAAATTGAATTGGAAATACTGGGGTTACTTTCCAATAACCCGTTAGCCATATCGGCTATGCAAAATCTCTTCCTTTATTTGTATCAGTTAGTCGAGTTGACTTGCTGGGGAGCGTTTTCTGTAGATGATGATAATTTCTATCTTTTGTCAGGCGAAGAATAATCATCCAATTTTATATAAAATCCTAACTTAATCAACCATATCTAGTGATATTTTCATCGCATCTGATAATTACCTAAGGCATTACTTTCGTATGAATGGCGAAATTGTTAAATACTCAATGATTCTACATTCAAATCCTATATTTGAGTGGATATAAATAATGAGGATTATTGCCAAAAATATTTTTTATTACAATCTGTGAAGAAGTTATGCCCTAAAATAATCGAAGTTCAAAGACGGATGTAGGTCTACCAATTTACTATTTACTAATTAATTAATCACTTATTGTTATTATGATACGGAAATTTTAAAGTAATTTTCGATAACCTGAGTAACAACACCGTTAAAAGAAATATAATTTATTTAACAAGCAATAATTTTTATATTAATAAACAGTATCGAAAGATTTTGGATTTATAGACCAACGCATGACCTCACAAATGTAATACTCTCTTAAAATATATACACATCAATTTTATCCTGATTGCGAGCATATAAATTCTGCTGAATAGAAGGGCAGGTTGAAATAAGATCCACGCTATGAAGCTATGGGTGTGCCTAGAAGTTTCCCTAGCCACCCAGATAATACATATGATCTGTTTCTCATTGCATTGGTAACAGATGTCCGTTCTCCCTCATCATTTAAAAACAAAATGGGTTTTAGCTAGATTAGACGCACAAATTATGTCCAGGTGACAGCATGGTCTCCAGCCGTAGACTGGGGAGTTAAGCAGTACTATCTCTTCAACTTAACAATTAATCATTATAAAATCCTCTACAAGTTTATATATTATCACTTTGATTCTGATAAATCGTTCCGAAGCTATTATTTGATTGAAACCAAGTTGATAATTAGCCCAGCTGTTTCGAATTCCGAGAGATGCCAATTATTTTCTCCTTTGATGCCCTACAGACGTTAACTCAGAAGGTTTCCTTCAAGCTCACTACGGAAGGTATAATGAATTTGTTGTGACATAATCATTCCAAATGAATTTGTTGTGACATAATCATTCCAAATGAATTTGTTGTGACATAATCAATACCATCGAAACCAATATACCTAATTAACCAAAAAATAGATTTAGATCCTAATAGTTTTACCTGCAAAATTGGTATATAATAATATCAACAAAATTGTAAATAGTTTAGTTTTTACTTAACAATAATTAATTAAATAGTAATTGATTATAAATTTCTCAGTATTAAAGAGTAAATTTGCAGCTAAAAATTTTCACTTCAAACTTTATTAAGAATTTTTCATTCAAACATTTAGCAAACTAGAATATATTCTTATATACTTATGCTTAATTTAAAATAATTGTTTAGGCGTGATTAGACTGAATAAATTTTGATAGAAGCAAATAGAAGTACCACGGGAATTTGAATGAAATCTCAGATATTAACAAAGCGTTTGATTTATTAATTTTAATAACATGCGAGATATCTTTTCTTAAATACTATGAAATATACATGTAAGAGAAAATACAAATTAATAATAGCTTCTACAAGAATAACTTAAAACTACACATACAACTTAGCGATCTAATGAACAAAGTAATTTAATACAAACAAAAGAAGAAAA
This sequence comes from Arma custos, assembly GCA_037127475.1. Classification (NCBI taxonomy): domain Eukaryota; kingdom Metazoa; phylum Arthropoda; class Insecta; order Hemiptera; family Pentatomidae; genus Arma; species Arma custos. The sequence continues at coordinate 44,998,198 of CM073759.1, read as the reverse complement.
ATGATTAATATGAATGGGAGCGATAATTAACAAAAACAGAAATGCTCCATGCTAGCATAATGGCCAAAGATATGATAACTACAAAATAAACTTGAACGTTGTAACGAAGGTTTCAATAAGGCGCGAAGATGTGCGAATTACTATTATCTTCGCCAGTGATCACGGCATGAAGGAGCAATGAGTATGATATCATGAATTAACTTGAACTGTCCGGTTGGTGCCATGTAATACGTTGATCATCAGGAGAAACATTAGTTGACAATTTGAGGCCTTATGGTAATGAAATGTGACTTACAATTTGTGTGATGTATACTCAATTAGCACCTCAGCATCGCTTCTGGCGAGTGACAATTTTGAAACCTCTGGACGTCCTCACAGGAATAGCGGCTTGAAAGCGGATTACTAGGCGGCAGTGTGCGATGATCTTACCTGCGAAGGGCTGATAGAACTAGTCCGCTTGGCGATCTAATAGCAAGTGAAGTGACTCAATAGCGTCGCTCCCCCTCTCCTTGGTTTTGGCGGTACAGTATTCCCGATTTTAGAGGCAATGATCTGTCCGTTCCATCTGGCGGGCAGTCCAGGTCCGCGACTTAACAATAATTAAACAGTATATACATAATTTGTTTTCATATTCTGCCTTTTTTAAATACTTCTTTTCCATTCTGTTACTTTCTTTTAACTATCAACTAAATGAAAAAATGTTAGAAATTAATTTTTGTCATGGTATTTTAGCCTATGTTTTTATATTCGTAATCGGAATGAGATCATTTAGAGTAATATTAAACAAAGGACTTGCATTGGAGAATGTTAAGCAAAGTCAGGTTTTAATTATATAAAATACTGCTTGTCCAAAATCGCTAAATACGGGCTGAGTATATTTCCAAAGCCGAAAGTATCGAAATTTTGGAATGAAAGAAAAAAGTTGAGAACATCAAAAGACACTTCTCTAACACCAAATTTTCTCCATTTCCAAGCATCTAATTCAATTTCAAGGCGTTACAAGGAAAACAGAAGCAGAGAAGAATGGGAGAACAACGCTGTGAGACTGAGAATGGCCCCTGCAAAATAATAGACCCCCTTATTGAGAATAAAGATTGAGGGGAGAAACAACAGAAATTTTAACATTAAAAGTATCAGAATACGTCAAGGTAGGTAGATAAGGTACCTATCTTGTTTTAAGTTTCGGAAGAGATTTAACATCACCCCTCATTTAGAAAACCAAAGAAATAATAATAATAAACGGCCCCACCTCACAATATCATCGAAAGCTTGCCTGTACTTACCCAGGATAGAAGGAGGACGTGGCTTGATGAGTAACGAAGAAGCTTGCCGCAAGCAGGAAGGGCCCTACTCCGATATTTCCTCACAAAAACAGATGGAGTTTATGACACTATTTCAAGGATGGATTCGGGTCTAACTGCACTAAATTTAAGAAGAGATGCTGAACCAGTAGTTCTCACAGAAAATGAACGTTTGACGGAATGGAAAACAAAATCTTTACATGGTATGATCTATCCCAAATTAAATGATAGCTCCATTGACAAGCAGATGTCAGTTGATTGGTTAAAGGCTGGCAAGATATTCTCCGAGACAGAGGGGTTTGTAATCGCCATTCAAGACCAAGTTATCGCCACCAGATCCTATAGAAGGCATGTTCTAAAAGACGCATCAACGCCGGATAGATGTCGGCTATGCTCGGCTACATTGGAGTCAATCCAACATATCACTGGTAGACATGGAGTGTTGGCTGGCACGGAATATCTACAGAGGCATAACAATGTGGCTAAAAGCCCTGGCGGTGAAATACAATCTTCTAGATGTAAAGGCACCATATTATAAGTATCATCCCAATAGAATTCTACAAAACCGTCCCCTTAAGCTATATTGGGATGAATCCGTTATAACAGACTATATGCACAGACATATTGTGCATCATAATAGACCAGATATCCTCCTTATAAAGTCGAGTGAAAGGAAAGCAAGTATAATAGATATTGCGATCCCCAAAAATAAAAATGAATAAACAAAATAAATAATATTCTATTGGTAATTTTATTTATGCTCTTCGGGGAACTGGAGGGATAGGAAGTAATCAAATAAGCGGGATTTGAAAGTAGGAAGGGTAGCCGACAGAAGAAGGGATAGAATCCCACAGGGAACGGGACCGAATCAGGAACTATCTGTCAAAAGCAGCGCACAGTGTGTAATTACTGCCAATCTAGGAGGACAAAAATACTAAACGTCCTCAGAATGAGTGTTTAATAATTTTTTTTATATTTAAGTGGTCAAACTAAGACAATTAATGAGATTTGTCAAGAATTATATCACAACAGGTATAATTTTAATAATTACATATATATAATTAAAAATCATTATTATTACTAATCTCATAAATTTAATTAATACATTCCCAACTTTTTTTGAAAGAAATTTCAAGCAATTTCTATAGTTTCGGAGTCAGTGTCAGTTTTGATTAAACAAAAAAAAAAAAAAAAACGTGAAAATGACAACAATCCTCATTCTGATTTTTTAATCTTGATATAGGTATTATTTGTTTACTTCTTATTTATATATATTTTTTTTTGTTATCTTATTTCTTATCTTGATGTCGATGGAAGTTCTGCAATAGGAGTGTCTGCATCGCATTCAAATCCAACAACAAAATTATTCCGCGCCCAGGAGACATTCATTGCTAGAAAACGTTCAGCTGTGCGTTGAGATTTTTCCCAGCGCAACTCCGATCTGTACAGTACTGACTTCAGGCGAGCTCTAATTGTTTCCATTTTTTCCTCAGGCAATCCTCTCCAGCATTTTTTCTCAATCAAAAAACTAAGAATGTTGTCAAATCTTGCATCCTTTTCACTCTCCTCCATAGTTCATACAGCATTTTGTAAGAGACTAATTCGTCCATTCTAAAATACAGTAACATTTTTCAAGATTTCGACAAAACGGGCAAATATGGGCAAACTTTTCTTGTCATGTTTTCTTATCTAGCTTCCTAAGTAAACGTTAAAACATAGAGCAAAACGTGAATCGTCCTAATAAAGAAGTTACCTTCCTCCAAAATTCAATAAGCGTATGATATTTTTTAATTTTATTCGTTTAACTTAAACAAAATGTTTAAGGCCTTTAAATTACACGTATTATGATGTATGTAAATAATGTATAAACAGAGAAAAATTCACAAGTTGAAATAACTGGAAAACAGAACCGTGCACACTGATAAACAAAGAACGAATGAGTGAAGGTTTGCAGTAATTCCTTGTATGTAAACATAGAACAGGCAAGTTTAGGCGTAAAGTACGACGATTTAAGTGGCTTTAAAATTTTAACTATTTCGATTCCAATACCCTCAGACATTGTACCTGTCATATGTAGTATGAAAAATCCTTAAAAAAATAGTTCATTTTTTCGAATTTTGTCCTCATAGATTGGCAAAATTTCACACTGTGCAGCGGATGGGCCTCTATATACAAATCGGTAGGGTATGAACGAGTATCACGGGAATGGATGGAGGATTTAAATTTATGGAGCTCATAAATGTATAATGGACGGCGAGGTTGGATAACTTGATAGAGGAAGGATGCAAGGAAATAATTACGGCGATAGGAAGGATACAACCACCTCAACTCTTCATAAAATCGGGAGACAGGGGTGTCCCTGGGGATCCCGATGACAAAGCGTACAGAGCAATTCATCCAACGTTTTATTTTGGCCTCGAGCTCCACAGAGACTCTCCCATGTACGGCGCACGGCGCAGTCGAAGTGGGGGAATACTAAAGAGGTAACTAGGAGTCTAAAAGTTTCAAATAAAATAGGGTTGCCCAAGCTTCGAACAATCTGGTATGTATTACCTATTTTTTAACTTATATACTACACAATAAAATTAAGATTTGAGATGTGAGAATAAATTAAAAAATATATAAAATATCACATTTATAATGGTGTTATAGCTAATGGGAGGCCAAAAAATCCTTCTTTTATTTACTATAATTTTTTTCAGTACTTTTTAGATAACTATACTATTAATTATTTCTAAATAATAAATCCTAGTTTTACGGCAGCACATTTAAGCTTTTCACTAGATTCCGACATTTAGTGAATCATGGGAAGGAGGTTAAAGTTGACGACATAGACCTAATGGCCTCCACCCGACAGGGATGGAATATGAGACCCTTTCCTCCTCCAGTTTCTATAGACATACTCTTCCCTTTAAGGACGGCCGACATTGCGAAATATAATTGAGGATCACAAACTTCAAGGGTATCTATTTCCATTTAATAGGAAGGAAATGAGAAAGAACTGAATCATATCACCGAGGAAGTAATACAACCTGGGGTTTTACTAGTGAACTAGTTGGGTAGCTATTGATAAGATTTTCATTAATGGTAAAAATAAGTTATATATACAAGCTCCTATTGAATTATTGAATTTTGGTTCAATAATTTCTAAAATGTCTGTAAGAAGTCTTACAACTAATAAGTTTATGGCAAGAATGATAGGTACATAATTCATTTATCCTTCATTACCTGGGATTAATGACGTCCTTATGATTCACTAGAATCTTTTTTTGATACGTTCAGATTTTTAACGTAATGCATATCAAAAATAACAATAAATACACTTCCGAAAATGTATTTAGTTAAATAAATGGTTCTCGGCCCTAAAATATCTATCTATTTCGTTTTATTTGACAAAATGTTATTTGAAAGAAATCAATACAAAATAACAATCGGACGGTGCTATGAGTCCTAAATTTTGCTTGTTATCAGCGAAGGGATGTGAAACGAGTACCTGACACTGCACAGGCTTGGAAAAACATTTTCTGAAAAATTCAAGAGAAGATGTTACAAGGATTTTTCACTCCCATAAAAAAATTGTAGAAATAACAATAAAGGCCATTTGCTGGGCTGCGACTTCACGATCCTTGGACATATTAGATTGTTATATTGATCACTAGACTACAGGTGACCCCAACAATACCTTAAAAATAATATTAGAAGAACAAAATATAAAAATCATTTTTTCGCAAGCAAAACATTTTTTTAAATTTCACAATAGACTGCTTTCGGTAGAGGAGCTGCCCCAATGTTACTGCAAGGCCATCAACACTGATGAAGGACGTGTCAAGTTAATAATGCCTTTGGGTTATTTCTACAGGTCATGTGGAACATCATGCATAAAGTAAATTATAAGGAGTATAGGCAGCATGAGAAAATAGAATAGAATAGAAAATTAGAATAGAATAGAAAAATGATTTTACTCTGAGACCAGGTCCCTTCAGAATAACATATGTGGATAAAAATAATAGAATATATATCTGGCCAAGAGACTGCATTATAAGAATCATACAGTATTTAAATAATATAAATAAAAGTGTGTTCTTGTCATGAAAATAAAATAAAAAAATAAAATAAGCTGAATGAGAAAAAAAAACAACACAAAAAGCAATATTGTTGTAAACGGAGAAAATTTACAGGTAGTCATTAGTTACTTCTGATGGATATGATATTAATTGATTAGGGAGAATTTGTTAAGAAATTTAGGAGACATGGGATTTTGAATGTGGTTAAGGAAGAATCATGGCGAATGACAGGTGGGAATGAGTCCAAAATGTGGTGGAATGGGTAAGAAAGAGAGGTTGAAATGGTTTGGATCTGTGGGACTGGTCCGGAAGGCGAGATCTTGTACCCTGGGATTGGATAGAAGAATCGAATTGTTAGTGACTATAGATATAAGATGGATTGGTTATGAGTTGATGGTTTGGTATAGGAATGAACCAAAGAAATAATGTCTACGCATGGAGGGAAAATTCTTCTTCGGGGGTTAGTCGCAGTGAGCAGTTCATGATTAGCATCGATCTGTTCTGGAGGATTACGCTGCAGTACATCACACAACCATAGTCAAAATGCTGAAAGGTGAAAGTGTAATGAGGAGATTGTGGGTGGGTAGTTTTAGAATGGAAACAATGGAATAACTTTAGGGAGCTTATTGAGCCTCGGGATATTTGGGCGAAGTGGGGTTACCAGGGATGGGGTTGGTCAAAAATGATATCAAGGTTTTTAACTGAGTGTGGGGCCAACATGTTAAAACCTTTTAACAATTTGAGCCCACAATCATTAAATATACAATTATTGGTAAATTTAATCATTTATAAAAATGCCCTGTTTTACTTTTAAAATTATTGTTATTATCATAATAAACTACCTATACTCAAAAAAAAAAAACCGTTGCAATTTATATTTTCAGTTTTCAAGCGTAGCCTCAATTAGGCGCACAGGACACGACTTCTTGCATCAGACTGAAGAAGAAATGGAGCACTCGAAAAATAGACCCAATTCGAGGAGAATTGAACAGACGTTTTCCGATTACTTATTTCTGAGTACTCACCAATTAAATTAAATGAAATCTTAATCATTAATTTTGGAAACACACATTCACACACGCACATACACACACACACGCATATTAGTTATGATTAGACTGAAACTAAACAATAAAAAATTTATTAATTTTTCAGGCGACGTTTCAAGACTGGTTAGTCTCATATTCATGCCCTGACAGTGAACAAATGAGCTTTTTAGTAAAAAACATCAAACAGCGTATAATATAAAATTAATAAAGAAATAAAAGACTGAAACTCAAGATTTAAATATTATATTATTTCCATAACAGTCAAGAAAAGTGACCAATATATATATATATATATATATATATATATATATATATATATATATATATATATATATATATATATATATATAGATATAGATATAGTGTAAAACTAACTAATAGTATATGTATTCCTACTCTATCAATAGATAAGATATCCTGAAGCAGTGGCCTAATAAGTTGATGGAGAACTGGTGGTTTATTGTCTCTCCAAGCCTAAGCTGGGGATTAGGGATCTACTCAAAGCTGTCAGGTCCTCCCCTCCTCGATCTATTCTTCTTATTAAGGATACTGTCAAGCCTCCTTTTGCTCTTCCAACACGCTAAGAAAACAACACGGTTTGTCCTTTAAAACCAACAAATCTCTCAATGTTATATCAAAAAACAAAGCGTTAGTTCGAATATCTTATTTCCATGTAGTCGAATATATACTAAATAAAGTAAAATTATTTTATATAAGGTTTTAACTTGAATTTCAGTCTAGGTGAACATTAATCAAGAAAACCAACTGTATTTATCATCAGCCATATATTTATAAAAATGGAGATGAATAGTGCCATCAAATTAGTTGTTTATAAATCAACTTTCAACCCCATCCAATTGTAAGAGGTAGAACACTGGAATGCCTATAAGTGATATTAATAGAATGATGGCCTCAGAAATAAGATTCAAAAGATTAATAAGCAAGCTGAGACTGCATAAGAAATAAAACAAGAATGGAATTAAAAGTGATTTAACTGAAGGAAAAAATGAAAGAATGCCAGTTGCGCTCACTGGCTTAGATATATGTGGATAGAAGAGCTTCATGGAAGCTAATTCATTAGGGAAAAGACAGATTGGTAGATCCAGAATCGACTAACGCAGTTTATGTAGGAACTTGGAAGACAGGATTTACCCAAAGTCTGATAAAAGTCACCAAAAAATAAGAGAGCAAAGAATATTTACGATTAGATAGTTCTCAATATATATTAATAGAAAGAATATTCTGGAATTGTAATAGTTGTGTTTTTGGCCTAGAAATAATAATTAATGTGAGACGATAAAACATAACAAGCTATTATTACTCAGATAATCCAGACTGGACAAAGTCCCAGTTCTACTTATTATTTACAGTAGCTGACTATGGGTGACCCTACCCAGCCTTCTTCTTCTTTCTTTATTTAAATGTTGGTCTCCAGGAAAAAAATAAGGTATATCTATCTGTGTACTATTGTGAGGATAACAATAATGTAAGAATTGTAATTTATATGCAGTGAATTTTTGATGATGCCATGAATAATGATGTGGCTGATATGATAATACTTAAGAAGATTCATGTTTTTCATATATATTTATATAAAAAATTTTATAATGTTAAATTTTATATTGTAATGTTTTGCTTTTTTTGAATATTCTATAGATGTATTTTGCGGATTGAAATCAGCTGACTGAATGATGATTGGAAACATGTATTGAGAATGACCACATGTGTCGAAACGTTTACATGTAAAGAAAAAATAAATAAATGATTGCTTGGACAAAAAAGGGTTTTTGTATTTATAAAACAAAAGGATTAGATACCTTAATTCAATTCTTAAAACCCTTGGCAAAAAAGAAAATACATTTTTCATTTGATAGGAAACTTAGCGATAACAATAAATCATAACTAATTTGCGTTAACGAAATTTCCGGATCTCAGTAGTTCGTTTTCTAAGCATAATAAGCGAACAGTACACTATCTTCAGAATGACAAGGTGTAGGCTATTTATCAGTGTACTCAGTAATTATAAGAAATCTTAAAATATCAAAATGTTACGAACATCTTTTGAACAAATAAAACATTAAATTGCTAAAAGAATAAAGAATCCCGAAAATAGCAGGCCAGAGTAAAAAAAACTCATTATAAATCATACGCAATTGTTTCAAAGGCACATATACAAAAATCATACATTTCGGATCGTATCTAAAAGACATCCAAAAAGCAAGTGTAGCCACAAAGATAAAGAAGAATTCTAAAACCAAAACCTGTTTGGTATACATTACTGTGTAAAATATATACCAACCAGTGAGAAAAAAAAATATTGTGACTAGCAATGGAGTTGTTTTTTGGGGTTAATTTATTTTTTTCAGAAATAATAAAAATACGTATTCCTAGCCCTAGTTTTAAAAAAGACAAAAATAACAGCCGAATCCAAAGATATAAAATTAACAGTTTCAATAAAATCAAGAACATAATTTTGATTCAATATTAATATGCGATTGTAAGACATCCCTAAGAGATACTGAACTATTTTTTAAAATTAAAATCTTTATAAGTGGAAGAATCACTAATTTACCATAGATGAGTGTTTAAAAAAATAATTCCGAAAAACATTTGATTCTAAAAACAACTAATTTAAATAAAAGCTTTGGACTTTTTAAAAATATTATTCATTTTTTTATAACTCCATAATATAACTATGCATAATAATTAGTAACCCGAAATATTACTGAGGCAATCAACGAGTTGTAATAATCGGAAAAAGTATAAATCTGCGTAGTCTAATTAACTAAGACTAAACTATTAACGTACTTGGTAACCAGGTTGATCAACTTGCAGATGTAAAACAAAGTTCCATATCAGCTACCATAACGTAGAGAGCACATAGCTTACTAACAACTAACTTTGGAGCTGCCGAACTGCCAGAGGCATAACGTTAAGTATCCCAGTTTACGGCACCGTTATGCAGTATATGGCCAACCTTTTTGCTATAATACTGCGAAGAGAAATTTAATCTGAAAAATCAATTCTGCCTTCCTCGGTTCTGTATCTTTTCCAACAAGATAAAGAACCGTCTGATGTCAAAATCCTTTTCGAGATACCCATTTTAAAATTACCAACAATGCATTTTCCAGGATCTATTTCGAAAAACGAACCCTTGCTTATTATAGATCGAACACACTTCAAAAATTATAATATCAATTTCTGAGAGTGTTAAAATGATTAAAAATAGATGACGTTTCGATTAATTGATTTCAACGAAAAAGTATCTTCAACATTCCAAGTCTTGGATAGGTACCTTCAATTTTGTACAACTTGAATTTCTTGAGATAGATTTTTTAAATACACCGAAAATATTTAACGAAGCTCGCCTCAAGGCCTCTTTACGTCGTAAAACGATATATGAACTATACTCATCGAAACATCTTATTTCGATAACCACATATTTTTTATTGAATACACAAATATATAATCATCAAAATCAATTGTAACATAGATGCAGCACATAGAAAGTCGTAGCCATGTTTCTCAGTTTCCTACCACTGCAGGCAATATGCATACAATTTTATAAAAGGAGGAGAGGCGGCAAGTAATGTCGATTATATTTATAAATATTTAAATCAGTTGTAATTAAAATCATAATATTTTCGATATATTATTGACATAAATCCAAACATGGACAATAACGAAAAAGGAGGAAAGTGAGTTATGGAGACATTGTGCCATTTCCATAATTCAACACGTCCCTAATAGTACAATAAGGCAACTCATAGATCAGGAAATATTAATCCTCCACACAGTAGAAACAAAGAGATTGAAATGTCATGGCCACTTAAAGAATGACAGAGGAATGGTGGCTAAAAACTATCTCCAACTATTCCCCTACAGAAAGAAGAAAAAGAGGACGACTCAAGAAGAGATGGTTGCAGGATGTGGAGGAAAGCATGGCAGCGAGGGGTCTTAAAGAAGGAGACCGGCTGGACTGAGATCTGTGGGAAGAACGTTTAGAAACGAAAAACAGCTAAGTTGTAAAAAAATCGTCAAATAAAATATTTTCTAATTTCTTTTTTAAAACACTCCTATAGAATGCAGTAGTCTAGTGTATTCTTACACGTATGATGGTTTCAATAAAAAAACAAAATATTAAAAAATATAATCTATCTATCAATACGGCGCTACAACTTGGGGGTGGGTCTTGGACCTCCTCTAGGAGCTCCCGCCTCCAGCTCTATCCATTGCTGCTGCTCTCCAGTCAAATTTTTCAAGAGCTTTGTAGATTTGAGATCTATTAATGCTATCGTACGCATTCTTGAAATCCACAAAAAGATGCTAGGTTGACACATTGTATTCAATCCCCCTCTCCGAGATAGTCCTCAGGGAAAATATTTGGTCCAATGTAGATCTCCCACTTCTGAAGCCAGTTTGGTACTTTCCCACAATTCGCTCCGCATAGGGACACAATCGCTTGAAGAGAATTCCAGAAAGAATTTTATACGCTGGTGGTAGGAGCGATATCCCTCTGTAATTGTTGCCATTACATTGCAATGGCATTGTTGCAACAAAAAATTATACTCCTTTTTTCCATTCTGCTGGTATCTTTCCATCAACCCAGATCTGCACAATCAAATTATGAAGGGTTTTATGCAATTCTTCATGTCCATATTTAAAAAGCTCAATTAGAAGGCCATCCAATTCTGGACTTTTATTATTCTTCATTCGATGGATCACATCCATAACCTCTTCAAAGTCTAGAGGGGGTTCATTCTCTTCTTCTGAATTCTCGTTTGGAACTCTCTTTCTGGCATTTTCCTCTGTATCTTCCACGATAGGGTTATTAAGCAGAACGAAGTGGCGCACCCATCTTCGGAGAATTTCTTCTTTCTTCGAACCATCCTCGCTCTTGAAGGGAATTGAAGTTGGCTTGAAATAGGCTCTTTCCTGATTTACTCTACGATAAAAGAGCCTGCTGTCATTTGCTCTTCGTAGTTCCCCAACTTCCTCCAATTTTTTCCTTTTTCCTCCTTCCAAATTTTCATCTTCTTTTTATGAAGCTTTTTATCCACCTGGAGTAAGGTTCTGTATTCTTCCGACGCTAGCCTGTTAAATCTCCTGTGGGCCATCGATTTGTAGGGTCGGTTTTTTGCATCCGTTGCTGCCTGAAATTCTAAATCAAACCAGTCATCTCTGGATTTTCTCAATTCGGTTCCTAAGTCCTTTTCTCCGGCCCTCGTTATAGCTTCTTTCAGGATCCTCCATTCCTCTTCCAGTTCAGGATCATTGTCAATTTCTTTTGTTATACGGTTCATCTGGTGGCTAACTGTTCCTTATATTTTTGGCGATTTTCGAGGTCCTTCAATTTATTAGCATTAATTTTTTTACTGGCCTTCCTCCTTACTATGTGGTTATTGGAGATTCTAGCTCTTATTCTGGAAATTACCAAGAAATGATCCGAATCCATGTTAGCGCCCCGAAATGTTCTTCTACTGCTGATGAGGTTTGATTTGTGGCGAGACGATATAAGAATGTGGTCAAATTGGTTGAAAGTTTTATTAATATAAAAAAAAATATAATAGTAGCCCTAAAGATGACTGAGATCCAATGCAACAATAAAAAGGAAATATAGGAATATCTGAAATGCAAGCCATTAGCAGAAAAAAGCTGTAAAAATTAGATGGAACCGAATCAAGATTGCAGAAGAAACTAGTGACGAATAAGGAAAGAATACGACACAAGAAGAGGCAAAACGAAGAGGATGGTACATACTAATATGATATACTTATAAAAGCAACGATTGATGACTTGGAAGTTAAAAATATCTGAGACTTCTACAATAAAATTAATTCTTTACTTATTCTAGCCCCGAATAAGACTTGGTAAAGACAAGTATGGCTCACTGGAATGTTTCAAAAGAGAAAATATGGCTGATAAAGTCTAAAAGATGTTATTCATCACTAAACAAAAAATTTGGGAAAGAAAAATTCGAAATAGCAGAGGGATGGTAACTTGAAGCATCTTTTCTCACAAATCAGCTGCGATCTATTTTATTTTTTAATAATAACTATTAAGTGAGAAAGGAAGGTGACTAAGTCTGGGACAATAAATGTGGTTAAAATGACTCAGGCACACATATTCGGCACTGAATATGTTAAATCACTTATTGAATATAAATTAACTAATTGACAATAAATAAAACAATTGTCCGCATTATTTTACACTAACGAAATTAGCACGATCTAACAAACAAAATAAATGAATAAAAAGAAAAGTTATAAGCCGGTTACTATGAAAACAGTTCGTGGTCTTGGTTTTGACCTAATAGTCGTAGCTCTTTTGTCAGAAAATATTGAAAAAGTTTTGCCCAGAAGTGGATTTCTTTCATGGTAAGAAATAACAACAAAATGAGCCTCAACCTTTCAAGAAGATGGCAGTTGGAGCATATTGTCCTGGAGCTTAGGGAGCTTAGCCAAACGTAAATGCCTCCGCAAGGCAAGAAGTTGGTGGTGGTTTGGAGGGATATGATTTTTTCGTACATGTCAAATAGTTTATTGCAATCTTCATAGATTTGATTTAGATAGATTAGATTTCATAGCCAAAAAGATATCTAGATTCCACAGGATCGATTACTGACCGTTAATTGTCATAATAAATAATTCATCTGTCACCCATCCAATTTATAAACAATCCATAAATATAATACAAATGTCCTACAAATTTAAATTGAATGAAAATTCGAATTCAGGAAGAGCGGATAAACCTAGATCATGTTATGAGTGAATGTGTCTTTTTATTTGGAAGTTTTTCATATTTTTAAAATTTAAAAAAATATTTGCATTTAATTACTTTATTCAGTTATACGATTCAATTTTTTTCTCATTCATAGTTAATCAGTGAACTACACACTGCTGAAGACATATTAATACACTTGGTCCATTTTTAATGTAAATAATTAAATATCTCTCCTTAATGATCATTAGTATTATTAAATAAAATAATTAAATTCCCTTCCCAAAGATCAATTAAGGATAAGAAGAAAATATCTTTACAGAATTGATTGTCGTTAACCTATGTTAGAATTATGGTGCTATATATATATATATATATATATATATATATATATATATATATATATATATATATACACTAAAATAGAGCCAAAAACTCAAAAAGAAACACTATTATTTATTATAATGCAATTGGGAAAAACCACAATACAAAGCCTTATGTTTCAAAAATACACCTATTTACCAGTCGACGTTTCGCCTATTCAGGCATTATCAAGACACAAAAATCAAAAAGGGGGTTATGTGAATCGCATCTCGAAAGTAATAGATTACTTTCGTTCAGTTGTATGTTGAACGTCTTGGTGGCGGGGTGCTGTCTCATGTTTGGAGCCTGTTTTTGCACCTTTCTCTTCGAGATGCGATTCACATAACCCCCTTTTTGATTTTGGTGTCTTGATAATGCCTGAATAGGCGAAACGTCGACTGGTAAGTAGGTGTATTTTTGAAACATAAGGCTTTGCATTGTGGTTTTTCCCAATTGCATTATAATATATATATATATAGCACTTATATATACTATTATATATATATATATATATATATATATATATATATATATATATAATATAATTATCAAATCCTAGTATTAAACGGATATGCAAGTTTCATTTTTTCCAAAATTGAGAATCATTTTTTTTTATCTACAAAAAGGTTGTAAAATCCATTTCAGTTAAGAAATATTAGCGACTAGCGTTCAACCTAAACAATCCATACTGCCCTATAATATATCAATTACAATTAAACAAGAAAACGTAATCACTAAAATAGAGCCAAAAACTCAAAAAGAAACACTATTATTTATTATAATGCAATTGGGAAAAACCACAATGCAAAGCCTTATGCTTCAAAAAATACACCTACTTACCAGTCGACGTTTCGCCTATTCAGGCATTATCAAGACACCAAAATCAAAAAGGGTTATGTGAATCGCATCTCGAAGAAAAAAAAACAGTTACAGTTGTATGTTGAACGTCTTGGTGGTAGGGTGCTGTCTCATGTTTGGAGCCTGTTTGGGCTGTTGATCGTTGGGATGTACTGCACTTTTTTCTTCGAGATGCGATTCACATAACCCTTTTTGATTTTGGTGTCTTGATAATGCCTGAATAGGCGAAACGTCGACTGGTAAGTAGGTGTATTTTTTGAAACATAAGGCTTTGCATTGTGGTTTTTCCCAATTGCATTATAAAGAAAACGTAATGATTTTAATTTATTATAAACGTAAATTATTTTTGCAATATACATTAACTACTGAAGTATAACCAATATCGTTTGCGCTCTGTCCCTAAATACATTCGCTTTTAATTTAATAATATCTCACAGGCGCGGATAATAGACTAACCCTATAAAGTAAACCGAATTGTTTTATAAAACAAATGGCTACATCAAACGAAATAAGCACATCGGTGAATACAGAAATATAGGTAAAATGTGACCTAGATTCGAGAATAACTAAAAATCTCAAGAAATATAATTTTTAATATAGTACTATGAAATCATTCTTATTATGTAATTTACATAATTATAAGCTTTTAATTTTCCTTAAATGTTCAGGACATCATATACAGTATATTGATAATAAGCAGTACGTTCCAACCAGAAATCAATATTTGTTTTAACATACAATTTTTTAGTGTTGAAAAAAATGAAAGATAGCAACTTTGCTATCGTTCAACTATATTCAAATTATCTAATGTTTTTGATAACTAAAATAAAATTATTTAATTATACATAAACAATTACATTAATATCGAAACTATTATGGTGTCAAGGGTAGTGATGTTATGTTCTTAACTCCTGGATTATGGAGAGTATCAACAGATCAAACCCAGTAATTAAAATAAAATAAAAAATGAAGCAGTCAGTTTGTGGAACAGGGGTGAGTGGTTCCTCCGGACAGCAAGATCAAATTCCCCTTGGATATATCCAACCTAGTGAGGATCCCCAAGATACAAGTTGGTGAACTAAAAAATCGCCAGAAGCCCAGTAACCATAACCGAAGCCTAAGAAATACATGACCCACATTTTTCGCAGGACAATGACAACTTCTTGACTATAAAGGGTAAATAAGTAGTAAGCCCCGTCCCGATCTTTTATTTGTGCATCCTCCAAAATGAAATTTCACACACACTTTTCCCCATTCCCTAAGTCGTTCGGTCACAAACTGTTTCCATACACAACGTAAGTATAAATAAAAATCAGTTTGTGACTGGACGATCTAGGGGATGGGGCAACTTCATAGGGGGTGTGTGAAATTTCATTTTGGAAGATGCACAAATAAGATATCGGGACGGGACATACTTCTTAAAACATTGTTGATTTCATTCAATAAAAATTAAGGTATCAATTAATAATAATTTTGGTAATAATAATAAATTCGGTACAGTAATAATGATAAAACCAACAAAAAAAAAATTCTAAGAGTCATATTGTTTCTAAAAAGAAAGGAGGGAAGGAGAGACCTTTTTTTTAGTTTCTGTGTGTACAAAGAATCCACTAGAGGAGGAAAATCTACACGGCCCATGACCACCTACGGAAAATAAATGTTTTTTTTAACATCTTTCAACCGCGTCAACGGAGGAGAAGAATGATCCGGTTTTCGAGTTGGCCATCAGGACGGAATCGTTCCAAGAAGTCCGACCCACTGCGAACAGAGAAATGATTTATCATTAATTAATTTTAATGATTAATTTTAATTTTTTAATTACAGAAATGCACAATAAGTTTAAAACTATGAACTCCGGATTTGCATGTCGCGTGCCGCAATCCGCTTTTGCTTATTGTGCGGCTTGCCACGTCTAAGCTCGCCTACTTCATATGATATCTACCAACGGAGGAGTGATCAGTCAAGATGAAATTATATTTAAAGATGTGTGAGTAAACTCACTAAGGCTGTCAAAATAAAAGAGAGAAAGAATAGAAAATTTCCTTATTTGTCTTCAATTCACATTCACATTCACAATAAATAAATTTTTCCTATTTAAAATTAAGAACCAAGGAAAAAACTACTAGCAATTGAATTTATACTTTTTTTTTTTTGTAACTTCTTATGAAAATAATTCTTTTCATTATTTTAAACAAGTTACCAATTAATATAATTCTTATAAATAATAGGCAAAGATTTTTTAGCATAAAAGAAGCACCACCAAAACATGGGTAGAGAAGCCCTCCTCTTTGGCTTCTACGCTAAAGGATTGGAATTTATCTGATACTTGTTCCTGTGCATGAACTGAAAATTCTAGAAATAACATGTGTTTGTGGTGATCTGTATGAATTATTATTAAATTATTAAAGATTTATTGTGAACTTTTAGCTTATAAGAAGTATTATAGATTTAAGCTTTGACAATTGTACCATTGACCTGCAATGTTTTTAATGTTAGTTCTACGTATGTTTATTAAATAACGACTTGTAATTGGTCGGACGATGTCTAGGAGAGGGGAGATTGTAAATTTGGGCTTATTACAGAGTTTTTAATCCAAACACTCTCATCTCAGATCCCAGCTAGGCAGGTGCCCTACTGATCTCTCTCTCTCCAGGCTTGTATCAGACATAATTATTTGATTTATGAATCTATTATTTGCATGTGTATATATGTACTTTATTTGAGAAATATATTTTACTTTGGGTCCCTTAATTTTGTTCTTGGCTATTTGCTTCTCCTACTTCGGTCCACGAACCTTTATAGCCCATTATATATTTCCAGGGAGAAGGGCCAAAACATGTTAAATAAACAAACCATGGTAATTTATTAAAGATAACGAAATAAACATATAATGCTAGTGCTTAAATATACAACCTTAGCAGGGACACCGATTGTGTTATTCCATCATTTAAATATTATCTAGTTAAAATGTTCGACAGCAATTGAAGATGCTTTGATGTCTAAAAATCTCTTTTTAGTTTATAATTCGGTTTTAATTATTTTATTGATATTATGCTTCATTTTCAGTATAACAAGCAGAAACATAACATAAAATTAAGAAAAAAAAAGTAGTACAATAAGTAGCAGTCAGCAATAAGACTTACTTAAAGAATATTCATTAGACCTATAAATATAATGAATAAAATTAAAAAATGAAATAGTCGTATATAAAAAAATATTAAAATTACATTAATAATTGTATAAAGCATGAACGAGTTCCATGATCCCCTGCCAAGCCCGTCCCCAGATTGGGAATCAGGGATTACCCAGCAAATATGCAGGATAGATGGTAAATAAAATATCACCCGTGGACTAAAATAGAAAACAAAATCTTATCGGTTGTTCCAAGATTGCACAAAAGATTTCCTTAGAAAGGGCAGCTAAAAAATAAATTTTCAGGATTTACAATACGTATTGTAATCTAATGGCTCCAGCAGTCGTCTACTTAAATTCCTTTCATTACTATTTTTACTAATATATATTATTATTTGAAGCACATGAGAGACTTTAGGGTAACGGAGGATATCTTAGAAATGGAACTACCAAAAGCAGAACCAGAGAAAAGAGAATGAGGTTTCAGGCGGGAATAAAGCGCATGATCGAAACATCCGATGCGGAAAGGAATAGATCAGAGAGGATGAAGAGGTAGTGTGCTGGGAGAAAGTCGCAAAACAAGCATTGATCTGGAGTACCCCAAATTCATTTAGCTATATTTTGACGAGATATGTTGAAATAAGAACTCTAATATATACAGTCTAATGTTATTAAGCCTGAATCCTATTCGACGAAGAATAAAAACAGTTCTGCTTAGTAAAGATAAGGATTAGTAATAATAATGATATTGAGACAAAATAGGCAATCATTTGAATAAATAATATTTTATAAATATATAGACATAATAATGCATATCTATTTAAAGAGCATGTTGGACGAACGATGATAGAGGAAAACTTAATAAGAAATGGTTGTAAGATAGGAGGAATGACTCGGCTGAGAACTTTAGCGAGAACGATTGAAAATTAGAAACGATTGAACTTAAAAAAAATTCTGGATTGAACGATTGCTGGATTTGAAAATAATTATTATACTACAAAATACACGGCGACGGTATCAGCTGTTTATACTTCGGACGTTTAAAAAAAACAAAAATAGTTAATACAGAATGAAGAATCGGATCTTTATCGGCCGGTCTAATTCAAGAGTCAGGATATCTGGCCTACAACAATTCAAATAACTGAAAAAAGAATTTTTTTAGGTACATAGAAAAAAAATAGAAAAAAATACTGAATTTACGGAAAAAAGTGAAACAATACATATTATTTCATCGGTGAACATTCAACTCGGGAACTTCGTTGATAAAATAACATAATAATCGAATCTAATCATAAAAGCAGATGACCTAACTAATAATAATGGTAGCATTATAATATTTAAAGATTTAATGATAAAAATGATCTTTAAATTTATAAATGTAAATATTAAGTGGAGAAAAATGTCAAGATGGCGGTAAAAATTCTGAATTCTCAAACAGTAAAAAGCAGTAAGAAAATATAAGTTACAACTTTCAAATTACATTCCAAGTCTTGAAAAATACTGAACTAATAACAATAGCATTAGGTCAGTCGATAATTATACAAGATGGGACTCAATGGAAAGATGGAACAGATTTCATTCAAACAACAAAATTAATCCTTGTTTACTGTTAAAATAGAAATGCATTCTTATCAGCAAATAGTGCAACTAATTGAAGGGATCTAAAGTAGTGCTAAAGAAAGAGGAGACTGTCGTTAATTAAGTTGGAGACAGTACCATTCCTATTCTGTTGCTTAGCAACGGTCTATTACCAGCCGAACTATTAAACTGCTTAGTCAAAAAAGTTCGTTCTTGAGGATCAATGCGGCTCGTTTTTTTAATTTTCAATCCTCTTCAAGACATTCTCTTCTCTACATAGAATGAAATCGCAGTATACTTCAAGTTGAATATGAAATACAAAAATTCTTAATACAAAATAAAATAAAAAGTCTCATGTTTTGTTCTGCATGAAATATTTTGTAAGAATAATATATTTTATGTTAGTTATATCTAAACAATAAAAAATATCTAAGCTCTAGTACAGAGAAACTGCATACTCAAGAGGAAAATATTTGTAGTGAGACCTGTAGAACTTCCATTTTAGAAAAAATGTCAATCTAACCTATCGGAAAAAATAGAACCTACTTTCAAAAATCTTGACATCCCAGAAATTAAAATAGCACACAAAACTACAAACCCGATCAGAAACATAATACATAGTAAAAAAGATAAAATACCACTCTTAGAAAATAAAAATATAGTGTATAACCTAAACTGCAATAATTGCAATAAACAATATATAGGACATACATAGCACACATTTAAAAAATAGAATTTATCATCACAAAAATAATTTAAGACCAAATGCCAAAACAAACACTGCACTATCCACACATTGCAAAAAAGAATTACATACATTCAATTTCGATAAACCAACAACTTTACATAGAGAAAAAGATAAAGTAAAAAGAAGATGTTTAGAAGCTATATATATATCAATGAAAAAATAGATAAAGTAGTTAACGATAGAAAGGAATCTAATGAAATCAATAAATTATATTCATCTGTTTTATTGAAATTAAAAAACATATAAATAACGAATGGCCTACACTTATAGATAACTCTAGTATAACCTGTCACACATAACCTTATATACATTATTTCTAATACTCCCATATAATAAGATTCAGATATAAAATATTAAAACCAATTAATATATATTGTAAACAAAATAATTTAAATAAATAAAATAAATTAAAACATTCGTAGTGTTAAACTCTTATAAATTTACATTTTAATTTTCAAATAGTATCAAGGTATATATAAATAAGTACAGTCCAAAGTATAATGCAGAGTAGAAATGACCATGGAGAAAAATGTATCTCCAAGTAATTTTAAATTATAGACATTTATAATGAGGTATCTATACTTAAATATTTCAGTTTTTTTAGGAAAATTGGTGTAATTATGGTTTTATTGTTATTGTTGTTGATTATTTTTATATTGTTAAATTACAGACCTATTATGAAAATCCCAGTAAGGAATTAAGAAATTGAAAATGACTAAGAAAGTCGAAACGTATTTGTAGAAAATAAAAAACTGACTGGAAAGTGGTTTTTTGCTTCATAAATGAAAAAATGTCAATTTAATTCAGGCCAGGTAATTAGACAACGTTGTATGCCTGCTTGAGTTAGTTAATTGAGTACAGGGGTGTGTGCCCTTAACTAGCTGATCTCTTTCGCCGGCAAAACAGAGATACCCAGACCCACTGAGTAAAGGACTCGGCCTAAGGGTCTCCTTACGGTTAGTGAATATGTCACCCACCTAGATTTATCGTTACAGCTTGTTAGTGGGAATCTCTTCTCACGTAGAAAGTCTATCACTGATTTATATAACAATAAGAAAAACAACAGTAGCAATGGAGTAGAGGTATAATTACTATTCATAGTATATTAGCAGTATTAGCTTAAAATCGAGTATGCGATTGGTAGATTTATATGCTTATTTTTAAAGAATTTATAATGAGTACAATTATTGAATGACAAATAGTATTAAATTGCACCATTTAATTTTATATGAAATTCTACTCAAAGATTGAAGATTGCTTGTTGTTTTTATGAAACATAGGAATTTTCCCAATACACCTAACCTTTTCGAAGTGGTTTAAGTTTACTCCATATCCATGTTTGTTTTTGGAAGGTTTCTTCGCTTTCCAATCACTCCCAAAAAACACTTGCAATCGAATTATTCATAATTGATTTTTATATTTTGGGAGAAAAACCATCATCCAGTCATTCAGAACTTCTAAATAGTTTATTCTTTAAAACTTTTCGACACATATGTCATTACCAACAATTTAAAAAAGTTTTCTGCGTCATTCCAATACATAACTTTAAAAAGTTATATGTCTTTACATCTGTAAAATTGCTTGATATGTTCTTCCTTTGATGCAGTTGGTGCTTGGGTTTCACCTAAGTTGTTCATTTTTAATTTATAAATTAATTTAAACTGGACTATAAATATTTTTATATTTTGGGAGAAAAACCATCATCCAGTCATTCAGTACTTCTAAATTGTTTATTCTTCAAAACGTTTCGACACATATGTCATTATCAACGATTTAAAAAATTGTCTGCATCATTGCAATACATAACTTAAAAAGTTATATTTGATATTTGAAAAATTGCTTGAAATATTTTTCCACTGATTTTCCATTTGATGCAGCTGGTGTTTAAGTTTACTCCATATCCATGTTTGTTTTTGGAAGGTTTCTTCGCTTTCCAATCACTCCCAAAAAACACTTGCAATCGAATTATTCATAATTGATTTTTATATTTTGGGAGAAAAACCATTATCCAGTCATTCAGTACTTCTAAATTGTTTATTCTTCAAAACGTTTCGACACATATGGCATTATCAACGATTTAAAAAATTGTCTGCATCATTGCAATACATAACTTAAAAAGTTATATTTGATATTTGAAAAATTGCTTGAAATATTCTTCCACTGATTTTCCATTTGATGCAGCTGGTGTTTAAGTTTACTCCATATCCATGTTTGTTTTTGCAAGGTTTCTTCGCTTTCCTATCACTCCCAAAAAACACTTGCAATCGAATTATTCATAATTTGGAAAACAAACAGATTGTTGGGCTACCTGTAGTAGCTAACTGATCCCCGTGAGGAGCGTAGAAGCGATAATATCGCTTTAGAGTGGGATGACACCGGAATGCTGCCTCCTTCCCAAAATAGTGCCGGTTTTAGATAAATTAAAAGAAGCAGTAGATGATTATATATCTGAGATACAAAATGAAAAACTATCTAAAGATACATCTCCGAAGCAAGTTAATATTGACAATGTATTACCTAAAATACGAACCTTGTTTAATGACGAATTAGCTAAAGATACATCTCCGAAGCAAGTTAATATTGACAATGTATTACCTAAAATAGGAACCTTGTTTAATGACGAATTAGCTAAAGATGCATCTCCGAGGCAAGTTAATATCGACAATCTATTACCTAAAATACGAACCTTGTTTAATGACGAATTAGCTAAAGATGCATCTCCGAGGCAAGTTAATATCGACAATCTATTACCTAAAATACGAACCTTTTTTAATGACGAATTAGCTAAAGATAGGTCTCCGAAACATGTTAATATTGATAATGTATTACCTAAAATACGAACCTTGTTTAATGATGAATTAGCCAAAGATGCATCTCCGAAACATGTTAATATTGACAATGTATTACCTAAAATACGAACCTTGTTTAATGATGAATTAGCCAAAGATGCATCTCCGAAACATGTTAATATTGACAATGTATTATATTATTATTTAAGGTCGGCATACGACCTTCTATGGCCAAGTTCAAAGGTTCGCTGCACGGCAGGTAGCCTTATGTCCATTAAAGTCTGGTCTTTGTCCAGTTTCTTGTATGTTCCATCGTTGAGGATTTCCGTCCTTTTGTTTAGATATTGGTCTGTCTTCATAATGACTGTGCCGTGTTTCGGCAGGTTTTCTTTTAATTTAATTTTATACTTATTCGTACTTCTTATAATTAGTTCCTAGTAATCTCCGATAGATATCATAGACTTACAGTCAATTTAACTTAGATGCAATTTTTCCTAGTTTTAAGCCCCCCTCTTTTAAATAGAACTACTAGCGCCCTTAGTTACTTGTTCTCCCGCACTTTGGGCAATTGGACTGTTTTAAACATCGTAGTCTAATTTGAGTGGTGGTTATGATAAGCTCGAGCTTCAGTTACAACTATATTTCAAGTGGTAGCCACATACCTACATTTATCTATTTTGTGTGTATGAAGATTTGTACAGGTATTTTTTTATTCCTTTTTGTTCTTTTTACACCATTAACTTTTCTCCTAGATTACTATTTAAAGCCTGCTACTTTTCATCACACACGTGAACCTGTTAGAGAAACTACTCAGGTATCATATAACTTTTTTTTCTTTGAATTACTCCGCCTTGTGCTGCTTTTACTAATTTATTTACATTATTTCTACCTTTAGTCGGCTACCACAAAATCTACTTATTCAATTTTTTACCATCTACAATTTAGATTATAATCTAATCTATATCTATATCTAATATCTATATTCTATAGAAGATACAGATATTCAGGTCAGCTGATCTTTTTCTTACCCTTTTTCATTTCGGTTTATTACTTTGTAATTAATTTTCAGCCTAAATTTATCTATTTTATTACAACATTACTATGGTCCTCCATTCTATGCGACAAAACTCCATTTAAGTATATTAAATTCAATTGGATACGTAAACTCGACAGAGAAAATTTAAATGATCGCGTTCATAAATCCTTTTTTGTCTTACACTACCAGAGGCATTAATCACCTTTTGCCGTTTAATTATTACTTCAAGGTTACTAATTTCATTTTTGCATTTTTCCAGAATTTTTTTTTTTGAGAATTTTTTCAGAGGAACTTTGGTGTTGGCCTCTATGAGCACAGACCCCTGCCAAAATTTGCAATTTTCATATTTGAATTTATAGTTTTAATTTCATAAATTTTTTATCTGTCTACACATAAATCAATAGCTTTATGAATAATACAGCCTATCGTTGTTTACATTCATCATTTAGGTATTTCATCGCACAACGCATTACATAGTTTCAGAGTCCTATTGCTAAAGTATTAACCACTGTTTATTTATCTAAATTACGACTAGATATTTTTTACTTTAAGTCAGCAAATTACTGAATAATAATTTTGTTTTACATCCTTGTTGTATGAAACTCAATTTTTAAATTTAATTCTAAATTAATTTAATTTTTCCCTTTTTTCTCTTAACAAAATTTTAGTAATTCTGTAAAAATGACTAAACCAGAGGAGGTTAAAGCTAAATTAACCTTCTTTGATCTTAGATCAACTATTTTTGCAAATGTAACTTCTATTACTGATGCTATTAAACCACTTAAAGTGGATAATATAGCAAAGGTCCAAGCCTATGTCAATCGACTTCGTTATTATGAGGAAAATTCTCTTTTTCCTTCGTTTCGACTAGGGTTATTATGAGGACCGTAAGGTACAGCCCGATATACAAGAATTTAACCAGTTACTCCCCACGGAAGACCGTGTCGATGTTTTATCAGCAGAGTCATCCTTCTTGGGCTTGGTGGTTGAAATAGAATCATTTTATAAAAGGCTTGAGGCACAACTAGGACAACCTGCGCCTCCTCCAGCTACTACTTCTCTTACACCTTCTTCATACATGCTTCCAAAAATACCTTTACCGAGTTTCTCGGGTAAAATTGAAGATTGGCCAGATTTTATATCTCTTTATGATTCCTTAGTACATCTTAATACCTCTTTAGATAAAATACATAAATTTCAATACTTTCTATTGAAGATTATACGGACAACCCAAAATACACAAAGACAGTATCCCTATGAGACCCAAAGTCAGTACCATTGGCTCACCTACATACCACCTATCCAAATACATTTCCAACATAATTAAAACCCACACTGGCAAAACACAGCACAATATCAGCAACTCCAAACAATTCGTAGACACAATCAAAACTATTCATATAAACGAAGAAGACATTCTAGTAAGCTTCGACGTCTAGTCGCTCTTCACCAAGGTCCCTGCCGATGAAGCCCTGAACCTTATGAAAAATCTTCTGAGCGAAGAAGAGTACCGAGAGTAACGGAGATATGGATGAAGGAAACATATTTCCTGTGTAATGGACAGTACTATAAACAAATGGAAGGCACAGCCATGGGATCTTCATTGAGTTCACCGGCCGCGGACCTGTACAATATTTCGAATGAAGGCACTCTCCACCGCAGCCCAAAAACCTGAATATTGGTTCAGATACGTGGACGACACCTTCGCCATCTGTAAGCACGGAAAAGATGCACTGGACAGATTCTTAGTCCACCTAAACAGCATCCACCTTAACATACAATTCACCATGGAGCTGGAGAAGGATGGGAAACTTCCCTTCCTGGATGTCCTGGTCGAGAAGAAAGGAAAACACCTTCGACACACCGTCTACCGTAAATCTACACATACAGACAGATACCTTCATGCCACATCCAATACTGTGGACGCGTGGTGAAGTGCGACTTGTGTGCTCAAGTACATCCAACACATAAATGCCCTAAAACAGAGGAAATCCGTTGCTACCACTGCAATGGCAACCATCCGGCTTCATCCCGTGACTGCCCGGTGAGAAAAGGACTCATCAAGGCACGCCAAGAAAAGAGGACAGCAGCCGCTCCAGCAAAAAAGAGTAGGACAACCCGCCCGGACTTGAAATTCTCTGATGTCACCACTGGTACCCCATCAGGACAACAGAAGGACGCCCGTCAACAGCCCACTCCACCGGGCCAATCAGAGGAGACCACTCGTCCCCACCACCCACCCAACCCCCAACACCAGCCTCATCCCCACCATCAACCTCATCCCCATCACCGGCCTCAAATACCCGAACCTGCACCAACAGGAGTCACTTTTCAGGTCTACAGCCAGCAGCGGAAGAAGCAGGACACCTGACCTGAAGACACCCCCTGAGCGACCAGACACCAAGACCACCAGTACCTCTTGCCTAGATTTGCACCTTAGGCTGCTTGACTCCACATATCTCCTGTGGGCTACACAGTTAGCAGCTAATCGGGTAGCGTTGCTCTGGCAAGAGTACCCCCCACCCTTTCAGTGTTCGATATTTTGAGTGCGTCCGTTACGGTCCGCCCTACGATGGCAACCAACGTCGCATCCGCTATCCCCTCCAGAGCAGTGAACATCTTAGGATCTAACTACCAGCCTGCATCTTACGCTTTCTACTCACGAGGATCAGCGCCTGGAAGTTGTCGAGGCCCACACCTTGTGTGGAACTAGCTAAGGCAGCCACCCTATTGGGTACGGGCAGCGTCGCTCCAGTGAGAGTCCCAGTTTTCAGTGAGTGTCCCCGAGTTGTTAGTATATGTGCGCGATGCCAGCGATGGAATTGGACAGCACATCAACCCAGCAACAGGCGGGAGCCAATAAGAAAGCTTCGAGGAAAGTCCGTCAGGAGAGCTGTGCAGCGGCCGAGGTAGAATTCGTTCTACCCAAGAAGACCTGCAGAGTGGCCAATCAGGCAACCTCCTTCTCCAGCTCTACATTTGTCGTAAGTACGTTAAATAAATTTTCTTCTCTCAGTGCATGTAATAGTGGTAGTGCACGTAGTGATACAGTGACCAGACAGACCACCCCTAAAAGACCACCACCCATTGTCCTCAGTGGCGCCACTAGCGCTGTGAAGACAGTAGTTGAACTAAAAGCCAAAGGTTTTCTGGGCTTTCAAGTTCAAAATATAAAAAATGGAGTTAGGATATTTCCTTCCTCTATTGAAAGCCATAAGGACATGACTGATTTTTTCACAAAATCACAGAGTCAGTTCCATACTTACTCTACTGCCACAGGGCCTAAGAACAAAAAATTTGTTTTGTACGGCTTAGATTTGGACTTCGACCAAGAGGACGCTAAGAGCGAACTCACAAACAGCTTATCCGGCATCCTTGATGTAAGAAGGATGCAAAAGAGTGATAAGGATGGGAAGAAATCAGATCTTCCACTAATTATCATCACAACTGGTCCAGAAGTTACTCTGGACAAAATCCAAAAACTTAGGGCCTTAGGGAGTGTTACCTTTAAGGCCAAACCTTACACGGCAAAGAAGGGCATCGTACAGTGCCATCGATGCCAGCTATTTGGGCATACCAAAAACCACTGTAGGCGTACAGTGGCTTGTGTCAGGTGTGCCGGACCCCACCCCGTAGCGCAATGCCCGAGAAACGAGGTCCCAGTGAAGTGTGCAAACTGTGGCGGTTTGCACGTAGCCTCCTTCACGGGATGCGAATTTAGAAAAAAGCTAGTCGAGAGACTAGCAAATTTAAAGAAAAAACTCGCCAAGCCTGCCCCGACTCAGGCCAGACCGGCCACAACCAGGGTGCCCCCCACCACTAAACGGACCCAGCCAGAGACCACCCGCCCCACCGGGCCAATCAGGGAAGAGGACTTCCCCCACCTCAGACAGACTAGGGCTCAGGCCCGAGCTGCAGCGGACCGACCCGAACCGACATCTCCACCACCCCCACCGCTACACGACTGGACACAGACACCTCCATGGGCCATGGCCCTGGCGGAAAATATTAAACAACTTAGTTTAGCTACAGCTAAACTCGTCGAGATGCTCTCTGGTTTATCACCATGAATAGCAACTTAACGTTATTGAATTTCAACACAGACGGACTTTTGCCGAAGATTACGGAGGTATACGCCTTAATAGCACAGAGTGACCCCACAATAGTTGTACTCACCGACACCAGAGTAAGCGACCAGCGTGTGCGCATACCAGGTTACGATCTGGCGGGAGATCAACATGATGGAGTCCTGATAGCGATTCGCCACGGCATCAAGTGGAGGAAACTTCCCCCACCTGCGGCTATCACGGACCAGAAATTACACACCGTAACGGTCCAAGTTCTTCTGGACAAACCCACCACTATCACAGGCCTATACCGGAGACCTCGCACATCCCCAGAAGAATTTCAGAGATTGCTCAACGAATGCGCCAAGAGGACAAACCATTGGGTAGTGGGTGACCTGAACGCCCGACATTCCCTTTGGAATAACAACTCTTGTAACGCAGCGGGGAAGATAGTGTTAAAATCGCCGTTCAACGTGGTCCATCCTAATACCTATACATTTAGGCATAGGGCAAACCCTTCTTTTAGGTCTACGGTTGATCTCCTACTCACACGGCAGCCGCACCGATTCATCGATTGCGTCACGCTTGATCTAATAACGACGGACCATCTACCCGTGCTTTACCTGCTAGACGGGGAAGCACCGGTGCCACCTCCGCCGAATAGGTACAAGTACCAAGAGGCAGACTGGGAATTTTTTAAATCTCAGATCTACCATAATCTTCCGACGGTACCTACTCTACGTACGACGAGTGAAGTAGACCTCTATATAGAGTACTTCACTGATGTAATCAGAAGCGCCGCTGATGCAGCAATCCCCAAGTTCAGGCCCCTACCACCAGCTCTGCGTCCCCCACCTGATCATATTCTAAAACTTATCGCCCTCCGCAATAAGTGGAAGAACAAGTGGTACAGGACCAGAGACTACGAGGTCAAATCGGTGGTAAATTCACTTACCACTCAGATTCGAAACCTCATGACACAATGGCGGACTGCTCAGTGGCATGAAAAGCTTCGGTCCACACATGGTGACCATAGAAAGTTCTGGAAGCTGCTTAGGACGAGCACTAGAAAGAGGAACTACACAAGGCTTCAGGATGGAGACAAGATACTAACAGACCAGGAGCAGGCTGTTAAGTTTGCAGATCACTACGGTGACGTAATAGCAAAACGGACCATAGACACGTCCGAATTACCGACAGAAGAGATCGGCAACAATTATATGTTTGTATCTCCGAAGCAGCTGAAGGCGATACTCCGTCGTTCGCGAGGTAGTAAAGCTCCAGGCTCCGACGGGATACAGACTGTATTGTTGAAACATCTACCGCGGAGAGGTTTAGCTCATCTGACAAACCTCTACAACGCCTGTCTCAGGCTGAGATACTTCCCTGAGGCATGGAAAAGAGCTACCCTCTTCCCGCTCCTGAAGCCTGCGAGAACCGGAAATCAGCCAGCCGACTACCGACCTATTAGCCTGCTTCCGCACATGGGCAAAGTTTTTGAGAAAATTATTCTTAATTATCTCAAAACCAATTGCTCGGAAGTAGCACTAATCCCACCGGAACAGACTGGCTTCCAAGCCGGACTGTGCCCGGACCACCATCTGGCGAAGTTACACGCGGAAGTCAGCGAGAACACCGCTAAGAACACGGCAACCGCTATGATATCTATAGACTGCACGGAGGCGTTCGACTCAGTGTCCCATAGTCTTCTATGTAAGACACTGCAGGACAACGAGTTTCCCGAGCAGCTCTATACTATAATACGGTCCTTTCTGACACGACGTTCAATTAAGGTTCGAGTCGGCGAAGAGCTGTCCAATCCCTTTGATCTCACTTGTGGTGTGCCCCAGGGCTCTGTGTTATCACCAGTTCTCTTTTCGATCTACACGGCGGAAACTGTTGGAGCGAGGTACAGCAAGGCCACTGTCGCGGCTTACGCCGACGATATAGCAATTTACAGTAGCTCACTGAACGCTAAGATAGCTCTACGACAGGCAGAGGCGGCCTGTAAGGAGATAACTGACAAGCTGGAGAGATTAAATATTACAGTCAATCCCAAGAAGACCGACTGTGTTGTATTTTCATTTCAGAAAAACAAGCGCCCTCTACCGAAGGTCTATAGAGTGGGGGACAGCGAGAACCATCCGGCCAATCAGATAGTGTATCTGGGCGTCACCCTAGACAGGCACCTGACGTTGTCCCAGCACTGCATGAGAAAGATCAGACAGACTAGGATAAAGTCCTACAGGTTGAACCACCTGCTTACTTCACCGAATTTATCATTACGCCTCAAACTAATGATATACAAGGGGGTCCTCAGACCTGCCCTTCTCTACGGAGCACCAATGCTCAATAACATATCTCCGACTACGACGAAGAGACTCCAGCAGTTTCAAAACACCATATTAAGGCGTATAGTACGACATACTACACTACAGCGCTCAAAGACAGACATAATTCATGACACTCTCGGACTACCGACGGTGACAGATTTTATAATACGGAGGCATATCAAATTCTTTGATAGCCTCCAACACTGCACTAACCCGCTATTCAACACATTGAGACCAGCGAGCCGGCCACAGCGCTGGCAACAGTATGTAAGTTCCCTCAGTATCGACTGAGGTGCATTATCATTACTCTTAGTTTTAGTTTAGTTGTAAGTTTTAGTTTTAGTTTTTATCATTTTCAAACAACCAGTGAGCCCCATCACTGGATATCCGATCCTAGTTATACCCCATAACCTCAATCCTAAAACATCCTCAAAACCATCTTAAAATGCACCCGGTGCAGGAAAAGAGTTGTATATATGTACATATATAAATTTATTAATATACGTTAGTATGTAAGTCTGTTTCAGGTGATCACCATTCCAGGGGCTTGGAAAAAAAAAAAAAAAAAAAAAAAAAAAAAATATCCCCTCCACCACGGAAGCAATGGAGACGGAGCAAGCCCGCCCCGATAAGAGACCTGGTGAAGAAGAGGAATTTACCACTGTCTTCGGCAGCGGCAAAAGAAGAAACCTAGGAAAGAGACCAGCCGCCTACAAGCCCTCTGCGCCTACCACCACCTCTAACCGGTATTCCCCCCTTGCTGGAGTAAATACCGAAAACAGACGGCCTGCCACACCCCGGAGACCGCGACCTATCATCATAAGCCCTCCATGCGGGCAGACGAAGTTGAGGACCGCCCTCCTCGAGAATAACATCAAGGAGTTCGCCATGAACTTTTCAGAAAAAGAGCTGCGCCTCTATTTAAATAATGAGAAGGATCACGAAGCCGTCAAACAGCTACTATTACTGGCCCCGGGCATACAATTCCACACCTTTGCGCCGCGCGGGACCAAAAGGTCCAAAAAGTTTGTCCTGTACGGATTTGATACTGATTCCGACATTACAGAAATTACAACTGACTTACGCGAAGGACTCCCGGGCTTCAAGTCAGCAAGAAGCATGAAGCGGAAGGACGAGAACGGTGTCCTCAGACCAACAGAGGGCATCTTGATCATCATTGACCACTCTGTTACTATTGAGAAGTTAAAGAACGCTGGGCACGTTAAATTTAACCCAGTCGTATTCAAAGAAGAACGAGGGCCGGTACAATGTTACCAGTGCCAGGAGTATGGTCATACCGCGCAGTACTGCGGGCGCACATCTTACTGCGCCTGGTGCTGCGACCACCACCTTCTCCAGGAGTGCCCGCTCCGTGGGAAGAAACCAGCAGTATGCCACAACTGCAAAGCACCTCACGCCGCCTACTCCAAGGAATGTCCCAAGAGGAAGGAGCTGATGGAACTTCGGCAGAAGAAGAAGACGGCCACCATCGTAGCAGCCCCAGCTCCAGCAGGACGGAAGCCCAGTCGACTCTCCAACAAGGGGACGAGCTACTCTTCTCTGATTGGAGGATCGCCAGCCCAACAAGAGCAAGGTAAGGGACCGCATCCCCACCCCCTCCTCCCACCCCCTCCCCCACCCCTTACCCGCCCCACCCATAGTAGCCCAGCCCGCTCCGGTGCCATTGGCATTTCAACCGGCGACGGGACAAGACCTCTCTCTCTCCTGCCTCTTCGATCAGCTGAATAAGATGATGCAGATGATGACGCAGATGATGTCTCAGATGATGACTCTGGTGATGAATAACAGGCGACATGACTGAACATCTCGTCATCAACTACAACATCCGAGGCCTTCCCTCTAAGCTGGCCGAAATTGAGATCCTCCTACAGCAGCACCGTCCATCTGTGGTGGCCCTGACTGATACCTTGTTGTCTTCCTCTGCCCGAGTACGATTCAGGGGGTATACCATGTACAGAGAGGCCTGTGCACCGTGGACCCTTGAAAGCGTCGCCATCTTAGTCCGAAACGATGTACGTTCTAGGAGGATTCCAAACTCAGTGTGTCCAACTGCCTTTACTCACATACTAACAGTTGACGTGCGGTTCAAGACCCGCTTCACGTTCAGCTGTGTCTATAGGAGACCGAGGGCTGTTCATACAGCCGCGAGGCTGCTGTTCCAACACGCCCAGTCATTCAGCCGGTATATAGTCTTAGGAGACTTTAATGCCAAACATACTGCCTGGCTGTGTAGAAACAATAACACACTGGGGACCTACATCACCAAGACTAGGCTGGAAGTCTTTCATCCCGGGGTACATACCTTTCGCCATGCATCCCGACCCGGTTGTACCTCAACTCTAGACCTCCTCCTAACCAGGGATCTGCACACCGTAACGAGCTGTATAGCGCTTCCATTCGGACCGTCATATCATCGGCCGATTGTATACACCTTCGGAGGTACCCCCGCAGCTCCGCCTGCGAGCAAGTATCTAGTAAACAAGGCCGACTGGAAGGGTTTCAGGGCTAGCATTGAGGAAGATCTACCCAAGATCGAACATCTCAGTACAAGGGCAGAGGTGAACAGGGCGGTTGAAGCCATCACCACTACCATCCTGGACTCAGCAAACCGAACGATCCCTAAGTTCAGCCCACAACCCAACGCCCTCAGGAAACCTCCTAAGCACATCCTAGTCCTCATTAGCCAAAGAAACAACCTGAGGAATATTTTCCATCGCTCCCGTGACTATGGGCTAAAACGGCCATCAATGCGATGACCCGGCAGATAGCCAGCCTCCCAACATCCCTCTGGCATGAGCAAGTACGTAGGACTCATGACGACCACCGCCCGTTCTGGCGACTCGTCAAGGGCCACGTTACTAAAGGGAGGACTGTGCATTTAACATCAGGAGGCGAACTGCTGACGCCTGGGGAACAAGCTGAGCTCCTAGCGAAAGCTTATGAGGCGAGTGATTCTGCTAGGTTGGTAGATACTCCACCAATCCCAGAGGGGCCACTCCCGTGCCCCAATGAAAAAACATTATTTTCCACCTTTAACCAGCTTGAGTCGGCTCTAAGGCGCGCAAAAGACAAAAAATCCTCGGGGTTGGACGACATCCCCTATGTGATGTTGAGGATGCTTCCTAGAAAGGGTAAAGCCTTTCTATTGAACATCTTCAACACTTGCATGAGGATCTCATGCTTCCCCGAAGCATGGAAACTAGCAGCCGTAGTGCCTATACTCAAGCCGGGGAAGCCCAGAAACGTACCCGAGCACTACCGGCCAATCAGCTTGCTCTCTCATATGAGCAAAGTTTTCGAGAGGCTCGTCCACCACCATATGCTGAATCACTGTAGGGAGGAGAATATTATCCCACCGGAGCAGACCGGTTTCCTTAAAGTTGTGTCCTGTTACCATCACTTATCCAAGCTCCAAGCGCACACCATCGAGCAGATGAACCGTAACAAAGCTACGGCTTTTATCTCTTTAGACTGTACTCAGGCCTTTGACAGTGTGTCTCACGCACTGCTACTCCGACGCCTGGAAGAGTTTAGCTTCCCAGTCTCGCTATGCCGTCTGATCCGAAGCTATCTTAGCGGAAGATCCTTCGTCGTACGAGTTGGGAACAGTTACTCGACTTCTGGCACCACCTCTTGTGGAGTACCTCAAGGCTCGGTGCTCGGGCCACTGATGTTCGTGATATACACAGCACCGGTAGTCTCGTATAAGCACGAAGGAACAGTGGTAGCGGCCTTTGCGGACGATATAGGGATATACGCTTCTAGCGCCAGCGCCCGGCATGCCCTTAAAAGGCACAAAAGGCGCCGGTCCCTATTGTTAACGATTTAAAGCTGAGTGGAATCAGAGTGAATCCGTCTAAGACGGACGCCATCGTGATGTCATATCAGCAAGGTAAGAAACGCCTACCGGCGACCTTCACAATCGAAGGTGATCGTCGTGTCTCGAACAATTTACTCTACCTTGGCGTCTCTCTAGATAGGCACTTCACCTTCTCGAGTCACGTCAGGCAGAGGCTGAAGTTGGCCCGACATAAGTCCCATAGGCTCTAGCACCTGATCTGCTCTCAGCAGCTCTCGCTGCGGCTTAAGTGTCAGATTTACAAATCTGTAATTAGACCCACGCTGCTCCATGGTGCGCCGCTACTAAAGCACCTATACAAATCCAACCTAAAAGCCCTACAACAATTCCAGTCCTCTATCCTGAGGCGCATAGTTAGAGGCACATCGCTCGAAAAAGCACGAAACGTTACTTTGCACGAGGAACTGAAAATTCCTCAGGTTTCCAGTTATATCAGCCGGAGGCACCTCAAATTCTTTGAGAAGCTAAAGGCTCGCGATAACCCCTTATTCAAAGATATAGTGCCCCCTCCTAGACCGAGGAGGTGGCAATGCTGTGCCTCTTTGGTCGACGTGCTCTCATTGGCCTCGGGTAGGGGTCTGGACACTCTAGTCCAATCGACCACTTCCTTTCCTTCTTCCTCTTCCCCCTTTCTTCTTTCTTCCTTTCTCCTAACCTCGCAAAGCGGTCTCTCGCCGACTTTACATTGTATAAAGCCAGCGGCCTTGTGCCGGTTTTTGAGTAATCGCCTTAAGCGGTCTCAGCCCATATTGTATTCTTAAAATACCTTCGGGTAAAAGAAGAACAAATTTTTTTTTTTATATATTTATCATATAAATACGTATTGTACTTACTTCTTTATATATTTGTACCTTGACATGTAAATATTATATTTCAATAAACGAGACTTGAAACAAAAAAAACAAAAACAGGAGTCACCTTTTTCATACTTTTTCATTCTAGAGCCAGCAGCCGAAGAAGAAGGATCTCCTGAAGACTTCTGAAGATTAGTGCGCTGCTCTCCCCAGTCTCTCCTTGCTTAGCTCGCGCCTTAAGCTGACGAGGTCCACACATATCCAGTGGAACCAACCTCAAAGCTAAACGGGCAGCCTTGCGCTGGCAAGTCCGCCACCTACCTTGGTAGTGCCGCCGTTACGGTCCGTCCGGTTCGGTGTGTCAAATAGTTACGTGGGTTTTCCATCTGATTCGACCCAACTGAAGATGGCAACCAACGTTCCAGCCGCAGAAGAAGACTGCTCCACTTCTACCCCAATGGAGGTGCAGGAGCTCGAACTTAGAACTATGAAGATGACCGGAGAGGACACCGACGGCTTCACATTGGTTGGTACCGGCAAGAAGACCCGATCACTTGGACCCAGACCTGTGACTTACAAGAAGCCGACTCCGATCACCACATCTAACAGATATGGACCTCTTGCAACCACCAGTAGTGAGGGTGCAGCACCTGCGAACACCAGAAGGCCACCACCCATCATCGTGAGTCCCCCTTGTGGGAAGAAAAAACTCAGAGACGCCCTCATCGCAGAAGGAATAACTGAGTTTTCAATGAACTCATCTGAGCAGGAACTCAGACTCTACCTCTCCAACACGAGGGACCACGAGCTTGCTAGGAAGATTTTGACTGATGACCCAGAGACCTTCCACCACACCTTTGCGCCAAGAGGGACCAAGAGGTCCAAAAAATGTATACTCTATGGTTACGACACGGACGTGGACATTTACGAAGTCTCTGCAGACCTCCGTGCTGGACTCCCGGGCTTTAAATCAGCCCGAATAATGATGAGAAGAGACGAAAAAGACGTCCTGAGACCCACCGAAGGCATCCTTATACAACCACTCTCGACAAATTAAAAAAGATTGGATACGCTGGGTACGTCAGATTCCACCCAGTCATCTACAAAGAACAACGCGGGCCGGTACAGTGTTACCGATGCCAACAGTATGGCTACACAGCACAGTACTGCGGCCATACCTCATACTGCGCTTGGTGCTGCAACCACCAACCTATTGAAGGAATGCCCGCTCCGTAACAAACAAGATGCCAAATGCAAAAACTGCAATGGACCACACGCCGCCTACTCTAAGGACTGCCCTGTGAGGAAGCAGCTGATCGAGATGCGTCATTAGCCATTCTAGCCCTCATTAGCCAAAGAAATAACCTGAGGAATATTTTCCATCGCTCCCGTGACTATGGGCTAAAACCGGCCATCAATGCGATGACCCGGCAGATAGCCACCCTCA
The DNA here is from genome assembly GCA_037127475.1 of Arma custos. Lineage (NCBI taxonomy): Eukaryota > Metazoa > Arthropoda > Insecta > Hemiptera > Pentatomidae > Arma > Arma custos. The sequence goes on along the minus strand of CM073759.1, from coordinate 44,962,039 downwards.
TGCGATACTGGAAAACATCCCTCTGGTATGAGCAAGTACGTAGGACTCACGACGACCATCACCAGTTCTGGCGACTCGTAAAGAGCCACGTTACTAATAGGAGGACTGTGCACTTAACATCAGGAGGCGACCTGTTGACGCCTGGGGAACACGCTGAGCTTCTAGTGAAAGCTTTTGAGGCGAGTGATTCTGCTCGACTGGTAGATGCTCCACGAATCCCAGAGGGGCCACTCCCGTGCCCCAATGAAAAATCATTATTTTCCACTTTCAACCAGCTTGAGTCGGCACTAAGGCGCGCCATAGGCAAAAAATTCTCGGAGCTGGACGACATCCCCTATGTGATGTTGAGGATGCTTCCTAGAAAGGGTAAAGCCTTTCTATTGAACATCTTCAACACTTGCATGAGGATCTCATACTTCCCCGAAGCAGGGAAACTAGCGGTCGTAGTGCCTATACTCAAGTCGGGGAAGTCCGGAAACTTACCCTAGTTCTATCGGCCAATCAACTTGCTCCCTCATATGAGTAAAGTTTTCGAGAGGCTCGTCCACCACCACTTGATGAACCACTGTAGAGAGGAGAATGTTATCCCACCGGAGCAGACCGGTTTCCTTAAAGGTGTGTCCTGTGACCATCACTTATCCAAGCTCCAAGCGCACGCCATAGAGCATATGCACATGAACAGAGCTACGGCCTTCATCTCTCTGGACTGCACCCAAGCCTTAATAAGGCACAAAAGGCGACTGAAGTCATTGTCAAAGAGCTCAAAATGATTGGCATTAGGGTGAATCCGTCTAAGACGGATGCCATCGTGATGTCATTTCAGGGCGGCTGTAAGAAACCAGAGACATTCACCGTGGACAGCGAGCACCGAAGTCTATCCACTTCAATCCTCTACCTTGGAGTGTAGTTTGATAGGCATCTCAGCTTCTCACGGCACGTCCATGCAAGATTGAAGCTGGCCAGGCAAAAATCATTTAGGCTCTACCATCTGCTAGTGTCACCACAGCTTTCGCTAAGACTAAAGCTACAAATATTTAAGTCAATAATAAGACCTACAAGGCTCTATGGTGCTCCGCTGTTGAGATACCTCTACAAGACAACCCTGTTGCGCCTGCAGCAACACCAGAATGGCATCCTTAGATAGATTGTACGAGGCACATCGCTCGAGAGGGCACGTCCAGGAGGAGCTCCGACTCCCCTCGGTGCCTGAGTACATAGGTCGGAGGCACATCAAATTCTTTGATGGGCTGAAGGCCTGTGCGAACCCCCTATTTAGGGACATTAAACCATCCCCAAGACCTGGGAAACGGCAGCGCAGTGTCCCCTTGGTTGATGTTCTTACACAGATCTAGGGATGAGGTGAGGACTCCCTTGTCCTTATCCTTCCTCCCTTTTCCTTCTTCCTCTTTCTTCTTCCTACTATTCCTAATCCCGTTAAACGGCCCCTCCCCGTTTTGTATTATCTAGTGTCAGCGGCTTTTCCGGTTAGAGTATAAACCACCATCAGCGGGCTCAGTCCATTTGTAATGCCTTAAAATACCGCAAGGTAATAGAAGGCTTTTAGTTTGTATGGAAGCATTGCAGTTGTTATTGATAATTGTAATTGTACATAATTGTAAATAAAATTCTAGGAGGGATAAAAAAAAAAAATAAATAAATAAAGGTCCCTTCAACATCCAAGATGGCAGAAGAAGACACGATGGAAGTGGAGGCCGCCAGAGGAGAGAAGAGGCCTCAGGAAGAACAGGAGGCCCTTTCCCGAAGGTTACAAAGGGCATCTCTTTCAAGATGCGGGCTACCCCCAACGGACCGGCACCAACCCCAACTAGTAATAAATTCGAGAACCTCAGGGGTGAGGAGGTTACGTCTACCAGCAGCTCCGCTGCCATCCCAGCAATGAAAAAGAGACCACCACCGATAATAATTTCACCACCCATCTCTCAACCCATGCTGAGTGACATACTGAAGGCAAACAAAATAAACAAGTTCCTGACGAACGCATCCCCTCAGGAACTACGTGTTTATTTTGAAAACGACCAGGATCATCACAAGGCGCAGCTGCTTCTGAGGTGAAAACACACATTTTCACATTTACGTACCCAGTGGGACTAAGAGGTCAAAAAAGTACGTGTTGTACGGATTTGACCTGGACATTAACCTTCAGGACATCATTAAGGAATTAAAGGAGCGTCTTCCTGGATTCAGGATGGCAAGAAGACTGACCAAGATGGGGCTCAACGGGCATCGATATGACATTGAGCCCTTACAACTAATCTGTGATTCCCATGTAAAGATGGAGGAAGTCCGGAAACTAGAGGCGTTATATGATTGCATTTTCCGGGTTAGCCACTTTAAGGAAGATGGTGGACCCGTTCAATGCAGAAACTGTCTTCAGTATGGACATATATATAAATATTGTGGACGGGTGGTAACATGTGGTCTATGCACACAACGCCACCCGATTGAAAGCTGTCCTAAGACGGAAGAAATAAGGTGCTTCCATTGCAATGGGAATCACCCCGCGTCTTCCAGAGAGTGCCCAGTAAGGAAAAACATCATAAAAGCGCGCCAGAAGGAGAAAACAGCAGCATCCCCGGCGAAGATTATCAGCAGACCGACCCGCCCGGACCTGAAGTATTCAGATCTCGCTAGCGGATCTTCATCCAAAAAAGCCACTCACCAGCAGCCCACAGCACCGGCCCAATCGGAGGAGACCACTCGTCCCCACCACCAACCCGATCCCCACCACCAACCTCATCCCCACCACCTACCACAAAAACCCGCACCTGCATCGGTTCACGTTCTGCTGTGTCTATAGGAGACCTAGAGCCACACACACATCAGTGAGAATATTGCTTCAACAGACCCAGACAGTTAGTCGGTACGTGGTCCTAGGGGACCTCAATGCCAGACACACTACCTGGCTGTGTGGTAGCAATAATGCACTAGGTACTTATATTACCAAGACCAGGCTGTCCGTCTTTCACCCTGGTGTCCACACTGACCAGAGATCTGCACACTGTTACGGATTGCATCGCGCTCCCGTACGGTCCGTCAGTTCACCGGCCTGTTGTCTACTTTCGAAGGAATGCCCGCAACTCCACCAGCGAGCAAATACCTCCTACATAAGGCCGATGGATACAGGTTCAGTGTTGAAGACGAGCTACCCAGGGTGCAGCCACTCCGCACGAGGGAAGAGGTGGATGAAGCGGTGTCAGCCATCACCGCTACTATACAGCACTCAGCCAACCGAAACATACCGAAGTTCAGCCTGCAGCCCAACGCCAACAGGAAACCCCCTAGGCACATCCTCGCTCTTATCAGCCAGAGAAACAATCTGAAAAACATCTTCCATCGCACTCGTGACTACAGCCTGAAGCCAGCCATCAACTCGATGACCCGGCAGATAGCCCAGCCTCATGCGTGATTGGAAAACATCTCTGTGGCATGACCAGCTCCGAAGAACGCACGAAGACCATCACGAATTCTGGAAGCTGGTGAAGATTCACACAACCAAGAGGAGGACTGTACACCTAACATCTGGGGACAACCTGCTGACGCCTCTGGAGCAGGCTGAGCTCTCGGCTAAAGGCTACGATGAGAGAGAAGCTGCCCGGCTGATAGATGCACCAATACATCCTGAAGGGCCCCTGCCTTGCCCCAAAGAGAAGCACATATTCTCCACATTCGGCCAGCTCGAGTCGGTGCTACGCCGCACAAAAGGCAATAAGTCATCGGGACAAGACGATATACCCTATGTAATGTTGAAGATGCTTCCTAGGAAGGGTAAAGCCTTTATTCTAAACAACTTTAACTCTTGCTTGAGGATCTCGTATTTTCCTGATGTCTGGAAGCGTGCCGTCGTAATTCCGCTACTCAAGCCGGCGAAGAAAGGAGACCTGCCGGAGCACTAACGACCAATCAGCTTCCTCTCTCACATGAGCAAGATCTTCGAGAGGCTGGTTCATCACCATCTTCTGACTCACTGCAGGGAGGAGGACATCATTCCACCGGATCAGACTGGTTTCCTACAAGGGGTCTCCTGCGATCACCATTTAGTAAAACACCAGGCCCACGCCATTGAGCAGATGCACCGAAATAGAGCCACAGCCTTCATATCACTGAATTGCACGCAGGCCTTTGACTGTGTGTCTCACACACTTCTACTCCGTCGTATGGAAGAGTACAGGTTTCCCGACCCTCTTCGACGACTGATTGAAAACTATCTTAGTGGAAGATCTTCCGTCGTAAGAGTCCGCGAGAGCCAGTCTACTCCTTACCATACCACTTGTGGGGTACCTCAAGGGTCTGTACTGGGACCACTCCTGTTTGTCATTTTCACGGCACCAGTGGTCTCGGTGAAGCATCCAGGAGCAGTAGTTGCAGCCTACCCAGGCGACATCGGCATTTACGCCTCTAGCGTAAATGCCAATAGAGCACTAACGATCGCCCAGAAGGCATCATCGACTATCATCGAAGACCTCTGGCTAAATGGCATCAAGGTGAATCCGGCTAAGACGGATGCCATCGTGTTGTCGTTTCAGCGAGGCAAGAGGAAAAACCGGTATCTTCATCGATACTATACCTCGGCGTGACTCTTGACAGGCACCTCACCTTCTCAAGACACGTCCTAAATCGGCTCAAGTTAGCGAGACAGAAATCCTGCAGGCTCTATCACTTGCTGACTACACCACATCTCTCTCTACGGCTCAAACTACAGATATACAAGGCGATTATCCGACCCACGCTGCTCCATGGCGCACCACTGCTCCGGCACGTCTACAATTCCACTCTTAAAAGGTTACAGGGCTTCCAGAACGGCGTACTGCGGCGAATAGTCAGAGGCACCAGTTTACAGAGGGCTAGAAATAAAGACATCTATACGAGGATCAGAAGCTACACTCAGTGCCCGAATACATCAGCCGGAGGCACATCAAATTCTTTGATGGGCTGAAGGCCTGTGCCAACCCGCTGTTCAACGAAATAGCTCCACCACCCATACCTGGAAGATATGGGCAAAGAACACTCCCCTTAGTAGACGTAGTCGCTAAGGGAGGAGGTTTGGACTCTGTTTACTCCCGTCATTACCCTATCCTATCCTATCCCCTCCCATCCTTTCCTTTCCGCAGACCAGCTGAGTGGTCCCTCCCCACTTGTATATAAAAATGAAGGCCAAAAGGCCATAGAATAAAGCTCCCGCATACAGCGGTAAGAGCACAAGAACTTTAAAATACCTACGGGTAACAAAAAGAAAAATTGTAAATAGTATATACTTTAGGTTAGACTTAGTATATGTAGTTAGTTTTAAGTTTTATAAATAAAAGAGGGTAAGAAAAAAAAAATCCGCTCTTCATTTACTGACTAGCCCTGAGGAAGCTTACAACACGATGAGCGAAAGCTTGGCAAACAAAACCAACACCACACGGTCCATCCCGGAAAAAGAACATATGGACATTACAGACTTTGTCAAAAAGGTTTATCTATCATACTTAGGAACTAAACTTGGTTATCAGGATAAATCTTGGGCCCTGAGAAAGAGAAAGAAAGTACAGACCAATTCCATTTGACAAGTGAAACCATTGTAAATAACCAAGTAGCCATTGTAAATACATGCCTTGCTTATGATGTACCATAGTGTTTCATTAATTCCCCCCGTATACTGTATAGGGGTATATCCTATATAAGACAAAGCATAGCTGGAAAACTATGGGTGATACAAAAAAAAAAAACTAAGGCCATATTTAGATTCAGCACATAAAAATCTATAAAGATCAACTATTAAAGTTTAAAAAGTTTTAAAAAAAAATTTTTTTGGTTGCCTCTTTATCCAGTAATGATTTTGTCAAGTTTTTTGAATCGGAGTATTATTATTTATAGTTTCAGTGGATACGAAGAAGAATAGTTTTAAAAGAAATTCTAGCAATTCTGACAATTGTTTTATTTTTTTTTTGTTTATTCATTGCTTCTATTTAAGGTTCGTCTTCTTTTAGGCATTGTAGAGGTGGTCGTATTTAGTTCCACACCAAGGTTTAGACTATTTCATCTATGTTCATGCCTAATGGTCTTGTGTATTTCGACGTTGTAAGACAATAAGCTGGGAAATGATCGCTCCTTTACTAGTCCAGTATAGAAAACCCAGGTTTCTTGTGTATAGTAGTTCGGTACGGTAAAAGTCAAGTCTATATAGTAAGTTTGTTTTATATATATATATATATATATATATATATATATATATATATATATATATATATATATATATATAGATAGATAGATAGTAAAAGTATAAAGCTTCGCTGTAAGTGGCGATGTGTTCCAAGTGTAATCAGGACCATTCAAGTCTCCAACTAAGGTATAAAGAGCAGGCAGGGTATTAGTGAGTTCTATAAAGGCTGTTTCTAGATTCTTTCTGTCGTTAACAAATAAATGTCCCATAGTATTATGATGAAGTCTAGTTCAGTCCTAATAAACTATTGTTTGTAGGACTGTACAAACCAATTTTTTTAGGGTGGATGTAAATCTCTTCTTACGCAGAAGTAGCTCCAGCCCTTTCAACTTCCCCGATTTCTCAAAATTAAATTATACCGTTTACGTTTAAGTTTTGCCTATAATTTAATTTATTTTCCTGTAGATAGGATTGGTGTGCCATAGTGAATGAAGTGGTTAAAAAGATAGTTTATTGGACTCGGAAAGGGGTGGAATTCGAGGAATTTTATGGAATGAATCTCGATACGTCATATGTCACTGACATCCGCCGGATTTGACAATTCTTAGGAGCCGGATGGAGGTTTCGGAAACAAGGGAATATAGAAAAATATCAACAGTTCAGTTTTCCATTTATGTAGGTCTATGACCTGCTGGACCTTGGGTCGATAGGTTCGATTTTCAAGGGCAGGATGAAATTGCTAAATCTAATGGACGCAAGTATCATTTCGATACATTTGAAGCAGATTTCCGCGAATTCGAGGCACGCGATCACTGAGTGAGTCTCCCCTCTACTCCCTTTGTTATTGTCTGGTTTTCTCAGTATTTTATAAATAACACAGGCCAACAAAAAAAACCTTTTTGAAAACTTTTTTAATTTTAATAGCTGATCTTGATAGATTTTTATGTGCTGAATCCAAATCTGCTCGTAGTTTTTATGTATCACCCTTAGTTTCCAAGCAAAATGTATTTTATTATATAGTCTAATACCCATTTACAGTATATAGGGAAATCAATGAAACACTGTAGAATCGTAAAAATGGTTTGTATTTACAGTAAAATACTTGGAATAGTAATTTTATGTGATGATACAAGGTTCACTTGTCAACTGGAATTGGTTTATATTTTCTTTCCCTTTTTTCCTTGAAGCTTCTTGTGTAGCTTTTCCTGCGATGAACGACGAACTTCGAAAATTGTTGTTCTCTCTTCCTATACACATGAATGCTGGTTCCAGCCGCCAGCAAGTTCTTTTCTTTTAGCCTAGAGCCAAGCAGTTCAGCTTTTTCTTTTGTTAAGCCCAGATCCCTAACTAAGTCATTAAGCTCGACCTGAGTGAACAATTTAGGCTCTACATTTTCTGTAACACATTGGAATTCTTCATCGTGTTCATCTAACTCCGACTGTACATCAGAAAATACTTCTGTTTCAATAGAATTTAAGTCCTCTGGTGGTTCCGGGATTGGCAAATCTACACCGTGCCCTACTGGTCGGATGGCGGACGGAAGGTTAGGGTAGCTTATTACCTTCTTGTTCTTAGAGTTATGACCAGTAATATCTACACTGCAAAAGTAACAGTCATCGGAATGATTTTTTGGTTCCCTCCATATCATGGGAACAGCAAATTTAAAGTGTTTTTTCTCTTTTTTTGACCATTTCCTGAGGTCTTCAACACATACATAACATACCTTATGCGGTGCCCAAGGTTTATCCTGGTCTCCAAGTTTGGTTCCAAAGTATGCTAGATAAACCTTTTTCACAAAGTCTGTAATGTTTCTTTGGTGCTTTTTAATAACAAACTCACCACAAATATAACAAAAACTGTCAGCAGAGTTTTTACAGCCGCGATGAGACATTGCACTGAGCACATGTACAGGAAACGTAAAAGTGAGGTTATGTTGAAAATAAACAAAACATCAGCTGTTTAGCATGTGTTTCAGCAGTGCTGCCAACATCATCTTTGTTCATTAGACCTATTTTTTCATGTTATCTTAACTATGAAAAAGCTGTTAAATTCTAAAAATATTTCTTTATTTCATGAATTTAACTATAAAATGTGAATAAATGGTGGGTGATACAACTTTTTAAGCATCATATTTGGATTCAGCAACCTAAACAACATAAGAATGAGGTATTTTCATTAAAAAAGTTTTTTCATCGTTGGCCTGTGTAATAGAGATTAAAATCCTGTATCTTAATTGATTGTTTTTGGTTTTCCCAACCAAATGTACTCTTTATTTCAAGGATAAAACCCGATTCTCATGTTTGTTTTTTTTCAATGCAGGCTAATTTAAACAACCGTTTACTAAAAACTTTAAAAAGAAAATGGAAAAATATCAATTATGATACAGTCGGTAGGATTTTTAAGGTACTGAAAAATCAGATGATAATGAATCATACGAATCTATATGGATCATACGAATCATTTTTCATTGGATACACTCAGACAATATGGTTTAAACATTTACAGTAATACTCACTAGTCAGACATTTTTTAAAATAGATAAATTCGATAACACTATCGAATAGTCGTAATTGTAACCAATAAATAAATCTTGCGGAATATTGGTAATTTATCAAACCTGAGTTCACCGAAGTATTTATGAAAAACGAACGAATGCAATAAATAACTGTCTGAAATTCATCGTAAATCATATTTTACGAGGGTACCCTGGAAATCGTTGGCAGTCATTTATCTTACAATGGTTCCGAAAAGCGGAAGAGAACTGGTGTATATACCGGGAAAGGGGTAATATAGAATGGGCCCGCTTGGATACAAGAAAAATCCGGATAAAAGGGAGGCCTTCTTCCCTTTTATTTACGGCAAGGTAAATGTTAACGGCCAGGGAAAGCAGTTTCTTCTCCTTCTACACCTCGCTCTTCTATATATCATACCTGTATTCGTTATAGCTTCCAATTCTTGGGGAGAAAAAAATGATGTTCAAAATTTATAAGAGAACAACAATAGTTATTGCCTGTTGGTCTCTAAATCAAGAAACCTTATATATATATATATATATATATATATATATATATATATATATATATATATATATATATATATATATATATATATACCCAATATATTCAGTTTTTGACAAATATATATATATATGTATAGGTGGTCTGAAAAGTTTCTGCCGAACATTGCCAAAGTTCACCAGATGGTGCTAGACGACTGCCGAATTAAACTGAGAGAGATATCAGAGGTTATGGACCGAGTTTTGGCGCCGATTAATTATTGTAGATGAAACTTGGATACACCATTACACGCCCTAAACCAAATTAGAGTCTAAACAGTGGACTCCAAAGGGGGAATCGGCTCCAAAAAAAGCAAAAACTGTTTTGTCGGATGGGAAAGTGATGGCGACTGTTTTTTGGGATAGTCACCGAGTTTTTTTAATCGATTATCTTCAAAAAAGAAAAACCATTACAGGAGCATAAATCATTATTTGACAAGCTGAAGGAAGAACTGTGGCGGAAAAACGGCCACATTTGCAGAAAAAGAAAATCCTGTTTCACCAAGACAATGCACACCTCAGCGGTTGGTGTGAATGGCGAAAATCCACGAATTACGGTTTGAACTGCTTGACCATCCGCCTTCCTCACCAGAACTAAACCCCCAAGCGACTTACTTTTGTGCCCTCATCTGAAAATTGCGCTCGGAATACAGAGATTTTCGTCAAATGAAGAAATTCACCTTTGTGAACAATTATATTGCAGAGAAAACGAAGAGTACTTTTTGGGCGGATTACAGAGATGGGAGCATCGCTGGGAGAAATTTGTAGAGCTACAAGGAGACTATGTTGAATAATAATAATAAAAAAGGTTCAGAAAAATGTCTTGTATTTTTGTTAGGTCGGACACTTTTCAGACCACCCTCATAAATATATATATATATATATATATATATATATATATATATAGTGTTTAATGCAACAAATTAATAATGTTTTAAGAGAGATTAAATGAATTTAAACAATTCTAGAATAGGTTCATTAACCATAGCCTATTGATGGAATAGGTCACAAAATAATTATTAATTTTACCGTTTTATGAAAATATAACTAATACAGTTTTACTTTTAATTATGATTCGGGATTTATTATTTAAAAGCTCGTGAGTACAGAGTAGCAACATGTCAGCGTCTCTACTATTGCGTTGTTAAATCGTAATTACCGATTCAGCCATTAGTATTTATTCTCCTATTGTGTATGAAATTACATAAAACCGATACCACTAGAGCTCATGAAAGTTCTTTGATTCAGTATGTGGTAGAGACGGTACTGTTCCTTGGACAATGGTTGTGCAAGGAAAAGATTTATCATAGATCACGCTTAACCATCAGATTTTCTCTCTATTTTGGGTAACAACAGTAAAGAGGCTGGGTGAGCCCCAGGAGGGTCCTATATCCCATCTTAACCATCTCAAGCTATTAACAGGTTAAATAAAAGTCTGCCAGCAGCGGGATTTTTAACAGAGGACCTTTGGCATGGTAACTTAGCGCTCAACCATGGAGCCACTCTCAATAGCGTTCGTTTGAAAAATCGTACTCTTTTGAAAGTATGATGTAAATAAATATGGATAGGATATCTCTATATTTTATTAAAATTACCGTTAACTCACTTTTTATGTCTTAGTGGACTGGTACCACTTTCGAAAATAAGAGCTGCTTTTATAAAACAATAAACTCTTACTTTTACATTATTAATAATTCAGATTTAAAATTCATTTTTTACTTTTAAAGTATTTTATACTATTTTTTCCCTCTAAGTAGTTCCCAATTTGGGGGTCGCGAAACACATTGAAATTAAAATGATCAATTAATTTTAGTTATTTTTCTCTCACCGGTACTTCTTTATCTTAAATTTAAACTTATAATGTTGTATCTTGTGAAAGTAAATATAAATGTTTTGTTTTTAATGTTTGCCTTTTTTTTCCATATACCCATACAATTTATTATGCAAGGATATACAAAAAAGGTTGGGCCCCTCCTCTGAAACGGAATATTTCACAAATAATACGTTTGTTTATCATTCGAAGAATTATTTAAAGTTTAATTAAAGAAATAATATTAGAATTTTAAAAATAATCTAAACATAGGTCATTCTGAGTAAAAATCTAACTAACAATGATCTGGAGTAGGTAAAATAAATAGAGAGTTTTCCACAATATAGAATCAACGTTGAGTCGGGAGGAAGATGGAGAAGAGAGTAAACATGCTGCGACTTATTACATTGTTCGTCCTTAGCATTTTAATAGCATGAAATTCAAAATCCCCATCTGCGATGAAAGTTTCTTGTGCAAATACAGTTATTGGAGAAAAGGATAATATATATATATATAATATATAAGGATAATATATGAAAGAAGCAAACTCTTACATAAAAATAAATAGATTTAATACGAGTACATATATATATATATATATATATATATATATATATATATATATATATATATATATATATAACCCTCGTAAAAGAAAAGGAAGTACTGCTACAGCTCGTATCACTTCATGGGCTCAGCATTTAGCGTTAATAACAACTCTACATGTTGCATTGACAACCAACAGAGTTTACAAGACTAATTTCAAAATAACCAATCATCTGTTACATAGTCAATGCATTAGCTCTATTCACCCTAAATCTATATATACCGTATAAATCTATACAAACCGTGCCTCCACCAAACCCAAAAGAGATATTACTAAATGGAGACTGAGAACAGTCCTTAACCACTTGTTATTGTTAAAAAGGAAAAGACGAAAAAAAGAATTCACTTGATCATACAAAAACGGTGGTAGCGCTCCCAATTGACATAGGTTATTTGATCAGGCACACGGTCCATCGGATCCAAGGGGGGTAGAAATAAAGTTTTTTCTAGGTTCTGAAAAAAACTCCTATGATTAAATTACCTACTTCCTCATTGGTTTTTAATGATTATTCACAAATAAAATTCAGTTTAAATTGAATCACTTTATCTCCAATTTATGTACCAAAATGGCATTTGACTCCTTCATTTCCTCCCATAAGTTTATATAATGCATTATTAACATTATGCAATATTTAGAGCGATCAAGCAATAAACAGTGTAGAGTAAAAAATAAGTGTTCGAAACTACTTAATTATCTTCACTAACATCCAATAAAATCATTTTCAATTGATTATTTGGACTCATTTTCTTTTTTATATAATATAAAAACTGTCTGGCCAGAGACGGCACGCAGTCAACACCTCTCTCCTTACTTCATTGCTCTTTCATTTTCTCTACATCTTTTTTCTTTTCAATTAAGCGGTCAAATTATCATTGTTTAGAAGTGTTAAAGTGTTTAACTATCAGTGGAACTAATTGTTTACAAGTGAGTCGCGAGTGAAGATACAGAGCTAATCCTAGAGCTACAGAGGATTATAGTACGCTAGGACCTAAAAATAATAGAAACTTACAAGCGTGAGTCATTATTATATTTTTTCATTTTATCAAATAAATAAATTAAAATGGCCCAATGTTCAATCTGCAAATAAAATGTGACTAGAGATGACAAAAATAATTTATCATGCCTTAAATGTCGCATGATTTTTCACGGTCGATGCGTCAATATTGACGATAAGGAATTAGAGGCCGCGAAAAATAAAATAAATTGGGTCTGCAATAATTGTGACCAATTGAAAAAATGTGGCCTGCAGGAAAAAAACCAGCCCCACCAGAAGTCCTGTGAAGGAAGTATCGGAGCCTTCCGCAAGTGATATAGCGGCGGTAAACAAAATGAATACAGAGATCACATCACTAAAAGCATCATTAGACAAATATGGTGAGCTCAGTTTCGCGCTCAATGACCGGCTTTCTAAAATTGAGAACCACCTCGAAGGGCAGGCTAAATTCATCGAGGACCTGACATCAGAAAACAAGACCCTCAAAACTAAGGTGGGTGACTTGGAGGTCCGCCTTAATAAGGCGGAACAAGGCCTTTTATGCAGGTCCGTAGAGATCCGTGGCATTCCAGTCCGATCAGGCGAAACCCCCGCAGCACTGGTGGTTAATGTCGGAGCGAGTCTCGGGCTGAAGGTGGCGGTTGATGACCTCGACTTCGTTGAGCGTCGCAGGCCGCGGAAGGACGACCCACAACCACCGCCAGTTATCGCCAGGTTTGTCCGACAGTCTTTGCGTGACGACCTAGTTCAGCGCCGGAAGGTAAAAAGGGACTTGTATACCCGGGACATTGGCTGGGAGGAGAACGATTTCCATCGGATTTACCTGGGGGAAGAAATGTCTCCCGCTAACAGACGTCTGTACTGGTTGGCCCGACAGAAGAGAGCGGCTGGGAAGCTGAAGTACGTCTGGTTTGCCGGTGGTAGAGTGCGGTGCCGGAAGGACGACGGTCATCCTGTCATTTATATCGACCATCCATCCGACTTAGGTGTGCACTGCTGACCCTGCGGCACCTGTCCGCTGTTTATTGGCTTCCCGTTGGATCTTTCACTGGTTCTCAATAATAAATTTACTTTTTTTGTTTCTTTATCTACTAATATTTTTTTTTTTAGGTTATGCTATATTTTTTCCTTTTAATACTTCAAATTTTACAACACAATCGGCTAACCTTGGACTTATTGTAATTCTAAATACCCAAACTATAATTTTTATTTTTACATCAGTTCATCCATTAAAATCCTCTTTACTTCAGCATCTTTCCATCTCATTCTGATAATTTATCCATTACCGAATCCATATGTCTAATCTCCTGATCTCCTGTCAAGTTAATTCCCAATCCCTGCCTGCCCATTTTGACGAGTTTCAAGAATATTTCACCCACAATTTTTATCATATTATCGCATTATCTGAAACTTGGCTTAAACCACATATTCCTTCCTCCTCCATCACCCTACCTGACTATACGTTTCTCCGCCATGACCGAGATAACCGGACTGGTGGAGGAGTAGGTCTTTATGTCCATCAAACCCTAAAAGCCCGAATCCTTGAATCTTCTCTTCCATCCGAAGTCCCTCATATTGAATTCCTTCTCTCCGAAATTTGCTGTAATGGACAACCGCTCCTTTTCGTAGTTGTATACCGGCCTCCTTTAGTGCCTTTTGACTCTTCCCTTGAATCTATCCTTTACAACTATATTCCCTACAATAACCATATCATTATTTCTGGCGATTTCAACACCAATCTCCTTGTTAAAACAAATGACACCCTATACCTGGAAAATCTCTTCCACTCCCTAAATCTCTCCATTGTTCCGTTTTCTCCTACCCATCATACTCACCGATCAAACACATGGTTAGATCTGTATGTCATCGATTCTCCTCAGAAGCTATTCTCTACTTCTTAATTGCCCGTCCCGTTTCTTTCTTCCCATGACCTAATCCAAATCACATATAATATCCAAACTCCGTACAAACTATCTAAAACCTTTACCTTCCGCAACCTTGATGCTATCAGTCGTGAAAGTATCTTGCCTTCCCTTGAATCCCTGAATTGGGGTGATATTTATTCCTATCCCACCATTGATTCAATGGTTGACACACTCACTTCCTATCTTATTAGTATCCTGGACACCCATGCTCCTCTCAAAACTACAACCCTCTGTCGATTACCAGCTCCTTGGATGGATCAAAATATAAAAGAACTGCAGAGGAAGCGCGACGCAGCTCGCAGACGCTACAGGCGGACAAAACGGACCGACGATTTTCAAGCGTTTAGGACTCTTCGCAACTTAACGCAATCCACAATAAGGCAGGCGAAATCCAACTACTTCCATGAAGCCCTTTCCTCCGCGCCCGATCCTAAATCCAAATGGCTAATCCTTCGGAAACTCTCACTTTATAAATCCCCTTCACCAGTAGTCTTTCCGGTCTCACCTGATGAATTGAACACCCATTTTTTGTCTTTCTCTTCTAACTCACGATCTACTTCTCCTACTTTCTCATTAGCAACATCATTCAACCACAACAACTTTTATTTCTCCGACATTTCACCCACCGAACTTCTTTCCTCCCTATTGAAATCCCACTCTCATTCCATCGGTTCTGACGGCTGAAACACTTGCATCCCCGAAATTGTACCTGCCCTTCTGTACATTTACAATTTTTCCCTACAAAATGCAGTTTTCCGTTCCTCCTGGAAAAAAGTAATAGTCCATCCTATTAACAAATCACCCAATCCATCAAACCCAAATGATTTCCGGCCTATTTCTATACTCTCTAACCTTTCCAAACTCCTCGAAAGAATAGTTCAATCCCAAATGTCAAATTTTCTGGAACAGTCCCAACTCCTTGATTCACTTCAATCAGGCTTTCGTCCTGGCCTTTCCACACAATCAGCCCTCGTTAAAATCACCACTGACATACATACTGCCATGGACGAAAAAAAACTGACAGTACTAATTCTACTTGACTTTTCAAAAGCGTTCGATTTACTGAACCATTCCATCCTCTTCTCTAAACTAAAATCTCTTTCATTTTCCAACAGTTCCATACTCTGGGTCCAAGCTTTCCTCTCGGATAGGACTCAAGCAGTCTCCATCCCTAATCAACCCCTATCCTCTTTCCTACCGCTGAACACAGGAGCGGCAAAGGGTTCTAGTATTTCCACACCCTTTTCAACTGTTACATTAATGACCTTCCCAAATCAATCCTTCACTGTTCCCTCCATTTGTATGCCAACGATTCCCAGATCTATTTGTCCGTTCCTCCGTCTGAGATATTAGCAGCATTTGCCAATTAAAATTATTTTTCTATTTCTACTTCTATATCTAAATTTTAAAAATGTTCCTGTATTAAAAAAAATTAACATTGCAGGGAAGTAATTAAAATTTTATTCATTTTTACTTTCAAATTACTTTTATCATCTCAGCATTTCATATATTATAATAATATGCTCCAGGGACTGTTTCCGTGGTGGCAAAGTACAGCCTCCAACATATTGCTATATTGGGTATGTGAGCATCACAAGAATTACACTAAGGATCGTTTATTTATTCAAGTTTAAACAAGGTTAATGATTCAGATGTTGATATATAAAAAGGGATTGCCATAAAATACCTTACAGGAATAAATTAAACTTATCTGTGAACAGGGGTAGATTGGGTTACAGGTCCGTCTTTGCCTTGCCGCTTCCGGGACTCTATATCTTCGGGGTCCCGGTTGTTCGCCGGCTCCTTCTTCTACAGGATTTGTGTAGCCAATCCTCCTTGCTTCTCCGACCTCGTCTTCGCCGTGTCCGTTTCCAGAGTGTTTTCCTCCGCCTAGTTTTGCTTGTCCCCCTTTTCTTCTTTCGCCACCACCTTGGACCATAAAGGCTCCATAATGGGAGCAAAAGGTCTGTTCTTTGTGCAAACACATTTCACTTCAAGTATCCCGACATGACACATTTCCCTTGTGTATTTTCCTTTGTGTATTTTCCCGCTCGGTGGAAAATACACAAAGAAAACAAAAAAAAGAATGTATTTATCATTTAAAAAGTAGTACGAAAGTAGTCATACCAATTAAATAACAAAGCGCCCCAACACCTTTGATAAATTCAACAAAATAAAAACATATAATGGAAAATCACACACATGAATACTGATGAGTTGATATTTATCATTCCGTAATTCCATACACAATAGGAGACTAAATACTAATGGCTGAATCGCTAATTACATTTTAACAACGCAGTAGTAGAGATGCTGACATATTGCTACTCTGTACTCACGAGCCTTTAAATAAACAAACTGTAATAAAACCGAATCATAATTAAAAGTAAAACTGTATTAGTTATATTTTCATAGAACGGTAAAATTAATAATTATGTTGTGACCTATTCCATCAATAGGCTATGGTTTATGAACCTACATAGTCTAGAATTATTCACATTCGTTAAATCTCTCTTAAAACATTATTAATTTGTTGCATTAAACAATGATTATAATAATTATATTATTATCAACTATATTGACTATTGAACTTACACACACACACACACACACACCATGGAAAAGGCAACGCCTGGTTCTGATCCCGAAGAGCAAGGAAAGACCATCAGAAGCTTCGGCATATCGACCGATTTGCTTGTTGGATACAACTGGGAAGGCTTTGGAAAAGATAATAGCAAATAGGCTCCAAGAATTCACTGAAGGAGGGGCAGGCCTCTCCAAGAACCAATTTGGCTTCCGGAAAACAAGATCAACGGTAGACGCTATTGCGTTGGTGGTGGAAAGGGCCAAGAAGGCTGTAGCAGGGAAGAGATGGAGGAGAGGCGCTAAGTGCTATTGTGCAATAGTCACGATGGATGTAAGGAACGCCTTTAACACAGCGAGATGGAGCTGTATTCTGGATGCTCTTAGGGCAATGAATGTCCCTGAATATCTCAGGAGTATAATCTGTGACTACTTCATGGACAGGACCTTGATATGACCTACAGAGGACGGTTCGAGAAGGTATAAGGTGACTGGCGGTGTACCCCAGGGATCGGTACTTGGACCACTCCTGTGGAATGTTATGTACGACGGAGTCCTTAGGCTTAAACTACCAGAGGGTGCTGAAATTGTGGGCTTTGCTGATGACATCGCTGTGGTGGTCGAGGCAAAGTACAAAGAAGAGATCGTGCTAAAGGCCAACCAATGTGTCGCATTGACTCGAGATTGGCTGTCGTCTGTTGGGTTGCAGCTAGCAGATGATAAGACGGAGGTCCTTCTTGTCAGTAGCAGGAAAAGAAGAGAAAGTATCACCTTGAGAGCGGGTAGGCAAGAGATTCAGTCCAAGCCTTCCCTGACTTATCTCGGGGTGAGAATCGATGATCGGCTCCGGTTCAAGGACCATATTCAGGGGGTTAGTGATAAAGCAGCTCGAGTTACGACCGCACTGTCACGTTTAATGCCCAACGTAGGCGGACCCAGGAATATCCACAGGCTGCTGATATCCAGTGTGGTCTCATCCATTCTGCTCTACGCAGCTGCGATATGGAAGGATGCGCTGGACGCTGCTGCTTATAGAAGACCGATGGTGTCGGTATATCGACGGTGTGCTCTAAGAGTGATCAGCGCGTTTCGTACAGTATCGTACGAAGCGGCTTGCGTGGTGGCCAGGATGCCACCGATTGAGCTGATCGCTGAAGAGAGGAGGTGCTCTTATTACAGTGCTGAACCCATTCCCAGAGACGAATTAAGAAAGCGGACAGTTAGGGAGTGGCAACGTCACTGGGGCATGGCATTCAGTGGAAGGTGGACGCACAAGTTGGTGCCCCACATTGAGGCTTGGGTGAATAGGAACCACGGGGAGGTCGACTATTATATAACTCAGTTCCTCACAGGGCATGGTTGCTTTCGAGCCTACCAGCATAGGTTTAAGCTCGATGATACAGGTGTATGTACATCCTGCCCAGGAGCGGAGGAGAGCGCAGAGCACATATTCTTCTTCTGTCCCCGCTTTCAAGAAGAAAGGATGGAGTTCCGACGCGTCTGCAGCTCAGGTCCCACTGCAGATAATGTTGTCAACCTTATGCTGATCAACCAGGACTATTGGATGGCAGGCCAAAGGTTAGCAGCACAGGTGCTACAAAAGTTAAGAAAGGAAGAGAAAGAAAGGCGAACCAGGAGGTAGCTCAAATCAATGAGGCGGCACTCAGCCACTCCCCCCCATGATGTAATGCCTAACGGCGGTCCCGTGGAGGGTGAGAAACAGGTGTAGGGAGGTGGTTTTAGTGGGTAAAAATCCCACACACGGATGGGTATGGGCCTATCCGCGTCTTTTGAAGATTTCCACCTTCCAACGTAAAAGAAAAAAAATATATATATATATATATATATAGTAATCAGTAGAGTAATCAATTCAATTATATATATATATATATATATATATATATATATATATATATATATATATATATATATATATATATATATATATATATATATATATGGTGCCAACATCATCAGATCGAGGAAGTTAGGAGTACCTTCGCTAGGATATTTATCTATTTAAGCCTCCACACATAATAATCATAAAGGATAATTTCCCAAACAATATTGCATTACCTATAAATAACCTAATTTGTATATTTGGGTACCCAGATAAATGCCAACAATGAAATGCAACCCGAAATCCAAAGAAGAATAATGGCGGCAAATAGATGCTTTTTGGGTTACAGAAGCACCTCAGAAGTAAAGCCTTATCCCAGACCTCAAAGATAAGAATTTATAAAACTCTGATAAGGCCTGTCCTGGCATATGCTTCGGAGTGTTGGACTCTCGCAAAGTCACAAGAGCTCACTATCATGAGGTTTGAGCGAAAAATATTACGGAGAATCTACGGAGCAGTGTTTCATAATAACTCGTGGAGGCAACGGTCGAACATGGAAATAGCTGGACTATACAAAGATGCCAACATTATCAGATTTATAAAGGTGAACAGGCTACGATGGGCAGGACACATCGCACGTATGGGAACAGATGAAGTCCCTAAAAAATTACTTCAAGAAAAAGTGCAAGGAATGAGAAGGGTTGGAAGACCGAGGCTCCAATGGGCAGATGGTGTGGCTGCGGAGGCCTGGACTACCTTGAGCATCCGTAACTAGAGAGCAGCAGCTATGAACAGAGATGACTGGCGGTTGAGGTTGCGGGAGGCCTTGTCCTCACGTGGGATGTAGAGCCATACATGTCATGTCATGTATAAATAACCTAAAGACATTTCTAAATTTTACAAATTTTGGTATTATTTATTTTTAAAGCTTAATTACGGAAATGTTCATAATAAGTATTAATGAAAACAAATCAAATATGAAGAGAATATCAAGCGTTTTTAAAACGTGTGACCCTCCTGCCCTTATAGGAAAACTGAAAAAGAGACGTTAAAAATTCATTCGGAATCAGTTAACATGTTATTTAATTCACATAAGAGTTTAAACTACTTGTAAGTTGTAAAGACATTGGTGAGAGTATCAATTTGAGGATTGTTGAGATAATTTCCTTCATCATTACTAAAGGTGTGATCAGGAGAGTTGTTACAACCTTCAATTCGTTGAGCACAAAGAAATTAAATTAGAAGTTAATTAATACAATTATTGACATTTATAGAATACAAATTTAAATAAACGAAGTAAAAACCGAGCCCACAGCATGTATTGTTGTGACATTTCCAGTTTTAAAAAAACTCTCAAAAATCATAATCCAGTTCAGAGTATCATAATATTCTACATAAAAAAATCTGAAAAAAAATATGACAAAAGGCCAAAAGTAAAGGCTTAGGGTTATTTAAGACAAATAAATAAATTATGAGGATTTTTCTCATCATTACAGTTATTTTATAATTAATATTACCTATACAAATAAGTGACTTATGCCTAATACAAATACTGAAATCATTAATGTAAATGTAATTTTTATTGCTCGATTCTATCCATAAAAAAAAATCGTTTTTCGGTTATTTTTTTTTTCGTTTCTTCCTCCCCCTTCTAATTATTTCTTTCGAAATTTATTGGTTTATTTCTCTTTTTTTTCTTCTTAATTTCATCTCCTTATTTCTGTAAAGATTTACTTTTTATTTTCATTTTAAACACAATCTTAATTACAACAATGGTCCTTTGGAAATGTTATGCAATTATGTACAACTTCAACAATTAGAAAATACTAATAGAGTATGAAGATCCATTTTTCTTATGTTATCAAGGGATATAAATCTATACCCTCTGGCCATCAATCGTGCGACAACCAGAGAACAATTCTATGAACTCGAAAATAATAATAAATAAAAGCACAATATTATATATTTATACATATATAACAAAGTAAATGGATTTTTAAGTATGAGGTATAAAATAAATTGGTTATAGTAAATTTTTAGCTTCATATTTATTGTTACATGATTTGAGTTGATTTGGACCTCAATAATTATTCATTCTAATGAGATAATCTGCATTTAAAAAAAAAGTTTTTTTACATATCTCATATATTTATATCACACACGGATAGCTTCAATACTGTATCTAGCTACAGATACAGTATTCTGGATCGTAACGGGCGTTATTATAAAAATAAATATGAATTCGCATAATGAGATATCCCTTTTTTACCACATATGATTTAATTTAAGTTCTGTATTTACTTCATGGCAATCCTTCTGATTGTAATTTCTAAATTTTTAATAAGAAATTATATTAATAAAGTATAGTCATTATACTTCTTTTGGTGCTTAATTAACCCAGGTGCACTATATAATGATGAATACTATATTGATGGTTTAATTAAGGTATTTAATAAAGGTATTAATAAGGTCGACTTATTAGTAAATTGGTAAACACGCAAGTAACCTCTGAAAAAGAATCCAATTTATAATAAAGTTAGGACGTTTAAAGAAAGAATAATTTGAGTAATTATATTAAATAATTCCCGTGGCATAACAAAATGAATAGAATTATTTATTTAGGATTATAAAAATAATTAATGCTGAATGTAAACTAACTTACCTTAAATTATGCATGGAAAACCAAATTTTACCTAATCATCTTTTATCTCATATAATTAATATAGAAAACTGTTTTAATAAAAATTTCCTAAATAACACAAAACATCATAATTTTTTTAATTATATAGGACATAAAATAGTTAATTTAGACAAAAAACAGGCATTCTGGTTAACCAATTCAATAAGGAAAAAATTGAAACTAACTATAGAAAAAAATTTCAGATAAAAATTTGCAAGTTTTAATTACAAATATATGTAAAAGATGGAATAAAAATATTAAAGAAATTAAGTTAAAAAACATTAATATCAAAACAAATAAACCTAATAGGATGAAATTCAAAAACCCATATAATAATAGCGAAATTTTAGATAAACACAAAACAACTATATACTCTAATAATATCCAAGGAAATAATCAATATACCAAAAAACAATTTAATATTTTTTATTATTATAATAACTTACACTTAGACAATAGAGTAATCAACCTAACTTCTAGAGAAATACCTATTAATATTATAAATTTATTAAGTTTAGGCGAAAATTTCAATTATGAACCAAAAAATAAAAAAATAAATATATATCAAATGATAGCAGATGTAGAAGCAATAATAACTTTCATAGACACTCCAGAAAACCATAAAAATGGCTTACGGAATACCATCAGTAAAAACATATTAAATTATTTAAATAAAGAAAAAAATAAACCTAAAAATACACTAAATAGATTCACTCAAATTATAAATAAAGATATCCTAACTACAAAGATCTTCTTTAAAAATAATGAAGATCTATGCATAATTAAAACTGATAAAACTAAAAAATTAGCTATAATAACTAAATCAGACTACAAGAGAAAGATT
Organism: Arma custos; assembly: GCA_037127475.1. Lineage (NCBI taxonomy): Eukaryota > Metazoa > Arthropoda > Insecta > Hemiptera > Pentatomidae > Arma > Arma custos. The sequence continues at coordinate 44,939,538 of CM073759.1, read as the reverse complement.
TTAGACATTTTGAATGATAAAGACACTTACAAAAGTATAAGATACAACCCGATGAATGAACTGAACATTAAAATAAATAAATATTTAGAAAAGTTAGTTAGATACAGATATATCGATAAAAATTTTAAAAATAAACTATCAAATAAATATTACAGTAACCCTAGAATTCACGGTTTAATCAAATTACATAAGGAAGGATATCCTTGTAGACCTATTGTAGATGGAACAAACAATCCAACAGATAACCTTTCAAAATTTTTAAATAAATCCTTAGATTATTTAAATAACAGTAACGAATATGACATTAAAAATGCAATAGAATTAAAAAATAAATTAAACAATATGATATTAGAGCAAGAACAGATAATAAGTAGTTTGGATGTGGTATCTATGTTTCCAAATATACCATTAAAATTAGCTTACAAACTTATAAATGATAATTGGGAAAATATCGAACCATATACCAGTATAAAATGTAAATCCATTTTTTTGGAAGGTATTAAACTATGTACAGAAAATGGATTTTTTACTTTCGAAAACCAATTTTTTAAACAAACAAAAGGATTACCAATGGGAGGCAGATTATCTGTAAATATATCTGGTATAGTACTAAACTATATTATTAAAGATAGCCTACAAAAATTAAACAACCCCCCTATGTTATTGGTAAAGTACATAGATGACATTTTAATTATCACAAATAAAAATAATTTGGAAAATTTTAATAAAATCCTAAATAAACAAAATAAAAATATAAAATTTACACAAGAATTGGAAAATAATAACTCAATAAATTTTTTAGACCTTACTATCATAAGAAAACAAAATAATAACCTTAAAACAAAATGGTATAAAAAAGATATCACCTCCAATAAATTACTTAATTATTATTCAAATCACCCGAGACATCAAATAAAAAACATAGCATTAAATCTAATAAATAGATCAATAAAATTAACAGATGTAGAATTTTTAAAAGAAACGAAAAACAAAATATTCAAAATCCTTCTTAACAATGGTTTTCCAATCAAACTAATAAAAGATTTATGGCATAAACAAATCAATTTAAATATAAAAGATAATCACTTACCTATAAATATAAAAAATAAATTAAATGCTAAAGAATCTACTAACTTTTCAAAAATACAAAGCCAAAATAATGCAATAAAAATTAAACCTTCTCAATCCAAAATAACTAATTTTTTTGTAAAAGAAACTAATAACATAGATCCACTTATAGACAATGATAAAAATAATATAGTAACAGAAGCACAAGATATAGAATTAAAACATAATAAAATTAAATATAATAGTATAACCTATATCAGAGGCTTATCAGAAAAAATCGAACCAACTTTTAAAATTTATGACATACCAGAAATGAAGATAGCACACAAAACAAGAAACCCAATCAAAAACATTATAACAAGTCAAAAGGATAAGATACCAATTATGGAAAACAAAAATTTAATATACCAACTTACTTGTAATAATTGCGATGGAATATACATTGGACAAACAAGTACACACTTAAAAAACAGAATATATCACCATCAAAATAACATTAAACCTAAAGCTAAAACAAGTACAGCATTATCAGCACATTGTAAAAAGGAATTGCACACTTTTGACTTCGATAAGCCTAAAATTCTACATAGAGAAGATAATATTATAAAAAGAAAAAATTTAGAGGCTCTATTTATAAATGATAAATTAGAAAATGCTGTAAACGATAGAAAAGAGGCAGGAGAAATTAGCAAGTTATACTCATCCATAATTTTGAAATTAAAAAAAAAAAAAATAAAAAAAAAAAATAATAGATCATAAGAATACTTAAATTTTTAAGTTTAATTTTACTTTATTAATGTACTTTTTAGAACATAATTAGTTAAAATTGTACTAAAGGCTAATAACTGATAAAAATAAGAATAAGGGATTAGATGGTTCAAGGATCAGGGTTTGGTTTTTAATGTAATGGAGTATAAGTTTTGACTATGGAGAATAAAGACCTCCTTAAAAATAATTTTTTAAAAATAAAAAGACTGACTTTCCAGGTATTTGTACTCATAATAAATTATTTTTCGGACATTTATGTAAACAAATTTTATATTATTGTAATTTATTATTATTTATTTTTTAAAATTGTAGAATGCATAGGAAGAAATAATTGAAAATGACACAGTGATGTCGAAACGTTTTATATAAAACAATAAAATAATTATGACTGGAAGCTGATTTTTTTATTATTTTCTTGAAGATAAGAAATTATATTAATAAAGTATAGTCATTATACTTCTTTTGGTGCTTAATTAACCCAGGTGCACTATATAATGATGAATACTATATTGATGGTTTAATTAAGGTATTTAATAAAGGTATTAATAAGGTCGACTTATTAGTAAATTGGTAAACACGCAAGTAACCTCTGAAAAAGAATCCAATTTATAATAAAGTTAGGACGTTTAAAGAAAGAATAATTTGAGTAATTATATTAAATAATTCCCGTGGCATAACAAAATGAATAGAATTATTTATTTAGGATTATAAAAACATTGCGAATGGCATCCGAACATGGTAAATGTGTTAAAAGAAATAATGAAAGTCATATAGGATGCTTTTAGGAAAACAGTAGAAGAATTAGGAGAGAAATTTACAAATATGCATGATCAGAGGGGATGAATTTCGGAGAGAAATTCTTTAAATAAGTTTAAACTGTCAAGAAACTCGAGCAACATGCCGAGAGTTGGGACATAAAATCAGAGGCCAAGTTGATCGTGAGGTATAAGATCTGAATGAGAAAATTATAGCAAGTGAGGATCCAACAGGACAAGCAGATTTACATGAGAACTTCAACGAAAGAAGTGCACTAGGAAATAGAAAGGTTATATAAGAGGATGCAGGTACTCGAGGATAAATTTAGATCACAAAAATTCCCAGAGTTTTAGGAAATTCAGATATGGAAGCTTGCTTGGATGGTAAGGAGGTATCAATACCGACTGCTTCTCATCAAATCAGAAACTAAGCCATTTCAACAACCCAAGATAAACTGCGGAATATAGGAAATACTACTGGTCACGGGAGGCAGTTCACAAAAAAATGCATGTTTTCAAATGGCAAAACGAATATCTCACAGGAATCCTTAACGCAATTAATTCTATAATACAAATTATATTGGAAAGGAATGATCCTCGATCATTTTATTAAGGATCATCTGCGCGATGAAAAGTCCTTTCATGGTACTTGATAACCCAAAAACAAATAGGGGATATTGTCGAATTTAAAGAAAAATATATGGAGGAATTCTATGGATTTAGAAATGAATAATAAGTCTTTGATGAATTAAAGCATAGAAAATACACCAACAGACGAATCAGAAATCCACACAGTATGTTAGCTGAATGTCCTGTAAGAGCAAGCTTGAATATATTTTTAAAACACTTGGTCGGCATAGCGGATAAAGATTAGAAAACATAATAATCTATCAGGGTATCGAAAACATCATTCGATTTATGAAGGTTCTAGATGACATGGGAGAAGGAAATAGGCGAAATCATGCTTTTCTGTCAGGAATACGGAATAAGACGAACATTCCTACCAGTACACACCAGCCTCTAAAAGGACGCTACAGGTTAAAAATAGCATCAAATGGATACCACTAAAAGAACCACAAAAGTGAAAACAGATGGCAAAAGCCAAATCCGAAAAATTATCACAATACCCGATGGCAAATAAAATAGAGATAAAGGGTGACCGCAAGCCTCAAGATTAGTATGGGAAAAATCGGCAAAATTCAAGATATAAAAGTAGACCCATGGATCACCGGAGTACACACACCATTAACGAGGGAAAAGAAGATTCTGAATGTGTATATGAAGCATGACAGGACCAGTAAGAGAGAGAACAATGAAAGGGGGAGAACTGGGGATTCGGTAATAGGGATCGCATCTCATTTTCATGAATTTACTGATTTGCTGACACTGGAACAGGCTGAATTTCAAAGCTAGTTCCAAAACATCATTTGTCCCGGACTAATTTTCCACGAAGGAGATATACTCATGCCTCAATATCTTGGCTGCTAAGATAAGATACATAAATGAAGCGTTCTACGAAAAAAATTCAGAAAAGCTTAGATGAGAAACTTCCCGTTTCGGTCCTTAAAATAACCAAGGCACTAAGAAAGAAGTCAACACCTATTAAATATCAGATACTGGTAGACATTATTTTTCAAGGGTGTACTTGATACTAAATTTCTAAGTAATAGAAATTTAAGCCAAGATTGTATTTCAGAGTATGATTTAATAAAAACCTGTATAAGGTGGTGAATGGAAATGTGAGTTTCAGAGTTTACAGTTTTAGAGCTGTAACCCAACTCAAGTACCTGAGATATGTAGTTACATTTGAGAACAAAGTAGAGAGCGAGATACAAGCCAGGATAACAGCTGGAAATAGGTGCGTTTTCCTCATTGCACCTAGTGTTACAGTTTAAATCACTCTAAACAGTAAGCAATTACAAATATACAAAACCATAGTAAGACCAGTAGTCGTGTGCAGGTGCGAGACGTCGCCCCTGACCAAAAAATCGGAACATATGGTCAAATGGGAAAGAAAAATATTAAGACGAATATAGGGCGGAGTGGCAGAAAATGAGGTATGGAGAAGAAGAAGGAAAGATGAGCTGATGCAGCTGTATGGAGTACCTGATATGATGGCGTTGATTAAGAAAGCCAGAGCGATAAGACGTTTAGAAGGAATACCAGACCATCGGGTACCCAAGAGAAAGCTCTATGAGAAACTAGAAGAGAAACGAAAAATGGGATTGGCTGTGATGGTGGAGACCTGGGTTCTTGCAAGACCATAGAGCCAGAATAATTATAATAACAACATATAAGAAAGGTGAACATAGAACAGAGTTTTATTTTTAATAAGGCCGATTATGGTACTTTAAGGAAGGTAATTCATATGCAAGATCTAAGTTAATAAAGGAATATAGTGGAGCGGCTCTAATAATGTAATTGACTCTTGAACGATTTCGTAGCATAGAGCAGAATTATCAGTCCCAAAAACAAAACAGCAACGTAATAAAATAGGTGCCCTCTGGTGGAATAAAGACTGTGAATCTGCTGTGAAATCCAGGAAAAAGGCATTAAGAAAATTCTGGAGGCACCCGTGTTCAGATCGTCTGGAACAGTATCAAAATGTTCGCCGTAGAACACGGTACAACTTAAACATGGCGAAAAGAAAAGCGTGGAGAGATTTTGTATCGCTAATTAACCACCAAACACCTCCATCACAAATCTGGGACATGGTCCGTAAAATATCAGGAAGATATAAAACAAATATCCGCATTAACTCACTACAAACTTCAACCAATACACTTACAGACCCCGTAGAAATATTAATCATATTGGCTCTTACTTTCAAAACATTTATTCTGATTCCAACTATTCTCAGCAGTTTCTAGAAATAAAACAACTAAAAGAATCCGAACCACTCAATTACATCACAGATCCTCTTGACCCTCATAACAATCCTCTTACATTATCAGAATTCAACGATGCGCTAAGATTCCGAAAAGATACAAGTCCAGGCCCTGTCAATGTTTGTATTAGTTTTATCAAAAATCTTTCCCCAGAAAACAAAAATATCATTTTGCAATTCTTAAATAGAATTTTTCTTACTGGTGAATTCCCTGAAGTTTGGCGAAAATCTATTGCTACCCCAATTCTAAAAAAAGATAAACCCGTCAATGAGGCCTCTAGCTACCCTATTATTTGTCTCACTTGTTCACTGTGCTAACTACTAGAAAAAATAATATCAAACAGACTCCAATGGTTCTTTGAAAGCAAGGGGTTACTAGAGGAATGGCAAAGTGGCTTCCGAAGAAGTAGAAGTACTAGAGACAATATCATACGTTTAGAAAACGATATATGTGATGCTATCGGACGGAAAGAGAAGCTACTGGCAGTATTCATTGACATTAAAAACATCTTCGATTGAGTCTGGAGATGGCTAATTCTAAAAAACCTTTCTAAAAATGGAGTAAAAGGCTATATATTAAGGTTCATATATAATTGCCTTGTTCGTAGAATATTTAGGATAAGAAACGGCAGTATTTACTCCGATGAATATGAACAGAAAAATAGAGTGCTGCAAGGAAGCGTAATCAGCCCTTTCCTGTTTTGTATAGCTATTAATCCAGTTTTGCGTTAAATTCGGTCAGAAATTATGTTAAATTAGATTAAATTTCTGTTGTGCTTTATTGTAATTATATTAGCAAGTTAAAAACGTAAAGAAGTTAGGAAAAATAATTCAAAGATTATGTCAACTTTTTAAAATTATGTAAATATGAGCTATTATTATTGTTTGATAAGAATAGATCCATTCATTCAATTCAGTTTTTTTATTTTATGCTTTCGAACACCTATTTTATATTCTGACCTTCTTTTCTTTTCTTTTTTTAAGAGAGAATTTATTTGATAAGACTAGTTCTATCCTTGAATGCCGTTAAGGGTTATTGGAATAGTCGATTCTAAATTTTCCAATTTATCTTGAAATAAAAACGACCCAGGCTCTGAATTCCTTTATTAGTTTCTGATCCTGTCCTAGATATCGTCCGTGCTTCAATTTGTTTGGAATAAGGAGGGAGTTCGTAGTAGTCAGAAATTGTCGGATAAAATGATCACATATATTTTAGTTACAACGTATTGCATAATTAAAACGAATAAAAACAATAATTTGTATACATCACCGGCATCATAATTAATAAAGAATTGAATCGAAAAAATTAAGATTATAAATTGAATGGATTGTGTACTAAAAATTGATGAATGGTGTAATCATTGCTTGATCTGTAACTTATAAATGCGCCTCCAAGAACAAAAAGGTTGAAGAATTCTTTACTAGAGAGTGTTGGATGTTATTAATAAATAATAAATAAATCACTCAACAAATTAATTATTTAATCAATATTATTTAGTTAAAAATTAATAAATTTTACTAAAATTACAGTTAAAAAAATTGAAAACATAAAGAATGAACTTATCATGAATCCTTTTCAGATCTTTTTGCTTTTAGTTAAAAATTAATAAATTTTACTAAAATTATAGTTAAAAAAATTGAAAACATAAAGAATGAACTTATCATGAATCCTTTTCAGATCTTTTTGCTCTCAGTTTGTTAGGGCAATCCGCAGGGGAGCGATAAATTGCACTACTTTCTCTCCCTTAACGGTTCTTCCTGACTGCCGTATGTTATCCTACAATTGCATTCCTCCTCTCTCCTACAATCTTTTTCTATAAGCTTTAGGGACTACTGGGAACATGTGTTAGCGAATAGTTTAACGCTAACAAAACCACAATATTATAAGTAATCAAGATTAGAAGATTCAAAGGAAGCAACACGTCAAAAAAATATATAATAAAGTTCCAGCAACAGAGGTTGAAGTTTTGGATAGTTTAATTTACATAAATCATAACGTCATTTTTAAAACAAAGTATTTATTTATTTCAATTCAACTGTAATATTCCTGCAAATGCCATTCCGATGTCAAGTTCTATTTAATAAACCCTATTTCAACTACACTTTTTAATAAAGCTGAAAAAAGGGACAATTGAGTTTCATTTTAGGGCTTTGTTATTTTATTTTTCTTTGAAACAAATGACATGTGGTTTGAAATCTGGATTTGTTCGGAGAAAGGGTCAAGAAGAAGAAGATTTCATAAGTATACAAACAAACCCCTTTCATACGCAGATTCTCTCCACCAGTAACAAATGTTTAAAATTCAAGTAAAGTTTGCTAAGATACATTTAGTTTTTTTTTGTGTTTTTTTTTCCTTTCAAAGTAACCCTTTGAACCCCTCCATACGTGAGTATACTATGTGCCTTATAAATTCATTTTACAAATAATTAACTACAGTTTGATTATTGATTAGTTTAAAAGTTTCGTAAAATTCATTTAGGTACCAGTGAGCGAAGACCTAAAGTAAATTGTTGGTAAAATGTTTTTGTAACCAGGGAGTTTCACCTTACGCTTCCGTGTTGTCAGCAATGTCCTTCCTTAACCTCCTTTCTTCTTTTACACACACACATATATATAAACATATAAACATATATATATATATATATATATATATATATATATATATTTATATATATATATATATATATATATATATATATATATATATATATATATATAAACTTTATAGAAATTTAAAATTAATGGTGTACAATGTTGTAATAAAGCCAGTTCCGATATACGGCTGTGAGAGCTGGGCTCTCACCGGCAATCTGGAAAACAGAAATGAGGGATTTACTAAGAAAATCCTCCGCACGATAACCGGAGCGGTTTAGGATCAAAACTCACGAAGAAGAAAAAACAGTGAGGAATTGCTGATGGAAACTGGTCCGTCGAGATTCAGGAAAAAAGGTTAAGATTGGCGGCGCATCCTTCAGGACGCCTCTACACAACTATGAATGCCACAATAGTTGACAAGAGACCATGTGGGAAGCCAAAGACCTGATAGATAGACAGGATAAAAAAAGATGCTGCAGAGCTTCATGTAGCAGACTGGAAATCAGTGGCCAACGATCTACAAGATCTGTACAACCAACCAAATGTATATCAGGTCAGTCAAAAAGTTCGTGGACATTTGTAGAATGTATGGAATTCGCAATGATTCGTTACCAAATCGATAAGATTCTGAACCTGTCGAAACTTGTCATCGCTTGATTGATTTATTCGTCAGTTTGGTACCAAATTTCGTAAAGATCAGACGCATATTAGTACTGGTAAAAACTGAATATCGATCACGCATAAAAACTCGAGTTTTTTGTTTTTTTTTGCTTCAAAACCAGTATCATTTTACACCAATGGAATAAAACATCTACCAGAAAGATGGCGAGATATTGTAGGTAGTGGAGGAAAATACTCGCATATCATAGATTACTTCACTTTCACTTTATAGGCGTTCCGAAAAGGGTTGCCTCAATTGGTCAGAGCAGAGTTCCATGTCTCCCGATCTATCCGATCATCCTCTTGGAGTCCTCGGCCAGCCATCTCCACCTGGACTCCCTCCCTCCACCTGCTCTGGGGCGTCCGCGTCATCTCCTTTCAGGTGGAACCCAATCCAGAACTCGGCTTGGCCAGCATTCAAACGCCATTCTCTTCATATGACCGTACCATCTTAGACGTCGTGCACCGATCCCTTCATTTGCAGATATAACCACATCCATCCTCTGTCGAATATCCTGATTTCTTACTTTATCCAGCCTAATGACAAGGAGACACCCATCTTAACCGCCAGGCACCTTTGAGTACAGACGGGCGCTCATAGTCCAGGTTTACGAGGAATATGTCAGGATGGTTTCAACTATGGCTGTAAAAATACGGCGTTCATTTTCTTTAGATATTTCTGTATTCCAGAGGACCGGATGCAGCCTTCTGGCTGCCTGTCGGGTTTGCTCCACTTTTCTTCTGACATCATGCTCAGACGACCCGGTAGCATCTAAACAAGAACCCAGGTACTTGAATACATTTGCTATTTTACAGGCCTCCCTGTCAACCAGAAGCGGACTAGTATCAGTATCTCCAATTGCCATATAATGCCCATATACACATGGGCATACACCATCATTTCAAGGTAGACCTTTCGCCTCGCAAACACGACATGGTCGTCAGTGACGAACAAGGACAGTAGTCGTTCGCCCATCAATGAACGGCCCAACATCCCCACACTGCCTGTACCATGGTTTCACAGCCTCGTGAAGGTATATCTTCAAAAGGGTGGGTGACATGCTACAACCTTGCTTCAATTCCTTCGTACCAAGAAAAGGGTCCGAAAGGTGGTTCCCGCATCTTATTTGATACATGTCATCGCTTTATATGTATCTCACAGCCTTTATCAGAGCTAGGGTTCTACCGATATTACCGATATGGGTACAGTATCGATACTTTTCCTTTCGATACCGATATTTTGGTATCGATACATCTTATCCGATATTTTATCGATATCAGCATGGAAAACTGAATATCGAAACAGTTGAATGACCTTTTTTTTTTTTTTTCTCATCCAAACGAAACCTGAATAAAAAGTTGTATATATCCTACGGCACATTCTTTCCATATTCTCAAAAAAATAGAATGATCTGTTTCCTTTCCCTATATCTTTAATTATCAGTAAAAGTAATTAAAAGAAAAATAAATATATATGCATAGCCAAGGAGAACTCTTTCGATATTCTTAAAATATCGATTATGAAATATTAAATATAATATTATGAACCCTATCTGTACACATCAGGGAAATAAGTTAAAAGAAAAAAATAATATATATACATAGCAATGGAAATTCTTTCGATACTAGAAGAACAGGGTACTCTTTCGATATTCTAAAAATATTTTCCGATACTTCACAGATGGCTGATATCTAAAATTTTTATTATGTTATGAACCCTATCTGAACATATCAGGGAAATTAATTAAAAGAAAAAAATAATATATATACATAGTAAAGAAAAATTCTTTCGATACCAGAAGAACAGGGTACTCTTGCGATATTCTAAAAATATCGAATGATCATTCCGATATTTCAAAGATAGCCAATATCTAAATTATTATGTTAATAACACTATCTGTACACATCAGGGAAATAAGTTAAAAGAAAAAAATAATATAGATGCATAGAAATGGAAATTCTTTCGATACTAGAAGAACAGGGTACTCTTTCGATATTCTAAAAATGTTTTCCAATATTTCACAGATGGCTAATATCTAAATTTATTTTTATGTTACGAACAATATCTGTACACATCAGGGAAATAAGTTAAAAGAAAAAAATAATATATAGAATAGAATAGAAAATAAACTTTATTCTGGGACCAAGTCCCTTTAGAATAACAATAATGAACAAATTAAAAAAAACATAAAATTCATCTGGCCAGAAGGCTACATAATAACACAAATCATGAAATAATCAAGTGTGACAAAACATTGTAAAAATAGAAATAGATAAGAAAATAAATAAATAAAATACAAAGAGCTTGACTGCTTTTTAACTAATTGTCGAGAATAAATATATTTATATTAACAAAATAATGATTAATAATATTAATACAGTAGTTGATGACGAAATTGCTAACTAAAATAATTGATTAGCATAGTATGCCATAATATATTTAAAAAGTCGGTATCATCTTTGTTGTTGGAAAAATAAACAAAACAAAAGGTAGCGGGATCGAGTTTACAATACTGATATATTCAAGCAGACATTTGACCTGCTTGGAGAGCGACTTTTTGAGATGCCAAGAGATGATGGAAAAGCAGAGGGATTTAAATGAAGCTAGTGAAGAGGAATGGCGAATGAAAGGAGGGATTGAATTCCACACAGTGGTGGAGCGGGCGAGGAAGGAGCGCTCGAATGCCTTAGTTCTGTGGGAAGGAATCCACAAGGCGAAGGCTTCGGCATCGGAAAGGCGAGATCTTGTTTTGTGGTGCTGGACAGAGGATTTGAATGGGAGGAGACTATAGAATATATGAAGGGTGTTGCGAGTTGATGGATTGGTATAGAAAAACGCTAAGGAAATATTGTCTACGGATGGGAGGGAAGAGCCACTTTAACTCATCATAGTGATGTGACACCCGGGATCGCCTCGGAGTACCAAGGACAAATCTTAAAGCGCAGTTCATTATTCTTTTTAAGCGGCTCTCAAGCATTTTCGAGAGGCCCCCGTATACAACACTACAGTAGTCGAAGTGGGGGAAGATGAGGGATGATACGAGCAGCTTCCGAGTAGGTTGTGTAAGGAGATGCCGAGAACGATGGAATAATTTTAGGGAACTAATTATTCGTCGGGATATTTGGGTGACATGTGGTTTCCAGGAAAGGTTTTGGTCAATGGTAATGCCTAGGTTTTTAACGGAGGAGTTGAAACTGATGGGGTGGTCGTTTAGGATTAATGTTGGAAGGGTGGGGATAGTTGCAAGGAGGGAGTTGGAACCTAGAACAATGGCCTGGGTTTTCATTGCGTTCAATTCCAGTTTGTTCAGCTTTGCCCAGGCACTGATTCTATCTAGGTCTTGCTGAATACTGGCGAACGCATATGAAAGCTCAGATGGAGGAAAGGATAAATAGATTTGGAAGTCGTCAGCATATAGATGGTAGGAACAGTGGTGAACAGATTTAGGAAGATCATTGATGTAACAGTTGAAAAGGAGAGAAGAGATGCTTGAGCCCTGAGCCACACCTGAGGATAGAGTAAGGAAACAGGAAAGGGGTTGGTTGGGCATAGAGACCGCTTGGGACCTATCAGAGAGGAAGGATTGGAACCATAGAATAGAGCTGTAGGAAAAAGACAATGACTTTAGTTTGGAGAAAAGGATAGAATGGTCCAAGGAATCGAAAGCTTTAGAAAAGTCTAGGAGGATTAGCACGGTTAGTTGTTTGTTGTCCATGGCTTTATATATGTCATTGGTGATTTTGGTAAGGGCAGATTGAGAGGAAAAACCTGGGCGAAACCCTGATTGAAGCGGAACGAGGAGTTTGGGCTGTTCGAGAAAATTTGATATTTGAGACTGGACTATTCTTTCGAGAGGTTTGGAAAGGTTGGAAAGTATGGAGATTGGCCGGTAGTCCTTGGGAGATAATGGGGTTGGGGTTTTATTTATAGGATGGACTAGGGATTTTTTCCAGGAAGTCGGGAATGCTGCTTTTTGTAGTGAGAAGTTATAAATGAAAAGTAGGACAGGTAGGATATCGATGAGGCATAGTTTGAGTAGTTTGACGGGTATCTCGTCGAATCCGGTATAACTGGAGCGGGATTTAAGAACGGAGGAAATAATGTCTGTAGGTGATATGTCTAAGAAATAGAAATTGTCGGGGTTGAAAGATGGCGTTGATGAAAAGACGGAGGAGGAGGATTTTGATGTGTTAATTGAGGCAGACAAAAAATATGAGTTCATTTCGTCGGGAGAAGCAGGGAAGGCTCTGGAGGATGTTGGATTGCAGAGGGCGAGCTTTCGTAGGAGTTGCCATTTAGATTTAGGATCGGGAGCAGTGGAAAGGGCTTCGTGGAAGTATTTGGATTTTGCTTGTCTGATTGTAGATTGTGTCAAATTGCGAAGAGCCCTGAACGCTTGGTAGTCATCGGTAAGCCTAGTGCGTCTAAAGCGTCTACGAGCAGCACCACGTTTCCTTTGCAGGTCTTTTTTGACACATCCAAGGAGCAGGATGGTGGCGGAAGGTTAAGGATTTGAGAGGGACGTGGATATTTGAGATTGGCAGTGAGTATGTCGACCATTGAATCGACGGTGGTACAGGAATAAATTTGGTTCCAATTCAGGGTTTCGAGGGAAGGAGATATATTTTCAGAAGTGAGTCCATCTAGGTTGCGAAATGTTATAGTTTTCGGTAGGATTTCTGGAGCTTGGATATTATATGAGATTTGGATTAAATCGTGAAAGGACAGAAAAGGGACAGGTGTGGAAAGGGAATTGTGAGGAAGAAAGGAGTCTCTGGGATGAGTCAGATGAACAGGTCTAACCAGGTGTCAGATCGGAGAGTGTGATGGGTAGGAGAGAAAGAGACAATGGAGAGGTGCAGAGAGTAAAAAAGGTTTTCAAGATACATTTTATCATTTGATTGGACCAGAAGATTGGTATTAAAGTCACCGGAGATTATGATGTGGTCGTAGAGAGGAACATGGTTGTAAAGGACCGACTCAAAGATAGGATCAAAAGGGACCAAAGGAGGGCGATACACTACAACGTATAGGAGAGGATTGGGTTTGCATGAAATTTCGACACCAAGGAATTCTATGTGAGGGAAATTGGACACTGGTGAAGAAAACAGGATGCGTGATTTTAGGGAATTATGGACGTAAAGACCTACACCTCCTCCAGTCCAATATATGCATAGCAAAGGAAATTCTTTCGATACTAGAAGAACAAGGTACTCTTTCGATATTCTAAAAATATTTTCCGATACTTCACAGATGGCTAATATCTAAATTTATTATTATGTTATGAACAGTATTTTTACACATCAGGGAAATAAGTTAAAAGAAAAAAAAAATAATATGTATGCATAGCAAAGGAAAATTCTTTCGATACTAGGAGAACAGGGTACTCTTTCGATATTCTCAAAATGTGGAAAGACCATTCCGATATTTCAGAGATATCTGATATCTAAATTTTTTATTATATTATGTACAAATCATGGAGAGTAATTATATGAAAAAAAAAATAATATATATGCATAGCAAAGGAAAATCTTTCAATATTTTGAGAATATCGAAAGAGTACTCTGTTCTTCTAGTATTATAAGAATTTCCTTTGCTATGCATATATAGTATTTTTTTCTCTTAATTAATTTCCCTGATATGTACAGATAGGGTTCATAACATAATAAAAAATTTAGATATCAACCATCTGTGAAATATAGGAAAGATCTTTCGATACTTTGAGAATATCGAATGAGTAACCTGTTCTTCTAGTATCGAAAGAATGTCCTTTCCTGTGCATGTATATGTTTTTTTTCTTTTAATTACTTTCCCTAATATGTACAGATGGGGTTCATAACATAATAAAAAATTTATATATCTGCCATCTGTGAAATATCGGAAAGATCTTTCGATACTTTGAGAATATCGAATGAGTACCATATTCTTCTAGTATCGAAAGAATGTCCTTTCCTATGCATGTATATGTTTTTTTTTAATTACTTTCCCTGATATGTATAGATGGGTTTCATAACATAATAAAAAAATTATATGCTAGCCATCTGTGAAATATCGGTAAGATCTTTTGATACTTTGAGAATATCGAATGAGTACCATATTCTTCTGGTATCGAAAGAATGTCCTTCCCTATGCATGTATATGTTTTTTTTTCCTTTTAATTACTTTCCCTGATATGTATAGATGGGGTTCATAACATAATAAAAAATTTATATATCTGCCATCTGTGAAATATCGGAAAGATCTTTCGATACTTTGAGAATATCGAATGAGTAACCTGTTCTTCTAGTATCGAAAGAATGTCCTTTCCTGTGCATGTATATGTTTTTTTTCTTTTAATTACTTTCCCTAATATGTACAGATGGGGTTCATAACATAATAAAAAATTTATATATCTGCCATCTGTGAAATATCGGAAAGATCTTTCGATACTTTGAGAATATCGAATGAGTACCATATTCTTCTAGTATCGAAAGAATGTCCTTTCCTATGCATGTATATGTTTTTTTTTAATTACTTTCCCTGATATGTATAGATGGGTTTCATAACATAATAAAAAAATTATATGCTAGCCATCTGTGAAATATCGGTAAGATCTTTTGATACTTTGAGAATATCGAATGAGTACCATATTCTTCTGGTATCGAAAGAATGTCCTTCCCTATGCATGTATATGTTTTTTTTTCCTTTTAATTACTTTCCCTGATATGTATAGATGGGGTTCATAACATAATAAAAAATTTATATATCTGCCATCTGTGAAATATCGGAAAGATCTTTCGATACTTTGAGAATATCGAATGAGTACCATATTCTTCTAGTATCGAAAGAATGTCCTTTCCTATGGATGTATATGTTTTTTTCTTTTAATTACTTTCCCTGATGTGTACAGATGGGTTTCATAACATAATAAAAAAATAATATACCAGCCATCTGTGAAATATCGGAAAGTTCTTTCGATACTTTGAGAATATCGAATGAGAACCATATTATTCTAATAAAAAAAAAAAATAAAAGGTCTTTCACTATTTGATTGATATAGTATGTGTGATATATATACATATATATACAAGATATATATAATGTGTAACGTTTTCCTGGCAATGGAATGTTTGTAGCCATTTGACAAACCGTGCTTTTAAACGACTAAAAATCTTCCGATACCGCGTGATATCGATATTTTCTTTCGATATTTTATCGGTATCGATACTTTGTTTCGATTTATTGCAAAGGGCTGGTATCGATATTTTTGGGTATCGGTAGAACCCTAATCAGAGCCCCTCTAATGCCTGTTTTTTTCAGTGCCGCCCACAACATATTATCATAGGTTTAAATGTTAAATTGTGTTTTATTTACACTATTTAAAAATTTCGCCAAAATCGATACGTACTTTTGGACTGACCTGATGGATATAATATTTTTATTGGCCGCTAAATAACTAAATCATAGGTGAAAGAAAAAATCACTGAATCGTGTGAATTTTGTGAATTTGCTGTTCTTGTTTAAATAAGTTTAATTAAATTTGAATGTATATGGTATAGAGGCTTCGAGGGCAAAACAAACAAGTTCGAGTGTTTTTTTCAATTTAGGCTTGAGAAAATCCTATATATTTATTTATAAATAGATCGTAGCCCCTTTTTTACTTGTTTTTATTTATTCAAATAAATGCATCTCTTTTTAGTTGGCCCCGATAAAGTATTGACTCAATACCTCTTGGATTAATTTAACTGTTTGGGCCTGAAAGGAAAATTGTACTGGATATGTATTTGCTCGGTGGTATTCCTCATGGTTTTCTATTCTGATTACTTATATCAAACTTTCGGCATAAGAGATGTACTTATAGTGCACAATAGCTCTGATTTTTTTTTTTTTATAATTAATAATTGTGAAGTGTTTTCCATTTCATAAATAAAATACTTGCCATTGTCAGTTAATTTCCAGAAATCAATACTTCCTCCTCGCCTCTTCAGATAATTAATCACGCGATACTCAGATCTGATAACCTTTGTTTAATTGAATTCCTGTTAAAAGCAGAAGTGAAACATCACTTTGTATTCTGCATAACGTTGCTCGACCCTAATTGTTATAAGTTCTAAAAATCAATGTTAGATAGGCGAGTGACCAGGGACCTAAGCTTAAAATCAGAAGAAAAATACCTAAATAAAACAATTTTAACCACAGCCCACCTTTTTCAACAGTGCCCTTTCTGTGGTAGTAAATGGAAGGAAATAAGGTGACCAGAAAATATCTAAATAGCTATAGGGACGACATTGGTCGGGCTGATTAAGTTATTTCCTATCTTACCGTAAAACAGGGCTACTTTGGCCCAATTTTTAAAAAAATTTTAAACATCCTTAAATTTTTTTTGTAACTTTCCTATATCTAAGCTCTGGTAACCTTTATTACACAACTAGACTATCCTAAATTTAATTTCTAATGAGTTTAACAAAAAAAATTAAATTTTTCTTTATTTATTTTTTATTTTTTACTTAGGCCAATGTTACCCTCATGTTTGGGTTACTTTGGCCCAATGATATTTTACCTACATTAAAGCATTGTGGAATTAGGTTGGGTCAAAGAAAGACTAGGGTTAGTAAGAAAATTCATTTATAAGACAGAAAAATACATTTAAAATTCATTTAAACATTCTTGTTTTTATAAAAAGGTACAAAAAACTAACAATTTAAAAAATACACATTTATCTTATGTCTCACTAATTGCTGACAAGGAAGAGCCATATTTTCATCCAGTTTTGGAGGGTCGATTATCTTCTTTTTAGAAGCCCATTCTTAAACAAAGTTTCCTTTACTGCTGGCCACTTCCAAAATTTGTTAGTGCGTCCCATGCACTCAACATCAGCACATTCACAGTTATCCCAGGAAACTCTAGCCCGTTCCATTGCACAACAAAAAAATTCCCTTCTTTTAAATTTGCCTTTAAATTTTCTTTAGGAGTACTTTCCGGAGGTGTATTGGTGTTTTCTTCTGGAGATTCGTTACTATCTTGAGGATTATTGCCATTTTGGGAAGTAGGTGGTACAACTGAGTCAACCAATTCCTTTTCATCATCACTTGAAAAAACGAGGTCGCTGTGGCCTGAAAAAATGAAGCTGTAGTTATCACTATCTTCTTCTGTTGATGAGATCTCATGTTTTCTTGTAGTCTTCCTCTTCAGGAATTTACCATTTACTTTATTTTTTTCAATTCTCTCTGTTGTATTTTTTCAAGTTTTTGTTTTTCTCTTAATTCTTGTTTTTGATTTTTGTTCATGTCTCTTTCTCTTTTCTGTTGTTCTTTCTGATACTTTTGCATTTCTTGATATTGAATATCTTGGACTGCTCTTACCAGCAGCAACTTCCAGTTTTTGTCTTTAAATGTTCTGGGCTGAACAACCTCTTTTCTTTTTTGTTCCAAATGGTGAATGAAAGTTTTTCCAACCAGATCCAAATTAACAGACACATCCTTAGAAGGTAACCGTTTTAAATCTTCTTCTTTATTAATAGGATGTATTCTAGCCTTCTTAAATCCAGACTTAAAATTTCTTCGGCTCCGTCTTCCGCTTCCTCCTAGCTCCTTAGGATCTGTTTAGAAAGTCCCTTTCTAGTGAGTCTTCGACCCCACCTTTAGTTAATTCTTCAGTCACCTTGACCATAAGGGGACCATAGGGGACACCCTTCTACTTGCGTGACCTACTTCTCGTAAACCAACATTGTTCTTTGTGCAAAACAAATTTACTTTCATGATGCCGCCCCCCGTAATGCATAGCAATAACTACAAAAATAAGTTTTCAAAAGCACGACTTACTTTGGCCCACAAAACAAGTGGGCCAAAGTAGGTCGTATTTTTGAGGTTATTAGAGCTGTTGTTATTTTATATTTTTTTACAAAAAACCTAAACCGTAATGGCAAATACAACTATACCACTGCCTACCGTACTAAGCAAATTAGTTAATTAGGTCCTTACCAAAGTTGTAACATACGTGGAACGGTTTCGAAAGTTGAAAGTTTGAGAGTAAATAAAACACGTGTTTTCACAAGGTTAAGAAATCCACAGGTCCTGATACTAGCAGACAATTATCGAACTATTTCGTGTACATCAGTGCCGACTTGGGGCTTCAGCCTAGCAGAAACTGCAGTAACTAGTTGAACAACTACTACTTGAAAGTATTTAGAGAACGTTTTATCTTTTCCTACATTTGGGCCAAAGAAGGACCCTAGGGCCAAAGTAGCCCGGCATTACGGTACCTTAATCAACTAATAAAATATTTTCTTTTTTATTATCATATTTGATATATATATATATATATATATATATATATATATATATATATATATACTATATATATAATTTGATATATATATATATATATATATATATATATATATATATATATATATATACATTGATGAGTAGAGCGACAACTTATGATCTAAAAATGCGAATCTCCGGCCCCGTTTCAAACTGCTTCGAATTACTAGCAGAAGGCACTGAAAAATTAGATGAATAATGATTTTATAGCGAACCAAGCTGTAACTCGTCAATTGAAAATAAATTATTGAAAGCAAAAGTCAGGTAAAAAAAAAATGGTTTACCCATCAAGCAAATAAATAAAATAACTAAAGTCTAAATAGATAAATAAGTGTTTGCAAAATATAAAATAAGAAGGTGCACTTCAAAGCCCACTATAAAGTCATTTCAAGTTATTAATGTATTATTTGTTTTGTAAATTGTAACTTATGTCATAAAAATATATGGAGTAAATATTCTCATATGTTTATTATTTGATAAAATCCTGATTATTAACAAGTATCTCCATTACATTTAGAATTACAATTATGATTTATTATACAAAGGATTGGAAATAAAGGAGGAAAATTCCTCAAACAACTGAAAAAGGGTGAATCGGAGACCGGGAAGAGTGGCATCGATGCGTAGAGGAAAGATAACGGATCCGTTAATTTAAAAAATCATGTGTTTATTAATAATTTCTTTATTATTAATTGCTAAAATTCATTTCAAAATATGGAAATAATTACGTTCCAATATTAAAAAATTATCACAAGTTATAGTTATTAAAAAATCGTTATCATGCTTCCCTTCCTCTCTCCTACCACCACATTATAGAATATGAGGTTTGAAAGCTTAAGTTTTACTTATTTAGAAAGGTCAAATGTAGAGGTGTTATTTAAACTTTCTTTTGTAGATCTTCGTTAACTATGCAAGAGGCCTGAGACCTAGTTTGTCGAGGGGCATTGTACCCAGCGATTGAAGCAGAAGCAACTAGAAAGAGAAGTTAGAGCAGTTTCTTGTTGGAACGGCTTTTTGTTAAATTGAGGCTCGCTGGTGGTGCCCCCGTGGGTCCTTTGTCCAAAACTTTTCTTCCGGCCCCGTCCGTACTAACCCCATTGACTTATCTCCTTATCGTGAGAATTTATGATCGCTTACGAGCACTGTGAGTTTCACATTAATGATTTGTACATTCAAAACGGACGAGGCGGCTATTGAAAGCATAAATATATTTTTTTTAAATATTACATTATTTAAAATTTAGAATTTAGAATGACCATTTTAGCTTATTCAGCGGCTCACGGCTTATTCAAATATGGATTATCAGAGCACATCCTTCAACAAATTATTATCCCAAAAGTTCAAGATAAGATAATAGCTGCACTTCAGTCTGCAGCGAAGTATTCCGTTTACCATTCTGGCTCTATATTTATAGCACTATATTTTGACTGTTAATTTATTGTTCTTTCTAATGGTGATTATTTTTAAATATCTTTATTTTGAAGAGAAAATATTTGTCCTGGCCGGGATTCGAACCCGGATCGTATGCATCTCTAGTGCAGTGCTCTAACCACTGAGCTACCAGGGGTCGTATTTAAGCCAGACAATTCAAGGGTTTGAATCCTGGCCAGGACAAATCTTTTCTATTAATATATATATATATATATATATATATATATATATATATATATATATATATATATATATATATATATATATATCGTTTTCTGTTTATTTTGACAGTTAAAAAAATATATATTCGTGATTCTCGAGTTCTAGTCAGTTCTTACATTTCCTTTGGCGGCGTTTCAAAATACATAACTTATACTTACTGATTACAACTCTTACAATATTTACATTTCATGAAGTATTGGAAGGTAACTGATTAATGATTTAGTATCAATTATTTAAAAACTTCGCATGAGTATGAGGCCAACCTAGTCTCGAAACGTCGCCAAAAGAAATTTAAGAACTCACTGGAACTCGAGAATCACGAGTATATATATAAATGCAATTAATTAAATGCAAACAATTATTTTAGCGGGTGGGTACACAACCAGGGAATCACCCAAGAGTACGTTTGCCTTTGTGCACGTGTATTTATGTGCTATTAAACTTCATAGCTAAACTTATTTATTTATTCCATTCATTAGTTTAACGTTTTCTTGAAACATTGTGCATTTTCATGTACCTTATATAACATATTCAAACGCAATGTCAAAGAAACGATAGTAATCAAACAATCAAATATACCTGCTGATTCTAATTCACAACATCTACAATACAACACTTCGAACTACACACATTTCAACAATTGCCAAGTGTTAAATAAATTTCAGTTTAATATGCAGTTTGTCAATGATTTTTGCCAGCTGCAGAGAACCAACAAATTATTATTCCAACAAGTTCAAGATAAGCTGATAGCTGCACTGTAGGGTTAGAGTTAGGGTTTTCGGTAGGGCGCTTTAACTGCACGTTTTTTTGTGCCATTTTCTTATTTATATGTGTCTACATATAATATAGTTATAAATGTATTGTCTCTAATATCTACCTCTCTATTATAGTTATAAATGTATACATAGATACAACCTAAATGTAGTGAAATACAAGCTTAAATTATTTACATTGTTATATATTAATTATTAATTATTATATATTAATTAATTATAATAAATATGAATTTAATATTCAGGAGTAATTTTCTTTAAAGAGATATTTGTGGTACAGATTTTTGAAAGTGACTAAATTACATTGTACTGCTTATATTATAATGTTTTCAGTAGATTGGATTCCTTCAGAAACTTGAGTTGTCTACTTATGGTATCTTCACAGTCATTAAGTGATTGTTTAAGAGATCTATTTAGATTGTATTTAAACATGAGTTTATTGTAGTCAGGACATTCTTCTATAATGTGTTTTATTGTGATGGGTGTCTGGCATCTATTGCATATAGGTTGTGGGTCTTTTGTAACCACATAAATATGAGTCAGTCGTGAGTGGCCAATTCTTAATCTTGTAAGAGCAGTTTCTTCTCTTCGCGTTGATCACACTGAGGTCTTTCAGTTGTTTGTATTAGTCTTTATTTCTTTTAATTTGTTATTGTCAACATTGTCCCACATAGTTTTCCATGCAGCTTTGGTATCCATGTACAACCATTTTTTTATATAAATTTTAACGTAAATGGGGACAATGTCTTGATTACTGAGTGCGGCTTCTTTTGCAAGTTTATCAGCTGTTTCAATGTATTTGATGCCAACATGTGATGGTATCCATATGAATTCAATATCTTTTTGTAATGATTTCAGCGTAGTTAGGTATTCATGAATTTTTGTGAATGATAGGTGATCGCTGTATAATTCTAATAGACTTTGGAGTGCAGATAATGATTCGCAGCAAACTATGCACTTGTCTCCCTCTTTTGTCATTATATTGTGGAGGGCATATGTTATGGCAGATAGTTTTGCTGTGAATATACTGCAATGAGATGGTAGTTTGTATTTGTATGCTTCTTCAGGTGTAACAAGCGCCGACCCAATATTGTCATTCATTTTCGAGCCATCCGTATAGATGAATGTTGCATTTCTATTTTTGTTTAGTATTTCTAAGAATGCATTATTTGTTAAATATGACGGTGTGGTTTTCTTCCTGAATTTATGTAGTGTCATGTTAATATAGGGAGTCGCGTATCTCCATGGTGGGGTAAGGGTATCTTGGCTTTGTATAATTTTTTCTTCTTTATCTTCTATAGTTCTTCTGTATTTTACTGTTAGAGGGGCTGGCTTTCTTGGGTTATTGCAGTAAATTTGTTGATATTTCGGTCTAAATATGTATTTAAATGATGGGTTTGTTGGCTGAGTTGCTAGGGCTGTTAAATAGTTCGTTGCTAGTTGATGTCTCCGGAAGGTGAGAGGTGGCATATTGGATTCAGGGCTTAAAGCTTAGAATCGGGCTCGTCCTGAAGGCTCCCGTTGCTATCCTTATTCCACTATGGTGCACTGTGTCAAGCTGTCTTAGTAGGTTGAATCTAGGAGAGGCATATATATGGCTAGAATAATCTAATTTGGATCTTATTAGGCATTGATATATTTGGAGTAGCCTCGATCTGTCCGCTCCCCAGCTAGTGCCTGCTAACACTTTCATAATATTTAGCCGTTGTAGGCAGCTATCCTTTAGGTTCATGATGTGATGTTTCCATGTGAGCCTTGAATCAACCATTAATCCTAAGAAGGTGCAGTGGTCATAAAAACTTAACTCTTTATTGTATAAAGTAATTTTCGGGGGAGTGCTTGGTTGTTTTTTCCGAGAGAATAGAATGCATTTTGGAATTCCATTCTCTACAAGTGGTTTTTTGGAAATATAATCAGCAATTCGCACTTGTATAAACCTTATGTTTATAAAATTTTGGATGAAGCGTGGTAAGGCTCCTCTGAACCCCCAGTCATATAATTGATTTAATATGGATTATCAGACAGTATCGAAGGCTTTTTCAATATCAAAGAAAATACCTATGCATTCGCGTTTGTTGATGAAAGTGTTTAGTTCTCAGCTTCTAGTGACACAAGATGGTCTATACTTGACCTTCCTTTTTTTTGTCCGCATTGAAGGTTCGTCAGTAGCATGTTCTTCTCAAGGTACCATAGAAGGCGTTTGTTTATAATTTTTTTTATTAGCTTGCATAAGCAACTTGTTAGAGATATAGGGCGGTAATTTTTTCCTCTAATTTGTTTTTCCCTGGTTTTAAGATTGGTATGACTTTAGATTCTTGCCATTTTTCTGAGAGTTCACCGTCCAACCATATTTTGTTGTAAAATTTGAGTAGGTATTTTCTTTGGTCTTTTGGGATATTTTTGATCATGGAATTATGGATGCTGTCTGGACCAACAGCGGACATTATTAGGGAAGACATAGCCGTGTCGAGTTCCCATTTAGTTATTGGTACGTTATATGTGTTATAGTAATTGTTAGTATTTATTTCAAAATGTATTGGGTGATGTTCGCTGATTCTTTGTCGAAACTGTAGGTTATAATTCATTGAGGATGATATTTCTTCGTAGTGTTGTGCAAATCTTTCGGCTAATACTGTAGGGTTATATATGATATTCCCTTCTATTTCAAGGATCGGTTGTTCGTTTGTGAATTTCTCTCTGATGGCATTAATCTTTCTCCTTACTGTGCGAATTGGTGTGTTGGTGTTAATATTGGTTACAAAATTGTTCCATGATTGTTTTTTCTTGTTTCTGATTAGGTTTCGTGACTGGGCTTTCAATTTTTAAAGTTGATAAAATTTTCTGTGGTCGGAGATTTTCGGAATTTATTTAAAGCTCGATTTCTTTTTTTTTTTATGATCTCTTTGCAATCATTGTCAAACCAGGGTGGTTTTGGATTAGAGAAAGATGGATTTGATTTTGGGATTGAGGCTTGTGCTGCTTCTATTATTTGTTGAGTGATAAAGCTATTGATCTGGTTGATATTTTCACTACCATGGTCTAGATTTATTTTGTTTTGAAAGAGGTCCCATTGAGCTTTATTGGCATCCCATTGCCAATTTCTTTTTCCGTTGTTGTGTCTTCCAATTATTTCCGACAGGATTGGGAAATGGTCGGAATTGTGAAGGTCATTTATTACCTTCCATTCGAGTAAACTGAATAAGTTTGGAGAACACATGGTTATATATATTGCTGTAAGCGATCCAGTTTTAGAGCATAGGTGTGTCATCGTTCCCGTGTTAAGTAACAACAAGTCGAAATTATCCTGGATTCGTTTTATTATGTTTCCTCGTGAGTTGTTAATTCTGTTTCCCTAGCTTTTATGAGATGCGTTTACATCTCCAAGGATAATAAAAGGTTGAAGGAGCTTATTGATGAGTTGTGTTAATTCATATTCATTAATAGGTTCGGTGGGTGATAGATAAATGTTGCAAATATGTATTTTTATATTAGCATTAATTGCTGTGGTAATTGCTTGAATGGGAGTGTCTATATTTATTTTCTTTGCAACTAATTTGTTGTGTATTGCCGTTAAGACTCCGCCACAGGCCCTGTTATTTGTTATTTTATCTGTTCTGAATATTTGGTAATTTTTAATTTTAAATTTACTGTGTGGTTTTAGATGCGTTTCTTGGAGGCAAATTACCTCAGGTTGATGTTCTGTCAAGAGTAGCTTCAATTCTTCATATTGTGAGGTTGTGCCGTTAAGGTTCCATTGGATAATACTTGTGTGGCTATTCATGTGATTTGAATAAGATAGATGTTAACATTATGCATATATACATCATGCATATATGAATAAAAAAAATTAATGAAGTATACACAGGGAAAAAAGAAACATAAAATAAATAAAGATGAAAAATAAATAAAACCAAAGTAGATCTGCATGAGTACACAGTACATTTTATCGTAAGTGGGCATTTTCATAAATACAGATGGATATATATACTTATGAGGAAGAGTAATAATAATAGGTATGGGCTATTGTTTACAGAGGTGATGTTAAATGGTTTATTTATGTTGAGCACCACAATCAGAGTAGAGATAAAAACGGTTGGGGTGGACAGGGTCAGTAGTGTATAAGATATAGTTTTGTCAGTATGATTGCTATTGTTGGTAATATTATTAAGGCGCTGGAGCTCTTTCATGAGCATTAGGTGAGGTTAAAGGGTTTATGGAAGGGGGAGCTAAAGGTTCTGAGTGAGGAGGGAGTGAGGAAGTAGGGACTAGGGAAATATTTTTTTCCGATATTATTTAACTTTTGTTGGGTTATTTCAGAGTAGGTTTTGTTGAACGGTATGGGGTTTCGTTCTTTGTAAAGTTTTTTCGCTCCATTTAAAGAAACTTTATTTGTAACTTGAATAGCTTTTATTTCCTTTTGCATTTTAAAGATTTGACATGTGCGATCTAGTGCGTTGTGGGGGTCATCGCAATTGACGCATTTCGCCGGTAGGCTGCATTTAATATTTTCTCCATGTTTTGCCTGTCCGCAGTTAATACATTTAGCCTCTTGTTTACATTGGTTCGTAGGATGGGAAAATCCCAGACAGTTAAAGCGACACATGGGATTAGGAATGTATTGTTGGACTTTAACTTTCAAAAATCCCATGTCCATATAATCCGCATTAGTAGGATTCGGAGACGTAACTACGTAAGAGTTCGATAATATTTCGTTACCATTTTTTTAAATTTTTATTCGCATTATATCTTTAATTATAGGTGAGAGTTCTTTTATAATTTCATCGATCTCAAGAAATTGGAGATCATAACAACGGATAACTCCCTTGCTGTAGTTCAGGGTGTTACTCGAATGGGGAATTGCTCACCAAAAGTTTCGCATTTTAGTAACTTTTCGGACTGCTTACCATTAGCAGTTTCTATAAGTAAAGAGCCATCTCTCAACTTTTTTACATTTTTTAATTCACCAACATAACCTGACAGAAATTTATTAATTAGAAATGGTGAGACATTTTTAAAGTCTTTATCATCGGTTCTCTGAATTATTAGAAAGGATGGGCTGATTTGGATCGGTGTTGTGTCATTTTTTCCTGTTAATGGTTTAAGACGGGCATGAGGCCGTTTTCTTTTAGCTTCGGGGCTACTGAGGTCTATCGGTTCTCCCATGGAAGCCTAATAAATAACCAGGTTAAATCTACTATGGAGAAAAATAAGAGAACAAATAAAAAATTATATATAATAATAATAAAAAGAAAACTAAAGAGAGAAAAAGGAATACATATTAAAACGTTAATATAAAAGAAAGGAAATGGTTATAGTTCTTATCTGGCGGAGCTAGCCGGGGAACGTATTCTCTCTTCTAATACCAAACACCGATTCTAGGAACTGAACGCACATCAAAAGAAAGACTCCGCACAACAGATAACCTTCCTCACCGACTGCTGGAAACACACTGAGCTGCACTGTAACTTGCAGCGAAGTATTCAATTCACCATTCTGATGCTATATATTTTAGTAGGAAAGAGATGAAAACGGAATTAGGTAAAATCCAGGTGTTTAAAAGATTTAAATACCTGAGCGAAATAATCAGCAGAAATTTATCAGACTAATAGGGCATAATGTACAAAGGTAAAGAATTGGAGAATTTATACTACTTAACGAGTAAAATTTATAATAAAAAATGCTTCTCCAAAAGATTTTTTTTTTTTTCTTTTTATATATTAACACTTTATTGAAATATTACAATCTGCCACTCGTGGGCAATAAGTAATAGTGCTGTGTAGCTTACAGTCATTCCATAACAAAACAATAATATAAACAAAATAAAATAAATAAATATATACATGTGGAAAAATATATACATGCGGTAACAGAAAGAAATTAATGCGGTAATAATAATAATAAAGTAAAATAAATAATAAAGTAAAATAAATAATAATAATAATACTAATAATAAAAATAAAATAAAATGTACTCATTCATACCCTATTTACAATTTGCCAGGGGTCCCCGAACTGAGCTTCTTCCCCAGGAATGAGGGCAAAGCAGGAGTCCGGGGAGCCCCAGCCCCCTTTCCCAGCCGCGTCACTGGCATTAAACGCCAATGGAAGCTGGTTAAGGGCGCTTCACACACACACAGTCTCCAAAAAGCATGAAACATCAGGCACTACAGTAAAGTGTTAAAACCAGTGATATTTTACGGTACTGAGGCTAGGCTTTCCCAGTCTAAATAAAATGGTGAAAATAGAAAGAAAGATTCTCGGTGAAATCTAACAGAAAATTTTACGCAATATTACCAAACAATTTTAAGCTTATCGTAGACACTATGAAAGTTCATCAATATACGAGGAATTAATTACAACCTAATTGTATTTTATTCAATAGAGAGATGTAAAAGGAAAAATCGGAGGATTCCACGCTAGAAGTTCGAATCTGAAAAGCTGATTAAAACTCTGATTGCTTGTGATTCAGCGAAAATCACTGTGTAAATACGCAAAAAATGTTAAGAAAACCAGAAACAAAGAGTTTAAAAATTTTATAGTATAATTCACAAATAAAGTTAATTATTTTTCTGAGGATAACTGCCAAATTTTTGTAAGAACTTTATGGATGTTTCAGTCAGTACCTTAGTACGAACAATTTGAAATTTAATTATCACTTTCGATATTTTTTAAGTCCTCACGGACATCCCTTTTTACAATAGAATAGGGCAATAATATGCATTAAAAACTAAAAATGTTTAAATATTTTATTTGAAAAGAAAAGATATGGCCAGGACCACTATTTTTTAAGTAAAAAAAAAACCCGTACCACTACAACTACAAGTAGAAACTGTACTGTTTCATGGACAACGGTTCTGCAAGAAGTTGATTTTTCCTCCATACTTTGGATGCTCTAATTTTATAATATTTTATAGAAGCTGGGTGAGCTCCAGGAGGGTCCTAGATCCCATATGATCCATCTCCGGCTGTAAACAGACTAAATAAAAGTCTAAGCCTACAGCGGGATTTGAAAACGTTTAAATAAAAAGTTTAAGTAAAGAATTAAAAAAAAAATAATAAAAAAAGTATCAGAACAGAATCTGTATATATACCCTTAACAGTTACTAACATACATCATTCAAGCTCATAACATAAAGATTTAAGACCCACAGGGTATGAAAATTATTTTGGAGAAGTAGTGTTTATCTCTGAAACGATTTAGCCTTCATGTATTAAAATTAACACTAAAGTATAATAAATCTATGTAATTATTAATGTCCCATTAATTTGCTGTTGCGAACAAAGTTCAATCTAATCTTCTCAATTATCTACTCAAGTGTTGGTGACAGTACTTGATGACCTACTTATTTAACAAACAATGTAGACCTACTGAACCCTGCCTGTAATCAAACTTTACAGTATTCAACTTAAATTAGAAGCTCTTAGCAGCAATAAATTATCCAATACGTAACATTCCCTAGAATTTTAAGACATTTTTACAAAGTTATTACATATTTTGAAACAATAAATGACTTAAAAATGATTTCCGACAAGTAAGGCATGTTATGATTCGGAAAAGTTTATATAATAACAACATTATTAAGTCAAATATAAGCGGGACAGCAACACCTCATTTCTCGAATACCTACCGGAATTGTATTTTTTTTTATATATACCGTTGATAATATTGACTTCGGTGTATAAATAAAGATTTACGACTTATTCATGAGTGGACCTAATCTATCCCATAAATATAACTACTTATAGCTCTACTCTAAATATTTGTTTAAAAAAATTAGGATCATGTATATCGTCATAAGATCATGATCCGCTTACTAATGAATTGCTCGATAATCAGTCACTTTCGACGGACAGCCTTTCTTATTGCAAAACCATGTCTTTAAATCTTACTGTCAATAAAACACCTGATGGTTTATCAAAATTTTTTAATTTTTAAATGTATTTCTGAGATTAAATCGAAATGTGAGTGATAAAAATTTACTTAATTATAAATCATTATGTAAGTATAGTGATAGTTGGGGGTGCAATCAAATGAAACACCGAATAAGTGAATACTTATGTGTGCTTCATTTGACTGCACTGTCAACTAGTTTCTTTTCTAATATAAATCATTATATTTTAATTTGTAGTAAATAGCAGTTGAGATTGGTTATCGTACTTATTGTTTTATATAATATTTTCATTTCGTGACAGTTGATTAATGCTAATTTCATAATGCTCAACACGGAGCATTGAGCATTGAGCAAGACCAAGTATGATCACTGAAGAGGCACCCAGTAAAAGTAGGGGCAATATTTTCATTCGGAACATATAACTTCCAACAAGTGTCCGAATTCGCATTCCTTGGACCGCAGATAATGTATGACTACAGGATAGGGGTAGAAATTAAAAACAGGCTGAGAGCCGCCAACAAATGCTACTTAGTCGAGGCGAACTAAGATAACACTATAAAATAACCTTTATCATCCTTGTGCTTACCAACGGCACCGAAACTTGGACCGCCACAAAGTCGGAAGGTGGGAAGCTAATTTCCGAAATAAAAGTACTCTTCGGTTCCGTTAATACCAGAGGGGAATGGCGACGGAGATCAAATGAGGACTTAAGGGATTTAAGACCTGGTCAACGATATACATATCACTGTAGTGATAAAATTAAATCGTCTTCGGTGGGCAGGTCATGTCGCTAGGATGCAAATAAGTGCCACTCCAAGAATGGTGTTGACAAGACAGTTGTAGGAAAGCCGAGTGGTCGGTAGGTAGATGAAGATGGACAATTGCTGGAGTGAACAGCAAGATGACAACAGCCAGCGATAGATGAGCATGGTGATCGGTGGTAGAGGGGGCCAGGACTCACCTGCGGATTTTAGCACGGACATAGTAATAATAACACGCAACATGCATACTTATATTTTGATAGGATTTTGAAAATTACACCAATTATATTTCAATAAATGTATTGTAAAATGAAATAATATGATGTCCGAATCCTTTTAACTAGTAATTCCTAAAGCATTTCCCAATAAACAGTTAATTATAGTAATAAGAAATAAATGCAAAAAAAAGCAATCAAGATAATGTTAACAAAATACTGCTTAAAAAAAAGTTCCTGGCCTTTGACACGGCAACTCAGTACTCAACTGAGCCACAACATTCCCAGAAAAACAGAAAAGATGTTTACATTATAATCCGGAATAAGTTGCTATACCAGAGTCTTGAGACAGCCTTGCATTTGCACCTCTGTAAGGACAGTACGGTCTATAGATCCCACTGGGTCAAGACCGTACTGTAAGGTACTAACAGATTAAATAAATCATCTGTCACAGTCGGATTTGAACAAGGAACCTTCTATTTCACACACTGAACAATTCCGCTCATAATTGTTTTATAATAATGCAAATTAAAAAAGAATTATAAAAGCTCATCAGATTCAAATCCTGTAGAGCGCGCGGTATCCCTGATTTAGTGGGACAAATATAGTGATCCATTAATCAACCGTGTGTCAGGCTTCTCCCAGTTCATATGCGGTGTTTGCAAGGATCTTTTGCATAACTTCTTTTTTTCAACTATCCTCTTTATGCTGACTTCCATTTTTTTTTTTAAACTTACACTGCAAACATATTTAAAATTTCATATACTATGGTTTAAACTCTTTTCTCGTTATTTATCTTTTGTTTACACCTTTGTTTTTTATCACACCTCTGAATCATATACTATTTCGGCAACTTCGTAGAAAAACATACAACAAATATTTAAAAAATAAAACTATTCTACAAATAACACTAAAGCACCGGTTAATAATAATTTAGTCATAGCAATAAAACGCATATGATGTATTAATTGGCATTATCCTATCTCTTCAATGCATTCAACGGAATATCAACCGATATAAGAAATAACAAACTATACGATGAAGAGCGAAGTAGTAGAATATCTTGGCTAAGTACATATTATTTCTGTCACATTAACTGGCATGTGTGTGAAAGGAAATGCTATGATTAAATAAATGGCGTCTCTTATGAAACATATCGACCGCAGAAAAACACATTTACTATAAGAGAAGCAAAATCGAGAAATCCATGTGCATTAAACTATAGACTGGGTAAAAAATAATAAGCACAAGGAATGAAGGATGAAGGAAACCAAAGCCTAATTTAAAAAATTTAATTTTGTAAAAAGGGATTAGTTTTATAAATAAAATAGTTTTATTTTAAATAAGGTGTAAAATAAGATCTTTTAAATTTCTACCATTATTCCAATCCGAAAACATTCCAAGAAATTTTAGTACTCCCTTCGAATAACTCCTACTGGGACGACATTGATTTCTTATCCCGTTCTCTCCTCGCCTATGAATCACTCAGTAAGACAAGGCAAACATCCTGGACTTGATATATCTGTAGAGAAAAATGATGTTGATGAGACGAAGTTGGAGACAGTGTCGAGCTATCCAATCCTAATTCTAAAAATAAATAAAAAATCGCTTGGACACACTTCAATCCAAACTCAAAACGAAAGTGATGTATTATGCTTGATCCACAAGGGTTTATTATAATAGAATAAAGATCTCTCTTCCCGATAAACACCACTCCACAAAAAAAAGAAGGACTGGTGTCAATGAACTTACTAACAGACTTCCACAGAATCCTACCGATTAATGAACATCAGACCACAAGGAATGGGAAATTTCAGCGTAATTTGAGAATACGTAATCTACATAGGTCAAAATTCAGAAGATGAAATTTTTCAAAACCCCCATAAAAACAAAAAAAATCCAACGTAAACTAATTTCGTTCCTAGAATTTTTGTTTTTATAGTTGTTCAAAATGTGCAAATCATTCTAAATTATATCTACACAGCCTGTTGTTTTTTTTATTAACATTTTTGGAGTTTACACCTTAAGAAACGATTTCCATATTTAGCCCGCGGTATGAAAATTTTATGAGTAGTAAAATCGAATTTAGCTAAAAGTGGTGCGCTACGTTCCTTTCTCGATAGCATCGTATTATTTCTTTTACATAATAGATAGAAGTTATAAGTTAAATTCCGGGACTAATCGAGAAGAGATACGTGTGCTATCTATAGTAATAGTGTATTCTATTGCTTTATTCTCGAAGTGTTGAAATGCGATGATTGTTTTTGTATACTTGTCACCATATTCTTGTTACTGCAACGTTTTTTATATGTTTTTCTGTTTGTTTCTCTCTCTTAGCCCCGAAGATGGCCTACATTGTAGGCCGAAACGTCGGCACACAATAAATAAGTTACACTTATTTAGGTGTTTTTATTGACTGCACCCCCAACTATTTCTTCCTTATATTACTACTAACCTGTTACTATTCCAATTATTATCCAAACTATTATTACTAATCTATTGAGGTCCATTCATATCACTTGGATACAACCTCAAGAGACGACAGGGCAGAGTTGCTCTGATAAGAGTAGGAAATTGACTAGCTATCTAGCAATGCTGTGCAGTGAATATTTAATTGTGTACAGTGTATAGTGTAAAGTGCTGCTAGGACAGGAGGTTGATGTATTACAAAGTGTACAGGCAGTGATCATGCTGGACTTAAATACACCTCTACCGGACACAGAAGATGAGGCCCCCTTCAAAAAAGTAAAATCAGGGAAGAAATCGGCCAAGGGAAAGACAAGGAGACAAGAGGCGCCACCGGTAGTGACATGGAACGGCTTTACCGCTATAGCTAATTTACCACCAACTGAGGAACCTACAGCGGTCCCACCGAAGAAGATTCCTCCAGTTATAAAGGACCGACAAAAATTCACGTTAAATGAGGTGAGTGATTTCATAAACAAAATTAACATTAATCAATATTTTATCAAACAGAAGAGGACTGAGATCCATATTTACCTCCAATTAGGCACCGACCGACCCACATTAGAAAGACATCTAAAAACTAGCAGAATTAGGTACCATAGTTTTGCACCCAAAAACCTGGCAAAACACTCACACAACAATTTTTTTATTTTTTTGAAGAGAAAAGATTATCACGGCAAAAAAAAAAAAAAAAAAAATATATATATATATATATATATATATATATATATATATATATATATATATATATATGTATATATATGCATAAATAATAATCTAAGATAATCTTTTCTCTTCAAAAAAATAGAAAATATATATATTTAAATAATCAAGATGATAAATAAATAAAAAAAATAAAGGCCGAAACGTAGGCACGATTAATAAAAATATGTATTTATAATTTTAATTAAAATATTCCACATTAATTTAAAATAGTTTTTTTTAAATAATTAACAAATTAAAAAAAAGAAAACGCGATGATAGGTATTAGTAGAGTGCGATCGGAAAGGGGTAATCTCCAGTCGCGTGTCGGAGCTGACACACACAATTTTTTTTTTAAGTAAAGCCAAGACATAGCGTTCTTCGGGGTATGAAAAAGGTTGAATATTTCATAATCCTGATAAAGCATTACTTTATCAATGTGCCAACAAAATTTTAAAATTTTCAATAAAATAACCTTTAATTGCCTGAAGATAATTTGTTTTCATCCCGAAACGTAATTTAATTAAAAGTGAACTATACATAAAATGACGAATCCATTAGCAATTATATCCTCCGCTCTGTCACCGAAAGCATCTCTGAATTTTTTTTATATGAAAACAAAAGACAGGAGCGGCCACAACCACGTCGAAATCTTCTCATAATAGGCAATTCCACTTCCTCAGATGTCTGGCCGTTATCTCTAATGTCAGCTTTCTCATTCCAGTACAAGTTGGCTATTATCCTAATCCTATCAGGCTTATGTCGTTCAATATAGTTATTAACTTGAGTTATTGAGTATAGATTGCCTGTTCGTAAACTGTAAACCATGCATATACATCAACGGTTACATCTCGTCACCGCTAATGAGAACCTGGGTGATGATCAGCGACTACCCCATACCGAAACCGCTTTTAAAACCAAAATTGAGATTTGCCAACGTTTTCTTCGCAGTTGGTTTTCTGGAATTAACAATATTCAGGAACAGCTTTAGTTACTGGTAATTAAACTGATCGTCCTGTAATCTTTACAATCGGGGTTAACCTTCTTTGACAATGCATCGAAGGTTTCTCGCATTTTAAGGATTACTCTGGTTTCGTATACGGAGTTGAGTAAATTTAATTGAAGTTTGTACACTATCAAGTAGTATATGAGATCTGCCTGAGTAATATCCGACGTATGACAGCACTATTAGACTGCCTAAAAAGAGATTTTTCATGGTTTTTTTTCTATTTCTGTAGTTGTTTTTGTTTGCAATTTAGAAGTTGATGCTGCTCATTCATGCCTGCACTTGTTCTTTTTTATATTGAACGAGTATTTTTATGTTGAAAGAGTCGAGCTTAGCTGCCATCTTCGACCATTCAAGAACATACAAAAAATTTATCCAGCAAAGCTCTAAGAATCTCTTTGAGATTAGGCTACCATTAAAATAAAAAATAGGGTGTTCATTCGCCACATAATGAAAAATTCAAAATGCGAACTACTCCATGTAGTTACTTATAGAATAGCCCTGGCAGAAAAGGTGAGTATTAGTTGAATTAATTAAATGTTTTTAAATGCAATGCGGTTCCTTTCCATTTTTAAATTGGGTTCCTTTCCAGAGGTCTGTTCTTGTGTTTACAAATTTCCTCATCTATTATACCTTCAATATATTAATTATAAATAAATAGTGTATCTGGGGTATGTATGCACCAAAAGAATTACACTAAGGATAGCTTATTTATTCAATTTTAAACAAGATTAATGATTTAGATGTTGTTATATAAAGAGGATTGCCATAAAATATCTTACAGGAAATAAATTAAACTTATCTGTGAACAGGGGTAGATTGGGTTACAGGTTACTTCGCCTGGCCGCGTTCGGTTCGTCTGCTTACTCGCTCCTCGGGGTCTCCAGAGTGCTCCCTGCTTCTCCGGGTCTGTCTCGAGGATGCCTTTCTCACCATCTTGACGTGGCTGTCCCGACAGTTTCAAAAGTAGGGTGTATACAGGTCCATAAGCCTTCGCGAAAATATTTTACAACCTGTACAGTGGTTCTTTTGAAGTGCCAAGAGGCGGGTGCCGCCCTTGCATCTGCTTTAACACTTATCTTTAACAAAAGTTTTATTGCATTTTATGGCGTCCATTAGCAATAGTAAAAATATTTAAATTATTTATAACCAAAATTTCTAATATTATTTACAAACTGTTGACTATTCTTAATTATAGACAATTTAAGAATCGTTCTGTCATTTAAAAAATAATCAACTACTCCTTCAAGCGATATCAGCTTGAAAGTCCAGAAACATTCCTTTTCGTTAAGCAATATTCCATCCGGCGGTAAAATTGTTTTTCTTTACCATACCCCTAAGATAATTTCGACATCCGCTGTCCCAAACAAATCATTGTATGCTACCTTATCGTTCTTTATATTCAACTCACTCATTTTAAAATTTTTATATTTATTTTCTGTATACCATGTTTTATACCATGATTATTGGAGTTCCATTTTTTCTGATAAAAAGTGCAGTGTAAACTAGTTGTAGCTAATTGTTTTAGTTGTGGTATAAACCACAAAATGAGGTATAACCGACACACGTCTTGCACTTTTATCTTTCTTCTTTGATTTTCTTCTTGATTCTTAGCTGATGGTGGCGATTTAAACTTTAAATAATCTGTGTTTAAAGATTCTCTGTGCTTATAAACCGTCAGTGCAATATTTTCATTTGGTTCTACTCGGTTTATTGTATCATGTAGAAACAAAAAATCCTTAAAAGATTGTTTAAATGTAATTTTCCCATACGAATTTATATCTGCGATCATTTCAACATTATTTCTAGATTTAGGACTGTCCTCTAGAAAAAAAATATATTATACCTTTTTTTATAGAGAATTTTATGTAAATTAATTTAATATATGAACATTTTTTCGCTAGAGGCAGTATTTTTCGAGTTATTAACAAAAAACTGAAAAAAGGTACTATACGCTCTTCAGCTTCACTCTCATCCCTCAGTACTTTTAGTATGTTGTTCAGGACACCTTTCCCTACAAGTGTGCCAAAATTGGCTTCTATATGAATTATTTCCGCCACTTGGCATTTTTTGATCTTCGTTGCCTGGACTAAGAGAACCATTGATGAAAGTAGCAATGAGTAAATAAAAAGAGATAATAAAGAAAGCGGTTGAATTAATATTAAAAATTAAATAATATTTTTTAAGGAATAGAGAACTATTTTGATCATAAGTGTAGATAGAGGCATCGAATGTCTCGTCTAAAAAATATTGAATATAAAGGCATTGGAATGGTGAGATCTTAAGGCGATTTCAACACTACTTTGTTAAACTATTTTCATTTCATCTAAAACACGCCTGATTACATGCATCAGGACCTGAATGTCTAATAAAAAAACTGAATAAGTAGTTTAAAAGTATAAAAGAAACGAGAAATAATGAAAAACTTTGAATATAAAGGCATTGTATACGAAAAGCAGAGTAAAGTATAAAGTAATGAAATAATTATAATAATTTGTAATGAGTTATAAGTACGTCTAATTTAATCATGTTATATTACACCCAACACACAAGCTTCACATTTTTTCACATTGTTCACAAGCAAACACGTTACACATTAAACGATTGAAAAAGTAACTTCGTGCCCACCTACATACAAGTAAAAACGAAATCCAAAGTAAGTAGCTGATGTCATCAAGGTCTCCTTAGCGAGAGAGTAATCAGCTGTGACAAAAACAGGGGCTTACCTACTTCAGCAAGTCCTGGACCCTGAATACTAAGTATATTAGTCAGCCTAAGAAAAGGGAACTTCTTTTGCAAAGTCGGAGGGGGAAAAAGGAAGGGCTGCACTAGAAACACCAAGCACAATGCCTGATTGTGCATTATGAAAATCTTTTCACCGAGAAAATTGAGTTAAGAAACGTATATGTTTAATTAATCTACTGATACGATTTCATAAGTTTGCCTATTATTTGCCACTGTCGATGGATCAACTGTCTATTGGTTTTTTTGGACCATGTTTTTATTGGTATTTTGGATACATATGATATAAGTTACATCAATATAATAATCTAAGCAAATAATCTTGATAAGTCAGTAGCCTAAACTAATTCCATTTATTATTATTTTATCGACGCTATGGTCCTAGAGTACCTTGCCATTCTCAAAAATGTTTTGCCAATCTGAACGATTCTCCGTGGTTCTGCTCCATGTTCTCTCACTCCCTGGAGCCAACGCTCTACTTCCACATCATTTAGCTATCGCAGTGAAGGTGCCTCATGCTCTTTCTGCATCTGGAAATTCCATCTATACTCAGAGTTAAAACTTATAATTCAGCTAAAAAGTAAATTAAACTTTCTTATTTTAAGGGATATAAGGAGGTTATACGCCATACTAGCACAAATCAAATTCGTCCCTCATCTCTGAGTGCCAACGTACCACAACACCGGTCTTGTGCGCCACCTGCGGTGACTCACACATCGCTTTTGATTTATACGTAGATACAAAAGTAAAGAAGACACTTCAGGAGAAATTAGATGTTTCCACCACCGCTGCGCTAGGAATTCGGACCAACCAGAGAACGACCACAACCCCAACTCAGACTTCACACCCACAACACCCAGACAGACTTCAGGTACACCCGACCACGCTCACCACCAACATCAACAGAGGTAAGCTTCGACGACCCGAAATAGTGAACCCCCACCTTGGGTGGAACACATCATAAAGAGCATTGAAACACTTACGAAGGCAACTAATATACTAATAACTCTTATTACTAACTCACTGACGAAATGAGCAGGACAGGAAATTCTTAACGTCAACACTGAGTGTGCCGCCAAGAACAAAGCGACCGCCATGATCTCCATAGACTGCAAGTGTTCCACAGCCTACTATGCTAGACAGTAAAGGAAAATAAATGAAAAATTTTACGTCGAGTCTTACGATTTTTTCTTGTACAGCGAACAATAACTGTCCGATTCGGCAAAACGGCATCCGTGCGTAGTATTCACCTGCGGAGTACCCCAAGGATCCAACGGTATACATCGTTGAAACTGTTGGAACCAGATACAAAAAAAGCTACTAATACCGTCGACATAGCTATCTATAGCAGTTCAATAAGCACAGAGAGACGTGTCAACAGACCAGCGGGCAGCATAGTATACCTAGCTGTCAACCTTCACCGACATCTGAAACTAGCACACCACTGCAGGAAGAAACTCAGGCCGGTTAGGACCAAGTCTTCCTACCTAGAAAACTCCTTCTTAGAAAAAAAATAATAAATTAGAAACAATAAATTGGACTTAACTACCTGTGTATACCCCCAAACTTATCCCCCGTCTCAAGCTCACGATCTATAAGAACAACGCTTCTGAACGGAGCACATTTGTTAGGAAAGATCACGACAGCCAAGAAATTCCAGCAGTTCCAGAATGGCATATTGAAACGTATATGTAATAAAACACACGGCATTACTAAAAACAAAACCGGACTTTCCACACACCACTCTTGACATACCGTCAGTTACGGACTTCACCAAACAGTGACACATTAAATTTTTTGGCAGCCTGAAATAAAGCACAGATCCACATTTCAGTTCTCTCGCTCCAACAGTACGACAACTGTTAAGGCCCTAAACATTAAAAAAGTAAATTTTTTTTATTTCGAATTTATTGAAGCGACAAAGTAATTCTCTTTTATTTTAGTTATTAGAATAGTAATTTTTATTTTTATTTAATTATTAGAAAGGACAATTTTCAATGCGAAATTGCTGTTTATGTACAGTATAAATAGTATTAGACAATAAACAAGGGCTAGTGGGTTTGTGTGAGTGACCGAAGTGCAGGCTGTAATCCCGCTAGTGCTCCAGTTGAAGACAGTTTGTTGAACAAGAAAGACGCAAGCCCCCGCACTTCACTTATCGACTTATCGCCCGCATCGATCTCAACGCATTCGATGTTCGAATCAACTAGACTTCGTGGGATTCTCCCGCTGAATCGCTAACAAGTGAATATTGAACATTTATATATTTTTTTTTTTATTCTATCGCATTAACTCATATTGAACATTAATATTTTTTTCGTGTATTCTATCGCATTAACTCATAAACATAATTCAATGTTTAATTATCAAAAGGATTTTATTTTGTTTTTCTTATCTATAATTAAATTTTCTTTTTCTTTTCTTTTGTATTTTTGTATTATTATTTACCATTGATTACATTGATTTGAATTATGTGTAATGTCGCTTTCAATAATTTGTTTTTTTTTAATAAGGTTTACGCTCTTAGCTGTTGAATTCGGAGCAGCTTGAAACGGGGTCGGAGACTTGTGATTTTTTATTAAAAAATTGCCGCTCTCCCCATCATATTGGTCCTCCGCGGGCCGGATCAGTAGCTTAGATTTAAAAGATCATCGTATTTAAAGGATCTTGTTTTTTTTCGTTTCGTATTAAACCTTCCTCATTGGCTTATATTTTGTTTTATAATTTTTCATTTAATTTAAACATCATGCCGGCTAAAGGTGACCCATGTAAAGACACGTCGCGATATGAAGAGGTACTTTTAGAGGTTGAAGACTTAGCCTAGGAAATCGACAGGTCCCATCAAGTGGGACAAGAAGCGCTCAACGATACGTCACAGGATAAAATATTTCGGGCTCATCTTTCTAGACTCGATATGTGTTTCGAAAAGTTTGTGGCCCGCACATTGGAATTAAAAACGTTAAGCAGAAAACTATCGTTAAATTTTGCTACTTATCAAACTTTAAAAGAAAAAACCTATACTTTATATTATGAAACCATTGCTATGGGAATGCCACCAACCGTAGATAAAACGCTTGAGAGTAATGAAACCATTAGCACAGAATCGCCGAAACATGCTAATTTTCGAAAACTGCCTCCCATTAACATTCCGACTTTTGACGGCGATATTACAAAATGGCCGACTTTCAAGGACACTTTTGAGTCCTTGATCCATTCGAACCCAGATCTGGATTCAATCCATAAATTTCATTATCTGAAGACTTCTTTAACGGGTACAGCAGCACAGGCTATAGGGGCCATTGAAGTTTCCTCCACCGGATATAGTCAGGCATGGCAACTGCTCATCAAGCGCTTCGACAACAAAAGAATTTTAGCCACTAACCATTTGATGGAGATTTTAAATTTCAAGCCCATCGCAAGGAACAACCTATCGTCGCTGGAACAGTTTTCGGCTGTGGTACTTGAGAATGCTCAAGCATTTTTAAATTTAAATTTATTTAATCCCGCAGAATTTATTTTATGCATTTTAGGACTGAGACTCTTGGATTCAAAAACAACGGAAAGATTTGAAGCAAAATTTTCAAATCCTACACAACTTCCTGGACTCACCGATTTGACTGAGTTTATACAAACGCAATATTTACAGTTACAATCAAACGCAATGATGAATCCGAATGCAAACACGAACTTTAAACCTGCGCCAACTAGACACGTTTTAATGGCCGTTGGACCATCTCCAGACAGAGTATTTAAATGTCCAATATGTGCAGCTAACCTTTTAGTAAGGTTTACGCTCTTAGCTATTGAATTCGGAGCAGCTTGAAACGGGGTCGGAGACTTGTGATTTTTTATTAAAAAATTGCCACTCTCCCCATCAACAACAAAATAAATAAAAATTAAATGACACTGTGAGCCTGTCACCGGAAAATGATGAAAGAAATGGAAAAAGTCAAAACCCTTTCCAATCCACACTCATCTCTTCATAAGTACAAAGTACAGAAGAAGAGAACCTTCAAACTTCTTCTTAGAACAAGAGGATATCAAATTTCAACCCCAAGAGGCTAAAAACAATATTTGAAAACAAAATAATATTTTTTTTTTTTTGAAAAAAAAATCAAAACAGCCGACCAATAACTATAAAAAAAGAATAAAGTAATAGATTTTTATTGCTTTGCTCTCATAGAATTAAAATGCGATAACAGCGATACATTTTTGGCATAATTTTTTTTTTTAAGACGCTTTTCACACTACACCAGGTTTTTGGTGTGCTTTCTAAGATTAGTACCTTATGTTTCCTGTCCAGATTTCTCGTGTGGATAAAACAAAGCGGGTAGCCTACTCGAGCAGGGTAAGCCATTACCCTTGACACAGTGCCGACATCATGGTCTCGCCCGGTTAATGGAAAGGATGCATGTATGGACCAAGACAATCATCATTGAAGCAAGAGCTGCTCAGCCAATAAGACCAGCCCCACCTGCCGACTATATCCAGCAAACAATGCCTGGGAACAGCAACAGTGTCTCAGAGAATACGAGGCCTAGGAGGAAGGAGGAAGTTTATAAGGAAGGAGGGTCCCCTTCCCATAGTGGTCAATGGTGTACCAAGAACAAGAAATACGGTAAATGAACTCAAAGCTGCAGGTTTCCAACTTTTCGAAATCCCAAAAACCATGGACGCAGTACGAATCTTCAGTAGACAACGAAACAAGCCTGTACACCTCCGAAACAAAATGTTCTCCTCCTTACAACAAAAAAATGTCAAAGTTCAAGGGGCTAATAAGAAAAAATGCTTTTAAATTAAAAAAGAAAAAGCAGTAGATTTGTATAGCTTTGCATTTTAGGTTGTTTTTTTTAAAGACGCCAGGTTCCTGGTTTGTTTTCTAAGATTAGCAACTTATGTTTGCTAGGTCCAAATTTCTCCTATAGATAAAAAATTAGTAACTATACCTATGCATGCTAAGACGTCTCACATTACACAGCCGTCCCTACTGTAGAAAGGAGTTGAAAATAGGAATTCATTGTTCGTAAAAGGGCATAAGATGCAAGCCTGTGCAACTCAGCATGCAGTTATTGCTGAAGCAATATAGAACCCATTTCCTCTGTCAACCCATTCTAAAAACATACAGTGCTTAACGGTTAACTCCTTAACGAACTTAACGAGTGCGGCAACTGTACCCAACGAAAAATAAGTAACCTGTAAGATTTAAAGAGTAGCGCCAGGAAAAATAAACCAGCCAATAGGACACCACATCTGTGTGTCATACTCGACAAAAAATCAACTAACGCTCTCTTTAGAGAAGTCATCCAACCGTCTAGCTCTGAGAGGTAGCAAGGTACCCATCCCATAATGGAATTTCTCGAAAAATTGTAGAACCCTGCAGTTTGTACCCAGCCTTTTCCTCGTGTATTAATCCTGTCAAACGCTGCCTCACCATTAAAGCAAAAATTCCGAGCAAAATCCCAGAATAAATAAAATAAGTATCTGCATATAACGATTAACACATAGAACTATAAGAACATAGTAACACAACGGGAAAGAAATGACTCCTGCCAACAGGCGTCTGTCGTGGTTGGCATGAAGCGGCCGGGAAGCTGAGGTACGTCTGGTTCGCCGGTGGTAGAGTGCGGTGCCGGGAAGATGATGGCCACCCAGTTATCTACATTGACCAACCTGCGGACCTAAATGTGTTTGTCTGACTTTTTGGCATCGTTTCATTCTCTGATGGATTTTCAATGGAACTTTCTTTGATCCTCACTATCTTATTTAGATCTTTTATATTTATATATTCCTATTCTTATTTTTCTTTAGATGCAACTATACTTTTTACTTCAATTTCTCTCTGCTATTTATCTCAATCGTATATATTATTATTAGTAATAATAATACGCTAACAGAAGACTTACGGATGCGGAATCTCGTTACAGCGCACTCGAACGGGACCTATTAGGAATTTTAGGGGCGGTGCAACACTTTCAGCCATATGTATTCGGAAGGAAGTTTAAAGTGATAGTCACAACGTTTGTTGTGAATGGGCAATCTGAAGGAGTCCTCGGCTAGAATCACACGATGGAAGGAGATTCTAAATCAGTACAATCTAGTAGTAGTCTATAAACTAGGGAAGGATGGGAATGGACACCAGATGGGGAAGGAGAACGTGTGACTGACCGCCCAGACAACGGGGATCCCTCGGGTGACGAATTAGGAAAATGGCCGCCAACTTCAGCGTCCGATACAGCGGACCCCAATGTCGAGGACAAAAAGAGTTCCGGGAGGAAGGCCAAAAGACCTAGAGAGGATAACTCTCCAGTCGAGGAGACACCAGAGAATCTGACGATAAAAGGAGAAAAGATTTCCGACCAAATAAGAGCATACCTCGTTAGGAAGAAGATGAGGGATATCATTAGTGAGACTACAGGCCCAATGGAGTATGGTCTCCACGATTGTGTAGGAGGTCGCGAAGGAGGCCCTGAATGGGGAAACTCTCCACAGAATAATATCATGCAAGGTGTCGGAGATTATCGCCCCCATTGTGGCAATAATAATCGATTAGTGATGCTATAGGGGGCGAGTACGACAGGAAGAAGATAGAGTGGGGCCCCCCACTGTGATAAGAGTTCAGGGCCTCATTGGCGACCTCCACCTAAAGGACCAGGAGGCCGGCATATTGAGTCACGCTGCGGCGAACAGGGTGGAGGAGAGGAGAAAGAAGGGGGCGAAGGACTTGAAGGAGCCCGAGAAGACGGTGGAGTGACCCCACCCAAGAAGGAAACTGCCCGAGGCAAGTACGATGGACTTATGCCGGGCCCAATGCCCCCGAGGCGAAGTGCCACGGCGATATGCCGCGGGAGGCACATGGAGGAGGACTCCAGTGAAGTGGAAGAATCACACTGGGAGGAGGTTCATAACAAGAAGAAGAAAACGAAGCAGTCGACCTCCCAGGATGAAGGA
Source organism: Arma custos (assembly GCA_037127475.1). NCBI lineage: Eukaryota > Metazoa > Arthropoda > Insecta > Hemiptera > Pentatomidae > Arma > Arma custos. The sequence continues at coordinate 44,895,343 of CM073759.1, read as the reverse complement.
GAAGAAGAGAAGAAAAAGAGACCGAAGTCCTGGCGAGCGTTCCCGCGTGCCGCGTGCCGAGGAGACCAGAGGACACCGCCACCTATGTGACCCTGAAGAGGAACACAGTAGGGTGGAAGGCCGAAGAGATCCACCAGCAGCTCACCTTCCAGAAGGAACTCAACAAGATCGGCGCCAGCGTCAACGTGGTTAAGAAGAAAAGGACTGGCGCCGTCCTGGCGAGGACAGGAGAGGCGGACCAGGCGATGAGGCTGTTGAACTGTGACGCCTTGAAGGTAAAGGGGCTGGAGGCGAAACTAGCAGTGGCGAGAAGGCCCCGCCTAGAAATAAGATACGTTAAACAGTTAGGAGAAGTGAAAAAGAGGGTTGTACATAGGGAGTGTGCATTGATAGTCTAAAGTAATATACGAAGAAATGGGATTTTACGAAGACATTAAACAGACACACGGTACTTATACATGCTCACTCATGAAAGGTTTGCAAAACATAAAAAACTAGCTGCCGCTAAAAGTAATAGAACATTTTTATTAAAATGCCGGTCAGAAAAACTACTACCTCCACACATTGACACATTGATAATACATTCAAGCATATAAATAAAACTTGTAAAATTGAAAAAAAAATTATCAAATAGAATTTAATAGAGCCATTTATATGTTTAAAAAAATCATTCTGAGTATTGAAATAAAAATTGCAATATTTAAAGTAGCTAAACTGAGTAAAGACATTGAAGGCTTAAAAAAAAAACCGAATTGAGTAAAATAATACCACAAAATATCTCTGAAAATTTTTATGGTATAATTATAATAATACGTATGAAAAAAATTCAAACAATTGAACAAAAAACCAAACAATTTTTAAAAACACAACCTAATATAGTGTTACGGGCGCCGGCAGGAAGACGAAAGCAAGAGGATTAGCGGCTTAAATCTGTCGGCGGCAGAAGTTAAAATAGGATTAGGGCCGTTCTAGATCGTCTCCATTTGTCGGCAAAGGATTAAGAAGATTCCAGAATTTTCTGGCCCCTTCGTGTTCTAGAATGTTCGGCCTTGCCTATTTAAAGACTTCCCTCACCTCGAGTCAGTCAGTCTTAGCCTGAGAGTAGACCACGTAAGATCCGTGATAAGTGAGTGTCAGTCTCGCGTGTAATAAACTGTTTCTGTTCGTTACTGTGTGTCAGTTTGTGATACTTGGAGAATCTTAGGATCGGTGGACTAGTGAACTGTAAGTGTTAATTATTAGTTATAAATTGTAGTATAATGTATTCATAGAAACTATTCTAACTAGTTAAGCTATCTAGAATTAGTAATATCTAAGATTATTGTAATAATTAAATAGGAGTTAGGCCTAGATAATAAATATTTAGAATATTGTTATTATAAATTTATATTAGTTCAATAATTATAATTGTTAATAATTTACTTGTATCCTTTTTATCACTTTTGTTAATAAATATTGGTATCTTTAATTTAGCAGTAGTTTAATTCATTTTAATACCCAGTAGCCCGTAACAATAGTAATAACAAAAGCAGACAAAACAAACCAAACTGTCGCGATCAACAAAGATGAATATATAAAAAAAAAACTGAGTTATTACTAAATGATATCCAAACTTATAAAAAAGTTCGTTTCATTCCTACACATAAATTGATGACGGATACAAATAAAATTCTAGGATTATTAAAGAAGAACAATTACATCTATATTAAAACATACAAAAAACTCATAACCAATTCCCCGACTTCTCCAAAATTATACTCAGTTATAAAAAATCATAAAAAAAGTAATCTAGTCAGACCCATAGTATCATTCATAAATTCACCGACTTTGAACTTCCAAAATACTTGGTAGATTTGTTGAATCACTTGTCTACAAATAAATACAACCTTAAGGAATCATTCGAATTTCATCATAAAATCATAAATATCAAAGTTCCTAAAGATTACAAATTGATTTCATCAGATGCATCATCTTTATTTAATAACATATGCATTTCCAAAATAACCATTATAATAGAAAAAAATTGGAATAAAATATAAGTACATACAAAAATCCCAAAAAAAATATTTCTACAATTACTGACTATGTACAGAAAGAAGATATTTTCAATTCAATGAAAAATTTTACATCCAGAAATTCAGCAACCCTATGGGATCTCCTATTTCGCCTATTTTAGCGGATATTTATTTGGAAGAACTGTTAAATGCAGTCATACCAAAAATACCACACAGCACAACATTTAAAATCCCGTTTTTATTCAAATTTTTAGATGATATAATAACAGTGATACAACCAGAAAAAATCAAAAGGAAAAAATTTTAGGTGAATTTAACTAATATTCCACGCGATTAAACTTTAATATTGAATGTGAAAAAGATAATTCGATTTTTTGATTTGATTATTTTATTTAGTTGTACAACTGTAATACATACATCTAGTACAATTGCTATAAGAGTAAATAATACATGATAGGACATGTAGAGATACTACCCACTGGCAGCACTCTAATAAAGTTCTATAATAGAAGGTCCCGAGGCCATCTTCTCTTCAGACGCCAAGGAGGATTGTCTGGGATGGAATTGGATGCAAGGATGGAAACTAGTGGTTTTGGATGGGTTTGAAGTTTATTGTGGAATGATAGGTATCTGGAATGGGCTAAATCGGTAAAATATGGAACGTTAAGGTCATTATGGATGGTTTTATTTGTCACAAAATAAGGAGCGTTTAGGATTTTGCGAAGGATTTTGGATTGCAAGGATTGGATATGAGAGGAATTCGATGGTTTGGTGGAGCCCCATAGTTCAATTCCATAAGTCCATATAGGCCTTATAACAGTCACATAAATAAGTCTTTTGTAATTGATCTGAAACTTTGAGCGTTTATCTAGTATGTGTTGAAGTAGTCGGAAGCGTCTAGCTGTTTCTTGTCTTTTCAGTCTTGTGTGAGGGTTCCAAGTAAGACGCTTGTCTAAGTTGAGTCCCAGGTAGCGAATCTGTTCAACAGGGATAAGTGGAGTACTATTAAAGAATACAGTAGGACAGGAAGTCATGGGTTTTCGACGAAGGGTAAAGGTAATTTGATGGGACTTGCTGGGATTGATTTTAATTCTCCAATTCCGACACCATTCGTCGAGGCTTGATAGGTGTACTTGAAGGGATTAGGATGCAATATATGGGTCGTTATTAACTGATAACACACATGTGTCATCAGCATACGTGGAGATGAAGGTGTTAGGATGGGTTGGAATGTCAGCTGTATATACTGTGTAAAGGATAGGACCGAGGATGCTACCTTGAGGAACGGCAGCAGACTGGAAAAAGATAATTAAATACCATTTTTAGATGTTCTCGTAATCAGAAAATCAAACGGAGAAAGAGAAACAAAATGGTGACAAAAACCTATTCACTCTGGTCGATACGTTCACTACACAAGTCAAAACAATATAAAATAAACTTGACAAAAACTTAATAAATCGCGCGAGAAAACTATCTTCTCCAATATACCAAAAAAACAGCTGAAAACAGCGTGGTAGATCTCTTATTACAAAATGGTTATCCGCACAGCCTCCTTTGTAATTTACTAAAACCAACAAAAATATCTTCCGACCGAAACAACCCAAGTGAAACTAATCCAGAAAATAATGTTTAAAAAATACTACATAATACCATATGTACCAACGCTTTCAGAAAGACTAGAAAAAGCACTCACTGGTAATAAAAGCAACATTGACTGCGCAATTACTCTCAAAAACAAAAGATTCAGATAAATTAGAACTAAAATCAAATTTCGTGTATCAAATACAGTGAGAATAAATGCGGTAATCATATTTTGGAACAACAAAGCAATACTTAAAACGCAGAGTGTACCAACACAAATATAGTTGTGATGCAATAGAAAAAAACCCTAATGAACCAGATCAGACAGCTCTCAATACACACTTTAGAAATACAAAACATGCATTTAAATTTGATAAACCTACGGTGATACACCATAAGAGAAATAACTTTAAAAGAAATATGAAAGAAATGGTAACTATAGAGAAATATAAAAATCGCGCTATGAACAAAAAATCTGATGTTCAAGGTCTGAGCTCATGCTACGCGAATTTAATTAATTCAGAATGACGTAATGATTTAGATGGTCCAATATAACAAGTAAAGCCGCTGTCCCCTGGAAACGGATTACTTGACCGTTGATCAGGACAGAGAAAGCATGTTGTGATATAGTGTGAGGTAGCTGGTCGGTTGTTTGGTTATTCAATACTACTACCTTGAGGTACTTGCGAAAATACGTGAAAGAGTAAGGAAAAAACGACCCGAAACGTGAAAGGACGAATCATGAGTTCTCCACCAAGACAATGCACCAGCTCATTCCGCGTTATCTGTCAAGAGGTTTCTAGCCCAGTACAGTATGCCAGTGTTAGAACATCCACCTTATTCATCAGATCTTGCTCCATGTGACTTCTATCTGTCCCCTAAGGTGAAATCTTCATTAAAAGGGGCGAGATTTGAGTCCGTGGAAGCTGTAAAAAAAAGCGACACGCGTCCTGAAGGACCTGACAGAAGATGACTTCCAGCACTGTTTCCAACAATGGAAAATTTGCATGGAGTATTCTAGGGATAGAGAAGGGGTGTATAGCTAACAAATTCGATTAATTTGTTAATTAATCGGCGAAAAGGTCATTTTACAAAGCTAACAAAAATTTTTATTCAAAATTTAATTTAAAAATATGTTTCAGTATTTAATAATAATAAGAGTTGTCCCAGAAAGCAATGAAACAATCTAAGCCACAATGCATTTTTGAAGCAAAATTTTCAAAAACAGGGAGCGTTCATGCACGATTACTGTCAGCCATAAAATGAGGAAGAGTGTGTTGGGAGCAATAGAGGTCAGGGAGATAACTATAAGATTTGTAGTGCGGTAATCTTGGAAAAGGATGTTTGGAGCAGCAACTTTGCAGTTGGCCGTTATCCAAGCGATATTATACATCCGCAGCCGCCTGAGGTCTTTTTTTCACACTCCGGTACGTCCGTTGCTAAACTAATAGAAAACAAAATGTAAATCTAGAATAGAACTCCACTAGACTCTTTGCCGTAACACACAAGTTTAACTTCGTTAAGTCTCGCTTCAAGCATCCCTTAAAATATAATGGCATCACGTCTGAAAGCACGTAGAAAGAAAGCTTATTTTCAAAGAATTGAAGGATCGTTAATTTAATTATTTTTTGTTGAATGCAATTATGTTTAGTTGTTATTAAATATTCTATATATAGCCGGTAGTTTATTAGTTATCAGTAAACTATTAGGCACTATCAGTAGTCAAGAATAGAAACAGTAGTTTTTATATGGAAGGTCGATAATAAATCCGATTGGGTCCTTTCATTCAGGAAAATAAAAGAATAGATGAAATAATGGAAATAACATTAATAACGGAATATATAAGAGAAGAGACTTTTATTTTATTCGTTTACATTGGGCATTAAGGTAATGGCTAGGGTGCTATTTAAAGAGGGAAGATTTATCCCTTTAAGAATGGGAGGAGATGGAGGCAGTTCCTCCCTGTCATAACTCTCTTGATTCATTGCTGTCAAATCAAAGACCTATAGATCTCGGAAAGGAACCTTCGATAAGAAGCCAGTGAGTTATCTCATACATTAAATCTAACCTCTTCACGGTTCCCGGCAACGTTTTTTTTTTTTTTTAATGAATCAAGGACAATGCAAACATGAAAGTCATTAATATATGGTCCTACAGACAATACGATAAGGAAAATACGATTTACACATGAAGTTATTCAATCAGTATCATCTTACCAAACGATGGAAGCGTAATTATTTATTCCTTTGTTTTCAATAAAATGATAATCCCATATCACAATATGATCAGACATCAGACAGTAAACAGATATTTATAATCGTATTAATGAAGCATCATTGACAATATACTCATATGTACCTATAAAATATTCGATATAGTCTAGTTTTAAATTAAAGAAAATTAAATCTCATTGCTGATCATAACTCTTACTTCGTACTCCGCCAGACTCATATCTTATCAGGGAAGATCTTCCATGCTCTGATCCTCAGATATATCCTTTTTCAGTGCAACGTAGAAACTAAGAGATATTTACCACAATTACAAGAGTAGGAGCCAGGTATCAGGGATGACCAACGGTTTCGAAGGTAAGGCATAGTACTAGGTGAAGCAGTATATGATATAGTTATATCACCATAAATATATTGCTGTAAAATAATTCCATTTAATCAAACTAAAACAAATTTAGTTATTTCTTAATTATTATGTATATAACAAAATAATACAATAATTACATAATTACATTTACATCCAATGATTTATCATTGGATACAATTTTTAGAAAAAATATCGAATTACTTATATTTGAATTCCATCGAATATATTTGAGTCCACTAAAGGCCTGTTATTTCATTGTTAGAACATGAGGAAACAATAAAACCTCGAAACGTATCCAAACGATAGATTTTTGTATAGTGACTGAACCCGAAAATGTACTACTACTAATTTATATATCAAAAATAACAGAACGTTTTATAACGGATATGTGTATGATATGTATGTCCGTTAATTTATTAACGGATACGTCAATTTTTTCAACGAATTATTTACATATTGCATCTCAATGGTTAATTACTGAACTGTATTCGCATGGTCTGATAGAACATTACAATCAATTTCCAATATGAGAATGTAATACATAAGGTGGGCGGAAGGTACAATTACATGAATTGGCCATTACCTGGTATTGTTCTGAAGATATATTGAACCTATTAATCAAACACCAGTTCACAGCAGTATTACGTTAAAATTAACTGCATTAATCTAAAAAAGTTTATCTATATTGCAACATTGATTTCTAGCTCAGGTAAATATATATATATATATATATATATATATATATATATATATATATATATATATACATTTTTTAAAATTGTTTTATTGATTTGTACAACTGTAATATATACATCTAGTACAATTGGTATAAGAATAAATAATACAGGATAGGACATGTAAAGACATTACCCACTGGCAGGACTCTAATAATATATAAATTTAACATCAGGCTTCCATCGAATATGAAATATTTTGTGTTTATAGGTTACTGGCTTCGCTCGCGTGGAATGGTCTGCCACATAAATTTTCGTAACCATTTTAAATAAATATTTTTTTTTTACAATAAGCTACTCGTAGATCCAAAATTTCAGATATCTAACTTCAAAATGACTGTTGAGGCCACAAAGCCAGAATGTTTTTAAAATGTTATAATTATGTTTTGAAATTTTTAAAGTGTAAATTATTTTTGAATCATTAATTCAAGTGAGTAAAAAACCTTTTTCCAGTCGAAAAATTGTTTTTCTTTATTTAAAAATACGTTTCGACTTACTTAGCCATTTTTGATTTTCTTTTCTTATAAGTCTATTTTTATTTAATTTAAATATTTTTACTCATAAATTTGTACATAGTGTATAGATTAATATGTATAAAGTATAACAAGTTTGTTTATGTACGAGCTGAGTGGCCGATGCGTAAACAAACTTGCTTATATATTACGGCAACTCGCACCGCCGGACGGGATTAACGCACAGTGCAGAGTCCCCAGTTCTGCAGTTCCGTTCGCAGTGTACAGACAGTGGCATAATATTGGGACCGTGTCCTCACTTCATCACTCCATTATCTCTCCGCGTAGGAACACTCAATGCGATTCTGGTCGTGATGTACTGTAAACGTTTTCATCATTATTATTATTATTTTCACAATGCATTTTATTTTTATTAGCACGTTTTTGTATGGAATATCATTATTTGGTTATGTTTTTTTTTTTTTATTGCAATTATTATGTTTTTTTGCAATTTATTGTCATTAGTATTGTTTTGTTTTTTTGCGTGTGTGTGAGATATTATTAGTTTGAGATATAGAGATTTTTTTTTTTTTGGTTTTCTTACAAGATATCATTTATTTTTAATCAGCAATAAATATTTTATGTTATTTTTTTTTGTTTATATAAATCTCATTGTTTTATTTTGATGAAGAGCCCATTGCACAATCCAGCCATCACACTTTAACACAACATTTATTGACGGTGCGTGCTCAACCTTTTAATTTGCGAAAGGCAGACGGCCGCCATAATGACGGATTCCATACAATATTTGAACCCCTATTATATTAAATGGGAAACCCATGGAGGTAGAATTATCCAAAGTTCTTTCTTAAATTATACAAAGGTCTATCTACACATTTCCACGCTTTCAGAGACGATCCAACTAAGGGACGTCATCGCGTTATTGCAGTCCGGCGGTAAAATTCTTGCCGATCTAGCTGCCGAGTCGAGTAAAGACTCAAGTCTTTGACTTCTCCACCGAAGACGACTCAACCATCAAGATACTGGGCCTGGTGTGGTCAGCAGATGCAGACACTTTAACCGTGTGTCTTCTAATAAGCTCCCAGCTACGAAACCACCATTAGTTTTAATGTTTACGATCCTTGTTAATATAATGAAGAGTTCATTGGGGCATTAGGACGCTTTCATATAACTTATTTCATTAATAACGTTTCGTACCTTGAGGAAATTTCTGAAGCATTAACCGAAAAGCGCTTATAGAATGCCAACGAAGGGTGAAAGTATTCAAGAAGCGTCGGAGATATCAGAAAAGCATTAGGGCCTCTGGGGAGCGTCATCACTTACCAAGGAATTGCACCTGCCGGCTACTTCACTCTCTGAATCACTCACCTTTTCACTCGGATGGAAAAATATCTGAGAGCAAAGTAATATATTTAGCACCTACAATATGAAAAATAACAAGTATCAATCGGTTTTCAAAAAATAAAAACATCATTATTTCAAATATCTAATCTTTTATGAGGGAAACAATTGAAATGCCCCACCATTGTATACTGTCTGATGGCTATTAGACCATTTTATTCTTATTATATTTTAAAAAATGATTTCTTCGTTACTTTATCGAGCTAGTATTTTTGTTTTTTTCTTCACCATTTAGTTCGCATTGGGCTCTATTACATTTCATTCATAAACCATCTTTATCAACCTAAACCGAATAAAGTTTTTTTTTACTTTGGCGTATATTCAAACAGTGGATCTGTTTAGAATACTTTAACATCTACAGTTCTCTAACCAACCGATGTACAACATTAATAAATTGGTATCCTAAGCTTTCTAATCAAAACAATTGGGCTATGTTACTTTTCATGTTTACAAATATTACATTTTTCTTGATAGTTTTTTAATTAATACATGGAATGAATTCGATGTTGTCACCAGGGCATCTATACCACGGTGCATTTGCTTAGAAACAAAAATATTTAAATCAAACATTTCGAACGCAGAAAAGCATACATATAATAATTTAAATGGTCTTTCTGTCTAAGTTAGTGGATAAATTTCCTGTTTTCAGCTTATTCCAAAAATATGCATTTTTAAATATTAGCACATTAAAACATTCAAAACGGATGGCACGTAGGTCGTGCGAAAATATATGTTTAACATTCTTAGTTGCCAAAGAAGCTCTTTATAATTCCCTCATTATAAGATCCAATTTCTTGCCTTGACTTATATGCAATTACAAGCTTACTCATCCAATAATTAACTAGATAAAGTTCGTCTAAGTTTAAGGTATTAGTGATATCAAAGTCTAAACAACTGTTTCCTTAAATATTGGTTCCTTTATTTTATTAAAAATTAAATCTTCTCCAGAACTCTCTCCAACAACCACTGACACTCCGGAACGAGCGAAACCGTCCACGATAGATCACGATAACGAGAAGATGGAAGAATATTCTATTCTTATAAATCTTCCAAATTCCAAAAGAGAACTGCCATATTTCAAGTAAGACATAACATTAATATCAATATTTTTCCAATTTTTAATCATTTTTTTCCTGAAAGAATCGATGGGGGGAGGAGCGCTAAAGCTCGATAATCGTACAAAATAACGATATAAGCGTAACGTTACTAATTTGAGATACGAAACAGAAACAGACAAAACGGATTAGAGAAATAGCGCCTGGGATTCTCCGGTAACTCAATTAGGGGCGGCTGAGATGGAAAACCTAATCTCTTAGCCGGCTTCTCATTCTCTATCCCCAATACTGCAATTTCTTTTTCTTTTTTCGGCCGATTACTCAGCTATAAACATCACACAGGTGATCCCTGTATCAAACCGTAGTCTGATGAACTCAAAAAATTAATCGATTATAATCGCCAGCTAAAAATTTCGGGGTTTCCAAATTCGAGAAAAAAAGGAACGGAAGCGGGATGGTAAAATATTTTATCTAGAACATTAGTGAAATAGTTCTGCTAAAAAATGGCAAACAAATCTTGAGTTGACTTCATAGCATTACTTTAACAACATAAACACTTATAATTAAAACCATGCCTTTTGTTCCTGGCTCACAAATGTTACATTTCTGTTGAGTTTCGTGTATCCAATACGCACCAGCGTATCTATACCAAGGAGCATTAAGATGTAAACAAAAACATATAAAACTGAAAATCAATTGCCTACATTGCACCTCAGAGAAATGGATGAACCCAGAAAAATTAAGGTTCTGCTAAAAAATGGCAAAAAAATCGTATTTTTAACTTAAATAAGAATTACTTTCACAACATAAATCCTTCCTTTAACCAACAGATTTGTTGATGTGCCATTTTTAATATTTGTTATCCTAAGCTTTATAATTAAAACATTTGGTCTATGTTACTTTCCATGTTTACAAATGCTCATTTCTGTTGATCGTTTTTATAATAATTAAATTTATAATATAGTTTAATTAAAACCTGGAACGAATGAGATGATGTGCCCTCGGACAAGGTCATCTACACCACGGAATAGAAAAAAACATTCAAACATATAAATCAAACATTTCAAACGAAGAAAGACGAACATATGGTAACATTAAGTATTTCGTTGGGTTTTTGTCAATTATTTCATTCAATATAGGACCTATATTGATTTTGCATTCAAGAAAACCCAATCCGGGTATTTAAGTCAAAGATAGTGGATGTAATTCCAATTTTCAGTTTATTTTAAAACTATAACTTTTTAACTAGACGCAATTTAAAACATTCAAAATGGTTGGTTGAAATAAACGTAGATCGTGCTAAGCCATATTTTGAACTCGTCTATTAACAGCGCACAGGGCCTACTTACATCTAAATCTGCTTATCGAATACAATTAAAAAACATGGCTAAAAATTTGTGGTTATCCAAAATGAAGATAAAAAGGAACAGAAGCGAAATTATTGTGTTTTGAAACATTAGTAATAATGCTCTGCTAAAAAAATGGCAAACAGATGGTGATTTGACTTCATAGCATTACTTTGAGAACATAATTTCTTCCATTAACCAACAGACTTTTTGATGTGCCATTTTAATTAGTAGGTATTATAAGCTTTATAATTATGACAATTGGTCTATGTTACATTGCATGTTTATAAATGCTACATTTATGTCGATCGTTTTTCAAATGAAACGTGGAACGCTTCTATATCAAGGAGCACTCGAAGAGAATGCCTCCACGGCCTTTGCGGAACGAGACTGCCGATTTACCTGCCTCGTGACGAGAATTACATCTGAAAGATGTTCGCCTCAGAAGAGGGTAGCGCCGAACTTTAACGTAGTTAGTGAACTTAAAATAATATATCAGGTCAGACCTTTCATTTTTCTCTCTCTCTCCCTCGATTAGAATTAAAGAACATTTTTTTTTGCATTGTCACATGGCAATTTTTTACTTTAATTATTTTCATAAGAAGATTTTTTGTTTGTATTTTACTATAAATATAGTCTAATTAATTTATAATTTTAAATATATTTTTATTAAACATATAATGGTAATGAATTTATTTCAGTTAAAATTCTCTTAACAATAAACTATTTTCTGTATGTAGTTGTTTCTGTTATTTGCTTATTGCATATTTTTTATGTTGTTTTTTTTTTGTTTGTTTTTTATTTTACTAACAGGAAACGGGCAATATTATCGGCGTTATCATTGGGAGCTCGGGGAATTCACTTTCGTTTATTTTCAGTGCACCATGACCCCAACAATGTAAACAAAATCTATAAAACTGAAAATCAATTGCCTACATTACACCTCAGAAAAATGGATGAACCCAGAAAAATTAATCGAATATAATCACCAGCTAAGAAAATTTTGGTTTTCAAATTTGAGAAAAAGGAACAGAAGCGGTATTATAAAATATCGTGTCTGGTAACATTAGTGAAAATGTTTACTACAGCTACAAATTTTGGCATTTCCAAAATCGAAAACAAATGAACGGAAGCGGGATGTAAAACATCGTTATTTGACTTCATAGCCTATTTAAATAAGATAAACCATACAAGAAACCAATAGATTTAGATTATTTACCCCCTTTAATATAATTTGGGGTCATAAGGTTTATAATTAAAACCATGCCTTTTGTTCCTGGCTCACAAATGTTACATTTCTGTTGAGTTTCGTGTATCCAATACGCACCAGCGCATCTATACCAAGGAGCATTAAGATGTAAACAAAAACTTATAAAACTGAAAATCAATTGCCTACATTGCACCTCAGAGAAATGGATGAACCCAGAAAAATTAAGGTTCTGCTGAAAAACGGCAAAAAAAATCGTATTTTTAACTTTATAGAATTACTTTCACAACATAAATCCTTCCTTTAACCAACAGATTTGTTGATGTGCCATTTTAATTATTTGTTATCCTAAGCTTTATAATTAAAACATTTGGTCTATGTTACTTTCCATGTTTACAAGTGTTCATTTCTGTTAATCGTTTTTTGTTAAACTGAATTAGATATTGTGCCTAAGTTGCCTTTGTTAAACTGAATTAGATATTGTGCCTAAGCACCAACGCATCTATACCACGGTGCCTTGGCATAGAAACAAGAACGTATAAAAATGTAAATCAAACAATTCAAACACAGAAAGACGTATGTAGTAATAAAGAGACAATTTTTAAAAATGTCACTGTCTTTGGTTGTTAGGAAAACACAATCCTGCTCTTTCAGCCAAAGTAAATGGATATAATTCCTATTTTCAGTTTATTTTAAAACGATTTTTAGTAGTTGTACTTTAAAACTTTCAAAATGGATGGGTTAAACGAACGTAGGTCCTGTTTTTAACAACTTATAATTCCCTAACAGGGGGTGGGATACAAAACCCACTTGTTCCAAATCTGTGTTTGTTTTGTTTTTTATTCTGAAATCACATTAGCCCCAGTAGATTAAGTATCATCAAATGAATATCTCCATTTTCTTATAGAGAGTATACAATCCATCATCCCTCATCCATCAATATCAAACTTAACTTTTAGTCTAATCCTACCGATACCCGATCTTAGGTCTTAGGACCTTAGGAAAACAGATTGTTTTTTTAGGAAGTAATAATATTATCTTACAAAACAACAAAAAGAAATATTTTAAAAATGATCTGCAAGTAACTTGAAAATTATCAATGGTGAACAGGGATTAAAGAAACAAACATAATGGTATTATCAGTTTCTCTGATCCTCTACATCTGAATAATAAATGAAATCATTAAGGAACTTGAAGATCAAAGAGTTGAAGACGCAGAAAGGTTAATATTGCGTACCAAATTCACCAATTACGTCACCACATAATTAAATAATCGCATAATTATCTGATCACATTCAAGTTTCAATTTTATAAAGAAAATTAAGTGTTCCATTGTATAGGCATTGTACTTCATCTCTTATATATGTATAATTATATCTATGCAGGAGATATGTACATATAACTATAAATATACAATGAAACGTAATGATTAATGTGTAGATAATTGTTAGGAGCATTTTACATACAAATGAATGATATCACATGGGTGTGAGAAAAGGAGAAAATACAGCAAAATTTATACGCTAGTGCTTAAAGAAATGATAAAAAATTAACTGTTCTATATCTGATAATATAGATTTTAAACAGTTCTGAGTATTTATGTATCTAATACGGCTTCTTATGCGCTCCTGCCAACTCTATGTTCCATACGAGATTGTATTATATAGTATCTATTCAGGACCAATATATTCATATTGATGCATAAAAGTCGAATAATGAAAATATCCAAATCTGAGTAGCCCGTCTAAGTGCTCTCCCTGCCGCTTTGCTTGACGTCCTCATGACCATTCCATCGATGCCCTGGCCGACTGTCCCTCCGGACTGACCGGATCCTCCGGGAGCGCGGTTTGCCAGCGGAGTTCTGCGAATATGTAAGCGCCATATATGAGAACAGTGTGTCTCATATATGCCTCAATGATGTTTTTTCAGACTAAATAAGGCCTAGTCGTAGGGTTCGGCAGGGTGACCCACTGTCTTCGATGCTGTTCAACCTTGTGATGAACCATGTTATCGGGGGGCTGCCCCAGTCATTGTTTTGCGCTTTAGAATATTTGTCCTAGGATCAGAGCCTTGGCATATGCGGCCGACCTGGTTTTCTTTGCCAGTACTCCTGAGGGACTTCAGGCCCTCATTGATTCCGCGGTCAGGGGATTGGCCGAGTGTGGCTTGTCTGTTAAACCAGGCAAGCCCCTTTCCCTCTCACTTGCCACCGCCAGAAAGAGGAAGCTGGTGAAGATGGTCTCTAATGTGAATACAGAACAGTGAAGGCATCTCATTTTTACAAGACATGTTAATACTGTTCACATGAAAAAAAAACACATCAGTGTACCCAGTGTGATCTTAAATAAGCTAGTCCTGGGGATTTAAACATACATATGCAGATTCTTCAGACCCCTCCTTAAAAGACTGCAATAAAATTAGTCATTTTTCACCACAGGTCAGAGAAGAAGAAAAAATTTCTACCACATTCCAAAACGGTTGAGCCTATTTGCCGGGGTGCTGGAAGCAGCTGGCAAGATTTGTGAAGAAAACACTATAGTACCCACATCATTAATGACCTGCTGCGGCCCATAATTAAGAAATTAAATTTGAGACATAGCAAAGGATGTGGAAGAGTCTGTGCGTTCTTCGTGTAGTAGGACCAAAGATGAAATGACAGAATTTGAGAAAAAAACCAGACAATATCTGGACTGTTTTATGTACATCGACTCTTTGCTCCTTGCTCTCCTCTACCTCCTTGCCACAGAGGCAGTGCCCTCTATCATCCCCCCTAGGGCTGCTCCTGGTTGAGAAAGGGCCCAGTTGGATCAAGACTTTTGTGAGATGAATATGTGTCCCGGCAACATGGAGTAGAGCATCAACAGAGGGCCGGCAGAGCCACACAGACGGACAATAACAATCAACATCAGTAATGTAAATTATGTAATTTTCTTTCCCATATTAATATGAACAGAGGATATGCCTTTCATTCATATTCACCAGTACGAACATTTCTATACAGCGTACTTTCCACAACTCCAAATGCACCATATCTCGTCTAAGGAATACCCCTCTAACGTAAACATGGGCCATGAAAAAAAGAATTAGATGGGAATGGCAGAAAGTCCTAGCTAAATAATTTAAATAATTAAAAATTAAACCCCAGTTATATTTTATAAATGTATTATGCTTATAAAAGTATATGTGCACCCCCCCCCCTCCATATACTTATTGTAAAGAACTTGAGTACTAAACAATTAAAAATTCCATTTAATAATTTTTAAAAATTAATAAGAAGAAACAATCAAACAATTATAAATACAATATGAGATTAATTAAACAAGTTGCGAATTAACTCGAAATATACTTAGAAGTATAAAACGAAAAGATATTGAAAAAGATGCAGAGCTGAGGAAGAGTTATAATTAAAGACTGGCAGAATTGGGGTGAGCCTCGTTGGAGGAGATAACTACTTTCCCAGCAATTCACCTCAATTTGCGTGATAAAATTACTGCAAGAGAGTAGTTAGCAAAATCGCATTATCTTCTGGCCTGCATCGCTCCCTGCTCCACGGCTCAAGAGCCAGGTCCTCTATTATCTACACCGCTCGCTTCAACTTCACGAACTATTGGTTTAAGCGTCAATTACAACGATGCTATGTTAATAAAGTTGATTATCAAGATACCTAGTATATGCTGTATCATAACAAAAAGTAGAGTTATTATTAATTTAATTCACAATTCTGACAAGAAAAGGTTCTACTGCATATCGAATAACCAGAGATAGGAAAATAGCTTGAAAGATACAGTCTGCACGAAAAGACGAATGACAATGGAGAACGAGTGATTATCCTAAAAAAAAAAGAAAGATAGGGACATTTCGATCTTAGACCACGTATTGATATTATCTAGGCAATTCAACTCAATGTTAGGTCAAACCATGGACCACAAGTGAATTTAGACGATAATCTGCTTGTGCCAAAGATGAATCAAGGAACGAAGCTCTTACGCCATAAAAGTAACAACATCCATCATCAAGCATCAGAGACTCAAATGGGACTGAACAAAGCTTAAAAAAGAGAAACTTATTACAGTTCAGAATTGAGAAGGAATAAAGAACTTTTCTGCCGTTGAAGGTAAGAGAGGTAGTTGAAGAATAGGATCTCTTGAAGCAGATTGCAGAACACAGCGGACCAGTATTGACGGAAGAGTAGGAGGACCATTGGTTTGATAAGCAATGTGGAGACGTAGTAGCAGAACGGAATGAAAAGAGACTAGTTTTCTTTCTGTTTTGCTGTAAACTGTAAGAAGAAAGGCCGAAGACACCTAGGATCAGGGAGAAGAAATGGCAGCTACTGAGCGTATTTCAGCCTGTCTAAGCTGTTTGGTAGTATAATGCTCTGTCGCACAACCATGCTGAGAATGAATAAAACACTTGTCCCACTCATCGTGAAATATGCATCGGAAACCTGGGTGTTCTAATTTACATAAATAAATAATTATATGAAAGAAAGATCCTGCCAAGAACAGATACTCAGCCTAAAACTTCTAATAAAATATTATTGAACTAGGCCGATAAAACATTAGCCAACACTCCGCTTAAAGTAGTATATAAATTAATAAACCATAACTGGAAAAAATTCAACCCTATACAACTAATAAAAGTCCTAAGCTGTTTTAATTGAATAGCCTAACTATTTTTAATATATAACTGTCAATTATTAAACATATAAATGTGTTACTCAGAATATCTTTGTGATTCGATGGAACCAATTTTCCGAATCGAGCAGAAAAAAGATCCTGTCTTATATTTCTACATGACACAGCTGATTCCGGGCCACACATCGGAGGGACCATAAGAGCCCTTAAAGGTAGTAGTGCACGCTTCCTAGATATCAAAGTAATACTTCCTACAGCATCGTTGATACCGGTTTCTGCTCACGGTGGTCAGGAAGTAACCAAATGGTATGATATATCAGATTTCACTGAAGATGCTGTTGAAAATACTGAACACATTGAAAAATCTGCCAAACGGCTTGTTAACATTATCAACAATGAGGCCTATTCTGGAATCCCGTTGAACAGAATGCAGGTACTGGATTCTGAAGAGGAGGCGCCATGAGTTATTACGTAGGTTATTCCTATTTAGTAGGTTTGGCAGGGTTAGGTGTATTTATATAAGTATGTATGTGTTTGTGTGTGTGTGTGTGTTGTTTTGATGTTTTTTGTTTTATTGTATTGATTTCGCTAGAGAGACAGAAGTCCTTATTAATAGACGAGGGAGAAAAAGGGGAGAGAACTTCGAAAGAAGAAAATAAATATATTTGCAGACTAGCCTTTCAGACATTTTCAAGGTTAAAAATGTATTCATAATGCTGTCATATCTCATGTTGTGGACATAATGTAATGGTTTATTAAACAAGTCTACAGCATTCCATGTTCCTGCGGGAAATAGTACATTGCGCAAATAGGAAGACTTATATGTACAAGACTTGCAGAAGAAGTCTATCTAGTTTGATAAAATTAGAGTGGTCAAAAAGTATACTAAACCAGAAATAAAGATATTAAAAACAATCGAAATGGTAAAGAACCCCAAAAATTTCAACAGAGAAGATGGTAATAAATTCAGAAAATTGTGGCTCCCACACATATCAGTTGCCAAAAAGAAACCATAAAACCTCAATGAAAAGGCTATCCGGTCAACCAGCCCAAGACAACCAAATTAGAGCCCACACGCTCGGAATCCAGCCAATCAGATCATTGGAGGAATAGGCTCCGCCATCCGACCCAGAAGCTTGGCGTATGGCCAGCGAAACGTCGGCAAAGAATTGGACTACACGGTCGAAACCAAAAGAAACACGTGATTAGTTTTCATTTATAATTTTCAAAAAGATATTCCACTTAAAAATGTATCATTGCTTTCATTTCATTGTACTTATATCTTAGTATTTTACTTTCAATATCTTTACATATAATAAAACAAAGTTCGCGGTAAACTCAATTACTACTGTACCGATTTTCATGCGGTATTCATCAATAGATAGAGTGATGCACCAGGAAGGTGTAGGTATTATTTGTCGCGTTTTTGAGTAAATGTGTTGGAATATAACGATAATTGTCGGAAAGTCCTAGGCCGTGTCTGTCTGCCTGCTCGCAGTAACCTTTTTTGTTTATAATAGCTACATAATAAAATACATTAGGCAGACAACAAAAGGCATACTATGTCATCCTACCCGTGCAAAGCAGGGGCTGGTCGCTAGTATTTTATAAATTTAAAATGTGATAATGTTTAAATATTTTTATTTTTAAGAAAAAAGTTTTGTCCTGGCCGGGGTTCAAACCCGGTTCGTCCGCATTTCTTGTGCAGTGCTCTAACAATCTGAGCTACCAGGGGTCGTAACCGAGCCAGACAAATCCATTCTCTTCACCGATCCTATATCCCGGTGTTCTCCTAATTTTTTGCGATGTATAGACGGAGAAGAATGTTCATTAAAAATTACTAAAATTAGGTTCTTGTTGACAAATGTTCGCAATTTTATATTTATAATTCATTTTTATATATTGTTCTTTTGATGGTGATTATTTTTAAATATTTTTATTTTGAAGAGAAAAGATTTGTCCTAGTCGGGAATCGAACCCACATAATCGGGCTTTCTTGAAATCAGTGTACTTTTTAAAACTTAGATGAATTGGATGCTACAGTTGTGTTTTCAATTGCTAGAGTAATTTAATAGTAGAATCTCGACCTTTAATTTTGTTTTCAAGATAATATTTTTTTATAAGTACTAACACTAATCCCTTGGGGGCAATTGTTATTTGTAGCATCACAATAACTGTTTGAATGGGACGTTATCACTTTTAAAATTAATATTGGTTATTGTTCTATCAAATAGGATTAACAAGGCAAATGCAGTTTACTACCACTACCGGATATGTGGTAGGAAAGAGAGAGGAAGGCAAGGATGTTAAGCTCCATATCTCCAAGACAGTGTACCTACCCATAATTTGGTATGGAGCGGAGAGGTGGATACTAACAGACTGACAGGAAAGCAGAATCTCGTCTGCCGAAATGAAATTTCTGCGGAGAATGATTGGGAAAACGAGGAGAGACCGAGTTTGCAATGGAAGGGTTCGTAAGAAACTGGAGATATCCCCATTGAAACAGCTCCTAGAAACTTGCCAGGTGAAGTTGTTTGGCCATGTTATAAGGATGGACGACCACATAAACCGTCAAAAGACCATGGCGTATGTCCCAAATGGCAGAAGAGAAGAGGATGTCCTTTCTCGACTACATTGATCGACTCTGTAGAGCGACGGGGAAGGACCTCCGACAGCCCATAAACCTAGATAGAAATAGGGAAGAATGTAATTCCTGGCTGAATGCTCCTCTAAGCTGAGAAGGTACTAAAGAAGGAAGCTAAACAAGAGAAGAAGAAGGTAATTGTTCAAAGGTCAAAACATGGACCACACATGGATTCAGACAACAATCTGCCAAAGTGAATCTAGGAACGAAGCTCTTAAGCCATAAAAGTAACAACATCCATCATCAAGCATCACAGACTCAAATGGGACAGTACAAAGCTTAAAGAGGAGAAACTTATTACAGTTCAGAATTGGGAAAGAATAAAGAACATCTCTGCCGTTGAAGGTGTAATTGAAGGTTGAAGGAGGTAGTTGAAGAATGGGATCTCTTAAAGAAGATTGTAGAAGACAAGCGGACCAGTATTCACTCGGAAGAGTAGGAGGACCATTGATTTGATAAGCAATGTGAAGGCGTAGTAGTGGAACGGAGTGCAAAGAGATTAGTTTTCCTGAGCAGACACACTAGACGGAGTAGGAAAGAGTACAAAGAAGGCAGAACAAAAGAAAAATCAATATTGGCGAAACAAGCATTGCTAGGAAAGGTGAAGACAATTTAGTACGCGAGAAGCAATATCGAAACGAGAATTTTTTTAAATAAGTCATTGGTATAACTACGATTTAGAACAACAATTCAATGATGAATGCCGACGGTGAGCTTCTAGCTGTGGACCAAGACATAGAAATATGTAGTGTTCACTTCAAGAATCTCCATAATCCCATAGCTGAAGATCACGCTCCGGATGATCCACCAGAAGAAAATGAAAGTGACTTGGCTCCAATTGACAGCACAGATAGACAATTATTTTAGGATCAGCTTGAAAAATATCACTTGGATCAGATAGCATTTGAACAGAGTCTCTGAAGGCAGGAGCTGTATAATAGCTGAATAAATCACCAAATTAATAGGACAAATTTGGACAAAAAAAAATACCACAAGATAGAGTGAGCCTATCATAGTACCAATTTAAAAAAAAAACTTAATTACCTCACTTACCGAGGCATTATTAAGTTGGAAACTAGATATTTTAGAGAGTGCAAAGCTTCAAGTATTTGAAATCAGCGGCCGAAGACAGGATATATGGAGAAATGGCAGCTACCGAGCGTATTTCAGCGCCTGTCTAAGCTTTTAGGTAGTATGTCTGCATCTGTCGCACAGCCATGCTGAGAATGAATAAACCACTTGTCCGACCCATCGTGAAATATGCATCGGAAACCTGGGTGTGCTAAATTACATAAATAAATAATTATATGTATATATATATATATATATATATATATATATATATATATTTTTTTTTTTTTTTTTTTTTTTTTTTTCTGTTGGCTCTACAGACCTTGTAGATCTTTGACCGCCTTTACCAGCCTTCTCCACCTCTGTACATATACATACACATTCTGTCTATATACATATACTATATATATGAAAGAAAGATCCTGCCAAGAACAGATACTCAGCATAAAACTTCTAATAAAATATTATTCAACTAGGCCGATAAAACATTAGCTAACGCTCCGCTTAAAGTAGTATATAAATTAATTAACGATAACTGGAAAAAATTGAACCCTATACAACTAATAAAAGCAAAACAATATTTATAGAAGGAATAAAACTTTGTACAGAAAATGGGTTCTTTACTTTCCAAAATCAATCTTAAAAACAAACAGCTGGCTTGCCAATGGGGGGGGTAGATTATCGGTAAATTTATCAGGCATAGCACTTAACTTTATCATTAAAGAAGCTCTACAAAAAATTGATAATCTACCCGTATTTCTTTCTAAATATATAGATGACTCAATGTTTATAACTAAACCAAACAATTTAGAACAACTTGTAAAAGAACTAAATGAACAAAACAAAAATATTAAATTTACCAAAGAATTAGAAAAAGATTATTGCTTAAATTATTTAGACATAACTATTATGGGGAACCTAATTAACAACACCCTTTCAACAAAATGGTTTAAATAGAATTTACTTCAAACCGATTATTAAACTATTATTCAAATCACCCAAAACATCGAATTAATAACATAGACCAAAACATAATAAACAGGTCCATAAAATTGACAGACTTAACTCACTTAAAAGAAACTAAGAATAAAATTTTTCAAATTATCTTAAAGAAAGCTTTCCCTATACTAATACTAAAGTAATTAAAAATTTTTGGCATAAACAAATTAATTAAACTAAAAATATAAAAGATAATATAAGGATTGAGATAGTTGGGGGTGCAGTCAAATGAAACACCAAATAAGTGCATACTTATTCATTAAGTGTGCCGACGTTTCGACCTACTTTGTTTTCAGGGCAAATAGGAGCTGCTGCTCGGGAATCGGGTAACAGACAACTCTGTTATAATTGTCTAGTCAACTAATTTCTTTTCTAACAAAAGATAATAATTTACCAAAAAATATTAATACATCTTGTACTAATAAAACGTTCCAAAATTCATTATCTAATACTTCAAAACAAACAATCAATAATGGAAACACCCAAAATATAAAACCTGGTCAGACTGGAATTACAAAATATTTTCAAAAAGAAATTGGATAATGCAGATCCTTTAATAAATAGTACCACAGCTCAAAATTTAATAGAATCAATTTTTTTCAGAACAGAATAAAATGAATTATAAAAGCCTAACCTATAAAAAACTTATGAGAAAGGATTGGTCCATCTTTTAAAAATTATGATATTTCAGAAATGAAATTAGCTTATAAAACTAGAAATCAAATTAAAAACATAATAAAGAGTCAAAAAGATAAAATACTCCTATTGGATAACAAAAACCTAGTATATGACCTCAGTTGTAAGAACTGCAACAAACATTATATTGAACACACTAGTACTCATCTAAAAAACAGATTTTATCACCAAAAAACTAATTTAAAACCCACATCTACAACTAACACGGCACTGTCAACCCACTGTAAAAAGGAATTACATACTTTCAATTTTAATAAACCAAAAATCTTGCATAAGGAAGAAACACAGTTAAGAGAAAATATTTAGAAAAGAGAAAAAAAGAGGAACAAGCTCTCGCTGATGATGAGATAGAGTAAGCCATCAGGAAGCTAAGGAAAAACAAAGCACCTGGGTCCAGCCAGAACTCTTAAAATACAGCGGGGATGAGCTAAGGAAGGAGCTCCACAACATGATAGTGACGATCTGGGAGGAGGAATGGATGCCAGAGGACTGGAAGAAAGCCCCCAATATATATAAAATATACACGTGATGCTGTTGAAAATACTGAACACATTGAAAAATCTGCCAAACGGCTTGTTAACATTATCAACAATGAGGCCTATTCTGGAATCCCGTTGAACAGAATTGCTGTTGCTGGATTCTCAAGAGGAGGCACACTTAGTTATTACCTATGTCATTCCTATTTAGAAGGTTTGGCAGGTGTAGGTGTATATATATACATATATATATATATATATATATATATATATATATATATGCATGTGTGTGTGTTGTTTTATATAATATGAAGAAATGTCATGTGTTTTGTTTTATTGTGTTGATTTCTTTAGGGAGACAGAAGTCTTAAGTAATAGACGAGGGAGAAAAAGGGGAAAGAACTTTGAAAGAAGAAAATAAATATTATTTGCAGACTAGCCCTTTTTTAAAAGATGTAGGAATCACAGGATCGTCCCAAATTGCGCTAGAATTGGCATTAATAAGTAATACTTCCTACAGCATCGTTGATACCGGTTTCTGCTCACGGTGGTCAGGAAGTAACCAAATGGTACGATATATCAGATTTCACTGAAGATGCTGTTGAAAATACTGAACACATTGAAAAATCTGCCAAACGGCTTGTTAACATTATCAACAATGAGGCCTATTCTGGAATCCCGTTGAACAGAATGCAGGTGCTGGATTCTGAAGAGGAGGCGCCATGAGTTATTACGTAGGTTATTCCTATTTAGAAGGTTTGGCAGGGTTAGGTGTATTTATATAAGTATGTATGTGTTTGTGTGTGTGTGTGTGTGTTGTTTTGATGTTTTTTGTTTTATTGTATTGATTTCGCTAGAGAGACAGAAGTCCTTATTAATAGACGAGGGAGAAAAAGGGGAGAGAACTTCGAAAGAAGAAAATAAATATATTTGCAGACTAGCCTTTCAGACATTTTCAAGGTTAAAAATGTATTCATAATGCTGTCATATCTCATGTTGTGGACATAATGTAATGGTTTATTAAACAAGTCTACAGCATTCCATGTTCCTGCGGGAAATAGTACATTGCGCAAATAGGAAGACTTATATGTACAAGACTTGCAGAAGAAGTCTATCTAGTTTGATAAAATTAGAGTGGTCAAAAAGTATACTAAACCAGAAATAAAGATATTAAAAACAATCGAAATGGTAAAGAACTCCAAAAATTTCAACAGAGAAGATGGTAATAAATTCAGAAAATTGTGGCTCCCACACATATCAGTTGCCAAAAAGAAACCATAAAACCTCAATGAAAAGGCTAACCGGTAAACCAGCCCAAGACAATCAGATCATTGTAGGAATAGGCTCCGCCATCCGACCCAGAAGCTTGGCGCATGGCCAGCGAAACAACTAACACGGCACTGTCAACCCACCGTAAAAAGGAATTACATACTTTCAATTTTAATAAACCAAAAATCTTGCATAGGGAAGAAACACAGTTAAGAGAAAATATTTAGAAAAGAGAAAAAAAGAGGAACAAGCTCTCGCTGATGATGAGATAGAGTAAGCCATCAGGAAGCTAAGGAAAAACAAAGCACCTGGGTCCAGCCAGAACTCTTAAAATACAGCAGGAATGAGCTAAGGAAGGAGCTCCACAACATGATAGTGACGATCTGGGAGGAGGAATGGATGCCAGAGGACTGGAAGAAAGCCCCCAATATATAAAATATACACGTGATGCTGTTGAAAATACTGAACACATTGAAAAATCTGCCAAACGGCTTGTTAACATTATCAACAATGAGGCCTATTCTGGAATCCCGTTGAACAGAATTGCTGTTGCTGGATTCTCAAGAGGAGGCACACTTAGTTATTACCTATGTCATTCCTATTTAGAAGGTTTGGCAGGTGTAGGTGTACTATATATATATATATATATATATATATATATATTCATGTGTGTGTGTTGTTTTATATAATATGAAGAAATGTCATGTGTTTTGCTTTGTTGTGTTGATTTCTTTAGGGAGACAGAAGTCTTAAGTAATAGACGAGGGAGAAAAAGGGGAAAGAACTTTGAAAGAAGAAAATAAATATGATTTGCAGACTAGTCCTTTTTTAAAAGATGTAGGAATCACAGGATCGTCCCAAATTGCGCTAGAATTGGCATTACTGATTCAAAACGCAATGGGTCGCTCCTCCCCCATAATTGCAGAAGCTAGAAAAGAGTTGGCATTTTTAGAAAATAAACTTTTCAATGAACAATTGTTACTAAGCCAAAAAATAGTTAGGATCTAATTATGAAGAACAGAAGGTCAAGACGAAGCATAAAAATAAATTCGATATGCTATATACTGAACAAAAAACCAAGAACCCACAAGTAATTGTAACATTAAAGAAGAATCTAGCAGAAAAACCGTCGGAAAACTTCGCTATTGCTCCCAAAAAAAACGCCAATTGAAAACGTTATAAGCGGTGTAGAAGTAAAAGTTGGGAAACGCGAAGAAAAGATTGCTGAAGAAATCCGTGGAGAAGTCTCAAGCAGTCTAAGAAAGGCCAAATCACAAAAGTCGAATCTTACCGTCAGAGAAGAGAAAGCTTTAAGTGCATTGAGGAAACGAGAAGACATTTTGATACTTCCAGCAGACAAGGGAAATTTCACAGTGGTAGTGAAGAATACATAAATAAAACGGATAATGTGCTGCATGACGGGTCATACGAAGAGCTAAAACAAAACCTAACATCGAAGATAAACAAGAAGATTGTACAGCTCGTAAAGAATAATAAGAATGTAGAAATCAGTAGATTGGTCAGGTCCGACCAGATACCACCTAGAATCTATGGTCTCCCCAAAATCCACAAGGAAGGGATATCTCTTCACCCCATAGTAAATTCCATTGCTTCAGCCATATATGAAGCAGCAAACTACGTAGACAAGACAATTAAACAGCATCTAGGGAAGACTCCACACCAAATCAAAGATTTCAGTGCTTTAGTAAAGAAAATATCTACCATAAAAATCAAACCACAAGATGGTATTCACTAAAATACCAATTGAAGAAACAATCCCCCTGATAGAAAAGGTTCTCAACTAAGAAGACTCAACATTGGCAGAACTATCTCTTGAAATAGCAAATTTCTTGTTCAATGCAACAAATTGAAGTTATGTTCACGTCACACCGTGAAATATATCAAGAAGGCGTAGGAATGTATATAGATAAAAAATAAATCCAAGTTAAAACAGGCAACCCACCTCGAGACCCTTTTTTGTTTTCTGTTGTTTAGTGAGTTGTTGGCTAGCCAAGCAATGAGCATCATGTGCATATTAATTAACGCAGTGTGCTATTCAAGAACGAAGATGAGAGAGTAAGTCTAGGGCTACCCAGACTGAAGAATGGGGAGTAGGAGAAGAGAATCGGCCGAAGAAATGCCATGAAAAAACCGAAATCCACCTCAAAATATGTAATATATTTTCTTTCTTATGTTACTAAATTTGCTGATTGTGCTATTTCCAGAATTCAGCACATCCCTAATAGAACAATTAGGCAACTGGTAGATCATGAAACAACGATCCTCTTCGCAATAGAAACAAACAGATTGAAATGGTATGGCCACTTAAAAAGAATGGCCAAAAATAATCTTCGAATATTGCCCTGTGGAAAGGAGGAAAAGAGGACGACCCAAACAAAGATGGTTACAGGATGTGGAGGAGAGCATAGCAGCGAGGGGTCTTAGAGAAGGAGACTGGCTGGATCTATGGCGCGACCTTTTAGATACAAAAAACAACTAAGTTGTACAAAATCTAATCTAATATATATTGTAAAATGTTTTGTTAGTAAGTAAATAACACAGTTTTCTTTATCACCACCAACCCCAATCAACCTCCCTTTGGGCTGGTAAATACTCCTTGGTCTCCAGGTAGTTGTAAGGGAGTTTGGTCGCGGTGGGTGGAAGCGGGTGGTTGTGGGTGGCGAAAATGTGAAAATAAATATTACAAATGCGAAAAGTTTGTATATTTGTCTCTCTTTCACGCAAAAGCTACTGAACGGATTTGGGTAAACCTTTACAGTAATATAGTATACATGTACTGGTGTGTTATACATGTATTATTTAGCTTATTTAGGGGAGGGGGCACGTACTAATCTAATCTACTTTTCCTACTAATATTATATATGCGACAGATTTAGGGTGGGTCACGGGGACACGTGCCAGATAGTTTTTTTGTGTTCTGTGGAGAATCCATTATAGTACATAATTAAAGGCAAATCAGGAACTTAGCATTTTGAAATTTGCCGATAGGTTCTTTGTATAATTTAAGAAAGAAATTTGGATTATTTCACCCTCAAGGGTTTTCCCTTTAACATAATAGGGGTTCAAAGATTATATGAAATCCGTCAGTTTTGAAGTTAAATATCTGAAATTTTGGATGTACAAGTAACTTATAGTTTAAAAAAATATTACATTATTTATAAAGTGATCTGTCACGAAACTTCATGTGGCAGAACAAATTCCACGCGAGCGAAGCCGCGGGCAAAAGCTAGTTGTTTAATAAAATATGTAACTAAGTTTTGTAAATTCGGTTAAAAAAAAGTTATGTTATATGTTCTATACAGTCCACTAAATGCTTTCTTTATGCAGAGCCGGAAATCACAAATTAATGATAATATCCCCATCATAACGAAAATACCTTAATTGAACATTTAGTCCTAACGGGCCGGATTCTTTTCAAAATTTTGTACATTTGATTCAAATAAGCCAGATTTCTTCAAAATTTAGGATACTGTAAATGTAGTTTTGCTCATGTAAAGGCTCATCCTATAATTTGTTCTTTGTTCACTCAACCCATACTATAATCTTCTGTTCTTTGATTTTTTTAACAATTTTTCTCACTCTCACATGCCCTTGAGAGTCTTTTTGACCTTTAAAAGTGTTCATTCACATTCGCTTGAGAATAATTCTTAGAAATACTGTACCTTTCAATCATACTTTCAATTGAACAGAAAGACTTGTATGTAAAAGACATGCAGAAGAAGTATATCTAGTTTGACAAAATTAGAGTGGTCAAAAAGTGTACTAACATAGCAAGAAAGATATTAAAAACAATCGAAATAATAAAGAACTCCAAAAATTTCATCAGAGAATATAGCTTTAAATTAAGCAAATTGTGGCTCCCACACTTTAGGCCACTGGTATGGCGAAAAAGAAAGCAAAAAACCTCAATGAAAAGGCTAACCGGTCAGCCAGTCCAAGACAACCCAATAAAAGTTAAAATAAAAGAATTGGCTGATAATCATTCCTTCCCCGCATATTAGTTCATACAAAAAAGACAAAGCTTGAGGCCCATTTTTTAATATCTTATTTAATAAATGTATTTTTTCTTTGTATATTACAAGGATTACACTATCAAAATATGATGATCAAAATATTATGCCCATTTTTAAACATTAAAATAATTGAACCCTATGTTACTTAAAATTAAATAAATATAATATTTTAACACATAAAAACCGACTTTTACTAAATGATCAATAAATCAAAACTTACGTTTAAAGTTACTGGTGGTTGAATTTGGCATGATAATTTGTAGCATCGAAGCGACTCTCGTATCAACATCGATATTTTAATTAATATCTCATTTCATCCTTTTTGATATTATTTATGTACATTACCTCAAAAGTAAGGCTTTAAAAATATACAGATTCAGTTTCCAGCTTGAAGTTGAAGTTTCATTTTCGATATTAAATTATAAAAGAATTTATAAATCAAATGTCTGGATATTGGTAAAAGATCAGCATTCTTTGGATTATTCCCACAACAGATTTAATAATCGTTCCTTGGAAAGTTGGAAATATTCCAACAAATGCAAGACCCTGAATAAACACGGGGTTCACAATAATCTCTTATCCATACAAATATTTATAGATAAGAATGATAACTTCATTGAGATTATAAAAATGATAGCTAATCGCCAAATGGATATTATCTCTATTTCGTGCCTGAGTAACTGATACGTTTCTCTTTTATTTAAACATCTTTTTGTGCTTGTGAATACTTAGTAACAATATTCAATGTGTAAGTCGTGAATTCAACGACTTAACCAATGAGGTGATAGAATAAAACTCTTGTGGATGCAGTTCAGAACTGTAATTAAAAAGAACATATTTACAAACTTATAACTAACTAAATAACTCCAGGTATCTTTAATAACATACCTCCTGAATCAACACAATAGTCAATATTCAGTAATTACACTCAATAACTTAATTTCTACAATATCAGTCTATAATGTCTTTTATAACCTCGCTCACATCTGTCTCTGAAAGTTATCTCACGTCTGTCATATGACTTATTTGTTTCGTTTTTTTTTTGTTGTTTTTTTATCGACATGCTGTGGCGAACTCTTCAACAATTATCGAACATGTAACAGCCTGTTCAAGCAGTTATGATGATTTGAAAGCTGGCTATGACCTTCCAATGACCTGTCTTTGGGACATTTTCGAATCATTCCGAAATGCAATGATCTAAAAGATGAACTCGATACAGTTATTTACCGTTTCCGGTTTGAAGATTCATGCTGGGATATACAAATATGGACATAGAGCTGTATGATATTATTTAATGATAGAGCACAGAATTCAAGGAGGTCTGTCAGCTTTACATAAATAAATATATTAGTACATCCAATTCATTTTTTTCCCTACCACTTGTACAAAAATCGACGTGTGTTTTTATGTTTTCTCTAGATATTTTGAAAAATAGAATTAGTCAAGAAATATATTAGAGATTGAACCAGCTGGAATATGATTTTAATGATAGAGCACAGAATTCGAGGAGATCTGTGTCAGGTTTGCATAAGAAATTAATAATTAAATACATGAGTACCTTCTATTCAATCTAATAATCCAGTTACATCATATATTTAGATTTAAAAAAGTTTTAAGGGCTATTTTATTATTGCTAATTTATTTGACGCCCGAGGATATCAGCGGGTTTAAAATCCTGAATATACAAGCATCTTCGATCTTGAATATGATGATGAAATACTACATACAATAAAATACGAGAACTTCATCATGATGATGTTCTTTATTACACGGACCAATAATACCACCGGAAGCTAATGATAAATTTAAAAAAAAATTATGTCAACATTTTGGAAAAATAAACTGCAACGTCCTACCTTAAAGAAATTTGGTACAGGTTATAAAACACATATTAAAGTAGAATAAACAAAAAAGATAATCGCCATGTCTTCGTTCTTGTATAAAGTAAAATAAAGAGTTATGAAAAGGAGCTTCCAATGACACTGAAAAGGGTTTTTCAATTTAAGTTACAAAAATAGGCAATTTTCGGTAAGACAAGGAAAAATTAAAAATAAAAGGAATCGTTACAACATTAAGCTGGTAATAAAAGCTAATTTCTAAACCAAATTTTATGGACCGCACAATCTATAATGAGAATTTGAAGCTGTGAATATAGGTAAATCGAAATTGTTGTTTAATAAACCTATATATTTTGGTATGCGCATTATAGATTTATCTAAAACATTGATAAACTAATTTCAATAAGAAATAGTGATAAAAAATATTCCAATAATACATCAAAGATGATCTACGCTGATCAGTAACATTTATACAGTTTTAGAAGATATCATCTATCAAGAAAATTAATCAGATTTTGAATTCTACAATTATGTTAAACCCCCCTCTGTTATTCGGAAGAAAATAAATATAACTCAAGAAAATTCAAAGATAAACTAATTCCTACGATGATATGTATACGATTAAGAACAGAACTGTACTTAAAAAAGACGGGAAATGGCGTAATAAATTGAGCAAAGAGCTCATGTCAAACCATTTTCATCATATTATCGTATATTACGAGTATTACAGATTATAATTAAAATCATTGAACTTTTAATTTGTTTTTCAAGTTTTATTTTCAATATTGTATTTGTTATGATTGAATGCATGTATATTGTTACTAACTATTGTACAAAAATCTATACGTGTTTTTATGTTTTCATTAGAAATTTTGAAAAAAATAGACATGGTCAAAGAGTTTAAATATTTTAGAGAGTTAATCAGCCGGAAAAAAAGTCTATAATAATATAAGCACCAGGGGTAAAATATTTGTTTCACGGGAACATTTTGATTAACTAGGAGCTAAAACAGGTGTAGCTGTTTTGTTTCGTTTAACAATATGTAAGGCCTTGATAACCCCAAATAAAAGAACAGATCCTAAACCTCCCGATCATTCTGGCCTACTTCCAAAAGTCAAAAGCAAAATCGTATTTTGTCACTTTTATTCACTAGAGAGCGTATGACATAACAAACCGAGAATCCCTCTTTTCTATAGTGAAGAAACTTAATATGGATATCAAGGCTTGAATCAAGAAACTTAATTAACACTCATCAACACGTAATCTAAAGTTACATTCACGAGAGAACTTACATAAAAATAGGCGTACAACCTTTACTGCTATTTATCTGATCATTTATTGCCTTGGAAAAAGAGATCAGAGAGCGGAACGAAAATTCACATGGTGTAATCTGACTAGAAACAAAGAATAAAGGAATAAAATTCTACTACTTAGCTTTAGCGAATGACATGGCCGAAACTCAGAGTTTCTTAGCAAAGGACCAAAATGACAATAAAGCATTAAAAAAAAAAACACCGATTTTTTTTTATAGTTGGGCGTGAAGAGTAGCAGGGAGATAGGCACCTCTCAGTCCGATTGGTCTTGGCTTCTGAAAAATTTGTATTAGTACCAGAACCCAAGCGAGGTGAAGAGCCTCGTCCTGCACGTGGCACCCCAGCACAGTGGGGTAGGAGTGAGTTCCTCTTCACGTCGAAACCCATCTGAACTAGACTGGGAAGTCGATAAACATCCCCCAATCCATGCGGAACTGCATAGGCTATTGGATGAATGACTGGGGGTGATTCAGTCCTAAATGATTCGACCTCCAGTTTCAATTTATGCCTTCCTGTAGTAACAAGACTCTGCTATAGGTGACCGTATATTTCCTTGATACTTGTGGGAACAAAATGAACTCTAAAAATATAACAAAAATAAATGAGGATTCAATGGAATCCAATATGACTGATTCGTCAGGAATTAGCCAATCGGTCTCTGAACTGATGGCCAACCTAGAATAAGAGGTCTCAGACCTCGCAGAGGAAAGAGAATCACCCACACAGCAGCTGACAACCAACTTTGAGATTAATACAAACAAGCTTCCAGAAACCTAAAATGGACAATAGTGGAGCAGCCGCAAGCATCAAGGTTGCCTACATAGACTATCCTCACCAGAAACTGAAGGATGAAGATTTTCAGGGCCTTGTGTTTAAGCTCCTGAAAAGAATGAGAGAGAGAAAGGCTGAACTAGCCCCTGTCTGATTTAACGTATACTCCCTGAGAGACGGAGCACTGGTGGTGAACTGCAATAACGAGCCTACCAGGGAGTGGTTCGTTGGTAACATCGCGGAGCTCTCCCCGTGGGAGGGAGCACCGCTGAAAACCTGCGACCCCACAGAACTTGAGGGTTTCAGGAAGATGGGCATTTTCATACCAAACCCGGTTGAAGGTATCAAGGAATGCCTAAAGAATCTGCAGGTACAAAACACGGGCCTGCAGATTGACAGATGGAAGATCCTTGGTAACAAGGCCCATTGACAAGGGATTTACATAGCGGCATCCAAACCAGAATCCGTTGCCAAAGCCATAGAGGACAAAAATGGAAGAGTCTAGCTGGGTTCCACAACCTACAGGTAAAATTATTTTCAGGGAAGGACACACCTACGCAGGAAGTAGCTGTGGATGAGGCGACAACTAGTGGCTGTGTTGGCGGCTGGCCTATCCGCGCCCGGATCCACTTCGAGCCAAAGTGCATCTGTCACGGCTATACTTGGTGGCAGCGAACGGAGAACGGAGGCGGGATGGGTCGCCGGGTAGGGCGTCAGACCGGGGGAGCGGCCGGGCTCGTATACCGCATACCGTCCCCGGGCAGTGGGAAGGATATGAGAGAGTGGGAAGGAGGAAACTCCACCACATCCCGGGGGTGATCCCCCTTCACCACAATGATGATCGAGCTGCTACAAATAAATCTCTATCACTGCAGAGCAGCCAGCGGAACTCTGCAATGGTAAGTCATGGCATTGATATTATACTTATACAACAGCCATGGATTAATAAAAATAGCGGGATTGCGGGTCTGGGTCTGAAGGGATATAGACTAATTCAAGCAAACCGACCAAGGCGTAGAGCCTGCATTCTTGCAAAAATTGAATTAAATTGTTTTCCAATATAGTCCTTATGTTCCAGAGATTCTGCAGCAGTAACGACCAATTTTGGGGGCCAGAAGGGTTGTCCTGGCCTCATTGTATTTACTATCTATGAGGAACAAGTCCCAACGACCTGCCTTGAGAGTATAGTTGACCATCTCAAAAGACAGGAAACGATGGGAATTATTGGGGCGGATGCCAATGCCCATCACAACATCTGGGGCAGCAGTAGTACTTACAGTAGAGGTCAGTCCCTTATGGAGTATTTGCTAGTTATCAATCTAGGCATAGCATATACAAAGGTAATACACCAACTTTTGAAATCTCTAACAGACAGGAGGTTATAGACCTCACTCTAAGTTTTATATCAACTAGAATGATAAATATCACAAACTGGCATGTCTATAAAGATTTTTCCAGTTCTGATCATAGATATATTCGGTGGGAACTTTAGGCCACAACCTCAAGGCCTGCAACCTATAGAAATCCCAGTAACACAAACTGGAAGGCTTTGGGAAAAATCTTAAAGATTCAATTAAAGAATGTCCCCGTTCGGATTCTAACACCTATCAGCTGGAGTTCTTAAACGAACTCAGTAAAGCACTTATATGCACTTATCGCTGTATTCAAGGATAACTGTAGAACAACCACTAAAGGGTCAACTGCAATGCACCCTGGTGGAACATGCAGTTAGAGAAGATCTAGAACCAGAATACTTTTCAATAAAGCAAAAAGGACTGATGATTGGGTCGGATATAGAAAAGCTCGAACTGAATATAATAACCTTCTTAGGAAAGCCAAACGGAATTCATGGAGACAGTTCGGTCAGGTATAAAATAATACAAATACCTGCGCCCGCATAAATAAAATACTCTCTAAGAGCAAAAAAGCAATGGAGCTCATAAAAGACAACGTCATAAAAGTAGACTATCGAAGAGAATATTTGAATTCCTTAGAAATAAAAAATATAAACAAAATCGGTTTAAGGAAACAGACGGGCATGAGAGAGCTCCGAGATACGGAAGATGTGCTTAGAGTTGACCCGAGACAAGAGGATGAGGTTTGTGGAGAGTATTATCAAAATCTCTGGAGGGGACTATCAAAATCTCCGATGAAGAAATGAATAGGAGATCGAAGAGGTAGAAAAAATACTGGGCGTAGACGTCATCTAATTAGTTGCTCTCGTCTGAGTTACTCTCGACTGTTGTGAGGTGAGGATCGTACTATGCTATTTTTGGACATTTAACTGGTTAGTTTTGTTTTTTTGTTGGGTGGACTGGTTTGAAGGGTGTAGGATAGTGTTTTTTTAAAATCTGTTAGGTATTTTTTTTAGTTATTTTTGAAAATAGCTCGGTGTGTTTTTTCTTCGGAAGTAGAATGCATGTGTTGACTGTCTTCTCACCTTGATGTGCCCTTCTCTTAGGGCTTCTCACCTAAACAGAACTGATTGTACAAAGGGAAATCAACCCTCACCAATTAAAGGGCGTAGTTTGGTGAAAGGGCACTTAGCCAAGTGTGTTTGAATTAGTTTGAATTAGTCAGTAGTTTTGACGATGATACGCCTCTGAGATTTTTTACTGACAAGAGGACATAATATTAATATTTCCGATAGTTATATTATTTCTCTTTCTCCTTTTGATGATAAAAGACACATATTAGATGACGAAAAACATTTGCTCGTGGTACTAAATCTACAGCCCCGGTGAATAAGTTGTTAAGTCAGATTTTGTCCAGAGAGAGTTTACTGATTTCAAATAACTGGAATTGTATCATTCTCGTAGTTTTTGGCTTAAAATAGAGTTTTAATATAAACAATAACTCCTTTTCAGACAATGCCTTACTTAGCCCCTTATTCGCTACGAAAATAACTCGATTGCGCTACGAGTACTAGAAACAAGTACAAGAATAAGTACAAGAAACTTATTTTGGAGAAAATTAGACTTTTTTATTGATTTAATTTATTTATATTTACAAATATAATAATACTGCAACAAGTAAATCTGCTAATATGTACAATATGACATGAAAAACACTTGTGGAGAAACTACCCATCGGTAGCACTCCAATAAAGTTCTATAGTAGATGGTCTCGAGGCCATCTTCTTTTCAGACGCCTTGGAGGGTTATCAGGAATAGTATGGGCAGCAAGTTGAGAGACTAGCGGATTCAAGTGTGTATGGAGCTTGTCATGGAAGGATAGGTATCTAGTTTGGGCCAAATCAGTAACATATGGGATATTAAGATCATAACGGATGAGTTTGTTTCTTACATAATAAGGAGCAATGAGGATTTTACGAAGGATTTCGGATTGTAACGATTGGATACGAGATGAATTGGATGGTTTAGTAGAGCCCCAAAGCTCAACTCCGTATGTCCAAATAGGTCTGATAACTGTCAAGTAAATGAGTCTTTTGTAATTAATCGAAAACGACGAGTAGTTTCTTGTCTTTTCAGTATTGTATGAGGATTCCAAGTGGGACGATTGTCCAGAAGGAGTCCTAGGTAACGTATCTGTTTGACAGGGTTCAGTGGAATATTAGTAAAGGATAGAGTAGGGCAGGGATTTATAGGTTTACGACGAAGGGTGAAGGTAATTGGATGGGATTTGTCAGGAATTATTTTAATTCTCCAATTTTGACACCATTTTTGAAGGTTTGAGATGAACACACTTGTGTCATCAGCGTACGTAGTGAGGACAGTGCTTGGATGGTTTGGGATTGCAGCTGTATATATCTTCTATAGGATGGGACTCAGGGTTGTACTTTATTATATTGAAGAACTCCGGCAGACTGGGTAAAGAGGGAAGACTACGAAAAATTATGGTTTACTTTAAAGGCTCTATTACTGAGGTAGGAACTGATAATAAAGAAGTAAGTAGAAGGTAAGAATTCACAGATTTTGTACAGCAGGCCCGGATGCCAGACTCGATCAAAAGCCTGCTCTACATTAAGAAAAGCTCCCATGCAGTACATTCCGCGCTCTAATGCGGATGAGACAAAGTCCACAACACGATGGCATTGCTGGATAGTGTAGTGTGATATTCGGAAACCAAATTGGTGATCTGGGATATTTGATTGGGTTCTATGATAGGATGAAGACGTTTCAGAATGAGTTTTTCATGTATTATGCCCATTATGGGCAGGAGAGATATAGGACGGTAAGAAAATGGGAGTTCTGGTAGTTTTTCAGGTTTTGGTATCATCTTAACTATGGATAATTTCCAGGAATCAGGAAAGTATGTGGTGCGGTGTACGGCATTATATATATATATATATATATATATATATATATATATATATATATATATATATATATGTGTGTGTGTGTGTGTGTGTGTGTGTGTGTGTGTGTGTGTGTGTGTGTGTGTATGTGTGTCTGTGTGTGTAAGGAGTAGGATCGCTTTCCGAGGAAGGCGTTTTAGAATGTGGGATGTAATTAGGTCGTGCCCAGGGGCTTTGTTGGCGGGTAATCTGTGAATAATGTTTGATTTTCGGAAGGATGGAATGCTTTAGGAGGAGGGGACAACTGAAGAGGAATAACTTATTCTGCTTCAATGCATTCAGAGTGGGTTGGATTAAGGATATCTAGATGAGGATTGAATGTGTTGAAGAATAGGTGCTGGCCGAAAATTTGTGATTTTTCTTCATCAGATCTTGTCCAGGTTACTAAAAAAAAATAAAAAGATACTTTACCACTTATTCACCGGAGATAAAATAAGTATAACTGTTTACGGACGTTTATAGCTGCACCAGTGACAGTCATTCACACATAAATATTTCAAACTCCTGGTTTTCGGAAGTTTATAGCCACAGGCGTTTATTTCCACTGTTTGTTCCTGTATAACCACTATCCATATAAAATAACATGATATACGAAACATGTACAAAACACAACTCAAATACGATTTATTTTAGGTACTTGTCTATTTTGACGCCCATTGACCCCAGCGCGCTCCTCTGGCACTTACCTCAACTATTTGGACCGTGTTGGGTTAAAAGAAAAGTATATAAAAATAAAAACAATTAACAAAAAAATATCATATTTTAGTTAGATATCATCATTTCTCTTTAAAATTTAAATATTTAAAATATGAAATAAATAAGAAGATAAAATAAAACATTTATTATAAACAATATTCATTAAAAACAACAATATCTTGCAAAAATTATAAACAATATTCATTAAAAAGAACAATATCTTACAAAAATTATAAACAATATTCATTAAAAAGAACAATATCTTGCAAAAATTATAAACAATACTAGCTGACCCGGCCACTCGTTGCTGTGGCTGTTATAGTAGTATTAAAAAATATTAGTTAAAATTTGAATTTAAAAGAAATAATGAATTAATGAAAACACGAATTAAATAGATTTTTGATTTTACATTTTATTCATCTTATATCTAAGTATATTATCTAATAAATATATACAACACTCATAACTGATAAAATTTAATGAATGGCTTATGAATGAATTTAATGATAAGTTTAATGAATGGGGTATATAATTTTGATTTTTAATTATGGATAGTAATATTATATTAAATTATAAATATGTATTTCAAATTAATTGATGGCTAATCGATGCACAATATTTTTTGTTAATCTGTCCGTTGCTAATACAAATATATTAGATGATTTACTAATACGTGAGCATGCAACATTTAATTGCCATGGGAGAAACATGGATATTTTAAGTCCAAACCGCAAATGGACATTGTCTGGCCTTGAGACCTGTTGATGGGAATAGCAAAACCCTAGGCATATATCAAATTGAAGTCTTTTGAACGGTATTATGGGTTCTGATGGTATTATTGAAATACGCTCCAACACGACGATTTCTTCTTTAAAGATTCCAGTCAACATGGCTGTTTCAATAACAATTTCAGTTATATTTTGTATGACCAAACGTGTACCATTGCATAATTTAGGTGGATTCAAATTACACAGAAGAATAATAGGTCAACCATTATTCAACCGAAGATTGCAAACTTGGATATACACTGCTCAGATGTGCCCTTACAACATATCAAAAATGCAGCATCATCAAGCGTCATTGCTACGATCGATGCTTAATCGATAATAATAACTCCGAAAATTTCATGGTTTTATTTCGAAAATCGAAATAAAATATAGCCTATATTTTAAGTTGGACAATGTTACGCATCTGTGCCGAATTTCATTAAAATCGGTCCAGTAGTTTCGGAGATTAGCCCGGAAAACATCGTGACAGGAGATTCATATATATATAGATAAGATTCCGGTCATTTGATACTAGGTTCTATTAGACTTGCAATATAGCATCAAAAGGATGTCGTCCCTCTAACTTTGTTTCCGCTCCTGAAGAAATAGGAGAGCTGACTTTTCATCACCCACCGCGCGAAAAATCTTCATTAAATTCCAACTCATATTCTCCAATTAATATGAAAACAAATCGATATTCACCTGGCACAAACAATAACAAGGAAAGTGACACTTGGGGCGCTGGGGTCAATGGGCGTCAAAAATTTTACTCCTAATCAACTTCCTTTTTCATACCCAGAAGTTTTTCAATTTTCTATAAAATCTATAATCTTTTTAAAAACGCGTATAAATTTATAAAAATTTATTAGTGATCGTGAATGTACAATCATTACTTATTAATTTAAACCATTCAATATTAGCTGTTTCCAGATATTTAGTGAAAAAGAACATTTTTTCTGTTGCTGGCAGTTTCAAATTGAAACAAAACATAGGTAACAGGCATTGGATCAAAACGAGTCTTAATCTTCTCAGAAATCTGTTCTGAACGAGAAAGAATTAAATTAACTTAATTTTTATAAATTAGATTAGTATCTTATAATTGGGCTGTAATATCTGAAAGTGGTGTAAGTCCATTTTTTCATATTCCCGATAACTTAAGGTTTCAATTCGAGTCAGTTTGTAAATATGGGCATATGTTTCCAACACTTTTTATCACGTTTTAAACATCTTATGCGCCTTTTAAATTTTATAATGAAATAATAACCATAAAAATAATTTCAAACAATAAACCATTATTATAATATAATTATTATTATTATTATTATTATTATTATTATAATTATTATAATTATAAGTATAGAGTATAGCAGCTCAATTCTAAAAATTAAACTTAACTAACCAAACAATCAAATAAATTGTCTAATTTATACTAGTTCTATAGAGCAGTAATAATATTGCATTATCTAGAAAATTGAAACATAACTAATTTATGCTAAGTTAGTTAATTATTGTAATTAATTGTCTAAAATGGTCAGCAATAGAAGGGTAAGATATTCAGGACATGATTAGGTTTTCTATTCAGGTCCCCGCTCAGTCCAAAGCATTGAATCCATTAAAAGAACTCTTCAGCAAGTTTATTTGATTATGAAAACTAAAATTGAAAATATTTAAAATAAACATTAATGTATCACAAATAATTAAAAAATAATACATAGATTCAAAAATTTAAAAAGAAAGCATCAACATATTCATCATTGAAGAATGGGGCATGACTGCTAACCTGGCCAAAACTAAACATTCAATCTTTAGCCTTTGTAGAAAAATACCGAAAGAGCTGAACCTAAGTTTCAAGCAAGATATATAGGCAATGGAAAATCCCACTTACCTTGGTAAAAAGTTTGGTCCAAGACTAACGAAGAAACCTCATATCGATCAGTTCATCGTTAAGGGAATGACGATAATTGCTACAATTAAGTAAATAGCCGGGTCTAACTGGCGTGCAGACAGGAAGTCTAGGGAGTCGTAATACAAGCCTATGGGCAGCACTTCATGCCTTCCCTTATTGAAATATGGTATTACCAGCTGAGAGACCCCGCTGCCTCAAACTTGAAGGAAACCTCAACAGGGTAATATCAGGGACTAAGGATTAAGGCGGTGGCAATGGAATACACATAAAGTAACAAAATGAAGATCCTTACGAATCTTCCTTCAATAGAAGATAGGAAAGATGTGGAACTCCTACACCTCGATGCTAAAGCCGCTCCGGAACACCCTTTCCAAAAAGAGTGGCGGAAAATAACATGAACCGATTAAAAAGGCAAACCACTCTCCATAACACATCGAAGTTAGTCTCTTAGACCCGGGGAAAGAGCACAGAGTATCAACAACAATAAATGAAAACCCTCCCAGGCTTGAATCTCCTAAGAATCCGCGAATATATCTTACCATCCCTGCTATATGAAGCAAAGAAGCATACATTTAAACAAAATTTAGAAAACAACATTTAAAAAAATATTTATTTCACAACATAATGTCCAGGAAGGCTAATGCATTTGTCATATTGGAGTTCTAATTTTATTAAACTATCGTTGTAGTGCGATTTATCAAGGTCCTAAAAATAGATGCGTGAAATCTTCGTCTTCCAAGAATTCTTTTGAGTTTAGGGACCCGTTGGTAGTCACTGGATTCTAGATCTGGTGAATAGGGTAGATACTCAAGCAATTTGAACATTACTTTACAAACTTTTTCCCACTGCAATGAATGAAAGATGGGCCCACGCATGCATGGACTAACGCGGCACCACGACCATACCTTATGAAAGCCCAAAAAATAACTTAAAATATTACCTTCACGTTCTTTTGATAAGTTTATAGCCTCTACTACCTCAAACTACTTTAATCTGCGGACTTCAAGGTCTTCAAATACTAAATGACGAGTGTTTTAAATGATCTCAAGAGTTGTCACCACCATAGGGCGTCTAGAACGATGACCATCACTCATGCTCGCAACTCCCATTTTAAACTCTGTAATCCATCTATAAATCGATTAATATTTCCATGCAATGTCCCTCCCCCCCTCGATTTCTTTATGCGATAAGCCTTCCAAAAAGAATTATTTAATCGCTGCTCGTTTTTCCAAGTAATATTCGTTAAAACTTTGAAGTTGTCTCTGATTAAAAATGCTGTTGTCCAAAATCTAACCAAGCTACTGACCTATAACTATAGATAAAATATAATCTGAAGTAAAACTATAAGATGCTAGTGACGCTATCTCTGTGTGGCTCAGGACTTATCAGCCAACCATAGAAACAGTAAGTTGTGCTGCAATGAATCTCTGGTCACCGAGGCCTCGCCGGAAACGACACGGCAGAACAACTGGCCAAGCAGCAAGCACTGAGTCCCCAGTTCGATTGTTCTCTCAGCCTCGAATAATCGAGGTTGGTAAGCACTCACCAACATATATGTCAAATAAGTTAGAGACTCTATATAGTGTTGATTATATAATTAATAAACTGCGATTAAAAAATATATTTTGATCAATGAAAATCATTGATAAAAAAAATGCCAATTTAAATTTAAGCAGAGCTTTACACGTACCAGTGTTAAAATATAAAGCTGTTAAACCGTTTCCAGACAATGGTGAAAACGTTATATTCAGTAAAAATAAAACAGATATTAATTTTAACGTGGATGCTACTATGAGATTTTAGATTGACCATGGTATCATGGTACCAGAATAAAGAAAGCAAACAATATATAACACCAGATTTGCAGCACCATTGTGGGAAAGAGAGAAGTAGAAAAATGCTTAACTCCACATATACAAAGCAGTATATCTCCCTGCCTTGCTCTATGGCGGTGAAAGCTGGGTCATCCTAGACAAGCACCTAAGTAGGATAACGGCGGCGGAAATGAAATTTCTACGAAGAATATTAGGTAAAACCAGGAGAGACCGTTTAATAAACGAGAGAATAAGAGAGGGACTTAAGGTACCTTCACTGAAAACCACTTTGGAATGCCGACAACTTCGATGGTATGGACACATATGAATGAGAGAAGACAGAGAACCAAAAAAGTGTATGGAAGAGGCCAATTGGCAGGAGACCACGTGGAAGGCCTAGGAGAACATACTTGGAGAACATCCAAGGACTAGGTCAGAAAAGAGGCAAGACCCTGGCCCAGCTAAAGGAATTGGCGAGAGACCGAGATGTGTGGACAAGATGGATGGAGGCTCCTCCACGCTGAAAGGCACAATAGGAGGATGAGAAGGAATAAGAAGAAGTTTTTAAAAATGAGGATGACTGGTGGAATAGAGAAAAGTGGAGGGACGCTGTGACTTGATCAGGCAACCCACTGAGGAAAAAAACCTTCAAAAGTAAAGTAAAAGTAAGTTTTTAAAAATACCTATTTTTTTT
Source organism: Arma custos (assembly GCA_037127475.1). Lineage (NCBI taxonomy): Eukaryota > Metazoa > Arthropoda > Insecta > Hemiptera > Pentatomidae > Arma > Arma custos. The sequence goes on along the minus strand of CM073759.1, from coordinate 44,852,993 downwards.
ACTTATTTATTTTTATCAACCATAACATGACCAGATATCGATATTTTCTGATGAAGATATATCCAAAAGATTTTTTTCTATTAAATGGTATTTAAAAAGGGAGAAGAACGTGAAATATTGTCTGCAATTATTGTTTAAAGTGAATTGTTAGAGAAATAACGAAAAATAATTAAACAAATTTGTTCTGTTGTCTACTCAACTTTTGACTAGGTATCGCAGTAACCCGGCTGATACAGTTTGCGGTTCCATCAAGGTTTAACAGGCACTCACTATCTGTTGGAAAAGGGTTAATTTCAATTGCTATTTTCTGTATGTTTCCTTCTTATTTTAAAGGACTACGCGTTATTCACTACACCTGTACATTAGATGTAAGTTAATATGTAATTTATGTTAGTTTGTTCACGACACACCGTAGAAATGAATCAAGAAAGCTGAGGACAGGAAACATCCAGTTATAAAAATGGTAACCCACGAAGACGCTCAGTTGTTCTTCACACGTTGATCACACAAAAACTAAAATATAATTATAGTAATCATTTGGTAAACCTTTCAACTCCTGCAGATCCGCTTATGAGAATACTTTAACATAAAACAGTTGGGCACATGAATTACGAATTCATCTTGTAAATTACTCTATCCAGTTACATATAGAATTTCATTGGACTAATGTTACTAATTGAAAAAAATAAAAAAATGATTATTAAATTTTCTGTAAAAATCTTTTAGACATATTGTTGTAAAATACATTTTTTATATTGAAAATATTAAACATAAAAACATTTCAAAACAGTGTCGTTAGCTTATCGTTTTTTTATTCTTACGTGAGTGGATGGTAAGAGATGACTGAATCCATTAATAACATTTATTATTGTTTCGAGTTTGAACATATTTTCATAACATAAATCAATAAATTAACTTTACCATAGTAAAAAACATAAAAGCAAATTAATAGTGACTCATTAAAAGTCCAAACTAAACTTGAGATCATCGCTCCAGTATGGCAAACAAATAATAAAAATAACTGTGATCAGTGTGTGAAAAACGACGACAGAAAAAATATTCGATATCGGAGGAAGGTTAATTTATAAAATTCAATTTTTTAAACCATAGATATAGATTATATTAATCAAGTTGATGCATTGAGTATTGTGACAATATCCTACTAATATTCTTAAGGACATATTTCAGAAAATTTACATTAACAGTAGCGGAGTATCAAAAGAGAGAACTAGCTAATGTAATGGAAGCGAAGAACCATAATGTAATAAAAAATAATTTATATATCCATCTCTCTTTGAATAAAGAAGATTCTAAAGAAATGCATTTATTATAGCAGGCTACATCCTATATTAAAGAATCGGCCTTAATAAATCATCCTTCTTGAAAACCCTTTTAGATATTTACATCAAAAGCTAGAACCCTAAGCGGATTTGGGTGAAATGGAATGAGTAAATGAAAAAAAGTAATCGATGACGAGGCGGGAAGATAAAAGAGTTCCCTGATAGCCAAGGAAAGAAGGCATGCTTATCACAACCAAAGGAAAACTAATATAATTCTCTTCAGCAGGTTGTCACACCAGAGGTCCCTTATATCCTCAACTTCTTTGACGGATATCCTTTCTTAAAATTTTATCGGCTTCAATCACGACTCAAATCGATTTATTTAAAACAAAAGAGAAATTAAACAAAATAATAGTACATAAAATAATATGAAATCAAATTTTATAATCATCAAAATAGTATATTATAATATAATATGATTTTGATAAAGTGTGTCATTAAATCAATGAAATTCATTAAGTCGAAAAAATCAGAATTATTTTCCGGTGAGCCACATTACATTCACATAACAATATATGCGACATTCAGTCCTAACTACTTTTTAATTAGTATTTTTCCGTAAATAAACCTTTTTCCAGATTAATTATTAACACGAAGTTATAACAGTTTATCTTCATAAATAGTAAACCATAATCTTATACTGCACAGCCTATATCAAAATCTAACAAAGCCAACAATTCAATTGTAAACCACAAGAGCTATCTATTTCTTCATATATTTACTACTGGAATAAGTACGGATCAGATAGTAACAAATTCGTCTTTAAATCTCAGAAATGCAGTTAATAAAATTTAAGGATATTGGAAGTAGTGACATAATGCAATGAATTTTTGTAAAAAGTGAAAATACAATCGAGTAAGTTTCAGATTAATTATGTTTATCACAATATCTTCATCTGCTTTATCTTATATATATTTGCATTTATAATGGTATCTTAATTAATATATATAATATAACTTAATAGATATACTAATTTGTTTTCTCATCTTAGTTTAGAGATCTCATAAAACTAAAGCCCTGAAAATTTCTTAACTAGAAAAATAAGAAAAAGAATACAGCCCCTTCAGAAACTGGTAATACAGTACACGCCTGACACTACGGTCTTGCGGGTATTGCATAGCCTAAGCGCCGTAACTGGCGCGAATAAACACAGTTAAAATGAAAACTACACGGTCCAGATAATGAAAATTTGGAAAAAATATTCCTTAAAGCTTGAAATCTGTATAAATTTTCAATCAGCACAAGAGCATTACGCTAACAACACTCGAATTCTTTAAAGTATGCGAGTGTGAAATTAACTTTGGTTAATTTGTATGTTTATTATTGAAAAAATCCCACACTGCAAGGGCGGTAGAGAGGATAGAGTATGCTTATGATATTTTAAACGATTAAACTATGATTATAGAAAAATTTAAATATATATATAGAATAATTGAGGCGTGGATATGCAAAAAGAGATAAATCCATATTTTATAATTTTAAATTTTTTTAATGATTTCACAAATTTAGCGTCCTCTATGGGGTGGTCCATGGTTCACCATTCAAAACATGTCAAAGCCAATCTAATTTTTCAAAAAATAATTGTCTCAAATAAATAATCATTTCATAGTAACCTAAATTATGCATATGCTTGTGATTCCTAAAAAAAAATAATTTTAATTTATCCCCTTTTGCATCTCAACGTAGTCATTTAAAACTCCCGGGCATTAGGAAGGCAAGTAATTTTTTTTTAAACCAAACTGTCAACAAAGTATATTATTTGAACGTTATGCGTCCTTTGCGTGAAGCTGTTCGTATAAAACGTCCGGAATTATGAGCGAACAACTATGGGTTCCTTCATCACGATAATGCATCCGGCTCACACTGCTTTGATTCTTCGCGACTTTTTAGCCAACAACTCGGTTCATATCGTTCCGCAACCACCTTATTCGCCTGATTTTGCTCCATGCGACTTCTGGATATTCAGAAAACTCAAAAGTCCAATGCGGGGACGCCGTTTTGAAACGATTGAGGAGATAAAACCGAATCGAAGGAAGGCTATACCGAAAAAAGACCATTCCGACTGTTTCGAGTATCAATTCATAAGTACACTATCTTAACATTTTCAAGACTTTCAAGAAAGTAAAAAAAAAAAAATTGAATAGTGAGCCAATTTTGCATTGTGCATATTTCACGGCTGTGCTGATTAATTCAAATTTTTAAAATTGAAAAAATATAACCAAAATAATGCAATACAATAATAAAATAAATATAAGCAAACTTAGATCTAAAACAATCATATATACAAATGGCATAAATATAATGATTATCTTAATTTTATAATTATTAAATACATAATTAACTTAAAATATTAAATCATATTATTATATTAATTATCTTCATTTTCAAGTATTAACAACTTAACTTAATATTTTTATTTATTAAAACACCGTTAAAATATTATAATGTTTATTTAACTTTTCCCCAATATTCTACTGACTTTTAAAAAATATGGAACGAGAAAAAAAAAGATAATTTCCCTCATACATTAGAGCACTCTGTCGTCCGAGATGGTATCTTCTATGAATTGTGAGTTAAATATTTAGACCACTCCGGACATCATACACCTGATTCTTTCTTGTTATTTTGGTTTTAGGTTATTGGTATTTTAAAATATTTTGATGCAGAATAATACTGAAGGTCCATGGTTCAAATACAGGTGTGACAAAAAAATTTACTATTAACAGGCATGAATGGACGCAGTGAGATCTACAAACAGACTCTGCTGGGCCTCATCCAGCATCTAGAAAGTGGGTACTCTTAATTGACAGAAAAATCTGGCAGTTGATCGTGGTCTAAGGTAAATCATCTCCCAGCCCAACCATTTCCTAAGAAACCATTTATTAACTCTCTCCTACTAATCTTTACTAACCGTGCCTGAAACCTTCATGGTTTGTAGTTCTACGAATTTTTTTAATAATAATAATTATATTATTATTTCTAGTATTAATACGATGTATTAATATTTCCTTACTAAGATAAACAAGCAATTATTAGTATGTGCGTATAATATACGCCGTATATGCGTTCCTTTCTAAAACCAAAAATGATTTTTTTTCTCTTTTTCTTATAAATAAACATTTTTTTATTTTTTCAACACAAGTTTAATACATTTATTTATCAAATGTAAGAATTGCTGGATTAGATAAGCAAAAATTAACTCTGAATCTACAAACCGCATCATAAATAGCGGGACTACTCGCTGAGGCTGCCGCGGTATAAAATACTTGCAGACATAGTTGAGGGCCCCATGAATATTCCGGGTAAGCCGTTCCTCCAGCTTACTCGTAACTACACAAATAATTTACATATCCGAGATAATTGTGAGCTGCCTGCATACACTTATGTAGTATATCTTCGACATCTACCACAGGGAAGAGTGAAATCAGCAAAAATACGAGTTAGGCTTATCCTAATGTTTCGTTAAGTCTACTCAATTCCCAATTTAATGGAGAATGTAACCAATATTTAACTATAGATTATTATACTTATTTCAAGCAAATCTTTATAATTTGTAACAAGTCCAGCATTAGAGGAGAACGGAGATAGTTGATAGGGTGCAGTCAAAAAAGTAAAAAAAAAAATTAAAAAAAAAAAAGTATTACATAAGTGTATGCAGGCAGCTCACAATTATCTCGGATATGTAAATTATTTGTGTAGTTACGAGTAAGTGGTCTCTACCCACTACCAGCGGCTCCTCTCCCATCGTCGCCCTGAAGATGACCTACACTGTAGGTCGAAACGTCGGCACTTACTAAATATAAGTCTAGTACTTATAAGTCCAGCTTTGATATATTTTTAAAAGAACGTGGTCTCCAGTTCTGTTGAGTATGTAAAACTACTGTAACTGGGAACTAATGTTTAGGAAGGATGAAGAGGAAATTCCTAGAAGTAGAATATTGAATTAAAAGTTATACATTCTTATAATTTCCTTTTTTTCTTTTTTTAAACTGGATTCATTGTAAATTTCATCTTAATTACTAATAACAGAGATCCACTTATAGACAATGATAAAATTAATATAGTAACAAAAGCACAAGATATAGAATTAAAACATAATAAAATTAAATATAATAGTATAACCTATATCAGAGGCTTATCAGAAAAAATCGAACCAACCTTTAAAATTTATGACATACCAGAAATGAGGATAGCACACAAAACAAGAAACCCAATCAAAAACATTATAACAAGTCAAAAGGATAAGATACCAATTATGGAAAACAAAAATTTAATATACCAACTTACTTGTAATAATTGTGATGGAATATACATTGGACAAACAAGTACACATTTAAAAAACAAAATATATCACCATCAAAATAACATTAAACCTAAAGCTAAAACAAGTACAGCATTATCAGCACATTGTAAAAAAGAATTACACACTTTTGACTTTGATAAGCCTAAAGTTCTACATAGAGAGGATAATACTATTAAAAGAAAAAATTTAGAGGCTTTATTTATAAATGATAAATTAGAAAATGCTGTAAACGATAGAAAAGAGGCAGGAGAAATTAGTAAATTATATTCATCCATAATTTTGAAATTAAAAAATAATAGATCATAAGAATACCTATACAATGAAAACAAATCAGATAATAATCATAATAACCTGACCATATAACCTACTAGTAGATCTTTAATAAAATAAAAATAAAAAATTTTTCCTATGTATTTCATCATTAATTAATTGATTTGATAATTTTTTTTTTAAAATTATATATTAAAATAAATAAATAAATTAAATTTAAAAAAAAAAAAAAATTTACTTTGTAATTTGTATTATTTTGTTAATGTGTGTTTTAGAACATAATTTGTTATTTTATACTAAAGTTTAATGACTAATAAAAATAAGAAAAAGGATCTGATGGTTCAAAGATCAAAGTTTGGTTTTGTAATGCAATATAATTTTTGACCATGGAGGACTATAGATCTCCTTAAGAATTATTTAAAAGTATTGACTTTCCAGGTATTTATACTTATAGAATGTTAGCTTTGGACATTTATGTTAAATTATTTGTAGTATTGTAATTATTGTTATTTTTTTTAAAGTTTAAAAAATGCAGAAAAGGAAATGATTGAGAATGACACCATAATGTCGAAACGTTTTGTTTATAAAGAATAAAATAATTGGCTGGAAGCAGGTTTTTTTTTCTCGAAGTTAAAAATTATAACAAAATGGGATTCTAGTCAATCAAAGAGGAAGGAAGTGACATTAAGAATAAATACGGGCAAACTGTCAATATTCTCTTAACTTCCATAAAAGAAATTGAAGAGGAAAAAGATTTGAAGGTGACAACAAAAAAAAACAAATAAGTTTGACATGTCAATGCGATTAATTTGGTCACAAAATCATACCATACAAAAAAAATCTATTTTAAGTGTCCTAAATCTTTATTAATAATGTTGAACATATTACTAATTATTATCCTATAGATATTGAATCATTATTAGAATGAATAAATATAACCGATTGTAAAAATTAATATAATAGTGTTTAGTGTAAGACTTTTTTTGTATTTATTAATATCTGTACATAATTGAACCTATATTTATTCTTTTTATACATTATATTTTTCAAGAATATATTATTCCCAAATCGTAGATGCCTCCTTCCTTCTCATCGAAGATTAGGTCGGCGGAGATCTCCCAGGAATCTATTCATACAGGTGCTTCTCTAGGAATTTCATTTTGCTGTATATCGAGATTACCTTTCAAAGAACTATTTTCATTATAACTTATTTTTTCTTGTCGATACATGGAAGGGAGACTTTTGTAAAAACTGTCCTCATTTCCGAATAGAACCCTACCGAGTATGAATTTGTTGCAAATACCGGACCTAGCAAATGAGTTTTATAGAATGCTTATTTAAGTCTAAATAATCTAATAACACATACATTTTATGTGTTACGTTCATTTTTTTGTGTTTAATTTCATTCATTTGAATAAGTTTGTTATTAAAAGTTGTGAATCACTCCGAATTTTACATAAATGTTTAATTTTTAATAAATGAACTAATTTTTTTTCTTACTTATTGATAATTTTTTTTGTCTTGGAAGCCAGAAGCGGTTATATTCATTTAATGAAATAATTCAATAATGAAGCCAGAAATTAATGTATGCTTTGATTCAATTAACATGTCGATATGTGTATACAATTAAGTAAAGCGAATGGAAGTGATCTATACCTATATATTATAACACGAATATACTGTGACTGTATCAGCTACAGTGATCTTTTCGGATTATAATGATCTAAAGAAAATATCTAACAAAATTGATCACGTACTTCCTTCGCTATCAACATTGGACTTACATAATAGAAAATCACTAAGAGAATTTGTTGAAGCTCATAGCGTTAATTTACTATAATATATTGATGTAAAAAATAAATAGCGAAAATTCATGATGAATTCATTACTCTGAATACTGACGTTTCAGCTCTTACTTGTAAGCCATCATCAGGACTGCAATAATAATGATCATTATCATAGTGGATGATGAGCTAACTTCAAAGACCACCTCTTCGTCCTAATTTCTGATTATGATAAAAATCATTCCTCACTACAGTATATATCCCTAAATATAATATATCCCAGATATATCCCTTCCCCGAGACAGAAACCCATGCGATGTGGCTACTGGGAGAGAACCTTTGACGTGGAACAAATTCGTGGATAACGCCAAAAATAACCAAAACCCTCGACCCACCCCGTATCTTCCCATTCCTGACCAGATCCCTCCGCAAGCAACATAAGAGGATGGTAAGATGTAATATTAAAAATATTTTCTTCTCACCTTTTCCTTACCTTGTGGCCATTAAGGTTAAGTAAAGCACAGTTTGAAACAAGAGCCAAAACACATCAGTTCAACAGGAAGCATAGTAATAATTTCAAATTGCTCATGAATTAAGGCTCTAACGACAGGTAATGTAGGTTTCTGCCATTAATATGGTGATATTAGAAAGAAATATTTTGGGAGAGAGACTTGTGCTACTGAAGAATTATATAGTTTACTAGCTTTTGCCCACGGCTTCGCTCGCGTGGAATTTGGTCTGCCACATTTCGTGACAGATAATTTTAATTTTTAACTTCAAAACCGACGGATTCCATACAATCTTTGAACCTCTATTATATTAAGGGGGATACTCTTGAGGGTGGATTTGTCCAAATTCCTTTCTTAGTGCTCATTTAAGCTATTCTAAGAACCTATCTGCGAATTTCAAGATGCTGAGTTCAGTAGTTTCTGCTGTGAGTTGACCGCCGGGTGAGTAAGTCAAACATGTTACAGTTTTATATAAACTGCGCCTGTGTGGTGTGTTGATAAAAATTAGCCTATGTCCTTCCCCAGGCTTGAGATTAGCCATATCTAATTTCATAACAAACGGATCAGCATAGCCGTGAAACATACATTGACACTGATTAAGAAATGCGACGGACAGAAGTTTCTTTCGTTTACTGTTGTTCAGGCCAGTAAAGGATTAGTATGTAATGTTATTGAATTTATTAAAAAGGATTACTTAGAATAACGGTTTCACTTGTCGTATGGCAGAAGCGAGAAATTAAAACTGAAAGTATAAGAATAATGTACAGGTTTAGGTAATTTATCGATGTGTTGTAATTTAGCGGTATAACCTATATTAATGTAAAGTTTCATCCAGTAGTTTTTTGCGTGAAAGAGAGACAAACATACAAACTTTCACATTTATAATATCAGTAAGATTTACTAATACGTGAGCATGCAACATATAATCGCCATGGGAGAAACATGGATATTTTAAGTCCAAACCGCAAATGGACATTGTCTGGCCTTCAGACCTGTTGAGGGGTATAGCAAAACCCAAGCATATATCAAATTGAAGTCTTTTGAACGGTATTATGGGTTCTGATGGTATGCAACACGACGATTTTTTCTTTAAAGATTCCAGTCAACATGGCTGCTTCAATAACAATTCCAGTAATATTTTGTATGACCAAACGTGTACCATTGCATAATTTAGGTTGATTCAAATTACGCAGAAGAATAATAGGTGAACCGATGATTCAACCGATGATTGTGTGGTATATCGAGAGAATTTAAAAATTCAGTTGGATAATTTGCAGCTTGGTTTTCATCAACAATATTATTGATGGATTTAAAGGGCATTAGATCACCTGGTAACAACAGTAGTATTGAAAAGTTAATTTCGTCAACATCAGCATTTTTCGCTGTCAAAATAACACAATTACTGAGCCAATTATGGTTCATGTAATTATTTAGTATATCCAGGAAGACACTCCTAATTAAGTCATCTTTTAAATCAAAAATACAATAAAATTAGAAAAAAAAGTTGGTAGAAGTGTACTAAACTACTTCCCAAAGTTTCATGACAATCTGTGTCGAATTTAATTAAAATCGGTCCAGTAGTTTCGGAGATTAGACCGGAAAACATCGTGACAGGAGATTTTTATATATTTAGATAAGATTCCGGTCATTAGATACATGATAGGACTGAACTCAGGTTCTATTAGACCTACAGATCTGCGGTTGGGCTCAAATTATAGAAAATTAAACCTTCTTTAAAGGTTTTTTAGAAAAATATTTTTTTTTTCTAGAAATAATTGAAATTTTTTTAAAATCCAAAATAATAAAATAAAATAAGAAAAAAAAGTTAGTAGAAACCTTCCCTAGAGTGTACTAAACAACTTTCCAAAGTTTCATGACAATCGAATGATTGGTGTAGTAATGCATAAAGGACAAACACACATACATTCATTTTTATATATATAGATTAAATGGTGCCAATTAGATAGCGTTAGCGTGCAGGAGGCCATGTTGCGAAGATTGTAGTTAATTAGATTTCGATAACGGATATATGCCATAATTATAATAATGAACTGAAAGGATGACAAAAATAGGAAGATACAGTATATTTATAGAGATAAGAAAATAAATAAAATTGTCTAACACAGACCTCGACAGATGGATTACCCATTGTCTAATGTTTTTGTAAAATTTAAGTGTGTATATATATATTTTTTTTTTGTCAATTGTGTATATATTTCTGTATTTTGTTTAATTAACACATTCATTCATTCAAAAGTCACTGCAGTACACTGTAATATAATATTATACACTGTCTCATTAATATAATTACTCCAGAACAGAAACAATTTAAAATAATTTCAGCGGAAATTATTTTAAATTTATTAAATTTTACAATTAGGTAGACTACTTTCTCACGAGTCCAAGAGTATAAAGTAATGTTTACTAACGTCCTAGGAAAGAACATTAATTCCATCAGCCTCTAGGATTATTCTGATAGCTCTCACATCCAGTATATCTTTTCTTTTAAACGTATTATATTATATCAAAATGGTGAACATCAAGTAGAGCAACTGTGGAAGAATGGGCTCCTAAAAATAAACCGCTAACCTTCTATCAATCAATAGAATCAATAAAAACAAGACAAAACAAATAAAATTGATTGGGTGGCGATTTCCTGAAGTACTATTAATTAAAGCTAGAAAAGAAAAATACAAAAATTCAACAAGAAATACAAATAAAAAATTCTAAAGTGAGGAAACGCCAATTGTGTAATGTAAAATTAATATGTGAAAATAATCAAATGGATCTAGTATAATGATAGAGATTTATTCTAAAATCAAAACAGAATAAAAAAAATTAGTAAAAATACATTATGATCGTATAAATAATTATTTATTTACAAAAATAGTTTAATTTAATTTATTTCTAAGAAAGTAAGACTAAAAAGTCTGATACACTGATTTCTTGAAAGTCGAAGGGTGACGTTTCGATGCGTTACTTATGCGTAATAATTTTATGAGTGTGGGATACAATTAAATACAATGTCACTTACCGGTGAGCCTAAGTGAGGTAACAACCAGATTTTTCAATGGTGAGATGTATCAAATAATCAGCAACAACACCTTCTCGTCCGAAAACTATCTTGAGACTGACTTGTTTCGTTTACATACGTGCTATGCTCGGAGCTAAGTCGCAAGTTGTAAACAAACCCGAGGTAATACCATCGATGTGATCGTAGGACAACGATAACATCGCACTACTACAACATTGCAAAGTATGTTTGGAATGCAAGCTGAATATCAAATTAATCTTTGAATTTAATTAGTGTAAGAATAATATAAAACAAAAAAAAAATTGGCGATTAATTATTAACATAAAATTATTGGTTTCTAATTAAAAATAAAGGAAATTAATTATAAATTATAAACTAAACCTTAACTATTCAGACCCGACGTTAATATAACCTGGCAGGAAAAAGTAAAATAATGTACCCGGCATCAACTGCCAAGTAATGACTATTTAGCCCAGTGGTTAGCACAGTAATATACGTGAGGGTGTTAGACCAGTAGAAAATAAAAACAAATTAACTTAATTTCAGTTATTTTTTTCTTACCAGTACTTTATCTCAAATTGAAACACAATGTTGTGTATTTTAACAGTAGAACGATTTTTTTTTTCATATGTCCATACAATTTATTGTGCATGTGGTCGTGGTGGTAAAAGGAGGCCTTTATGTGAACCAGGGGACTTGAAGGGAGGGAACCTCAAGATCTTAAAGATTTCATAAAAAAAATGGGCTAGCCATGAACACACGGTAGCATTACCTCCTTCGGATAGTAAATAAGGCACGGCTAGCTTTTTAAAAGGGCACATCGAGGAAATAAAAGGCATAACAGAAAAAATTATATTTATATTGTATGATGTTCTTTAAAATAAATATTAAAGTGAATTAAATAATATCTGTGGTTTAAAAAAAAATGTTAGCACCGCAATGTGAACAGAGAGGCATTTTTTATATTATGTCCTTATAAATAAAAATAAAAATCGATAAAAATTATAGAAGTAAATAATATTTCAAGTTCGTGGGTGGAATTTGACACTCGTACTAAAACTCATTTTATTTTATTCTACATAAAAGTTAAATTAAATTCAGTAATATACAACCATAATATTCCTTCTATAACCTATTGGCGAGGAGATAACTCAAGTTTCATCAGGCCTCGAGTGAATATAGATCGTTTAACATGATTCCTTAATTATTAGTATTTTCGAGTAAGACCGGACATTGCTTTCATCGAACGTTTACAGTATCAAAAAATTTCCGATATCAAAAATGGGAAAATGTAGCTACTTTTAGTTGGAATACAACATCTAAGTTCTCTTACAATAAATAAATCGAAGTTCAATAAACTGAAAAATAAACAAAATTAATTAAAAATGTAATAACATAACAATAACACTTTTAAATTTTTGTGTATACCTAGTCAACATCCGAAGAGACAAGGTTTCTCTATCTACTGATCAAATATTTAGAAACAAACGCTCCATCAGACTACGTTAAATAACTTGTGTTGCTTTAAAATACCCCCTCTTGCTATTCCAAGCACAAAGGAATCATCCTGAGAGGACAAGGAGTTTATAATTGACAGGAAAGCTGGTACTGAAGCCGTAACATAAAAGACAGGAGTTGAGCAAGAGAGGTCTCCAGCTAATCACTCCTGTTTAAAGTCCTTTTGACGACAATTTCAAAAAACAAATTGAAAGATTAAAAATTAAACCAACAGTAAAATAATAATCTTTCAATTTGCTTTTTTAAAGGAATAGGCAATCGCCGTAATACCCCTTTTCAGTCAATAATACTATAAATATGTTTCCAAAAAAATGAGGTATTTAGGTGATCGAATGTGCACAATATCCCCTTCCCAAATATAAGGGGGTATAAAAAAAAATACCTTTTTATCAATTTTTATCAGTTTTATCCATTTTTTCAATTTTAATATTATTTTTATTATAAAAAGCATTAATATTTATTAGAAATTATACTGCATTAAATATTGTAAAATATAAAAATTTCCATAATAATATAAATGCTAAGTAAAGTAATAATGATCTTTTTTTTTTATACACCCTTTAGTTTAGGAATTCTGCGCTGATCTGCCCTTATTTTTATCAATAGAAAGAAGATCGTAAATCGGTTTCTTGCATTACATTCAAACGAATAAATTTGATAAACGAATAAATTGTGAATAAGTCTTTATTTTTAATCGATAATACAATCACCCTCGTTATTAACAACAGTTTGCAGTGTTTTAATACAACCTAGTGTGCAAACTTTCTATACTGTGCCGATACAAATCGATTGGTTTTTCAGTAACATATCTCGAGAAGGCTTTTCGACATTATCCAGATTTTCAAATTTTTTGCTACTAAGAAAATGTTATAGAGAACGGAATAAATGGAAATCGGACGAGTATGGAGGGTGAGGCAGTACATCCCACGACAATTCATTAATTTTTTCCAGTGATTGCCTTGTACATTGCGGTCTTGCATTACCGCGTTGTAGAATGAAGCCCTTTCTCTTAACGATCGCCGGATACTTTTCAATTAAAGATTGATGGAGAGCAAAGAGTTTTGCATTCAAGAACATTGATCTTTTGTTGTACTAAATATCCTTGGTAAGTAGGTACGTCATTTCCATTTTAGTAGCATGTTTATTATCCCAAAGATTGAACTTTTTTTATTAATGACCAAGATTAGAGTTATAATCTATCTTTTTTGTTTTGACGATTTATTTTTGTTTTGTTTTTAATTTAGTCACATTTTGTGTTGTATCGTTTTGGAATTTTCAGCGAGAGTGAGAATCACGATGATCTTCCTAATCAACACTCTATGGAACCCTCAGATGAAGAGGAAATTCTGAATTTATTGACAAAACTTAAAAATAATAAGGCGCCTGGTCCTGACGTATTGCCTGTAGATCTATTAAAGTGTGGAGGAAATGAACTTGTAAAAATCCTTCAGAATATTATTATTTGGATATGGACTGATGAAGTATTGCCAGAATCATGGAACCAGTCCATAATCTGTCCAATACATAAAAAGGTAACAGACTAGTCTGCATCAATTATAGAGGCGTCTCCCTACTTTCATGCGCATACAAATTATTGCGTCTCCCTACATTCTCTTTCAACGATTAGTCTACCATCTATAGAAAAGTTCATTGGATCTGTACCAGTGTGGTCTCCGAAAAGAAAAATCTACTATTGACCAAATATTCAGCTTACCCATCCTTGAAAAAGGACACGAATATATGCTTAAAACACATCATCTTTTGGTTGGTACATTTTAAAGAAGCATATGATAGGGTTCATAGTGAACAGCTTTACAAGGCAATGAGAGAACTTAAAATCCCTGAAAATCTTATTAAAATGGTTAGACTCACCATGAAAGAAGTGAGATGCATGGTGCAGAATGGAGGATCAAGATATGAAGAGTTCACATCTGGAAAAGGACTGATGCAGGGGGGTGCATTGGCATGTCTCCTATTCAATATTGCTCTAGAGAAGGCCATTAGAGACTCCGGTATCCAAGTTGGTGGAACGGTTTTCAGCCGAACTTCTTGCTTACGCTGATGACAATGCCGGACCCTCACTCCAGCCTGTCTCCGATAGATTCCTAAATACGGCAGGAGCAGCAAGAAACATTGGTCTGAAAGTAAATGCAACAAAGACCAAGTATATGATCACAGAGAAAATCCACAGGCGTGGTAAGGAAATCACAATAGGAGAATATTCTATTGTGAAAATCTGTGAATTTGTATATCTCGGATCCCTCGTAACCCATGACAACATAATGAATGAAATAAACCAGAAAAGTTTCAAGCTTTTAAAAATTTATTTTTAATTCAAGTATTCAAGCTTTTAATCATTAATAAAATAATTTCAATCATTACAGTAAGAATGCTTGGCTCTACCAATCCAACAATTTGTATTTACTTTTTACTCATCTGGTTTAATTATGACAAGACATGGAACTTTTAAATACCTCTACTAAAAAAATCTTTTGAGGGAGCGGTATGCACGAAAAAAATCCCAATCATAAAATCCCCCTATCAGTCGTACAAAAAAAATCAAAAGTCAACGAATAATAATTTCAATACTTAAAAAAAATATAAAGTAATTTTTTTACCTTAGTTCCTCAGACCACACACCAGAAAAGCAAGAAATACCTGAAACAAAAAAATTATTTGTCATAAATATGAAAAGTGTAATTATCTATAAATTAAAAAAAATATTGCAAATACGTAATTATTAACAATTAATAAATAACGAAAAAATGTGAGTGACCAAATAATTTTTTTGTTTCAGTTTGTGTGAATAAAAAATTATAACATATACGGCCAATGAATCAAAAATCTATATTTTAAAATATTACATAAGGCGGGCAGTTGAAAAAAAAAGAATGGTTCATTTAAACCACCATAACCTTAAATTAAGAAAATACAACATTCCATATTAGTGATATATTTTTTTTACTATTTACAACTGTAATAATATTACAACATGTAAATTTGCTAATATGAACAAACGACATGAAAAAAAAAAACACTTATGGAGAAACTACCCATCGGTAGCACTCCAATAAAGTTCTATAGTAGGGTCTCGAGGCCATTTTCTTTTCAGCCTCGGAGGGTTATCAGGAATAGTATGTGAAGCAAGTTGAGAGAATAGCGGATTCAAGTGTGTACGGAGCTTGTCATGGAAGGATAGGTATCTAGTTCGGGCCAAATTAGCGACATACGGGATATTAACATCATGATGGATGAGTTTGTGTGACATAATAAGGAGCATTGAGGATTTTACGAAGGATTTGGATTGTAAGGATTGGATAAGACATCAATTGGATGGTTTAAGTGAAATATTTAAATGTTAAACAATGCAAAAGAATTCTTTAATATTATTCAATATCAATTTAGTTCACAAACACGGTTAAGTTTTATAAATTTCAATGACCTTGAAAACAAAACCGTGATCCTTGGACATTTTATATGTTAGCATGAACAAGATATAATCGCAGGACCAGCTGCATATCACCTCAAGCAAATCTGAACTATTTTCTTATTCATCTGATTCAGTATTCTCTAGGGAGTGGGGTGGCTCAGTGATAGAGCACTGAGCAGCCATGCCGAAAATCCTGGTTCAAATCCCCGCTGCAGGCAGTTACTTTTATTTAGTCTGTTTGCGGCGGGAGATGGATCATATGGGATCTAGGCCCCTCCTGGGGCTCACCCAGCCTCTTTAAAATATTATAAAAATAGGGTACCCAAAATAAGGGAGAAAACCTGGCGGTTGAGCGTGACCTAGAACAAGCCACTTCCTTGCAGAACCGTTGTCCATGAAAATGTATTATCTACCTGAACCCCAGGCTCGTTCACGTCGTAGTGGTTACAGGTTTCAGTATTCCTTACCCAAGATATACCTGTCTCACTGGCATTAATCGTTCTATTATTCATTATCGTTCTATTAGTAGCATTATTCATTCATACTTTTTTAGTCATTGCTCATTTTTCATGGACCGTTTTTCGTTATTATTGTTTAAAACTTTCATAATTATTGAATAATTCATATTCACGTTGTGGTTGTTCACGTTTATAGCGGTTACCGTAATTAATTCTATGTAGCCGGGCTAAGGTTTGACGGATTCGTTAAAGCCAAGCAATTCATACATTTGGATGAATAAAAAAAGAAATGAAATACAATTGGAATAAAACCAATATAACTAGTGTCACTCTGTCAGATGCCAGTCTCCGTTTCCTTTCTTATTTTTTTTATACTGTTTACTTTTTATGCACAGGAAATTTTACTAACAGTTTGTCCGACACTTAACTGACATGAAAGGCTAAAGGACTAATAGGTATAGTTTATACTGCAATCGCATTTTACAAATTTCAGGACCAAAGTCACCACAAGGCGTTGATAAGTGGGAAAATATTCGGTTTAGAAAAATTATTACAAGTAGCCTATCAATATATCAATCCATTGGTTTTTGGGTATGCGCTCGTAACGTCTGTATCCAAAACTGGACTAAAGGTGCATGAGATACTTCTCTGATTATAAATTCATGGCAGTTAAAATAGCTTCTCAGGGAGATGATGAAGAAAATGTCAATATACAAAGCTATAGAACAAGACAAACTACGGCACATGTTGACTATCCAAAGTAAAATAAGTCACAATGTCATTCTGTTTCGACACGTACGATTATATATCTCATATATCAACAACACAACTGTCACCAAAGAAACAAAATCTCATTCAAGTGAGTAAAAAACCTTTTTCCAGTCAAAAATTTTTTTTCTTAATTTAAAAATACGTTTCTACTTATTCAGTCATTTTCAATTTTCTTTTCTTATAAGTCTATTTTTATTTAATTTAAATATTTTTATTCATAAATTTGTACATTATTAACTTTTCAAAAGATTGTCAATTAATTAATAATGGAGTTTGTAATGTACTCCATAGTCATTATTCTTATTCTTAAGTCGAAACGTATTTTTAAATAAAGAAAAAATATTTTTAACTGGAAAAAGGTTTTTTACTCACTTGAATGAATGATTCAAAAATATGTACTCCAGTAACATCCGCAAGAGAATTAAAATAAAAAAAACTCTTAAAGCCCACGATACTACTTTCAAATGCAGGGTCTGAAAGAATGTAAAGGAAATGACGATGCATTGGCTACCACGTACATAATATCATAATAATAGTGATAACATCATAATAATGAGTTTACAAAACTCGTGAGAAGAAAGAAAGAGGCAGAATTATCCTATATTCTCATTATTCACCTCAAAATACCCTAGTCAGCCTTCTCCGACTCAAGATATATTGTGAAGGATGAAAATCAAGATTTACTGGGCTCGGTACAAAAGTATTTTTGGAATACCGGAAAGGAAACTGATATACATCAAAATGGAACTAAAACGAAATATTACTTATTATTTTTTTTTTTGTCTCTTTCTTTAATAATAAATAATTTTTTTTCACAATTTAAAACTCACTAGCAGATAAAAAACAATAGATATATTCGCACAGCTCATTCAAACAAGCTCAGGTAATATTCAACTAGCAATACATTGTTGAACAGACTGATATATCATAGTAATTAGAGGATGTAAGGATAGAGTTAGTTGGGGGTGCAGTCAATTAATTGATAATTAATTGACTGCACCCCCAATTATCTCTATCCATACATTAGAAGTTCCAGCTAACTAATTTCTTCTCTAACAGTAATTAGAGAATGTTCTAATATTTACATAGCCCATATTGTGTAAATGTAAAGAAATAAAAGATGAACGAAGAAAGGAATGTTCAATACTGGAAATCCAGTAAACCAGAAGTCGTTGCAATGAGCCAGGGAAGAAATACAAGAAGGCAAATGAGAATACGTTGCTGGAAATGAAAGAAGAGCGCAAGCGCAACGATACCTGTCGTGAAAGGTTGTAAAAGTAGCCAAGGCTTGAATGTTAACAAGTAACGAATCATTATTTAAATGAAACATCCGCACATGATAGGAGTGGCAGACTAAATAATATGATATCCATGCAATTTAAGATTAATAACATATTTATTATTAGGGATTTAAAGTACGGATGCTCACTCTTACGTTTCGTAAAAATTAGTTGCTAATTGGTTAACTACCAGTTGATTTGAGATAACTGTGAAGTTAGCAAGTGTGTATAAAATATTAGAACCGTTCAATCTAAAATGACCATTCACCTTTGTTGGCTAAGCCCTCTATCACCTCTTAGGGTCCACAACTTTCAGCCAAATGGCCTACTTCTACATCTACTAGAAGTAGAAGAACATGAGAACCAACACCATGGAGTAAACCCTCAGCAGAGACCCAGCAGAATAAGGAGAGCCAGCAACCACCATAATGAAGACATGCAATTTTCAGGTTCCTCAAATCAGAATCAAATTTTTCTTTATATCATTAAAATCATCTATGGTTAAACAGCCTATTTATCATCATTACATTGACTATTATTGACTTTTACGAAAGTAAGAATGAACCAGATCCCATAAAAAAGGGATGGTATTTTCTCTACACTAAACAAGAACAATTACCCTAAACTCCACATGAGTTATCTAAATCCAAATAAATTTATGATACATAGCCAAAATCTAGTAAGCTCAATTTCATTCGATAGAAGAAAACGTATTTAAAGAAAAATAGGTATTTTCGCTTCCTGATTGGATGAAGGTACAGGTGCACTTTACTTGCCCAAAATATGAGAACCCTGAATAATCATTCCAGCGTACTATGAACTTGAGATTTTTTTTTTTTAATTTGAAAAAATATGTTACGAAAAAAATAATTCAAGCTTTTTATTTAAGGAAACCTTCAGTCTCAGATAATGTATTTCCAAGTTTCATTTTGAAATACTTGTATCGCAAACAATATTGAGATCCCAAGCCAAAGACTGAATTAGAAAGCATTATAACGTCGCTGTCAAAACAATACTACAACTATAATGAGTTATTAACGATAGCGCATTCTACAGGTAGAATTAGACACTGAGGAAGGCAGATATTAAGGTCAGCAACATGGCAGGGTATGATTTATTGATACTTCTCTTCAATAGTTCTGAAAAAATTGCCAAGTCTACAGTCAGCGCGGTTTTTTTTCTCTCCTGTAAAATCGTCCAAACTGTGCATAGGCGGCATTGTTTTGACAGCGACAAAAAATAAATTTTCGTTAAAAGTGATGGAGATATTTCTGTGGATATAATTTTTAAAAATTTAAATAAAGGACAATACAGAGATAATTATGATAGGTGGAAACTTAGGACACTCAAGCATCACCTACCTCGCTACCCGTTGTTTGCTGGCCCAAAAACTACAAAATGAACAACTTCAGAGTTAATTGAGTGTAGTCGAGAGTTAAAAGCACCCTATATGGTAATATTGCCGCTAAACAACAATATTAGCGTTATAATTTATATTTATATATAATAATTTATCTAGACTCTTTTTTCACAATGCATACAATAACGTACATTAGAACAAACAAATTTTCGCCCCATTTTTCATAAAGGGATTGCTGCATTGGATTCATCGTTAAAGAAATAAATGAACGCCATGCCTCTTGTAGAGTTATTCACCTAAAAACAAAATGGGGATACTTTTTTTTTCGCTAAAAGGCCGCCCTTGGCCATTGGGAGGGCCATCCCTAACCATTACTCGCCCTATCTTCCTCCCTTCTAATCCCTTTCTTTTTGCAACCTTTTATCGGCTAAATCCTTAAATGTACTAATACCAATGTTAACAAGAAAGAATCAAGATAGTCGTTATTATCCTTAGTATTACCGACGAAAAACCAGCAACCAAGACGGAAGAAATAAGCTGATAGAATCATTAATGGCTGATAGAATCCTTATTATGAAGAGGCTAGCCGAGGCTCCTATCATCCAGGCTTAATACTGAATGAGCGGAGAGAAGCAGCCTCCACTTAATTGGATATGTATCAGATGGTTCCCTGTGGGGGAGGGAGGCTCATACAAGTCAATTGGCAATTTATAGCTGATATGCGATTATTAAACCAACGAACTCCAAAGGAGATATCGCCCATGGGATGGCTCATTGTTTGCACAGTCACTGGACTGCTTCAACGATCACTTTAAACTGGCTATTAAGACGAGACCATTTCACAATCGCTGCAAAATAATTAACTACAACAAAAAGTTTAGGTAAGTAAATTCTATTTTTATTTTTTTTACATAGTTACTACTAACCAACAAAGAAACACAATCAGCAAAATGCGGACTCTCTTTCCAAAAAACAGAGTTTATTACCAACATCAAGCCACTCACCCAGAGACAGGGACGGAGGGAATTCGTGATTACGGAAGAAGAATTAAATTCAAGCAAACAGTAGAAATAACTTTGTGCAAGCTGACCGAAGCGAGAAAAAATATGTTCAGGAAGAATCATTGAGTGTAAGAAAAATAATCGATACTAGTTCCGATAATTACTCCATCTGTAATTGAATCATGGTAATATGAACACTTCAACCCCTCCCCTCCCAAAAAAAAATCAAGAAAACTGATTAACAATTATATTTTAAATCCGGTCTTTTAGAAATGAGTTCATGTTAAGTGCTAATTGAAAATGACTCTATAGATAGTCGATACATTTTTTTAAAATAAAGGAGATTTGACTGGAAAAAGGTTTTATCATATTAATAAAATATTACTAATATTTAATCCAGTGGCATCAACGTTAAAGTTAAGTGCAAATTTTAAATGAGAAAACGCGAAAATTAATACGCTGGTGGTCATGCAAACTGATCGCGGAAGTATGAATAAGGCAAAAAAAATACCTTCTTTCAATAAAATATTTGCATCATTATTTCTTTGATACAAAATACAATTAATACTCGAAGTACAGTCCATTGTTAATCCCGCGCTGATACCAGTCCTCGGGATGGTACACGATGGGATGTTATACTGTGGGGTACAATTCATTGCTGTCAAGGAACACCGGGACTGCAATTTTCGCAAAATTATCAAATTTTTTCCTTTGAAAAGAATAGACCATGGATCCAAACGATTAATACGATCGTAAGATGTCTGGACTATATGGTGGATGAGGCAGAAGTTGGAGCTCATGAATTTCTTTTAATTTTTCTTTAGTTCGACGGGAAGTGTGAGGACGAGCATTATGTTGTTGGAACAAAACTCCTTTTCGGTTGGTCAAAGCAGGATAACGCTCTGACAATTTTACGTACAATCTTTCCAGTTGTTTACAGTAGAGTTCAAAATTCATAGAGCACCCATCAGGAACAAAGTTGTAAAGAATAACACCTTCAAAATTCAAATAACGCAAAGCACGAATGCTGACATCTCTCGATGTTTTAAGAGTTTCTTGGTATGCTTCAATAAACTTCCATCGTCTGCCTTAAGCGATTTAATATAATCTTCATAGTTTCGTCTGTTAAATTTTGTAATTTGACGTTTCAGTTATTTATTCAGTTATCTGATGGATGCCTGTTAGTTTACCACATTTTACGAGCTCTTCTCTTGGCCCTGATCAGATCTGTAATGTACTGCGGGTAACTTGGTAAATTATCTACTTGTCTACCCCTGGATTTTGATGATAGCCACGCTATGTCTTGTATACTTTCAGTGAACTTTTTCACCTAATTAAAATATAATTTATAATTAACAGAAATTAATAACCGAGTGTACAATTATTTTTTTATACAATGACTTGACTAAGCGCCATTTTACTGAAATACTGCGTGTAATCGGTGAGGATTAATTTGCCCGTTGTACAATTTTTTATCAGTTCTGTTTGCCCTCAGAGTTGCGCGTGGGCAGTCCGCGCACATCCAAGCCTCCATATTGCTTCATAAGCTATTTCTTATCTTTTAATCTTTGCAATTTTGACTATGGGGTTAGATTTATTATTTGCTATTATCCAAATATTTATAATTAAAAAAACTAATATATCAATGCAGAAAAAGCCAACCTTACGGAATTTGATATAAATATACTTTTATATTATTATAAAATTTAGTTAAATTTATGTTTAACAAAACCTAAGAGACATATTTCTGTTATGAATCCTGGGGGATGAGGTTAACGGGAGGTGAAAATTAATAGTAACATGAAATTCATTAAACAGACACCTCTACAAGATGTTGTACCTACTAGTAAACTGAATAAACGCCAACGGCACAATTTACTTACTCTTGCTATTGCAGTAAATAACAGTTTGTTTTATCATTCAATTAGCAGAGGCGTCGCTTCGACTGGGGGCGACAAGCCTAATCTATTTAATGTCAGCCTTTTCAAACCTCCGCTTTTCCCATCTCAGTTGTAGTTCAAGATTTGGTCCAAGATGAAAACCAAAATCGTCCCTTGATGTTCTTCATTACCCGCCATACATTACAACTAAATAATAAATGATAATAATAGAATAAAATTTATTAATATTGCTAAGTTAATTGATTAATAACGATAAAAAATGTCGGCATTGTAAGAAATCCTAGTGTAAAAGTGGTTAAGTAAAACTTTAAGCAATATGAGTTTCTTTACTTAAGGAAGCGGAATTATTATTCATGTAGCGCATAAGTGAATAAGCAAGGTTTAAAATGGAGTTATTGCTTATACTATAACTCCACTTGAAAACTACGACACATATTCGCTTTCCTCAGCGAACACTGGACAAAATTCTACTTAATATTATTCACCAGAGCTGGAGATATATCATTATTGCTACATTCCTATATGATTTACTTCAAGTGACACCACCATGGCGTAGGTGGACCAGCGCTTTCAATCGCTGAGAGTGTATCATCAATCTTCCTATACTTACTCTTGTAGCTATGTACCTGCTCCTCAATATATTGGTATCCGTTTATCTTGACTGTTAATGAATTATCATTTTCTTTTAGATCTTGAGGTTCAGTCGTATTCTCGTTATAATATCCATTGGCAATAATTTTGTTCTCATAATCATGCCCTAAAAATGAAAAACATTCTTTAATGAATTAAATTAAATCAGACACTAATCTAAATAGAAAATTGAAACTTGTTCGATTCGAAGACAATGTCAATATATAAATTTTAATTCCGAATAGTTGACGAAATTTACCGCCACATCACTCAAAAAACCTAAAAATATTAACATATATCCTGGTAATGTAGTTCAAACTTTGTGATTGCTGTAATGTGTAAAGTTTGATTGATGGTCGGAATAAGGATCGTCAGATCTATTTGATTGTTTGAAATTGTTATCGATTTATTATTGTTTATTACTATTTATATAATTTTAATAGGATTTTATTAAATATTAATATGAGAGCTGTTTGATCCGTTTTATTTTGATTTCGAATATAAAACTAATTATTATATAAACTATTTTTAAAAAATCATACAAAGGAAAAAAAACACAGTACAAGATACATGAATAAATAGAAGGATCGATCAATCAATCCGTTTTAGGCAATTTCAATTAAATAAATCAGTATTTCGGTATTCCGTAAATATTTCACTATTTGTTTAATATTTTATACGTTATTTATACCTAAATACAATAGGAATAACTTGCTATTGTTAAAATAACTTAACTTGTTATGTCTAATAAGATTGGCAATATAAAGGCGAAGGGATTGAAAGGGTGGGGAGAGAGAGTGCTTGGTGACATTTTCCTAAAAACAACGAGGCCTAAGTAAGTAAGTAAGTAAGCTGTGGTTAGACCATCCCGCACGACTTGTATAAATTTATAACATGCGGGAAACTTTTTTTTTTAAACCATAGAGAGATAAGATCAGTAACTCACCCACTCCTTATCATAGTTTGAAGCTTTTGGTCGTATCCGCCTTTCCTGGAATATACACTGGGATCCTTTTATAAATTTCTTATTTATGTTTCGATATGCTGATTAGTTTTTTTTTTAGAATAATTTATTGATATTTGTACTGAAACAAGTAAATCTGCTAATATGGACAGATGTCATGAAAAAAAAAACACTTGTGGAGAAACTACCCATCGGTAGCACTCCAATAAAGTTCTATAGTAAAAGGTCTCGAGGCCATCTTCTTTCAGACGCCTCGGAGTGTTATCAGGAATAGTATGGGAAGCAAGTTGAGAGACTAGTGGACACAAGTGTGTATGGAGTTGGTCATGGAAGGATAGGTATCTAGTTTGGGCCAAATCAGCGACATATGGGATATTAAGATCATGGATGGATGAGTTTGTTTGTGACATAATAAGGAGCATTGAGGATTTTACGAAGGATTTTGGATTGTAAGGATTGGATACGAGATGAATTGGATGGTTTAGTAGAGCTCCAAAGCTCAACTCCGTACGTCCAAATAGGTCTGATAACTGTCAGGTTCTTCTCTTTTCAGTCTTGTATGAGGAATGCTGATTATTTAACCCTTAAAGTACAATGGACGAATGTATATGTCCGAGAAAAAGCAACCGCTGTGCGTTTTTCATATTTTTCGGTTTGTCATATAATAATTACTTGAAAATAAGTTTAAATTATTACATATGACTTTATGTGGGGAAGATATGTACACATAAATTTAGCAATGGCATTAAAGTAAGATAAATTATGAAATAATCAGATTTATAGAAAAACAATTTTTAATAAAGTCAAAATGTTAGGGAGTTGAAATTAACTAAAGTATCTTGATATTTATATTTTATTTTTTTTACTCATACTCGAAACTTTTTTGATTACTTGCCCGAGAGTCGCCCGTACTTTAAGAGTTAATAAATTAAATCATCCACAGCATATGACCAATTGTAATATATTTTTTGTAGAACAACAGTCATCAGCACGTTTCTTTGTTTGCTTTTATTATTCAAACGAAATATAGCTATAGCCATCCTAACCAAGCTGAGAAGCACGAAGGTGGGGTAACTTAGTTAAGTATAAAATGTCAGTTGAGGGAGACTTTAGTGATGCGATTTGGACGAAGACTCCCTTCCCTTGGCCTCTATATACAGCCCCACCATGAGCAGAGATTTTTTTCTCTCTTATCGCGGCAGGGAGAAAAAACTCAAACCTCCGGTGAAAATACTATTCCCTCAGGCCTCGCAAATATCCCATCTCAGATAATCCAGGTGGATTTATCCACATAGAGTGCAGATAAATAAAAACTATTTTTCCAGAAATAAATTTGTTGTCGCAAAATTGTTTTGATAATATAATTTGATTTTTTTTACTGAAATGCACAATTCATCCTGAAACTGAATGTTACCTTAGAAGAATAAAAGAATTGCAAAAATTTATAAAAGAGACTTTGTCAGTTAAAAACTTTATCAAATTTTGATTTAATAATTGCTCAGAAATAATTGTTTTTAACAAAAATAAATGAGCCTTTGATTTTGAAAGTGAGACCACTCTATTTTATGTTATTTTTAGATATTTACTTTCAAAATTAACACATTTGAAATATTGTTGACCAAATAAATTTCAATGATATTGGAATAACGTTGATTGTTAATAGATTAAAAATATAAAATTATGTTAATTTGTAATAAGATTCAGCTTCAATTATTTTTTTTTACAACTTGGAGTTATCCCACTTTCAAAAACAATGGCTCAAATACTGTTAACTCCAATAATGTTCTCTTTTTTTTTGGATCAACTCCTTTTTTTTTTTTTAGTTATATGTTTGTACTTTATTTTATTTACAAAATATTTTAAATTCGAATCAGAGATAATTGAGCTAAACGTTTCCTAAAAAACTCAACTTGTATTATTTAATCATTAGTTGAATATTATAGTCCTGTATCGATTTGAGTGTTAATCGAACATAATAACACGATTAAAGAAGATAATAAATCTATTTATATTACTTTATAACACTAAGGGCCGTTTTTAAAAGTTACTGTTTGTTTAGTCGCGGACCTGGACTGCCCGCCAGATGGAACGGACAGATCATTGCCTCTAAAATCGGGAATACTGTACCGCCAAAACCAAGGAGAGGGGGAGCGACGCTATTGAGTCACTTCACTTGCTGTTAGATCGCCGAGCGGAGCAGTTATACCACCATCGCATTCGCACTATTCGCAGCTAGGACCATCGCACACTCTACTTTCAAGCCGCTCTTCATATGAGAACGTCCAGAGGTCTTAAAGTTTGTTACTCGCCAGAAGCTATGCTGAGATGATGATAATTGAGTATACATCACGCAAATTGTAAGTCACATTTCATTATCATAAGGCCTCAAATTGTCAACTAATTTTTCTACTGATGATCAACGTATCACATGGTAGCAACCGGAAAGTTCAAGTTAATTAATGATATCATACTCATTGTTCCGTCATGCCGTGATCACTGGCGAAGATAATAATAATTCGCACATCTTCGCGCCTTATTGAAATCTGCATTACATCGTTCAATTTCATTTTGTAGTTATTATATCTTTGGCCATTATGCTAGCATGGAGCATTTCTGTTATTGGTAATTATCGCTCCAATTCATGTTAATCATTTGTTCTTCTTTTTTTGTTTAAAATTAATTTGTTCATTAGATCGCTAAGTTGCATGTTTAGTTTTAAGTTATTCTTGTAGACGCTATTATTTAATTTTATCCTTTCTTCCATGTGTATTTGATAGTATTTAAGAAAATCTCGCATGTTATTCAAATTAATAAATCAAACGCTTTGGTAATATCTGAGATTTCATTCAAATTCCCGTGGTACTTCCATTTGCTTCCTATTAAATTAATTCAGTCTAATCACGCCTTAACACTGTTAAACCTTCTGCGAAAATTCTCCTCCACACATAACAGTTCTGAGAAAAAATAAAAGTTCAAGCTAAGTTAATAATTTAATAACTTTATTATTTTCATTTTAATTGTTTCATTTCAATCGACCTGTCCAAATTCTCTGCTTTCTCGAATCTTGTTTAAAAGTACTGAAATGAGAAGATATAAAAGTTTGGCATTGTGTTAAAATAACAAAATACAACTGAAAACTATCTTTTGCAGGAAATTAATTTCCATAATTCAATTTAGAAACTAAATCAGAGTAAAGTATATTTACAAGAATAAAATATCAATTAACGACTAAAATGAATTAATAGAAAGGTTTATTACTGATTCATGAGCAGTGAGAATAATGATCACACAGGTAAATGAGGGACAATTATTACACTAACTATCATTATTATTACACTAACGATACATAGTATTCTTTTAAGATTCATTGAAACACTTCGAAACCATATAAACGCCTTTTCTTTTCCTGATTTTATCATCTCTTACTACTCATACCCATTGTCTTTAGCTTAATGGCAATGCCTCTCATCTTCAAATCTACTGTAGTATTTTTAAATAAGCAATCATTCAGGTTTTTACAAAAATTATGCACTTATTATTTACACTAGCATATTTCATCTGTCTTTAATTATAGAATTCTATTACATACACTGACTGTCAACCCCATTTTTAATAATACTGGTATATGATAAAATGAAATGTGTTAACGACCAGTGTCATAGATATTTCAACATTATTTTCTTACAGTTAAAGAGAATGCAGACTTATTGTTTTATAATTAATAATTTTAAATATTCTGTTAGGCTTTTGATCGAGTCTGGCACCCAGGTCTCCTTTACAAAATCCGACAATTCCTTCCTCCTACATACTTTTCAATCATCTGCTCCTTTCTAACTGGCAGAACATTTAAAGTAAGTCATAAAGGTTCCTACTCGTCCCTCTATTCCCAGTCTGCTGGCGTTCCTCAAGGTAGCACCCTCGGTCCTATCCTTTACACAGTGTATACAGCTGACATTCCAACCCATCCTAACGCCTTCATCTCCACGTATGCTGATGACACATGTGTGTTATCAGTTAATAACGACCCATATATTGCATTCCAATCCCTTCAATCACACCTATCAAGCCTCGAAGAATGGTGTCGATTCATTCGGAGAATTAAAATCAATTCCAGCAAGTTCCATCAAATTACCTTTACCCTTCGCCGAAAACCCATGACTTCCTGTCCTACTGTTTTCTCTCCACTTATCCCTGTTGAACAGATTTGCTACCTGGGACTCAACTTAGACAAGCGTCTTACTTGGAACCCTCACACAAGACTGAAAAGTCAAGAAACAGCTAGACGTTTCCGACTACTTCAACACATACTAGACAAACGCTCAAAGCTTCAGATCAATTACAAAAGACTTATTTATGTAACAGTTATAAGACATATATGGACTTATAGAATTGAACTTTGGGGCTCCACCAAACCATCGAATTCCTCTCGTATCCAATCCTTGCAATCCAAAATCCTTCGTGAAATCCTAAAAGCTCCTTATTTTGTCACAAATAAAACCATCCATAATGACCTTAACGTTCCATATGTTACCGATTTAGCCCATTCCAGATACCTATCTTTCCATAATAAACTCAAACCCATCCAAACCCACTAGTTTCCATCCTTGCATCCAATTCCATCCCGAACAATCCTCCTAGGCGTCTGAAGAGAAGATGGCCTCGGGACCTTCTATTATACAAATTTTATTAGAGTGCTGCCAGTGGGTAGTGTCTCTTCATGTCCTATAATGTATTATTTACTCTTACAGCAATTGTACTAGATGTATATATTACAGTTGCACAACTCAATAAAATAATTTTTAAAAAAAATATTCTGTTAATCATTAAATCGGTTAATAAAAAGACTACCTAATTAAAATCTTACCAAAATAATAATGCCACAAATTTTGTTAAATTAATAGCATGTGCTAAACCCAGTATAATTTTTTATAGGTATTTAAATATGATTATTTAATAATTTTACAGGCCGATATACCTCGTCTTTCCTTCGTTCTTAGATTTTCGAGTTTACTTTAAAAGACGTTAGCTAACATTATTAAAACTTTTTAATTTTATTAATATATAAAACAATAGTTATATTATATATCGACTACACAACACCATTGAGAAGATGTTTAAAAATGATTAGGGCAGATAGGATCAGAAAAGAGGCAATAAGGAAAGCAATTGAACTGGGACAATCCGTCGGCGAAAGGCTAATGAGAAATAGAGATGGTATTGGCACGTCCGCCGTAAGGATCCTGTTCGAGAGCTGCAAAACGTTAGGGACTGGAATCCTCAAAAAAGGAAATGAGAAACCGAACAGCAAGAACACGGTGTACAGCAAGAATTGGAGAAGAAATGCCGGTTAGAGGAATCGAAACATTCTTTATACTGCGTTGTATGAAATAAAAATAACAGAATATTAATTTAGATAGAAACTGCAAGATAACGGTTAAGAAATAGTTTAAATATTAACTTTTTACCCTGTTTGTTACCTACTTAATATTTTTGATTGGGTGAATTTACTGAGGCTCGAAACATTTTCTTAAAAAAAAAATTGCCAACAACATAATTTAGGATTCATATGCAACGATAAAAACATATGCATTTAATACTTAAAATATATTCTAAAAAATTAATAGTTCAGTTTAGTGGCTCTTAGGGGAAACAATGAATATTCTTTACTTGATGTCGGGCCAACCAGCACTATTTTACCTTCTTAATTTTATAATAATACTATAAATGATTAAATATTTAAAGTTGTCAAATTTATTAATGTGGTCAGAGAGCCTGGAAGCGTAAAGGTCAGGAGGTGATTTAGGATAGAGTCTATTTTCCCTCTCGAGTGTTTCGCCCGTCAATTTCCTCCACATAATAACCTGGAGGAAGGAAAACATGGCTAAAACAACACTAAAACAACAGGGGCATTGTACTCCCTCAAAACAGCTTCTCTTCTCAACAGTAATGGCAATAAAAAAATTTTAAATAGCCATATTTTACGGTTATGGCATTATTACTTTTAAAAAATAAACGAATTAATCAATGACGTCTTATTTATTCGTTCTCGGATCTAAGAATTAACACTGGTCATTCAGAAAAAAACGGTTAAATAATCGTCCTCAAAGTTAGGTGAATCTAAATTAAAGTTTTCTCACGGAAAAAAAGGTACACCCAAAGGCTGATATATAAAGAATAAATTTATTTTCAAGAGATAATTTATTTATTTATTTATTTATATAATTTGGATATGACTAGAATGACATTTTCTGTGTGGGCCTACAAGCTCAACTTGCATAATTAACCAACACTAAACCAATAAATTTTAGCTAAAGCTTGTAATTATAACATTTTAATTTAAAAATAGGATTATTTTTTTTCTTCTCATTACATTTACCATGAATAAATTGTTATCTAAAAAATGTTATTTAGTTACAAAAGTGGTTCAAATAAATAAAGTAAAATGAGGCCCTATTTATAAATTTATCATTTATTTATAAATATAAAATTTATAAATATATCATTTCGTTAAATTGTTTTTTCTAACTTATTACTTAGTTATTTTATTTTTAAGGGCCATTTTTAACGTTCAATAAATTAATTTCATTACTCTTTTACTAATTATTATTAGTTTATAATTAATAATGAATGAGAGAAAGTGTTCAAATAGTTGTACATAAAACTTTATTTTTATTATTAGAATTTAGTATATTACAGTTTGTGGATAAATCGGCGCACCGCATTAATTCATATGTTGACAATACACGATCGCCGAATATTTTTAGCAGGCGGCAAGTCGCATTCAGGCAGCATTTAATAAGACTTCACTCTGTGTGCATCACTCTCTACGAATACCTTTTGTGGCAAGGTGTGTCTAAAACAGTATTTTACTGTTTTTCTTTACGAGTTCCTGGGTTTCTCCGGTCATTCATCATTCATCATTATCCTCCTACTCATTACGAGTTACCGCTCCGATAATTATCAGGTATCTTCAATTAGTATTAATAAATATTGGTATAGTAATTATTATAATCAAAGGCCATGATCTTGAGAAGATGTTGGAGAGAATCACCTCATTTATTATTAATGAACATGATCATTCAAAATTAATACATTTGTTGTATTTTTAATTTTAATTTAATAATTATTTCACTGGGGGCCCTAAATAACAGGCCTGCATACTAATAGTTAATTATAAGTTGTATATTTAACTAACCATATGTTAATTTTATTACCCACATGTAATTCTCTCGATCATTTTTTTTTCATTTATATACTTCTCCTTTGTTTTTCTTCCTAATGACATTTTATTTTTTTTTTCATCTCAAGTGCTCAAAATAACCAGCATTAATTGGCACGGGATCGGAGATTTATAACTGTTGGTAATTTTTCCCTTATGGTGTCGCTCTCCCCTACAACCATAAAAATAAAAGGCCAAGAGTTTTAAATTATTTGGAGGGGAGGTGACCAAGAGGTGAGAACCATACGCAATTTTATAATTTGACGAAAATGAATTTTAACCTGTTAACCGGGCGGGACGTATAAATACGTCAAACGTAATTTTGTATTTTCCTTTGTGCTATATATAACATATATTTTGAAAACGTATATTTTTTTATTTATGCTTAAAATTAAATTAAAAGACTATGAAATATATACATTTTCGTTTATTCATATATATAGCACAAATGAAAATAGAAAATTACGTTTGACGAATTTATACATCCGCTCGGTTAACAGGTTAAAGTAAAAACATTTTGATTTGTCAAAAACTTTTCCACTTATATAATATTTATAGGGTATTTATAACTCCACTTTGATATATATATACATATATCCCTTGAAAAAATACACTTAATTATCAAAACAACCGCGCATATTATACTTATAACCTTTATGAAAAAAAATATTTTGAAAAACACGCACATTATTCTTCTGACTATTTTGGTTTATAAATAATTGGGCTCCTTACCCTCTCAGATTAGATTGAGTTTATGTACTCTTTATAAATACAATGCAGGGGTATCCTAGCTATATATGAACTGAAAAAAGTAGAAACAATTCTTAATCAAACTTTGAATTTTTTTCATAAATCTCATAGTCTACTTTTAATATTCCCTGCTAACCTCTTAGAAATATTTGAGGAATAATATTCGAGTGTTTTCAACCCTTTCCCAGCTGACAGCTGAGGGTGCAAAGTTGTGGTTCATCAGTAATTATGATCCTCTAACTTATAATGATTTTTTTCACCATTATTTGTATGTATAGGTTTTATTTTTAGCTATCAGACTGGTTTTAATATAATAATGGAATGAAAAAATAAGCCGCTGAGTAAACCGCACATAAATGAAATACAACCCTACTATCGAGGCAAACCAACAAATGAGCCGCTCACTGTACAAATCCATTAAATCCACTTTTTGAAATATCTTAAGTTTAAGTTTAAAAACACTTGGTATAGTCATAACTTTTTATAAAGATAAAAACTTTCCCAAACAATAGAGGTTTACGCCACTAAAATAAACCACAAAAATCTTTTGGCCACTGAATAATAAGTAATTTATTTCAGAGGCCATTAAATCCGTACGTCTAACATAACAGAATGCTGTATTAATTTTAATTAAATTAATTATATTACATTTTTTGGAAATTTTTTAATAAAAGTACATATCTAATAGTTAACTCTTTTTTTGCTAAGAAACATAAAAATTTACACACTGAATATAACTTTATTACTGTTTTCACTTGCCAAATCGATATAGGTGGTGGAGTTACATAAAAATTGTAACATTTCTGACGATAGGTTTATAGCTAGTCTTTCTTATTAACGTTATATACTTTATATATGAAAGCTATATCTTTATTTATGCATTCTACAATATACATGTTTATGCATATTATAAAGGGAATTTTAAAAAACAATGCACTTTATTACATTGCATTTCTCCACTTTCAGGTTGTTGTTTTTTTACAGCTTCTCAAGGAACTCAGAAAAAATACAAAATTACATATGAAAAATTACAAGATATATAAAATTATACTTATAAATTATTTCTTTGAACAATCTCATTCTCGGGATCACACATAATTACGAATTCAATTCGACGATCAACAGGAAGATTGAAGAACTGCTGACAGTTGCATATACTGCCCCTTTTCACAACGGGCAATGAATTGTCTGTTGGTTACGGTGATAGGTGATGTATAAGGAGTCACGTTAACAGTCAACGAATTCATAAATTCAGATTTCTTCCTGAACCTTCTCGAGCCAGTCATATGAAGAGCGACCGAGTTATAGTTGCGCGTGGAGCTATCAGGAAACTTCGGTAATGAATGAGGCGGAACAGTTAGTATTTATAGAGATTGGAGATGAACCAGAAGAGAATGAGTCTCTTCTGGTTCATTTCCATGAGATATTGATGGCGTTCATTTTTTTATGAGATTTTGCGTACGAATTCAATTACTGTGTCTGCTTTAGGGTCTGTATCCTGCGATGTAACCGACATCTCGAGTTCATTGCGGGTCTTGATATTCATGGCTCGTAGGACTAGTTTGATAGACTAATTCGTAGTACATAGTGAAATTCAGCCAAGGATGCACCAACTGAAGTCGCATCGACACGACTTTGAGTCTCTGTGACATGTGTGGTCTCGAGCTTTATACGAGGTTGGTTTTCGCCTAGCTTTATATGAATCGCAGCGGCCTCACAGAGTTCATCCCGGACCCTATCGTAGTCCGCGTACAAGGCCTCATCAGGCCAAGAACTCGGAGATTTTACGTGTACTTGAATGAAATCTCTCTCATCCCATACCTTTGATATTACTCCAAATCAGTCTTGGTGCAAGCATGTTTTGCCATGAAAATTGCTACTTTGCTACAGAGCTCCCAGAAACAGAAATAGATCCCAGAAACAGCTATTCTGCTGTTCACAAATGAAATTAAAATTATCGAGCAAAAGAAACGATAAGATACGATTCAAGAAAAATAAATATTGTAGAAATATAGGGATAAAAGAATCATCGTGAAGGCTACTCTATGCGCAGGTTGTTTATAGAATTATAGAGTAACCTTTATGATTTGACAGCAAGCAAAGATAATATAAAGTGACAAAGAAATCACCGAAAGATGGTGAGACTAAATATGCAACTCTACTGCACCTTAGAGTAGCAGAAGTATGGAAGAACCTCTTTGGACCTCGTGGCCTTGGAGTGGGGGGGGGCTGTGAAGAACCTTACGCTGTGTAGGTTATATGTTAATAATAGGCTATGCAATGTGCTCTGCTGTAAATTATCTTGAATGTTACACTTTGATACATTGTGAAATAGAACACATTCAGTAGGTCTCAAATGTTGTGGTTGAATGTACTCGTATTAAGAATATTTAGTGATTTCTTTTGAATATTTAGTGATAATAAATACAAAGTTGTGAATCATAAATCGTGCCTTGATATTGAGTTTTAATTTGATTATTAACAAAAGGTAATATTTCAAGAGTTATTAACATTAAGGTATGAAAGAATTAAGTTGTTAATCATATGAGTTGTGATATATCATATAGAGTTAATATTTAAAAAGATTATAATTACTTTGCACTGAAATGATTTATAATTAATTTGATTATAAAGCAAGGTAATTAATAGAAATCACGGGATGTGGAAGCCTCAAGATTTAAAATGTGAATAAATGAAAAAGAGATATATCAATAGATTTATGAGATTAGGATTATCAACTGCAGTGGATTGATAGATATTATTTATTAGTAACTGTATTACAAATGCAACAGCAATTACAATAAACTAGTTTAAAATTGCTTTAGATAAAATAATAGCTTTAACATTTTGACCAATGAAAGATATTGGTTTAATCTGAATTTCAGGGGTTTTTTTCAAGAAGTTTATACAGGACAGTATATAGAATGTGTTTTTACTGCAAATTCTGTTTTCTTTATTTTTTTAATTAATATTCTGATTAATAATTTCTAACAAATTTTTACTTTATAACCAAATATTATATATAACCTTTGATTCTTAATGATAAGACTTATGACAGTTAATGCTAATTGAGATATGTTGATAACTGATATGAATTTAAAGGATTTAAAACCCATCTTGAAATAAAAACAATGAGAAAAAAGCAAAAATATCATAAAAATCATTTTCAACTTTTAGACATTGATGGCATAAATATCAGACACGTCAGTATCAATATTACGACATGTGATATTCAAATTTACTTAGTGAAAATTTCTTCTTCTAATTTCCATAATAATTAATCAATTATCAAATTGGTAATTTAACTTTAACAGATTATGATACTGAATTGTAATAAATATTTTATTTGGATTATAATGGTCTTTTATGTGTATTTTTTAATGAAAATAATATTATTTTATCACATAAATCTAAAAAAAAATCTTTATTCCCTTCCACTACATCCCTTTCTTAAACTTAAATAAATAATTCTTTCCCAATTACATCTAACTTCACATCTTCTAGTTTCACATCTACCAGGCGTCTCGCGGCGGCTTATTTTTTACTTTTGTAAAGATTTTCAAATGATCAACTAGTAATTTATCGGATTTTATGATAATTTCAATTATCAACTATTTTTTTAATGTCTAGTCCCTATCTTTAAAAAAATGTTCATCTCCTAAACAATACGTCTATTTATTGGAATATAGGTACCAAAAGTTGGTTCCAGTGTATATAATAATTTTAGTTAATTAAGAAACAAATATGTTTGTTGCTTCACTTGGTCCTAGACTTTTCCTTCAAATGAATTTCATCTT
This sequence comes from Arma custos, assembly GCA_037127475.1. Classification (NCBI taxonomy): domain Eukaryota; kingdom Metazoa; phylum Arthropoda; class Insecta; order Hemiptera; family Pentatomidae; genus Arma; species Arma custos. The sequence continues at coordinate 44,816,674 of CM073759.1, read as the reverse complement.
TTAACAGCTGATCTTAACTGCCGGTCTGCAGATTGCTCGAGTAGGGTTGCCTGGCGTCCGGATAAAGCAGGCATAATAGGGCTTTTTGATTGCTTGTCCGGCCAAAATAAACGGTGTCCGACTTGTGTTATTTGTTTATTCAATTTTTTTTTTTTTCATTAGAATTTAACAGAATTTATGGTAATAATCAAAAAAGCTTGATTCTACATAATAACTTTTTTCCGTGCCTATTAATACTGAGAAAAAAATCCTCAATAATGTAAGGTGTCCGGCTTATTTACCCAAACGTCCAGACAAACTGTATGGTCTGTTCGGCTATTAGGTTTGGCGACCTGGTAACCCTATGCTCGAGTAGCTTAAAAAAATAAGCCGTCGCAGGACTAGATGTATAGCATAGAAGTTGAATGTTATTGGGGAAGAATTAATTATTTAAGTGTAAGAAAAGGATGCAATGGAAGATAATACAGAATTTCTTTTTAGATTTATGGTATACAAGTAATATTATTTTCATTAAAAAATATACATAAAAGACCATTATAATCCTAATAAATTAGTACAATTCAGTATTATCAGTTACTTCTGTAATATTAACACTCGATGATGATTCTGATGGTATCAAAGTTACAATAGGCCGATGGTTACTAAAATAAACGACGAAAGTGTTACTTTTAACGTTATTGAGGTGTCTTATAAATACTGCATCTATTGTTGGGCCATATCTTGTAGATTCTCTTGGATTATTATTAATATACAACTGAAAATCTTGTTGAAGAAACGTAATCAATGGTGCTGACTCATTTTTTGCGGAATAGACATTAAAGTCTCCAGCTAAAATCATGGGTAATTAATCTAAATTTTCGTTTAAAATTCTTAAACCACTTATACTGTACGGAAATTAACTACGGTGTAAAAATGAGATATCTTTGATTTTTTGGTTAGGTGAAATATATACAACAACCATGAATATCTGTCTCCCATCATCTAATGTAATTTAAGAAGCACATAGATGAATAAATTACTGAATTTTAAGAAAACGTCGTAGTGGCGAGAAAGACGAGTCGGCCGGTGGGCGGAGCCTAAGCGGCGGAGAGAACCGAGGAGCCACGGGGCTGCTCGAAGTTTTCGCATCACGGCATCACAACATCAGAAGTTCCTTTCACTCGCCAAACGCGCCATTAGATGTTTCACACCAAAAAGCTTATATATTTTATATATATATAAGATTATAATTATTGTTATAAGAATTATGAAACAATAGGTTTGACATCTTTTAACGGATCAGATTTAATTTGAATAGCTATATTTAAATTTAGGTTGCACAACACAGGTTGTGTGTTTTACTATGAGCATAAATTCTGAGGTTTGTGTAAAAATAATTATTCTAATAACTCTTTTCAACAAATATTTGAATATTTTTACTTTAATGTAGATTAAACAGTGGGTGATGAAGGTTTGGATTTGTGAGCTCTCTTCGTTTACTGGAGCATGTAGATATGCTTTAATTAAATCCAAGGAACAAAGATGCATAGAAATATTATGTATATATTTATATTTTTAGTATTGGGTAATGTGTGTCGTGCGTGGGGGTTAACACCTATTTTATAGTTGGCGCATAGACGAACTGAACCAGTGAGGACGCCCAATCACTTTCCTGCCCATTTGTTATTATACCTTGATTTTCCAATGAATCAAGTTCTTGTTCCACTTTCAATTTAAATGTATGCGGTACCTCTCTAGCTTTCAAAACAATTGGTTTTGCATTCGTTCTTAGTTTAAGTGAAATCTTGATTTTTTACAACAACGTTTATTTTGAAATAGTTCAGTAAATTTATAAAATATCTCACTTTCTGCATTATAAGGAATTATTTTGTGTACTGGGTGTATTGAATCTTTGTTTATTTCGTTATCGATGTCTTCTAGACGAATATTTAAGTGCCTAACCCAGGAACGGCCTAATCTCGTGAAACATTTATCTGAAACAACGAAGAGCGTTTCTTTGTATTGAACTTACACCTGCTATTCCGATGGGTGCGAAAATGCCAGTAGTGTATCTGATGTTCGTATATTGCTATTCAGTATTGAGGTATTTTTAAACGCTTGATTTGTTCATGAGAATTTGAACTGCTCCCGAATCAACTTCAAATACTTGTATTTGGTTATTGATTCGTACTTGGACAAAGTATTGTTCCGTGCCTGCTCTAAAATTTTATTTCGAATGTATATAATTTCATATACATTGTATTGATCTTGAAAAGATGAATCTTCAGCATCCACTGTATATACATGTTTCGTCTATGACATGAGCTTCTTTAAACAAATCTTTCAATGTGGCCTAGGTTTTCACCAATTTAGCATTTTAGTTAATAAGGTTAAATCCTACATTGATTTTCATTATGTTTCGCATTTTATATTTCCAACAGAGACCATTGATTCCAAGGTGTTCAAGGTTGAGTCGAGATTTTGATGTGGTCCTTGGTGGGGCATTTTTAATATTTCTAGTTGTTGAATCGGTCTTATGCCTTGAATGAAGAATTGAATTGCTTTGATTCTTCCTATATGTAAGAATAAGGGTTTCACTACCCTGCTCACCAAGAAATATAATAAATAAATAAAGAATAAATTGAGAATTTGATAATAGATGCAGATAAAGAATTTTCCATTCACATTTACATTGACAATTAGGAATGAATTTGCATAGGTGGTTAACTAAGTCATGAATAGACTGATTTGGCTGTTGTTTTTCTGACAAGAATTTTTGTCTTTCTAGGAGTACAATCTTCTTTTCATTTAACTGTTCCACAAGTGTATGAACTATTTGCAACTGATTTATATCTAGAAAAATAATTAATTTCTCGACGTATTGTTGAAATGATTCTTTGTTTTTATCGAAAGTATCACACTAATACTCACAGTAGTTAGTAACGGAAAATTGCTCCATGTTCATCAGTTCGCACTCCAAATTAGGAGAAGTGGTTTTGGGATTTGGATTGAAGATCCATACCCATTTCTTTTTGCGTTAATGAAATCCATCCACATTTTCTATCTTCGATCATATCGCCTAGGCCTGAGACTTCGATGAGTCGAAATTAATAGTTCTAAAGCGAAAACTTACTCATCAGAATCATCATAAATACCGATCTGAAAAAGCATCATTGAATCTTTTAATTCTACGATTATTGAAATTGATTAATTATTGAATCACTCAATTTTATAAACAGGAAATGAAAATAAGTATCGTATCGGAAAAAAATCTGGCACAAGTAATATCAAATGTTTTTTCTAATTATCAGTTACTCCGAGAGTTTCAGATAATTATTTACATTAGATAATAACTTCATAGGTAAGCAATCACACGTGCTGTGAGTGTTTTACCAAAATGGGAATAAAGGGATGCGCCAGTAAATATCATTCTATCATCAATAAAATAGAGCCAAAAACTCAAAAAGAAACACTATTATTTATTATAATGCAATTGGGAAAAACCACATGCAAAGCCTTATGTTTCAAATCCAGTAATACACCCACCACTTACCAGTCGACGTTTCGCCTATTCAGGCAATATCAAGACACAAAACAAAAAAAGAAAAGAAAAAAAGGGTTATGTGAATCACATCTGGAAGAAAAAGGTGCAATACATCCCAACGATCAACAGCCCAATCAGGCTCCAAACATGAGACAGCACCCCACCACCAAGACATTCAACATACAACTGAAAAACTAGGCGAAACGTCGACTGGTAAGTGGATTACTGGATTTGAAACATAAGGCTTTGCATTGTGGTTTTTCCCAATTGCATTCTATTATGTGTAGCGAACCTTTAAAAAAATTCATAAAGCTTCCTAAAGCAACTGATTTTCCTTTCCAAAGGTATTAAAGCCTAATTAATAAGCTTACTTTATTGAAATTTCAATCACTAAAACTACACTATGATTGTTTAGGTTGTTGAAAAACTACAAGACGAGGCCTAAACATGTCGGTCTACTGCACTCGAGATGATAAAGATGAAGATGAGATAATGAAGAGCATTAAAAAGATCTTACAACAAGCCAAACCAATCCACGGATATAGTATATTCGGTGTCGTATCAGAAAAGTGGACCGATGCAAAGTATCTGGAGCTGTTGCAAAAGGCTAAATGGTATGATTTAGACTTGTCTAACTCAAAGAATGTAATGCTACATCTCCTCAGATTCTTCGTAACTGGGAATAACGAGATTTCAATTCCGTCCCTTTTAGACTTTGTGATCTCCTCGTTAGAATGGTTCCCTTCTGGGAATGTAGGCAAATCCTTTTCCCCCGTGAAGGAGCTGATGACTATAAGAAATATTACTAGCTCCAGCCACTCTGTACCAGAACCCCTGGACAAAAACGCTCTGCTTCAAGAATTCAATCATCGACTCGCTGTCTCTACACTGCAACAACCTGGGTCCACTGGAACTCCCACCTATCACTGCTTGCTTTCGATTAGCGGTCTAACAGTAGCGTCTAAAGAGGAATTAGACAAGAGAGTTAAACAATACTATGACCTTATAGAATTCTACTTTGATGATCGGAACGCTTTTGGGGCTGATGCAAAAAAAGCCTCTCAGGCAACTTCATTAATTAGATCATTATACACACTCATACTCCTAATTTGCAGAGCCAGAGCGAAAAATGGAGCTAGCATTAAGGAGTATATATTGACAGGAAAATATTTGACTTTGGCAAAAACAATTTCCAACTGTGGTCAAGCTTTGGTATTTGATATCAACCCTATAACAACTGGCTTTGAGAATGCCTTACTCATAATGTCTCAAACTTCTTTCTCCACAAATAACTCCATCCTAATCCTAGTGGGAATCTCTTGTGCAATGAGAGATGGCATTTCTGATGCTCATGTAGTTTCCTCAGAAGGAACTCCGCCTCAATCCATCAAGAACCCACTCGCATGTGACAAGTTCACAGACAACCCAGCATTGTATAACTTTTTAAAAGGAGGGTGCTTGTTGCATTTAAGATACAAAGGCCTTGCCATTGTTAAAATTATTGAAGATCTAAGCAGAGTTGCTAGAAAGCCAGTCTTAGACCTATTAAATCAATTTTCAACAAATGTGACATATGGCGCTTGCAAGGCAATAAGGGAAATATTCATGGCATTTTCTGAGAATTGGGAAAGGAAGTCACCAAATGAAATTGTATACAATTCTCCTCAATCAACATGGAGATTCGCAAAGAATTTCTCCAATAACGTATTCCCCGAAATATCTGCAAAAACAAACCGGCAATTTTACTGGAGAATAGTGCAAGTCTATGCTAGTAGGGTGGCAGTAGATTCAACTCGGATAACTGTATTGGCACATTATGAACCAAATGAAGCAGATCTTTCCTGGGTTGCAAAGAACAGAGAACTCCTCTTTGAATCTCGACGCATTGAAGTTCAAGATTTCTTAGATCAGAAGCCGCAACAAACCCAGCAAGTTCGGCTGACACATGATCCTCAATAGAATCCTAATAAAAATAACTCCGGCTGACCTTCTCACCAATGTCCCTTATATGAAACAGCAAGCACACTTTCTAACTAGAATTCGCAAAAACTCAATCCAATTTCAACGACGTTCGAATCAACAGCTCCATACAACCAGCACCCAGTAGTGCGAGACAATGTACTAAATAATAATGTTTAAGTTAGAAAGAAGATAGGTTCCCTAGGTGGGATAACGGTACCTAACATATTCGCATTGTGTTTATTTCAGGAAAAGAATGTTACTAATAAAACTTTTTTTGCACGATATTTAAGATATTCTTAAGGACCATTGCACCTTGACAACGTAGTGAAACATAAATTTTTCTATCTCCTGTGAACTTATCTTTGGCAATGCTATTATAACAAAATCCACAAGTGAACAGAGGAAACTCTGGCAGATCAACACTGAAGTAGTCCAATGGCATTCCGAAATAGGAGAAGTTGTTTTGAGATTTGGATTGAAGATCATACACCATTTCTTTTTTCGTAAATGAAATTCATCCTCATTTTCCATCTTCGATGATATCGCCTAGGCCTGAGCAAATTCCTCATCAGTAAAAACATAAACACCGTTCTGAAAAATCGTCAATGAATCTTTTAATTTTACGATTACTGAAATTGATTAATAAATGAACAATTTTCTTTTATAAGCATCAAATGAAAAGAACCTCGGGAAAACATCACTTGTATCGATATCATTCTTGCACAAGTACTATCAAATGCAGCACACGAAGCAACCACACAAGTGGGGTAAATGTTTTACCCCAGTTTTTCTAACCCCCACCCCCAAAAAATATATATTTACACCAATTAAAACTGGTCGGAGTTAATTTCAAAACTGGTAGAGTAACACACAACCCTGTTTTTTTTTACGCAAAACGATTTCTAGATAAAAAACATGAATGCGGAAACTGAGACTGGAAAACTATATTGCACAATGAAACTACTTCAGGCATCCGCACAAAATTGATTATAACACTTTTCCAATAAAACCGAATTATCTTACATTGGAAATACCCTACCGGCAACCGATCCATCGTGATTTCAGTTATTCATAGCAAACATATACAATTCGAGACTAAAGTGTAGCAGAGTACAGAGAAAGTAGTAAATAATGCGATCAAAGAATGAAATCAAGTCTATTAATTACGAGGAAAATATACTATTGTTAATCAACCTATAAAATATAATGTTGTTAATAATCCTATAAAATATACTATTGTTGATCATCCTATAAAATACACTATTGTTAATCATCCTATAAAATATACTATTGTTAATAATCCTATAAAATATACTATTGTTTATAATCCTATAAAATATACTATTGTTAATCATCTTATAAAATATACTGTTGTTAATCTAATATATAAAATTGTCGTGTCACAGTGTTTGCTACAGAACTCCTCCGAAACGACTTGACCGATTCTTATGAAATTTTGTGTCCATATTCAGTAGGTCTATATATAACAATGTACTATTGTTAATAATCCTATAAAATATACTGTTGTTAATAATCCTATAAAATCCCAAAAGAGGAATAAAGGGATGCATCATTTATTATAATTCTATTATGTTTAGCGAACCATTACAGAAATCCATTAAGCTTCCTAATGCAACTGATTTTCCTTTCCAGCGTTATTAAAGTCTAGTTAAAAAGCTTAATTAATTGAAATTTTAATCACTGAAATTACACATCGTACAAAAAATAAACAAAAGTCGTATATTGATTAATGGTAAACAAATATTAAATCCATATTGGCTTATATTACACATCACAAGATCCTTATAAAAAAAAAATATAAACAGGAAAGATCAATAATAAGAATAACAAATAACAGCAGATATGGAGAAGTTAAGATGAATTATGTCCATATTGACTTTATTGTACTGAGGGAAGCGAGATCGTGGCATTCTCCAAGTCTTTGGTTTAAAGCAGAGTTATAATATAAGCAATAACTCTATAATATAAGCAGTAACTCCATTACAAGACAAGGTCTGAGTCAGCCACTTATGCAATACGAGAATTGGAAGATTTCGCTTTCCTTCGGAATTCGACTTAATTGCTTATGCAACAGGGCTTTATGTTGAAAAATAATTAAACTAAATAGGAATATGATGCACAAAAGAAAGATCAAATGCACAAAAGAAAAGAAAATAAATTAAATAACTGTTTTTTAGTAATACTAATATTCTACCGTAAATCTGTTTATCCACTTCCAACATAAACAGAAGTTCAGAATGAACTTAATTTATCAATATAAACGTAGAACTATCAGCTTAAAAAGCAACATATTTGCATACCCAAAAGAAAGATGAAAATTATAAAAACATTTTTATAGCAGTGATAGTTATAAGCAAATTCTGTTTTCTAACTGAATTGAAATATACATCAATCAATGCTGGCTCTACAACCCAGTAAGGGTCTTGGCCGCATCAAGGTGTCGCCTCCACTCTTCTCTGTCCTGTGCCAAGGTCCTCCAAGCTCTGGATGGATTTCAATTCAGTTAGAAAACAGGATTTTTTAATAACTATCACTGCTATAAAAATGTTTTTATAATTTTCCTCTTTCTTTTGGGTATGCAAATATGTTGCTTTTTAAGCTGATAGTTCTACGTTTAAATTGATAAATTAAGTTCATTCTGAACTTCTGTTAAAAGTGGATAAACAGATTTACGGTAGAATATTAGTATTACTAAAAAACAGTTATTTGAGTTATTTTCTTTTCTTTTGTGCATTTGATCTTTCTTTTGTGCATCATATTCCTATTTAGTTTAATTATTTTTCAACATAAAGCCCTGTTGCATAAGCAATTAAGTCGAATTCCGAAGGAAAGCGAAATCTTCCAATTCTCGTATTGCATAAGTGGCTAACTCAGACCTTGTCTTGTAATGGAGTTACTGCTTATATTATAGAGTTATTGCTTATATTATAACTCTGCTTTAAACCAAAGACTTAGAGAATGCCACGATTTTGACCGAGTCTTACATCCAGGATTGCTCTACGAACTCCGTAAATTCCTACATCCTACGTACTTTCTCATCCTTCAATCCTATCTCACAAAAAGAACTTTCCAAGTAAACCATAATAATGTCTATTCATCCCTCTTTTCCCAATCTGCTAGAGTTCCTCAAAGTATTATCCTTGGCCCAATCCTTTATACATTTTATACAGCTGACATCCCGACTCATACTAATACTATCCTTACCACGTATGCTGATGATACATGTGTATTGCATCCAAAAGCCTCCAATCCCATATCACTGATCTTAAAGAATGGTGTCAAAACTGGATAAGTAAAATAAATCCTCAAAAATCGCATCAAATCACTTCAATACGTCGTAAACCATGACTTCCAGCCCTTCAGTATCCTTTAATAATATCCCACTGGTGCCTGTAGAACAGATCCGATACTTAGGGTTGCATCTTGACAAGCGATTAACCTGGAATCCTCATATAAGACTTAAAAGACTAGAAACCGCTCGACGTTTTAGGCTACTTTAACATTTACTAGACAAACGCTCTAAACTGCAAATTAATTACAACAGACTCATCTACATGACCATCATAATACCTATTGGGACTTAGGGAGTAGAGCTTTGGGGTTCCACTAAGCCATCGAATTCCTCTCGTATCCAATCCCTACAATCGAAAATCCTTCGTAAAATCTTCAAGTCAACCATAATGACCTTAATGTCCCATTTGTTGCTGATTTGGCCCGAATCTGATATCAATATTTTCATGACAAACTTCATTCCCACTCAAACCCTCTAGTTTCAAACCTAGCTTCCTCTTCAATTCCCTATAATCCTCCGAGAAGATTAGTTTCTCTACTTGTCATTATCTCATGTCATTATGTATCAGTTAGCCTATTTACTTCTTCTTCTTTATCTTCCTCCTCTGTGCCAATTCAGCTTGGAGGGGCCTCAATCCAACGCTGCCAGGCTTCACGGTCCCTGCAGACTTGTTTTATTTTTGGAAAGTTGCCTATTTACTTGAATTATTTTAATACAATTTTAAATATCAATAAATAAATTTTAAAAAACACAGAAAACAGTTGTTCTTAATGTCTCGCCGAGCCATAACCCTAAAGACTTTGCATCAAGTGTACTATCACCTGGCGAAATTAACGAACAACGAACTGCAGAGGAATGGACTTGAATGGCCGATAAGTGACCTTTCGGTTTGCCGTTCTTTTCCTATTTCCGTTTGAATTCTAATCTCATAGAAGTGTTCTATCACTTGGGTTTCTGATTTTGAAAAATTAACAAAGTTATTTTCCTATATAACCTGGTTTACACGGAATCAAAAACGTTCCCAAAAAGATAAGAAATTCTGACCTATAAATTTGGTAGTACTCATCATCTAATAAAATGCGTCCAGAGAACCATCTTCCAGCGGATTCCTAAACATCTACTTGAAATTTACGTTCCTTATAATCTTTCTTAAAAAATAAAAGGGTACACAGGGTGGGCGGTCACTTAAGAAACACTCCTTTCCCCTACAATAAAAGACAGGCGATATTACTTCCTCGAAGACATTTAATTAAAGTGTTAGCTGATCACTCACTGCCACAGGATGTATCTCCACCTTGGCCGCAACTTTTGTATTCCCTTCTGCATCGAAATTATTGGGTCTTTTAGATAGAAGAATCATCAGATACAGATTCCACAAATGAATTACCTGTTACAGATATCGTTTGACAAATTTTACTCACACTATGGCCCATATCCCACTAAAGAGATTTGATCAAGGAAGACCGTTTGTCATTACTTGTGTAGACTCTTGTGGTATTTTTATAACAAAACAATTTATCAAACGCAAAAGTAATAAGCAAACATTTTATGTCTGCTTGTTCATGACCTTCAGTACCAGAGCAGTACACCTGGAGCATGCGATACAACTGACTTCCGACGCATTCATTGCTTGCCTTAATAGATTTGTAGGATTACATTCTAAAGTCTATCCGACAATGGAACGCATCACATCAACTAAACTCTAATAGATATCTGAAAATCTCAGAAAAATTCTATAACTAGCTGGGAAACTCGAAGTCAGTAAATCAACTTTTTTTTTTTTTTTTTTTTTTTTTTTTTTTCCCTTCCTGCCATTTCTGGCATACGGGGTACGGCGGTGGTGGGTTGATACGTTGGGTTTACGCACGTCCACCACCGCCAAAAACCAACTCTTTATTTGTAAATTTCTTATTTTACAACAATAAGGGGGGTACCTTTTAATCTCAGGGGTACATCACAAAATAAAATAAAAATCTGTGGTGCTGCCCAGTGCACGGATGTGCACCTTACTGGTGGGGCAGCACCTTTAAGGCCTCCTGGCCGGTCTGCATCCGTCCGGTTGCCGTCCAGCCCTCCTGGTCCGCCGCATCCGTCCGGTCCGCATCCGGCCAGTCCTCTCCCTTAGTCCTCTCCTGGGGGCTCGTCCTCCTCCGAATGCCTCGGTGTCTCCTGGTCTGGTGGCTCGCCGGGTGGCCGTATCCTGCTGATGGTAAAATGCGCAGGACCGACCACCTCCTTCCACCCGTAGACATACTCCCTGAAATGGGGGTAATTGTCCTCCTCCATGAGGCGGGGGAAGTCTTCCTCGGCGAGGACGAAGATCCCGGTCTTCCTCGACAACCTGGCACGGTGTCCTTCCATCGCGGTGCAGGTGAGCAACACGTGCTCCGCCGTCTCTGGGACTCCACAGGTGGGGCACCGAGGGTCGACCTCTCTTCTATGCTCACTGAGCTTTCCCCGGAACCCACCGTGTCCCGTCAGCATCTGCGAGACCCAGTAGTCCGGGAGGACCCATGTCGCAGACAACCTCGACTGGACGGTGGGGAAGAACTTTCTCAACGTAGAGCCCTTCTGGCTCGTCACCCACCGTCCATTCCACTGCTCTATCGAGTCCTCCCTCAAAATCCTCTTCCACAGGTTCGGGGTCTCGCCGATCTTCTGACGGAGTCCCTCCGGGAGCGTCTCCAGCCCCTGCCTCTTCGCCTCGTACTTGAGGGCATCCTCCTTCAGGAGGAGGTCCAGGGGCATGGCTCCGGCAAGCACCTGCACCGCCTCATGCGACACCGTTCTGTACGCCTTCGTGACCCGTAGCAGAGCCAGTCTCTGGATCGTCGCCAGTCTCCTCTTCTGCTGCTGCGTGAGGTTGCGGCTCCACACCGGGGATGCATACCTCAGGATACCCAAGACCACGCCTTTATAAATGGTCATCGTTGCCGGGTACCTGAGGCCCCAGAATGCACCCCCGATCCTTCCTAGTCCGTTGAGTGACAGGGTCACCCTATCTTTCAGGTATCCCAGGTGAGGAGTGGCGTCGAAGTTTTTCCTAAACCTCACGCCTAGGTATGTCACCTCCTCACCTAGCCTGACCCTCTCCGTCTGGATGTCCAGTGTGATAGGGTGAGCCCTGTCGGTGGAGCCTCTCAGGAGTATGGCCTGGGTCTTAGCAGCGGCCATACTCAGCTTCCTCCTCACGCACCATTCCGCTACGAGACTGGCGCACCTCTCTGCTTCCGTCTTCACTCTGGCTCTGCTGTTCGCGGCCACGATGACTGCCAGGTCGTCGACGTAGGCCGTGGCAAGGAAACCGTGATCTTCCAGTTCCCCCAGCAGCTGGTCAAAGACGAGTTTCCACAGGGCCGGCCCGAGGACCGACCCTTGTGGACAACCTCTCTCTATCATCTTCTCGACCTCGTAGTAGCTACCTCTAATCCTGACACTCCTTTCACTGAGGTAGCTACTTACGAGGGAGTACAGGTTGCTGGGGGCGTCGAACTCTTGCAGCCGCTGGAGTACGCAGGGCCACCACACGCTATCGAAGGCGGAGGATATGTCGAACAATACCAACATGACGTATTTCTCCGCCCTCTCTTCTACGTCCCTGCGCACTCTCAACAGTGCATCGGTCGTTCCCTTGCCACGGGTCGAGCCGAACTGCCGTGGATGGCTCGCCGCATCAAGGACCGGCCTTAGGCTGGCGACGATCAGGCTCTCCAGGACTTTACTCATCACCGGGAGGAGGCATATCGGCCTGTACGCCTTCGGCGTCTCCTTATCCTTGCCTCCTCCCTTGTAGAGGAGTCTCAGATCCGCGATCTTCCACTGTCTCGGGAACCGCCCCTGGTCCAGGCACTCATTGAAGATGCCAAGAAGGTCATCCTCAATGAGGAGGGCGCTCCTCTTCAAGATCGCGGCGTCGATCCCGTCGAGTCCTGGAGCTCTTCCGGTCCTCTGCCTATCCACGGCAAGACGAAGGTCCCATAAATCCCACGGTGGACTCAGCTCGGTACCTGGAGGGCATACCGTGGTGCGTCTCACCATCTTGTCTTCTTCCGTATCCTGAGACGGGTCATCCCTGGGGTATGTATAGGCTATATACATATCTGCAGTCTCCTCCAGGGTGGTTGCCTGGGCATCTCCAACTCTGATAGCCGCCATCATGGTTAGCGGCTTCACCTTGCCCAGTGCCACCCTGTACGGGATTCCCCAGGGATTCTTCTCCGATTCCTGGACGATAAACTCGTCCCAGGATACCTTCTTCCGGTGACGCACGCCGTTTCGGTATGCCCTGTACCTAGCCTTGGATTCCTCTCGGAGTGCCGGTCTCCTCTCCTCTTCCCTGCACTCCTGGTACCTTCGCCTGGCCCTGTAGTACTCCCTCTTGAGGAGCGTCAGGGCAGGCGTCCACCATGGGACCGGACGCGCTCTCGCTCTGCGGCGCTGGAGGCTCCAACGAAAGTTGGGCCAGAGGGCTCGTTCAAGACCAAGAGCTGGCACCTCGCCACGGTTTCATCCACCAGTCTTCCTCTGGCGTCTGTGCGCACTGAACCCCAGGCCGTGCTCCACGAATTGGTGTCGGAGCAGACCACCACACTCCTATAACGTTGTGCGATGGCCTCCACGGCGGATACATTTTCCTCTATCCTTTGCTTCGGCGGCATGTACGACGACACGAGGGCGAAGGATATCCTCCCCCATCTGACATAGCATGCCGCCTGATCCGCCGTGGTGAATTGCTTCAATTCCATAACGTCGAGGTTTGGATTCACTATCACAATAGCCGCTCTAGGCCTCCTCTCTCCACTGCCCATAGCGACTACCCTCGACGCGACACCGAATCCGGCGACCACATTTCCTTGACACCATGGCTCCTGAATAGCCATGATGTCAGCATCCTTAGCGAGAGCTCTCAGCTCGTCCGCGACCACTCGTCTTCGGCCCATGTTGACCTGCAGAATCTGCAGCCTACGCATACCGGGTCTTCTTCATCTGGATGGTCATCAGCTGAAGATACGACGGGCACTCCCTGCTGCCCGCGCAATGATTTAAATCTTTCCCCTGTCTGCCCTTCTCCTTGCAGTGCCTACACTGAGGCTTGGTGCCTCTGGCCTCCGCAGCCTTGTGCCCGTTGCCCTGGCACCACTTGCACGCGATCTCCGCCGTGCAAGACCTCGCCGTGTGGCCGTGCTCAAGGCACTTCAGGCAGAGCAGGGGGTCGAGGTAATCCCTGATGACCATCCCCCACCATCCGCCGCTGACGTCTTCCGGGGTGAGCCCCATCAGGGCGAGCCTCATCTTCTGGTGGACCTCAACTATCCACCTCTTCGTCAGCCCGCCCCTCGCGGGCGTGGAGAAGCAGGGTCTTAACCACGCCCTTCTGGCGCTCTCCTCCTCCGGCTTCTCCAGGGGTACCTTGCCCCAGAAGAAGCTTTCCAGCACGCTCCCATCCCAGTGCTTGGGGACGCCACTCAGCTCCAGGCGAGGCCTTCTCGCCATCGCCAGCCTCGCCTCGAGCCCCTTCTCCTTCAGGGCGTCCCACTCTATGATCTTCTTTGCCTGGTCGGCTCCTCCTGTCCTGACCAGGACGGCGCCAGACTTGGTCACTCTGACCACTCCAGCACTGGCGCCGATCTGCTTGAGCTTCTCCTGGGATGGGAGCTGCTCCAGGATCTTCCCGGCATCCCACCCTGCAGTCGTACCCTGGAGGGTAATATAGGTGGGAGCGTCCTCGGGCCTGGTCTGCGCCGCGGGAACCCTGGCCAGGACTCCAGCGAAGGTCAGTTTCTTCCCCTTCCTCTTTCCTTCCGAGGAGGGGGGTAGAGCCTCTTCTTCTTCCTCTTCCTGGGAGGTTGGCTGCTTCTTCTTCTTCTTCTTCCTCTTTTTTTTTTGCACAACCTCCCAGTTCGGCTCCTCCTCCTCGCTGGAGTCCACATCCATGTTCCTACCCCGGCACATCGGGGTAGTGCTGCTCCTCTGGGGCATCGGGGCCGGCATGAGGCCGCAGTACTTGCTAGGGGGTGGGGGTGGGACCAACCCGGAGGGTCCTGCGACCACCTTCTCGGGCTTAGCCTTGGTCTCCACCTTTTTCCTCCTCTCCTCCGCCCTAGTCTTGGCCGCGTGCCTCAGAATCCCGGCCTCCTGGTCCTTCAGCTGGAGGTCCCCGATGAGGCCCTGGACTCTGTTAAGAGTTGGGGAGACCCACTCCTTCTTCTTCCGGTCGTACTCGCCCCCTATGGCATCACTAATAGACGTTGCCACCATGGGGGCGATAATCTCGGACACCTTCGTCGCTATTATCTTATGTAGAGTCTCCCCATTCAGGGCCTCCTTCACCACCTCTTCCACTATGGTGGGCACTATCTTCCACTGCGCCTGGAGGCCCACAACAATGCCCAGAATATCTCGTATCTGGCCATTGATATAACTCTGGGCCTCCAGCGACATCTTCTTCCGGATAAGATAAGCTCTTATCTGGTCCGAAATTCTTTCGGCCCTGGCAGTAGGGTCCTCTGCTGGCTCCTCTTCCGGGGAATCCTCCCTTTGCCTCTTAGCCTTCTGCTTCTCGACTTCTCCGTCGGAAGCAGAGGCCAACGGCCACATTTTTCTGGCCCCGAGCGCAGATACACGCTCCTCCTGCTCACTTAAAGCGTCCATTGGCTCGCTTAGCCGGGCATCTTCAACTGCGTTTTCCGTGTCTCCTATTGCACTTTTTCCAAACATTTTTTGGGGCATTTTTGGTCCGACACTTAACACTGTTATTTGCACCAAAAAAAATTTTAAAAAATTTTTCGATTTTGGAAATTTTTTAGATTTCCAAAATCTCCTGTCCGTGGAGGGCTCCGATTCGCAAAAAGTGTCCCTCGGGCCTCAACCACCACCACACAAACGCGCCAGCACTTTTCCCGGGAGTAAAGCAAAAACACGTCTTACCTTACTGACGGTCGAGAGCTGACTGACTTCAATAACTGCCAATTGAGGTGGGGATAATCCTCACGAGCTGTTCAAGCGTAGGTCCTTCCTCATCGACAGTCGGAGCGCTACTTTCAGTAAATCAACTGTCGATGACCACCTCAGGGCGATTGGGAAGCTGAAAAAGCTTCTATCTATAGAGTATCTAAATATTCTGCATTATTTATCTAACCCAATATTATATATATATATATATATATATATATATATATATATATATATATATATATATATATATATATATATATATATATATATATATATATATATATATATATATTAAACCCAATATTTGAGGTATAGTAGTCGTATTAGATGAAGGAAAACTTTTTAATACAATGAAAGGCTACAACATTTTTCTTCATTGTTTAATAAAAGGAAATGTTTCGACACTAAATACGAATGTATTTTTTTTCATCAAACTATCTCCTGCTCCTTCGAACTGTGGAAATACAACAGGAAAAAGAAAATAGCGGCTAAGGAAACAAAGCCTTTTAATGAACCGCCATGAAGGTTCAACAAGTTTTCGTAATTAAGGGCTTCCTACATTGTAGAGGGAGGGAAAAAAGTTCTATTCCTTTTTTTTTTTAACATCCGACGTCATTAAATCTTTTACGACAGGATTAATATGAAAGCAAGGAGGAATTTTCGGATAATTTTTAGGAACAAGCTATAACGTTTCAGATTTTTAATTCTATTAACACATTTTCTTGATAATTCTAATTAATCGTGGTCTATTAGTTTTCCTAGACCACTCTCAATCACATTATATTTCCTTTGGATGAAAAGAGGCACAACTCAAAAAAAGGGTGATTATGTCTTAAACAAAACAAAAATTTGGAGTATATATGTGAAACAGTGTCACAAAATTAACTCGAGTATTCGGCTGCAAGAGAGTAGTTATGTCAGTGCCAAACTATCAAAGCATTTTTAGTATTCTGGTGAACAAGCACATTATCTGTTAACTTGTAATTATGAGTTGTGCCAGTTTTCTTCCAAAGGAGCGATGTGTTTAGTTACTGTATGACATTGGATCTGTTGATGTAATATATGTAAATAGCACAGATGTTCAATTATCTAAAATCTTACTTTTTGAAAATATAAACATTATAGATTTTGCCCTGCTTAATCAAGTCCAATTAACTATATATATATATATATATATATATATATATATATATATATATATATATATATATATAGCCCAATATCATCAGGCTCACACATGTTTGCTGGATTACTATGTCTAGCAATCCCCGGCTCCAACAATAGGGAGTTTTACAATAGGGAGTCAAATCAATCCTTAGGTAAAATAGAGTTTATTTGCCAAACAGACTCAGGAAAAACCACCCTTCCGTTTGAAGTAATTAAAAGTGATGAAATGCCACTTGTTGGAGCAGACGATTGTGTACGTCTAGGCCTAATCCATGTTAACGTTGCATCAGTATACTGGCCTGCAATGAAGAATGACATTCGTGAGAAAGTTCAAACATGTAATGTTTTCCAGAAACTGGGACCTTCACAACCCAAGGAACCTCTTAATTCCCATCCAACACCAACAAGACCATGGCAGAGAGTTGCTATTGACATATTTGATTTCAATAAACAAAAATATTTACTGATAGATTATTTTTCTTCTTGTTTTGAAGTTGACCACCTTTCTAAAATATCAAGCTCTAGAGTCATCAACACCCTTAAAAGGCAATTCAGCGGGTATGACGTTCCTGAGGTAGTGTTCATGGACAGTAGTACCCAGTTGGTCAGTGCTGAGCTGAAGAATTTTTCAGAAGATTGGGGATTTGAAATGGTTATCTCTTCACCTTACCACCATCAGAGTAATGGGAAAGCAGAGAGCAGTGTCAAGATTGCTAAAAGATTGATGAAAACTTGCAAAGAATACAAGACGGATTTCCATTTAGCACTACTTAATTGGAGAAATCCAACCCAACTTATAGATAGTAGTCCGGCACAAAGGTTAATGTCACACCGATTGAGATCAACACTACCAGTAGTGGCCAGGAAATTAAAACCTTACATACCCATCGGAGTAACTGAACAAATAGATAGAAAGAAAACAATACGGAAGAGGTACTACGACAGGACAGCCCGGCGCCTCCCTTCCTTTCAAGGCAAGGTCAGACAGTATTGGTGCAGTTGAGACCTGATAGAAGAAGTGAACCATGGGTCTCAGGCCAAGTTGTTGAGGTTCACTTCCCAAGATCATATATAGTTGATGTTGATGACGGAACAGAGTCAACATAAAACCTTTACACAAAGGAAGAGCAGAAGAGGATGGCGAACCTAAGAAGAAAGAAGTAACCACTCCTCCGAGATTCGATCCACTCATTCACAGACGTTAACTCATCTTTCTGGAAGAAGGAAGATGTTGATGTAATATATGTAAATAGCACAGATGTTCAATTATCTAAATTCATACTTTTTGAAAATATAAACATTATAGATTTTTCCTTGCTTAAACAAGTCTAATTAACTATATATAAATAAATACAGGATCGCTTGTGCTGAGTCTCAAGAACATGTGCAAGAATGAGCCAGCATGTAATTTTTCAATAAAGAGCAATAATATACGTTTTTTTTTTTAAATCTATTTTCGAACATTCGAAGATGTGTCAAAATCGGTTCATCAAATAAAAAATATATGTTATCATTAAATTATATTTTAAGCGGGATACTGTCAGTCCAAAAGACATTTTGTTTACATATTAACCATATGTATATATGTATGTATGAATATATTACATATATGTTATTAAGCATACTAATACTAAGGGCATACTCGGACAATCGAAGGAACAACCGAATCTAAATTCATAAACAGAACTCTCCCCGATGTGTTCCTAATTATCACTGGCATGAGATAGACGTATAAAGCAATGCCGCAACGGAGGTATTTCAACACAGAATTTGCACTTCAAAGAGCTACGAATTGGATATCAACCGCATTCCTACAACGACCAACATCGCCTGGTACCTCAATACTGCCATCATCACCCCTCTACTCAGAAAATGCAGCGAAGTAGAAGTGAAGTACCCATATCTTTATTTCCTTGATTATTTGTACCCTCTCATTTTAAGATTAGGGAGACAAGCCACTATTAATATTCTTATATAGTTATAAAGATGAAAATACAAACGAAGAATATTACGCTAAAAACTAGAGATACATGTTTTAAACTTTCTATCAATTTAATTATCACTGCCGTTTTAAAGAATTTCACTATAAATTTCAAGAAATTATCTGTTTTTTAAACCCTCATAATTTTCATACTTGCAATCCTTTTTTTTGACGCTACAACTCCTGTAGAGTCAAGGCCTCCTGCAGTTTGGCTCGCCAGTCTTCTCTATTGGTTGCACCACTGCTCTCTAATTGCGGATTCCCAAGACGGACCTGGCATCCGCCCTCACTCCATCGTCCCATAAATCCTCTCGTCCATTTTAGGAATCTGATCCTGGGCCATTCTAATTACATGATCGAACCCATCGAAGCTGGCCTACTATTATTACCATTAAAATATCTTGGCTCTTGTAGAGTCTAGTTAGCTCAGCGTTTGTCCTTATCCTCCAAATCCCAATGGTTCAAGCTGAGCCATAAATTCTCTCCAATAATTTCCTCTCGAACCTTAGGATCTGGGTAATGTCCGGCATTCGGAGGCATAAGTAAGAACTGGTCTTACCAATGTCTTATACAAATGCACCTTCGTTTTTTGAGAAATACCTCTGCCCTGAAATGCTTCAGTAATCCAAAATAACATTTATTTGAGGACATAATTCTGCGATGGATTTCTGGTTTTATATCATTATCAGCGTTTACCTGTGAACCAGAATTTTACTAATTCTTTCGCCCTTTGGTTCGTGCACATTCACTTGTGGTCCTGCATGCATATATTCGGGTTTCATTCCTGCATTGCACCTTCTTCATTGTAACCCTAATCACACGTCTCAGCTTCGGTGGTACTCCCATTTCTAGAACTCCTGGTACAGCTCGTTCCTCATTATGCAATCATAAGCCATTCGGAAGTTATTCGGAGAATTAACAGGTTGTGTATGTGAATATTATACTCCCTGCACCTCCCCAGAAGGCTTCTAATGGAGAATATCTTATCTATGGTTCTTTCCTCTCATGAAGCCTGTCTGGTACTTCCCTAGATTTACAATACATACAATTCTGTAAGTTTCTTTATTTTGAATATTTTTGTTTTGAAGAGAAAAGATTTGTCCTGGCCGGGATTCGAACTCGGGTCGTCTGCATTTCCGGTGCAGTGCTCTAAATCACTGATTTATCAGAGGTCGTGTCCAAGTCAGATAAATCCGTTCTCTTCACCGATCCTATATCCCCGTGTTCTCGCAATTTTGATTTAGATGTATGCACGGGGAAGAATGTTCATTGAACATTACTTTAATTAGGGTCTTGTTGACTTACGTCAATATATTATTTTTATTGATTTTTATTTTGATGGTGATTATTTTTAAATAGTTCTGTTTTGATGAGAAAAGATTTTTCTTGGACGGGATTCGAACTTTATTGGTTACAAGACTGCTTTTACTATTACACAAGACTTTATTTTTATTTGATTTTAATGTATATTTATATGACTGTCTTGGTGAGCAAATATTTAATAGTATTTCTATGCGTACCTTAAATCTTCTGACACCTATACTTCCAGGATCTAACCAACGCACTGGAGCTGTTATCACTAAACAGTTGATTTGTATTAAACTTTAACCCGTTTGTTTTTTTAATACCTCTTCGTTTATTTGATGAGCATATAAAAAAATGCCGAAAAAATATTCTTTGCTAAATCATTCAGTCTAAACTAAAGTTTATAATAATCTAAAGATTTTTCACAAAATGCCAACTCAACTCGTCTAGAACTCAGAAACGCTATAATGTACACTGAAAAAGAAGTTCAGAAAAATTTAAGTAGGCAAATATACTCTAGCTGGAATATATTAAAACATATTGTTCATATACCCACATATCGTATATACAACATTTCAATAAAAGATGGTATTAAATATCCTTATTATGAACCCTTAAGATCTAATAAGTGATGTGATGTGGTTGATAACTTTCATGATGGTTGTGAAGCTAACCTGCTAAGAATGACATCATCATTTAACTAATAGCTTGATTCTGTTGTATTGACTGCAATTGTTGCACTTGGGACTGATATTCGTATCAAATGGGAGCATATTAGTAGGTAGATGCTATAATAAATCTTTTAATCATTAACAAATTTTCTTCTTTCACCGTCAAGCGTTTGGGAGTGAGATGGCGTGAATTTCATAAGTCATTTGGTTTATCGTTTTGCTATAAGCATCAAACAAAGTTTCAAGATGGTATTATTTATAAGATAACTGCCTGAAGTTGTGCAGATGAAAATTGTTCACACCAACCACCCGGGGGGCAGAGACTCTTAACAAAACGTTTCTCGCTAAAGTTTCCGGCCTACACATTAATATTCATTACGGCTTGTAGGATATTAAACAACAAACTTAACAAGCAGCTAAGACGTACATGAATACGTGAAAATAAATTAAAACAGAGAAAGGAAGTGAGACAAGAAACTTCATCCAAGGACAGAGGTGAAAGAGATTAGAGCCATAAATATCGCTTAAACTTGTCCTTTCTTTAGATTGCTCTGTCCTGGATATCGTGAAAACAATTTACTGAAGACTATCTCTACTTCTCCATGACTTGGTCCTTACATACTCGATACTTAACTTATTTAAGTACACGCTAGAGATGATGAAGAACAAACTTTAAGAACTTTTAATTATCAAAATTGAATTAATATATTAAACTAGATCAGATTATTTATATTGTTTATTATAGCCCGACAAAATGAATACATAACATCCACATCAGACCCACAGTAGCAAAAACTTCAGAAACTCAACTGATTTAAAATTAAAATATATATATTGACATAGGTGAGAAATTCTGAAACTTTGAAACAATTTTAATGTGGTTTTAGTAAACCAAAACGAAAATCCTTTGATAAGAAATGTTTTAGGCTGAATAATTGCTGTTTTACACATATATTAAAGTAATTTATCATTTTTAAATAATTATTTTTTATAATCTGTTTAATTAACAGTCTCCAAGAAAACTCGTTTTTTTTTACCGTTCTCTTCAAATTTGAAGACACAATTTTTATAAAAACTCAGCTCTTTAAGTTTGTATATCTCAATATAATCTTTACTTAGAACAAAAAACTTAAAATATTATATTAGAGAAGAAATTAGTTGACTTGAACTTCTAATATAAGGATGGAGATAGTTGGGGGTGCAGTCAAATTAAACACTAAAGGTGAATATTTATTAGAATCAGTTACACGGTTCCCGAGTTGCCGCTCCTTCTAATTGCCCTGAAGATGACCTACAAAATAGGTCGAAACGTCGGCACAGATAATAAAATAAGTATTCGCTTATTTGGTGTTTTTTGGTGACTGCACCCCCAACTATCTCCATCCTTACTTTAAAATATTATATTTTAATAATTAACTTTATAACCTGTCCCCAGTTATATAAGCCATTATGGTAGTTGTCAGTATGTTAAAAAATAAAATAAATTAAATAAGCCATTATAAATAAATTCTGAGATGAGCCCTTTTTGAAATTTTCAGTTTAATTAAAATGCAATAATATTGAATTGTTAAAAAACAAATAATAATAAACTACCCACAGTTTTGAATCCTAATTACTAAAATCAAATCATTCCAAGGATCATGAACATGATGGATAATGAGAAGTTAGCTCTGGTATCACTTAACAAATTCAAAAACAGAATGAATATGGGAAATTTTATAATTTTTAAATATCCAAAGATGTAGCCGGATGGTTGACGTTCAACCTAAAACAAGCGTTCAACTTACTCCTGACTTGCTTTATGACTTTGCTGTAGGGATGGAGCTATCTATAATGCCTAAGTCTACAACTAGGTACAAAACGGCCTACTTCAACATCTATAACAAGAAGATAACAGCTAGAAACAGCATATACTCCAAGTATTAGATCATGAGTCACATCACTATGATGTAGACACTTCAGCAGTCTGTAGGCAAGGTAAGACATTCACAGATCACCATCAATCAGTAATTAATATTGTATCAATTAACTGTCGTTATCATTATAAGCTATAATGAAAAGCCTTTTATTTTATTTACAATTTACAATCATATACACTATCCACTAAAACCAGAGCAGGAATGTACTATATCCCATAAAAAGGGGTGGTCAGTTTCCATTTGAAACACTCCGTTGAACACCCTCGTCAACAATTGTCTTTGATTCCGATCGAGTGTTTGATATATATATGCGTGGATCACAAATCATCCCCGAAAGTAGATAGCTTCAAATACCTTGGCGTCACAATAACCTCGACGAATGACCTATTAACTGAGATAGACCAGCTTACGACTAGCGCAAACAGGGCATATTTAGCTTTTTCAAGAGTATTGAAATCCCGAAGTATCTCAAAAATTTAAAATTAAGGGTGTATAATGCTGAAATCTAGACGATTCTGTAATACGACTCTGAAAAATGGGTTCTCATCGGCACCCTGGAAAGAAGAATCGAGAGGAATGATGTGAAAGGAAAACACTTCGCACGATAACCCGAGCGGTATGCGATGAGAGTCTAAATTCTTGGAGGTGAAGGACCAATAAGAAATTGTTTACGGAAACTGGTCAGGCGATATCTAAGGATATGAAAGCAAGAAGGTTAAGATGGGCGGGGCACGTAGCTTGAGGTAATCCGTCTGGACTCCTCTACACAACTATGAATGCCACAATAGTTGGTAAGAGACCATACATATACTAATGTATATTTATTTATATTAGTGTTCTTTCATTACAATCACGCAATCATAAATGACTAAAGGAAGGAGATAAAAAACAATAGCTGCATTGTACCACAAGCAATAGGAAATAAGCAAAGAAACTCGGAAATACACAAAGTAGAACGAAGGAAAAGGCATTTAAAAAATAAATAAATAAAATTATACCACAAAAAAAAATATGGAGTGAAAAATAATCGACTTGAAGATAATTTTTTCCCAGAAGATTAAAAAAAAAAAAAAAAGAGGGGGCACTAAAGAAAAATACTTGCAAAGATCTCCAAGAAGTTCATAAATATAATAAAATGGAAGAAGCAGTCTGCAAGAACTCCATCTCGGCGTTCTTAAAAACTTAGATGAAAAAACGATAATTCAGGTTTATAAAAATTTGACTAGAGAACAATTATTTCAGGTGGCTAGATAGGTAAAATTATAAAACAAGCAATCCCTGATAAGGATAGGAGCGGGGAAAAAATGGAGGAAACATGAAACAAAAGAAAAAGATTTTAAAAAAGTTAGTCCGAAATTACACATTTTTTTTTTAATTTTACAAATAAACTAACCCTCACATATCCAATTACTCCACCTAGAATTCCAATTAATACTCTATGATACTGAAATAAAGGATCTTATATTTATATAAGACAGTATTAATATGATTAAAGAAAAAAACCAATAATCTGAGCGCTACAGAAAATAATTATGTCATCCAAGCTAGAAATAACTATTGTGATTACTGTGTCCAGAAGAGATAAGGAAAATGGCCAAGACGAAATAAGATTTAATTCGCTACTGTGGTAATATAGTTACAAAACCCTATTTGAGAACATATCTTATATATACTGCATCTTCTACAGAGAGCATCTTTCACAGAAATAAAATAAACAATCTGTACCGCTACAACCCAAGAAGTATTTCATGTCTGAGGTCTCAGGTTCAGTACATGGTTGAGACTCTACTGTTATTTGAGCAACGGTTGTGCAGGGAGTTGATTTACATTCTAACATAAATAAGTGGCTCAATGGTAGAGCTCTGAGTTGCCATGCCGAAGGTCATAGGCTCAAATCCCCTCGCTGGCAATCTTTTATTTATTTTCTTAGCGGCCGGAGATGGATCCTAAGGGATCTAGGACCCTCCTTGGACTCACTAAGTGTTTATAAAGTGGGTACCCAAAATAAGGGAGAAAATCTGCCGGTTAAGCGTGATCTATACCTCCCTCCACAACCGTTGTCCAAGAAACAGCGCAGTATCTACCTTGTACTGAACCCCGGACCCTTCATGGTTTGTATTGGTATAGGTATAGTATTATTATTACAGTATAACAAAAAATGAGTGACCAGAATCTGTGATTCCCAGGTTTGATATTCTCCTCTTAAGTGCAAATTACAGTAAGAATTTTCAATTAGTCACCTGTGAATCATATACAGTAGTTTCTATGAATTTTGCTATACTATGATGGTTTAAATATTACCGAATTTCAATTCTGAAATACCCCACCAAGCGGCTAGAGTGGACTCACTGCAGGCTTTGAAAGCACACTATCTGCCTTCCCTCCATCGCTACTATACGTCTACAACACTATTAACAATGAGCCCTATCAGCGCCTACTTCTCGGCGCTTCCTTCCAGCTTCGACCTATCGTTTCCAACTCTGGCGACGAGATAACAAGAAAACTCTTCAAGTGTTTTACGAAAACAGATCATGTGTTGACTTTCCAGAATTAATTAATTAACTACTAGAGGGAGGAAACAGACACGAGATACTTGGGATTCACAACAGGTTAGTAATTGAGGAGGTTAAGGCCGGACATTATTGGCTCAGGTTAAAGGCATCTCGGTAACAAGGAACCGCTTGAATCGATAGGACCCTAGAGGTAGGGATAAATTCCTTAATACTGTTGTTTTATAAGATTCTTCATCGCTGTAGCCTCAAAACAAAATAATGTTGATGAAATATCGGTAGAAGCTAACAACATACGAACCACTTATGGTGAATTAGTGTTTGAGTGGAAATTAGTTGACTGGATAATTCAAATAATGCATTGAATTGGTCAGGGGGGGGCACTCAATGAAAACACAAAAAATAGGTTTTGCCTACTTTTTGTGTTTACTTTGACTGGACCCTCTGATCAATTCAATCCATCATTATAGTGAATAAAGAATTGCTGTACTGATAAATTATACCGTTAAAATAAAAATTCAAACAGAATGTTTTATAGAAGTCGCAGGCCTGTCCAGTGATCGCTAACACTCATTAATAGGTCAATTTATTTAGATTATAGTCAATTAAGTTATATAAAGTTAGTTACATGAAATTATGCAAGTGGATGATGAAATTGCTCAATATCGATAAAGGACGATGCCATCGATTTTGTAAGATCGTCGGTTATGAAGACACATTGGGCAGCAACTAGTGCACGTTTCACTACGACGTTTGTCAACAATCCCCTCGGACATAAGTGTGATGTGTGTTATCGTCTATGGTTTATGCGCCCAGTGAAGCAAAAAAAAAAAGAAAAACACTTACAGATGCTTAATAATACTTTCCCCGAAGTTCCAGCGGACTTAAAACTGTGTGGTAGGTGTAAAAAAAGCACTGGACATGAAGTGGAACGTGGATGAAGTGCCCACATTGTCTCGTTCTGATATCATCGACAAGTCTTTAACAAGCCTGTCGATGTGAACACAATGGTGCAAGAGTTACCACGTCCAATGGTCGATGACCAGACGTTCAATGCTAACATAAAGAAGAACATAATACATAAATCTGAGCGGCGTATTAAAAATGTGAGTTGTAATAGCTTGGCTACAGTTCTTGCTTGTTCAACCATTGTATACATTACAAGATTACAGTACGCTGCAATTCATTTCATGCTAACACAATAACCAGTCGTGTGCCAGCCAACGCCACCGATGTTGATCCGATCGAGCATCTACAGTGACAGAAGTGCACTGGAGTCAGAGGTTCTGCTCAGTGGACTTTAAATTGCTATACAATTTAATGAAGAACATTTTCTCGACATTACTCCGGGCCGGCATTCAGCACGGCTGAACATTATTTATGACGTGTGTGCCAAAGAACTATCGTTTCCTTTGATATACGGTGCTGGTAGGCAGTCCAAATCGGATGTGCGCGTTTCATTATCGCAACAAGCGAGATACGAAGAAGCGATCGTCGCGGTGTTTTGTACATGTATGCATTCAAATCGAAGACAGTATGTTATGATTTTTCATGAAAGAATAGTATGTTTCGATGTATACTACAGCTCCCATATCACTCACAAAATGCTGGAAGATCGTATGCTCGTCGATGAGTGTGTCGATAAGAATCTTGCGGTTCTAAAATATTTATCAAATTTTGTACAGTAAGGATCGCGAAAAGATGAAACGCGTTGTTTTTTTTTAACAGATTTGTTATTGATTATTCTTGATTTGTTATTTATTGTTTAAAATGAACAGATCACAATGTAATAACAAACAAATAAATTAACCAGATAAAAAAACTAAAAAACAGTTTAATAACAATACATAATAGGAGGAAGGTTTCATGTAAACTGGTTAATACACAAGTGGCTATCGGTGTTTATAATTTATTTCAAATTACACAGGTCTGTAAAAAAAACTTTTGTGACTAAATCAGATCAGTTAACTAAAAACTGTTTTGATTTAGCTAACTGATCTTTATGTAGTTTTTTGCTCTGATTTAAAAAACGACATTGGTTTTTTTTCGTTCACGTAAGGCTTGCCTACAAAATAAAGTTGCAGTTTTTGAAATAAGTACAAAAACGGAAAATTTTGGATTTGTTTTTATTATTTAAATATGAAGTAAAAGAATAAAAAACATAAAAGTGATGCACGTGTGCATTAAAGTTATTATAAGTCTTTGTAAAAACTCCATTTCTTTTATATCTTGATAGAAACGTTCTCCTTGTTCCATCCTTACAGCCCCAAGATTTTCTGGTAAGTAGCCCAGATGTGAGTGAAGGAAATGAACTTTGACACCAGTGTTGCAGCCCAACATTTTGTAGTTTTGTAACAATTCAGCAACCAAAATTTTGTAGTTCGGGTCTTTTTTTTCCTGTTACATTAAGTTTAAATGAATTCGAGGCATTTTTTTCTTTCATTTCCTTTTTAGTGACCAAGCTTTCATATTTTAAAAGTTTTCTGATGTCAGGCCCAACAAAGAATCCCTCTTTCGGATATACCAGGAAGCAGTTCACAAAGATACTTGACACTCTCCCTCCTTCTTTGGGTAATGCTTTCAAAAAACGGTTTCTAGCCCCAATTTGATTTGAATTTGTGGGAGTAAGATTTTTTTAGAATCCACTAAACTTTGCCTATCAGCTTTTTAGAGTCCAGGAATAAGAGCTTTTCTGATTGGCCACGTCTGCTTGACATAGTGTTCTTTCCTGTCACGGCTATCCCATTCAAAGAGGAAGCATGGTAACTTTGTGTAACCACTTTGTTGACCTTGTAACATGGAAATAACTTTCAAATCCTCTAGTAGCCATTTCTTCTAAATATCACAAAACAGATTGATGTGTACCCCAACCACACCGAGTCACTGACTGCAATCAAGAGCACGGCTCACTACATTCCTCACAACGTCCAGCAGACAGTAGGATTGGGGAGGGAGCAGACCCCTGAAAATAAGAAATTTTCAGGTGAAATTTGTGACTTATCTAGGAGTGATGGAATTTTTTCCGTAATCAGCACAAAAAATACTGTTAAACCTACTATTTAAATATGCTATAGTTTTTTCATCGCAGACCTGTGTTATTTTTGTATTTCCGCTTCATAAGTTATAAGCAAGTAATGCAATTATAATTTTGTATTATTGTCATTTTAAACCTCTCTCTCTCTCTATATATATATATATATATATATATATATATATATATATATATATATATATATATATGAACTTAATGAAATTTATTTATACTGTATAAATAAACAAAACCATGTTATGTACTACAGCCTTGTCGGAATACACATAAATAGTGGGCTTCTTTCTTTTCCCTTGTAAAAAGTTGTTCTGGGAAAATGAAAAAACTTTTTCTCATCAGCTGCCTGAAGATAGACAATAAAATCCTAACAGATAGAGACAATTTTGCAGAACAATTAAACGATTCACAAACTACGTTAACGCAGAAAGTTCAATACTTATTTACTGCAATATTCAGCCAACAACCATTCACTAAATTAAAGATTCTTGTACTACTAAAAGAGTTTTTCAAATCACCTCTGATTATTTCCTTGGTAAGATATAAGGAAAGAAACCACTGTGCTGTTAATTTTGAAACATAAAACTGGGTGAATATAAAAAAAAATTGTCGATGGAACAATTAAGTTTTCATATTTTCCGAATATTTATAGTTAGTAAAATTCACATTTATGTTTTTTCTTTATTAAATACTGTTAGTTAATAAACCAAAGTGTACCAACAATTTTTTATCTTAAAAAATAAATTATAAAAATACGACCTCTCAACGTAAAAGATAGAACTGTGTTACTCAATAATATTTTAATAATAGTAGCACTATATATACAAGGGGTTTTCACAATATTCCATTGTTCCTAAGGGTGGCATACGATTGTACTCCCTTATGTTCGACATAAGTAAGTCCCTAAGATGATACCTGTTCACTTACAGTCCAGCATAATCAACACCCTGAAAACCTTTCAAATCCAAAACTTATTAACTATGTTATTAGAAAAAAAAATTATCTCCTGTAATTCCTCATCTCTCCATTATAGCGCCTTCCTGCAACTTTATAACTTCATAAGTTGAGAATACTTATTCTCTTTAAAATCAATATCTCATAATTTTTATAAAATGCATAAATGTTATCGACAATTCCCTTCGAAAACTTTAATAATAATGCAGTCTTTATGATATAAGACAAATTTAATTAATTAGTTTAAAGTTTAGCATTGGAAACCCTAATAATTCTATACTTACAGACAGGTATACCTATGTGGTGCATATAGTAAGGGGAAGTTTTTAAGTACTATTCGCAAAACGTTTATCATAAATAAATTAACAATAATAATAAAGGTGTTATTAATCTTTAAAATAATCATAACCGCCAATTATTTTACCCTTCAGACTCACGTCTCTACGTAGCCAACATCAACCTTACCTCACAAATAATCATAGTTAATGACATCCCACCAAATATTATAGACACACTTATTAACAACTTAGTATTAACAATTTAGTAAAACAATTAATAATCATAACTATATAATATAATTATATCTGAGTTCGGGTTCGCCTGTCATAATGTAAAGATCGGGTCACTGATTATTGGATATTAATGTGGTTAAGAATTTAAATTTCGCAGTGAAATTTGTAAAAGTGACATTTTGTTTTGAGAAACCATCTGTGGAGATTGCAAAATTTGAATTTGCACAATCTTAGACGTTTAAAATCCACGGTCAAACAATTTGCGCCAAATCGGTGTTTGTGCAAATGCCTGTTTGCACCAACGTGAGCCCATCCACGTTTCAACCCGTTGTGCAAACATCAGTTTCGTTTTCAACATCTTGTGAGCATGTCAGACACGGACAGAAAAACGTGCTAAAAAAAGAAGAAAGCCAAACATGTGGGTGAAGAGTTGGCTTCTGAAGAGGAACAAATTTGGTCACAGAGCTAAGGCTAACCTCATCTGCGGACTACAGAAACTACTTTCGAATGAACGCAGCTAAAACCAAATCCAAGGAAGAGGCGAAAAGGCGTCTGTTCACGAAGGGGAAAAGGCGTAGACTGATCCGAAATTTGACAATACTGCCATCCACGGTCAAACAGGTAGTAAACAAGAGTCGTTTGCACAAAAGATTTCGATCCAGACCGATTTTACTCAAACAGTTTACACAACCATCAAACAGCACCAAATCATCAAATTATTTGCACAAACACCGAATTTGTGCAAATTGTTTGACCGTGGATGGGGGCCTTTTCATAGGTAAACTTCATATAGCCATTATTGCGCATGATCAATCACCATAAAAAGAAAAAGGTTTTGTTTTGTTTTTGTAGTTTATAATGAATATTGTTGATTTTACATTGTTACTATTCTCTTTCTATTCTGTGAAACTATATTTTGGAACTGAACTCAATTTTGTCCCCTAAGGGAGAGGCTTTTGTCATAAATATATGATGTCAATAAAGCTTTATTATTATTATTATTATTATTATCCGGCTTCGCTCAGGGAGTTTATATGAGATTGTGTGGGGATTTGAATAAAACAATAAGATTAAAATATATGAGATTCCAATTTTTTATTCAAAATATATTATAACTACAATACTTATATTTACAATAATTTTTTATAAACAACATTTTTCATTTTGTTATCCGGAGTATATTATGTGTATTTTTTTTTAATTTCCTACTCGAGAGCATGCTACGCATCTATACGTATAGATGACCGTGAGAAAAGCAGGAGTCTTCGAGGTTGATGCCGCAATATTTTAAAGTTTGTCCTTGCGCTTTGTTAATTGTAAAACTATATCCTATATAGACTATATATTGATTGGAAATTGCAGTCTTTGCTATCAGTAAGTCGCTACGCTCATACAAAAAAGTCTTAAAATGGTCCGCAATGTTCCAGAATATTCAACAACAATAGATAGTGTTCTGGAACGTTCCACAATGATCTGGGATATTCCCAAACATTCCGGACTACTCCCGGACATACAGAATGTTCTAGAACTTTCGAACCGGAATGTTCTGGAACGTTGGAACCCACGAAAGATCTTGCTTTATATACTCCTATCAATAGGTAGCTTGACCCATACAAAAACGTCTTTGAATGGTCCACAATGTTCTGGAATATTAAAAAACATTCGGGAGTATTCTGGAATATTCCACAATGATCTGGGATGTTCCCGAATATTCTAGAATGTTGTGGAATGCTCTCGAATGTTCTGGACTGTTCTAGATATTTCTAGAGGGCGAAACTTCCAGCTTATATCTTCAAAACCACGCCCTTCAGGTTAAAACGAGAGCCTTCTTTATGGACGGGAAATATAGTAGAGAGCTACCACGCCATAAAACTCCCTTTATCGCACGCACATTGTACACTTTCTTTTATAATATATTTGATTATTTATTTATTTGACACGAAACAGCCATGAAAGACTACGCGACTATGATGCAGGGTTATTTTTAGTTTTTTCGAGGCCCATTTTTTCCTCACGGTTTCACTGAAGGCTTTTCTTCTTTCTTCTGTATAGGTCTTGGATGGAAATTTTTTAATAATAATAATTACTATTATACAATTAATAACAATTTATTAACAAGTACCCTCATAACCTTCCCCTTCAATCCATCAATAACCACACGATCCTTCATTATATTACTAAATCGACATAAAATTATAATATCTTTACATAATAATAATAGGTAATATTCAGTAGGAAAGGAGAAGGTATTAAAAATTAAATTAAAAAACTTCGAATTTCATCCTCCAACTGCTTCATATTTTGGGTTCACATTTATTCTATCGTAGGTGGAATATTAGGTTTAATAAATTGTATACATATATCCCATCAATGAAGAATATTTTGTAATCAACGAATAAATAGAAATTATAAAGATTGATGAAAATAAAAATGTATAATCTCTGAAGTGGTGTTAAATAGTGTATACCCAATATTTAATATACAATTAGACTTATAAATATAGCATTTTATTATGTTATTAGTAATATAAAATTATGTTATGTGATCCTCTTAAAGCGCGTCCCGTCATTAGTAACCCTATAAAATCTATCTCTCCGCTCCTTTTATGTGCGTGATACTCCGATCCCATAATCTGGTGATCAATAGCTGGCATTGCCACACGTCATCTTGACAGTCTAGCTCTAGACATCATTTATGATGTTGGAAGAAATATATTTCTCGAACAGATTTTGAATGAACCCTGTTTCTAGACTGAAGGCATATCTGACTCAGCAGCCGGCGTAATCAAGAAATCTGTCATCGGTAGCTATCCGGTGGTTCATTCTCAGTGCAAAATGGGATATCATTAACAATATCACTACATTTGGTGGTTGCGAACGCAATTTGGTAGGCAGGCGTTAACAAAGTTTAGATAAGTAAACAAATAATAACTAGAAAAAAATAGATACTTATAAATAAGTTGAGGAACAGAACTGGATAGAATCAAATCATCTTCGCCGAAGCAAACACTCCATGGACTGAATCTCCGGGTCTATTCACAATACGGAAAAGCACAACACGATTCCCAACCGTACTATACGGGATAAGGTCTTCGATCCTAAGCTCGGTCTTGGTGAGTTCCCTCCATCCTCCAGAAGTCTGGCGGGCCTCACATACCCATATATCCCTGGTCACCCATGCAAGAGGTCGACGTTACTTAATTTTGATTAGCCCCATATAAACAATATTGATAGCCTGAAACAGTGAAATGACTGGGTAATTATGTTTAAACACTCACACGATTAGAATACAACGTTTTTTTTAATATGTTTCTGTCTGTTTATGTTTCCATCCACACCTGTCAAATAAAACAATGACAATCAGCAGATTGGCTGACAATAAAATAAAATACAATGGTATGAGAGGCATGAAGAAGAAGAGTAGCCAGCGGTAGCTCTCCCTTGGCTTGATTCAATTTCCTATGATGACAGATCACTCATCCACGTTCTTTTTATTCTCCTCCTAGTGTTCTCAGGCTTGATATTCGTCTCCATTTGTTCTATTAATGAGTTTGGGTGTACAGTTTTTTTATTGGCATACCAAGGGGCAGAATACAATGTTGAAACATGAATTGTTATTACCAATGATTACCACAGAAAAATATAAGAATTACGCTATAAATTGCATGAGCAAGAATTGAATTTTTGTTATTCAAATTTAATAAACAATTACTAACAATATACAGATACAAATAAAATACTAATAAATTGATAACATCCAAAAAATCCAGACATAATCCGAAAATAAAAAACAAATTCAAAGTTTACAGATTTCAACACACACCTCGAACAGCATTACCAGGATATAAGTTAATATTTCACAGGTGTATTGATTCAGTGATTTTGTTTAAATCAAAACTTAGGACTAACAATAAAATCACAAAGCAAAACATAGTTTAAAAAATATTGCCAGCATCTCAAGAACCGAAGGTAAAAACTAATAATATAAAATTATTAAAGGAGAGGGAAGGTAATAGTTAGATCTCTATTGAATACCCCGAGGCGGCACACAGGGACCATTGTAAGGAAGCCTGTCAGGAAGGAGGATGCGTATCTGATTCGGCTCTCCCGCCACTGGAGCGTCAAAAGCTCTTCTTAAAGGCTCAGCCTCTGTTATAAGGTAAGGGAAACATGTACACTACCCACCGTCTCAATGTATCTCTCAACAGCCACAAACGTTTCTTGTTAGGCATATTTGGTAGAGCCGATGATATTATTTGCTGAGTAACCGCCAAAACTCATTAATGATATCGAAGTTAATTGGGATAGAGCAGAATGGTTTTTATTATTATTTTATTTTTTAAACTTCATTCCGAATTTCGAACACGGACGGAACTCGAATTTCGAGATATATGGTCTCTTCCCCCACTAGATATCGATTAAGATTTTTATTGTCATATATTCATTTCGCTATCAATTCATCAGGTTGCCGCTTCGAGTCACAGTTTTAATTTTCACTCGATTTCTTTTTAATGTTCTCGAAAATAAAAATAATCCTGAGTTTTGGCATAAAAAAAAGTGTAATTATGGGAACGGTAAATTCTCAAAGAAGGAAATTTTCGATTTTTCATATTCCTACAGCAAGGCTATCTCTGCTTTACTCTTAACGTCAAGTTACATAAGTGATAAGCTATAGTTTTGGGGTTTTTCTTATTTTATATTTCGTTTGGCATAATCTACTTATACTAGCTGATCTTATTACTCATACCGTTTTTGTTTTAAAAGTAACATCAAGTCTGCCTCATAAAAAGTAAAACAGACAGGGCCTAGGTTATCGCTCTCCATGTGTGATCCTCCTGCTCTAAGGCGAAACTGTGGAAGAAGCGTTTTAAAACGCATTACATATATTATTTAATTCAAAATTCACTCCAAACTACATAAAATAGTCGTGAGTTTTAGTATGAAAAAATAGGCTAATTATGGGAACAGTGTATATTTCGGTAATAATTTCATCATGAAGTAAAAACCTTTCAACTGACAGTACGAAGTTTAGATGATATATGTTTGCTGAAGGGTTTATTTCTTTAAGAAAAGATTATATCCATTTCCCGGAGGAGTCGGCTTGAGTCCGTTGAGTGTATAAGATCGTCTCCGTGTTGATCGTGCAAATAATCGTTACTGCTAGTTCAATTTAAACAATTTTTAACAAGAGTCTTGTTTAGTGGTTAGAGAAGCCAAATACGAAGTTTGGAAGAAATAGGACCAGAGGAAGGACTGTTATAATTAATATATTTTTGGACTATTAAAGGTAAATCGGGCCTCTTATCTTATCTTTGCGATCCCTCCTAGGATTTAGGCAACACGGCCCCACCAGCTCCGCCCACTCCCCACCCCAGCTCCTGGCTCACTTCATTCATAGCGAGGAACCGTGAAGGAATAGTATATACATATACACGTATCAGTTATTGATCATAACAAAGCATGAATTATATATCTATTTTTTTTGTGGTTTAGTAGATTGGTGGATTGTTTTTTTTTTTAGATTTCAAATCACCATGGCAACAATTGAGGAGAAATTTAACATATTATTAGAAAAAATAGTAGGGATAGAGAAGAAATTGGACGAAAATAGAAAAAATCAAGAAGAGGAAATCAGGGAGGTAAAATCACAGGTGGATGAAATGATAAAGAACATTAAAAATGATAGAGAAAGAGAGATAAATTTCACTAGAAGGAAAAATATAATTATATTTGGTTTAAATAGAGAAACATCTTCAGATATGGGTAATAGGATAATAGAAATATTTAAGTACATTTTATCAGACTTTCGCATGTATGATATTCAAGAAATAAGGAAAATAAATCCTAAAGTAAATAATGGCCCAGTGATTGTCAAGCTTAACTCGTTTTTATTGAAAAATGATGTTATGAAAAATAGGTTTAAACTGATGAAATCTGAAGACTTTAAAATGATAAAAATAAAAGATGATCTACCGAAAAATGTTAGAGAAATTAGGAAAGAATTATTCCCGTTTATGAGGGCTCATTGGGAAAAAGGAAACAGGGCATCATTGAGATATGACAAACTCATGATAAACGACCAAATCTTTACTCTAGAAGAACTGCAATCTCAAGAGGATTCAAGGAAAAAGAGGGAAAGGAGGGAAGAAAAAGAAGTAGTTATGAAAAATACTCATAAAAAATCAGAGCCAATCCCTAAAGGGAAGAAAATAAAAAATATTAAAAGTCATCAAAGATCTATTAGTCTGGATAAATTCCTGGTGACTCATAAAGAGGATGATAGAAATCTTAACAAAAAGGAAAATGAAGCCCCAAGCATTAGATCATAGCAAAAAGAGGATCCTAATTTTCAAGAACAAACAACAATTAAAAAATGGGACATAATAGGGATTTTAGAAATCAGAAAGTAAAACTTTGCGATTATAGAAAGAGACAGTGGGATACTTATGCAAGCCTCTTCTGAAAATGGCCAATATAGATTGGGATTTTATTTTATTCTTAGGGTGTATAATAATACAAAAAAAAAAAAAACTTTTAGTCCAAATTCATATCTATTTTCTAAAGACGTTTCGACCTAAATGGTCATTTTCAATACATAGGTTTCACGATCAACATTATAAAATTCTGTCTGCAAACAATCAAAAAGAAAATTCAAAAATCATAAAATTTAACATTGTAAAACATTTTTTTTTATATATATAAAACAACAATTTTCTTATCGCTTTAAATTAGTTACATAACTATACATAGCATCGTTAATATGTATTCCACAATTATTATAATTTCTACATTGTTAATGTTCTTACAATAGTACATAAGTTGTATCCCATAGTCAGTTGCTATACTAAATGAGTGGAGCTGGTACTTTGTCCAGTCCGGATTAGTAGATGATAATAATGGATTATTATATTTTATTTATTACCTAATTTAGAATTTAAAGAAATTAACCACAGAATAGCTCTAGTCAGACTAATTTTTAAGAATAAAAACCTAAGCATTGTTCAAGTCCACACGCCAACTGCCGATTCGAAAGAAGAAGATAGGACAAAAATAGGACAAGAATTGCTCAAAATAAAGTTAAATGGCAGAAATTAATGTCAAACTCCACTTCCCAATAGAGCTGGTCACTCCGGGAAGTTAGACCATACTCCCATAAGGGAAGCCCTATAAAGAGTTATTATGTATGTATATGTTTTTGTAAATATTAGTAGTTTATTGTAAACCATCTTGTTTTATAATTCTCTTTATAATAAAGGCTTTATTTATTCATTCATTCATTCATATACATTTCCCATAATTACACTCGTTTTCCATCCAAAAAAAGCTCACGATTAGTTGTATTTTTGGAGAATATTATAATGAAAACGAATGAAAAGTTAAAACTTTTTTGTAGCTCAACTTGAGGTGACAACCTGCAGAAGTTTAGCGAAAATTGTGTGATTATTATTAATTTTGAAGAAGAACCCGGGCCTCCACCACCACAGCCGACCAACCTCTGCGATCCTAGGCTATCCTCCTCCAGTTTTGTACACCCACAAGTTTCAAGTCCTCTTCGACATCATCTAGCCATCTGATAAGAGGGCGCCCTCTGCTTCTTTTGCCATCTGGTTTCTGATTGAGCATTCTCTTTGGCACCCTGTGGTCTGGCATTCTTTCTACATGTCCCATCCGTCTAATTCTGGCTTTATTAAACAACGCCACCATCTCCGTCCACCATCAGCTCTTCTTCTCTATAATCCACTTTCGGTCACTTCACCCCAGATTCTTCTTAATATTTTCCTTTCCCATGAGTTGATCATAAGTTCTGATTTTTTGGTTAGGGGTCATGTCTCGCACCCATACATGACTACCAGTCTGTCTATGCTTTTGTATAGTTGGATTTTCATTCTTTTAGAGAGTGGATTACTGAAACGCCCTTCGTAGTCAGGAAAAACACCTATTTCCTGCTGCTATACACTTCCCAGGTACTTGAATTGGGTTACAGTGCTGCTTCGAGAGTAAATTTAAAAAGGAGAGAGGCTAGAGGATCACCCTGTCTCAAGGTAATGTTTATTTTAAACTCTTCTGACAGCGCGTTTCATAGTTTAACACGACTGACAGTCTTAAATAGAGTCATTCTAGTTAGCCTGACTAATTTCTTGGGAATGCCCAAATTTATCATCACTTTCAAAAGTCTTTCTCTATCTACACTGTCATATGCTTGTTTGAAATCGACTAAGAGGAGATGCATGTCTATGTTGTATTCATGGCACTTTTCCATTGCTTGCCTAAGAGAGAATATCTGGTCTATTGTTGTCCTTCCTGGTCTGCGGACTCCTATGATATTTTCAGAGAATTTTGTCAACCTTTTATATAGAGGCACTGCCAATATCATATAAGTCGCACATAATACGGAAATCCCTCTGTAATTATTAGATTCGAGCTTGTCTCCTTTCTTGTATATTGGACATTTTTCTGCTTTTGTCCAATCTTCAGGCATTCTTTCTTCCATCCATATATCCCAAATATGCTCATAAATTTCTTCCCAAAGCTCACTGCCATCATATTTTAACTTTGCTATCCCAGGATTCTTACAGCTTCTCTAATCTATCTCTATTTTATAAAACGAAAATTTTATATATAATTAAATAAATAATTCTTTTTGTATATATACTTCCTACTTTTTGAGTAGTAATTTACTATAAAAAATTATAAAAGTTATACTTCTTTTTAAATTTTCGTTGCAGCGACCGCCTTGTATATTTGTACGACTTACTATTTTTTTTACTTTTTTTTTTACATCGAAGTCTGAAAGCAGTATCAAAACGGGTCAAAGTAGTAGATGGAAAATACAACATCAATCTGAATAATGAAGTTATAGATTCAAAGGATCGCCAATTGAAAATGGAAGATGTTTGAAGAGAGACGGTAATTCGACTAACCGCAAACCGAGTTAGGACCTTAAGGCAAACTTCAAAGAAATGGGTCCTCCTCAGCGTACTTAGGGTGGTTACGGTCCTTCTCCACTCAATTAGTGTGGTCGCTTTTATTATGACATCCAGTTCTATAGTGAGCTCCCTTTAGTGCCTCAACCTTTTAACAAGGGAGGAGCTTCAAGTTACGAAGATCGTGTAACAATAATCCATTGAGAATTTGTAAAAAAAAATTGTTTACTCACAAATAATAGTCATTGTGTTGGTAAATAGTCATTGAGGTAATAGGCGAGGTTCAATCTACGTAAATTTATTTTTCGAATTCCAGCTAATTATTTGGAATAATTATATAATTATTCCAGCCTCATGTTGCCGCTTCAAATTTAATCACAAGTTTTAATTTTTCATTCGTTTCCCTTTTAATATTTTTCTATAATACAAGTTATCATGAGCTTTAGTATGGAAAAGAGAATGTAATAATGGGGAATGTGTATACTTCGGTAATCATTTCATCTAGAAATGAACGTTTGAACAAACATATGTCATCTATACTTCGAAGTGTAAGTTGAGACTTTTATTTCTTGAGGAAATTATTACCGAAAACTAAAATCCCTTCTACACCGTTCGAGATCGAACGCCTACCGTCGTGATCTTGGTCGGATTTATGTAAAAATAGACTATTATAGAATAGAGTAGAAGTCGGTTAAGCGACCAATATTTGGTCGGCCCCGACCGTCCGTGGTCGGGAGCACAGCCCTCCCGACAGCTGCGTCCGTGGTCGGTCCCGACCGTCTGAAACGCTGTCGGCCGACCACAGTGTTTCGATTAGGATAGTAGGAGCTAGCAGAAGTTCTGTAACTCTACTATATTATATCATGATTTTCTCGGTACTGTAATGTAATTATATAGTTATTTTGTTTTGTCTGTTTTCTCTCACAGCCCTGAAGATGACCTACAATGTAAGTCGAAACGTCAGCACACAATAAATAAGTATGCACTTATGGTGTTTCAATTGACTGCACCCCCAACTATCTCTATCCTTACATTAAAAGTTCCAGTCAACTAATTACTTCTCTATAATGTTACTAATTTAATATGAATCAATTGTTGATTATCGACAATATATGTACTCTTAGGTGCATTTAATTAGATTTCCAATTAAAAAAATCTTCTAATAATCAAAGTCTATAATTTTTGTTTTTTTATTGAAATTGAAATTTTGAAGAGATGAAAATTGAAAATTGGCTAATACAAAAATTGGTCGGCCCGACCAAGGTCACGATGGTCGGCGGTCGGTCCCGACCGTGTAGAAGGGATTTAAGCCTCACGATAATTTGTATTATTGAAACATATTAAAAACGAAACGAATAAACAGATAAAGTTGTCGTAACTCAAATCGAATCACATCGAAGTGACAGCCTGTGGAACAGATACCGAAATCCGTTCTTGATTTCATTTCAGAGCAACTAATCCGGGCGGAAACTTTGGTTTCAGAATAATAAATTGACGTTTACTGGATTTTAATATCTTTCCCCAGTTCACAGCACGCGCTGGAGTGAGCAACAACTTCTCTGTGATACTTTTTTCTATACCGATTATCTTTCTTCGTACATACATGGTACTTTACACAGTTACAGTTCGTGTTTCAGTGAAGTGAAATGTGAAATTTCGAAGCAAATTACTGATTTATAAATTTACTTCAATAATTATAAAATCGAGTGTTTGAAGCGACATCAGTGCATTATCTCGCGTGCAAGCCGCAGCGGGTCCATCCCCACCAACAGCCAAGGTAGGATGACTCATATCAGTTACCAGTACGGCCCCTGGCACCGAGGCTGGACGGTGCAGTGGTCAGATCAGTTTAGTTGCGATCTTTTTATTTTTTTTTTTTTTCCTTTCATCACCAGTTAATATAAAACAGTAATATGAAATTCCACCACCAGGTATTGTCTAGTAAAGCAGATAAAAAAGAAAAGGCCAAGAGAAGCCGTCCCTTGAGTCAACCACTAGAAATAGTCCCACTAAACCGAAACCCAATAGAAGGCGCAAAGTTGATACACTCCTAATGATAATATAGAACATGAGGCAGGGCCATCAAATCAAAATACCCAGTCAGGGTCATCTACCCTGGTTGAAGACTCACCGTTCTATTCACCTAACAGATATCAGCCCCTGACATCTGTTCACAAATCTTACTTGTGAAGCAATGGAGTCCACATCGGCCCCTAAAGTGCATAGGCCCACCTATCTTCGTAAGAAACATAAAAAATTTTAAACTCCTCTGCACCCAATTGAACAATACAATGTTCTGGAAAATACTACTGCACCAGTAGGACAAACGACACAAAAATTCAATGAGTACGCCCGATACATACCTGCGAATTTTTAAATACCTAACAGAAACCAAGGCTGACTACCACACATCCCAATTAAAGGAGGAAAGAGCCATCAGAGTGGTAGTCATTAAATTGCACCCCTCCACCCCTGCTGACATCATAGAAGAATAACTCACCGCCATGGGCTTCAAGGTCAGACAAATAACAAATGTTTGCAAGAACAATACTCGGCACCCTGAGCCAGGCAACAAAATTCCACTGCCTCTTTTCTTCATAGACTTAGAACCAACACCCGGGGTTGAAAAAATGTACGAGTTAAACAGATTGTATAATCCCCAGGTTCAGGTCGAAAAACCTTACCCTAAGAAAGACATGGTTTTGTGCTTGTATAGGTGGTATAGGGACCACCTATACAAGCACAAAACCAGCCCCAGCTTCCACAATATTCCATGAATAAAATTCCTATTACCCCACATATACCACCTCCTTAAAATGCGACACTTCTCACATCATTCCTCTCTGAATTCAAATCAATGGTCACACCATTAATATCACTCCTAACAAATCTTGTTTCCCATCTCTTTCCTGTCCAACAACATCCTTAAATGAAATCCATCCTATCCATTCTCCTTTGGAATGCGAATGGTATTCGAAACGACACTGACGAACTAACTCCTTTACTGTATGACAAAAAAATTAATGTAGCCTTAATTACAGAAACTCGACATACCAGTAAACGGCAGCTCAACATAACACAGTACCAAGCCTACCTGACTGACCATCCTGATGGAAAAACTCTCGGTGGTACTGCTGTCATAGTCCATCAATCCCTCTCCCAACAGTCATTTCCCCTACCTTCAAACGATCTCCTTCAGGCTACAGCTGTTTCAATCAAAACCTTTTCCTTTCCTATCACATTAGCATTGGTGTACTGTCCTCCTAATAAATCCATCTGCAATTCCCAATTCAGCTCTCTCCTGGATTCCCTAGGGATCCATTTCCTTTTAGGTGCAGACTTTAATGCGAAACATCAACAATGGGGCTAAGATCTACTAATTCCCGAGGCCGCATGCACTGGCTGCACTTAATTCCCACAACTCCAGTTTTATTTCTCCCGGCACTCCTACATATTGGTCCACGGATCCAAACAGAAATCCTGATCTCCTCGACTTTTTCATCCATGCTGGCTTAGGTCCCCTAAACTATTCCATAGAACGCCTTGACGAACTTTCCTCAGATCACAGTCCTTTGATCATTACCCTTTCTATTGCCCCAATAACCAAACTTCCTCCGCCATCATTTATTAGGGGACCAGTTGACTGGAACCTTTTTCACCAGCTTGTATCCGACACCATTGTCCTCAGAGTTAAAACCTAAAACACCCACAAAAGAGTTGGATGATGCAGTCGATTCCTTTACCAATTTGATCCAGCAAGCAGTTTGGACTGCATCTTCACCTCATCCTTCCTTCAAATCCCACAAGAAAAATCCATTACCGCAAGATCTTATCCTTGCCAAACGCCGTTACCGATCCCTTTGGCAAAGAACTAGGCATCCTCACGATCGGAGACTGTATAACTAATTCACCAAACAAGTTAAAAAGAACCTGACAACCTATAGATCCGAAACCTACAATGCCTACCTTTCCACACTATCCGCTTCTGATAATTCCCTCTGGAATGCTACCAAAAAGATTCTTAAATACCACCCTATTTCCCATCCCCTCCGCCGTCGGGCTGCATCAGATGAGGGCAAAGCAGAAGAATTTGCCAAATACCATTCAAATACATTTATTCCACATCCTGAAACCAACCCTACGCACGTTTCCAATATTAATGAATTCCTCTCTTCACCCATTCTACTATCCTTACCTCCTAAAGCTGTAAATCCCTCTGACGTCAAATTCCTCTTACAAAAATTAAAAGTCCGCAAATCTCCTGGACATGACCTTCTAACCACCCAGATCCTTCAACATCTTCCTCAAAAAGCGATTATTTTCCTTACCTATCTATACAACTGTATCCTTCGCACAACTCACTTCTCTTTGTTGTGGAAACACTCCGTCATCATTCTATTCCCTAAACCTGGTAAACCACCCAATGACACTTCACATACCGACCCATCAGCCTCCTTCCTATTCTTTCCAAAAATTTTGAAAAGATCCTCCTGAAACGAATCCTACCCATAATCGAATCCAATGATATTCCTTTACATCAGTTTGGATTTCGTCCCAGGCACTCGACGGTCCAGCAGGGTCTCCGAGTTGTCGATCACATATTCTCTGTTCTTGAAAGCAAACAGTACTGCACAGACGCATTTCTGGACGTAGCACAAGCTTTCGACCTAGTATGACATGCCGGTTTGCTGTTCAAGCTCAAAACCCAGTTACCTCAATCCTTATTCCTAGTCCTTTGATCCTACCTCTCTGATCGCTACATCCAAGTGCGCTGTGGTAACGAATACGAATCTTTACCCAATTCAAGCTGGAGTCCCCCCAGGGCAGCGTCCTGGGTCCTATCCTATACATATTGTACACCGCTGATATCCCAACTACTCCTGAAACCTTCCTTGCAACGTTCCCATACGACACAGCCATCCTATCATCTAATCCAGATCCTGAAATGGCTTCCTCGAACCTACAAAGGAACCTTTCATTCATTGAAATTTGGTGTAACCAATGGCTGATCAAAGTCAACGAGGAAAAGTGCAAACACGTGACTTTTACACTTCGCCGGGGAACATGTCCTCCTGGCCAATTCAATGAAACCATCCTACCTATTTCCGACACAGTAGGATACCTAGGCTTCTTCCTAGACAACAGACTTACATGGAATCCTCATACCAGACTCAAAAGACAAGAACTTAACAGACTTTTCAGCCAACTATACAGATTGCTTTATACGGAGGCCAATCTTTCGATCAATAGACAATAAACTACTAATATACAAGACGATCATCAAACCTATCTGGACCTATGGACTGGAACTGCGGGGGACCGCAAAAAAAATCGAATATCAGACGCATTCAATCCTTTCAATCCAAAGTCCTGAGAACTATATTGTCAACGCTCCTTATTATGTCTCCAACAAAACCCTCCATAATGATCTCAATATTCCTTTCGTCCTCGACCTCATCCCTACTAAATTCTCAAACTTTCACCAAAACCTTGCCTGTCATCCCAATCCCCTGGCTCAGTCATTATCCAGTTCCACACATCCATACAATCCACCACGCCGTCTAAACGGGCAATGGTCCCGAGACTTGTTCTAATAATGCTATTTGGAATACTGACACTGGCCAGATTCTCCACTAACGACCTGTGTGTGTGTGAAGCGCCCTTAACCAGCTTCCATTGGGGTTTATTCCAGTGACGCGGCTGGAAAAGGGGCCACGGGCCCCCTGAACTCCTGCTTTGCCCTCATTCCTGGGGAAGAAGCTTAGTTCGGGGATCCAGACAAATTGTAAATAGGGTTTGAATGTGTACATTATTTTATTTTTATTATTTTTTATCAAACATAAAAAATAATAAAAATAAACCATAACGACTTTTTCCTTTTGTCATGGA
This sequence comes from Arma custos, assembly GCA_037127475.1. NCBI lineage: Eukaryota > Metazoa > Arthropoda > Insecta > Hemiptera > Pentatomidae > Arma > Arma custos. Next base: position 44,772,045 of record CM073759.1, on the reverse strand, counting down.
ATGGTTGTAGCTACATAGCACCATTACTTATTGCCCACAAGTGGCAGATTGTAATGTCTGAATAAAGTGTTTAAAAAAAGTAAAAAAATAAGTAAAAAAAAAAATCTTTCCCATTAGGTATATAGAAATTACGAACATATTTATAAGTTTTGGACTCGAAGTGATATTAACATAAAAAATATGAGTTACTTCAACTTAATGAGAGAGCATGTGGGAATACACGGTGAAGTGTGCTTATGGATCCCGGAGTCAAGACCAGCCAGCCGTAGAAGATTAATTATTGATTCTGTAATCAGCCGTAAATTGGTTCTGTATGATTGGTGGTCAGTCCTGGGCTCACCCTGCCTCTCTAAACTGGGTGTTCTTCATCGGGGATAACGCCTGGATGTGGAGTAGTTCGGTCAAAACACTTTTCTGCATAACCTTTAACTTAAAAGAAGTCCTTACTTTGCACTGAACCAATGACCCTGCATGGATGTTTCAATTCCACATTTCTTTTTTATTATTATTGACGTTGAGTTCTAAATAAACAATCGTCAGTTAAAAACCAGTATTTAAAACTGAATCATGTTAGAGAAGAATTGGTTGACTGTAACCTCTAATATAAGGAAGAAATAGTTGGGGATGCAGTCAATAAAAACACCTTAATAAGTGTAACTTATTTATTGTGTGCCGACGTTTCCGCCTACAATGTAGGCGATCTTCAGGGCTAAGAGAGAAAAACATATTTAAAACGTTGCAGTAACAAGAATATGGTGACAAGTAATGTAGTAATGTGGTACAAGTGTGGAAATTAAAATAGTGACTAGATATGATGAAATAGTGAATAGATATGATAATTAAAGATAATGAATATAAAAGTGGTTACAGAATATAATAAAATTAGTGACAGATAATAATAAAACTATAGATGATGAACAGAAATTAAAATAGTGACAGATATAATAATTAAAGAATACGAATATAAAATACAGAAAATAAATGTCCAGAAAGGATACAATGTAAACATAATATAAAGGGAAAGAAAAATGAGGAGGTAAACGGAAAGATACAAAATGAGAAGATTAAAATATAGAAAAAGGGGGTGGAATATGAAGGATTTAGAAAAAACTAGTTTAATTATAGATATAAATGGATTTGATACCAGACTTCTAGAGGTTACATAAGTAAAATGTAATAATGTAAGCATATGTAGAAAGAAAAGATTGATAAATTTCAAAAATTAAAAATTGAAAATAATGTTTATAAATATGAACTCTAAAGTATGAAAAGAAAATAGAAAATATAAGTAAGGGAAGTTAATATTATAACTGTATACAGTTAGAAAGAAGTAGTATTAATATAAAATATGATGTGAATATAACATAAACATATAGAAAATAGGTATAGAAATTCAGTAGATGTAAAAATATGAGGCTAAATAATAATGAACTCTATGCTATTAACAATGATGGATGCCAAAAATAGGTGTGAGAAACAGGTGCGAAGAAAGGTGAAGGTGGAAAGGATGGAGATAAGATAAAGATTAAGATGTGTACTAACCGAACAGACCACGCGGCGGCGAGGCGATCAGCGGCCCAACTGAAAAAACGTTAGGACTTAGATGTTGGAAGCGCTAACCGCAATCTCTGACGGCCAAAAAAAAATAACTAAAAAGGAAGAGGGGAATGCAGATGCAGTGAATATAAGTGACACGTAAATAATGTAAAAAAATTAAAAACAAGGTGAAGAAAGAAAACCAAGAGATAATATGTTAATGGAAAATAGGTGATAAATGTGTATATAGGAGATGATATGTAGACATGTAAGGATTCTAGAATAATTTAAGAATGTAAGGTTATTTTAGTAAATTAAAAATTTGGGAGTAGGTTAAGGATAGGTGATGGGAGTCGGTCTTAGCATTAACAGTGGAGGAATCTAAATTGATGTGAATGGTTTCCGAGAGGATGCGTTTATTATAATTAGGAACAGAGGCTAGGGTAGACGTATTTTCGAAGTCAAAAATGTGGTTAAAAGATAGGGCGTGTTCGGAGAGTTTTGAAGCGGTTGGGTTATGGGAGGAAATGGAGTATTTGTGTTGGGTAATGCGGTCTTTAAGGAGGTTTTTGGTTTCGCCGATGTAGGAAGAGTTGCAGTTAGGAGTAGAGCAAGGGATACGATAGACGACCTGAGAGCGTTGTTTTAGGTGAATGGGATCTTTAACTCGGGTATAAATATTGGAGAGTTTGTTATGGGATTTGAAGGCGATACGTAAATTGGGGATCGAGGAACGTAAGGATTTTTTAATGTTATTAGAGAGGGAGGGTATAGATGGCAAGGATCTGTATATAGGGATAGATGGCGGATGTGGAGATCGGGTGTGGGTGGGTGGGTTATAATGGTGATGGATGAGTTTATTGATAACATGGGGAGGAAAATTGTTTTTTAATAGGATTTCTTTGATGCGGTGGGTGTTGGTGTTATGGAAGCAGGAGTCGGAGAGGGATAAGCCACAGTGGATGATATTTTTGGCGACACTGATTATTTGGTAGTGCAGATGTTGGGAGTAATAATTGAGGAGTCTGCCAGAATAGGTGGGTTTCGTATACCAATCTGTGGATAAGGTGTGGTCGGGATTTCTAATGATAAGGAGGTCAAGGAATGGTAGTGATTTATTATGTTCAACAGTGAAATGTAGGCGGGGATGGTATGCTTTGTGGGGATGGTATGCTTGAAATGTATGGGATGGTATTTCTTTCCCTTTATGTTATGTTTACATTTTATCCTTTCTGGACATTTATTATCTGTATTTTATATTCGTATTCTTTAATTATTATATCTGTCACTATTTTAATTTCTGTTCATCATCTATAATTTTATTATTATCTGTCACTAATTCTGTTATATTCTGTAACCACTTTTATATTCATTATCTTTAATTATCATATCTATTCACTATTTCATCATATCTAGTCACTATTTTAATTTCCACACTTGTACCATATTACTACATTACTTGTCACCATATTCTTGTTGCTGCAACGTTTTAAATATGTTTTTCTCTCTTAGCCCTGAAGATGGCCTACATTGTAGGCCAAAACGTCGGCACACAATAAATAAGTTACACTTATTAAGGTTTTTTTATTGACTGCACCCCCAACTATTTCTTCCTTATATTTAAAACTGAAGATGTAATTTTAAAAAAAATTATTGCGTGGTTTTAATTACTGTAATGTTAAGTATAAGTCCCTATGCAATTTATCATGTTATGATTTACCTACTACCATGGGGTTTTGCTTTATTGCTATAATAATAATGTTGATGTATTAAAAATATTTACATACATTGATATTGATATACGTTAAAAAAAATTGTCAAAGCCCAAAAATTCATTAATACCTTTTTACGACGTCATGGAAAATTCAGGCTCCAAATAGCAACCATAATTTAATGTTTACTTGGGATTTGATTTGATTTATACTTATGGGTAATTTAACTTTAATTGTATTATCTTGATTCTATGCCTGCTGGCCTCCGAGGTAGTCCAATAAATAAAATATGACTGGCCAAAAAATTTATCGAAGGCACTGTCTGAATTATAGTAATTTCTCAAAATTTCGCTCTGATACGGCCTGAATGCATAAGCGCAGGCCAGTGTTTGGATGTGTTTCGCGCGTGAATATGTGCTTGTAAGTTATTCATCTATAATAACACATTTTTATCTGACACCAGCGCCATCAAGCCAAGTCGTGGATGCATACTTCCTATCCACACTCCCTCTAAGGAAAACCCTGGCAACTACTTCCAATCGCACTGCGGTGTCAGGCAAAGCATGGAATTGACAATATAGACAAAATATATGTTAGTAATCAAATGATTCTACACTGTGAATGGTAAGTGACAATAGATAATATAATCCATTATCGCGAGTGAATTTTTTGTAAGTGTAGTGCATCTCATTGCAGTCTAAATGTTCATAAATTGACAATAGTCAATTTGATTGGACAGTTGTTCAATCTAAATCAACCGTCAAACTTATTCCTCCCTTATTCCTCTACCTCTTTGCTATAGAGGTAGAGCCATCTAAATCGCCTAGCCCTCAACTAGGGACAAAATGGCCATCGAGTACTACTAGTAGAACAATACGAGTGAAGAGAGTGCCCCATCCATCTGAACAATATGCCGTAGAACAGCTGAGAGGGCCAACTGGGTAAGGAAGAAAGGAGCAACCACAGAGAAGAAAGCAACAGATCAGATATGACATTCACAAATGGAAGGTCATACTCAAAATCAGTAATATAGAATTATGTTTTTACCATCATTATGTTCTTTAATTTGTGATGTATTTTATTTTCATTCATTTTTGCCAATTGATTATTAATAATACAGTCCACGTATATAAGAGAGGGAAGATACCATATCCCAGCAAGGGGAGGTATTTTCTTAAAGCAGATACTAAAAATTTGTTTTTTTAAAACCATTTTAGATTTAAATTAAAGTAACCCATTCTTGCTTATTAATAATTTATTAAATTTCAGATTACAGCACTTAAATGCGTTTGAATATATTATGAAATTATGCATATGAAAAATTAATAAATAAATGTCATAACAGCTTTACAAGCGGCATTTTGATATTATAATAGACATCGGATCAGAACTAGCAACTGCCTAGCATGAGGGAAAAGCTCCAAGAAAAAAAATTATTCAAGTGTCATTATGTTAAACTTTATTTCTTCCCGGCATGTTGACGTCTCCAAACTTTTTCTTATATGTGTAGAATAAAGGTTCCAGGAAAGTTTCTTCAACAGAGAAAGAAAAGATATATTACAAAATGTATCTTTCCAGTAATATAAGGTGAAGAAATAAAATCATTTTTACCCAGTCTTCTAGTCCAGTAAACAGGAGGGCAACAGGATCCCGGCTTTTGTAAGACTGTTATTTTATTTGTTCATGGATGTACATTCCCAAAGGATCCAATTCCGGCTGCAAACAGATTAAATAAAAGTCTGCCAGCGAGCGGGATTTGAAGTCAGGACCTTCGGCACGGCAACTCAGCGCTCTGCCACTTAGCAACTCCACTTTTGTAACTAACGCAACTAAAATTTCTTCTTAAACCAGAAAGTATGATGTTCTATGCCTTGAAATTAAGCTAATATTGTAGATATATTAGCATATATGCCAGCCCCTGTTAGGTTCACAGATCTTCAAGGGCACACACACAAATACATAATGGCCCACAAGGAGAGAGGAGAAAGACAAGAAGGCGGGGTTCTCTTCACTCCATTCTGCCAAATCCAATTTCATCTGCGATCGGATCAACTCCTCAGAGTGGTTTATGTCAGTATGCTTATGTCGGCCAGAATATTCACATTTCTCCCCGAACCTATTATTATATTTCTATCTCCCTTCTTTTCTTGTTACCTTATCTAATTCACAGTATTCTACCGGGGCTGCCAACCCAATTACTAAAATCTACTACCTAAGTACACGGGTATGAGCCCCTCCTTTATTCTTAGTTTATTTACTGTAGTGTAAGCGTAGTTTCATTGGAACACAAAAAAAAATAATAATAAAAAAATTGGTAGGTATATGAAAATAAACTAAGCAGCCATGACGAATGTCGACAATAGTGAAAACTTAGGACTTTGGAATAACTGTGTTCTTTTTTGAATTTCTGAATCAATTCATAGTCTGGTATTCACATATACTGACACATTTACACTGACATAACATTGTAATTATCGTTAAGTTCAGCAGTACTTGGATCATTTCTATTTTCATTTCATCGAACAAGACATTTAACTATTACAAACAAAACCTTTTAGGAGAAACGACAAGTTCAATCAGTTATTAATTTTTTTAATTATTATTAGAATCAATTGCATAACTATTAAATGTTTGTTAGATAAATATAATTATTCTCATACCAGTTTAATTCTAACCTTTAAACTTAAGTTGATTGAAAGAGATTGTATAACTCATGCACAGGCCGGGAGCTAGGTGTCGCCAGTCTCGAGCATGTTACTGACGCGAAGGTTTGCGAAGGTTTATCCCCTACCAAATGTCGCTAAACGTGGTTAATATTAAATATGGCGAAAATGGTGGTTAATATTAAATACTAGTTGAATAATAAGTCTATACAATGAAATGTTAAAGTATCTTTCACGCATAGGAATGGAAAATAGGATGAACATACCTATTATTAGCAAGAAAGATATAGAAATATATTAAATACATCAGTTTAGAGTATATTTTTATTAGAATAAGACTCGCTTAGGATATTATTATTTTTTAGTGAATAAAATATTAATGTACAGTTGCAAATATTATTATAATAAGTGATAAATTATGGTTAATGTCTGTCAACAAGGAGAAACTAACAGATGGATTCGCACCGTGCGCACAACATAAGCACAATGAACTGCAGCATCATACATTAAAAAGTACATAGATGAAAGGTTAAACAAGAGTTTGTAAAATCTGTTGTTGCAAAACAGTAAATCCATAATTAACTATATCTGCAATATTAGGTTTAGGTACCTGCCCTCTTTTAGGAATCTTCTTTTAGGGAACCTACAGCTCTAGGTAACAGGCGGGTCGCAATGGCTGATATCGCAATGTCCTGTTTTCACCGACAGGATAGATGGAAATATGATGAATACTAAATTCGTGGCGTGGCCATGCTCATTAAACACCCCAGCGGGCCCTGAAACGACTTCGGTGACGTGGCGAGGAGCGCCGCCACTAAATAGGCGCTGCCACCTAGTGCGGGACTCTGCCAATTCCGGAGGACAATTCCGAAAGGACAGAGGTGATCAACCTTGTCCTCAGGGGAGATGATATCCCGGATGACCTGAGGGCTGGCTACATATCATCAATATATAAGAAGGGTGACAGAAAAGTTTGCCGAAATTATCGCGGGATCTGCGTGCAAAGTTCAATTGCCAGGATTATTGTTAGACTGCTCCAGGACAAGTTAGAACGAGCGTACTCTACCCCTCTGGAACAAGCAGGATACGCGGCTGGACGGTCGTGTACGGAAAATATTTTTGTTGTTCGTCAACTAATTCCTACAACACCAACTAAGTACCAGGAACTTCACATGGCCTTTATAGACCTAGAACAAGCTAATGACAATGTCCCTAGAGAGAGGTTTTGGATAGCACTTGAAGAAGTAGGCATGAGTAGGGCTCTGATAAAGGTGGTGAGAAACCTATACAGCAACGAAATGTATCAGATAAAATGCGGTAACCACCTTTCGGACCCTTTTCATGGTACTAAGGAATTGAAGCAAGGGTGTAGCATGTCACCCACTCTCTTCAAGATATACCTTCACGAAGCAGTGAAACCTTGGTACAAGCAATGTGGCGATGTTGGACCGTTCATTGATGACGAACAGTTACTATCCTTGTTCTTCGCTGACGACCAGGTCGTGTTTGCGAGACGGAAGGTCTATCTTGAAATGATGATGCCCTAAAGATGTGCTACGAAACGGCAGGCTTAAGAATTAACTTCGAGAAGACCGAGTATTTGGCCGTTGATGAGATCCTAATACAAATGCGCTTCTGGTGGATAGGGAGTCTTGTAATTAAATGAAAGTAAATATATTTAAATATTTTATTTGAAAAGAAAAGATATGACCAGGACCGGGACTCGAACCCGGGTCTCCAACCAATCCGTGGTGGTCCCTTAACCATCTCGGCCATCCTAGTTCGCTTCTCGGTCAGTCAGATCCCTTCTTTCCACTGACCCTATATCTCCGTGTTCTCGCAATTTGCGATGTATACACAGGGAGAATGTTAATTGAACAATAAGGTGGGAGACCCGGGTTCGAGTCCCGGTCCTGGTCATATCTTTTCTTTTCAAATAAAATATTTAAAAAATTATATCATATAACAATAAAATTAATTATAATAAATATATTTAAGTACTTGGGATCTTATTTGGATACTACGGGTTCGTCTGAGTATGAAGTCAGAAAAAAGATGGAGCTGCAAAAGCTACTAGAATGTTACATCCGGCCCTATGGAATACAGAGTTATCCACAGATAATAAACGGCGTATTTTCACAACCATTGTCCTATTCTATCTATTCTGACTTATTCTTCGGAAACCTGGACTATGAGCTCCCAGCTGTACTTAAAGGTGCAGGCGGTTGAAATGGATTTCTGGAGGAGATGTTTCCGTGTCACTAAGCTAGATGGACTAAGAAACGAAGAAATTCGACAGAGGATGGATATGAATACATCAACAAATGAAAGGATCGGGGCAAGCCGCCTAAGATGGTACGGCCATGTGAAGAGAATGGCGTTTGAATGTTGGCCGAACAGAGTGCTGGATTGGGTTCCGCTAGGGAGGAGAAGACGCGGAAGGCCCAGAAGCAGTTGGATGGAAGGAGTCCAAGAGCAGATTGCCAGTAAGAGTCTCCAGGAAGGGGATTGGATGGAGAGATGTGGAGCTCTGCTCTGACAGGTTGAGGCAACCCATGTTGGAATAAAGGTTGCTATATAATATATATATATATATATATATATATCTAAAGACATAATAATAAAATAAAGGTCTAGGTAGGTAAAATTATTTTTAAAAATTATCAAAAAAGTAAGTTTATATGGAACGATAATAGAAATAGAATGTTTCAAATAAATAATTCATACAAAATGATCCTCGGTGCGTGTTTGTTCTCTGCCCATAAAAAATATAACTAACAGGGCAAAAAATACCTGGTCAGAAAAGTAATTGCTCAATTAGTTCTATATGAAAAAACTGTGCAAATCCATTAAATCGCATCCTCAAAGTATTTTTTTTTTAATTTACACGGGGGGGAAACGAAGTCAATTACAGCCTGAAAAGCCAATATCCGATTCCACAGTTAAAATAAACAATCTAAAGTGGGAGAGAGATTGCATTGAATAGTAGCTTTTAAGTCAGTCATCACGCGCCCTACTCCATCACCTTTATTACATTTTCGGTACAAACATTTTTTTTTTTCTAAATCCCTATGACTCGTTTGTTTGGAAGATAAAAAGGAAAATAAATTTTAAGATATTTAGTGTTAGATTTTTAATACTATATATGATTTTTATTTTTTTTTCTAATAAACAAAATAATAATCTGAAAAATTAGGATAGCCGAGAAGCTGAAAAAGTTAGTATACGAATATCATTTGAGAAAATGGAATAAATACCAACGAAAGAAATTCTTCAACAGTTTTAAACAATTAAATGTGGCTTTATAAAGGAAACAGATAACTGTGAATATGTTTTTGAAGCTATAGATCTTAAAATGAAAAAAAAGGAAATAAAAATACAACTGAAAAAATTATTAGAGCTTGCCTTTGTATTTAATAAAAACATGTTTAATAATGATAATAAGGCTTAACGAACCCCAAGGGTCTGCTTACACACTTCCGTTCACGGACCACAACCCAAACCTAAATCCGCCAGATCACTCTAAATCCAATCCTCCCACCTACGCCTTGGTCTACCCCTCAGATGCTTCGCAGTCGGCATAGCACTTAAATTTTTAGGAATTCGTTTGTTACTAAAGTTCTATCTTAAACTTTACAGGCTTATACTAAACATTACAGGCCTATCTTGATCTTCATGAGGCTATCACTTGAATAATGTCAATCGGGTACATTATTCGCTATTCCGCCTTGTACAAGTAATATCCCTAATTCTCATCCTTTTTAGGACCAATTATTCTACACAATACATTATTTTGGAATACCTTAAGATGTTTTTCATTAAAAAAAAAAAGTTTATCTAAATATATTTGTTGAGAAAACACATGAAAGGTAATTTACTTTTTATTTTTTATTAATTTTAAAAATCAAGATGCATTGTGTTTGCAAAAGAATTAATGACTTTTTAAACTAATTAATAAGTAACATAAGTCGTTAAGACGACAACACACCGTCTAGGCTTAACAACAGTGCTCAGCAACAGAGTCCTCAGCCTTCATTTTCAGTTCGCAGCACATATCGAATGTGTGCACAAAAGGCTATATTAGGATTAGGCTATATATATAGGACCTCTGTTTTCCAATTAAGTTACGTATTGATGAACCTAAGAAAAAAACGAAAAAACATCTTTCCTCAAGGATCTGATGATGTCATATGTTTGCTGTCTTCAAGAGAACCCCTTATTGTAAATTATTTCGTTCATGTACCAGTACTCAGTATAAATTTTTTGGTAAATAATTTTTCACATGTTGCACAATCTACTAAATTTATTATACTGCATTTTTTCATTTGAAATTTCCTGCACTAAGTCAAATTCTACATGAAATATTTATCTTTGTTTATGTTTAAGACTTTTTTTTTTGTTGCTTTCCAAGAAAAATATGTTTTTTTTTTTTGCTAGAACGTCTTATTTTAATTTAAAATACCATTATTGCACTAAACAGCCGCAACATATTTTCGTTGGACAAAAGTAAAGTCTCTATTGGGCAACTAAAACACGAAACAATACTGAATTGTAACAATGCAGCGGAGTTGGTAAAGGAACATTTCGTTTGAACGAATAATAAATGGTTTTAGAAGATCTTGAAAAGAAAGAAAGAGCATTACAAAAAATACTAAACCCAACAAAGACTGGGTTCTAAGATCAAAAAATACTTAACAAAAATAGACATCAGGGAGCGACGAGTTACATTCTGTGGGAATTTAACAAGATTTAAAGAAAATTGAATTCTTTCAAAATAAGGCAACAAACAAAGAACAGGATAGGTGGGTGCTTTGCTTAGAGGCCTGGAAGAAATGCATATCGATCAGGAGAACGTACAGAACAAAGATTTAAATTTAGAACAGTAGTAAGGAAATTTAAAGGTTTCAGGAAGACGAAACCAACAAAAAATCTTGTAAGGGGAGAGAAAACGAACTTATTCGGGAAAAATGAAGGAGTTCTGCAGGAGGATTCAAGAAAAAAGGAATAGTCCTTGGTGTACTCCTTAGTTGGGCTTTTAAGGAATAAATAAACGCGGTAATTTATTTTAAGATACTGAAAAACAAATGATGAAAATAAAAATCAGGACAGCACAGTCTGTTTAACATGGTTTAATTTCCCAAATAATCAGCACAAAACTTACTAATCGTTTCCGGTTTATCAGGCATTTCATCCATATGTTCTCAACATAATCAAGTAAAATCCACAAATGAGGTTATTATAACAGATAATTGAGGCCTCAGTGGAGTTTCATGAAGTAGTTCGTTTGTGTTATAAATGACAGAAATAAATAATTTCTAGTTTACTTTATTTTAAACTCAAAACAACCTTGTATAAAATAACTTGTTATTACATTGTACAATCACTGCTTCCGTATCACCACTTTTATATTCTCCATAATCCTAATCACAAAGTCACCTGTCATACCTTGACTCTAACTTTATATACCACAACAGTTTGCTTAGGAAATACTCTGAATAGTCTTCTATTATCAAATTATCTTGGAGATACAGTCATTATTAAACCAAAATAAATAATTAAACCTAATAAACATTAAAACAACTGAGAATAAACTAAGTTTTATTCTCGTTACTAAGGTTTCTACTTATATTATAGAAACCGACTGTTATAGAAAATATATATATATATTCTGACTCTCGAGTACCAGGCAGTTCTTAAATTTCTTTTGGTGACGATTCGAGAATTCGTTTTAGAATCAGTGTATATATTTATATATATATATCCATCTAGAATGGTCAACTTGTAAAAAAATTAGATTTCTTTATCAAATCTATTTTTTTAAATTATTTATGGGAAGTGCTCAAAGTCACTAAGTTGATATTAACCAGAATACAAAAATTGTCTAACGTTGACTGCGGGCATTCGAATTGAAATTTCCCTACTAAAATTTGTTTTAAAATGTATGATAAATGTGAAGTAAATGAAAAGTAGACTAAAAAGCCGTTCAAAAAACTCCAGAATAAAAAATAGAATTCTGTTGAATATGTTTTCGAGACCTAATTCCTTCATATCTTTAAAAGATAGTTGTACTTAAACAGAGAAGTAACTTTTCTGTTTACAGGATGTTAGATTTAGTTTTACTTTTTTTTAAAAATAAGTATAGATTTCTTTTATTGATATTTTATTGTAATATGTATGCATTATCTTTAGTTTATGCATGAGCAACTTCGTAAGATCTTTTGAACGAACTCCTGAAGCCACTTTCAAGTTTTAAGAATCAATTATTCACTGAGACATGGCGAAGTTTAGCAACATTTTGAGCAGTAACTACAATAGCAATGTTTTAATAATGGATTTAATGTGAGCCTTTGGAATATGTAACCGTTTGAGCGAAACATTAATCCGATTTTCAAGTAGGCGGGTCAAATTACTCACTGAATTCCCGGGAACGCAAATTACATTAACTAACTTTTATTATGTTATAAATGCACATTTTGATAGGGTTTCTGTAACATCATTTGCAATTATTGCCTTGTTTAAAATGATTGCATCCTACATAATTAGTAATAATTTGTAAAACATATGTTTCAAATAGTGGTAATACTTAAAATAACAATGTGTGGTGCATAAGTATTTTACAATTTACAATTAAATTGTTTTTTTTTACGATTTTTACTATTAATTACAATTAAAGTATTTTTGAAGTGCGGGATGTTCTTCAAAAGAATCCATAACTCAAAATTGGCCTTCAGTAGTAATTGTATTGGTTGGAGCTCTTCAATTCAGAAACGGCGTATCTGATATTCCATTCCCAACCTATTGTTTTTTAATAAAATAATAGTAGTAATGTTATTATTATTTTGGCACTAGGGTAAGTACCAAGGGCCTCCACCACCACAGCCACCCAATCTCTGCGATCCTGCGCCATCCTCCTCCAGTTTGGTACACCCAGCAGTTTCAACTCCTCTTCGACATCATCCAGCCATCTGATCCGAGGCCGAGGCTCTGTTCCTTTTGCCAACTGGTTTCTCTGGTTTCCTTGACCTTGGTACTCTGTGGTCTGACATTCTTTCCACAAGTCCCATCCGTCTAATTTTAGCTTTCTTTATCAACGGCACCCTGTTAGCTCCATCAGCTCCTCATTCTTTCTTCTTCTCCATACCCCATTTTCGTCACTCCGCCCCAGATTCTTCTTAATATTTTCCTTTCGCATGAGTTGATCATAAGTTCTGATTTTTTTGGTCAGGGACCCTGTCTCGCACCCATACATGACTACCGGTCTTACAATGGTTTTGTATAGTTGGATTTGCATTCTTTTAGACAGTGATTTCTGCTGCTATTCTGTCTTGTATTTCACTCACTATTTTTTTATCAACTGTAACCACACTTCCCAGGTACTTGAATCGAGTTACAACTCTAAACTGTGCCCTAAAAATGTCTGTTTTCTAAGGAAATGTTATTTAGCAAAACAGTTTTTGAAATTTTTTTCATTTTTATTCAAAATATTTACCCTCATATTCTATACCTTCGTCACAATGATGTATCAAATATTTAATCCCAAATCTGAAAAATGCAGGTTTTTATGACGAAATAAAATCTGAAACTGTTATTGATTTTTGAATCATTTCCAAAATTTCTGTTGTTATGGATTTTTCCCAATTTTCTGAACAGATGGAAATATGTTGAAGATAAATATGACAAATAAGGTAGGCGTGGGAGGAATTCTTAAACCAGCTCGTCAAGTTTCTTCACTATCTATCGTTATTCTTCACCATATCTGTTGTTGTCGTGTATGAGTGTAGTTCCCTTCCGACTAACCAATTTACATTTTTTTTTTTTCATAAGCTTTTGTTTCACTATATCAACATCCCTGCATTACGATGTGGAGATGTGACGGTTTCACTTCTGGGTAGAAAGGAGCAATGAATTATTCTTACCATAGACCATTACACAGAAACTTATTTAATATTTAATTTTTTTTTTGTATCAGTCAAAAAATCAGCCAGTTGTCAAAACTTGTTTAGGTAAAGGAACAAGTTTTAATTTTTCATTCGTTTCCTTTTTAATATTCCCGAAAAAAAAAAAATCTTTAGTTTTATTATGAAACAAAGTGTGTAGTTATAGACAAGGTGTATATTTCGTTAATCATTTCGTCAAGAAATATACGTTTCACCTATCATTTCGAAGTATAGATGTTATATGTTTTCTGAAACGATAATTTCTTAATGAAAAAATGGTTACCGTACTTTTTTTGAGATATAAATTTGGTTTTGGCATGGACGAATGGTCCGTTTCCTACAATACTCTTCCTCACTGTGGTAATGTTTCAACCAGCTTGGATTGCCGTCTGTCCAAGTTCAAACTAAAAAAAAACACGAAAATCGGGCGTTTCCATGGTCATATTTGATAGCATATTAAACAATCGTCATTCAATGCTAGTGATAATAAATATCGTTACAACTCCTTGCAACCACGCGATCACCAGTAAGAGTTTTAACGTCTTTTTGGGCGTGGAAGGCACACAACTCCAAGTTAATTTTTAATATTATCGGACATCGACTTCACTAACGCGTTTAGTTGCACCTTAGGGAGCTGGAGTGGAAAAGTATAACATGCACCTCTTAAAATCTGAGTTTTTATTTACTATTTACATACTTTTTTATATCCTTCTGTTTACTGATTTGCAAAAACTGGATCTGCTATACTTCTTAACAACACTGCATTAAAAAAATTCCCAACGCCTTTACCTAAATGTTGAATCTTCATCATAAAAAATATATGTTAAATTCAAAATTAAACAAATTGTTTGGAATTCAATCGTAAATGAAAAATTAATTAAAACAAATCCTTGAATAAGAAGATTCAAAAAATTAATAAAAGGTGTTTCATTAATTGATAACGATACTGTTTTTGAGAAAAGTTAATCCTTTATAGCTCATTAAAGCCGCAGTATGGCCTATTTGTTTTAAAATGTTTAATTACAAAATCCAATAACAAAATTTAACCCTATGAGGTTTTATAACCATAAATTGACTAGAACTTAGCAGAAAAAAAGGTTTCTCTAAAATAATTTTTAATTCAGACCTACTGATGCTATTAACTAAATATTGAATATTATAGGCAGTTATTATCTAAACCTTTATAAATAATTACTTAAGATTGAAATTTTCATGCCAAATATTTTCTTGTTCTAAATAGTTTAAAGATCAAATTTATAAGATTAGGATGAGCTGACCTATACAATAACATATTTGAAATTGATAATATACTAGCAAGTTTCAATATCAGTACCATTTGAAGTGATTTAGTAGATAAAATGATGATTTATTCTTGTTTGGTTTTGGACATTCACATATAACGGAATATTTTATATATTTTTTCCAATAAAAATATTGCTTAAAATTAAAAACACAAATATGTATAGAATATTATGTTGATTCCGTGAATAATGATGAGATATCAAAAATATTTATTACAAGATAGAGACGGTACAATAGCTTACTAGCAGTTGTACGACGAGTTCTAGACAGTTGAGCTCAGCGAAACAGCCTAGCGGAAGATGCGGAGCGAACTGGATGCTGCGGGGAGTGGAAGCATGCGCCACGGACAGCAACAAGTTCCTAAGGCACTCCGTCTTAATGGCAATCCACCTCGGTCCTACTTGGGTCACCAATTAAAAAAAAAATGTCGACGCATCCTGAACAACCATTTGGCCAAAGGACCAAAGTGGTGAGTCGAATGCGATATTTACCTTGATATGAGCCTCGTAAGTAGAGTTCGTATAAGTTGCGAGCAACATATAATTATATATACTTAATTAACAAGTGGATTAGCTAGTGAAAATTTCTTCAGCAACTGTTGGTAGGAAATAATCTTGTTGGTTCGCGTCAGCAGTATGCTCGAGACTGGCGACACCTAGCGGCCTGTGCAAGAATAATAAAACTTATTTTAATCAACTTTAGCTTAAAGGTTAGATTCTGATTGGTATAAGAATAATTATATTTAAATAAAAGGCCATTTAATAGTTGTGCAATTTATAGTACTAATAATAATAATAAATTAAAATATCAATAACCGGTTGGACTTTTCATTTCCCCTAAATGATTTTAGTTGTAATTGTTAAATGTCTTGTTTTACGGTTTCGTAGCCCGGCAGGTGGTCTTAGGATTAAAGAAATCCTTGGTTATCCCGTCCATCGGAAGGGACTGCTATATGTGACACTATCTGGAACATTATTCGTTCCTAGATAAATAGGTTAAGAGATATTAAACTAAAAGGGTACTTTTACGGTACCTATACTCTTACACACAAGGGACAGTCGTAGGCAAGAAGCGGGCAAGACATGTACAGGAGGAATGTCACATATGCGAGGGGTTCCCTGTTGTAAGTAGATTTATCTTTTATCTTGTAACTATGATCAGCACACAACAAATATAATGTTATTTAATTAAATGAAAAAGTATCTCAATTTTATGAACAATTCCTGGTCAATCAACCACGTCAACCTTTCTTGAGGAAAATTTCACTTCAATAAGAGAGGGAAATTTCTCTTATTAATTAGTGATATAGAATTGATATATATTAAATATAACGATCTAAGGTTTGTTTCCCATTTTATTATTTAAATGTTATTCAGATCAAATATATGACTTTTCCTTGAGATCATTGCTTAGGCAGTGAAGCCGATATAGCAGGACGTTAAACGGGGGTCCTGAAGTACAAATGATCTATGTGATCATCTATGATCTATGAACTTAATGATGATAATAATGCTAAAAATAAAAATAAAGTTATTTATAATAAATAAAGTAATAAATAAATAAAGTAATAAATAATAAATAAATAAAGTTATTAATTGGTTATAACTATATACCAATTAATACATCAATTATTAATTTATTATTAAAAAATTATTAATATTTTGTGATTTGATTGTGATTGATCTTAGCCAACCCATAATATGTTTTGCTTGGTAAATAAACTACTTTAAAATGTATATAATTATGGTTCGGAGCGACAAAATATGTGAAGCCCAAACTAATATTAATAATTTAAAATAATTTATTTATTGATATTGATAATGATATTGATATACAACAGTATTACAATAATACAACAAGTAAATAGGATAAGTGATACATAATGACATGAGAATGATAAGTAGAGAAACTACCCACTGGTGGTATCAAATCAAAGTTCAACTAAGAAGGTCACGTGGCCATCTTCTTTTCAGATTATCGGGAATTGAAGAGGAAGCTAGGTTTGAAAATAGGTTAATGAAGTTTGTTATGAAAGAATAGATACCGGGTTCGGGCCAAAACAGCAACAAATGGGACATTAAGGTCGTTATGGATAACTTTATTCTTAACAAAATAAGGAGCACAGACTATAATTGATTTTAAGATTCAAAAAAGAACACAGTGATTCCGAATTCTTGAGTTTTCACCTCTGTCAGCAGTCCTCCGCACTGTCCATTTAATTTGTTTTTGTTGAATAAGTTCATACGAGTTAGCAACAAAGTAGAGAGCGAAATACAAGCCAGAATAATAGAAGGATATAGGTGTTATTCCTCAGGGCAAATAATTTTGCAGTTTAAATCGCTCTAAAAAATAATGCAACTACAAATATACAAGACCATAGTAAGATTGGTAGTCATAGAATATGGAGAAGAATATGGGGCGAAGCGTCCGAGAATGGGGAATGAAGAAGAAGGAATGAGGAGCTGATGGAGCTGTATGAAGAGCCTAACATGGTGGCATTGATAAAGAGAGCGAGAATTAGATGGATTGGACATGTAGAAAGAATACCAGAAACACATAATACCGAATATAAGGAAGAAGAGGACATCATCGGATCATATGGCTGGACGATGTGGAGGAGGACCTAAAGCTGCTGGACCTACGAGAATTGATGGAGAATAGCGCAAGACCGCAGAGATTTGTTGCTGTGTGACTGTCGTGGTGGTCCAGGTTCTTGCAAGACCGTAGAACCAGTTAAATAATAAGTTCATACGAATATTATAGTTTTGTGGCTTATGATAAAAATAAGTATCACATTCTTTAGTCGACTTCAATAGTAAATCAGATTTAAATAATGACAGAAATAACATTAAATATTTTAAAGTGGAAGTGGAATATTAATCTCTTCAAAAACATCAAATATATTGAGATAGATAGAAAAAAATACTAGTTAGTTTTTTAACGATATTATTCTGAAAAGAGAGAATAATATCTAATTAATCTTTCTCAACCAACAAACAAAACCCACTTTCGGTGAGTTACAAATTACAAAAGAATCAATATCCAGTAGAACAGCTTAGAAAATTATCAACAATGAAAATATAACATTTTAAGAAAAATCCAGACATACGCCGAAAATCTATCAAGTCGGAAGACGAGAAAAGAAGGTATGAGGGAATAAAGAAATTTAGGACATAAAGGTAAGATTGATTCATCGTAGCCTAAAGAGGGGACAAAGACATGTTTCTATTTCATGAAAATAAACCAAACATAATGGTACTTAGTAGCTTCATTCTATGGATGAATATTGGTAAATTTATTATCGTCTTTCTTCTCCCGTTTTATTTATTTCTGTTCGATTACTTCTGATACTGCAGAGACATGAAAATTCGGGTCTTACTTAGCAAATCACTCTGCGCCTGTTTCTGCTGGTTATATCCGACACTTGAGGTCTAAAATAATTATTTTAAATTGAGAGACGGTGATAAACAAAGTTAGATAGCACTTGAGGCTGTTGCTTGAAACATAATTCTACAAAGTTTTACAGGAACGCCTTGACGAAGATTTATTAAGGCGTCTAAGCCCGGCGGTACACATTCGGTATTTTCTTCCGAAATTAATTTTCATATTACCTCAAAGTGTTAGGAATATGTCAAGCAGATTAATAACACTTGTAAGGCCTACTTCCACAAACAATCTTGGTTATTGCTGTATTTTAAAACCGTGGCTTAAATAACTTAATACAGATGGGATATAAAATTATTTTCGAAACATTCCATGAGGATAAGGAAAAAACATGAACTGTTGAAAATGGTACAAGTCTATTTTTTCATATTCGCTATGTGTAAAGGTTTCAAAGAGCGATATTTTAAAACTTATACACCTTTTAAATTTTATTTTGATATTGTAGCCATTAAAATTATTTAAAAGAATAAATCATTTTTTTTTTGTATCCAAATGGACTTGTACCACTTTCTAAAATAACAGTTCATATAATGAATAAAACACTCAAAATATAGATCCATGAAAACAAATAAACAAAAGATCTCGATATATGGCATCTATTCAAATTTAGCATCTCCAATCTACAGTGTATTTAATTACCAAACAGCTATATGTATAGGTTTTTTTAAAAAGGTTTAATTTAAACAGTCTAGCCAGAGACGGCAACCATTCAACAGCTCCTTTCTATATTTAATTTATTTATTACTTTTTTTTCTCCCCATGTTAACTCATTAAGTTGTCGCCTGGGAAAAACAGGCGGTGGCCATCTGGGAAAAAACGCTTGCTGTTGGCATCAAACTTATCAATTAACCAAATAAATATATCTGGCTGTATGGATGGAAGTATCCAATGACATTAAAATAAAAAAATGAAAAAAAAAACTCATTAAGTTTTTAAAAAAATAGTTTATTTTCTTAATCACCCTACTTGAAAATATTAAAACTCGTTTTAGGTGAGTATTCAAATCAACATAAGAACTAAGTGCCACGAGCTGAAGATCTATAGTTAATCCCCGAGGTCCAGAAGATTATAGACCACCAGCACCCATCAATAATATAAATAGTCCTTCGTTACTTGTCATATATATATATATATATATATATATATATATATATATATATATATATATATATATATATATATATATAGCGGAAATTAGAAGACCAGAGCCAGCGAGAAGTTTGGACAAGCCATCCGATAGAATTGAAAACCACCGACGATTCCATTGGCCCTATCAATTTCATCTTATGTCATGTAACATTGGAAAGAGCCGAACGATTAAGCAGAAAGCATACCCGGTCTTACCGATGATAAAAGAAGCTATTAAGCAGGAAGTTGGTAGCTTTCTTGAGGAAGACAGCTAGTTCTTATAGTTCTTGGTCTAGCTGTGTAGTAATGGTTAATAAATCAAATGGCAAATATCCTTTTTGTGATGGTTGCCGAAAAATTAGTGCAGTAACCAAGCCACAAGTATATCCTCTAAACCTAAGGCACAGTCCTATCACCAAATTCCCCTAGCTCTTCAAAAGGTAGTTGCTTTTGGGTTATAACTGCCTTCATCCGTTTTAGGAAGAGAGAAGTGTTATTTAATATTTTACGATAATGTCATGATTTCTAATAAATTTGTGTATACAATAATATTATAAATTAATTCCTTCTTACACTTCTAATTTTCAGAAATATCAATGTGTTATACTTAAATATACGAACCGGTCATAAAAATATCATGAATAAATGTATCCCCCGGAATTTGTATGCATCTATAATTCCGGGAAATTCCCGGAATTCAAAAATTTTACGTTTCCAATTTATCATGCGTAAATTTGTGAATATGTAATATATAAAATTTCAATTTAGTATTCTTGCTTGCCGTGTATAGCTGTAAGTTGCAACACGCACTAATCTTTATGCTTTGTTGATACTACTCTTTACGTTATGTGATTAAAATATTTGAATGAATTATTAAAACCGTGGAAAATCCAACGAAAAGCCCTTAAGTCTCCAAACTAAATCAGAAATTGAAATTATATGATATAGTTTTCAATATATTATGCGTAAATTTGTGTATATGTAATGTATAAAATTTCAGTAAATAATGAAATTTGTACATATATATAAATTGACTCCCTCTGAAATATTTGAAAGTATGTTATATTTTAAAAGTTCCTATATAAATATATATAAATATATATATATATATATATATATATATATATATATATATATATATATATATATATAATATATAAATATATAAATAATTTCAACACATCTTTTAATCATTATTTCAACTCAATTATTTTTACTGAAAAACTAATCCTATATCAGTCAATGAATTAATAAAATCAACTAAACAAATAAACACTAATTGACTCTCACTAATAAAATCCAATAGCGTCATAAAACCCATTTTCGCCACACACCACTCCGTCATTAACAAGTAATTTTAATTAATGCTAATTAATTAATCTAAATTCACATTACCATACCAAGGGCACCAGTGTCCCTTAAGGGGAGGGTGGAAATGAGGTCAATTGGATTACAATCAGGCAGTCGAAAGTGTAGCAACACTAAACATTTTTTTGTTTCTATGTTTTTGTAACTACATTCCTCAACATAAACCTTACCTCATTAATAGGAAGTACCGAACTAATAATAAAATAAATAAACGACTAGACTTACTTAAAATTAATTATTATTAGTCATAAAAAAAATTGAAATTTTGCACCTCATATCAACAAAGAACTAAATGAATATAAATTATTCATGTTCATTACAATTTAATTTTATTTAGAAAAAATCCAATTTTTGTATGCATTGATAAAGTACTATTTGCACGCTCGAGTTAATTCGAGCGCGCTAAACAGGCTAAACTGTGCACACTCGAGATAATTCGAGCGGCGTTGTATTTGATGCTGCTATATTTTTTCACACTCGAATATATTCGAGAATTGAAAATAACAATGTGAAAGCTAAGAAAAAGAATCGTGTTATTGATATTTATCATTTACATAGGATTGTAAGCTATAATACCTTCATAATACCTTGCATTCTTGCATTTCTGTACTCGTGACGACTGACTGCGATCCTTCGTAGTATTTTCGTGAATTTATATAAAGGCCATTGTATCTTTTATTTTACTATCAAACACTTGTTTCTGTTGTTTTATAGTTTAGTTCAATAGTTACCTAAGTGTTGTAAACTTGCAAAGATAAGTGTATCTTTATAGATAGTCAGTTATTTTGTGATTACAGAAAATAAAATTGGGTATATTGGATATTTATACAATTGGTATGTTTTTTCATTTTCAAATTATTATTATTATATTTTATTATATTTTATTTTATATTATATTTTAGTAAAATATATATTGAAAAATGAGCGATTCAGAATCTGAATATGAATACGCAAATTTGTCGGAAAGCGGCTCAGAAGAAAGTGATAATTACAGTAGTGGTTCTGAAGATAGTTCAGAAGAAGATACAGCCGTTGATTGGAAGGAGATAAGCAATGTCCAACCAAATCCATCTCCTCAAAGATTTCCATTTCTGCAATGTGGATCAAAATCCAAAATTAAACTAAAAATTTTGATTAATTTTGAATTTTTTTATTTTTTTGCCAAAACAATGTTCTAAAGTTTGTTTTTTTACATTAAAAAAAATTGATTTTTTTTGGCCGGTTTTTTTCAAAAAAACTGTGCGTTAAGGGGTTAAATAATTTGCATAGGAATATAAAATACATGTATTTAAATAAAGGCTTTTGCAATAGGTCATCAAAGTTAAGCAAAGCGGCAGATGATTAACTCCCCCAGGGTATATGAGACCTGTGATGTCTTACCTCAAGAAACTAATAGAAGAGGCAAAAAAAAAAAAATGAAACACAATCCTCGCATAACAATGGACAGACGCATAATGGACGCATAACAGTTGCGACTTCAAATTGGCACGGAAAGACAAAACATTATCTGAAATAAATCAACATTAAACGAACAAACGCGCGTTATAAAGTTAGATAGACTCAGATTTTAGATATATCCTTTATGACTGTTCAAGATACGGCAGACAATTAATTAAAATGACAAAAGTTATACTACTCAAGCGAGGGCCTGAGTTATACGAAACTTGCCCTGAGACAGTATACATAGTGATTTTTTTTTTTACAACAATCATTTTTTATGATTTCTGATTACAAACTTAATCATCATTTTACTTTAACACGTATTAACAATTTTTTCCACCTCTAAATATTGGATTTGCTATATTATTAAATTACAAATGCATTATGTTTATTGATACTATTGAAATGACTTATGATAGGTATCCGAGATATGGTACCAAAGTATTGATAGGCGGCTTGAACACAAAAGCAGGAGGGACATGATAGTAGCTGTATAGGAAGCTTCAGTCTGCTTGATGAATTCAATGATAACGGGTTCAGATTACTTGGCTTTGCGGAAGAGGAGATTTCGATAGTTGATCCACTATTCAGGCACAAAGGGATTCATAGAGGGACCTGGGTATCCGCAGGTGGTCGCACTGTAAACCAAATAGACCACATGTCATTGGAAGGAGAAGCAGATCGGATCTGATTAACGAAAGACAGTTTAGTGGCGCAAATATTAACAGTGATCATTGCTTAGTGATGACCTGGTTTCGTGGCAGAATTTTACTTTTACTTGTCCATTCATATCAAACTAATCCATTAGCTAAATTAGTTTTTTAAAAAATTCCTTTATTTTTATTTCAATCGTCAGAAAAAATAACTTTTAATAATTTTAAATAAAAATTGCATCATTTAAAACTAAGATAAACGAAGATAGAAAAGATAGGATCTGTAGCCGCAATCCTCCCTCGGACTGAAACTTTGTGGTAGCTTCAGTATTGGTGGAGATGTTGGGATTATTTTATCCTCTGCCTCAAGTACGTGCTTGGTAAAACAAGCACCATTATTTCTCAATTCGCTATATAAGTTCGCAATCCTGTCCAACGGATCAATTCTAATCGAGAAGATCAAATAGCAACTTAGTTATTTTCCAATATCCGATGGCATTAATCATTCACTACAAATCGATTAAACGCTGGAAAGGGGATATTAGTAAAGAGGAAATATCCTCAATTTCGTTTCAAGAACAGCACTTTTCGATTCATTCCAAGGATACTTTTCGAGTTCGGTGTACCTACTTAAATAAATTATTAAGGGAAGAAGTACTGAATTGTTCATCAACGTAAATATGACTTCAGGTATTTTCTTTATAAAGGTTGACCTGAGGTATTAGTTAGTCAAACTTCACAGGAACAATAATGAATAATAAAACCTTCAATGATAAAATCATTTTAGAGCTTTTTACTTTTCTATGTCAGGATTACGCTGCATTCGTTTAATTTACCATAGATGCTGTTCTTGACTTGAATGTTAATTCGACTTCCTTAAGTGTTAAAAATTTAAATGAACTTTCTTTTTAAGCTCTTTTTTTGTTTACTCTCACTTTCTTTTTAATTTTCTTAAATAAGCAACAGGTACGGAATAGAAAAATATTCATAAGATTCACAGGAGGAACCTTCTTTATTATTTTTTTTTTCTATCAAAGGAGTAGGATGTAAAACTGTTGAAAGTTTCCGCTCAAAAATAAAACTAATAAGACTAACCAACCGCAAAGTAAAATCGTGGCAAAGTGTCGATGGTTGTTATAAACGAATAAGATAAATATAACGTTTAAAAAAATCTATTAACTATGTTCACATCCAAGCAATCAAGGGTATCGCTTCCTTAAATTAATATACTGCTGAAAGAAGAAACTTCACTTGAAATACTTAAACAAATAATAAAAAGATAAGCTAAGTTCAAGCATAACATGAAATAGGGTCAACTGTGCTCTAGTAGTTAGCATAACAGCCTATGCAAAAGATCACAAGTTCGCAACCCGGCAGGTGGCCTTACCAATTATTAAAAGTAGCAGAACATCCTTAGGTGTGCCATCCTTCGGAAGGGACATAAAATGGGAGCCCAATCCTGTGAGATGTCTGGTATTTGTTAAAGAATTCCATTTTAATCATACCTGAATATGACTTCCAAACTTTAGGACTCCAACTGTAGCATCTTCAGATTTATAATTAAAATTTCCTTCTTTGTCTTTTATTTGCTTCAGTAAAGGACCTCTTTCCTTCCTTAGTCCCTTCATGGCCTTATAAAACATTTACTGTTTTATACTTTACCAAGAAGGGAAAACTGCTGTGTGCGGTTGCCCAGGGAACAGTGTCTCAATGTTCTCCTTAACTCAATGAACCTGCGCATTCACCAGAACAGTACACCCAAGCTCACAATACAGGTAAACAAACACACATGTGATCATTCAACATACAGAAGAAGGCAGAAACAGTACACATCTCGGGGTATGTGAAGTGCACATTCTACTCTAGCGCAGATATTATAAGGAATGTTCAATTTCCCTTAAGGGGCAGAATCTTTTCCAAAAATAATCAAGCAAACATGGGTTCAAAAGTATAAAAAGGTCGATTTCATCTCCTGTAAGAAAAGAAATCTATAATTAATGTGTAACTCTATCCGATAAAATAACAGTATTTGAGAGTGTGCCAGAAATATTGATAAGTCCTGTAGAAACGAAAGAGGATGCTCTTGAAGACTTGATGCCTTCAAATTGTGAAGCAAACATTTTATTTTCTGAGGAAATCTAATCTGATCAAATTGCTTCCACGGATAAATCCGAAGTAAAATATGTTTTATCTCATTGGAGTACGAAAGTAAAGAACAAGAAATCAGTGAGGGAGCGGCTCATGGTTGTAGATGTGGAAGAAGGAGAGAGACATAACTCTAGGATAAAATATGGAGAGGAGAAGAATTAACAATCACAAAGAAAAGAAACACCCCTAGGGAATCTATAAAATCCTACAGGTTAAAACAGACAGAGATGGCCACTTATTTCCAGAAAGAGACCCGCATTACCTATAGAAAAACTATGACATTGAACCCTGCTGGAAATATGTATTTTAAGGAAATGCTCTTGAAGACTTGATGCCTTCAAATTGTGAAGCAAACATTATATTTTCTGAGGAAACCCAATCTGATCAAATTGCTTCCACGGATAAATCCGAAGTAAAATATGTTTTATCTCATTGGAGTACGAAAGTAAAGAACAAGAAATCAGTGAGCGAGCGGCTCATGGTTGTAGATATGGAAGAAGGAGAGAGATATAACTCTAGGATAAAATATGGAGAGGAAAAGAATTAACAATCACAAAGAAAAGAAACACCCCTAGGGAATCTATAAAATCCTACAGGTTAAAACAGACAGAGATGGCCACTTATTTCCAGAAAGAGACCCGCATTACCTATAGAAAAACTATGACATTGAACCCTGCTGGAAATATGTATTTTAAGGAAATGCTCTTGAAGACTTGACGCCTTCAAATTGTGAAGCACACCTTTTGTTTTCTGAGGAAATCCAGTCTGATCAAATTGCTTCCACGGATGAATCGGAGGTAAAATATGTTTTATCTCATTGGAGTACGAAAGTAAAGAACAAGAAATCAGTGAGCGAGCGGCTCATGGTTGTAGATGTGGAAGAAGGAGAGAGACATAACTCTAGGATAAAATATGGAGAGGAGAAGAATTAACAATCACAAAGAAAAGAAACACCCATAGGGAATCTATAAAATCCTACAGGTTAAAACAGACAGAGATGGCCACTTATTTCCAGAAAGAGACCCGCATTACCTATTGAAAAACTATGACATTGAACCCTGCTGGAAATATGTATTTTAAGGAAATGCTCTTGAAGACTTGATGCCTTCAAATTGTGAAGCAAACATTATATTTTCTGAGGAAATCCAATCTGATCAAATTGCTTCCACGGATAAATCCGAAGTAAAATATGTTTTATCTCATTGGAGTACGAAAGTAAAGAACAAGGAATCAGTGAGCGAGCGGCTTATGGTTGTAGATGTGGAAGAAGGAGAGAGACATAACTCTAGGATAAAATATAGAGAGGAGAAGAATTAACAATCACAAAGAAAAGAAACACCCCTAGGGAATCTATAAAATCCTACAGGTTAAAACAGACAGAGTTGGCCACTTATTTCCAGAAAGAGACCCGCATGACCTATAGAAAAACTATGACATTGAACCCTGCTGGAAATATGTATTTTAAGGAAATGCTCTTGAAGACTTGAAGCCTTCAAATTGTGAAGCAAACATTATATTTTCTGAGGAAATCCAATCTGATCAAATTGCTTCCACGGATAAATCCGAGGTAAAATATGTTTTATCTCATTGGAGTACGAAAGTAAAGAACAAGAAATCAGTGAGCGAGCGGCTCATGGTTGTAGATGTGGAAGAAGGAGAGAGACATAACTCTAGGATAAAATATGGAGAGGAGAAGAATTAACAATCACAAAGAAAAGAAACACCCGTAGGGAATCTATAAAATCCTACAGGCTAAAACAGACAGAGATGGCCACTTATTTCCAGAAAGAGACCCGCATTACCTATAGAAAAACTATGACATTGAACCCTGCTGGAAATATGTATTTTAAGGAAATGCTCTTGAAGACTTGAAGCCTTCATATTGTGAAGCAAACATTTTATTTTCTGAGGAAATCCAATCTGATCAAATTGCTTCCACGGATAAATCCGAGGTAAAATATGTTTTATCTCATTGGAGTACGAAAGTAAAGAACAAGAAATCAGTAAGCGAGCGGCTCATGGTTGTAGATGTGGAAGAAAGAGAGAGACATAACTCTAGGATAAAATATGGAGAGGAGATGAATTAACAATCACAAAGAAAAGAAACACCCGTAGGGAATCTAGAAAATCCTACAGGTTAAAACAGACAGAGATGGCCACTTATTTCCAGAAAGAGACCCGCATTACCTATAGAAAAACTATGACATTGAACCCTGCTGGAAATATGTATTTTAAGGAAATGCTCTTGAAGACTTGAAGCCTTCAAATTGTGAAGCAAACATTTTATTTTCTGCGGAAATCCAATCTGATCAAATTACTTCCACGGATAAATCCGAGGTAAAATGTGTTTTATCTCATTGGAGTACGAAAGTAAAGAACAAGAAATCAGTGAGCGAGTGGCTCATGGTTGTAGATGTGGAAGAAGGAGAGAGACATAACTCTAGGATAAAATATGGAGAGGAGAAGAATTAACAATCACAAAGAAAAGAAACACCCGTAGGGAATCTATAAAATCCTACAGGCTAAAACAGACAGAGATGGCCACTTATTTCCAGAAAGAGACCCGCATTACCTATAGAAAAACTATGACATTGAACCCTGCTGGAAATATGTATTTTAAGGAAATGCTCTTGAAGACTTGACGCCTTCAAATTGTGAAGCACACCTTTTGTTTTCTGAGGAAATCCAGTCTGATCAAATTGCTTCCACGGATGAATCGGAGGTAAAATATGTTTTATCTCATTGGAGTACGAAAGTAAAGAACAAGAAATCAGTGAGCGAGCGGCTCATGATGAAGATGTGGAAGAAGGAGAGAGACATAACTCTAGGATAAAATATGGAGAGGAGATGAATTAACAATCACAAAGAAAAGAAACACCCGTAGGGAATCTTTAAAATCCTACAGGTTAAAACAGACAGAGATGGCCACTTATTTCCAGAAAGAGACCCGCATTACCTATAGAAAAACTATGACATTGAACCCTGCTGGAAATATGTATTTTAAGGAAATGCTCTTGAAGACTTGAAGCCTTCATATTGTGAAGCAAACATTTTATTTTCTGAGGAAATCCAATCTGATCAAATTGCTTCCACGGATAAATCCGAAGTAAAATATGTTTTATCTCATTGGAGTACGAAAGTAAAGAACAAGAAATCAGTAAGCGAGCGGCTCATGGTTGTAGATGTGGAAGAAAGAGAGAGACATAACTCTAGGATAAAATATGGAGAGGAGATGAATTAACAATCACAAAGAAAAGAAACACCCGTAGGGAATCTATAAAATCCTACAGGTTAAAACAGACAGAGATGGCCACTTATTTCCAGAAAGAGACCCGCATTACCTATAGAAAAACTATGACATTGAACCCTGCTGGAAATATGTATTTTAAGGAAATGCTCTTGAAGACTTGATGCCTTGAAATTGTGAAGCAAACATTATATTTTCTGAGGAAATCCAATCTGATCAAATTGCTTCCACGGATAAATCCGAAGTAAAATACGTTTTATCTCATTGGAGTACGAAAGTAAAGAACAAGAAATCAGTGAGCGAGCGGCTCATGGTTGTAGATGTGGAAGAAGGAGAGAGACATAACTCTAGGATAAAAAATGGAGAGGAGATGAATTAACAATCACAAAGAAAAGAAACACCCGTAGGGAATCTATAAAATCCTACAGGTTAAAACAGACAGAGATGGCCACTTATTTCCAGAAAGAGACCCGCATTACCTATAGAAAAACTATGACATTGAACCCTGCTGGAAATATGTATTTTAAGGAAATGCTCTTGAAGACTTGAAGCCTTCATATTGTGAAGCAAACATTTTATTTTCTGAGGAAATTCAATCTGATCAAATTGCTTCCACGGATAAATCCGAGGTAAAATATGTTTTATCTCATTGGAGTACGAAAGTAAAGAACAAGAAATCAGTAAGCGAGCGGCTCATGGTTGTAGATGTGGAAGAAGGAGAGAGACATAACTCTAGGATAAAATATGGAGAGGAGATGAATTAACAATCACAAAGAAAAGAAACACCCGTAGGGAATCTATAAAATCCTACAGGTTAAAACAGACAGAGATGGCCACTTATTTCCAGAAAGAGACCCGCATTACCTATAGAAAAACTATGACATTGAACCCTGCTGGAAATATGTATTTTAAGGAAATGCTCTTGAAGACTTGATGCCTTGAAATTGTGAAGCAAACATTATATTTTCTGAGGAAATCCAATCTGATCAAATTGCTTCCACGGATAAATCCGAAGTAAAATATGTTTTATCTCATTGGAGTACGAAAGTAAAGAACAAGAAATCAGTGAGCGAGCGGCTCATGGTTGTAGATGTGGAAGAAGGAGAGAGACATAACTCTAGGATAAAATATGGAGAGGAGATGAATTAACAATCACAAAGAAAAGAAACACCCGTAGGGAATCTATAAAATCCTACAGGTTAAAACAGACAGAGATGGCCACTTATTTCCAGAAAGAGACCCGCATTACCTATAGAAAAACTATGACATTGAACCCTGCTGGAAATATGTATTTTAAGGAAATGCTCTTGAAGACTTGAAGCCTTCATATTGTGAAGCAAACATTTTATTTTCTGAGGAAATTCAATCTGATCAAATTGCTTCCACGGATAAATCCGAGGTAAAATATGTTTTATCTCATTGGAGTACGAAAGTAAAGAACAAGAAATCAGTAAGCGAGCGGCTCATGGTTGTAGATGTGGAAGAAGGAGAGAGACATAACTCTAGGATAAAATATGGAGAGGAGATGAATTAACAATCACAAAGAAAAGAAACACCCGTAGGGAATCTATAAAATCCTACAGGTTAAAACAGACAGAGATGGCCACTTATTTCCAGAAAGAGACCCGCATTACCTATAGAAAAACTATGACATTGAACACTGCTGGAAATATGTATTTTAAGGAAATGCTCTTGAAGACTTGAAGCCTTCAAATTGTGAAGCAAACATTTTATTTTCTGAGGAAATCCAATCTGATCAAATTGCTTCCACGGATAAATCCGAGGTAAAATATGTTTTATCTCATTGGAGTACGAAAGTAAAGAACAAGAAATCAGTGAGCGAGCGGCTCATGGTTGTAGATGTGGAAGAAGGAGAGAGACATAACTCTAGGATAAAATATGGAGAGGAGAAGAATTAACAATCACAAAGAAAAGAAACACCCATAGGGAATCTATAAAATCCTACAGGTTAAAACAGACAGAGATGGCCACTTATTTCCAGAAAGAGACCCGCATTACCTATAGAAAAACTATGACATTGAACCCTGCTGGAAATATGTATTTTAAGGAAATGCTCTTGAAGACTTGAAGCCTTCAAATTGTGAAGCAAACATTATATTTTCTGAGGAAATCCAATCTGATCAAATTGCTTCCACGGATAAATCCGAAGTAAAATATGTTTTATCTCATTGGAGTACGAAAGTAAAGAACAAGGAATCAGTGAGCGAGCGGCTTATGGTTGTAGATGTGGAAGAAGGAGAGAGACATAACTCTAGGATAAAATATGGAGAGGAGAAGAATTAACAATCACAAAGAAAAGAAACACCCCTAGGGAATCTATAAAATCCTACAGGTTAAAACAGACAGAGTTGGCCACTTATTTCCAGAAAGAGACCCGCATTACCTATAGAAAAACTATGACATTGAACCCTGCTGGAAATATGTATTTTAAGGAATTGCTCTTGAAGACTTGAAGCCTTCAAATTGTGAAGCAAACATTTTATTTTCTGAGGAAATCCAATCTGATGGAATTGCTTCAACGGATAAATCCGAGGTAAAATATGTTTTATCTCAGTGGAGTACGAAAGTAAAGAACAAGAAATCAGTGAGCGAGTGGCTCATGGTTGTAGATGTGGAAGAAGGAGACAGACATAACTCTAGGATAAAATATGGAGAGGAGAAGAATTAACAATCAAAAAGAAAAGAAACACCCCTAGGGAATCTATAAAATCCTACAGATTAAAACAGACAGAGATGGCCACTTATTTCCAGAAAGAGACCCGCATTACCTATAGAAAAACTATGACATAGAACCCTGCTGGAAATATGTATTTTAAGGAAATGCTCTTGAAGACTTGATGCCTTCAAATTGTGAAGCAAACATTATATTTTCTGAGGAAATCCAATCTGATCAAATTGCTTCCACGGATAAATCCGAAGTAAAATATGTTTTATCTCATTGGAGTAAGAAAGTAAAGAACAAGAAATCAGTGAGTGAGCGGCTCATGGTTGTAGATGTGGAAGAAGGAGAGAGACATAACTCTAGGATAAAATATGGAGAGGAGATGAATTAACAATCACAAAGAAAAGAAACACCCGTAGGGAATCTTTAAAATCCTACAGGTTAAAACAGACAGAGATGGCCACTTATTTCCAGAAAGAGACCCGCATTACCTATAGAAAAACTATGACATTGAACCCTGCTGGAAATATGTATTTTAAGGAAATGCTCTTAAAGACTTGAAGCCTTCATATTGTGAAGCAAACATTTTATTTTCTGAGGAAATCCAATCTGATCAAATTGCTTCCACGGATAAATCCGAGGTAAAATATGTTTTATCTCATTGGAGTACGAAAGTAAAGAACAAGAAATCAGTAAGCGAGCGGCTCATGGTTGTAGATGTGGAAGAAAGAGAGAGACATAACTCTAGGATAAAATATGGAGAGGAGAAGAATTAACAATCACAAAGAAAAGAAACACCCCTAGGGAATCTATAAAATCCTACAGGTTAAAACAGACAGAGATGGCCACTTATTTCCAGAAAGAGACCCGCATTACCTATAGAAAAACTATGACATTGAACCCTGCTGGAAATATGTATTTTAAGGAAATGCTCTTGAAGACTTGATGCCTTCAAATTGTGAAGCAAACATTATATTTTCTGAGGAAACCCAATCTGATCAAATTGCTTCCACGGATAAATCCGAAGTAAAATATGTTTTATCTCATTGGAGTACGAAAGTAAAGAACAAGAAATCAGTGAGCGAGCGGCTCATGGTTGTAGATATGGAAGAAGGAGAGAGATATAACTCTAGGATAAAATATGGAGAGGAAAAGAATTAACAATCACAAAGAAAAGAAACACCCCTAGGGAATCTATAAAATCCTACAGGTTAAAACTGACAGAGATGGCCACTTATTTCCAGAAAGAGACCCGCATTACCTATAGAAAAACTATGACATTGAACCCTGCTGGAAATATGTATTTTAAGGAAATGCTCTTGAAGACTTGACGCCTTCAAATTGTGAAGCACACCTTTTGTTTTCTGAGGAAATCCAGTCTGATCAAATTGCTTCCACGGATGAATCGGAGGTAAAATATGTTTTATCTCATTGGAGTACGAAAGTAAAGAACAAGAAATCAGTGAGCGAGCGGCTCATGGTTGTAGATGTGGAAGAAGGAGAGAGACATAACTCTAGGATAAAATATGGAGAGGAGAAGAATTAACAATCACAAAGAAAAGAAACACCCATAGGGAATCTATAAAATCCTACAGGTTAAAACAGACAGAGATGGCCACTTATTTCCAGAAAGAGACCCGCATTACCTATTGAAAAACTATGACATTGAACCCTGCTGGAAATATGTATTTTAAGGAAATGCTCTTGAAGACTTGATGCCTTCAAATTGTGAAGCAAACATTATATTTTCTGAGGAAATCCAATCTGATCAAATTGCTTCCACGGATAAATCCGAAGTAAAATATGTTTTATCTCATTGGAGTACGAAAGTAAAGAACAAGGAATCAGTGAGCGAGCGGCTTATGGTTGTAGATGTGGAAGAAGGAGAGAGACATAACTCTAGGATAAAATATAGAGAGGAGAAGAATTAACAATCACAAAGAAAAGAAACACCCCTAGGGAATCTATAAAATCCTACAGGTTAAAACAGACAGAGTTGGCCACTTATTTCCAGAAAGAGACCCGCATGACCTATAGAAAAACTATGACATTGAACCCTGCTGGAAATATGTATTTTAAGGAAATGCTCTTGAAGACTTGAAGCCTTCAAATTGTGAAGCAAACATTATATTTTCTGAGGAAATCCAATCTGATCAAATTGCTTCCACGGATAAATCCGAGGTAAAATATGTTTTATCTCATTGGAGTACGAAAGTAAAGAACAAGAAATCAGTGAGCGAGCGGCTCATGGTTGTAGATGTGGAAGAAGGAGAGAGACATAACTCTAGGATAAAATATGGAGAGGAGAAGAATTAACAATCACAAAGAAAAGAAACACCCGTAGGGAATCTATAAAATCCTACAGGCTAAAACAGACAGAGATGGCCACTTATTTCCAGAAAGAGACCCGCATTACCTATAGAAAAACTATGACATTGAACCCTGCTGGAAATATGTATTTTAAGGAAATGCTCTTGAAGACTTGAAGCCTTCATATTGTGAAGCAAACATTTTATTTTCTGAGGAAATCCAATCTGATCAAATTGCTTCCACGGATAAATCCGAGGTAAAATATGTTTTATCTCATTGGAGTACGAAAGTAAAGAACAAGAAATCAGTAAGCGAGCGGCTCATGGTTGTAGATGTGGAAGAAAGAGAGAGACATAACTCTAGGATAAAATATGGAGAGGAGATGAATTAACAATCACAAAGAAAAGAAACACCCGTAGGGAATCTAGAAAATCCTACAGGTTAAAACAGACAGAGATGGCCACTTATTTCCAGAAAGAGACCCGCATTACCTATAGAAAAACTATGACATTGAACCCTGCTGGAAATATGTATTTTAAGGAAATGCTCTTGAAGACTTGAAGCCTTCAAATTGTGAAGCAAACATTTTATTTTCTGCGGAAATCCAATCTGATCAAATTGCTTCCACGGATAAATCCGAGGTAAAATGTGTTTTATCTCATTGGAGTACGAAAGTAAAGAACAAGAAATCAGTGAGCGAGTGGCTCATGGTTGTAGATGTGGAAGAAGGAGAGAGACATAACTCTAGGATAAAATATGGAGAGGAGAAGAATTAACAATCACAAAGAAAAGAAACACCCGTAGGGAATCTATAAAATCCTACAGGCTAAAACAGACAGAGATGGCCACTTATTTCCAGAAAGAGACCCGCATTACCTATAGAAAAACTATGACATTGAACCCTGCTGGAAATATGTATTTTAAGGAAATGCTCTTGAAGACTTGACGCCTTCAAATTGTGAAGCACACCTTTTGTTTTCTGAGGAAATCCAGTCTGATCAAATTGCTTCCACGGATGAATCGGAGGTAAAATATGTTTTATCTCATTGGAGTACGAAAGTAAAGAACAAGAAATCAGTGAGCGAGCGGCTCATGATGAAGATGTGGAAGAAGGAGAGAGACATAACTCTAGGATAAAATATGGAGAGGAGATGAATTAACAATCACAAAGAAAAGAAACACCCGTAGGGAATCTTTAAAATCCTACAGGTTAAAACAGACAGAGATGGCCACTTATTTCCAGAAAGAGACCCGCATTACCTATAGAAAAACTATGACATTGAACCCTGCTGGAAATATGTATTTTAAGGAAATGCTCTTGAAGACTTGAAGCCTTCATATTGTGAAGCAAACATTTTATTTTCTGAGGAAATCCAATCTGATCAAATTGCTTCCACGGATAAATCCGAAGTAAAATATGTTTTATCTCATTGGAGTACGAAAGTAAAGAACAAGAAATCAGTAAGCGAGCGGCTCATGGTTGTAGATGTGGAAGAAAGAGAGAGACATAACTCTAGGATAAAATATGGAGAGGAGATGAATTAACAATCACAAAGAAAAGAAACACCCGTAGGGAATCTATAAAATCCTACAGGTTAAAACAGACAGAGATGGCCACTTATTTCCAGAAAGAGACCCGCATTACCTATAGAAAAACTATGACATTGAACCCTGCTGGAAATATGTATTTTAAGGAAATGCTCTTGAAGACTTGATGCCTTGAAATTGTGAAGCAAACATTATATTTTCTGAGGAAATCCAATCTGATCAAATTGCTTCCACGGATAAATCCGAAGTAAAATACGTTTTATCTCATTGGAGTACGAAAGTAAAGAACAAGAAATCAGTGAGCGAGCGGCTCATGGTTGTAGATGTGGAAGAAGGAGAGAGACATAACTCTAGGATAAAATATGGAGAGGAGATGAATTAACAATCACAAAGAAAAGAAACACCCGTAGGGAATCTATAAAATCCTACAGGTTAAAACAGACAGAGATGGCCACTTATTTCCAGAAAGAGACCCGCATTACCTATAGAAAAACTATGACATTGAACCCTGCTGGAAATATGTATTTTAAGGAAATGCTCTTGAAGACTTGAAGCCTTCATATTGTGAAGCAAACATTTTATTTTCTGAGGAAATTCAATCTGATCAAATTGCTTCCACGGATAAATCCGAGGTAAAATATGTTTTATCTCATTGGAGTACGAAAGTAAAGAACAAGAAATCAGTAAGCGAGCGGCTCATGGTTGTAGATGTGGAAGAAGGAGAGAGACATAACTCTAGGATAAAATATGGAGAGGAGATGAATTAACAATCACAAAGAAAAGAAACACCCGTAGGGAATCTATAAAATCCTACAGGTTAAAACAGACAGAGATGGCCACTTATTTCCAGAAAGAGACCCGCATTACCTATAGAAAAACTATGACATAGAACCCTGCTGGAAATATGTATTTTAAGGAAATGCTCTTGAAGACTTGATGCCTTCAAATTGTGAAGCAAACATTATATTTTCTGAGGAAATCCAATCTGATCAAATTGCTTCCACGGATAAATCCGAAGTAAAATATGTTTTATCTCATTGGAGTAAGAAAGTAAAGAACAAGAAATCAGTGAGTGAGCGGCTCATGGTTGTAGATGTGGAAGAAGGAGAGAGACATAACTCTAGGATAAAATATGGAGAGGAGATGAATTAACAATCACAAAGAAAAGAAACACCCGTAGGGAATCTTTAAAATCCTACAGGTTAAAACAGACAGAGATGGCCACTTATTTCCAGAAAGAGACCCGCATTACCTATAGAAAAACTATGACATTGAACCCTGCTGGAAATATGTATTTTAAGGAAATGCTCTTAAAGACTTGAAGCCTTCATATTGTGAAGCAAACATTTTATTTTCTGAGGAAATCCAATCTGATCAAATTGCTTCCACGGATAAATCCGAGGTAAAATATGTTTTATCTCATTGGAGTACGAAAGTAAAGAACAAGAAATCAGTAAGCGAGCGGCTCATGGTTGTAGATGTGGAAGAAAGAGAGAGACATAACTCTAGGATAAAATATGGAGAGGAGATGAATTAACAATCACAAAGAAAAGAAACACCCGTAGGGAATCTAGAAAATCCTACAGGTTAAAACAGACAGAGATGGCCACTTATTTCCAGAAAGAGACCCGCATTACCTATAGAAAAACTATGACATTGAACCCTGCTGGAAATATGTATTTTAAGGAAATGCTCTTGAAGACTTGATGCCTTCAAATTGTGAAGCAAACATTATATTTTCTGAGGAAATCCAATCTGATCAAATTGCTTCCACGGATAAATCCGAAGTAAAATATGTTTTATCTCATTGGAGTAAGAAAGTAAAGAACAAGAAATCAGTGAGCGAGCGGCTCATGGTTGTAGATGTGGAAGAAGGAGAGAGACATAACTCTAGGATAAAATATGGAGAGGAGATGAATTAACAATCACAAAGAAAAGAAACACCCGTAGGGAATCTTTAAAATCCTACAGGTTAAAACAGACAGAGATGGCCACTTATTTCCAGAAAGAGACCCGCATTACCTATAGAAAAACTATGACATTGAACCCTGCTGGAAATATGTATTTTAAGGAAATGCTCTTAAAGACTTGAAGCCTTCATATTGTGAAGCAAACATTTTATTTTCTGAGGAAAGCCAATCTGATCAAATTGCTTCCACGGATAAATCCGAGGTAAAATATGTTTTATCTCATTCGAGTACGAAAGTAAAGAACAAGAAATCAGTAAGCGAGCGGCTCATGGTTGTAGATGTGGAAGAAAGAGAGAGACATAACTCTAGGATAAAATATGGAGAGGAGATGAATTAACAATCACAAAGAAAAGAAACACCCGTAGGGAATCTAGAAAATCCTACAGGTTAAAACAGACAGAGATGGCCACTTATTTCCAGAAAGAGACCCGCATTACCTATAGAAAAACTATGACATTGAACCCTGCTGGAAATATGTATTTTAAGGAAATGCTCTTGAAGACTTGAAGCCTTCAAATTGTGAAGCAAACATTTTATTTTCTGCGGAAATCCAATCTGATCAAATTGCTTCCACGGATAAATCCGAGGTAAAATATGTTTTATCTCATTGGAGTACGAAAGTAAAGAACAAGAAATCAGTGAGCGAGTGGCTCATGGTTGTAGATGTGGAAGAAGGAGAGAGACATAACTCTAGGATAAAATATGGAGAGGAGAAGAATTAACAATCAAAAAGAAAAGAAACACCCCTAGGGAATCTATAAAATCCTACAGATTAAAACAGACAGAGATGGCCACTTATTTCCAGAAAGAGACCCGCATTACCTATAGAAAAACTATGACATAGAACCCTGCTGGAAATATGTATTTTAAGGAAATGCTCTTGAAGACTTGATGCCTTCAAATTGTGAAGCAAACATTATATTTTCTGAGGAAATCTAATCTGATCAAATTGCTTCCACGGATAAATCCGAAGTAAAATATGTTTTATCTCATTGGAGTACGAAAGTAAAGAACAAGAAATCAGTGAGCGAGCGGCTCATGGTTGTAGATGTGGAAGAAGGAGAGAGACATAACTCTAGGATAAAATATGGAGAGGAGATGAATTAACAATCACAAACAAAAGAAACACCCGTAGGGAATCTATAAAATCCTACAGGTTAAAACAGACAGAGATGGCCACTTATTTCCAGAAAGAGACCCGCATTACCTATAGAAAAACTATGACATTGAACCCTGCTGGAAATATGTATTTTAAGGAAATGCTCTTGAAGACTTGATGCCTTCAAATTGTGAAGCAAACATTATATTTTCTGAGGAAATCCAATCTGATCAAATTGCTTCCACGGATAAATCCGAAGTAAAATATGTTTTATCTCATTGGAGTACGAAAGTAAAGAACAAGAAATCAGTGATCTAGCGGCTCATGGTTGTAGATGTGGAAGAAGGAGAGAGACATAACTCTAGGATAAAATATGGAGAGGAGATGAATTAACAATCACAAAGAAAAGAAACACCCGTAGGGAATCTATAAAATCCTACAGGTTAAAACAGACAGAGATGGCCACTTATTTCCAGAAAGAGACCCGCATTACCTATAGAAAAACTATGACATTGAACCCTGCTGGAAATATGTATTTTAAGGAAATGCTCTTGAAGACTTGAAGCCTTCAAATTGTGAAGCAAACATTATATTTTCTGAGGAAATCCAATCTGATCAAATTGCTTCCACGGATAAATCCGAAGTAAAATATGTTTTATCTCATTGGAGTACGAAAGTAAAGAACAAGAAATCAGTAAGCGAGCGGCTCATGGTTATAGATGTGGAAGAAGGA
The DNA here is from genome assembly GCA_037127475.1 of Arma custos. NCBI lineage: Eukaryota > Metazoa > Arthropoda > Insecta > Hemiptera > Pentatomidae > Arma > Arma custos. The sequence goes on along the minus strand of CM073759.1, from coordinate 44,733,124 downwards.
GAGAGACATAACTCTAGGATAAAATATGGAGAGGAGATGAATTAACAATCACAAAGAAAAGAAACACCCGTAGGGAATCTATAAAATCCTACAGGTTAAAACAGACAGAGATGGCCACTTATTTCCAGAAAGAGACCCGCATTACCTATAGAAAAACTATGACATTGAACACTGCTGGAAATATGTATTTTAAGGAAATGCTCTTGAAGACTTGAAGCCTTCAAATTGTGAAGCAAACATTTTATTTTCTGCGGAAATCCAATCTGATCAAATTGCTTCCACGGATAAATCCGAGGTAAAATATGTTTTATCTCATTGGAGTACGAAAGTAAAGAACAAGAAATCAGTAAGCGAGCGGCTCATGGTTGTAGATGTGGAAGAAGGAGAGAGACATAACTCTAGGATAAAATATGGAGAGGAGATGAATTAACAATCACAAAGAAAAGAAACACCCGTAGGGAATCTATAAAATCCTACAGGTTAAAACAGACAGAGATGGCCATTTATTTCCAGAAAGAGACCCGCATTACCTATAGAAAAACTATGACATTGAACACTGCTGGAAATATGTATTTTAAGGAAATGCTCTTGAAGACTTGAAGCCTTCAAATTGTGAAGCAAACATTTTATTTTCTGCGGAAATCCAATCTGATCAAATTGCTTCCACGGATAAATCCGAGGTAAAATATGTTTTATCTCATTGGAGTACGAAAGTAAAGAACAAGAAATCAGTGAGCGAGTGGCTCATGGTTGTAGATGTGGAAGAAGGAGAGAGACATAACTCTAGGATAAAATATGGAGAGGAGAAGCATTAACAATCACAAAGGAAAGAAACACCCGTAGGGAATCTATAAAATCCTACAGGCTAAAACAGACAGAGATGGCCACTTATTTCCAGAAAGAGACCCGCATTACCTATAGAAAAACTATGACATTGAACCCTGCTGGAAATATGTATTTTAAGGAAATGCTCTTGAAGACTTGAAGCCTTCATATTGTGAAGCAAACATTTTATTTTCTGAGGAAATCCAATCTGATCAAATTGCTTCCACGGATAAATCCGAGGTAAAATATGTTTTATCTCATTGGAGTACGAAAGTAAAGAACAAGAAATCAGTAAGCGAGCGGCTCATGGTTGTAGATGTGGAAGAAGGAGAGAGACATAACTCTAGGATAAAATATGGAGAGGAGAAGAATTAACAATCACAAAGAAAAGAAACACCCATAGGGAATCTATAAAATCCTACAGGTTAAAACAGACAGAGATGGCCACTTATTTCCAGAAAGAGACCCGCATTACCTATAGAAAAACTATGACATTGAACCCTGCTGGAAATATGTATTTTAAGGAAATGCTCTTGAAGACTTGAAGCCTTCAAATTGTGAAGCAAACATTATATTTTCTGAGGAAATCCAATCTGATCAAATTGCTTCCACGGATAAATCCGAAGTAAAATATGTTTTATCTCATTGGAGTACGAAAGTAAAGAACAAGGAATCAGTGAGCGAGCGGCTTATGGTTGTAGATGTGGAAGAAGGAGAGAGACATAACTCTAGGATAAAATATGGAGAGGAGAAGAATTAACAATCACAAAGAAAAGAAACACCCCTAGGGAATCTATAAAATCCTACAGGTTAAAACAGACAGAGTTGGCCACTTATTTCCAGAAAGAGACCCGCATTACCTATAGAAAAACTATGACATTGAACCCTGCTGGAAATATGTATTTTAAGGAATTGCTCTTGAAGACTTGAAGCCTTCAAATTGTGAAGCAAACATTTTATTTTCTGAGGAAATCCAATCTGATCAAATTGCTTCAACGGATAAATCCGAGGTAAAATATGTTTTATCTCAGTGGAGTACGAAAGTAAAGAACAAGAAATCAGTGAGCGAGTGGCTCATGGTTGTAGATGTGGAAGAAGGAGACAGACATAACTCTAGGATAAAATATGGAGAGGAGAAGAATTAACAATCAAAAAGAAAAGAAACACCCCTAGGGAATCTATAAAATCCTACAGATTAAAACAGACAGAGATGGCCACTTATTTCCAGAAAGAGACCCGCATTACCTATAGAAAAACTATGACATAGAACCCTGCTGGAAATATGTATTTTAAGGAAATGCTCTTGAAGACTTGATGCCTTCAAATTGTGAAGCAAACATTATATTTTCTGAGGAAATCCAATCTGATCAAATTGCTTCCACGGATAAATCCGAAGTAAAATATGTTTTATCTCATTGGAGTAAGAAAGTAAAGAACAAGAAATCAGTGAGCGAGCGGCTCATGGTTGTAGATGTGGAAGAAGGAGAGAGACATAACTCTAGGATAAAATATGGAGAGGAGATGAATTAACAATCACAAAGAAAAGAAACACCCGTAGGGAATCTTTAAAATCCTACAGGTTAAAACAGACAGAGATGGCCACTTATTTCCAGAAAGAGACCCGCATTACCTATAGAAAAACTATGACATTGAACCCTGCTGGAAATATGTATTTTAAGGAAATGCTCTTAAAGACTTGAAGCCTTCATATTGTGAAGCAAACATTTTATTTTCTGAGGAAATCCAATCTGATCAAATTGCTTCCACGGATAAATCCGAGGTAAAATATGTTTTATCTCATTGGAACTACGAAAGTAAAGAACAAGAAATCAGTAAGCGAGCGGCTCATGGTTGTAGATGTGGAAGAAAGAGAGAGACATAACTCTAGGATAAAATATGGAGAGGAGATGAATTAACAATCACAAAGAAAAGAAACACCCGTAGGGAATCTATAAAATCCTACAGGTTAAAACAGACAGAGATGGCCACTTATTTCCAGAAAGAGACCCGCATTACCTATAGAAAAACTATGACATTGAACCCTGCTGGAAATATGTATTTTAAGGAAATGCTCTTGAAGACTTGATGCCTTGAAATTGTGAAGCAAACATTATATTTTCTGAGGAAATCCAATCTGATCAAATTGCTTCCACGGATAAATCCGAAGTAAAATACGTTTTATCTCATTGGAGTACGAAAGTAAAGAACAAGAAATCAGTGAGCGAGCGGCTCATGGTTGTAGATGTGGAAGAAGGAGAGAGACATAACTCTAGGATAAAATATGGAGAGGAGATGAATTAACAATCACAAAGAAAAGAAACACCCGTAGGGAATCTATAAAATCCTACAGGTTAAAACAGACAGAGATGGCCACTTATTTCCAGAAAGAGACCCGCATTACCTATAGAAAAACTATGACATTGAACCCTGCTGGAAATATGTATTTTAAGGAAATGCTCTTGAAGACTTGAAGCCTTCATATTGTGAAGCAAACATTTTATTTTCTGAGGAAATTCAATCTGATCAAATTGCTTCCACGGATAAATCCGAGGTAAAATATGTTTTATCTCATTGGAGTACGAAAGTAAAGAACAAGAAATCAGTAAGCGAGCGGCTCATGGTTGTAGATGTGGAAGAAGGAGAGAGACATAACTCTAGGATAAAATATGGAGAGGAGATGAATTAACAATCACAAAGAAAAGAAACACCCGTAGGGAATCTATAAAATCCTACAGGTTAAAACAGACAGAGATGGCCACTTATTTCCAGAAAGAGACCCGCATTACCTATAGAAAAACTATGACATAGAACCCTGCTGGAAATATGTATTTTAAGGAAATGCTCTTGAAGACTTGATGCCTTCAAATTGTGAAGCAAACATTATATTTTCTGAGGAAATCCAATCTGATCAAATTGCTTCCACGGATAAATCCGAAGTAAAATATGTTTTATCTCATTGGAGTAAGAAAGTAAAGAACAAGAAATCAGTGAGTGAGCGGCTCATGGTTGTAGATGTGGAAGAAGGAGAGAGACATAACTCTAGGATAAAATATGGAGAGGAGATGAATTAACAATCACAAAGAAAAGAAACACCCGTAGGGAATCTTTAAAATCCTACAGGTTAAAACAGACAGAGATGGCCACTTATTTCCAGAAAGAGACCCGCATTACCTATAGAAAAACTATGACATTGAACCCTGCTGGAAATATGTATTTTAAGGAAATGCTCTTAAAGACTTGAAGCCTTCATATTGTGAAGCAAACATTTTATTTTCTGAGGAAATCCAATCTGATCAAATTGCTTCCACGGATAAATCCGAGGTAAAATATGTTTTATCTCATTGGAGTACGAAAGTAAAGAACAAGAAATCAGTAAGCGAGCGGCTCATGGTTGTAGATGTGGAAGAAAGAGAGAGACATAACTCTAGGATAAAATATGGAGAGGAGATGAATTAACAATCACAAAGAAAAGAAACACCCGTAGGGAATCTAGAAAATCCTACAGGTTAAAACAGACAGAGATGGCCACTTATTTCCAGAAAGAGACCCGCATTACCTATAGAAAAACTATGACATTGAACCCTGCTGGAAATATGTATTTTAAGGAAATGCTCTTGAAGACTTGATGCCTTCAAATTGTGAAGCAAACATTATATTTTCTGAGGAAATCCAATCTGATCAAATTGCTTCCACGGATAAATCCGAAGTAAAATATGTTTTATCTCATTGGAGTAAGAAAGTAAAGAACAAGAAATCAGTGAGCGAGCGGCTCATGGTTGTAGATGTGGAAGAAGGAGAGAGACATAACTCTAGGATAAAATATGGAGAGGAGATGAATTAACAATCACAAAGAAAAGAAACACCCGTAGGGAATCTTTAAAATCCTACAGGTTAAAACAGACAGAGATGGCCACTTATTTCCAGAAAGAGACCCGCATTACCTATAGAAAAACTATGACATTGAACCCTGCTGGAAATATGTATTTTAAGGAAATGCTCTTAAAGACTTGAAGCCTTCATATTGTGAAGCAAACATTTTATTTTCTGAGGAAAGCCAATCTGATCAAATTGCTTCCACGGATAAATCCGAGGTAAAATATGTTTTATCTCATTCGAGTACGAAAGTAAAGAACAAGAAATCAGTAAGCGAGCGGCTCATGGTTGTAGATGTGGAAGAAAGAGAGAGACATAACTCTAGGATAAAATATGGAGAGGAGATGAATTAACAATCACAAAGAAAAGAAACACCCGTAGGGAATCTAGAAAATCCTACAGGTTAAAACAGACAGAGATGGCCACTTATTTCCAGAAAGAGACCCGCATTACCTATAGAAAAACTATGACATTGAACCCTGCTGGAAATATGTATTTTAAGGAAATGCTCTTGAAGACTTGAAGCCTTCAAATTGTGAAGCAAACATTTTATTTTCTGCGGAAATCCAATCTGATCAAATTGCTTCCACGGATAAATCCGAGGTAAAATATGTTTTATCTCATTGGAGTACGAAAGTAAAGAACAAGAAATCAGTGAGCGAGTGGCTCATGGTTGTAGATGTGGAAGAAGGAGAGAGACATAACTCTAGGATAAAATATGGAGAGGAGAAGAATTAACAATCAAAAAGAAAAGAAACACCCCTAGGGAATCTATAAAATCCTACAGATTAAAACAGACAGAGATGGCCACTTATTTCCAGAAAGAGACCCGCATTACCTATAGAAAAACTATGACATAGAACCCTGCTGGAAATATGTATTTTAAGGAAATGCTCTTGAAGACTTGATGCCTTCAAATTGTGAAGCAAACATTATATTTTCTGAGGAAATCTAATCTGATCAAATTGCTTCCACGGATAAATCCGAAGTAAAATATGTTTTATCTCATTGGAGTACGAAAGTAAAGAACAAGAAATCAGTGAGCGAGCGGCTCATGGTTGTAGATGTGGAAGAAGGAGAGAGACATAACTCTAGGATAAAATATGGAGAGGAGATGAATTAACAATCACAAACAAAAGAAACACCCGTAGGGAATCTATAAAATCCTACAGGTTAAAACAGACAGAGATGGCCACTTATTTCCAGAAAGAGACCCGCATTACCTATAGAAAAACTATGACATTGAACCCTGCTGGAAATATGTATTTTAAGGAAATGCTCTTGAAGACTTGATGCCTTCAAATTGTGAAGCAAACATTATATTTTCTGAGGAAATCCAATCTGATCAAATTGCTTCCACGGATAAATCCGAAGTAAAATATGTTTTATCTCATTGGAGTACGAAAGTAAAGAACAAGAAATCAGTGATCTAGCGGCTCATGGTTGTAGATGTGGAAGAAGGAGAGAGACATAACTCTAGGATAAAATATGGAGAGGAGATGAATTAACAATCACAAAGAAAAGAAACACCCGTAGGGAATCTATAAAATCCTACAGGTTAAAACAGACAGAGATGGCCACTTATTTCCAGAAAGAGACCCGCATTACCTATAGAAAAACTATGACATTGAACCCTGCTGGAAATATGTATTTTAAGGAAATGCTCTTGAAGACTTGAAGCCTTCAAATTGTGAAGCAAACATTATATTTTCTGAGGAAATCCAATCTGATCAAATTGCTTCCACGGATAAATCCGAAGTAAAATATGTTTTATCTCATTGGAGTACGAAAGTAAAGAACAAGAAATCAGTAAGCGAGCGGCTCATGGTTATAGATGTGGAAGAAGGAGAGAGACATAACTCTAGGATAAAATATGGAGAGGAGATGAATTAACAATCACAAAGAAAAGAAACACCCGTAGGGAATCTATAAAATCCTACAGGTTAAAACAGACAGAGATGGCCACTTATTTCCAGAAAGAGACCCGCATTACCTATAGAAAAACTATGACATTGAACACTGCTGGAAATATGTATTTTAAGGAAATGCTCTTGAAGACTTGAAGCCTTCAAATTGTGAAGCAAACATTTTATTTTCTGCGGAAATCCAATCTGATCAAATTGCTTCCACGGATAAATCCGAGGTAAAATATGTTTTATCTCATTGGAGTACGAAAGTAAAGAACAAGAAATCAGTAAGCGAGCGGCTCATGGTTGTAGATGTGGAAGAAGGAGAGAGACATAACTCTAGGATAAAATATGGAGAGGAGATGAATTAACAATCACAAAGAAAAGAAACACCCGTAGGGAATCTATAAAATCCTACAGGTTAAAACAGACAGAGATGGCCATTTATTTCCAGAAAGAGACCCGCATTACCTATAGAAAAACTATGACATTGAACACTGCTGGAAATATGTATTTTAAGGAAATGCTCTTGAAGACTTGAAGCCTTCAAATTGTGAAGCAAACATTTTATTTTCTGCGGAAATCCAATCTGATCAAATTGCTTCCACGGATAAATCCGAGGTAAAATATGTTTTATCTCATTGGAGTACGAAAGTAAAGAACAAGAAATCAGTGAGCGAGTGGCTCATGGTTGTAGATGTGGAAGAAGGAGAGAGACATAACTCTAGGATAAAATATGGAGAGGAGAAGCATTAACAATCACAAAGGAAAGAAACACCCGTAGGGAATCTATAAAATCCTACAGGCTAAAACAGACAGAGATGGCCACTTATTTCCAGAAAGAGACCCGCATTACCTATAGAAAAACTATGACATTGAACCCTGCTGGAAATATGTATTTTAAGGAAATGCTCTTGAAGACTTGAAGCCTTCATATTGTGAAGCAAACATTTTATTTTCTGAGGAAATCCAATCTGATCAAATTGCTTCCACGGATAAATCCGAGGTAAAATATGTTTTATCTCATTGGAGTACGAAAGTAAAGAACAAGAAATCAGTAAGCGAGCGGCTCATGGTTGTAGATGTGGAAGAAGGAGAGAGACATAACTCTAGGATAAAATATGGAGAGGAGAAGAATTAACAATCACAAAGAAAAGAAACACCCATAGGGAATCTATAAAATCCTACAGGTTAAAACAGACAGAGATGGCCACTTATTTCCAGAAAGAGACCCGCATTACCTATAGAAAAACTATGACATTGAACCCTGCTGGAAATATGTATTTTAAGGAAATGCTCTTGAAGACTTGAAGCCTTCAAATTGTGAAGCAAACATTATATTTTCTGAGGAAATCCAATCTGATCAAATTGCTTCCACGGATAAATCCGAAGTAAAATATGTTTTATCTCATTGGAGTACGAAAGTAAAGAACAAGGAATCAGTGAGCGAGCGGCTTATGGTTGTAGATGTGGAAGAAGGAGAGAGACATAACTCTAGGATAAAATATGGAGAGGAGAAGAATTAACAATCACAAAGAAAAGAAACACCCCTAGGGAATCTATAAAATCCTACAGGTTAAAACAGACAGAGTTGGCCACTTATTTCCAGAAAGAGACCCGCATTACCTATAGAAAAACTATGACATTGAACCCTGCTGGAAATATGTATTTTAAGGAATTGCTCTTGAAGACTTGAAGCCTTCAAATTGTGAAGCAAACATTTTATTTTCTGAGGAAATCCAATCTGATCAAATTGCTTCAACGGATAAATCCGAGGTAAAATATGTTTTATCTCAGTGGAGTACGAAAGTAAAGAACAAGAAATCAGTGAGCGAGTGGCTCATGGTTGTAGATGTGGAAGAAGGAGACAGACATAACTCTAGGATAAAATATGGAGAGGAGAAGAATTAACAATCAAAAAGAAAAGAAACACCCCTAGGGAATCTATAAAATCCTACAGATTAAAACAGACAGAGATGGCCACTTATTTCCAGAAAGAGACCCGCATTACCTATAGAAAAACTATGACATAGAACCCTGCTGGAAATATGTATTTTAAGGAAATGCTCTTGAAGACTTGATGCCTTCAAATTGTGAAGCAAACATTATATTTTCTGAGGAAATCCAATCTGATCAAATTGCTTCCACGGATAAATCCGAAGTAAAATATGTTTTATCTCATTGGAGTAAGAAAGTAAAGAACAAGAAATCAGTGAGCGAGCGGCTCATGGTTGTAGATGTGGAAGAAGGAGAGAGACATAACTCTAGGATAAAATATGGAGAGGAGATGAATTAACAATCACAAAGAAAAGAAACACCCGTAGGGAATCTTTAAAATCCTACAGGTTAAAACAGACAGAGATGGCCACTTATTTCCAGAAAGAGACCCGCATTACCTATAGAAAAACTATGACATTGAACCCTGCTGGAAATATGTATTTTAAGGAAATGCTCTTAAAGACTTGAAGCCTTCATATTGTGAAGCAAACATTTTATTTTCTGAGGAAATCCAATCTGATCAAATTGCTTCCACGGATAAATCCGAGGTAAAATATGTTTTATCTCATTGGAACTACGAAAGTAAAGAACAAGAAATCAGTAAGCGAGCGGCTCATGGTTGTAGATGTGGAAGAAAGAGAGAGACATAACTCTAGGATAAAATATGGAGAGGAGATGAATTAACAATCACAAAGAAAAGAAACACCCGTAGGGAATCTAGAAAATCCTACAGGTTAAAACAGACAGAGATGGCCACTTATTTCCAGAAAGAGACCCGCATTACCTATAGAAAAACTATGACATAGAACCCTGCTGGAAATATGTATTTTAAGGAAATGCTCTTGAAGACTTGAAGCCTTCAAATTGTGAAGCAAACATTTTATTTTCTGCGGAAATCCAATCTGATCAAATTGCTTCCACGGATAAATCCGAGGTAAAATATGTTTTATCTCATTGGAGTACGAAAGTAAAGAACAAGAAATCAGTGAGCGAGTGGCTCATGGTTGTAGATGTGGAAGAAGGAGAGAGACATAACTCTAGGATAAAATATGGAGAGGAGAAGAATTAACAATCAAAAAGAAAAGAAACACCCCTAGGGAATCTATAAAATCCTACAGATTAAAACAGACAGAGATGGCCACTTATTTCCAGAAAGAGACCCGCATTACCTATAGAAAAACTATGACATAGAACCCTGCTGGAAATATGTATTTTAAGGAAATGCTCTTGAAGACTTGATGCCTTCAAATTGTGAAGCAAACATTATATTTTCTGAGGAAATCTAATCTGATCAAATTGCTTCCACGGATAAATCCGAAGTAAAATATGTTTTATCTCATTGGAGTACGAAAGTAAAGAACAAGAAATCAGTGAGCGAGCGGCTCATGGTTGTAGATGTGGAAGAAGGAGAGAGACATAACTCTAGGATAAAATATGGAGAGGAGATGAATTAACAATCACAAAGAAAAGAAACACCCGTAGGGAATCTATAAAATCCTACAGGTTAAAACAGACAGAGATGGCCACTTATTTCCAGAAAGAGACCCGCATTACCTATAGAAAAACTATGACATTGAACCCTGCTGGAAATATGTATTTTAAGGAAATGCTCTTGAAGACTTGATGCCTTCAAATTGTGAAGCAAACATTATATTTTCTGAGGAAATCCAATCTGATCAAATTGCTTCCACGGATAAATCCGAAGTAAAATATGTTTTATCTCATTGGAGTACGAAAGTAAAGAACAAGAAATCAGTGAGCTAGCGGCTCATGGTTGTAGATGTGGAAGAAGGAGAGAGACATAACTCTAGGATAAAATATGGAGAGGAGATGAATTAACAATCACAAAGAAAAGAAACACCCGTAGGGAATCTATAAAATCCTACAGGTTAAAACAGACAGAGATGGCCACTTATTTCCAGAAAGAGACCCGCATTACCTATAGAAAAACTATGACATTGAACCCTGCTGGAAATATGTATTTTAAGGAAATGCTCTTGAAGACTTGAAGCTTTCAAATTGTGAAGCAAACATTATATTTTCTGAGGAAATCCAATCTGATCAAATTGCTTCCACGGATAAATCCGAAGTAAAATATGTTTTATCTCATTGGAGTACGAAAGTAAAGAACAAGGAATCAGTGAGCGAGCGGCTTATGGTTGTAGATGTGGAAGAAGGAGAGAGACATAACTCTAGGATAAAATATGGAGAGGAGAAGAATTAACAATCACAAAGAAAAGAAACACCCCTAGGGAATCTATAAAATCCTACAGGTTAAAACAGACAGAGTTGGCCACTTATTTCCAGAAAGAGACCCGCATTACCTATAGAAAAACTATGACATTGAACCCTGCTGGAAATATGTATTTTAAGGAATTGCTCTTGAAGACTTGAAGCCTTCAAATTGTGAAGCAAACATTTTATTTTCTGAGGAAATCCAATCTGATCAAATTGCTTCCACGGATAAATCCGAGGTAAAATATGTTTTATCTCATTGGAGTACGAAAGTAAAGAACAAGAAATCAGTGAGCGAGTTGCTCATGGTTGTAGATGTGGAAGAAGGAGAGAGACATAACTCTAGGATAAAATATGGAGAGGAGAAGAATTAACAATCAAAAAGAAAAGAAACACCCCTAGGGAATCTATAAAATCCTACAGATTAAAACAGACAGAGATGGCCACTTATTTCCAGAAAGAGACCCGCATTACCTATAGAAAAACTATGACATAGAACCCTGCTGGAAATATGTATTTTAAGGAAATGCTCTTGAAGACTTGATGCCTTCAAATTGTGAAGCAAACAATATATTTTCTGAGGAAATCCAATCTCATCAAATTGCTTCCACGGATAAATCCGAAGTAAAATATGTTTTATCTCATTGGAGTACGAAAGTAAAGAACAAGGAATCAGTGAGCGAGCGGCTTATGGTTGTAGATGTGGAAGAAGGAGAGAGACATAACTCTAGGATAAAATATGGAGAGGAGAAGAATTAACAATCACAAAGAAAAGAAACACCCCTAGGGAATCTATAAAATCCTACAGGTTAAAACAGACAGAGTTGGCCACTTATTTCCAGAAAGAGACCCGCATTACCTATAGAAAAACTATGACATTGAACCCTGCTGGAAATATGTATTTTAAGGAATTGCTCTTGAAGACTTGAAGCCTTCAAATTGTGAAGCAAACATTTTATTTTCTGAGGAAATCCAATCTGATCAAATTGCTTCCACGGATAAATCCGAGGTAAAATATGTTTTATCTCATTGGAGTACGAAAGTAAAGAACAAGAAATCAGTGAGCGAGTTGCTCATGGTTGTAGATGTGGAAGAAGGAGAGAGACATAACTCTAGGATAAAATATGGAGAGGAGAAGAATTAACAATCAAAAAGAAAAGAAACACCCCTAGGGAATCTATAAAATCCTACAGATTAAAACAGACAGAGATGGCCACTTATTTCCAGAAAGAGACCCGCATTACCTATAGAAAAACTATGACATAGAACCCTGCTGGAAATATGTATTTTAAGGAAATGCTCTTGAAGACTTGATGCCTTCAAATTGTGAAGCAAACAATATATTTTCTGAGGAAATCCAATCTCATCAAATTGCTTCCACGGATATATCCGAAGTAAAATATGTTTTATCTCATTGGAGTACGAAAGTAAAGAACAAGAAATCAGTGAGCGAGCGGCTCATGGTTGTAGATGTGGAAGAAGGAGAGAGACATAACTCTAGGATAAAATATGGAGAGGAGAAGAATTAACAATCACAAAGAAAAGAAACACCCCTAGGGAATCTATAAAATCCTACAGGTTAAAACAGACAGAGATGGCCACTCATTTCCAGAAAGAGACCCGCATTACCTATAGAAAAACTATGACATAGAACCCTGCTGGAAATATTTATTTTAAGGAAATGCTCTTGAAGACTTGATGCCTTCAAATTGTGAAGCAAACATTATATTTTCTGAGGAAATCCAATCTGATCAAATTGCTTCCACGGATAAATCCGAAGTAAAATATGTTTTATCTCATTGGAGTACGAAAGTAAAGAACAAGAAATCAGTGAGCGAGTGGCTCATGGTTGTAGATGTGGAAGAAGGAGAGAGACATAACTCTAGGATAAAATATGGAGAGGAGATGAATTAACAATCACAAAGAAAAGAAACACCCCTAGGGAATCTATAAAATCCTACAGGTTAAAACAGACAGAGATGGCCACTTATTTCCAGAAAGAGACCCGCATTACCTATAGAAAAACTATGACATAGAACCCTGCTGGAAATATGTATTTTAAGGAAATGCTCTTGAAGACTTGATGCCTTCAAATTGTGAAGCAAACAATATATTTTCTGAGGAAATCCAATCTCATCAAATTGCTTCCACGGATAAATCCGAAGTAAAATATGTTTTATCTCATTGGAGTACGAAAGTAAAGAACAAGAAATCAGTGAGCGAGCGGCTCATGGTTGTAGATGCGGAAGAAGGAGAGAGACATAACTCTAGGATAAAATATGGAGAGGAGCAGAATTAACAATCACAAAGAAAAGAAACACCCCTAGGGTATCCATAAAATCCTACAGGTTAAAACAGACAGAGATGGCCACTTATTTCCAGAAAGAGACCCGCATTATCTATAGAAAAGCTATGACATTGAACCCTGCTGGAAATATGTATTTTAAGGAAATGCTGATGGAAGCTGCTGCCTTAGTTTGTGGAAAGAGTAAAACAGTATCTGATAACAAAAGAACGCCCTGGAGGACCGAAGAAATCGAGAGTGCTATTCAAGAAAAGAAAATACTGTGGAGAAAATCACGAGCAATACAAAAAGAAATGAGTTTAAGTAAAATGAACGGTTATGAATGGTAAAAAGAAAGCTTGGAATGATATTAGCTACCAGATGGAGACTGATTTTAAAAATATAATAAGGATATTAAAAATATTTTTCAGGAGTCTACTCAATCATCTTTATTAAACAGTGAAATGAATTCTAATAGACCCTCAGAATCAAGTCAATAACATGATTGCGGTTATATTTGTAAAGAACAAATTAGTGAAACAAAATGTTCTCATTTTCCTGAGTCTCGAATGAGTGAACATTCCAGCAGAAGAACATTTCATTATAGTATCTACTAAAAATAATCACAGCTTCTAAGGATTTATAACATATACAGGCAAGGATGCAGTCTCAGTCTGCTCCTGTTCATTTCGGTATTATATAAGACATTTAAGAATGTTAAGAACAAGAAAAGATATTCGCCTTCGCAGAAGATATCGTGGTATTTGGAAAGAATGGACGGGGCATTCTGTTCGACCTTAAAATCCTACAGGTAAAACTAACCCATGTTAAAATTAAAATAGGTTATGAAAATTAAAGGTAATGAGAGTGAATAAACTGAAGCACCTCGGGACCGAATCAGGCTATAAGGGCAAGACCTGGAGGCAGTGGAAATATTCAAATGCATTGGGTCACACGTCATGAGCGCGGCATCTATCATATTGTCGGCACTGATGCGGGCGGTAAACATGAAAGGGTATATGTTTTGGACAAAGAACAGACCTTTTGATCCCCTTATGGAGCCTTTATGGTCCAAGATGGTGGAGAAAGGAGAATAGGGGGCAGGCAAAACTAGATGGAGAGAGTCACTCTGGAGACTCTTGAGACGGACACGGAGGAGACGAGACCCCGAGAAGGAAGGAAGCGAAAGGAAGAGAGCGGGCGAACGAAGCGGACGGAGATGTCGAAAGCGAAGACCGACCTGTAACCCAATCTACCCCTGTTCACAGAAATCTTTAATTTATTTCCTGTAACGTATTTTATGGCAATCCCTTTTATATAGGAACATCTGAATCATCAACCTTGTTTAAAATTGAATAAATAAACGATCCTTATTGTAATCCTTTTGGTGCTTACATACCCCAGATACACTATTTATTTATAAATATTATTTTGAAGGTATAATAGGTGAGTAAATTGGTAAACACAAAAACAGACTTTTGGAAAGGAACCAAATTAAGACTAAGGCATATAAATAATAATTTGAGTACTCATACTAAATGAGACTCTGACATCCCTGATATCAACCAAAATATTCAAAATATATTTAAGATTAGAACCATCGCAATAGATTGGAAAGAGTGCAAAGCTGCAGGAGGGAGATTAATAATGTCCAGCGAAATTCTTTGGTAGGAAAGCCAGAAGGCCAGAGTCCGGAAGGCATTTGTGACCTGGAACCTGGACTGGATAAGGAGACGTGAGATGGTACAGGACCAAACACAAGGGATCAGGTTCTACAGAAAGAACTGTCACACTGCAACTTTCGAAAGACGAGGAGCGGATTAAGGAAATCTTAATAAAAGATAAACGCCGAAAAAAGTCCTAGGACAATTCAATTGGCAGTTATAAGTGAAGCTTATTCTTCTAGCCCGCTGCCTATGATAGTGGCAGAATTATTTCCAAAAATAATCAAGCAACCATGGGTTCAAAAGTATAAACTGGTCAATTTTATCTCCTGTAAGGAAAGAAATCTATGATTAATGTTCAACTCCATCTGATGAAACAGCAGTATGTGAGAATGTACTAGAAATATTGATAAGTCCTGTAGAAATGAACGAGGATGCTCTTGAAGACTTGATGCCTTCAAATTGTGAATAAAAACCTTTCATATTCTGAGGATATCCAATCTGATCAAATTGCTTCCACGGATAAATAAGAGATAAAATGTATTTTATCTCATTTTGCTAAGGAATCTGATGATCCAAAAATAAACAAAAAAAAAAGACAATTTGAAACCTAAGAAAATGGAAATTACCATGATGAAGGGAATGAACCAGGTAGCATGCCTTATGATATTGGGATATGATCCCAAAGGACAGAAAGAAGATCATCCTAGTGTATTCAATACTCAAGAAACAAAACATTGATTAACTAAAAAATAAAGCAGTATCGTAAACCGATGTCAACATGAATAAATATATGAATATATTAGATTATGGATATGGCAAGGAATCCCATGTTCCCACTTAATACTTCACATGACGAAGGATTACAACACTAAGCACTAACTAAGTAACTATTTATCCATACATTTTCAATGAAAAAAAACCCAAGAAAATAAATAAAATTATTAAATTTAAAATGAACCATTGACAATAAAATATCATTATAAAATTATATGCACCCTCATCTACTCTAATATGAACAACTGAAGGCGTAAGAATATATTTCATTGTATTTATTTCTAGAGCTACCACTGTCTTTACTTTTTCATCTTAGATAGACAGTTTATTGAGGGCCCATAACACGACAAGAACGTAACAGTAACGATGAATAGATTTATTACAAAAAAATTGTTTATAGTATAGTATAAACAGTCGTCTTATTATATTAGTAAAAACAGTTGTCTTATCATAGTAATCAGTTGACTTTTCAAAATTATTGTGCGAATGCTTTATTCTGTTACCCAAACGAGAAGCAATAAAGGTGTATATGAGAACATGAAACTTGTTTAAGCGATACTTAACTCTCATCATAAGAAAAATAACTGTGTGTTTTGACCCTATTTATTGAAATAAAGTACTTAATGTACTTTCTTTTCATTCTTAATATTATTTTTTATTTTAAGGTTTCCATCTATATTTTCAACCATGCACCAAGGCAACCAATCCCACCTGTTCCAACTGTTTCAGCCTCTGATTAAATTTTACTCCTGACGACCGCAAGTAACGGCTGAATGTAACCGCTAAACAGCAAGTAATCTGGAAGCGGTTTACTGCCACAATTTAATATAGTTTACTACCAGCCAAACAGCTTTGCCTCATGGACGACAATGAGCACTAAACAAGTTTGATTGAAAATAATCAAAAATATTAATAATTTATAAAACAGATAGGGGAGTTGATAAATTAATATAAAAAATATGATCTTTTGAAGTTTTTAATTCCAATCGGAAGAGCACGTAATTGAGAATATATAAAATTATGTGTTATATATATATATATATATATATATATATATATATATATATATATTATATATACAATACATTATTTATTTTAAAATATTCTTAGTATAATATCTTAAGAAATATTAACTAATATATCACCCCCCTAATCAGCAAATATTGCAACTTCACTTACGTAGGTTCAATTATTAAATCTGTTCATTTAAAACAACCTTTCATCTTACCCCTGGCTTGCTGTTCTACCTCTTTGCTACAGATGTGGAGCCATCTATAATGCCTAAGCTTATAACTAAGGAAAAAATGACATAGTTCTAGAACTAGAGAACAACTAGAATCAGCAACATGTGCTCCATACATTTCAACATCTCATCTCTATGGAGAAGAACCCTCAGAACAGTAAGCAATTACCTACCTGCCATTCGCAGATCACCACCAAGTAGTAATTAACTATATATTCATTAGATGCTATTATAAGCTCTAATTATTATGCCTTTTATCTTATTTCCACATCCTTAATATCTCTACATCGTTAATTCCTGGCTAATCATGATAGATAATAGTGAAAGAATGCTTTCTGAATTCTTGAATGCTTAATTGATATTCTTTTTTGACTAAGCCAAGCAGTCAATTAAGTAATTTATTCTAAATAATTTTCAATATGCTATACACGATGAGGCTTAGAAGATTTATAATTAGGTTGACAATATATAAATAACAAAGTGCAAATAGAAAGCGTACCGCGGCAAATTTTTACTAACATTTGAGTTTTAAAGTATTCACGCACGGGTCAAATATCTGATATATTGACGAGAAATATATAATCAAAAATCGTTTAAAAGATTACCGAAATTGGTGATCTTGTAAAAGCTGTCTTGTTTATTTGTTTTAATCATATAAAATATTTATTTATTTTTTGTAATAGGGAGAACATTTTTCTTTTTTAGTGAAGGCGCAATATATTTAGGTGTACATCGTGAACAAAAGGAACTGAGAGTATCAATAAGGACTTGATGATGTACAAGGTTGCTGCCCACCTGCAGGTGTTATTAGTTCATCTCTTCATCGATTCGACCACTCCGGATTGACCAGGTCTATCGTCTCAACCTCTTACCACGCTTCTTGGTTTCCATTAATACAAGCTATGTGGAAAAAAGCCATGTTAAGAATTCTAAAATAATGTAATGGAATGTTGTAAACAATACTTCAAAATATGGTAATCTAATATTTGCTTATGTTTGACATACTCTTTCGCGCCAGTTATAAATAGGTCCCAAGGTTATGTATCCATTGCAACAGAATAAATCAGTAGCATTCAAAGCATCATTTCAACCGCACAAAATTAAATTGAATATCCATAATATATACTTTTACTGATTTGTGCTATTTTTTTCCAATTCGAATACTTATTATAGAAGAGATTTTTTAGAAGAATGGTTGAAACGCCCAAACTTTTTTCACTTTCCTTTTGACCAAATTAAATATCGGATATCTCCAGGACTCTGAAAGGAAAATTAAAATGAGGTTGTCTAACTATTCCTCCTTCCTATTACTATTGACAATCCCCAGCTTAGGAAAGAGATGAAAGATCTAGGCGTCGCCTGGCATTGGAATACGCCGGGGCATCCCAAAAGTAGGGGGGGGGGGGATCGAAAGGCTTCATGATACTCTAGGGGAACTTCTGAGAGTATTTCACGCAGACAAGGGATTGGAAGCAGATGAAGCAATGCCGCGGGCTGTAGCGGCATATAACCACTCCATCCACATGGCTACTGGTTTTTCCCCTTTCGAAGCCCTTTTTTGTCTACATGCACGAGGGAGAGATGGGGGCGCTACAGTCGTGGACAAGGGCATGGCAGGACGATTGATCGCCAATAGAATAGAGCTCAATAGAATATGGGGGAAAGCATAGGGAATGATGACCGCGGAAAAGAGAAAGAGAGTAGCGCGGGAAAACCTAGGAGTAAAAGATATTACGGACAATATCAGGATAGGTACCATTGTGTACAAGATAATTGTATCGAACCGTGGTAAGGAGGTTTTGCGTTATGAAGAGCAATTCAGAGTGATTGCTATTAGAGAGCATAACTTAGTGACTATTCAGAGTGTGGCCGAGCCCAGAAAACATAGGACTGTTCATATCGAACAGCTCAAGATCCCAGTTGGGGAAGCCAAACCATAACTGTACACTTTACGTTATTTGCCTTTAACGTTATTGCTTAGGAAGCAATTATTTTTTATATTTTTATTTTATTATAATGCAATTGGGAAAAAACACAATGCAAAGCCTTATGTTTCAAAAATACACCCACTTACCAGTCGACGTTTCGCCTATTCAGGTATTATCAAGACACCAAAAACAAAAAGGGGGGCTGTCTCACGTTTGGAGCCTGTTTGGGCTGTTGATCGTTGGGATGTATTGCACCTTTTTCTTCCAGATGTGATTCACATAACCCCCTTTTTGTTTTTTGTGTCTTGATAATGCCTGAATAGGCGAAACGTCGACTGGTAAGTGGGTGTATTTTTGAAACATAAGGCTTTGCATTGTGGTTTTTCCCAATTGCATTATAATAAATAATAGTGTTTCTTTTTGAGTTTTTGGCTCTATTTTAGTGTATTTTTATTTTATTTATTTAATCTGCTATCTAAGTACTTTTGGAGCTTATGTTAGAGGTGCAGTGGAACAGTTTATTTTCATTTCTCTTATGGTAGTTTTAAATATTTTTTTGTTAATTACGAATGATAGTAGTGTAGATTAAGCTAGTAGTAAGGTATTTTTATGTAAGTAGAATAAGATTCATGTAATTGGTAATTTCTTTTGTTTTTGTGTCTTTCTCTGCAATTTTTGTTTTGAGTTTACGAGGATGTTCGTAAACTGGTAGGGGGGAGTTAAGACAAGACGATGATCGCATAGTCGCTAATATCAAGATGGCATTGTAAACAGCTGTAGGAATCTAAAAATAGAGGTTCAAGATGGCAATAAAGTCAGTATTAAACCAGTTATCGTGCGAGTCGTTTCATCCTTATTTTCCTTTTTTTTTTTTAATATTTTGTTCCTGGAACTATATAAGTTATATAATTAAATAATCTCCAACTCTAAATCACTTTATAAAAAGAACTTTATTGAAAATGACAGAGACAAAGTAACTAGCCTAATCGCTAACTGTTCACGCCATTTGGCGTTCTTTTTATAAATGAATTATTATAATACTTAAAAAATAGGTAAAGTGTCAAATACATCTTGAAATAGCACACTACGCTCTCTAGCGGCTGTTTGGGGCAACTAACACTTCAATTAATTGACATAATCACAAACAGAGCGCGATTTACGGGTGCTCTCTTCACCTGTGGTACTGTTTTTAATCCGGTCTTCAGCCTGCAGCCGCTCGCAGCAGTCTTTTTGTGCCTCCAGCTATCCAGTTAAAGCACCACGCGAGTCTTTTCATATGCCTCCAGCTATCCAGCTAAAGCATTCGCGAGTCTTCTGCGTGCAACCTCTGAGCGAGACACATGCTCCTTTTCTTTGATCCAGCTATCCAGCTTAATTACAACTACCAGTTCTTGATCAGTTTAATAATTTCCGTTTTATTCATGTGTTACAATTATTTCACGATTCATCTGCAAATAAGTCTGGATTCCCTAGGAGTTTTTCAAAGGCATAGGAAATCATCAGGACCAAGGGACGCTGCCAGCCTTTTTTGGTCTTTGAGTGCGCAGAGACCAAAGTTCCTGTCCGTATGCTGCCGGCCTACGTCTTGGGTGAATCACCTTTTATTTTCTGTGTTTTTGATTTCTTCCTGTTATTTCTTTATAATATCGAACGCTTTTAAAATTACTTATACAGTCCACATCCAGAGTGAGATTTATATAACTAAAATTACATTTCTAAGAAATTTATATCGAACCTTCGAGCTTGTCTCAACATTTTTGGTCCTAGCGGGCCGGATTAAAAATTCAACATTTTTGGTCCTAGCGGGCCGGATTAAAAATTCAACATTTTTGGTCCTAGCGGGCCGGATTAAAAATTCAACATTTTTGGTCCTAGCGGGCCGGAATAAAAATTCAACATTTTTGGTCCTAGCGGGCCGGATAAATTTCTTAAAACCAGTTCAAACGTTTATTTCATTTCCTACTTTCCTAAGTGATCGTAAATTATTGGCCTTACAAACCGAAATTTACGATTTCTTAACCTTAAAAAAGTGTTCGCATTATAGAGAGATTTAATATCATTCTTTTTTGCAGGTGAAACAAATATATTTAACTTCTAACAGAAATTTCATTAATTTCAAAATTAATATTTCCAAAAGTTTTGAAGGTTTTCCAGCCTTTTTCACGAGTTTTTTAATTTTCATTAAATTACGTATTAAATACGCACGCTGAAGGCAGCCATTTTCTATTCATTTGTTATTACTGTAGGCTCACGGTACAGAGAATTAATGATAACCTTAATCCTAAATTGCTTCGTACTTGTATCATTCATTGCTCTGTTTACTCTCACTTTTATTTAAAAGTTAATATTTCATTCATAAATCATACGTTATATTACAATTAGTTTTCAATTAAGTTTCACTTACATTTTGAGTTCTACATGTTATTTTGCTTTACCCAATTTCTCACTATTTAATTAAACATTTGTCATCATGCCTGCGTACGATAAATATCTGGTAATTCAAGCTCAGCAGCTGTCAATAAGGGAAAATTTATTTGAAAATATTACATCTCGTTGGGATCAGATAAAAAATTCCGATGTTTCGGATATTTCAACTGTACAGGCATATAGTGAGGACATAACCCCGCTTCAAGCCGAATTTGAAGCGGCTAATGACAAAATTGACGATCTTAACGCACTCTTAACTGAACAAAATTTCGTCAATACGATGGACCCCCTAATTGCCTTTAATTACATTTTTCTCAAAATTAAGGCAAAATACTTACAGTTGAGGAGGGAACAACCCATTTCAACCTCTACGCCGGTTATTAATCCCACTCAGTCTTCTCATGATAATTTTTCGTTACCTCCTCCTAATACTCTCATTGGGAATTTTAAAGTAAATTCTCTCATTGCTAATAGTAGTCCTATTTCTTTAGAAAATTCAAATAAAATTCCTGCTGTACAATCAAATTCTTCTGATTTCAGATGCATATTTTGTAAAAAGACACACTCTCTGTCTTCCTGTTCTACATTTTTTCTTCTCAGTCGAGACGAAAAAATCGATCTTCTCAAGAAACACAACCGTTGTTTCAATTGTTTAGGCCCTCACTTGAGAATCAACTGTAATTCCAGATTCACATGTCGTAAGTGTAATTCTCGCGACCACCACACGCTTTTACATCCCTCTGAAGTTGTACATTCAAATTCACCTTTGAACTCCACGCCTAATCGCACATCAGATTATGGCAATCGTACATTCAGTAAAAATTCATCCCCTTCAGCTGATCAATTACAAGTTGATTCCTCAATATCTCTCAGATGTGTTACTTCCGGTAACCCCGCAACCTCACTCTTAGGCACTTTCCGTGCGCGTATTTTTGATTCAGAACTAGGTTTCGTCCCAGTCCGTGGAGTAGTCGACCCTGGATCACAAATTTCGTTTATCTCAAAACGCCTTTTTGACCAGTTGAGTCAAAAAATGCGCGATCAACCCATTACTGTTTCAGGTTTCGGTGGACGTCTTTCGCTCTCTCCTGGCACTGTTCTGTGTGATATTTTCTCCAGATTTTCACATAGCCACATTCTCGTCAACCCATCCGTGGTTCCTCACATAACAAATCACTTACCTCCTCAAAGTCTTACAGTAGATGTTGCTCACGCTTTCGAGCATTTGCCGCTGGCCGATCCTGATTTTCATCGATCGGACCAAATTGACCTCCTGTTAGGTGCCGATGTCTACCCGCAATTATTATTGCCTCAACCCTTTGTTCCTAGTTCTATCGGGCCTATAGCCATTAATACTATATTCGGTTGGACAATCATAGGTCCTATCCAGGCCTTAACTTCCAATCAGCCAACCACTTTATTAATTTCCTCTTGTCAAAAATCCCAGGAACTCCATAAGTTTTGGGAAATTAAAAATATAGTTACTCCCACTCCTCAAGACCCTCTGGACATTATTACTGAGCAACATTTCACCGCCACTCACAAGCGAACTGATGATGGCCGATACTCGGTTGCTCTTCCTGTCAAGCCAGACGCGACTCCTTCTAGCTCAACAGTACCTTGCCATGCTGGAGATGCATTCAAGCCACTTGGCCTCAGCGTACAGCCTATCCAGGCTATCACACCACCTAAGAATCCAGGTCAAGAACTAAGTTTACAGCATAAAATAAGTGGTGCTAAGAAAACCATTTTGAATCCTGAAAAACCTCAACCCAAAAAATTACCAGAACTACCGTTCTCATCAAATAGCGAACTTACAGTTCGACAAATAGTTCACAAACCTAGATCTACATTTATTTCTAGGCCAGCACCAGCTGTTCTCGCAAAGATGTTGTAAATTCCACTAACATCTTTCCTAAATCTAAAGTAGAACCAACAAAAAGTGTTATCCCGCCACCTATACAAGATGAAAAACCCATGCCACCACCTGAGCTTGAGGCACAACCAGATCGAACCTTTGATCATTTTTCTTCTCCCTTCTCAACCCTTAATGGACTTCAACGAAATGTTGCTTGGATGCGCCGCTTCCCACCGAAGTGTCGATCATGTAAACTGTCCGAACCACATTCAATAGGCCATTTAGTCGTGTCAGAAGTACAAGACG
Organism: Arma custos; assembly: GCA_037127475.1. Taxonomy (NCBI): domain Eukaryota; kingdom Metazoa; phylum Arthropoda; class Insecta; order Hemiptera; family Pentatomidae; genus Arma; species Arma custos. The sequence goes on along the minus strand of CM073759.1, from coordinate 44,709,799 downwards.
CCTTGCTCACTATTGTTTACTCACTCAAGCGGAACACTTTTCTCAACTACTGCCCAAAATCCGAGCTGATCTACCGGTCAAGCCCTTTGCACCCTTATACCTTCGTCGATACTCTAGGAGTTCTCAGGATGGGCGGCAGATTTTAAGACCCCGACCAGTAGAGTCGTGGGCTTCCTATTTGTTCAAGGCTGTTGCCTTCCTTTTTGTCTAAGGCTGTTGCCTTCCTAATTGTTCAAGGCTGTTGCCTTCCTTTTTGTTCTAGGCTGTTGCCTTCCTCTTTGTCCAAGGCTGCTGCCTTCCTAATTGTTCAAGGCTGTTGCCTTCCTTTTTGTTCTAGGCTGTTGCCTTCCTCTTTGTCCAAGGCTGCTGCCTTCCTAATTGTTCAAGGCTGTTGCCTTCCTTTTTGTACTAGGCGTTTGCCTTCCTCTTTGTCCAAGGCTGCTGCCTTCCTAATTGTTCAAGGCTGTTGCCTTCCTTTTTGTTCTAGGCTGTTGCCTTCCTCTTTGTCCAAGGCTGCTGCCTTCCTTTTTGTCTAAGGCTGTTGCCTTCCTAATTGTTCAAGGCTGTTGCCTTCCTTTTTGTTCTAGGCTGTTGCCTTCCTCTTTGTCCAAGGCTGTTGCCTTCCCAATTGTTTAAGGCTGTTGCCTTCCTAATTGTTCAAGGCTATTGCCTTCCTTTTTGTTCAAGGCTGTCGCCTTCCTTTTGTTCAAGGCTGTTGCCTTCCTTTTTGTTCTAGGCTGTTGCCTTTCTTTTCTTATGGTTTTTATCCTAGTTCAAGGCTGTTGCCTTCCCAATTGTTTCAGGCTGTTGCCTTCCTAATTGTTCAAGGCTGTTGCCTTCCTCTTTCTCCAAGGCTGTTGCCTTTATTTTCTTTTCTTATGGTTTTTATCCTATTTACGCCCAGCTGGGTTCTTATATTTTACTTTGTTTCATTTTCTTTTCTTTTACTTTCTCGATTTCCTGTATATTGTTTTCCTAACGGACCACCCACCATTTACCATTATTCAAGTTTTTTCTTTAGTTCTAAAATTGGACTTTCATTCCAATTTTGGTGGGCGGTATGTTCACGCCATTTGGCGTTCTTTTTATAAATGAATTATTATAATACTTAAAAAATAGGTAAAGTGTCAAATACATCTTGAAATAGCACACTACGCTCTCTAGCGGCTGTTTGGGGCAACTAACACTTCAATTAATTGACATAATCACAAACAGAGCGCGATTTACGGGTGCTCTCTTCACCTGTGGTACTGTTTTTAATCCGGTCTTCAGCCTGCAGCCGCTCGCAGCAGTCTTTTTGTGCCTCCAGCTATCCAGCTAAAGCACCACGCGAGTCTTTTCATATGCCTCCAGCTATCCAGCTAAAGCATTCGCGAGTCTTCTGCGTGCAACCTCTGAGCGAGACACATGCTCCTTTTCTTTGATCCAGCTATCCAGCTTAATTACAACTACCAGTTCTTGATCAGTTTAATAATTTCCGTTTTATTCATGTGTTACAATTATTTCACGATTCATCTGCAAATAAGTCTGGATTCCCTAGGAGTTTTTCAAAGGCATAGGAAATCATCAGGACCAAGGGACGCTGCCAGCCTTTTTTGGTCTTTGAGTGCGCAGAGACCAAAGTTCCTGTCCGTATGCTGCCGGCCTACGTCTTGGGTGAGTCACCTTTGATTTTCTGTGTTTTTGATTTCTTCCTGTTATTTCTTTATAATATCGAACGCTTTTAAAATTACTTATACAGTCCACAACCAGAGTGAGATTTATATAACTAAAATTACATTTCTAAGAAATTTATATCGAACCTTCGAGCTTGTCTCAACACTAACTAAAGATAATTCTAATGTAATGATCTACATCTATTAGAGGAGGGGAATAAATAGGAATGATTGTGCTGATCTAGGTTCTGAGAAGGACACCTGCATTTACCATTTAACTATATATATATATATATATATATATATATATATATATATATATATATATATCCTGGTCGTGACGGCAACCAGTCAGCATTTCCATGAACACTTCTCTAATATAGTCATTTTGCCTATTACTTTTTTTCATTTTTTTTCTTCTTTAAACTCATAATTTTTTTCATTTTTAGTACGATTATTCATTATCAAAATTTAGTATAATTCAAATATATAAAACCCCAAATATGAATGTATATATACTTATGTGTGTGTGTGCGCGTGTGTTTTTTTTTTCACCTGGGCAGGTGGAAATCTTCAAAAGACGCGGATAGGCCCGTACCTATCCGTGAGTGGCATTTTTACCCACTAAAACCACCTCCCTACACCTGTTTTCCACACTCCATGGGACTGCCGCTAGGCATTACTTCGTGGAGGGGAATGGCTGTGTGCCGCATCATGGCCATTTCCATCTTTTAGCTTCTTAGTCTAAATCTTCTTCTTCAAGAAGGCACCAGTCTTTGCTGATTTTCTCTTCTTGTCCTTTCCTCCTCTCTCAGTCTTTTGAGGACCCCCGTGGCCAATTTTATCACCGCTGCCCACTGTTCATCCGACTTTAGCATGCAGTTCACTATATTTTCAGGAGTCACCTTCTTTCTGCGGGCCAGCTTCAATTGTCTTCTCTCGTCAGTGAAGCGAGTACATTAAAAAAATACATATTCTGCTGTTTCCTCTACCGCCATACACGTTGGGCATTCAGCATTGTCGTCTAGTTTGAATCTGTACTGGAAAGCTCTAAAGCATCCATGTCCAGACAATAGTTGTGTATGGTGAAAATCCACCTCCCCATTCGACGATCATACCACGAACCTATGTCAGGCACCAACCTGTAGGTCCACCTTCCAGTACTAGCCGAATTCGAACGCTTTGCCAGCGTACGCAATGGTGGTTTTCCTCTCTTTGTCTCTTGACATTCGAGAACTACGATTGTGCCATCTGTTTCTTTCTTCCACTAGCATCTCGATTGGAGGCATGCGCGCAATTACGCATACAGCTTCTTAAGATACAGTCCGAAAAGCACTTGTCACCCTCAATAGACCTCTTCGATATACTGAGACCATCTGTATCCTGTACGATGCGGTGGACAAGACTTTTTTCCAGATTGGAGCTCCATATAAAAGGATTGAGGAGACAACAGTTGCCAGGAGCTTTCTGCGACTCTCTTTGGGTCCTCCAATATTCGGCATAAGGCGCGTCAATAATGAAGTAATTCTTGCCGCTTTGGCATTGATATAGTCCGTATGTGCGTTAAACTGGAGACGTGCATCGATGACTACAACTCCCAGGTATTTCAAGTGTGGCTGGGAACGAATTTCGTGCCTACTCACAGTAAGAGTAACAGTTTCAATTTGCTTCCTGCTACTGAGCAGGAGCGCCTCAGTCTTATGGTTCGCAAGCTGCAACCCCATAGAAGTTAGCCATCTTTGAATAATAGCGACAGCCTGGTTGGCAATTAAGGTAATCTCCTCAATATATTTTGCCACGACCACAACTGCCACATCATCGGCGAAACCAACAACTGTAACTCCATCCGGCATGGGTAACCTAAAAACTCCGTCGTACATAACGTTCTATAAGAGAGGACCCAAAACTGAGCCCAGTGGGACGCTACCAGTGACCTCATACCTCCTGAAACCACTATCCGAAGCATAAAATAGTACCTATTTGTAAAATAGTTATTGATAACCCTCCTTAGATACAATGGGACCACCATCGTCCGTAGGGCATCCAATATGCAGGCCCAGTTCGCCATGTTAAATGTGTTTTTAACATCCAAGGTGACGATAGCTGCATAATTCGTCGCACCCCTCTTCCATCTCACTCCTGCAATCGCTTTTCGGGCAATCTCGGTGACTAGTCCAATAGCTTCTACCGTAGATCGCTGTTTTCGGAATTCGTATTGAGCCTATGAGAGGCCTCTTTCACCTTCCGTGAATTCTTGAAGTCTGAGAGATAGGATCTTATCAAACACCTTTCCTAAAGTATCCAACAAACAGATTGGGCGATAGGTCAACGGGACTTCGAAGCATCCTTCACCCTTTGGAATCAGAACGAGACGATGTCTCTTCCAAGGAGACGGGAACGATCCTTCATGAAAGCAGGAATTGAAGACCTCCTTAGAAAGGTCTGAAAGCGCGCGCGTGTGTGTGTGTGTGTGTGTGTGTATGTAAAACAGTCTAGCCACATACGGCAGCCATTCAACACCTCTCTTCTATATTTAATATATTTATTACTTCTTTTCTCTCCATGTTAACTCATTAAGTTGCCAACGGCCATACACTTCTAATTTTCAGAAATATCTATGTGTTATACTTAAATATACGAACCGGTCATAAAAATATCATGAATAGACGTTGCGGAATTTGTATGCATCTATAATTCCAGGAAATTCCCGGAATTCAAAAATTTTACGTTTCCAATTTATCATGCGTAAATTTGTGAATATGTAATATATAAAATTTCAATTTAGTATTCTTGCTTGCCGTGTATAGCTGTAAGTTGCAACACGCACTATTCTTTATGCTTTGTTGATACTACTCTTTACTTTATGTGATTAAAATATTTGAATGAAATATTAAGACCGTGGAAAATCCAACGAAAAGCCCTTAAGTCTCCAAACTAAATCAGAAATTGAAATTATATGATATAGTTTTCAATATATTATGCGTAAATTTGTGTATATGTAATGTATAAAATTTCAGTAAATAATGAATTTGTACATATATATAAATTGACTCCCTCTGAAATATTTTAAAGTATGTTATATTTTAAAAGTTCCATATATGAACCTATAAAACTCTTGAATATTAATTTAGACAACTATCTCGTAATGTTCTACTAGCCCAACTACTTGTGGAACTAAATCTATCTTGGATCAAATATTGAATCTCATAGAGACACGTATTGTATTGCTACGGATTAAATTGATACTGAATATTAGGATTTTGCTGCATCAAGTGAATTGAATTCAATTAAACGTATTGCATATAATTACACTCATTCCATGAAATTCATTGAGAATTTTAATAAAATGCAATATAAATAATTTCAACACATCTTTTAATCATTATTTCAACTCAATTATTTTTACTGAAAAACTAATCCTATATCAGTCAATGAATTAATAAAATCAACTAAACAAATAAACACTAATTGACTCTCACTAATAAAATCGTATAGCGTCATAAAACCCATTTTCGCCACACACCACTCCGTCATTAACAAGTAATTTTAATTAATGCTAATTAATTAATCTAAATTCACTTTACCATACCAAGGGCACCAGTGTCCCTTAAGGGGAGGGTGGAAATGAGGTCAATTGGATTACAATCAGGCAGTCGAAAGTGTAGCAACACTAAACATTTTTTTGTTTCTATGGTTTTTTACTACATTCCTCAACCTTACCTCATTAATAGGCAGTACCGAACTAATGATAAAATAAATAAACGACTAGACTTACTTAAAATTAATTATTATTAGTCATAAAAAAATTGAAATTTTGCACCTCATATCAACAAAGAACTAAATGAATATAAATTATTCATGTTCATTACACTTTAATTTTATTTAGAAAAAATCCAATTTTTGTATGCATTGATAAAGTACTATTTGTAAAAATACAAAGCTTAATTAAATAATTTGCAGAGGAATATAAAATACATGTATTTAAATAAAGGCTTTTGCAATAGGTCATCAAAGTTAAGCAAAGCGGCAGATGATTAACTCCCCCAGGGTATATGAGATCTGTGATGTCTTACCTCAAGGAACTAATAGAAGAGGCAAAAAAAAATGAAACACAATCCTCGCATAACAATAGACAGACGCATAATGGACGCATAACAGTTGCGACTTCAAATTGGCACGAAAAGACAAAACATTATCTGAAATAAATCAACATTAAACGAACAAACGCGTGTTATAAAGTTAAATAGACTCAGACTTTTAGATATATCCTTTATGACTGTTCAAGATACGGCAGACAATTAATTAAAATGACAAAAGTTATACTACTCAAACGAGGGCCTGAGTTATATTGCCCTGAGACAGTATACATAGTGATTTTTTTTTTACAACAATCATTTTTTATGATTTCTGATTACAAACTTAATCATCATTTTACTTTACCACGTATTAACAATTTTTTCCACCTCTGAATATTGGATTTGCTACATTATTAAATTACAAATGCATTATGTTTATTGATACTATTGAAATGACTTATGATAGGTATCCGAGATATGGTACCAAAGTATTGTGATCATTCAACATACAGAAGAAGGCAGAAACAGTACACATCTTGGGGTATGTAAAGTGCACATTCTACTCTAGCGCAGATATTAAAAGGAATGTTCAATTTCCCTTAAGGGGCAGAATCTTTTCCAAAAATAATCAAGCAAGCATGGGTTCAAAAGTATAAAAAGGTCGATTTCATCTCCTGTAAGGAAAGAAATCTATAATTAATGTGTAATTCTATCCGATGAAATAACAGTATTTGAGAGTGTGCCAAAAATATTGATAAGTCCTGTAGAAACGAAAGAGGATGCTCTTGAAGACTTGATGCCTTCAAATTGTGAAGCAAACATTTTATTTTCTGAGGAAATCCAATCTGATCAAATTGCTTCCACGGATAAATCGGAGGTAAAATATGTTTTATCTCATTGGAGTACGAAAGCAAAGGACAAGAAATCAGTGAGCGAGCGGCTCATGGTTGTAGATGTGGAAGAAGGAGAGAGACATAACTCTAGGATAAAATATGGAGAGGAGAAGAATTAACAATCACAAAGAAAAGAAACACCCCTAGGGAATCTATAAAATCCTACAGGTTAAAACAGACAGAGATGGCCACTTATTTCAAGAAAGAGACCCGCATTACCTATAGAAAAACTATGACATTGAACCCTGCTGGAAATATGTATTTTAAGGAAATGTTCTTGAAGACTTGATGCCTTCAAATTGTGAAGCAAACATTTTATTTTCTGAGGAAATCTAATCTGATCAAATTGCTTCCACGGATAAATTGGAGGTGAAATATGTTTTATCTCATTGGAGTACGAAAGTAAAGGACAAGAAATCAGTGCGCGGCTCATGGTTGTAGATGTGGAAGAAGGAGAGAGACATAACTCTAGGATAAAATATGGAGAGGAGAAGAATTAACAATCACAAAGAAAAGAAACACCGCTAGGGAATCTATAAAATCCTACAGGTTAAAACAGACAGAGATGGCCACTTATTTCCAGAAAGAGACCCGCATTACCTATAGAAAAACTATGACATTGAACCCTACTGGAAATATGTATTTTAAGGAAATGCTCTTGAAGACTTGACGCCTTCAAATTGTGAAACACACCTTTTGTTTTCTGAGGAAATCCAGTCTGATCAAATTGCTTCCACGGATAAATCGGAGGTAAAATATGTTTTATCTCATTGGATTACGAAAGCAAAGGACAAGAAATCAGTGAGCGAGCGGCTCATGGTTGTAAATGTGGAAGAAGGAGAGAGACATAACTCTAGGATAAAATATGGAGAGGAGAAGAATTAACAATCACAAAGTAAAGAAACACCGCTAGGGAATCTATAAAATCCTACAGGTTAAAACAGACAGAGATGGCCACTTATTTCCAGAAAGAGACCCGCATTACCTATAGAAAAACTATGACATTGAACCCTGCTGGAAATATGTATTTTAAGGAAATGCTCTTGAAGACTTGACGCCTTCAAATTGTGAAGCACACCTTTTGTTTTCTGAGGAAATCCAGTCTGATCAAATTGCTTCCACGGATAAATCGGAGGTAAAATATGTTTTATCTCATTGGAGTACGAAAGCAAAGGACAAGAAATCAGTGAGCGAGCGGCTCATGGTTGTAAATGTGGAAGAAGGAGAGAGACATAACTCTAGGATAAAATATGGAGAGGAGAAGAATTGATAATCACAAAGAAAAGAAACACCGCTAGGGAATCTATAAAATCCTACAGGTTAAAACAGACAGAGATGGCCACTTATTTCCAGAAAGAGACCCGCATTACCTATAGAAAAACTATGACATTGAACCCTGCTGGAAATATGTATTTTAAGGAAATGCTCTTGAAGACTTGACGCCTTCAAATTGTGAAGCACACCTTTTGTTTTCTGAGGAAATCCAGTCTGATCAAATTGCTTCCACGGATAAATCGGAGGTAAAATATGTTTTATCTCATTGGAGTACGAAAGCAAAGGACAAGAAATCAGTGAGCGAGCGGCTCATGGTTGTAAATGTGGAAGAAGGAGAGAGACATAACTCTAGGATAAAATATGGAGAGGAGAAGAATTGATAATCACAAAGAAAAGAAACACCGCTAGGGAATCTATAAAATCCTACAGGTTAAAACAGACAGAGATGGCCACTTATTTCCAGAAAGAGACCCGCATTACCTATAGAAAAACTATGACATTGAACCCTGCTGGAAATATGTATTTTAAGGAAATGCTCTTGAAGACTTGACGCCTTCAAATTGTGAAGCACACCTTTTGTTTTCTGAGGAAATCCAGTCTGATCAAATTGCTTCCACGGATAAATCGGAGGTAAAATATGTTTTATCTCATTGGAGTACGAAAGCAAAGGACAAGAAATAAGTGAGCGAGCGGCTCATGGTTGTAAATGTGGAAGAAGGAGAGAGACATAACTCTAGGATAAAGTATGGAGAGGATAAGAATTGATAATCACAAAGAAAAGAAACACCGCTAGGGAATCTATAAAATCCTACAGGTTAAAACAGACAGAGATGGCCACTTATTTCCAGAAAGAGACCCGCATTACCTATAGAAAAACTATGACATTGAACCCTGCTGGAAATATGTATTTTAAGGAAATGCTCTTGAAGACTTGACGCCTTCAAATTGTGAAGCACACCATTTGTTTTCTGAGGAAATCCAGTCTGATCAAATTGCTTCCACGGATAAATCGGAGGTAAAATATGTTTTATCTCATTGGATTACGAAAGCAAAGGACAAGAAATCAGTGAGCGAGCGGCTCATGGTTGTAAATGTGGAAGAAGGAGAGAGACATAACTCTAGGATAAAATATGGAGAGGAGAAGAATTAACAATCACAAAGTAAAGAAACACCGCTAGGGAATCTATAAAATCCTACAGGTTAAAACAGACAGAGATGGCCACTTATTTCCAGAAAGAGACCCGCATTACCTATAGAAAAACTATGACATTGAACCCTGCTGGAAATATGTATTTTAAGGAAATGCTCTTGAAGACTTGACGCCTTCAAATTGTGAAGCACACCTTTTGTTTTCTGAGGAAATCCAGTCTGATCAAATTGCTTCCACGGATAAATCGGAGGTAAAATATGTTTTATCTCATTGGAGTACGAAAGCAAAGGACAAGAAATCAGTGAGCGAGCGGCTCATGGTTGTAAATGTGGAAGAAGGAGAGAGACATAACTCTAGGATAAAATATGGAGAGGAGAAGAATTAACAATCACAAAGAAAAGAAACACCGCTAGGGAATCTATAAAATCCTACAGGTTAAAACAGACAGAGATGGCCACTTATTTCCAGAAAGAGACCCGCATTACCTATAGAAAAACTATGACATTGAACCCTACTGGAAATAAGTATTTTAAGGAAATGCTCTTGAAGACTTGACGCCTTCAAATTGTGAAACACACCTTTTGTTTTCTGAGGAAATCCAGTCTGATCAAATTGCTTCCACGGATAAATCGGAGGTAAAATATGTTTTATCTCATTGGATTACGAAAGCAAAGGACAAGAAATCAGTGAGCGAGCGGCTCATGGTTGTAAATGTGGAAGAAGGAGAGAGACATAACTCTAGGATAAAATATGGAGAGGAGAAGAATTAACAATCACAAAGTAAAGAAACACCGCTAGGGAATCTATAAAATCCTACAGGTTAAAACAGACAGAGATGGCCACTTATTTCCAGAAAGAGACCCGCATTACCTATAGAAAAACTATGACATTGAACCCTGCTGGAAATATGTATTTTAAGGAAATGCTCTTGAAGACTTGACGCCTTCAAATTGTGAAGCACACCTTTTGTTTTCTGAGGAAATCCAGTCTGATCAAATTGCTTCCACGGATAAATCGGAGGTAAAATATGTTTTATCTCATTGGAGTACGAAAGCAAAGGACAAGAAATCAGTGAGCGAGCGGCTCATGGTTGTAAATGTGGAAGAAGGAGAGAGACATAACTCTAGGATAAAATATGGAGAGGAGAAGAATTAACAATCACAAAGAAAAGAAACACCGCTAGGGAATCTATAAAATCCTACAGGTTAAAACAGACAGAGATGGCCACTTATTTCCAGAAAGAGACCCGCATTACCTATAGAAAAACTATGACATTGAACCCTACTGGAAATAAGTATTTTAAGGAAATGCTCTTGAAGACTTGACGCCTTCAAATTGTGAAACACACCTTTTGTTTTCTGAGGAAATCCAGTCTGATCAAATTGCTTCCACGGATAAATCGGAGGTAAAATATGTTTTATCTCATTGGAGTACGAAAGCAAAGGACAAGAAATCAGTGAGCGAGCGGCTCATGGTTGTAGATGTGGAAGAAGGAGAGAGACACAACTCTAGGATAAAATATGGAGAGGAGAAGAATTGATAATCACAAAGAAAAGAAACACCGCTAGGGAATCTATAAAATCCTACAGGTTAAAACAGACAGAGATGGCCACTTATTTCCAGAAAGAAACCCGCATTACCTATAGAAAAACTATGACATTGAACCCTGCTGGAAATATGTATTTTAAGGAAATGCTCTTGAAGACTTGACGCCTTCAAATTGTGAAGCACACCTTTTGTTTTCTGAGGAAATCCAGTCTGATCAAATTGCTTCCACGGATAAATCGGAGGTAAAATATGTTTTATCTCATTGGATTACGAAAGCAAAGGACAAGAAATCAGTGAGCGAGCGGCTCATGGTTGTAAATGTGGAAGAAGGAGAGAGACATAACTCTAGGATAAAATATGGAGAGGAGAAGAATTAACAATCACAAAGTAAAGAAACACCGCTAGGGAATCTATAAAATCCTACAGGTTAAAACAGACAGAGATGGCCACTTATTTCCAGAAAGAGACCCGCATTACCTATAGAAAAACTATGACGTTGAACCCTGCTGGAAATATGTATTTTAAGGAAATGCTCTTGAAGACTTGACGCCTTCAAATTGTGAAGCACACCTTTTGTTTTCTGAGGAAATCCAGTCTGATCAAATTGCTTCCACGGATAAATCGGAGGTAAAATATGTTTTATCTCATTGGAGTACGAAAGCAAAGGACAAGAAATAAGTGAGCGAGCGGCTCATGGTTGTTAATGTGGAAGAAGGAGAGAGACATAACTCTAGGATAAAGTATGGAGAGGATAAGAATTGATAATCACAAAGAAAAGAAACACCGCTAGGGAATCTATAAAATCCTACAGGTTAAAACAGACAGAGATGGCCACTTATTTCCAGAAAGAGACCCGCATTACCTATAGAAAAACTATGACATTGAACCCTGCTGGAAATATGTATTTTAAGGAAATGCTCTTGAAGACTTGACGCCTTCAAATTGTGAAGCACACCTTTTGTTTTCTGAGGAAATCCAGTCTGATCAAATTGCTTCCACGGATAAATCGGAGGTAAAATATGTTTTATCTCATTGGATTACGAAAGCAAAGGACAAGAAATCAGTGAGCGAGCGGCTCATGGTTGTAAATGTGGAAGAAGGAGAGAGACATAACTCTAGGATGAAATATGGAGAGGAGAAGAATTAACAATCACAAAGTAAAGAAACACCGCTAGGGAATCTATAAAATCCTACAGGTTAAAACAGACAGAGATGGCCACTTATTTCCAGAAAGAGACCCGCATTACCTATAGAAAAACTATGACATTGAACCCTGCTGGAAATATGTATTTTAAGGAAATGCTCTTGAAGACTTGACGCCTTCAAATTGTGAAGCACACCTTTTGTTTTCTGAGGAAATCCAGTCTGATCAAATTGCTTCCACGGATAAATCGGAGGTAAAATATGTTTTATCTCATTGGAGTACGAAAGCAAAGGACAAGAAATCAGTGAGCGAGCGGCTCATGGTTGTAAATGTGGAAGAAAGAGAGAGACATAACTCTAGGATAAAATATGGAGAGGAGAAGAATTGATAATCACAAAGAAAAGAAACACCGCTAGGGAATCTATAAAATCCTACAGGTTAAAACAGACAGAGATGGCCACTTATTTCCAGAAAGAGACCCGCATTACCTATAGAAAAACTATGACATTGAACCCTGCTGGAAATATGTATTTTAAGGAAATGCTCTTGAAGACTTGACGCCTTCAAATTGTGAAGCACACCTTTTGTTTTCTGAGGAAATCCAGTCTGATCAAATTGCTTCCACGGATAAATCGGAGGTAAAATATGTTTTATCTCATTGGATTACGAAAGCAAAGGACAAGAAATCAGTGAGCGAGCGGCTCATGGTTGTAAATGTGGAAGAAGGAGAGAGACATAACTCTAGGATAAAATATGGAGAGGAGAAGAATTAACAATCACAAAGTAAAGAAACACCGCTAGGGAATCTATAAAATCCTACAGGATAAAACAGACAGAGATGGCCACTTATTTCCAGAAAGAGACCCGCATTACCTATAGAAAAACTATGACATTGAACCCTGCTGGAAATATGTATTTTAAGGAAAAGCTCTTGAAGACTTGACGCCTTCAAATTGTGAAGCACACCTTTTGTTTTCTGAGGAAATCCAGTCTGATCAAATTGCTTCCACGGATAAATCGGAGGTAAAATATGTTTTATCTCATTGGAGTACGAAAGCAAAGGACAAGAAATCAGTGAGCGAGCGGCTCATGGTTGTAAATGTGGAAGAAGGAGAGAGACATAACTCTAGGATAAAATATGGAGAGGAGAAGAATTGATAATCACAAAGAAAAGAAACACCGCTAGGGAATCTATAAAATCCTACAGGTTAAAACAGACAGAGATGGCCACTTATTTCCAGAAAGAGACCCGCATTACCTATAGAAAAACTATGACATTGAACCCTGCTGGAAATATGTATTTTAAGGAAATGCTCTTGAAGACTTGACGCCTTCAAATTGTGAAGCACACCTTTTGTTTTCTGAGGAAATCCAGTCTGATCAAATTGCTTCCACGGATAAATCGGAGGTAAAATATGTTTTATCTCATTGGATTACGAAAGCAAAGGACAAGAAATCAGTGAGCGAGCGGCTCATGGTTGTAAATGTGGAAGAAGGAGAGAGACATAACTCTAGGATAAAATATGGAGAGGAGAAGAATTAACAATCACAAAGTAAAGAAACACCGCTAGGGAATCTATAAAATCCTACAGGTTAAAACAGACAGAGATGGCCACTTATTTCCAGAAAGAGACCCGCATTACCTATAGAAAAACTATGACGTTGAACCCTGCTGGAAATATGTATTTTAAGGAAATGCTCTTGAAGACTTGACGCCTTCAAATTGTGAAGCACACCTTTTGTTTTCTGAGGAAATCCAGTCTGATCAAATTGCTTCCACGGATAAATCGGAGGTAAAATATGTTTTATCTCATTGGAGTACGAAAGCAAAGGACAAGAAATCAGTGAGCGAGCGGCTCATGGTTGTAAATGTGGAAGAAGGAGAGAGACATAACTCTAGGATAAAGTATGGAGAGGATAAGAATTGATAATCACAAAGAAAAGAAACACCGCTAGGGAATCTATAAAATCCTACAGGTTAAAACAGACAGAGATGGCCACTTATTTCCAGAAAGAGACCCGCATTACCTATAGAAAAACTATGACATTGAACCCTGCTGGAAATATGTATTTTAAGGAAATGCTCTTGAAGACTTGACGCCTTCAAATTGTGAAGCACACCTTTTGTTTTCTGAGGAAATCCAGTCTGATCAAATTGCTTCCACGGATAAATCGGAGGTAAAATATGTTTTATCTCATTGGATTACGAAAGCAAAGGACAAGAAATCAGTGAGCGAGCGGCTCATGGTTGTAAATGTGGAAGAAGGAGAGAGACATAACTCTAGGATAAAATATGGAGAGGAGAAGAATTAACAATCACAAAGTAAAGAAACACCGCTAGGGAATCTATAAAATCCTACAGGTTAAAACAGACAGAGATGGCCACTTATTTCCAGAAAGAGACCCGCATTACCTATAGAAAAACTATGACATTGAACCCTGCAGGAAATATGTATTTTAAGGAAATGCTCTTGAAGACTTGACGCCTTCAAATTGTGAAGCACACCTTTTGTTTTCTGAGGAAATCCAGTCTGATCAAATTGCTTCCACGGATAAATCGGAGGTAAAATATGTTTTATCTCATTGGAGTACGAAAGCAAAGGACAAGAAATCAGTGAGCGAGCGGCTCATGGTTGTAAATGTGGAAGAAGGAGAGAGACATAACTCTAGGATAAAATATGGAGAGGAGAAGAATTGATAATCACAAAGAAAAGAAACACCGCTAGGGAATCTATAAAATCCTACAGGTTAAAACAGACAGAGATGGCCACTTATTTCCAGAAAGAGACCCGCATTACCTATAGAAAAACTATGACATTGAACCCTGCTGGAAATATGTATTTTAAGGAAATGCTCTTGAAGACTTGACGCCTTCAAATTGTGAAGCACACCTTTTGTTTTCTGAGGAAATCCAGTCTGATCAAATTGCTTCCACGGATAAATCGGAGGTAAAATATGTTTTATCTCATTGGAGTACGAAAGCAAAGGACAAGAAATAAGTGAGCGAGCGGCTCATTGTTGTTAATGTGGAAGAAGGAGAGAGACATAACTCTAGGATAAAGTATGGAGAGGATAAGAATTGATAATCACAAAGAAAAGAAACACCGCTAGGGAATCTATAAAATCCTACAGGTTAAAACAGACAGAGATGGCCACTTATTTCCAGAAAGAGACCCGCATTACCTATAGAAAAACTATGACATTGAACCCTGCTGGAAATATGTATTTTAAGGAAATGCTCTTGAAGACTTGACGCCTTCAAATTGTGAAGCACACCTTTTGTTTTCTGAGGAAATCCAGTCTGATCAAATTGCTTCCACGGATAAATCGGAGGTAAAATATGTTTTATCTCATTGGATTACGAAAGCAAAGGACAAGAAATCAGTGAGCGAGCGGCTCATGGTTGTAAATGTGGAAGAAGGAGAGAGACATAACTCTAGGATAAAATATGGAGAGGAGAAGAATTAACAATCACAAAGTAAAGAAACACCGCTAGGGAATCTATAAAATCCTACAGGTTAAAACAGACAGAGATGGCCACTTATTTCCAGAAAGAGACCCGCATTACCTATAGAAAAACTATGGCATTGAACCCTGCTGGAAATATGTATTTTAAGGAAATGCTCTTGAAGACTTGACGCCTTCAAATTGTGAAGCACACCTTTTGTTTTCTGAGGAAATCCAGTCTGATCAAATTGCTTCCACGGATAAATCGGAGGTAAAATATGTTTTATCTCATTGGAGTACGAAAGCAAAGGACAAGAAATCAGTGAGCGAGCGGCTCATGGTTGTAAATGTGGAAGAAGGAGAGAGACATAACTCTAGGATAAAATATGGAGAGGAGAAGAATTGATAATCACAAAGAAAAGAAACACCGCTAGGGAATCTATAAAATCCTACAGGTTAAAACAGACAGAGATGGCCACTTATTTCCAGAAAGAGACCCGCATTACCTATAGAAAAACTATGACATTGAACCCTGCTGGAAATATGTATTTTAAGGAAATGCTCTTGAAGACTTGACGCCTTCAAATTGTGAAGCACACCTTTTGTTTTCTGAGGAAATCCAGTCTGATCAAATTGCTTCCACGGATAAATCGGAGATAAAATATGTTTTATCTCCTTAGAGTACGAAAGCAAAGGACAAGAAATCAGTGAGCGAGCGGCTCATGGTTGTAGATGTGGAAGAAGGAGAGAGACATAACTCTAGGATAAAATATGGAGAGGAAAAGGATTGATAATCACAAAAAAAAGAAGGGGTGTTTCTGTTTTGAATCTAAAAATAAAACAGACAGAGATGGCCACTTATTTCCAGCAAGAGACCCGCATTACCTATGGGAAAGCTATGACATTGAACCCAGCTGGAAATATGTATTTTTAGGAAATGCTGATGGAAGCTGCTGCCTTAGTTTGTGGAAAGAATAAAACAGTATCTGATAACAAAAGAAAGCCCTGGAGGACCGAAGAAATCGAGAGTGCTATTCAAGAAAAGAAAATACTGTGGAGAAAATAGCTCGAAAATAGAACCAAGAAAACCACGAGCAATACAAAAAGAAATGAGTTTAAGTAAAATGAATGGTTATGAATTGTAAAAGGAAAGCTTGGAAAGATATTGGCTACCAGATGGATACTGATTTTAAGGACATAATAAGGATATTAAAAATATTTTTCAGGAATCTACTCAATCATCTTTATTAAAGAGTGATATGAATTTTAATAGACCCCCAGAATCAAGTCAATAACATGATTGCGGTTATGTTCCTAAGGAACAAATTAGTGAAACAAAAAGTTCTCATTTTCCTGAGTCTCGAATGAGTGAACATTCCAGCAGAAGAAAATTTTATTATAGTATCTACTAAAAATAATCACAGCTTCTAAGAATTTATAACATAGACTGGCAAGGATGCAGTCTGAGTCTGCTCCTGTTCATTTCCGTATTATATAAGACATTTAAGAATGCCAAGAACAAGAAAAGGTAATTCGCCTTCGCAGAAGATATCGTGGTATTTGGAAAGAATGGACGGGGCATTCTGTTCGACCTTAAAATCCTACAGGTAAAACTTACCCATGTTAAAATTAAAATAAGTTATGAAAAGTAAAAGGTAATGAGAATGGATTAAGTGAATCCCCTCGAGACCGAATCAGGCTATAAGGGCAGGCCTCCAAGACCTGGAGGCAGTGGAAATATTCAAATGCATTGGGCCACACATACATGAGCGAGGCATTCATCACAGTGCTGTTTATTGTCGGCACTGATGCGGGCGACAAACATGAAAGGGAATATGTTTTGAACAAAGAACAGACCTTTTGGTTCACTTATGGAGCCTTAATGGTCCAAGATGGTGGAGAAAGAAGAAAAGGGGGGGGCAGGCATAGCTACTCAAGTTACTCTGGAGACTCTTGAGACGGATACGGAGGAGACGAGACCCCGAGAAGGAAGGATGCGGAAGAAGGAGGGCGGGCGAACGAAGCGGACGGAGAAGATGTCGAAAGCGAAGACCGACCTGTAACCCAATCTACCCCTGTTCACAGAAAACTTTAATTTATTTCCTGTAACGTATTTTGTGGCAATCCCTTTTATATAGCAACATCTGAATCATTAACCTTGTTTCAAATTGAATAAATAAACGATCCTTATTGTAATCCTTTTGGTGCTTACTTACCCCAGATACACTATTTATTTATAAATATTATATTGAAAGTATAATAGGTGAGTAAATTGGTAAACACAAAAACAGACTTTTGGAAAGGAACCCAATTAAGACTAAGGCATATAAATAATAATTTGAGTACTCATACTAAATGAGACTGTGACATCCCTAATATCAACCAACATATTCAAAATATATTTAAGATTAGAACCATAGCAATAGACTGGAAAGAGTGGATAGCTGCAGGAGGGAGATTATTAATGTCCAGCGAAATTCTTTGGTAGGAAATCCAGAAGGCCAGAGTCCGGAAGGCATTTGTGACCTGGAACCTGGACTGGATAAGGAGACGTGAGATGGTACAGGACCAAATACAAGGGATCAGGTTCTACAGAAAGAACTGTCACACTGCAACTTTCGAAAGGCGAGGAGCGGATTAAGAATAATCTTAATAACAGATAAACGCCGAAAAAAAAGTTCTAGAACCACTCAATTGGCAGTTATAGGTTGAGGTTTGGAATTAGAAGAGAGAAGACGTGTCCCTAGCTCTGCCAGCTTCTAACCAGCTAAGACAAACATTCTATTATATATATTCATTTATTATTACTATTTTTTCTTATTTTTTTATTATTTTAGTTTTTAATTATCCTTTACTAATAGTGTAATTTTAATTTATATTTCTATATATCTATGGGAGACCCCATAGACCTTAGTAGCCCAAAGGCTAAAAGAAAACGGCCTGGGATTCGAATGAAAACGTTGCCAGATACTGTGAAAACACAACCTGTGAGTCCAACATTTCTAATAATAGAACGATCTGATGAAAAAGATTTCACTAAAGTGTCACCTTTTTTAATAAGTAAATTCCTTAATGGTCATGCGGGTGAACTGAAAATTGTAAAAAAACTGAGAGATGGAACACTGTTAATTGAAACTAATGGCGGAAATCAATCAGAAAAATTATTGAAATGCGAAAATTGCAAACAGCAAGCCGGTGAAGCTAAACATGAAAACAACAGTAGATGCAATCTAATGGCAAAATGTGCGAACTGTGGGGGCCCACACAATGCTCTTGATCGATCGTGCCTAATTTTTAAAATCAATAAAGAAATTAAAACCATTCAGGTTACTAATAAAATCCCCCTTAATGAGGCTAAGAAAATATATAAGGAGCAAAATCCAACACTATTCAATAAATCATTTGCCGAAATAATTAAACAAAATTCAAAAAATACAGAAAAAAAAGATATTAGTATCCAGACAAACACAGTGTTCAATTTTGGAGAAAACATAAATAATAAACAAAAAAATTCTAATGAAAACCAATCAAATTCTATCCCCCTAAACTCTACAACCCCCCTCCTCCCCCCACCCTTTCCCTAACTGCCTCCCCTCTCCCGAAGCCAACAAGGTCGCGCTCACGGTCCGCTCAACGAGCCGATCCCATAACTTCATTAATCTCCTCTGATAACGCGGGGCCATCTAATGCCACTCCAGCGTTGTTAGGTTCTGACCACAGCTCAGAAACCGACCCGGAAGGAGAGTTTACTCTAGTAAACAATAAGAAACAGGGCAATCGGAAATCAAAAAAAAAAATATGATCTTTACGATAATCCTCAAATACGTATACAATAATTTTTATATAAAGGTTAAATACAAATTTAATATCTACAATCAGTGCCCTAGCTCACATCCAATTCTCATTAAAATAACGAACTTTCTCGCAGTTAATAACAGATATCACTTCACTAAAGTCAATAACAACAAGATCTCTGCTTGCGGATATCTCAATATCTATTTACCATTGCCTTCACTTATCAATATAAATATTTATAAATCCTTAGCGCCAGTCCTTTTAAACGGCATTATTCACTTAACACTACATTCGTCCTATGAATATTACCTCTACCACATAATATATACTCTACACACTAATAAATCTTTGTCGTACGTACATAACATGAGTAACTTTACCTTCATCCACATTAAATATATTCTATATATTTACAATATACCATTGCCTCCGTATTACGAACATATTCTTATCATACTCACAAATTATTATAAACTCTATGACAATCATTAGCTGGAATTGTAATGGTATAAGGACTCAATATGAAGAAATGAGGATCCTCTTAGAAGACGACAACCCAGATATATTATGTCTTCAGGAAACGAAACTAGCTCCAATACGAAACCTGAACATAAACAATTACTCGATTTATAGGAAAGACAAAGAGATAGACGAAGTAGGAAGAGCTCACGGGGGAGTAGCAACAATAGTAAAAAAAGACCTATATTCAGAAAATATAGATGTTCAAACTCCCTTACAAGCTATAGTTATAAGAGTTAAATTACGCTACATGATAACAATAGTTAACATATATCTTCCACCAACAGAAAAAATAAATGAAGCAGCATTTACTAAACTAATCACTGGACTTCCTAAACCTTATATTGTAGTAGGAGGACCTGGAGAGTCAGTAACGACCAATATGGGAGTGACCATTTTCCAACACTGATACATTAGATGGGGTCTAGAAAAAGCTAATTGGGAAGAATTTGGAAAAAAAATAATAAAAAAATTTACAAAATACCAATCAGAAAGTGTAGATGAAACAGTAGGACGCCTTACAAAGAACATCATACAATCAGCCCTACGGACAATACCTAAAACGAAAGGAAACCCTAAAACAAACCACACACCATGGTTTGATGAGGAAGCTGTAAAAATAAAGAATAAAGCCCTTAAAGAATTCCAGCGAAAGCCCACAAAAGGAAACCTGATAGAATATAAAAAACAAAAAGCAATAGTCAGAAATCTTATGAAAAATAAAAATAAAACTTCTTGGATTTCATACATAGAATCCATAAACTTCAATACTCCAATAAAAAAGGTATGGCAAAAAATCAACAAAATAGCTGGTCTATCTCTAATCCAAACATTAATCTTGACCAAACAAAATACCTTAGTGAAATTTATTTTACTCCATCCACGAGACAAGATAGTTCATTCCAGCACGATTACAATCGCCTCTTCACAATTTGGGAACTACAAATGGCAATAGATGAAACAAAATCCTCCTCCCCTGGAATAGATGAAGTGCATAATGACATGATAAAACACTTTCCTCCGGAAGTTAAAAGCGAACTTCTTCTTATATTCAATAATATATACTCTACACTGAACAATATACACTAATAAAGCTGAACAAACTGGAATTGAACGCAATGAAAACCCAGGCCATTGTTCTAGGTTCCAACTCCCTCCTTGCAACTATCCCCACCCTTCCAACATTAATCCTAAACGACCACCCCATCAGTTTCAACTCCTCCGTTAAAAACCTAGGCATTACCATTGACCAAAACCTTTCCTGGAAACCACATGTCACCCAAATATCCCAACGAATAATTAGTTCCCTAAAATTATTCCATCGTTCTCGGCATCTCCTTACACAACCTACTCGGAAGCTGCTTGTATCATCCCTCATCTTCCCCCACTTCGACTACTGTAGTGTGGTATACGGGGGCCTCTCGAAAATGCTTGAGAGCCGCTTAAAAAGAATAATGAACTGCGCTTTAAGATTTGTCCTTGGTACTCCGAGGCGATCCCGGGTGTCACATCACTATGATGAGTTAAAGTGGCTCTTCCCTCCCATCCGTAGACAATATTTCCTTAGCGTTTTTCTATACCAATCCATCAACTCGCAACACCCTTCATATATCTATAGTCTCCTCCCATTCAAATCCTCTGTCCAGGACCACAAAACAAGATCTCGCCTTTCCGATTTCTACATTCCTTCCCACAGAACTAAGGCATTCGAGCGCTCCTTCCTCGCCCGCTTCACCACTGTGTGGAATTCAATCCCTCCTTTCATTCGCCATTCCTCTTCACTAGCTTCATTTAAATCCCTGCTTTTCCATCGTCTCTTGGCATCTCAAAAAGTCGCTCTCCAAGCAGGTCAAATGTCTGCTTGAATATATCAGTATTGTAAACTCGATCTCGCTACCCTTTGTTTTGTTTATTTTTCCAACAACAAAGATGATACCGACTTTTTAAATATATTATCGCATACTATGCTAATCAATTATTTTAGTTAGCAATTTCGTCATCAACTACTGTATTAATATTATTAATCATTATTTTGTTAATATAAATATATTTATTTTCGACAATTAGTTAAAAAGCAGTCAAGTTCTTTGTATTTTATTTATTTATTTTCTTATCTATTTCTATTTTTTCAATGTTTTGTCACACTTGATTATTTCATGATTTGTGTTATTATGTAGCCTTCTGGCCAGATGAATTTTATGTTTTTTTTTTATTTGTTCATTATTGTTATTCTAAAGGGACTTGGTCTCAGAATAAAGTTTTTTTTCTATTCTATTCTATTCTAAAATATGGGAAACATCCACATACCCCCAAGCATGGAGGGAATCCAGTCATTCCCATACTGAAACCGAGGAAAGATAAGCAACAACCCAACAGTTATCGACCAATATCACTCACCAGCTGTTTATCTAAACTCTTAGAGAAAATGGTCAACAGACGTCTGATGTGGGCTATAGAAAAATTTAATCTATTATCGCCTACACAATCTGGTTTTCGGAAAAGTAGATCCACTATAGACCAACCTAGTGACAATAGAAGCTGAGATTCTCAACACGTTTGTAGAACAAAAAGAAGCAATAGGAATATTCTTTGACATCGAAAAGGCGTATGATACAATTGACCGAGAAATAATAACTAAAACGATTTATGAATGGGGCTTTAGGGGAACTCTTCCGAAGTTTATTCAAAGCTTTTTAAAGGAAAGACATATTACCGTTAGAGTAGGAGAATCGACCTCTAGAAGTAAAAAAATAACTAACGGCATTCCACAGGGTAGTGTATTAAGTTGTACATTGTTTGCGATTGCAATAAACTCGATAGTGGATGTGATTCCTGGATCGATGAAAGCATTTCTTTACGTTGATGATCTAGCCATCTTTTTATGATTCAGGAATCATGAGTGGATGAGAAGAGTCCTACAGAATGTTTTAAATAAACTACAGAGTTGGGCTGAAAGCAAAAATCTTCGATTCTCCATAGAAAAGACCAGAGGGGTATTATTTTCAAGAAAGAGGAATTCAAGCCCAGTACCTCAACTTTTTATGTACGGCAATAATTTAACATTTTGCGACAACATAAAATTTCTAGGATTGATCATAGACAGCAAATTGACATGGTTAGACCACATAAAATACCTAAGAGAAGAATGTTTTAAGAGGCTTAGACTTATGAAAGTATTAGCAAGGACCTCTTGCGGAGCAGACCGAAAGTCGATGCTGATGGTATACACAAGCATAGTAAGATCTAAAATAGACTACGGTTGTGTGGTTTATTCTTCGGCTAAAACAAGTAGTCTCCTACTTCTAGACTCCATTCACCACACTGGGATAAGATTATCTACAGGTGCCTTTAGGACAAGCCAATAGAAATCCTATGTGCTGAAGCCTCTTTAGCTCCTCTGACATTTCGAAGGCAAGAAATAATAAATAGTTATATTATAAAACTTAAACTCCAGCCAACCAATCCAGCTTACCACCATATATTTCATCCCCGCTGTATCAGAAATTTCGAAATGAACACAACAAGAAACGCTCCTTTAGGCATCAGACAAAAAGAAGTCATAAAAGAAATTTATGATATGCCGTTAGACCAAGCCGACCCTGACTTCCGATTACCCCCGTGGAAATATCATAATTATAAAATAGACCTATCCTTAAAACATAAGAACACAGGATCAAATAACCTGCAATTTCACAAGAAGATACTGGAATATTCAGACTACGAAATAATATATACCGATGGATCCAAGAAAAATGAAAATGTAGGGTTCGCAATAATTATGAATGGGACACCCAAAAAATATAAATTACCTTCATATTCAACAATATACACTGCAGAACTTCAGGCAATATCTACAGCTCTTTACTCATCAATTAGCTGTGCACATCCAAAAATTTTAATCTGTACAGATTCAATGCATATCAATATACACTTCAAAGCATATCAAACTGTAATAAGATCGGTCATACAATAAACAAAATCCGCAATTATTTAGAAATGTTAAAATATCTAAAAAAACACGTAACATTTCTCTGGACCCCTGGACACTCCGGAATTCCTGGAAATGAAGCTGCGGATAAAGCTGCCAAAGAAGCTGCAATGATGAATAACCCACCTCTACAAATATATGAGCCGAACGATGTAAAGGCATTTTTAAAGAACAGGGTCAGGAAAAATTGGGAATCCATGTGGGCCGAAATACCACTGACTAACAAACTTAGAAATATAAAAAAAAGTACGAAGCAGTGGACAAGTGCAATAAGAGGGAATAGAAGAGAAGAAGTGGTTGCGACAAGGCTGAGGATCGGTCATTGCAATCTGACTCATGCATATTTAATTACCAAAGAGCCCCAACCACATTGCGAATCATGTCAATCAACAATGACTATAAAACATATAATAGAAGATTGTGCATTACTACAAAAACCTTTGAAAATAATAAAATACCCCGGTCTATAGAGCTTGCACTAGAAGATTCAAAAAATACAATAGATAAAATAATAAACCTTTTTAAAGAAATAGATCTCTACCATAAAATATAAGACGCAATTAAAGTATAAATTAGGAAATAGGTAAAAGAAAAAATTGTACGCAAAGAAAATTAAAAAAGTAAAATAAATTAAAAGACCATAATATACATAAAAGTGCAAAGGGCGTAATAACCAAGAAGTTGATTACCCAAAAAAAAATCTAATATAATCTTGGCAGTTATAAGTGAAGCTTATTCTTCCGGCCTGGTACATATGACAGCGGCAGAATTATTTCCAAAAATAAAAATAAAATAAAAAAACAAACAAACATGGGTTCAAAAGTATAAACTGGTCAATTTCATCTCCTGTAAGGAAAGAAATCTATGATTAATGATTAACTTCATCTGATGAAACAGCAGTATGTGAGAATGTACTAGAAATATAGATAAGTCTTGTAGAAATGAACGAGGATGCTCTTGAAGACTTTATGCCTTCAAATTGTGAATAAAAACCTCTCATATTCTGAGGATATCCAATCTGATCAAATTGCTTTCAAATTGCTTTTGTTTTTCTGATCAAAAAACACGGATAAATCAGAGATAAAATATATTGTATCTCATTTTGCTAAGGAATCTGATGATCCAAAATTAAACAGAAAAAAAAAATTTGAAACCTAAGAAAATGGAAATTACCATGATGAAGGGAATGAACCAGGTAGCATTCCTTCATATCCCAAAGGACAGAAAGAAGATCTTCCTAGTGTATTCAATACTCAAGAAACAAAACATTGATTAACTAAAATAGAAAGCAGTATCGGAAACCGATGTCAACATGAATAAATATAAAAATATATTAGATTATGGATATGGCAAGGAATCCCATGTTCTCACTTGATATTAATACTTCACATAACCTACAAGGATTACAACAATAAGCCTATAGAAACTATGCATCCATACATTTTAAATGAAAAAAACACAAGAAAATAATTAAAATTATTAAATTTAAAATGAACCATTGACAATAAAGTATCATTATAAAAATTATATGCACCCTCATCTACTCTAATATGAACAACTGAAGGCGTAAGAATATATTTCATCGTATTTATTTCTAGAGCTACCACTGTCTTTACATTTTCATCTTAGATAGACAATTTATTGAGGGCCCATAACACGACAAGAACGTAACAGTAACCATGAATAGATTTATTACAAAAAAATTGTTTATAGTATAGTATAAACAGTCGTCCTATTATATTAGTAAAAACAGTTGTCTTATCATAGTAATCAGTTGACTTTTCAAAATTATTGTGCGAATCCTTTATTCTGTTACCCAAACGAGAAGCAATAAAGGTGTATATGAGAACATGAAACTTGTTTAAGCGATACTTAACTCTCACAATAAGAAAAATAACTGTGTGTTTTGACCCCATTTATTGAAATAAAGTACTTAATGTACTTTCTTTTCATTCTTAATATTATTTTTTATTTCAAGGTTTCTATTTATATTTTCAACCTTGCACCAAGGCAACCAATCCCACCTGTTCCAACTGTTTCAGCCTCTGATTAAATTTTACTCCTGACGACCGCAAGTAACGGCTGAACGTAACCGCTAAACAGCAAGTAATCTGGAAGCGTTTATCTGCCACAATTTAATATAGTTTACTACCAGCCATCAGCTTTGCCTCGTGGGCGACAATGAGCACTAAACAAGTTTGATTGAAAATAATCAAAAATATTAATAATTTATAAAGCAGATAGGGGAGTTGATAAATTGATATAAAAAATATGATCTTTTGAAGTTTTTAATTCCAATCGGAAAAGCACGTAATTGAGAATATATAAAATTATATATTATATCTAATTATCAATTAGACAATATAATTATTATATTATTTATTTTAAAATATTCTTAGTATAATATCTTAAGAAATATTAACTAATATATCACCCCCCTAATCAGCAAATATTGCAACTTTAATTACGTAGGTTCAGTTAATAAATCTGTTCAATGTAAAAAATCCTTTCACCTTACCCCAGGCTTGCTGTTCTACCTCTTTGCTACAGAGTTGGAGCCATCTATAATGCCTAAGCTTATAACTAAGGAAAAAATGACATAGTTCTAGAACTAGAGAACAACTAGAATCAGCAACATGTGCTCCATACATTTCAACATCCCATCTCTATGGAGAAGAACCCTCAGAACAGTAAGCAATTACCTACCTGCCATTCGCAGATCACCACCAAGTAGTAATTAACCATATATTCATTAGATGCTATTATAAGCTCTAATTATTATGCCTTTTATCTTATTTCCACATCCTTAATATCTCTACATCGTTAATTCCTGGCTAATCATGATAGATAATAGTGAAAGAATGTTTTCTGAATTCTTGAGTGCTTAATTGATATTCTTTTTCGACTAAGCCAAGCAGTCAATTAAGTAATTTATTCTAAATAATTTTCAATATGCTATACACGATGAGGCTTAGAAGATTTATAATTAGGTTGACAATATATAAATAACAAAGTGCAAATAGAAAGCGTACCGCGGCAAATTTTTACTAACATTTGAGTTTTAAAGTATTCACGCACGGGTCAAATATCTGATATATTGACGAGAAATATATAATCAAAAATCGTTTAAAAGATTACCGAAATTGGTGATCTTGTAAAAGCTGTCTTGTTTATTTGTTTTAATCATATAAAATATTTATTTATTTTTTGTAATAGGGAGAACATTTTTCTTTTTTAGTGAAGGCGCAATATATTTAGGTGTACATCGTGAACAAAAGGAACTGAGAGTATCAATAAGGACTTGATGATGTACAAGGTTGCTGCCCACCTGCAGGTGTTATTAGTTCATCTCTTCATCGATTCGACCACTCCGGATTGACCAGGTCTATCGTCTCAACCTCTTACCACGCTTCTTGGTTTCCATTAATACAAGCTAGGTGGAAAAAAGCCATGTTAAGAATTCTAAAATAATGTAATGGAATGTTGTAAACAATACTTCAAAATATGGTAATCTAATATTTGCTTATGTTTGACATACTCTTTCGCACCAGTTATAAATAGGTCCCAAGGTTATGTATCCATTGCAACAGAATAAATCAGTAGCATTCAAAGCATCATTTCAACCGCACAAAATTAAATTGAATATCCATAATATATACTTTTACTGATTTGTGCTATTTTTTTCCAATTCGAATACTTATTATAGAAGAGATTTTTTAGAAGAATGGTTGAAACGCCCAAACATTTTTTTTTATTCAGTTCCTTTTGACCAAATTTAATATCGGATATCTCCAGGACCCTGAAAGGAAAATTAACATGAGGTTGTCTAACTATTCCTCCAAAATTTCTGATAACTGGCGGGAAAATCAAAGCAGTTTTTTTGGCAAATAATAAAAATTGGTTGTATAAGGGCATAGAATTCGAAGTTAAATGAACTATACCGTGTACTTCCACTTCATTTTAAGGTTTCAGTAATGTAGAAAGGTCACGAAAAAAGTTTGACAAGGCATCATTTAAACAAAAAAGTTGTAGATGTTCAATTACGCAGTATTGCTGAGTCGGTGACAGCTTCAGAAATAGCAGAGCGTGCAGAAGGGAAAAGGAACATTGCTAAAGCAATTAGAAATAAAAAAGAATGCCTGATATCTGATCATTTTTCCAGTTGTAATTGTAATTCTTCGAGTTGGAGAAGCGTTAGGCAATTCAGTGGAAATGAAGCTTGAACCTATCACATTGAATGTACTCGTAAGTCTAAATCCCATTCGTTCAACTTAACCAGGAAGCGGCCTATGAAGGGAGGTCATGACTTCTTGCCATCGTATTACTGGTTAAGTAAATCAAAACAGGCCTGTTATCCGCCTAAGGAATGTAATGTAGTCACAGAAACGCGTGCTGAAATAAAACAACTGACCGTATTGGATAAAGCAGTTGTGCTCACAGTGGAAGTTCAAAGTGATGTCAAAAACAGCGTGCTTCCGAATTCACCGTTCACACGGAAAAGTATTGGTTTTGTGACTGCAGTTATGGTCACAGTGCTACAAATAGAAATTTGAAAATAGACAGGATACCGATGAATTTCTATTTGTATTTTTCTTTGTTCCCGTATACAAACGAATACTGATTTCCAATGTTTATGATGATATCTGATCTACTGACCAATAGCCCGATAAGTGTCCAGGAAGAGGACTGGCCAATTGATCTTAGCGGTGTTAATTTTGATTATAGCTCCTGCAGTAGAGTCTCGACCTGTGTCAAGTCTGCTACAAAACGAAGAAAGCCTGTATCATACATCAGACGAATCAATTTAGTTTTAATAAATAATTTAGGATTATTTATACTAATTAAAAATTGTTATGCAATATTTTTTCTACTTATTCTCCTGGCAATCCTTTTTAATTCAATTGGTATACATAGGTGTTAAGCATTTTTTATAATTACATTACTTAATTGGTCGAAAGAAATGGTAAATACCGAAAAATAATTGTGTCCACCTTGTCAAATTACGAATCAAATACTGTGATACTGCGAGAATCTAAACGACCATCTCAAGGAATGATATCAGCGTGGGATCGAGCAATTGGCTAGCAGATGGCTAATGACGGTAGATAACAATGGACTGTACTTTCAGTATTGATTGTATTTTTTATCAAAGAAATAATAATGCAAATATTAGGTTTATACACCCTATTATTTTTTATGGTTAATAAAGGTTACAATAAAATGAAATGCGTTCTGGATTAAGTGAATCAGAACCATTCATTTTTCCCCATTTTCATTAACGGAGCTCTCATCGAAATGCCCAAACTATTACACCAGAGCTCAACAAAGTATTATTGAATTTCGCTGGTCTAAGGAAGTAGTACCTAATCAGCCAAGTTAAATACCACAGAACGTGATAAGTTAAATCGGGATGCGATAGTCTACTGACGAAAGTCTGTGTTATATATATATGTCTTGTTAAGAATAAATAGGAATATGGCACAGTTGCCCAATGTTATTAGCAACCACCAATTTCTATTACATATTAATGGTTTGGTTGCACAGTGATGCGGAAGTATAATTACAAGCCTCTCCGGTCAAATAAGCTTAAATTTCTAGATCAAAGCGAATTACTCGGCAGCGGTGAATCTTAACAAGCATGCTAATTAAAACGAAGTTGGTGAAATAATGATGGTGAAGTGACCACCAATGAGAGATTACAAGAAAGGAAAAAATAGTATTTCTGCAAAAAATGAGAATTTTCAATCGTTTAAGGCATCACACACACCAAGCTATTTAAGGATGAGGAAAATGGAATTAGCTTATCAGCATACTAAAAATATTCACATTAAAAAATTAATCATTGTAATTAAGTAATTAAATCAGAGAGTCTTTATATGCCATAGAATGTACACCTATGTTCACCCTGGAAACAGGAGGAACTGAACGTATAGATAAAATAGAAAAGAAAATTCTACAATAAATCTTCAGACATTTGTGGACGGAGAATGGAGAGTTTAGATTTCAGAAGAATGGCCTGTGCAATGAGAAAGAAATTGAAAAGAAGCCGGACACATTCAGGAAGAAAAGCAAAACATCGAGACAAATATGCCAAAGTAATCGCCAGCACGAATAAGGTACCATGAGAAGAAGAGTCGGTTATATCCAAATAATATCACGTAACACTGAAGAATGTATACAAGAGATGACTGAGAATAGAATAACATCAAACGACATGAAGTAATATCGCATATACGGTGCTATAACATCACTTATGCAATATTCGTCAAAACTGAATTGAGTATGTTTATATTTTTTTAATAGTAATTAGTGAGATGTTTGTTTTTACTGTAAAATGAAGTTTAAATATTATCATTTTATTTGTTAATTCGAGAAGTACTATGCGTTGTAATAGGATGCTGAATTTTCAAATGCTTCTCCTGAGAAATTACATCATTTGCATAAGTGACGATGTGCGACATGTCTCATACTTTCAGAGATATACTATACTGTTCGCAATACGACATAGCAATTAAATTGATAAAAACCATACTACTCAAACGAGGGACTTGCCTGAGACAGAATACAATTTTATCTAAATTCAAAACATACTTACTAGCATTTCTATGTGTCGAGGCCACATATAAAATGTTATTATTAATTTAATTTGTATTTTAATTAGTTCTTAAGAAAGTACTGTGCATTTGTTTATAAACGAGTTAACAATTGAATACGTCAATTGAGTAACGAATTACGTATTTATAAAACGGCAACACATCGGCTAACGGGGCTTATCAACAGTGCAGAGCCCTCAGCCTACTATAGACAGCTCAGTTCGCAGTGTGCACACGCTAAATCAACATCGGAATCATGTCCTCGTCATTTTACGTCTCAGTGATCATACGAAAAACGGGAAGTATTTTTCTAAATGGGCCATAAATATAAAACATATATATATTCAGCACCTCCATGAACACTTCTCTACTGTAGTCATTTTGTCTATTACTTTTTTCATTTTTTTCTTCTTTAAACTCATAATGTTTAACTAATAGTTCATTTTCCCTATCACTCTACTTGGGAATGTTTAAACTCGTTTTAAGTGAGTAATCAATCCAACTCAGGACTAAGAGTTAACACTCATGCCACGATCTGAAGTTAATCTCTGAGGTCCAGAGGATTATAGACGAACAGCACCCAATAAAATAAATAATAAAGCGCTTAAACTAGCAGATACCGAATACATAAAAGAAACAAAAAACAAAAATTTTTGACATTCTTAAAAGTAACGCTTTCCATATAAAACTCATGAATAATTTGTGGTATTAACCAATTAATTTGATGAATAATATAAGAGAAGGGGATAATTAACATGTCATACTAACTGTTAACAGGCTAAACACCAATGAAAATAACCAAAAACCAATATCTAATAATCCAAAATTTGAAAACAATAATAATAACTTTAAACCTCCTCAAACCAAAATTACAAACTATTTCCAAAAAAGAAACCAATCATACTCCATCAATAAACAATACTATAACACATAATTCAGATAAATCCATAATATCAGAAATAAAACCGGACATAAAAATATATATAAGCTTGGCATACATAAAAGGACTATCAGAAACAATAGTACCAACTTTCAGAAATTATGATATACCCGAAATCAAATTTGCTCATAAAACCATAAACCCAATTAAAAACATCCTCAATAGTCAAAAAAGACAAAATACCACTACTGGAAAACACAAATGTAGTTTACAGCCTAAATTGTGATAATTGTAACAAACACTATATCGGACATACAAGTACACACCTAAAAATAGATTCAATTATCACAAAAATGACCTAAAATCTACATAAAAAAATAACACCTCATTATCAAACCATAACAAAAAAGAACTCCACACATTTAATTTTGATAGACCCAAAATATTACATAAAGAGAGAAATACAACAAAGCGCAAATGCTTAGAGGCACTTTATATAAATGACAAAAAGAAAGGAGGAGATATGTCAAACTATTACTCCTCCATCCTTTTAAAATTGAAAGAACATAAAAATAAAAAATTATTTTCTACAAATTATCAGCTTCCTAATATATCTACATTTTAAAAAATTAATAAAAAAAAGAATTCAACCTTATTAACACAACCTACTCTTATCCTTATATCTATCTAGTTAATTCAGTAATTTTAAACAAATTTATTTCGGATATATATATATATATATATATATATATATATATATATATATATATACACATAATAGAACTAAACGATAGTCCTCATTATTCTTTAATAAAAAGAATCTTTTAAAATACCTTTAATGTTTTGTTCCCTAAAAGTAAAAATTAATATATAATAAGCCATTGTTATTATTCTACTAATCCAGACTGGCCAAAGTCCCCAGCTCCACTTATTAGCTAACAGACTATGGAATAGAACTCACCCATCATATTTTAAATAATGAAACTATTAATCTCCAAAAAAGGTATCTTTTATGTACTATTGTAAGGACAATAATGACATAAAAATTATAACACTTATAGAATACATTTTTGCGGTACCTTGTATAGTTGTGTAACTAATTTAAGGTGCAAAAAATTTGTTGTGTTTGTGTAATTTTTATAATGTTGAATTTTATGATTGTTGAATCATAAAAAAATATCATTTTAATGTTTTTTGCAGATAAAGTTGCATACTGTTTGAATAATGAGCAAACTATCTATTGAAAATGACCAAATTGGGTCGAAACGTAAAACAAATAGATGAGATGAAATGAATTTTTGGACTTAAGGTTTTTTTACACCCCAACGAAAAAACAATTTAACTTTAAGCAGTTAAGGTTGGCAATTTAAAATCACATATAAGTGCTCGTTATATTGGTGAGAAGTGTCATAAATGCCCTCATTGTAGTCATAAAGCTTCAAGAGCTAGCCATTTAAAAGAACATATAATGTAATATTATTAATTGTCTAGATGCTACACTGTAGAAGAAAAAGAAATAGAGGGAGAGGAAAAAAACATTTTTAAAATGGGTGTACCAAGTGTCATGGCCGCAACTGATGTCACATTACATCGCTCTGTGCTTGTTACATTATTATCACAGTAGTTCCAAAAATTTGATCTCCAAACTGAGTCAGAAGAAACTATACGTACTTTGAGACATTAAATTAATATCAGTTAGGTGAGTGAGTGTATTAAACAACAAATTTCAGTTAAGACATTAGTGACCGGCTGCTGAAGGTAGCAACGTGGCCAATAATTATTGGATTATAATCCCTCCATGAAACTTACAGTATTTATTTCAACAAGTTCACGATCAAGGCTTGGTTGGCTACCAGCCTCCAACGGGCTTCAATCGAACCCCACATTTCTGAACTTTTTTTTCTTTTCAATTTTCTATTTTTTTAACATTTTTTTTTATTAATTTAAATAAGAAAAGTTTTTTCAATTTATTTCTCTTATTTTAGACCTGTTTAGATTTAATTATTATATTTGTATAATTACTTAATTTTCAACATGCAAGTGGACAATTCGGGTAGTGAAGTGTCGGAGGAAGATACTCCATTTTCGGAAACAAGCGAGACCGACTCACAATACTTGAAAAGACATACGCTCCAAAAAGGCCAGAGAAAGTCTCCCCCTGGCTCAGCGGGCAACTAAAAAACCCAGTGACACAGAACAACACAACACCGGAGCCCCCCATAACCCGCAGTAAAACTACTGCAGTCAGCAAATCTCCAGTTGCATCAACCCGCAGCAACTCTGGACCTACCGACAGCTCTCGTGACAACAAGAAGGAACACCGTGGGTTCACTGGCCCTGACCCACTTCCTATTTTTGTCACAATATAATGAACTTTTATAACTTCGGTCAGGAAATATCAGAACTGATTGGATCAAGTGTTTTTCCAGAGTGAAAGACATAAAAATAAACACTACAAACAAAGGCTGTTATAAAAAGTTAATTAACCATCTAACGGTTAATAACTATGACTTTCACTGCTATCAATTAAAGCAGGAAAAATCTTACCGTGTGGTTTTAAGAAGCCTTCACTCATCCACGCTCTTAGCAGCTATTAAAAGTGACCTAGAAGAAATAGGTCACAATGTTAGAAATATTTCGTCGGTGTTGCACCCCACTGTAAAGTATCCTCTGCCGTTTTTCTTTATGGAACTTGAACCAGCACGACATAATCTGAAAATGTTTCAAGTTTCGAGACTTGTATAATCCACTGTTAAATTTGAAGAACCAAAGAGAAAAAACACAACAGTACAATGTGCTAACTGTCAAAATTTAGGTCACACCAAGACATATCGCAAACACCATTCCAAGAGCTTCAATTGTGCTGGACAGCATATATCTGACATTTGTCAAAAATCAAGAAATAAGCCTGCAAAATGTCTGAAAAATCTGTGGTGAAGACCACCCAGCAAACTATAGAGGCTGTTCTGTCCACAGACACATATCCAGCCCCAATCCAAAACCCCACCGACATAATTCTATCCTGCCATCCTTCCTGAAAGATCTACAAGACACCATCAAGTCTCTCATCAACCTACTCATGAAAATCCTTACCGAAGTTCCACTTAACTACCCACGATGAGCCTGAGGCCCCTAGTAATCGATGAGCCTGAGGCCCCTAGTAATCGTTCTGTGGAATGCTAATGGCCTGCATAATCACCGTGACAAACTTGACATATTTCTACATGACAACCAGAGATATTGCTTTACTCACCGCACACAATTCTATACACGGGACCACATCACTTACAGATCAGACCACCCAGACAACACTTCATGTGGTGGGTCTTGTATTCTCACTCATAAAAACTTACTTCATTCCGTTATTCCTTCCACTCCAGCTGATGCTATCCAATCAATCTCAGTAACCATAACTATTCCTTTCCTTATCACTCTCAGCTGTGACAAGCCTAAAGTTGTCACTAAAAATTCTAGATTTCTTGTGTACTTTTATGATGAAAATAATCATAGCCAACACTTGAAGGAGAAAAAATTCACTTCATCATAAAAAGTAAAGGTTCCATCATAGATATCAATTTTACATCATAATATAATCAAAGTAATAAACAAAGGTGACTAAGTCATTGTATGGAAATTCAGACTTGCAGAAACAGGGAAAATGAAATTAGAATTACATTCATCACTTTCATTGGGCTTGACAGATTTTTGACCATTCACTCTCTGTTTATTTCCAAAATTTAAACTTAACTCAACCAAACTAAATAAAATTTTGATCAATTAATCAAAATAAAAAGTGATATTATTACAAAATGATCTCTAATAACTTCTGTTAAGTTGAAATTAAAACATACCTGGCCATGTAGAGAAAGTGTCACTCACCTGAAGCAGAAACAAAATTATCAATAAATTTGAAAAATATATTATCAGAAAATTATTTTATGTGAACTAATGATAGGAAGTTTATAAACTATTAATAATCATTATTGTACAATAATCTTAAAATACTCCAAATCTCAAGTTATTTTTCAATAATATATTAAAAAAACAGTTTAAATATTGTACGGCCCAGATGAAGATAAAAAATATATATTTATTTATTAGAAATGAACAGTGTGCCCCTCATTGATAAAAATAAATAAGAATAAAATTGTTTGATATACAATAACAACAGTGATGATAAAAATAATATTTGGTTAGAGTAATTAATAGTCAAAATAAAAGAACACAGTGCGGAGGAGTTGTCATTACACCTGCAGGTTAACTATAAAATTGTATATAAACAATAAACATAATTTATTTATTTATGTATAGTAAAAGAGAGCCAAAAAATCAAAAAGAAACACTAATATTTATTATAATGCAATTGGAAAAACGCCAATGCAAAGCCTTATGTTTCAAAATTCTCCAGCTGGAGAATTGCATTGGAGTTTTTCTAATTGCATTATAATAAATATTAGTCAGTTGTATGTTGAACGTCTTGGTGGTGGGGTGCTGTCTCAGGTTTGGAGCCTGTTTGGGCTGTTGATTGTGGGATGTAGTGCACCTTCTTCGAGATGTGATTTATATTACCTTTTTTTTTTTTTTGTGTCTTAATAATGTCTGAATAGGCGAAACATCGACTGGTAAGTGTGTGTTTTACTGGAGAATTTTGAAACATAAGGCTTTGCATTGGGGTTTTTCCAATTGCATTATAATTTATATAGAGTATATCTTTATATATTAATACATCATATAAAAATAATATGAACATTTAATAATGTAGACAAATAGATACAAAACAAATTAATGTAAAAAACAACTAAAATCAAATTAAATAATGAATATATAAAGTAGGTAGTAAGGGGGAACGGGATGATGTTAATAATAATATTAAAAACAGTATATTAATATTAATGAAGAAGGGTATTTATATTAAGGAACTTAAAGCCAATAAATGATTGCATTACAGGAGATAGATCGTCTTGTACGAACAGCTTACACAAAAACAGGAGCCACCCTCCAATTTCTTCCAAATCTCATCTGTATTTGCCTTTGAAAGAAGGATGTGTTTGGATATATACTGAAGAAGCAAGTGACTCAAGCAGGAAGTGCCCCTATGCCGATATTTTTGAACACAAACCGCAGGAGTTTATCCCACAATATCAAGGATGGATTCTGGTTTAACTGTACTACATTTAAGCAAAGGTGTTGAATCATTGAATAATGAATGGACCATACAGTGCATCATAAAGGAGTCTAGAAATTTCGGAGTCTAGAAGTTTCGGAGTAATCTTGGAAAGGAAGTTGTTGGATAGGAAGATTTCTTTGATAGGTCGAATGAAGGTTTAATAGTTTTGGGAATAACATAACTAAAGGCATCAATTGATTGACTCGATTCTTAACAATTATTTTTGTTGATAAAGAACAAAGCCATAACAAGAAATAACAAAACTATTAAAACGGAACAACAAAGACTAAAAGAAAAAAAAGAACAGGTAGGTTTGGAGTACAACTCAAAGGATAAGGAGGTATTGTTATTTCTTAAGATAAGAATTTCAAGAAATGGAAGCAAATGGTTTATTTAAGTCGTTAAGTGGTAGAGTGCTGATTTGCAATGCTGAAGGTCCTGGGTTCAAATCCCGCTAGCTGGCAGAATCTGTTAGCGGCCGGAGATGGATCCTATGGGATCTAGGACCCCTCCTGGGGCTCACCCAGCCTCTATAAAGTGGGAACACAAAATAAAGGGAAAATCTGGTTGTTGAGTGTGATCTAGGACAAATCACCTCCCTTCACAACCATTGTCCAAGAAACAGTACAGCCACTACCATGTACTGAACCCAGGCCCTTCACATGTTGTAGTGCTGCACGTATGAAATGGAGACAAGGATAATAGTAGTTAAATGAAAATAAAATTTCAGAATTTCTGTTAGGTTAAGAATGAGAAGGTCAATGATATTTATAAAGCAAAGATGAATAAGATTTGTCAGAAAGAAGACAAATGACTTAATCCATGACTACAGTTAAATTGTCCTTATCAGCACAAGTGGATGACACAGTCGAACCAGAAGACACATGTTGATGAATGGATCTGAAATAAAATAGTTAGATACACAATAACAGTAATGAAAAAATAATAACAACAAAATTATTTTGGTAAAAAGAATAATGTAATAATAAATAAAATTTGTTAGATAGAGAAATTAATAGTAAAAATAAAAGAGAATGATGACAATACTAGATATAAAAAATAAAAGACGAATATAAAAAAATAAAAAATAAATAAATAAAAAGCATCAAAAAGACATATAGGGGAAGTTCTGTATTTTCCAAACAGAACTAATAGTTTAGTAATTTTAATAGTAAGTTTTTATTATAACATATTTTAACCCAAACATATTAGGTCAGGAAATGTGTAAAGCATAATTACAGAAATTACATAATGATGATTTTGTTAATTATTACATTTGTTATACTTGATAAATGCAGCAGTTCTTATTAGTTTCTATGAATTTTTCTTCTCATCGATTGAAAACACTTATAAGTTAAAAGAAATTACCATTGATAGATTGATTAGCATATTCAATCGTTTATTGAGCAACCTGTGGTCTAGTGGTTAGCATAACAAACTACTAAGCCCAAGATCGCAGGTGGTCCTAGAATTTTTTATAAAGGGAGTAAAAAATCCTTAATTACACCGTCCTTCAGAAGGGACGTTAAACGGGGGTCCCGAGCCTTTTACGATGTCAGGTACTTGTTAAAAATTCCTATCCTAATTAAACCTGGATAAACTATAATATAAACTCAGATGTGTTTATAGACAGACAAAATTTAGAGCTCCCAATGTAGCATTGTCCGATTAGCCAAGACAGTAAAAAGTTATGTTAAATGAACAAACAAACAATCGTTTATTGCTTTATTTTTACATTTAAATTACAGGAGCCATCAAATGAAAAGAAAAGAATAACTGAAAAATATAATGAAAACTTAATTTTAAACCAGTTATGCATAAAATTTTTCAAATTTTAAACATTGCAAAAAAAAGTTACCTTAGGGCTTGATTGTAAAGAGATAAGATAAAAACTAATAATTTATTCAGCTATCAGTTGGATGAGATATGTAAGGACAGAAATCAATAAAAGAAAAGGTAGCACCAGAAACTAGAGAAAAGAGAGAACAGATTTATGTTACTCAGATGTGTTTATAGATAGAATGAAGACTCTAATTATGTCTTAACTGAACTCTTTAAAATCAATACTTACTGCAATCTGGTAAAAAAAAGGTTTTTAAAATTCCAAGGGTGCTCAAATTTTATATTATAAAGTGGCAAAATTATGCTTCAAAATGAAGCTCTCTACCTCTTCTTGTTTGTTTGTTTACTTAATGTCACTTTATGCTGCTATGGCTAATCGGACATGAGAGCTCTATATTTTGCCTATCCAGGTTTAATTAGGATAGGGGTTTTTAATGAGTATCTGACATCATACAGGCTCGGGACCCCCGGTTACATATAAACAATGAACATAATTTATTTATCCAAAGAACGGCATAACCAAGGATTTTTTACTCGCTTTAAAAAATCCTAAGGCCACCTGCCGGGCTACGAACCCACGATCTTCGGCTTAGTACCTCTTCTTCAATATATTCTCGTGGTCTTCAGAAAGCAGAAAGTTTCTTATAGATATATTAGAATAATTATTGCATTATTTAAGAAAAAAAAGTTGAGATTTACTACAGATTGCATTGGTTCTAAAACAAGTTTGGAACACCGTGTTTAAACCAAATGAGATTGATTAAGAACCAGTACTGACTACCCAAATTTCCTTTGACTACACTAGTTTTATATATAATATTAAATAGTGAAATTCATTTTCAAGCAAAATTAATAAAATTATAACTGCTTTCATTTGACTATATGCAAAATGATTCTTGCTATCCACTTTAATTGAGAAAGCTGTATCCAAAGTGGTAATCATTTGAGGTAATAATATCACCGAATGACCTCGATTGAAGTAGATCCTTCGGGCTATGTATTTATCTTGAGTAAGCATAGTAAGCAGAATTGTTCAACTGTTCTAATAAATAGGATTGCAGTCGGCCCCTCCATTGATTGAAAAGATTAATTAGGATATATGGCACAGCAAATTGAGAGTTACATTACCTTGGAAAGTTTCTTTTTTTTTTGGTATCTGTTCCGCAGGTTGTCACTTCGAGTTGAGTTACAAGTTTTAACTATTTATCCATTTCATTTTTAATATTTTCCAAAAATACAAGTTAAGTGGGCTTTAGTCTGGAAAAGAGAATTTATCTATGGGAAATGTGCATACATTGTAATCATTTCATCTAGAAATGAATGTTTTAACAAACATATATCATCTATGTTAAGACCGTGGAAAAATTCCAACGAAAAGCCCTTAGTCTCCAAACTAAAACAGAAATAGAAATATTGGACAGATAATTTCTATTTCTGTTTTAGTTTGGAATTCTTTTTGTTTGGAAGCCAATGAAAGGGCTTTTCGTTGGAATTTTTCCACGGTCTTAACATTTATGTGAGGTCTCTTTTCATTTTTCAATATTTATATATATATATATATATATATATATATATATATATATATATATATATATCATCTATATTTTAAAATGTTTGTTGAAACTTTCATTTCTTAATGAAATGATTACCAAAATCTACTCATTACCCATAATTACATTTTCCATACTTAAGGTCATGGTAACTTTTATTATTGTAAAATATTAAAAGGGAAACTAATGAAAAGTTAAAAATTGTTATAACTCAACTCGAAGCAACAACCTGTGGAATAATTACCATCTTTTTTTTTTCAATGTTTTTCTGTTAAGATTTT
The DNA here is from genome assembly GCA_037127475.1 of Arma custos. Classification (NCBI taxonomy): domain Eukaryota; kingdom Metazoa; phylum Arthropoda; class Insecta; order Hemiptera; family Pentatomidae; genus Arma; species Arma custos. The sequence goes on along the minus strand of CM073759.1, from coordinate 44,669,996 downwards.
CTCGATTCCTAATAGTGTTGAAATTAAAATGTGAGAGAGAAGAGTAAGGCAATTATTTTATTTAGAACAAGAAACCCACTTAGCTCCAAGCATATAGGAAGGATTCAATAAATAAGTCTAGTTTCAAATTCTTCAATTAGATTAACAATAAGACTCCCTGTCTAATAGCCTGAGTATCTTCCTTTATATTTTCCAGGATTAAGTAAAATCAACACAGCACACATTTATTGTGACAGTTAAATATTAATAAATCATCATTAAACCCGATAATTCATATTCATCTCAAGTTTGTTTGATAAATTATACATTTTACATAAATTATGCATGTTTACAATTTCAATGTGAAAATAGCTGACAGTAAATATAATGAATAACTAAAAAATTGGTTGGAGATGTGGTCAAAAAAATTTAATACTTCTTGTGGATGTTTAATTTCTGATTAAGTGACTTTTGGTCACCCTCAGTGCTCCACCATTGTATAAAATGGCATAAAATAAAATTTAGGTCAAAATATGGACAAACAATAAGGTTATACTGATTAGTTAGTTTAATATCATTGCCCACTGACCCCTATCCCTGTAACATGCTAAGAAATGAGTTTAAAAGTTTTTGTTTAACAAATGGCAATTTGAATAAAGAACATTTTGGAGAAACTAAGTGTGATCTTAACACTGAAAATAATGTTGATTTATCCACTGATGAGGAATGTATATGAATAATTCAAATAATTAGAAAATTGGATAGTACTGTTGAAGTAGGCATGGGATATTTGTCATTGATTAACCAAATATCAGAAATATATCATTTAAAGTCCCGAACATTGTTTAACATGCCAAATTAACTTAACTAATAATGCTGCCACCTCAAGTTAATTATATTTCCAAAATTAATGTTGCTTAACACTTAGAAAGGAACTGGCCTGAGTGGCGGTTAGGATTCCAATTTTATGTGGCACTCTAATCAGGCTAGGAAGTCTGCGAACCGTGAGTCTCAGTTGGCATCTGATCTTAAGGCGTACAGAAGGTTGTTTTTTTTTTTTTTTTTTTTTTTTTTTTTTTTTTTTTTTTTTTTTTTTTTTTTATTATGGCTTTAAGACTTAATTTCAAAGTCCTATTTTGCCAGCAAACTGTGATAGTTTAAATGTTAAAGTCTTATTTTTGTTTTCCTAAGGAATTTTATAATCTGACTAAGTCCTTCTCTGTCCTGTCCCTTTAATTTTTCTGGTATACTGAGGGCCGACCCCTCGATATGTTTCTTCCTCTCATTGGAATTTCTTCCTCTCAGAAGGTTGTTATTTCTAGTCTTGATCATGGGCCTTGTGTAAATTTAAAATCACCCTGTCTGCCTTGCAGATATTCCTGAACTCAGGCTGCAGGTTGTTTGAAGTTGCACTACTAATATGTTTTTTCCTTGATACAAGAGTTTCTAAAAATTGATTTTCTTTTACAAATGGGTACATTCTCTGATTGTCCAAATCCACAATATATAGGTATATATTTTTTGTGTTTTTTTCCCTGAGGCATTCTAGTTAAAAAGGAGTTATTTAGTTTCTGAATTTTTCTAGCAGTATTTTTTCAATTCAATTTTTCAAAAAATAATTATGAAGGCGTGTTATGACTTATGACTGTTTTTAAAACTTTTACCTCTACAAGATAAGGTGTTTGTGATTTATTATAAGACTGATGTAAAGATGTTACAGACTGATTCTTCCTAGAAGCCTACTTATAAATGACTGAAAATATATTAATATATGAGCACTTCATGTTTGATTATACTCACAGAAACCTGTAACAACATTTAAATTACCAATCATGAACACATTCACAAAACTACTTCATTTTAAATTGGCAACAAAAAAGTGCCAAGGAGTTTTTCAGGTCTATATTCCTACTCCCAAAAAGCCTTGCAGATGGATGTTCTTCAGAATGCACTTAATAGGATGATCCATAAAAGTGTTAAAATTTAAGTGGAAATAATTGTCTGTAATTACATGTGTCTTATTCAGTTTTTAAATAATAACAGAAAGGCTTAGTGTACCGGAAGGTTTGTTATATAACCAATAAAGAATAAATACACATATTAAACCAATATCTGTATATAATCTCCATCTACAGATTACAACTTGAAAACCTGAAACTGAGCCAAATCCATATGATCATCTATCATACAACCATCCTACCTTTGCACAGTGTTTACCGATTAATACAAGCTTGAATTAATGAATTTTGAATTTTTGAAGCTGTTCAGAATTCTAAAATATATTATTGGAATATTGTAAACAATTCCTCTAATCTGTTTAAATGCATAAAGTATTTTTCCTCATTTTGAAAATTTCAAGTTTTGGGTAACAGATTGTACCCATTTGTGCCTGGGCTAAACTTTATATATTTCATAGCTGTATCTCTCAGAGTACTTATTTTCAAGAAAGTTTTTTTTTGAAGAATGGTAGAAACACCCTATTTTTTTTTCTTTTATAGTTCTGTTCAACAAAATGTAATGTTGGAATGCTTACAGACGACTTTGAAAGGGAAATTAAAGTGAGGTTGGCTAACTATTCCTCTAAACTTTCTGATAAATGGCGGGAAAATCAAAGTACCGTTTTGTTTTTGCAAATAATGAAAATTGGTTGGATAAGGACATCAGATTCGAATTTCAATTTCTGAATTTCTATGCCACATACTTCCACTTCATTTCAAGGTTCTAGTAATGTAGGAAGGCCAACAAAAAATTTCTACAAGGCATCATTTAGAACAAAAAACTTATAGTTGAGAATCTTGTTCAATGCAATATTGCTGAGTTGGTATTAACTGTTTGGAGTGCTATCAATGAATAGTTTCTCCACAAGTGTTTATTTTTTTCATGTCCTTTGTTCATACAGCAGATTTACTTGATGTAATATAATTACAGTTGTAAATATCAATAAATTATTCTATTCTAAAAGGTATTAACTGTCACAATAAATGTGTGCTGTGTTGATTTTACTCAGTTTCGGAAGTAGATTGAATGAATGATTGATCTATGATTAATAATTGATAACTTATTTATAATTAATAATTTATGTTACTATTACAATAATAATAATAATCTATATTATTATATTACAATAAATAATTTAGGATTATTTATTCTATTTATAAACTTATATGCTTCTTTTTCTTTGTTCTAAGAATTTTTCTTTGTATCCATATAATAATTGTATATTTGTATTTATTTAGTATCTACCACGTAAGTATTTTGTATTAAATATAGATACGTTTTTTTCTAATTATTCTTCTAGCAATCCTCTTAAATTAAGTTGGTAATTAATTAAAACCCATTTTTTTACAATTAAATTAATTAATTGGTCGAAAGAAATGTAAAAATGCCGAAAAATAATTTTGTCCGCCTAGCTCGTGCGAATCGAAAAACTGTGCCATGCATCAATATAATCTTCTGAGTATGATTCAGCTCATTAATTATTAGAGTTTACAGAACACTTTAATTTCATAGGAATTTGTTCATTACTAATCCCAACAACTTTATAATGCGGTTGAAACAAAAAATATAATTGCCAATTTTAGTAATCTCCCAAAATTAGTTACCTCAAAAAAGTACCAAGTCTGTCTGTGTGTAAGCCCATTTCTAATTGTATTGAGTTTACTTTAACGTTAGATGATATAAGGAAAGATTCATAATTCAGAGATAATTCATTGGAATAAAAAAATATCGTTATAACTACTGTGAACTTTTTTACCTGTACACATATTCCAGCGTAGAAAATCGAATCACTCTACACCAAATTTGGAAGAGGATGGATTAAACAATAAATTCTGGCTACAAAAGTCCACTGCAACACAATAAATAAATTCATGATGCAACGTATCGCCATAAACCAGGGACGGTGATATAGACTCGAACTGTGAAACAGGAACTCAGAAGGGCGAAGTCCAAGAGGCAGTGATGCTTTAATATATGTTTACTAATAAGTAATTTAAGAGGGTTATGAAACAGTATGTCTTCTTTGAAATATTGTTAATTTTTAATAAAATGATTTATTTATAAAATAAAATTAAAATTTTAAATAGATATAGTTAAATTAATTCGAATCTATTATCTGCTTCATTTGTTTGAATGAATTTCATGGGTAACCAACGAAAAACATTGTTTACATTTTAAAAGTAAAATACCGAACTTTTAGATAACATATCGAAGTAATAGTAATCCTACTAGATAAAAACAACAATCCCTTTATAGATAGATAGATAAGCAGTCGAAAATATGTTTCTTAGATAGAATTAATAATTTCTAAGATAAAAATACGAATAGCACTGAAGCTTTATTATATATAGGGCATAAAAAAGTCTATCGAGTCTCGTATTAATTTTATAATACTCCGCTGAGAGTTAAAAAAATGAACGCGGAGGTTATGAATTAAAAATGAAGTTGAGTAATGGGAGAAAGAATTTCAATGACTTAAAATTTTGTTGAAATATTTTACTCGAATATAAAAGTGCTGCTAATGGCTTTATAGTTAAGAAACTGGAGTCACGATTAGGGCGAATGAGAGGAGGACAGCCGGGACTAATCCTAAGTCAAAATGGCCAGAGGAAATTGCCTCTTTCATCAAACATCGTTCAGTTAAGGAGTATTCAGCTTCCATGAATTACCAAAAATGTTGGTATCTAACGATGCGACCATTTCATCATTGATGTTTTAATAAATTTTAACAATTCATTTTTTTAATTTATATCTCCAGGCCACCTGGCTGCGAATGGATTTACCAAACGTTAAACCTAAAAACAAAGAGAGTTGGCGACATCTTACTCTGCTTATTCCCTAATTTATCAGAATCTTCCTCCTATAACAAGCCTACTTACAGAACTCTTGAACAAATGCGGCCCAAAGGTTTAACAGAAGACACCTCAAACTCCAATACTTCTAGCACCGCCTCCATCTTTAGCGAATGTCAATCTATTTTGGCTAATGTAGATTATGTGTTAATGATTTTAATTTTAATCCTTATGAAATGGACTAAGGAGTCATTCCTCTCTTTATTAATATGGGCGAGGAAGCATTGCTCCTCTCATCCCAATAATTAGAAATAATTAATCTTGTTTTCTTGGTTTATTTCGGATAATTTTCTCCTTTCATTGACGGAAACTCTCCGCCCCCCCCCCCAGTTGACTCGAAACTCTTATAATTAGTTTTAAAACGCGTTAGTTAGTTGAATATCGATTAGATTGTGTCTACTACACGTTGCCAAGTAACCAGGAAAGCTAACAAAACGAGTATTCAAGCTAGTATTTTTTCGTAATGGTTGACTTATCATCGGGCATCAGCTTAATTAAGTTTGGTAAGAAATATATAAGTATGATATTCTGTCTCTAACTGTGAAGTTAAAACTAGACATATTAAAACAAGTATCTATAACAGTTTAGTCACTATAACAGTTGATTGTTGGTTAGCCGCTTCTCCCAGTCGCCCTGAAGATGACCCACACTGTAGGTAGAAACGTCGGCACTGACTAAATATAAGTCTGGTACTTATTTGGTGTTTTTTTGAATGCACCCCCCAACTATCTCTGTTCTCCATTATAACAGTTAAGATTCAGTTCCCTAATTAAGCTGTAAAGAAAGGACTACACTTGTTGAAATTCGTTAACAAAATGCTTAATACAAAAATTTGACATACAATCAAGGCTTCAATTATTTTAGTAAATCATGTATTTGATCAGCTGCTTGTGACAAATTAAACTTATATTACGCACATGAATAATTTTCATTTATAAAATTTCAATGTTTTAATTTTTTTTCTCGTTTCTTTATACTTTAATTTTTTTTTAATTAAAACATTTAATTATTTAACCTACCAATGAGTTTATAAATAGGTGTGATGTCAAGATAGTCCATTTTTGTAAATATAACCTTATCAGTAGAACTGCTGTCTTTGATTTGTAGGTATATAATAAAAACAATCATTAGGCAAATAAAGTCAATCACTATATTTCCATTAGTTAACAAAAAAGTTTAATTACTTCGTTTTGATAAGAACTTCTAATTACTTAAGTTTTCCAATAACCCAATAATCAGGTATTCGTTTTTAATTTATTTTCAGATTATGCCAGGTTTAACTCAGTATTCAGTGGACCCTCTTGATTCATTGGAATCTCAAATAGAAGAATTGGAGAGGAGAATTGCAGGAGACTGTGACATTTCTGAGAAAGATACTCCAATTGTTGATTCACTAATTCAGAGCAATAATGCCATAAATAACGCCATATCCAGTCACAATACAATTAAAGCTCTCTTTGATAGATTAGATCAGTTAGGAAAGTTCCTCGACCCTTCATTTGAAGATTCACTTATTGATTCAGCATGCAAGAAAAAAGTTGTTTTAGAATCGGAGAAAGAACTACGCCAATTTCTATTGCAATCAAAGAAGCTTAGTGAATTAAATAATACTCTAAGTGGTGAGCCATTTAAGAAAGTTCCTAATTTAGTTGAACAACTTCGTAAAGTGTCTGAAGAAACATTAAGAACTCAAGGTGATTATGATAGGTTAAAAATAAAAGTTAAAGATCTCTCTGAGAATTACATAATTGCTGTTAAAGCATTAAGTAGATCATTCTTTGTTTTCGAAACTCAGCTTTCTGATGCTGAAGAAGCGAATAAAGTAAAAAAGCCAATTGATGATTAGGGATTTCAGTTGAAATGAATTTACAAAAAGAGCCTATGTACGTCAAACTACCTGACAATGAAAGTTTGGCTGCTTTGAATGAATATAAAGTACTATTGTTATCACTTATCAATAAAAAGGTATTATCTCTCACAACATTCGGTGGAAATACTGATTATCTTTGTAATAGCTCATTGGAAGAAATTATGTTTAAAAATGAAATAACATCAATTATAAATTCAACTGTCATTAAATTATCCTATTTCAGTGTTTATGCGGGTATAATTATTTCTTCAATGCTAATTAGGTTATGGCCTGAGGGCATTGACAATTTTGGCTTACGAAAAATGACTGAAAACCTAACAAGATTTAAGGATATTCTAGAGGAAGCGTTAAATAGCTTGAAATTTTGCAGTGTTGACGTTTTGAATGTAGCATCTCTACATCATAGTTTGAAAAAGTTACTGCTTCAGGAACCAGCATTAATGCTATCTACAGAATCATTAAACAAACTTTCTTTTGAAATTGTAAAAGGCGTATTTTCTAAAGTTAGTGCGCATGAAGGATTCAAGGTTGGGCAAATTTATATCCATGTTAAAAACGGACATGAATATTTTTCTATGATCAATGGTGTTGTTTGTGAAGTTGATGATACAACCAGTTGCCTAATAAAAAGTTCTGTTTCTAAATTAAGTGTTCATAATAAAATGCTGCTGTTCTCGGAAAATATTTGTGAATCTGATAGATTTATGCTAATTTTGAATGAAGTTGTATTTAAAGAAATTAAGTTGATATTGTGTCAAAAAAAGATTTCGGATTCATTAAAAGTGGTATTTAGACGGAATAATATCATAGCAGTCGAGAGGATTGGTCTCGACACAGCCAAAAGTATAGAACAGATTACTAGTTGTGTTCCCATTGGGGATATTAATGGTTTAGAGATAAATAGTATCCTCTCCTACGCTGGTTACTTTAGCACATTGAATCTGAAAAATTTGAATGGTTTGAATTACATGGTTATTGAGAAAATAGGATGCAGTGTTTCTACATTGTATGTTAGTTGCAGGTCCTTCAGCAGCACATCCTGCACTAAGAAAATTTGTTCTAATAGCATTAAGTTTGTCTATTCCATGATTGCTACTCCTTATTTGTTACCCGGACCTATCACCTTTGAAGAAAAACTGATCGAATGGTTGAAAAATAAAGTTGTGGGTGGCCAAGCAATGGCTGGAATTATATCAGTGTTTTGTAGTGTATTGAATGAAATCAAAGTTTCATACAAAGATTCAAAATGTGACTATGGTTCTTTTAATCAAACAGAATCCAGTTGGGACTGTTTTCATGCAAAGAAAAATGCTTTAATTTATAGCATAGATGGAATAATTAATTGTCTCAGTATAGGTATGATTGTAAGAATTTAAAAACTACCTTTTGTTAATTATTTATTATTAAAGTTTCTTTTTTAACAAGATTTTTTTTTTATCATGTTTACAATCTTCACGATAATTACACAATTTTAAAATTCAGTATTAATTTTTTTTTTTTCCGGTTTAAATTTTTAAATAATTCAGTTTAAAATAACAGTACATTATCGGTTCAAGGCTCCACACTAGTGTTATCTAGAAAAGTTTGTTTTTGTAAATCGCGGTAATTATTCAGCATGTTGTCGCTTCGAGTTGAGTCACACGTTTTAACTATTTATTCGTTTCTCATTTAATATTTTCCAAAAATACAAGTTATCATCAGCTTCAGTATGAAAGAATCTTTTATTTCTTGATGAAATAATTACCAAAATTTACTCATTACCCGTAATTACATTCTTTTTGCTACTAAAGCTCAGGATAACTTGAATTCTCAGAAAATATTAAAAATGAAATGAATAAACAGTTAAAACTTTTATTAAACGTTTAAAACTCAATATGAAGCTTTAAACTGCGAAAGATATCTAAATTGCTTTATATTTAACATAAAATTCATCAAATTATCAAATATTACTACTTTCATTCATTCCAATGGAAGTTGTACCTAAAGCAGTAATAAATTGAATTTCAGTTAGGAGGCTCAACATTAATTGAAAAGCATCCTTTGAGGGTATTTATATCTCTTTGAGTGAGCAGAAATCAACAGCTGTGATCTAATTAAAATTACAGTAAGGTCCTATCCTTGACTGAAAAGATCCATTCAGTTTTCTTAATATCCTAAGTGATGTTTACAACTGGAAGTTGATAGCATTAATGATTTAAAATAGTGTCTATCGTAAGCAGTAATAATTACGATTAATACAAACCTTACGCTTATAGCTACTGCATCTTCCTCAAATAAAAAGGTCTGTTGAGTTTTGTCTATCTTGTGAAAACACTAATAAGTGTAACAGCAACTAATGTTAATATTAAATAATGTCTAATTACATACATACATAACTGGCTCTACATCCCGTCACTGAGACTGGGCCTTCGCCAGGTAATAAGATCAGCTGCAGCAGCTCTCCAGTTTCGGACTTCCAGCAGAGCCCATGCGTCCGATGTCACTGAGTCCTCCCATCTGACATTTGGCCTGCCAACCCTTCTTTGTCCATGCATCCTTCCGGACAACATTCTCCTGGGTATCACCAAATCATCCATACGTGCGACGTGCCCGCCGAAGTCGTCCTATCTTGATGAACTTGACCGAGTCTATATCCTTATAAAGGGCAGCTAGTTCAGCATTTCTCCTTCTCCAAATTCCACCCTTTCTAACAGGGCCAAAAATCCTTCTCAAGATTAGTCTCTCGAAGATCAGAAGTCTACTTTCATCTTGCTTCTTAAAGGCCCACGCTTCCGATCCATAAGTTAAACCAGGGCAGACCAAGGTTTTGTAGAGTGATCTTGGTCCTGTTCGAGAGGAACCTGCTTCCAAAATGCTTCACAAGGCCGAAGTAACACTGTCTAATTAAAGAAGTAATATTTTTTATATTGAGGGAGCGGAGTAGCTCAGTGGTAGAGCACTGAGTAGCCATGCCGGAAATACTGGTTCAAATCCCGCTGCAGGCAATTACTTTTATTTAGTCTGTTTGCGGCGGGAGGTGGATCATATGGGATCTAGGACCCTCCTCGGGCTCACCCAGCCTCTATAAAATATTATAAAAATAGGGTACCAAATTAAGGGGAAAAACCTGGCGGTTGAGCGTGACCTAGGACAAGTCACCTCCTTGCAGAACCGTTGTCCATGAAACAGTACAGTCTCTACCATGTACTGAACCCCAGACTCGTTCACGGGTCGTAGTGGTTACAGGTTTTTTTATTGAACAATATGAGGAAGAAAATGAAGTCTAGTGTCAACCCCTGCCCTGAAGAAAACTTGAAACTGAAGTAATGTGGGTCAAAACATTGGCTCACCAATAACAAGTTCTCCCTGTATAAGATAATTTTCTTGACCTTTAACCGGAACCATTTTCTTCCTCTTAATATTTTTTATAATTGCTAAGAATAGAAATGATTGAGCGGTTTATTACCATCAATTATACTAGACAGCATTAAAATAGTTATCAGATCAGATTAGGTTAAGGTAGTCTGGACTCACTGGTTTTTCCTACCCTATTTTAATTTTTTTTCTATATTTCTAATATAAATTTTTATTGTAATGGAAATCTGTCAATTTTTAAAATACTAATAAAGTGTCTTTCGATGTTTCTCAACATTATTCTTTAAATTATTTCAACACAAATTACATTGGCATAAAGATTATATGCAGTCTCATAAGAATGAAAAGGTAATGGATTTGAAATCTGTATTACTACAACCCTGGAGCAGAGTGGTTCAGTGGTAGAGCACTGAGTTGCAATGCTGAACGTCCTGGGTTCTAATCTCAATGCTGGCAACTTTTATTTAATCTGTTAGCAGCCGGAGATGGATCATATGGGATCTAGGACCCTCCTAAGATTCTTAATTTTATAATTTATTTTATTGTTATATGATATAATTTTTTTAAATATTTTATTTGAAAAGAAAAGATATGACCAAGACCGGGACTCGAACCCAGGAGAGATCCGGGTTCGAGTCCTGGTCCTGGCCATATCTTTTCTTTTCAAATAAAATTCTTAATTTTATTTTGCCAACTATGGATAAAATTAGTTTAAAGAAAACCAGATACGATTTTTTAAAAATAAAGGTCTGATTCTTAAAAAATATACTAAGAATTATAAATCCTCTCATTAGGCTCATGGGATGTAATTTAAGGTACTTAGTCAACTTTAATATTATAAAATAATCAGTACATTCTTCACCATATGATTTTTAAAAAATGGTGCTATAGATTAATAATATTATTTTTGTGTTCTTTAATTTTAATCAAGTGGATGGGCAAATTATTTGGTATATGTTCCTTAGGTTTTCGTTTTTGGTCGAGTTACGAGTTTTAACTGTTTATTCGTTCCTTTTTTAATAGTTGACTCGGAAACATGCCTTGCATTTCCAATGTTCCTATGTACCTTACAAATACCGTTGTTCCTACATCTGGTCTTTGTGAGATGATGCATCTTGTAGACTGTTCCTTCAGATTTATTAGATGCAAAAGCCCAAGGTTTTAAAATTTAAGGTCACATCATTTTACCCTTGAAACCTTCCATATAAAGTTTTTGTAAATTTGGCCTTCAAATAAACTCAAAAATTAACATCAAGTGTGAGAATAGTTTAATAGTTAATAGTTTAATTCTTGGTCCAGAGGAAAGTAGAAATACTCATATTACGACATACATAATGAGGGTAAATAAAAATGGTTGTGTATTATTTGTTCTGGATTTCAATCGACAAAATCTCATTAACCTTCTTAGTCCAGTTTATTTAGATTTAAATCTAGAGACACAATTAGAATGGACGGTTTCAATTTGTATTTTTTTATTTTTAATGAGTTTCTTATATCAATAATTAAGAAGTTTCAACTTTTTTCTTAACTAAACAATAAGTGAGTTGTTAACTTGGATTACTAGGCACATGGAGGAACAAGGCATGAAACAGCTTAAGCTAGTCTAGGATACCTTTTAAGGTCTCAGCGACTATGGCTCTGTAAATGAATAATAGAAATTGTTAGTTAAATTAAGCAAATGAGTAATCTTAGGGACATGTCTCCTTAAAAGACCTGTAACTTCAGTCAGAAGAAAATAGCGTTGGTCCAGAAGATGGCTTTACTGAGAATCACCTGAGCATCTTGAATGACCTCAGATGAAGAGAAGTAGTAGAAACTCTAGTATGGATGGTTTCTCTAACATTAATATTATATTCAATTAATATTCCTTAAATTCCAATTAATAATATCCTTAAATTCCTCCAACATTAATGAAATGTATTACAATAAAGAAGGCTCCAAAAAATCTTCAGAAAGGTATAGTGGAAGATCATTCAGGATGCAGTTGAAGAATGGAGCCTGTGGTGAGCCAATTGCTAATAAGTAGAAGAGTCAAAAAATCAAGACATCAACTAATACTGCATTAGTATCAGTGGAGGAAACTAGTTCAGTAGGTGAACCTTTAGGACTTGTGCTGATCCCTGATGATTATCTTGCTAGAGTTAATTAATTTCTCAGGACTGCCAACAAATAAATATTAACTTCCTCCAACAGTAATTCCTAACCTAACAAGTTCTATGATAACAGGTCAGCAAAATTATATTAGTGCTAACACCTCACAGTTGAATCCTATATAGCCATGCGGGCAAGTCAGAGATTAAACCTCATTGCAGTGAAGTTATTTTTTTATATTGAACTGTAGTTAAAGTTTCAATGTTTTTGATTTCATGTAGATTTTGTTCAGAAATTTTAATTAATACCTGGTCTATTTCATAGTCATGAACATTGACTGAAAGAAGTTAGATAAAGAGGCCTCCAAGTTTAGTTATAAATTTGTTAATGATTTAAATGCATGCAAGAAAATTATGCTTGTGAACAGTGCCTCTACAACTCTACAACCATAGATACATTAATAGATAACTAGATAAAAAATAGATAAATTATGATTGTTATGTTATTAAATGGTTAAGGAGAAGAAGGTAGGTTCCAAAGAAAATTATGTAAATATCATATAGCTATATTTTACAGTCATTTTCTCATTTTTTTTATTATTACTTGTTTTTTATAAATCATAGATGCTTTTTCATACACATGTGTTTAGCTAAACAAGCAGAAACCCTATGATACATAACTTCAATTTCCGACCTTTTAATCCCTATCTACAAGATGACTCTTTACTGCAGATACTACCATCATAAATATAAAAAGCTAAACATAACATACAAAATAAAAAAAATATTAAACAATAAAACCCTTTACATCTATGAACTTACTAAAAAAAATTAGCCCAATTTACTAACTTTAAAAGGCCACATAAACCATTCAAATTTTTTGTTTTCTTTACAATTCCACATTTAATACTATTATCAGAAAGAGATAGAGAAAAGGAGAAGCATGTTTCATCAGTAACATCATTTCTCTTAACAGGAGAGCTTAAAATTTCTTAAAGGCAATCTTATTAAAATTTTATAGAAATATATTGATGTAGTTCTTGTTTTATTGTTGATTAAAATTGGAAAGCTCAATAATATCTCTTTTGTTAACAAATTAAAATATGTATTTACAATCATTCAAAGGTCTGAAGAACATTACACATTTGTTATTTTATGTATAGTATTACATATAAAAAAATGGTATTGTCCTCCTCAATGAAGAAGGTTTTCGACCATAGCTACTATATATTATGTCCCTCAATACACGAGCTATAGACTTCAATGTCTATTAAAAATAATAAATTCTTTTAATGCACTACATTTTTATTTTTTCTTAAATTTATTTCTGATTCCTAAGTATAATAGTTTCAACTAACAAAGAATACAATCAAAATATAACTTAAAAACATTTATCACATCATTTTAATCGCCTTTAGCAATTTTATATAAGGTTTTACATTACAGTACAAAATTTGATCACTACTTGATATAACAAACAAATTATGTTATTTCAAGGATTCTATTTTAATATATCTCAATGCATAAAAATATTAAAAAATATATGTATATATATACAAATAATTCTAAATTTGAATTTCCTAAGAGAGATGAAATAAAAAACACTCAATATGTTTTGTTCATTATTTTTTTTATTTTATTTTCTTGTTTCACTATTTTATTGTATATATATAATATATAATATATTATATAATATACTTCATAAAAACATAGTGTCGCACACAATATTTACAATTGGGTGATACTTGTACTTGAGTGAAAGCTATGTAACAAAAAAAAAAGTCACACATTATGCCACACAATACGTTTAAATGTACTAGTACCCAAACAAAATATTAACAATAATTTATTCATAAAATATAAACATAATAAATACTAGTTGGATTAACTAATTTTTAAAAAAATACTAACTATACAATATGAGACCTAAAAAATAAATTGGTCAATTTGAAGAACTTCACCTTTAACTAATAATAACAGCAAACACACAATAAAAAAACACTGACTATGTTCATATAAGATAAAAATAATCAGATAAATGAATTAATGAACTAAAACATTGCTGAAATAAATGAAAAGATGTACAAACAATTGACAATAAAGGTGATTCGCTTGGATATCACTTGGAGAAAATACAAAATAACACAACAATAATAAATTACGAACACAATAGGCTACAGAATTCTTTCAAGAGTGGATTTTGTGCTCGCCTCTAATTGAATATCAGCTTAACATATCCCGGGTAGCCCTGAAGAGGTGTCGCACAGAATGGGCAGAATGAATCAAAAGCTGAAGTCCCATGAGGGATCTGAACAATAGCCCAATACCTGCAATAGAGCCATAATAAGTATAATTTAAAATAAATTCTGTAATTAATAAAAAATATGTTTATGTTTAAACAATAATTACATAGCTAAAAACAAAAACGTTTGTGTTTATCAAAAAGGTTTGGTGCTTGAAATATTTTTTTTTTAGTTTCCATGGATATATTTATTCTTAACTAAATTATATTACAATGAAACTTAGTGACTACAAAAATCTCTTAAATTTATGTATTTGCGTCTTTTCCATTACCTTCAACAGCTTTAAAAGTTGAAATTATTTTTGCTAAATAATCAGTTTCAAACAACATATTAAACATCTGTATTGCTACTATTATTTCTAGAAATTTTTTTGAGCAGATAAAATTTCTACTTCAGTAAATTATTAAATTCCTTCCTATTTTATATTAGTCCATTTCTATTCGGTACAAAACTAGAGTATGGAAATATCTTTTTGGGATAATTATAAGTAGTGCTACAAGACTATTTGAGGACCAGCTGTTCTGGAAGACATTTAAAAAAGCCAGAGAAATTGAACTAATGGTTTGTAAATTCACATGTTGTGAATATTTTCAATTCAGTTTCATTGTCAAGTTCTTAAATTTTCAGTATTTTTGCATTTTGCAAATTAACTTTTTTTTCAATTCGTTAATATAGGTGGGAGGATGTTGTATTTTATTTAGATAATTTGGATGACAGTTTTTGTCTATATATAATTTTGTTATAAAACATTTTTTTTAATTAATGGTAAAATGGCTCGGACATGTTATTAGGATGGAGGATGGGGGGTGTCTCTGGAAGGTGTACAAAAATACTCCAGTCAGGACCAGACCTAGATCTTGGTGGAGGGACAACGTACTAACAGACATTAGACGAGGAGGAATAAATATAGCCCAAGCTGTAGATAGACAATCCTGGGGCAAAATGGTCGAGCTGGCCAAGCACCGCTTGAGGTGTCAAAACAATTTTCAAAACCTGCTCTTCAATATCCTTTAATAATATCCAACTGGTGCCTATAGAACAGATCCAATACTTAAGGTTGCATCTCGACAAACGATTAACCTGGAATCCTCATACAAGACTGAAAAGACAAAAAACCGCTCGACGTTTCAGGCTACTTCAACACTTACTAGACAAACGCTCTAAGCTTCCAATTAACTACAAAAGACTCATCTACATGACCATCATACGACCTATTTGGGCTTACGGAGTACAGCTTTGGGGCTCCACTAAGCCATCGAATTCCTCTCGTATCCAATCCCTACAATCCAAAATCCTTCGTAAAATCCTCAATGCTCCTTATTTTGTTAAGAATAAAGTCATCCATAACGACCTTAATGTCCCTTTTGTTGCTGATTTGACCCGAACCCGCTATCTATCCTTTCATAACAAACTTCATTCCCACTCAAACCCTCTAGTTTTAAACCTCTAGCTCCCTCTTCAATTCCCGATAATCCTCCGAGGCGTCTGAAAAGAAGATTGCCACGTGACCTTCTTAGTTGAACTTTGATTTGAGTACTACCATATGGTAATTTCTCTACTTGTCATCATCTCATGTCTTTATGTATAACTTGGCCAATTTACTTGTTGTATTATTGTAATACAGTTGTAAATATCAATAAATTAAAAGAAATAAAAAAAATTTCAAAACATTTTCAAGGGTGACAATTGAAATGGAAACGGTTACAATTGAAATAAAAAACTTACAAATTGAGTTATAAAGCATTACATTCGCTTTGGAAAGGGTTTCAACTCATTTGGAAAGGATTACATTTGAATTGGAAAGGGTTGCTTGAGACTTGGAAAGGGTAGCATTTGATTTGTAAAAGGTTACAGTTGACTTGGAAAATGTTCAAATAGACTTGGAAATGCTGTATATTAAAAAAAATTATTAATTTACATTTCTAATTGTTTTATATTTTAATGAACAAGAGGCAGAGAGGGAGGGAAAGCCTCCTACCTTTCATTGAAGTTAAAGTAACATGGGACATCTTCACCAGCAGTCAGTGTTTACGGCTTTTTAAAAAGAGCCAATTATATTAACCAGAATATAAAGATAAATAATGTGATCTGTTAGTCTAAGAGTTTTAAGAGAAATTTAAGTTTTAAAGATAAAAATGCAATTGAGAATTCTACTTATTCTGCACATATATCTGTGGCACCAGTGCATAGTGGGCTTAGTCGAATTTTGTGAATTTCAAGCTATCTAATTCGAATCGTAATTTTTCTGAACTTATCTTAAGTTCAAGATTGGAGTATCAGCCCACGATTCACAAAGGAATATCCTTCATTGCAATGGACGGAACACTCAGAGTGTTAGACACAAGGAAAGAGAAAAAAATTATTACGGTGCCACAGATATTTACTTCAGAAAAGTCCAATGCATCTATGAATAAAAATAATGTTAACTGGATTGAATTATTTTGCAACAGTACTGATGTAACTATAATAATTTAATATAATAATATAGAAATTGATTAAGTGCATTGAGAGAACTCTGACCATATGCATCTGAAATGGGTTACATTGGTTCCATAGCAAAATAAAATTTTACCAAAGGTTACAACCCAGGTTTTATTCTATAAGGAATTCGGTACAACTCCATTTGGAAACAAAGATATATTAGAAAAACTAACTAATAAGAATTAATTGTAGAAATTCTATTTCATTCACTATCCTTTCTAAAAAAAATATAATAAACTCTAAATAGTACAGTGTTTAGGTTATTCAAATCTTTTAGTTGATGTTATTGTGGTTAAGAGTAAATGTTCTAAATACAATTACAGTCAAGTAAATCATAAAATATATTAAAACATCCTACTTGACAGTTTTTTCGGTTGCCATGTGACCACAAGGGTTGAAAGCATAGAATGTAGGTGGTCCTGAATCAACATAAAATGCTGGCTCTATTCCCATTGAAAGTTTTACCATTGGTCCACTCTGGGAAAAAAAAAAAGCATCAATCAATTAAATGCATAATATAATAAATTGAAATAATTATTTTACATTGAATGATAATTGTTGACCGTGATAATAGATATGGAAGAAATTGGTCTGGGTAGAGGTCACAATGAATTTCTCGTAGAATTTGAGAAAAACTTTATTGTTTAGCCAACGTTTCGACCTACTTTGTAGGTCTTCTTCAGGGCTGTGGGGTAGGTCCTCACTGGCTAGAAACAGTCAATCTGTGTTTCTAGCCAGTGAGGACCTACCCCCAGCCCCCCCCCTCCCACAGCCCTGCAGAAGACCTACAAAGTAGGTCGAAACGTTGGCTAAACAATAAAGTTTTTCTCAAATTCTACGAGAAATTCATTGTGACCTCTACCCGGACCAATTTCTTCCACAATTATTTTACATAGTTAAAGAAACCACCAAAAGTTAAATTTACACATCTAAAACATAAGTAAAATTAAAATGCAAAAAATTTATTTCTTTTTAAAGATATAAAATTTCAATAAATTTAAGTGAGCTATCAAAATTCACAATACTTTTATCATTAATGAACAATCTATTCATCAAATATTGTTTGATAAAAAAAATATAGGTGCAATATTTCGTAAGCACATATTATAATGCATAGTATCGTATACACAGTAAAAAAACACATACAAACAGATTTATTTACTAAAATAATTTAATTGACTGACTTAATGAATTTTTTGTAAACATGTTTATGTGTTCTATCTTTGTATGAGTTTGTAAACAGGGGAGAATTTACAATAGAGTGAATAGTCCCTTAAGTCTCAAAATTACTTATTACCTTGAAACACATGGAGCATGTTCTAGAATTTGAACCTTTTTCGACACCCCAATCATGAAGTCCCTGTACATGACCACAGTTAAGGTAAACATACGGCTGTTTATCCTGTTTGTCCGCATCCTGGCTCGATTTTCGAGGAATGACCAGAGTGTTCAGACCAACAGGACACATCGGTCGTTCTGCATTAACTTTATCAACAAGGGACTCCAGATATTCTTTAGTCTGCAAAGGAAATGAAAAAATAAAAAGTTATCTCAATGAATAAGAATTTTAGTTAGGAAACATAAGTGTAGATATGGTTATGGTTCCATATCGTATATGGATCCATATCGTATCCTATATAATATATGGTATATATATACATATATATATATATATATATATATATATATATATATATATATATATATATACATATATAGATATGGCTCAATAATATTGAAAATATTATTGAAGAAATTGGACGGAGTGCAGTCGATTAAGATGATACTAATAATAAATTATATTTATTAGTCTGGATTTCATTGATTGCACCCTCCTCCCTTCTGACCAATTTCTTCAAATTACTAAATTTTCATAAATATGAAGAAAAAAAATCTATGCATTCTGTCAAAGCATCAGGTTATGAGGAATGGAATAAGCCATGTTTTTTTGGAAGAGGTAGGAGAGAAATGGAAAAGGATATACAATACCCTAGACTTCTTCTAATATCGGTTCTATTTGGATTTTGTTTGTTTACTTAGTAGGGAATTTAATATGCCAATTGACTAAAACAAAAACTGAATAGAAAGTTGTCTCAGAGAAATACTACTAAAGGGTGGAGTTTTTGTAATTGGATGTTTGGATTTTAGGTATTTTCAAACTTAAAACCTGAATATTGAGGAGGTTACTTCTTTTTTCTTGGGCAATTACAATGTTTTCTTCATTATTGAAAATAATAAATCAAAATACCAAGAAAAATATGAAGTTAACATAAGTTTTATAAAACCAGATTTTTATATTTAAAAAATAGTTAAATACAAACAAAGGGAAAGTTTTTAATTTTTAATATTAATAGTTAATAAAACATCGGATACCAGGTGAAAGCTAAAAAATGATTCTTAATACGCATATTTTTAACTTATTAAACTAAACAAGGAAGAGACTACCGCAAGAATATATGTATATAAAATTCAAAGAAAAAAATTCTACTAAAGAGTTTTTCTAAAAAGTTTTACTAAATAGTGAAATCAAACTGTTTCAATATATAAATTGTCTAAGGGATAATAAATTATATCTAAGTCATAATTGCTTCGCAGTAACTAACATAATATCTGAAATTATATAATTCATGTTCATCATTTGAGTTTGATAAACAAGCTTAAAATTTCAAGATATTATTAAATCAACAGTGTCTGTCTTCAAAAACTATTACCATAAATTTTACAATTATATATCAACCTCATTATTTTCAGACATATTTGGAATAAAAATACTTGCAGGTGATTTGGCAAGACCTTCCGCAGACCTCCATAGCAACGTGGCCCCACATAAATCTATTAATGTTCCATCTTGCAGCACATTACTAACACCTTCCACCTAAATAGAAAATACATTTTACAAAAACTGAATACAGTTTAGATTAAGATAATCAAAATACTATTAATACTCGCTTAAATTAATTCATATCTTGAGTTAGCAATAGCGAAGTAAAAAAATATTACTATAGTACCCACATTTTTTTTATATTTAATGTTTTATTTAATATGTACTTAATTTTTACCCCGCGAATACAGCATAGCCACAAGGTTTTATCTTTAATTTATAGATACAAACAATTGGAGCTTATAATTCTTAAAAATATTGTATCGATTCCGCTTTTTTACCTATTGCCCATGTAGAAACCATGGTCATTTTGAAAATATTTGAACTCGAAGAAGAACAGAGAACTTAGCCATAGATGCACTTAAACTGTTTGTTAGAGAGTTTATTCCATCTGCCCGATGTGCTTTCCAGTTATGTCTAGATTTAATTGATTAATATTCACACCATTCATTATCAAAATAGCTGCATCCTTTTTTTCTTTTTTTTTCAATATTCCACATATTTTCACAGTAGCTAGAAAGATTGCGCTACTTTCAATGTGAACAAACAAAAATGGAGGCTTCATTTATATTTTATTTAAGAGAGCTATAAAATTAACTTTCACCCATTTTAAACCAAGAGTTCTGCTTTCTATAAGACTCAGCTTTTTATTTTATTTTAGTTATATTTATATATCTACAGGAGTTTGGTTTAATCATTCTGATAGCATAAACAATTTTTTATTAATTTTATTTCGGTTGATAGAACTTAGTATGAGTTCATCCAACACTTCGTAAACTTAAGCGATAAAGAACTCGTAATTGCAAGTACTTTAGAAACTATGGACTTTTCCATTCTGCTGCAGTTCAATTATTACATAGTTCAACATTTTTGTTTATCGTGTTCAAAAATCTTTTTTTCCTACACAATTTCTAAATTCAACACCTCTTACTATTCCTAATTGAAAAACTGATAAATTTAAGAGGTTGCTGTAGTTCTTGATTCCTATAGTTATTTTATTTAATGAAAAATAAATGTATCCAAGGAAGCCATTTAGGTATCACATAAAATTTAAATAGATAAATTTTGTTCCTAACCGAGAATTCTTGCATTAAATATCTGTCCTTATCCCTGATATATAAGAACTACAAGTAAAAATAAGAAGCATGTTTATTTATACAAACAAGTTAATATTAGAAATAAAGTTTACTTAGCACAAATATTTAGTGAAGCCACATAGTTGCTGAAGTAACAATTTACCAAATATGTAATTAGCTAGATCAACTCGAAAATATCTCTTTAGCTTTATGGAATTATGGAATTCATATTTAACAGTAATTTAAAATATTTACTGAAAGCTTTTTGTAAATAGTCAATATGTGTTCAGTCGCGAAATAATCAAGTAGATACAACTTTGAAACACGCAGGCAGCTTCGCAGTTGTTACCTTGGCAACAGATAGAGGGGACTTAGTTTTTCCCCACTCTGTCATCTAGTACCTCACTTGACTTGGCCTTGAGACTGCAAGCTTTCATCACCTCTCAACACTGCCCTCCGAATCCACCTTGCCGTAGTCACCTTCGCCATTGCCAGTAGACATATAGTTCCATATGCTTGATGTGCCCTGTCTTCACCAGCCCCATCGCCGAAGACTAGATGTAACCAGAATTGTGGTGACGAATACATCATCAAACATAAGTCCACCTTCCAGCTAATTAATAAAAGGGAGCTGATCACCAATTATCACCACTCTCACGGACAATATTAGATTCGCCGTAAGAGAGAAAGACTCTTTAATCATCACCATAGAACCCTGATAGTCCAGTGTTACTGTTAGTGATTAGTACAATTCCTTTCTATTCAGAAATAACATTCAATGTTTCGTTCATCATAATTATCCAAGTGATCCTTCGATAGAGATCCTATTATCCTTTCTTTGTAACTTAATCTAAGCTATCTTGTTTCATCTTTTCTATTTCTATTTGTAAAATTACTCATTTCATATTATTCTTATACATTTCATATTGTTCTTAGAATTAATAAACCACATGTTTCAGTATCTGATCTAATTTATTTAATCATAAGAATATATTCAACTCATATTTAGAATATTTAATTTTTCTATTCAGTCTAATCGGGATCCAACAATATGAGTCGTTTGTATCTTACATTCCATCGTGATTGGTTGGTTATAAAGAGTTAGAATTCTAGATCCATCTAAATGATGATTTCAATTACCACTTCCTGGATTTCGACATGGGAATCAAGATTCATATAATTTAATAATAATACAGTGAAACCCCTATATAACAGACACTCTTGGGACGAATAAAAATGTTCGCTTTAGAGGGGTGTCCGTTGTAGAGGGGTTCTCAGGGGGAAAAGTAGGTTATGGATACAAATCAACGCCAAGATAATTGTTCTGCATAAATGATGCACTAATTTATTTGGCACACAACAGAAAACAATATCTGCAAATATATAAAATGTAATAACTTAATTGTTTGTTCCACCAATGTTTACGTTTCTGTTTTAAAAAATTGGTAATTGGAGTTTGCTTTTTGTAAATAGTCCTGGTCATTTGATGTTGTTGAATAATCAGATCATCACAATTAATAATGCAAAGCCATTTTCATCACTTTTTTCTTTGTAATATTCTCGAATCCTTGACATCTGTTCCAAAACTTCTTTTTCCGATTTAATTTTGTCATATCTTGCAATAAAAAAATCCAGCATAATTATTCAACGACACACATAACTGGCTGTTGGTGTTAAAATGTATGTTAAAGTCATATTTCTTACCTTGAAGTTATCATCCTCATCGTCGGCTTCCTCGTCCGATTCCAAAGAAGAGGAATTCTTTCGGACGAGGAAGCCGACGATGAGGATGATAACTTCAAGGTAAGAAATATGACTTTAACATACATTTTGTTTACCAACAGCCAGTTATGTGTGTCGTTGAATAATTATGCTGGATTTTTTTATTGCAAGATATGACAAAATTAAATCGGAAAAAGAAGTTTTGGAACAGATGTCAAGGATTCGAGAATATTACAAAGAAAAAAGTGATGAAAATGGCTTTGCATTATTAATTGTGGTGATCTGATTATTCAACAACATCAAATGACCAGGACTATTTACAAAAAGCAAACTCCAATTACCAATTTTTTAAAACAGAAACGTAAACATTGGTGGAACAAACAATTAAGTTATTACATTTTATATATTTGCAGATATTGTTTTCTGTTGTGTGCCAAATAAATTAGTGCATCATTTATGCAGAACAATTATCTTGGCGTTGATTTGTATCCATAACCTACTTTTCCCCCTGAGAACCCCTCTACAACGGACACCCCTCTAAAGCGAACATTTTTATTCGTCCCAAGAGTGTCTGTTATATAGGGGTTTCACTGTATTATTATTAAATTATATGAATCTTGATTCCCATGTCGAAATCCAGAAAATATAACCATCAAATTATTTAAAATTTAAATATCTAAGTAATAGACACTAATAAGTCGGGGTATTATATCTTTTGTAGCCCAAGATTATTAAATTTTAATTTTTTATTTTAATAAAATAAAAGTTTAATACAATGGAGCGTCATCCAAAGTCAATTGTCCAAATGTTCAATTAACGGAACAGTTTTTTTTTTCAAATACAATTTTAATTAAATATTTTATTTGAAAATAAAAGACATGACCAGGACCGGGACTCGAACCCAGGTCTCCCACCTGACCGAGAAGCGAACCAGGATGGCCGAGATGGTTAAGGCAATGCCACGGATAGGTGGGAGACCCGGGTTCGAGTCCCGGTCCTGGTCATATCTTTTCTTTTCAAATAAAATACAGTAAAACATCTACTAACGGACACCCCTAAATAGTGGTCACTCCCCCATTACCGGACAATTTTTTTTGCACCAACATTTTAATACAATGTTTAAGGCATTTGAACCTCTATTTAACGAAACCGCTCACTAACGGTCACGGACAGGCTGTGTTGGTTATAAATCGATTAAAAAAACCTCTAAAAGATGGACAGTATGACTTTATCCCTTACCCGTTTCTCGGAAACAATTAGTTGTTTCCGGTCTAAGAAAACAGGGACAGCTTTTGAGTAAAGGTTTTCCACATAAATACTTTTTTTTTTATTCTCGAACTTGCTTTATTAAAATTTAGTTCTGTTCTAACCCTCGTGGCAGGCGGCTGAACATGTCTCCCTCACGTAAGAGACTCACTTTAGAACAAAAAATAAATGTAATCGACGTTTATGACCGTGAAAAGTTAAGTGTACGTGCGCTAGCGGAAAGACTCAATATCGGTAGGACACAAGTTTCGGGAACACTCAAAAACCGTGCGGTGTTTTTTTTTTATACTACTTACCTTTTAAACACATGGGAAATTGAATAAGAGAAAATTAATTTGTACAAATACATATTTATAAAAAAATAAAACCTCCCTTTAAAGGACACCTTTAAATAACGGACAAAAATATTTACACCAGGGCTGTCCGTTAATTCGAGGTTTTACTGTAGTTAAAAAATTATATCATATAACAATAAAATAAATTATAGTAATTTTAATTAATTTGATCACCTCACCCAGTTACTTATTTGTATTGTTAAAATTATTGTTATTTTAAATAAAATTTGATGAAAAATAAAATGATTTTATCCGTGAACCTCAATAAGGGGGGGCCTAATCATTTCTTGGAAACTCCAAAAAAATTAACTTAGACTTCAATTTATAATATATAAATAAAATAAATATACATACATACATACACACACATATATATATATATATATATATATATATATATATATATATATATATATATATACACTCACATGTTTTTATTTTTTAGTGAATTTCGATTATCCGAATTTTTTATTATCCGAACCACCCCTGACAACATTAGTTTGGATAATCGACGCTCCACCGTACTTCATATTCTTAGTGACATTAACAAATACAAACCATAAATATATGTAATGATACATTTAATATAATCACATGAAATAATAAAATTATTATGAAGAAAATGGTCTGGGTGGAGGTAAAAAAAAATCTTTTAAATAGGGTCAACTGTTAATTGGTTTTCCTATAAACATTCTTCCCTATTTAAGAGAATTTATTTTGTCTCAACCCTGACCATTTTCTTCATCATTTATATATGGTCAACTAATATTATTCAACATAAAAGTATTTGTATACAGCCTCCATTAAATAAAAGGAAAATTGTAAAATTTTATGGTTCCTATTTTATATCCCAACAAAAACTATCATTAAAAACATTATTAGCAAATTAATACTCACTGCTTTGCCTTTCTGTTGAGCTGATCTTGATTCTCTAAGTGTGTACACACCCCCACCAACTGATACTTCTTTCCAAATACCTGGTTCGGCATCACCTCCACAAAATTGACCTTGCGGGTGCATAATCAATACTCCGTTCGTAGTTAGGCCGTCTATATCATGTCCTTCCTGCCATTTTGTTGCTTTTTCCTAGAAAGAAATCAAAACAATAAGTAAACATAATTCAATGATGAAAATAATAATTATTATTATTCTCTATGTTATCTTACATGAATAAATTAAATATGACAACCATAAAATAAATAACATAAATCCACGGTTCAATATTTGTTTGAAAGAGACAAATATAAAAAAATCTACCACAGCAGTAGCACAAATATTTATGTATGGATCAGAGTAAAGTTGTAAACAGAGATGCCAAAAAGTTCATTATAAACTTAAGAAATTTTTATAGTGGAATAAATAATGGAACAAGGATGAAAATTTAGGTATGAGTATTATATGTAAGAAAATCTACCATAAACATATTAAAACATAGAATTACATCAAGATATAACAAGTTTTGTGTCTATTAATAGCTTTCTTCTTTAATTAAAAACTTATTAATTTTGACTATACCTGGAAAAAATGCTATCAAAATATTTATCAATAGCAATACGATTTTTTAAAATCCAGCTCTTTTTTTATTCTAATATTAAGATGACCGAAAAAATAAAAATGAGATAAATGAATTAGTTCATATGAATAAGAATAAACAATGTTTGTTAAAGTAAACTTACACCAAGAAATATATTTCTAGAAGAATCAAAACCAGCTGCATATATTCTCGATTCTTTTGGATTGTTCCTGTTTGCAAGGATTCTGCAAGCAAACCTCGAAATGGTACTGGCTAAGACTCTCCCCTCGGAACACTTTTCACCTCCAGGTACTGTGTCCATTACAACAAAATCTATTGGTGGTTCCGATGATCTGCCAATCTGTACAAAACATCATCGCGAACATAAATATCATATTCAAACTGTAGTTGAAGTAGATTAATACATATAAAAGATTCACAGAATTAAATAAATAATTCAGTATCTAATAATTCAATTTTTTTTTTTTTACCCAGCTATGTGCTCAGCTTAGCTTTAGCCTGACTGTTTGTAGATATGAAATGATTATTTTTGCGAATCGAAAAAGCTCTATGTCATGTTGCGAATTGCCAAGGACTACCCGAGGAATAGTATCCTTCCTGACCTAAAGAATTCTGCAGTGGGGAATCAGGAGGAATGAAGGCAGAGCATGAGTAGAAGGGACCGCCTTGTTCACCTCAATGAGATAAGGAAACCAGTGAAAAGGTAATGTTATGGTTAGTGTGTCCAGGAGGTCAACATGGTCTGAAGACATCTAAGCTGAGAAACGTCTCAAGGCTTTGTGACTTAATAGTTGTAGAG
This sequence comes from Arma custos, assembly GCA_037127475.1. Taxonomy (NCBI): domain Eukaryota; kingdom Metazoa; phylum Arthropoda; class Insecta; order Hemiptera; family Pentatomidae; genus Arma; species Arma custos. Next base: position 44,643,456 of record CM073759.1, on the reverse strand, counting down.
GATCCTGGGGCCCTAGAAGCCTGATGGCAGAGGATTGGTTGCCGCATGGAGAGTGGTTGGGCGAGTAGGGAGAGAAGGCTTAGAGCAGCCATAATCACCACCAAACCTTCCTTCAATAGAGCTAAAAAAACAAAAAACCTACTGTAGGCATTTTTGGGGAGGGGCTTTTCTAAAAATTTATAATTGAGATTATATATTATATTACATATTTTGAATAATAATTTCAGAGAAGGAGAACACCTCAATCAACTTCTCCTTGAATCAGTTCCTATTATCAAAGATATCTCTACAATGAAAGTGTATATATTCTTAGAAGTACCAAGTATTACCTATAGAAAATAAAAATAGATATAAATAGATTCGACTTACCCATGACATTTTGTTAGAAATACATTTAACAATTTTTTTTTCTCTTTATATTTGTATCAAAACTTGTTAAGTACAACAATTGACAATCAGCAGATTGGCTTTCAGTAAAATAAAACAAAATAATATAAGAGGCATGAAGAAGAACAGTAACCTGCGCTACCTCTCCTGAGGATTGATTTAATTTCTCATTACAGATCCCTCATCCACATTTTTTTTAGCCTCTTTCTAGTGTTTAATGAGTGAGTGTCGTGGTCATCAGTTCTTTCAATGGATTTGGATGTGAATGTACGTGTATTATCCAACAAATGAATAAATAAAATTATGATTTTATATCTCCAAGTTTCATTTTAATACTAGGTACAGAGGAGGTGTGATACTCCAGCTCCCATTAGAGAAAGGACTGCCACACATTGTCACCATTGACCACAATTTGATGCTAAATTTTTCATTTCGATCTATAGTGTTCCTGACTGGATTACTTCCCTCATCAATGATCAATAGATCCATGAGCTCAAATTTATTCCTCTGTCTCAGTTCTTTGTTGCAAATAATATCAGGCCAATGGATGCCAATTATTCTACCCAAGCATTAATTATTGGGAGTAAACATTCAGTCAGCCCATTTAGAAAAAAATATTGCTCTGGCTGATATGGATGTTCAATAGTGACTGTTGGATGTTTGGATGTGGATGTTCATTTTTGAATAACATACAGTTGATACTGCTTTGAATTTTATACAAAACACCTATTTTTTATTATTAAAATTTGTGGTAACTAAGCAGCATCTGAGGAAGATTTTACTTTGCTGTATTAACTGTAAGAAAAGCGTATCTAAAACACCTAGAATGAACATAGAAATGAGGAAGTTCACAGTGACAATATTTGAACAGATAACTTTATGGTGTTTAACTGATAAATCATGTCAGCAATAGTTTCAACATTACAAGAATGATGATTTTCGTGTTGGACAAAAGCCTTGCCTCGGGCTTCCAAAAAAATTTGAAGACAAAGAATTGGAGTTATGCTCAAAGAAGATCCAAGTTAAATGCAGGAAGAGCTTGCAGGGTCATTGGGAGTGACACAGCAAGCAGTTTTGGTATGATTAAAACACACAGAATGGTAAGTGAATATCCCATTATAATCCCAAGAAGAAAAGAAATAAACAATAAACCTAGACTTAAAATTCCATCTTGAAAAAATGTACTGGAGATGATCTTTGTATGGAGGCGATTTTTTATTTCTTTGAAAGGGTTAAACGGTTGGTTACCTGCAAAGTCTTGCTACATCCACTGAAACAACTAATATTCTGAAGGAGTAAAGTCTGACGAATAAGGTGGATATGGTAACATAACCCTTAAGCGTTTCTAAATGATCTTTTCTCTACTTTTTTAACATGATACTGAGTGCTATAATGAAAAATAAGAACATTATTGAGTATCTCCTCGTATTCTGGCTTTTTCTTCATAATCGCTGGATCCATTGAATCAATTCCAGTTTATATTAATCGCCCTTCATGGGCGATTAATATAAACTGGAATTGATATAATATAAACCAGGTTTTACCAGTTCATTATATACCCCTTTGGTCCCACCAGATATATAACATGAACTTCAAACCATGAATATTATGGAAAAGTTATGAAATAGTCAATAAAGTTTACACAAAATAAGGCCAACCTATTTTATTTTAGTTAAGCTTATTTTGTGTAAAATTTACAGACAGCAGCCCCTGACCATTTCATAACTTATAAGATATATCCAGTCAACCATTTCCGCATTAACATGATTATTATGGTTTGGTGTTTATCTTAATTTTATGGCAATGATTGCCCTGGTTTGGGATTTTTCTCTTCTAGAGATTATCATAAAATATTCCCTTCTCTATGGCGGACCACAATCCTATACAATCTTCAGATTTGGGGATGTTAGGATCTGGTATTAAAATTTTTTGACTTCAATTCAATTATCTACGATATCTTCCTGGTTTGGTATACTTAAATTTATTAATGAATTTCTGGTGTGCATAAGTGCTATTAATAAAAATAAATACATTTTTATTAGTCAGGTTAGATTGGTGGGGTATACTCCTCTCCAGTGTATTCCATGATAGTATATTTATGTAAAAGTTTTTTTACTGTTCATACCAATCTGAATTAGATTTAGATTTCATTCATCAAAATGAATGGTAAATATAGAGAATTCATGAAAAATATTACAAATTATAATTTTCATTCAAGAAATAAAACTACATATTTTAATTTTGCTAAAAGATCATGTTCTTGATAAAACATAGAAACAATACCTGAAACATGTCCGTGTCTTCATCTGGCATATATTCAACAATAATCGCTTGATTTCGTGAAAGCGTATAGGAGATCGAATGCTGAGTTGTATCCAAAATAGCCTGTAACGCATTAAAAAAACATATAGCATCATATATCCATATATTTTAACAGTAGCAAACCCATTACTAATAATTACTATTTACAGAAAAAAACTGCATTATCACAATAAAAGAGTTCACAGGTTTCAGATATTTAAACTTAATTAAATAACCTCCGTATATACTACAATTTTTATAACTATAATAATTATTTTTTATAATCACAAACTGAATCATAATGAATTTATGAATCATTCTTCTTGTTTAAAATAACAATACAACTATAGATTATTGGTTATTTCTTATCACAAACCTTGGGGTACAATAGGGATTTTGAAGATAATGAGAATAACTGGGTAACAGTAGCTAAAGAAAGTAGAGTCTTCAGTGTTATCCTCAACCCTGTCCTTACCCTTCATCATTTTATTGTGGACTCTTTCACATCGATTCTGATCAACATCATCTGTCTATCAAACCTACTTGATTTAATCCACATAAAACTACTGCAGAACAAAGCTGAGCAAAGCTTGCGACGTCCTGGTATTCTGCATATGTTGCTTGAAAACCGATTCATCTTTGTTTAATTATTTGATAAATCAAAAACAACTAAAATTTTGAGTTGTGTGGTTAATAATGCAAGATTTTATGTTTTCTTTAAAATATCCCTCCAAATAGTGTAACCTGTTTATGCTTGTTGGACTTTTGACTTTAATAAATGTAAATACTTATTAATCCTATTTCAAATAAAATTTATGGTTACTTCTGTAAGATTTTGCTCCTCGTCTGAGTGTTTATTATTTTAAGTGATAATATGGATAGTTGGGGAAAATATTTTCTTTTAGAATTTATAGAACTGTTCAGAGGGGAGGAATGTTTGTGGAAATTAAGTTCTAAAGACTAAAATGTTAGGTCCTCCAGTGACCTTCCCGCTGGTAAATAGCGAAGGGTTGCTGAGAGGCGCTCGCGGTGCGTTATTGCTGTCCGCATGTTTGTATCTTTTTTTTAATCAAAGGAGGAAACGCGTGATAACAGGTCCAAATACGTTTTCACGTTCATCCTCAAGCAATTATGACAGTCTTTAGGATGAAATCGCAACTCCTCCAAAATTTTAATATGAGAGTATTTAACTCGTTTTAAAAGCCATTGCTTAACCTATACCTGTCGCTTTATTCTACGCTTTCTCTTTTCCACTATAACACAAGCCACAGCACTATATAGAAATAACAATTCATCGTCCGAAAACATGATGTAAACATTGTGTTTAGTATGTTAAATACATAACACAAAACACAATAAGAGGGACTGGAGCTTCCAAGGGGTAGCACATTGAACTGACACACCAAACTGACCGTGTGTAGCGTCTTTATGCCGAAATCTTTCGTAATTAGTAAAGGACGTAAATGGCGGTTCCAAGCCGAGTGACAGGTACTCGTTAAAGATCCCATAACTCCTAAAACTCGTTGAGGGCTCCCACTTTAGCAATAGCAGCATAAAATGAAGTTAAAGGAATAAACAATCGGATCGTAAAAGCTTACTAGAACTCGATTCCGGGTTTCCTCTAGAACAGAATCAAGATGACGTTTTGAAACTTCTTAGAATTAAAACTAAGTTAGATTAGAGTGGAACTATCTCGTGCTAATTGATGCTTCCTTATTAGCGACGCTGGTACATCAGCTGACTAAGGAAGAATCCTGGGAGGAGAGGGGAGGCCGGGGGAGGAGGAAAGGCTTTGTCCGCGCGAGTCCTTGGCGGGGCTCTTTGTTGTGGAGGAACCAGGTCGATCCTCTCCCATTGTTAGCTACATATCACTTAGCCCCTGCCTCTTATTTCCCTATTCCCTACTCTCTCTATCGCCTCTTCTGTAAATAATCACTTATGTACATGTAAGGTACCTTGTATAGGTAAAAGTAAAGTGTATGTAAGGTCCGGCCATGTTGGTAAATCGGCGTAATAGAAGGGGGCCCCAGCGCAAAGGAGCTCTGATGGTGTCCCAAAAGTAATTGATTTATATTTTTACCACTCAGGATTTTTTTCTAGTACACTAATTAATAATCAGTTCCCATATTTTTTAAATTGAAATTTACTACCGAATTATGATATACAAATAAATATAAAGAAGAGAGAAACTACCCACTTGTAGTACTCAAATAACAAATTCAACTTAGAAGGTCACGAGACCGTCGGAGGATTATCAGTAATTGAAGAGGTCACTAGGTTTGAGTGGGAAAAAAGTTTTTCATGAAAGAATTCGGATTCGGGCCAAAATTAGAAACAAATTGGGCACAAAAGTAATTATGGATGACTTGATTCGTAAGAAAGTAAGGAGAATTAACGATTTTAGGTCCTTTTCTTTACTCCGTAAGTCCTAATGGCTCTTAAAATACTCATGTGTATGAGTAGTTTGTAATTAATTGGGAGCTTAAGAGCGTTTTTAGGGAAACGATAATTTGACGGGATTTGCGGGAATTTATTTAAATCCTAGTTTGGGTTCTTTAAGGTGAGTGATAAGTTCCCGTATTTATTTTAGTTTTTCCCAAGAAGCTTTAATATGTGTTATAAATGTCAAACTGCAACTAAAACGCCAGCTACAAAAACGCCTATAAAAGCCGATAAAAACGCCTATCTACTTACAAAGGAAAGAAATTAAAATATCTGGGCTTTGAACAAAGTTCCAAAAACTGAAAGACTTAGTTAATGTTAATCATTTCCACACTATTGTCACAAAGCCTTTGAGTCAGAATGATACACCAAATTCAGGCATAAATATTGGAATACTGGTCAATTGGCTCATGAACCTGTGTTTTACTTTATAGCAACCAGATTCATTCTATAAGTTAAACTTGAATTTAATTGATAAATAATTAAATCAGAGTCCTAACTGAATTTTGTCAGACATCTACAGAGAATAATTATATTTACGTATGTTTTTACAAAGCATACATATTACAGGAGCATAATAGGATGGATTATATTATTATTTATCATTAATTATTTTTTATTTGCCTGCAGCCATCATTTAAATAACTTTAATTATAAAAGTATAATGATGAGATACAAAGATTGGAAAGGGCAACGCTCTAGGAGCTAGTGCCGCCTAATGATTGGCGATTTAGGAACTGGCTTGGGGTGGATCTGACAGTCCCTCTTATCATACTGTCTTCTATTTGCCTCAACTGCCATTATAGTTAAAGGGAAAGGTGTTCAAATTACTTTTTGGGGTATTTAAACTGCGAAATACGGGATAATTGCTTTGGAAAATATAATCAATTATGATATATATCTAATGTAAAGGTGTCATATTATATATCTGAATTGATTATAATACTAATAAATAAAACAAGTCACGAAAACGGGGAGAAAAAAATATCCCCTGGTATAGTACTCGAATAACAAATCCAACTTAGGTCACGAGGTCCTTTCAGACGCCTCGGAGGATTATAGGGAATAGAAGTAGCTGGGTTTGAGCGGAAATAAAGTTTGTCACGAAGCGAATGGTATCGAATTCGGGCTGAACCAGCTACAAAGAGGACATTGAGGTCATTATGGATTACTTAATTCATAACAAAGTAATGAGCATTAAGGATTTTGGATTGCAAGAATTGGATACGAGAGGAATTCGATGGCCTAGAACCAAAGTTTTACATTGGGAGATTTAAACTGCGTTAAATTAAACGTTATTTTTTTTATTTACAAAAAAAAAGGTATTATGGTATATATCTGAATTTATTATAATACTAATAAATAAAACAAGTCACGAAAACGGGGAGAAAATTGCTTTTGCAAACTTATAGTCGTGCAGTTTTCGAATAATTTCTTTTCATAAATTACTATACAAACGTGTCTAATTTAAAACAGATTCTGAAACAGCTTAAGGTAGCGATACCCTCCCCCCTCTCCCTCAAATAAACTTGTTGTTCTGGTGAAATCAGATTTCGCATTATCTTCCCATCCTCGTTTTAGCCCATCCTCATCGTACTGAAGCTCTTCGTCGTCCTAGGGGTTACCTGTGGTCTAGTGGCTAGCATAATTACCTATTATGCCCAAGATCGCGGGCTCATAGCCCGGCAGGTAGCTTTAGGATTTTTTTAAGGGAGTGAAAAATCCTTGGTTATGCCGTCCTTCGAAAGGGTCTTAAAATGGGGGTCCCGAGCCTGTACGATGTCAAGTACTCGTTGAAGATCCTTGTCCTAATTAAACTTGGATAGGCAAAATTTAGTGCGCCCTCTGTAGCATCGTCCGATTACCCATATCAGCATGAAGGGACGATAAATGAAACAAACAAGCAAAATTATGCTGTGACAGTATTTTTCTTAGTGCATCTACCTATTAACCTATTAGTTAACATTAGGCGTTTATTCATATCATGACATCTTCGGAGAACTTGACGAATTTATTCAAAGTGAAATTATGTTAAATTTTCTGAGGCTTGTGATGGTTTCTAATACGCATTTTACACTTGCACATTAATCCCAAACTAATCTTCAGCATTTAACTGACTTGAATCAATGGCATAATGTATTTTAAAAATTCAAAGAACTTAATTCGCCCAAAAGCACTTATTTCTACTTATATCATATTTATCCAACAATTAATAACAGTAATATCTCTAGATATTCATAATATTTTAAGGAATGTTTCCATTATCATGCTTAAAACTGTAAAAGGTCCTTTTATTTTTAAGTTGCTCATTCATACTGTGTTGTTTCCTACCTCTAAATCGTGGTTTTTATTAAATAAATATTTCAGACTTTTTATAAATACAATAAAGAGGTAAGCAATTACCTGACTGGCATGCGGTGTCTTGACAACATAGTGCTTGGATCGTTTGATTCCATTTGGCCTGTCGCGCTTGTAGAGAACAAGCTTGCTTCTTCTTCTGCCTTTGTCACCCTGAGGCAGCGAGCCATTGTTCCTGAAATCCAAAGGTCAATATTAATTACTTTTGTCGCTGTTAATTGATTAAAGGCAAGGATAAGCAAAATTATTAACTTACAATATATTAAATCATACACGCCTATTAACTAATTAATGTTTCCACGAAAGGTGGAATTCATTCTAATAATATAAAAACAAGAGAACCAGGTGTGTTAGTGTCAGTCATCAAGTAATTAGTGTGTGTTAATGATAATTTAGGGGATAAGGTAAATCAGTAAGTAAGGTGTTGAATTACTGAGCTATGCAATAGCAGTAATTACAGCTACTGTGAATTAGCCAATAAGCCTAACAATTTTATAATTCGAAGAAATTCTTATATTCTTAGCTTTCATTTTATAACCTTGTAAATTAATTGCTTTATAATAACCATAATGAATAAGACTGGCACATTCCATTTCACGTTTTGTTGAATAGATTCTCCAGCATAAAACTGAACCTTAAATGTGCCACCTAAATCCGTGGATTAAATGCCGTGGTAGGGTTTGATAAAAAATTTCACTTTCTATCCAGGGCGTGAGTCTAGTGGCCACTTAGCCTTCTCTCCCAGCTTATCGTCCCCACGCCCTGCTCTATCATTATTTTTCAAAGGGTCCTATAGAAAAAGTTTGATATTTTCCCAAAAAGCTACAACTTCTCGTAACATTTTCTACAAAAGTTTCAAAAATAAACTTCGGAAGGTAATTATGGTGGTTCGATAATACTGCTGTTGAAAAATATGTTCTAATTAGGGTACTTATGAGTTAGGATACCCAGGGATATGTGGGTTACACTCCATGGTTTATAACCTGAACACTGATGATTCTGATACTGTTAACACCTACTTTCTTATTCATATTAATGGAAATTGAAATTCTACACCCATCTAGCCATATTCATCATATATTTGATGACCTTCTTCACTTAATTTCATCTTTTGAATTATTCCGAACTTCTGAAAGATGATAAGTGATGGTTTTGATTCTGTGGGAACGAGAATAAAGGTCGGAAAGACTCTTGTGCCATGGGATTGGATAGAGTATTTGAACTGTAGGAGATCATAGATGTAAGAGGGATGTTGTTTGTTGATGGTTTGGTATAAGAATGGACCTAGCAAATAGAGCCTAAAGATGGAGGAAGGAGAGCTATTCAACTCGTCATAGATACTAGGAGTACTGTACTACGAGTACTATTTTGCTCATCATAATAAAATCATTACTGAAGTACACAAATTTCCCATAATTACACTCTTTTTTTTTCGTACTAAAACTCACGATTATTTTTATTTTCGAGAACATTAAAAACAAAACGAATGAATTGTAAAAACTTGTTGTGAAACAGCTCGAAACGTCTTCCTGCGGAACTGATAACAAAATAAATAACAAAGAATCAAGGTTGCACGAATGATAGTGGAATATTTAAAAGAGATTTAATTGAAAACTTAAATTGATCATCAAAGAAGATCAATTAAAATTAGTTCTTAGGAGAGCTATTAATAAAATTCACTCATAAAATGGGGTAAGATAATGAGAAACTACATATTATTCTAAAATCAATTGTTACTACCAATAATTAAAAAGAATAAAAGATTATGAAAACATGTAATTTAATGACCTCCCCTAATGATTATCATTCAAACACGGTATTAAATTAAAAATAAATAAATAGTAAAAATAAAAAAATAGAAAATGTCTCTATCTTATTTCACTGTATTTAAATAGCAGTCTTAAATCGAAAGATTGGGATAAACCGTTTAAATCAACTAAATAAACAATAAAATTTTTTAAATCGAAGCATTCCATTTTTCCATTAAGTTTTCTACAATTTTAACAGTGCTATTATAATGCTATAATTATACTATATTTTGTGTAACGGCATAAAGGAAAGAAACAGTGGCTTTGTGATTTGCCAGTTTTTAAAAATATTTATAATTTTACTGATCGAGCACGATAAAAAGTAGTCCATTGCAAGGCAAGGCCGATAAAATATTACTTTACTGAAACTTTTTTATAGAATAGAGATATTTATTATAATCCTCAAAGAAAAGCCATTCATAAAATTCACTCTTTGAGACAAAACAGCAGATAGAGCTAATAGACATTTCCTGCTCTAAGATCTAGTAGTGTTACAACCAATTAACCACAAGAATAAAAGTTTAAAAAAACATAATTTTATGAGCAGTACTAATGATAATCATTTTAAAAAATTTAAACCTGTGTTAAGTTAATAATAGATTAATTGGCGATAATTAAGTAACATCGACAGTGTTTGAATATGAAATTTATTAAAGATAATTACAATTAATTAAATGAAAACCCAACTTGGCATTTTATATTCAAGAGCTTCGGCTGAAACCGGTTTAAATATGAACCTGAATTTTTTATCGGTCCAAGTAATTAAGGCCTTTCTATTTTATTTTATTTTTGTTTGTATTTTTTTCTCTTTTATTTTCAAAGCCGCCACATCCCTTTATGTAACGACCATTTTCGCGAGGCCTTGAATAGTGGTAAATTAAATCGATTTTCCTGTTTGGGAAATATAAAATTTAGGAAAAAATCTAAATCCACCTATTGAATTTTTAACTAAAGAATACACACCTCGCATCTTACTAGCAGGATTTTATTTAAGTCTAAATAATTTTATTAGGTAGTAATTAAAATATTTTAATTTCTTCTTAGTTTACGATTAACTATACACAAAAGCATACATACAAATACATAAATAAAAGCTATTGTACCCGTAAAATAAAATGCTGAAGAATGCAATCAGTATTACCAACCTACTTCAATTAATATTTATAACCTACAGAAAAGATTTATCCTAAACGGTTTATAAATTTGGACTAGATTGGATTTAACTATCTATATATATTATAAAACTAAGTCCTCGGCCGCGTCTGTTCGCGCTAAACTCAATAACTACTGCACGGATTTTCATGCGGTTTTCACCAATACATAGATTGGTTCACCAGGAAGATTTAGGTATATAATTTGTCAAGGTTTTGTGTAAACGGGTTGGAATATAACGATATTTTGCGGAAATGGAAAAAGTATAGCTGACTGGGAGGTTTCATCGAAGACACTGCCATCTAACGTGCATGAAAATAAATTTGTATATAAAGAAATATTTTGTTTTGTTTCTATATAGTAGACTAGACGGGCAAATTATGTATGTATAATATGGCTTATTACCCTAGCAAAGCTGGGGCGGGTCGCTAGTGTAGGTATCATCAAGTCCCTACTCAAATATCTTCGATTACACAGGCCAATAAACAACATTTTTTTAACGTTAATAATCGATCTTTATAGATTTTTATGGGCTGAATCTAAATCTGGCATTAGTTTTTTTGTATCACACATAGTTTTAGAGCAGTACACTAAATCACCTTCTTGTTCAAAAAACTTGGAAAATTGTTGCTCTCTCTTCCTGTACACATAAATACTGGTTCCAAGCGCCAACAAGTTCTTTTCTTTTAGTCTAGACCCAAGCAATTCAGCTTTTTCTTTCGTTCAGCCAAGATCCCTAACCAAGTCCTTAAGCTCGATTTGAGTGAACAGTTTAGGCTCTACATTTTCTGTAAAACATTGGAATTCCTCATCATCTTGTTCATCTAACTCCGATTGTACATCAGAAAATACTTCCGTTAAGGAATAGAATTTAAATCATCTGGTGGTTCAGTTAACGGTAGATCTACACCGTGCCCTATTGGTCGGATAGCGGACGGAAGGTTAGGGCAGCTTATTACCTTCTTGTTTTTTGAGTTGTGACTAGTAATATCGATACTGCAGAAGTAGCAATCATCGGAACAGCAAATTTAAAGATTTTTTTCTCCTTTTTCGACCATTTTCTTAGATCTTCAACACACACACAACATACCTTATGCGGGGCCCATTTATTTATCCTGATCATCAAGTTTAGTTCCTAAGTATGATGATGAAAAAGTCTGTAATGTTTCTTTGGTGTTTTTTAATCACAAACTCACCACAAATATAACAAAAACTGTCAGCTGAGTTTTTACAACCGCGATTAGACATTGTACTGAGCACATGTACAGGAAACGTGCCAGTGAGATCAGGTTGACAGAAAACAAAACATCAGCTGTTAACAGAAAAAAGAATCAACCTTTTTTGGCCAGCAAATGTGTTTCAGCAGTGCTACCAGCTTCATCCACACCAATTGACCTAGTTTTTTGTTTTAAATATTAAAGCTGTTCAATTCTTTAAAAATCGCTTAAATTAATAAATTTAATTATAGAATGTGAAGAAATTGTGGGCGATACAGCTTTTTTAATATCATATTTGGATTCAGCACCCTAAAAACTAAAGGAATAAGGTATTTTCGGTACAAACGTTTTTTCATCGATGGCCTGTGTTATTGTAATAAGAAATTAGTTTCCTTCTAAAGTCAGTATATCCACATAAGGTAGTGCACTGCGTTTGTCTGGAATAAACTGGTTGTAGGAAGAGGTGAACATGTTCTATGACATGTAGTTAAGAATGGTTATAGTTTTATTGGACGATAATAACATTCCTTATGAGTAAAATGTTCTAATTATATGATTCTTCTTAATGTCCTAATTATATTATTCTCCACGTTAGAATAAATCCCCCCACTCCACCAATTCTATGTAGTAAACAAATACTTGTCAGGGAACGAGTAGCGTGAAATTGACCAGAGCGTCTCCGTCATTTAATTAGTCAGTCTCACTGAGCAGATCGTCCATCCCAAACTGATCGAGGGTTTAGGAAAAATCGCCAAAATATTGAAACTTAATTTTTTTAAACTTAATTTTAGTATTATGTCATGCATTGTTAAAACTTAATTCTCGGCGAAACATATCTAGATAAGAAAATAATTAACAGATGAGTAAACAGAAAAGATGTAATTTATCTGAAGTAGATAAAAGCTCCAACTAAATATACTACCAACAGTAATAAGCTGATCAGAAGGAGACATTTGCATTTTCGTTCGTGTTCGAGTTCATATTATATACATAAGAGTAGTGAGAAATAATTTTTTTTTAAATTTGTTGATAAGATATATAAATGAATGATTACCATTATGCCTGGTTTAATAAAAATAAGTCACTGGTAAACAGTGCCGGCGCTTGCTTTACGTAATCGTGCATTGATTATAAAATATAAGTTCGACCAAGACGTGGACACACAATAAATTATTAATTATACTTATTGAGTTTTTTTTAAAAATAGTATGATTTTTTTTTTTTTTTTTACCGCACCTTAATTTTTCTACTCATACAAAAAGGTTAACGCTTGGGGGGACTGTATCTGCTTCACATGTACGTACGTTTTCTTAAGTAGTAATATACTAAAGGTCGATTGTTCATTATTTATATCTTTATTATAATTATATTTATATATTATTTATTTATTTAAATAAAAATTTAAGTTGATTGTGATCCACATCGTTTAAGAAGATGGCAGTACTTTTTTCGATGCATTACCAATTTTTTTTTTAATACTAAATATGTAAGAATAAGAATAAAAAAAAAGTTTTTCAGTCAGTTAATCGATTATTATTTTTAGAAATATGTAGGATAATTTTTTATTGTGTTTTTACTGAAGTAGTAAATAACTCTGATTTAATTACACCTATATTTATAATACATAATTAATCAAGCCGGGACATAATATTGTGCGAGTAGTAAGTTGTTTTTAAGGTTATTTTAATAATTTAGTGAAATGTGTTAATGACTTTCGATTCATGTACAGTCGTGCGTTAAAGCCTATCATAAAATTCACATTGGTCCTGAGTTCATAGAAAATAAAATAACTACTACTATATATATATATATATATATATATAAAATAACTATAAGCGACTATCCCTTTCATTGTTTATTTTTTAAATTAAAATAAGATAAACATTTTTATGAGTTTTTTATGAGTGATAATGAACTATATGTTAATTCTACTATATTTAACCCTAACGATCGATTTGATACAATAATACTAAGAAATATTTCGCGCATTAGATTATTGCAACACTGAACATCATAGAAAACATGACAGAATGTGCATTGACTGCGCAATATGTCTGAATAAATATTATACGACCTCTGATAAGGCTAACCCCTACAAGGCCGCAAAATAAAGCGAATCGTAGTCACAATAACAAAAATTTCTCTGAGCAACAAGCGAACAAACAATGCGCTCACGAATAATAATAATGTCTTTATTGATTCTGATATATCAGTGAATAATCAGTGAGTAATCAGACATATTCACTAGAAATGTAATGCTTTAATTATTTAATACGCGTTTTAGAGTAAACAGTGGATCGTGAAACAGTACCATTAAAGTATAGATATTTGAGTTAGAGAGGAAAATAAGTCAAGACTATATATATATATATATATATATATATATATATATATATATATATATATTTGGTCAGTTACACAGTTCACCCAGCCGCCTCTCCCATTAGCCCTGAAGATGACCTACAAAGTAGGTCGAAACGTCGGCAAAAATAAGAATGAGACTTGTCTTAATTGGTGTTGTTTTTTTTAACTGCACCCCCCAACTATCTCCATTCTCCACTATAAATATTAGAGCTTTGATAAGATGACCTGGATGAACATTCTATTTATTGTATAAACACACCGAAAATTATTGCGCATAATTTAAATTATTGGGAAAAAGAATGACAGGAAGCCTCGTTGGAAAGGTGAAACAAAATCATTAATTGAGAAAATCCACTTAATTAAGTGTTCTTAACTTAATCTTCACTTTTTTTTTTTTTTTTCTTTGATTGGTATCAGTTCCGCGGGTTATCGCTTCAAGTTGAGTTACAACCAGTATTAACTGTTTATTCGATTCCTTTTTAATATTCTCCAAAAATACAAATTATCGGGAGGTTTAGAATTGAAAAAGAGAGTAATTATTATTTGCAGATTTAGGTAATAATTCCAACAAGAAATAAACGTTTCATTTGATTATATACAGTAGTTAAAACGTACGTACGTATTTTTATTTTCGTAAAGATGATTAAATAAAGTTTGGAGACTTAAAGCCTTTTCGTTGGAATTTTTTCCACGGTCTTAACATTTATGTAAGGTCTCTTTTTACCTCTCCCTTTTCAATATTAATATGATTAAATAAACATTTATTGATACCAAAAATCATACTGCTTTCTTCTCTGGTTAGCCAAAATACATTTATTGACAAGGACCATGAGAGCCTCAAAAGCGGTGGTAAAAATTTCAATTTCTCAAAACATGAAGGGGTGTTCTGTAATAAAAACGTGGTAGAGGAAAGGTCGAAAGAAGAACATTAAAAGGCAGATACAAAGATGAAGAGAGAGACGAGAGATGATTACAGAGGCTGGAAGTAGGCCAGTGGAGGGGGAAACAGCTGTCGCGATGTACTCCGTAGTCCTAGCGTCCCGACAAGAACCAACTAACAACA
This sequence comes from Arma custos, assembly GCA_037127475.1. NCBI lineage: Eukaryota > Metazoa > Arthropoda > Insecta > Hemiptera > Pentatomidae > Arma > Arma custos. The sequence goes on along the minus strand of CM073759.1, from coordinate 44,628,364 downwards.
CTGAAAGACTAAAATTGGTTAAGGTATCAGTTCGGTAGGTTGTCGTTTCAAGTTAAGTCACAACATATTAAAAATTATCATCCGTTTCCTTTTTAATATTCTTTAAAATAAAAATAATTTTATTAATGTATATGTATGTGTATATATATATATATATATATATATATATATATATATATATATATATATATATATATATCATGTCACTATATAACATATATATCATGTCACTAAAACTGACTGTATATATGTTAAAAACCGATATACACATACTGTTTGGATTATATCATCAACTGTACTTCGAAATCTTCGTTGATACATTTATTTCTTTAAGAAATGATTAAAGGAATAAACATATTTCTCATCACCACAATCCTTTTTCCATGAAACTTAGGATTTTATTTATTTTCTAGAATGTTAAGAAGGAAACTAATGAAAAGTTAAAACTTCTTGCTAGTTAACTCGAAGTGATAACCTGATGAACTGATGGTATTTGTTGGTTGATTGTTCCATAGATAACTCGCCCTTCCTATAGGAGGTTACTTACAAAGGAACTTTGTACCAAATGAACATACTTAGATAAATTAATCTAAAATTAATCATTCATGTAAAAATTATAATAATTTAAAAAAACAGTAGCTTACCACAAAGGGTCTTGGGTTAAGTACATGATAGAGAATATACTGTTTCAATCACTGATTGTGACATAGCTGAAATCACACTCAACCGTCAGGTTTCCTCCAAGATTACCCACTTTATAGAGATTGGGTGAGCACCAGGAGAGTTTCTCTATCTAGCACCCTGCATTCTGTGCATTCATAACTAAATCGCTCCCAAGGAATACATATTACAAAAATAGATGAACGGAGGAATACAAAGTCGGCGCATAAGGGTCTCCACATCCACCAGGGTTCTGTTGACAGATTAAATAATTAATCAGTCACAGCCGGATTTAAACCCGAGACTTTCAGCATTGCAACTCAGGAAACACTGAGGTACCCAACTCCCTCCTTCAATGTATAAACTTCCAAAAAGTAATTTTAATAATTTCAAAACGATGACCTACGCGGTGTTGCTTGTCTTTATTGAAATTATGAAAAAGTACTTAAAATATTAACCAAGATATTTAAGAAGATAGTGAAAAAACTGGAGGACGTGCGTCGTGACTAACGTCGCTCGACTTCGAGGCAATGTGTCCTAAGGAGTTGCCGTCGGCGTCCATTATCCGTTCCACGCATTACTGTCTATCTCGCTTCTACCTAGTCTATCTTCGGCCTAGGCTCAACAACAATAAGTATTAACAGTGCATTAAAAATAACAGTAATAATAATAATAATTCATTTAAGTGAAGCAACTTCCAAACCATATTAAGCAACGATCCAAACCATATTAACTCGGATGTTTGGGTGACCCGCGAAGAAATATAAGCTCCTTAATCTTAATCTTGCTTCAGTTGGAGAGCTTGAGAGCACTTCGGTAATAGTGGTTTATTGAATGACAGAATGGTTGCTTCATCGGCAAAACCAGACAATGGCCATTGAATAATGGGAGGAATATATAATTATTTATGTGGAAGAAAATGGTCCGGGTGGAGGGTTAACATCGATATAAATATATAAAACAATAAATATGCTGTTATTTGTTCATGTCTAAGAAAATACCTGTATTGTATGGTTTCAGTAAGATTTATTAAGAAAATAACTTCAATAACTAATAACGACAAATGGTAAGATTATTAAATAGTTAAATGGTACTTTCTTAACCCTTCACAAAAAGATCTGCCTGCAAATATTACAAAATGGCTACAGTGAAGATGCACTTCATTAAGTGATTGGTATGTCTAGCTCAAGAAAATGTGGAGCTTTTAATATTTTTTCTTGCTTTCCTTCCATTTTCCATCCATTTTTTTTTAATTTTCTGAAACAGCGATAAAATGGAATTTTCTAAATGTTGGAGCACGGTCCGAAAATTCATTTCTATTGATAGTTCATGCGGTCCATGGCTAAGGAGGAGTTGAAAATTCTGATATGAGGCGTGGAGATGCAAAAAGGGGTAAATCCAAATTTAAAAAACTTTCAGGAAACACTAAAATATGCATAATTCAGGTGATTATTTATTTGAGACAATTATTTTTAGAAAACTTAGATTGGATTTAGCATGATTTGAATGGTGAACAATGTACCACCGTGTAGAGGACGCTAAATTTGTGAAAAAACATTTAAAAAATTAAAAATGATAAAATATGGATTTACCCCTTTTTGCATCTCCACACCTCATACATGATGCTAAAAAAAATTATCGCTTTTCGAAATATTTACTATGGGGCATTAGAAACCACCAAAGATCTGATACTAAGGTATTAGCAATTTATAGTGAGGGAGAACACGTTCGAAGTAAATGTCGACAGGAATTTACTGCTCTGGAGCTCTTTTACCAAATTTAAATATGATAATTTCTTTTACCATCTTAATTACTGTAATAATTCAAAAATAAGTCTTTAGGTTTAATGATAGCAAGTAAATGTATTTAGATGGAAAGTCTAGAAACGGATTATAGCTATAAATCCGTCTGTGCATTGAAGATGCAACCGATCTCAGAAAATATGACCTATTTGTCGCATAACATGTTTCTTGCCTTATAATGCTTGTACACACATATTTATGTAAACAAGTAATGAACATAATCCGAATTAGAGAAAAGGTGTTGTAAACTGAAATATCAGCAAAAATATGTCATATTTTGCCATTTACAAGACTGCTGACATAATAAAGAGAAAAAGGAGAAACGACCGATAGTACATTTCCCACAGACAGCATGACGCAAATGTATGTCAAATATTTGAGAAGGATAAAACAAATAATTAGAACATTTGCGGAATTTGACGGCATTTTTCTCCTGACCAGAATAATTTATGCTCATGATTATGACTTTATTATGCTTTTAGGGGGCACAATTTAACCTATTCAAAATATTTACCGGCGAGTTCATTATCACCCAAACGAGATGGTGGTTCGAAACTTACGTAACCTGGCTCCTGCGTAACAAAACACTGTGGATATTCTGGCTAAAAGGAGTGGGGGAAGTGGTAATTTTAATCAATGTAAAACTATTTTAACCTTGATTAGGGTTCCATATATCTGCGGACCGGTGAATAAGTGATTTAGTTCAATTTTGTCCAGAGAGAGATAACTGTATTGAGGGAAACAGAATAGTGTCAATCTCGATGTTTTTGGTTTGAAATGGAATTGTAATATAAGCAAGAGATATTTTCTGACCTTCACCCGGAGCATTCTCTTCCTCATATATATATTAAATGTAATGTAAGCAATAACTCTTTTCAAGCCATTGCCTGAAACACATTTCAACTTCAATATTCGACTAAATCACTTATTCACACACTGGGGATGTAGATATGTAACTTCGAGTCTAAAAATTAATAAAACGATTGAAGATTTTACTTAAATTATTTTTTTTTTTAAATAAGTACTTCATAACTGTATTTAAGGATTTAAATTTTTTAGATATTAAAGTCAAGGATTGATACTGCATTTGGCTAGAATATACGATGCGATGGACAAAATATGGGCCATAACATGGATTTATTAGAAGGCCCATATTATTATTTAGAGTGTTAATTAATCCATGTTACAGAATTTTTTTATCTCAATCGCATATTCCTTCCAGATGTATCCGAAGAAGCTGTTAGCAGATAGATAAAGCCTCGAAAATTGTGAAAATAAATGTTTTGAATTAAACACTGTCCATTACTATAACTGAGTTAATATTAAAAGATATCGATTATCTAAGGTCAATTTCCTTCAACTGAAGGAATGATAACTTAGCACAGTTATGTTAATGTTAAATCAGCTGTGGTTTATTTGTTTTTCCCGGCTGTTTATTTTGGACAGGAGGCTATTTGTTCCCTCCCTCCCTCCACCGACTCACCGACAACGAATCAAATCAGGCCTTCCATTCAAATGACTTGCAATTGCTGTGATTGGGGTTCATAACTGAAATAGGCCGCTGAGCATTGCCCGTTGCTGACTTGAATCCCATCATGCAGTGACTCGATAACTACTTCCTCTTTAGGTTCATATCAAGTTTCATAGAGTATGCTGGATTTTTCTGGACTCGGTCCAGTAGGCCGATGCTACGAAGAATTCGTTTGTCATTCAGAACATCGGGAGCGTTTCGTACGGGCGGCGACACACAAGTTTTTCAAATCGTCAGAACCGTCAATGTCGTAGTTCTGTCATTATAACCCAAATCGGCGAGGAGAGACGCGGTTCCTTCACCCTTGTAAGAAACAGGAACTAACGGTAGCAGGCTGTAGTGGTAACAAAGGAGGATGACAATAGCAGTTATTAGTAATTCAAGATCGCACTCGCAAGGAAACTGTTCCTTGGAGTCTTTGTCCTGTAGAACTAGAACTTCCTAGTACTATTCATTAGTAATATTTCACTTACCTATTCGCAATAATTTCCTTCCTAGAGAAGTATTGATGAGAATTAAACGATAAATATAAATAATTACAATTGAAATAATAATCTATGATTAGCAGGCATAAAAACACTAAACGAATTTTAATTATAATTATATTATTATATTATTATAATAAACAATTATATCGCTAGGAAATTTGAAGGAATAACTAACGTGAAACAAAGCAATATCCGGATATAAACTATTAAAAATACCCTCTTAATTTCCCCAACGTCTTATAAATAAATTGTATACAGTTGGAAGTGGAAAAAAAAATTCTACTGCAAATCATGGTGGGTCTAGGGTTCAATACAAGGTAGAGACTGTACTGTATCTAGGACTACGGTTGTGTTTGGACTTTCATCGTAGATTAAACTGCCAGAATCCCCCCTTATTTTGGGTAATAACCAGAGTACCATTAATAGAGGATGGGTTTGCGCTGGGATAGTATGTCATATCAGCTTCGATATTTTGTTCTTATTCAGAAGCTTCCTTTCGACATTAAAAAAGACACCAGAAGCAAGGCGACCAACCGACCGACGGACAGGCAGTGTTTATTATCTGAGAGCTTCGTTTGTGAGCCAGTTAGTTCATTCATGATTATTAGCTTCAATTAAGGCTTATGGAAACCCTCCTTCTTAAACTCACCAACGTTGCAAAGAGAAGTCAAACATAAACTATTTATATCAACACAAGGTATTCATTTACAATAAAAAGTAATATACTAAACATAGTATAATGGATTATTCCATTCAGATATTATTTTATTATTATGCCACATCAAATAAACATACTCGGTAAAATGTTCCAGCGAGATATCATGGAGATCTGTTGAATACAATAAATACTACGTTTCAATCTCAGGACGTTGAACAAAACCGATACAAACATTTAGAGTTTTATTAGGGGCGGTTAAATATTTAACATTGTTAAATCGAAAGAAACACGAAATGGAAAAACATTATTTACAAAAAAAAAAAGTAAGGTTGAGAGTGGCTTAATTATTTATTGATAATAACCCTTAACAAAACGACCTTCGATTTCCGCGATTGAAAAATTAATCTCCTTTTTTATTTACGGTTGATCCCCTAGTGCTAGGGTATTTGTACTGTAGGGCCAATCTTTACATATAGGCACGGAAAAAATGATGAAATAATTAAATGTATGTATTAAAATAAATTTTATAATTAAAGGGAAAGTTAGGGCGAAATACTAGAATAACGCCTATTACAATTGCGCTTTGTAATTATGAATAATCTTATAGAAAACCTTGTTTTATAGTAGGATAATTGTCGATAATAAGTAGACTAATGCATTCTATACATTGCATGGTCCAGCGATGTTCCAATGCCTTGATCCCCTATCGAAAATGAGATTCCTGCAGGCCTGCAAAATACCTCTCCAATTCGGCTATCAGTTCTTCCGTTGTAAGAAATCTCCGCCCACCTAGGAAAATTTTCAGCTTGGGGAAGAGATTAAAGTCTGATGGTGCCAAATCAGGTGGATGTGGCAACAATTCGTAGCCCAGCTCATGAAGTTTGGCATGGCAATAACACTTGTGTGCGGGCGGGCGTTGTCCTGATGAACGATGACTTTTTTCCTTGCCAAACCTTTTTTCACGTATCTTTTCCTGTAGTTGGTCTAGGAGTACTGCCCCGTAATTGTTTGGCCAGTAGGAAGATAATCTATCAGAATGACTGATACCAATGAAAACTGACGCCATGACCTTTCAGGCCGAACGTTCTGTCTTTGCTTTCTTTGGTGGTGTTGACTCAGCATGTTTCCACTGCTTTGATTTCTGTTTTGTCTCTGGGGTATAGTAGTGGACCCAAGTTTCATCTGTAGTCACAAACCGGCGCAAAAAATCTTGTTGGTTGCGCTGAAAACGGGCTAGATTTTGTTCGGACATTTCCAAACTGGTGCGTTTAAGGTCCAACGTCCAACGTTTATGTTCCAAACAGCCCACAGCAGCACCCATCTTGTGGATAATTTTTTCATTACCAATTCTTCGATTAAAATGTGATATACCCGTTCAGATGACATCCCTACAGCCTCAGCAATCTGTCGCACTTTCAGTCGACTATCCTCCATGACCGTTTTATGGACTTTTGCGATAAATTCTGGGGTCGTAGCACTTTGGCCGTCCACTGCGCGGATCATCATCTAAGCTCTCCCGACCAAATTTAAACTCGCTGGTCCACTTGGCAACAGTTGAATATGAAGGAGCAGAATCCTCCAGTGTGTTCTGAAAGTCGGCATGAATTTCCTTTACTTTCATACCTTTCTTTATAAAGTACTTAATCCCTGCTCGAATCTCAGTTTTTCCATTGTCACAAATCACTACGCAAAAAAAACAACAACAAAGAGTCGTCACTACAACTCACGCCACGTGTTCACTCACAAAGGATGTGTGATTATTGCGCGGGAACTTCGTTGCTCTAGCACTAATATCAAGCGGTGATTCCGAGAACTTTTCAAACCACCCTCATACAATAAATAGTACAAATTTAGGCCACGAGATTAAAATAAAAGTAATTTGGACACAATATTTACTACCTTTCTTCCTTTTAATAACTCTGTTTAAAAAAAAGTACTGTTTCATGAATAACGGTTATTTAAGGAAACGGTACGTCAGCATCTATGGCTCAACTGCCAGGTTTTCCCCGACTGACTTAAGAGGTCAAATAGATCTCTCATAAAAGAAAGGATAAGTTGAAAAATGCCATAAACTAAACTCTCATAATTAGTATCAATTTCAGGACTTTTATAATAATTAACCTAACTACTTCATGCTTTATTTTTTAAACATTTTATAAAAGATTTTAGCTACATTTAATCCATCTGCAGATTTAAAAAAAAAAATTTCAACGTTTTTATGGCACCCTCTTTTTCGAATTTCTTTAGAACAGTTGATGATGTACTTAACAGTGGCTGGGGTCTTATTAACTATTTTTCCAATTTCTCGCAGTGCATGAACTTTTTTATTCAAATTAATCATCAGATCTAATGTCTTCTGATACCGATTTAAATAGGAAATAATGGGAATTGAACTTTGCATATTAAAGGATACCTTAGAACTAATTAAAATAATTATTCGCTTCTCTCTGTTCCTTAACTCCACAATTACAAGAGTGTATAGAAACTTTTTTGACCTTAGGTTCTGCAATGTTTTCTTCAAATTATAATCTCTAATAAAAAGAGTTACAAATCCAACTTTATATTCGTATATTTTCTGTTCAACAACCCAAGGGAATAATAATAATTTTTAAAAAATCAATACTGAAAATAACAGTATTCACTAACAATATATAGATATTTTTGACCGAGTGCATACACAACCAACGAAAACAAAATAAGAAGTAAAAAAAAAAGTCACAACAAAACCCCGGCGCTAAACACTTCCCTCAGTAATTATCTGAGTAATGAGTACTAAATAGTAATTAAGTTGCATCACCACACGCAATCTTCTATCAAGTTCCATCTTAAAAAACTAACGAAATTAACTAATAATATAACAAGATGGAGATGGAGGATCGTAAAATCGGTTAGTTCGAGCACGGGCCGGCTCGTTAATCTATTGGGTAAGCGATTGGGTAACCCGGCGGTGTACCTTTTCCACCTAATGGTTTCCGAATTTCCACACCAGCGGTTACAGATATGATGGTTATCATGAGAAGAACCGGGGCAATGATGATGATAACAGAGGATCCATGACATGGTTATTAGCTGAGATAAAGGACAAACCATCTTTGCTCTCCCTTTGCCGGAAGCCCACCACATCCTGCCCTCTTGAATACAATAATGTACCGCCCGTTCCGGAGGAACCACCTGGTTAGCATTGCGTCTCCAGCTATACAAAAATGATTTTTTAATATTTTTATTATAAAAAGAAAAGATATTCCCCCCCCCCTGGGATTCGAACCCGGATCCTCCCTATCTCCGCGACAGCGCTCTATCCATTTGAGCCACCAGAGTCGCCTGCCGGCAGGGGACAAATCTTTTCTCTTATTCGATCCCATGTCCTCGTGTTCTCGCAATTTTTTGCGACGTATACACGAGAACGAATGTTCTTTGAGCATTACTTTAAATTTTAGGATCTTATTGACTTGCGTCATATTACTATTTATATTTTTTTATAATTATTTGTCAACTGTTTTGATTTTTAAATAATTTTATCGTAAAGAGAAGAAAAATGCCCCCGGCCAACCTGAGCAGCCCGCGTCTCTACTGCGGTTACGAGCCAGGCTAGCTCAGTTGGTTGGAGCACCGCGCTAGAGACGCGGGCGACCCATGTTCGAAACCCGGCCTGGACAAATCTTCAACATAAAAATATTTAAAAATTATCACCATCATAAGAATAATAAATAATAAATAAAAATGATCTTTCTTCTCCTGAATTGTAATCGTATAACTAATATTAGACGGAACACATGATACGTATATAAATTATATTAAGCAATAAAAGAGAACAATTTAAACTTTGCAGAAACTTTTTAGACTTTTTATAATACTTAAAACAAAGATTTCTTTTGGGATGATCTGGCGGATTGGGGTAGTGGTCCATGGATGGAATTTTATAAGAGATTGATGGTATCTGCATCAAGACTTCGGGTTCGCTAAGCCTTTTTATTATTACTGGGTTCCGTTAAGCTTTTGTATTACTTTGTAAAAATAATCTTGTAATGAAAAGAAAAAATTCTTGTCTTCTAAAATTGCAATGATTTGGGATTGCAATAATAAATGAAGGGAAAATTTTAAAAAATGTATCGTCGAATTAAAATGGGTAACATCGGAATATTCAAGCTTATGTGTTAAATAATAAAATCAATAATTAAATCGATGTTACGTTATCAACAATATTTATACAAGTCTGAAGCTAAATAAAATATACTAGAAGAAAAACCATGGTATTGATCAAGACCTGAGTAGTGAAGTGACCAATAGCAGAAAATGCAGTGTACATATATGTTTTAGAATGTGAATATTTTGTTATTCTTCCAACTGCTAATAAACTAAGAAAACTCATTTAGAAGTATAAAGATGCTATGCATATATAAACTAAAATCGTTAGTATATATAAGACAAATCGTTAGTGAATACTGAATTTACACTGGGAACCTCACACATTCTTGTAAAGGATTTGCTATTCGCTATTTGTTGTTTGTTATTTGCTATCGATGAAAACAATAAAACTCAGTGAACACGTGTGACCTTTTTTCTTTTCCTGATTCGGAGAACTGACTTCTCAATAATCCTCTTAGCTGGGGGTTTCCCAGACTCCTATCATTATACTCAAGTGAACTAGCTCGCAATACTTCCTCCTATCCAATTTATCAACCATGCCCTCCAACAATTACATCTATCAGCGGAAAACAATGTAAAACAACACAGTTATCAGTCAGTAATCATATAAACTAGAAATGACATTATTTCTCATAAACATTAATTCGGGTACCCTCGCCAATGTTAATAATATATATATATATTTTTTTTTTATAATTTAGAGAAATGTTTTTTTAATGATACTTACTACATCAGGCAATAAACAAATATTTGTCATATTGTGTTAAACTAAATTGAAAAAATAAATATATTGTGTCGTAGGACACAATTTTTTTTTTATCAAGTCAACGAGAAAAAACTTAAAATCTCTGTATGTATATCAAAGGAAAAATAATTATATAAAAACAATTTTTTATTGGTTATACAAGAATTCAAGCCATGAACGATCAGCCTAAGTCAACAGAATGAAAAATAACGTTTTAAGTAAAATAAAAACTCATAAAGAAAACATGATGCAGAGGAGATTCAACCGCTTCATTATTTTAGGTTAGAGCACTTCCAATCCTTAATTCGATGATGAGTACCTCATGGTGGCATTGTGAACCCTCTTCCTTACAACGCTTAAACCTTTACCACTTAGATCCACTAATAGCAAAACTGGTTTAATAAATTATAATAAATATAATCAAATGTCATTCATTTATTAAAGAGCCGTTTTAAAACACAAAACTCACGAATCATTTTCAAAATGATATTAAAAATAACAACAATCAAAAGTAAAAGGGATTGGACATTACGAATGGGGTCTATCAGTATTTTAAATTCTGACGGTCAACGTTTTGGTCCGAAGTTGGGAGCAATCATAGCAGGACTAAATTGATTCAAGAGAGTCGAAAGTATTGTAATTCTAGGCTTCAAATATTAGCTCCGATTTTGGGCCGAAACTTGCTTTGAGAACAAATAAATATTATTCTGACTACATACTGATTTATTCATTCCATCGTGCAAATCAACCAACATCGATAACAATAAGCATGGGTTAAAATTGTCCAACACTGAATAAATATATTAGCCCCATGATGCCGAAAGGAAGCGCTAAGCTAGAACCGACAGGAAATCTCTGAGGTAAAACTGGAGCCTCAAGGCCGAAGCTAGAAATTATTTGTTTCAGGCCACGATAATTAAATCTCCAATTAGAATTTAAATATTCACATAACCATTTGCACGAACGGAAAGCTTTTCAGACATTTAGCAACTACCAAAATGCAGGACACCCAGAGGGGTAAAGAAAACACCAAAGATTTTATAACTATAAAATACCGTGACTTATTAAGAGAAAACGGAAACTAAGTAATTAATTGAATTACCGCTTTCCTAATTATTGCGTGTTATAATAACTCGACGAGGATAAGAAGTGACAACGAAGCATGACCGCAGGTGAGCTGCAGCCCTGGCCCAAAAGAGCGGGCTGCAAGAACATGATGACACAACACAGATATACCCCGAGTTGAAGATATAGCGGATTAGAGATATAGATTGCGTCATGATCATTTACAAGAGCCGATAACGAAAGTTATTAAGAAATAAATAATACTTTTGGACTACTAATTTTTATATTCCTAAAAAGATCGGATATCTTTCAGACAAACCTTCCAAACACAGGACTAATTCAGATTTTTTAAATACCATAACAATTCACGTTGGTCGAAAAAAACGCAAAATATCTCATGTTTCAACAAAAAAGTTTAAAGGCAATGTTAATATAAACATTCAACCAATATTTGGAGAGAATGAAGGATTATTGGAGGAGATAAAGGGAGACCAAAAAACTTGATATCTGCGTGGTCAGAGCTTGGACTTTCCCCCCCCCCCAAAAAAAAATCGGGATTAGAGACGTTAATAATAGATTTTTTAAATAATACAAGTAAAAACATGAATGAAAAATTCCGAACAAGAAATATGGTTTTACAAAGAACCACCTGTTTAAAACCCACAAGAGTTTATACGCTGTAAACGTTTAAGGAACAGTACCCACAATAAATCATGAGAAATATTAGATCTTCCGAAGTAAGAAACATAATGCAGCGGAAATGACAATTAAATATGTTCGCATTTGACATTAAAATGACATTTTACTAATTGAAATCATTTCAGGGGTTATAATATCTGATATTAAAATTAACTTTATCAACTAGATTCTTCAGTTCACCCTGGTTTCTTTAGTTTTTCTCATGAGGGACTGAATAGCCCTTTGTAGTTTCCTGATTTTTAACAACATTCGAACAACTTTAAAACATTAACATAAACTATAATTGAAAATATATCAAGTTGACTTAATATGAGAGAGAGAGAGAGAGAGAGAGAGAGAGAGAGAGAGAGAGAGAGAGAGAGAGAGAGAGAGAGAGAGAGAGAGAGAGAGAAAAGAGAGACCAAGTATCTCGGGTTCTTAATGTTCATAGACAAAGATAAGCGCATAATATTTCCATTCATCAGAAAAAATCAATGTCAAATTCTTGTACGAATCACCTTATTATATCAGTAAACATATGTAGGTTACATCACCCGTCTTAATATGTTCAATCTCAGTAATTAGTTTTGCAGTATTTTTAATTTTTTTTTTTTTTATTAGTGCTCTAAGTTAACACAATTTAATATTATAGCATTAGCTAAAGAGAAGCGGTATTGAAATAATTAAATAAATTAGATTTAACAAAACTAACCATAAAAAATATTAAAAAACAATAATTATTAGTTAATATATTTTTTTGTGCAAATATGAAATAATAAAACAAAAGAGAAAAACTAAATATCTAGTAAAAATGAGTATGTAATTTCATAATTTAAAGTAAGATAATAAAACAAAAATAATATTTATAGTATCCACTTAAAATGATAGAGACCAAACTGCTAGATATTTTTTATTTTTAAAAAGTTTTTACTGATTATTTCCTATTATTTGTGGAGTTGAAAAAAAAATCCTGTATTACTACAACCCATGAAGGGTCTGGAGTTTAGTACATGGTAGAGACGGCACAGTTCTTGTATAACGGCTGTCCTGGTAGGTCATTTAGTCTAGCTAGAGATCAATCGCCAGGAGGGTCCTAGATCTTATAAGATCCATCTCCGGGCGCAAATAGATTAAATAAAAGCCAGCCACCGAGCGGGATTTGACCCAGGACTTTCGGCATAGCAACTCAGCACACTAACACTGAGCCACTCCGCTCCCCTAGGGAGTTGAAAATCATGATTAAAACATTTTTCAGGCTCATATTCCTAGCGCTATAGCCATTTAGGATACAGACATTGCCTAATCTGTAAGGAAGGGAAAAATTGGCCAATTCATTCACGAAAATTAACATGATATGATGATGTGATGACTAGACTAGGCAGTCGTAGAAACAGTCCCGTTAAAATGTAAAAACTGAAAATGTTCGTGATTACAATACTCTTTTTACTCAGCGCATGCACAATATAAAAAGAATTCATACTTTTAAAAACTACACTAAACACAAACTTTTCACCACCTTCTTCACTTCTGAGATGAAGTATTTAAAATTATAAAGAGGACAATAAATGTTGAACAAATCCTCATCGTAATTTTAGTGTTTCTTCCAGATATATTCTAATTACCAACTTCAGGAAATTAGCCAGGATTTTATTCCGGGGGTCTTGTAAATAAAAAATAATGAAATTAAATGTAATAAAAAAATTTAAGAAGTAAAATTTACTTTTCGGGTGGGGCTGAAACCACTAAAATCCCTCTGCTTGCATGCAGGTCATAAGAGTTTTTTGGGATCATCATGTTCAACCTATGATTATCTATCATTAACCGATAGGTAATAACTAGAAATTCTTAGCGACAAAATTGATTCAAGGGCCCATTGGTAAACGTAACTGTAAATAGAGAACCGAATCCCTGTAAACATAGAGTTAAACATAATATATCTGTAGAAGGGCATTACAGTAGGCACGTGTTCACTGCTAAGGTCAACACAGCAGGGCAACTCTGGGGGTGCGCGTGGCTTCCCAAGTTGATTTTACGCTTCTTCCATCTAGCTTCACATAAAAATAAACTATACAAAGGTTTTAGTTCATATATTTCTTCATTTTAAATTGACAATAAACTAAGACTAAGATTATTTAAAGGAAATCGTATAAATTTAAAATCAGCGATTCATATAAAGACAGATAATTGAGAAATCTGAAATTGAGTATTTTAATATTGATTTTATAATACTATAAAATAAATACCACGACACAGTCGGTATTTATCAATATTTTTTGCAACTTCGAACTGCCCGGTTCATATATTGACTCAACACACTTTACTAAAAGTTAAATCAGAAAATGTAACAGTAAAACTGACGAAGGCAAAGATAGAAGATGTTTTAGGAAAATATATTTTTTAATTTTAGTTCTGAATAACTTCTTGTAAAAAAAAACCATATGCACAAAAATCCTGATACCCACATTGCTAGAACATTATATGAAGTTACCTTTATTAAAAAGATCCACTAGCCTTACAAATATTTAAATTTTCTTGACAGCCAACCTAGAAGCGTAAATAAGATCATAACAGCTTTACAAACTTATCATGGTCGACGTCAACCCATGACAAGCGATTAGATACGGACATTTAAACAATTTGAAGAAGTAATTTGTGATATGGTTAATTTCCTGCTCCATGAAACCGTGGGGACGGAATGGCCATGAAACAGGGGCTAATGTTGCCATGGCGACACAAAAACCTCTCCATAGCTCCCCTATCGATTTCCCACCAGCTCAGGTTACGTTCTCCTTTGTTTATTTCATTAATGACGTTATATCGGAGTATTTTATTGTAAAAATTCATAAATTAGTAATTCGTATTAATATTTTATTATTAGAGATAAACACCGCCTCTATCGTTAATAACCTCTTTATAACGAACAAACTTAGAATAGCCTTATAAATCAAGTATAAAATTGCTGACTACTCACTATAATCACTATGGTATTTGCCATTTCTACAATAAAAATAATAATAATAAGCTTAGCGAACTAGATGGTTCGATGCCACTATCACCTAATTGTTCTGACAAACCTCCATCCATAAATTACTATCCAAATCCAAACCATAGATAATAAACTATAACATAAACCCCTTTCTTCAGCAACTCCAACTATACATACAATACAATAATATAAAAAAATATTGGTGCCAAAGGCATTTAAAAAATACAATAATTAACACTAGTTACCCGGACTAATATAAGTCAATTTTGCTAATAACAAATAAAAAACTACTAATTTATGAATTAAATGCTTTTAAATGAAAATAAATTTGTTTTATTGTTATCAACTGCAACGTGTATAATTCTTTATGTCTGACCGGTTTATCTCTCTAAGATTTGTTTAAAAATAATTATGTGTAGCTTTAATGGGATTTCTTCCTGTATTCAATATCCGTTTAATTAGGTTCTAATTAGAATTAGATCTTTATGTCAGTTCTACAATGGTTACGTTACCTATGGTTTGTAGAAATTAAGTGGATCGAACAAACAAATTTTAAAGTGATGAATCTTCAAGTAAGAGGTTGTAGTACACGTATTGTATTTGAACGGGACCAATTCATCCATTTTTAATTGCTTACATTTTATAAATTTTTAAGTTGGTATGAAACCTACTATCTCCCGAATCGATATATAAACCTTGGGTTGATTTCTGGAAGAAAGATTTTTTTTTTCAATGCTTTTTTGGGAGGCAACTTTGACAAACTGTCATGGTGACAATTTTGCATTATAGACATTGTATGATTAATCCTGATTTTATAAGTTCGATAGCTGAACAGCTTCATAAATTAAGTTTATTTTGATTTTTTTCCAAAGCTTACTTGTGTACTTCAGATGCACGAAAAGAATAACTATCTCTCTACAAAACATCTCTACGAATTTTTATTCTGCAGAAAAATAAAAATGGAGACAATAAATCAGCCTTGACTAGACGCTATCTTCCAAAGCATCTTGACATTAACTAACAAATACACCAAATTCAGCTGAAATGGAATATAAACTTCAATATAAACATATAGCATAGGGAAAAAACTAACAATGATAATGGACGCAGATATACACAGAAAAAATAACGGATTTTCCTCTGAGTAATAGATCATATAGAATTAGTATGAGAACAAGAATAGGAAGAATTTGAAAACGTTACAAGGAATATTCAAAACACTTCAAACTGATTTCGTAATATCCTATGACTATGAAAGCTAATTTTGATTCTAACCCTAGATCTTATTCTAAAACAAAAAAATATATAAAAAGATTCCAGGAGATCATATTCAATGAGCTGTCACAGCTTCAAATTCAAAGACATGCTGGTTGGATCAAGGAATATTCACGGTCGATCTTAAGGAACACAAAACGTTCCTCAAACAAAAACAGTGTGTTGACAAACCGACCAGAATGACCAATGTCTTCCTCTATCTGCAAACTGAGGGGGGATTCGTTTCTGCATAATGAATTATTCATAAGCGTCCGATTTGCAGGAAGGCCTACCGCATTAGCGGACAATGGTAGCGCGATATCTGGACCAAATCCTTTGTCGGAGCGTATTCAGTCGCAGGTACAATACCTTTTTACGCTTTCCAAACCAGGCTCTACTGGATTCCTTTTACAATTGATGGTGCAAATAACATTGACCGAATAGTCCTCGAAATTTTAATTAGTTATAATAATTCGAAGATAGTAAAGCAATCGGAACCAAAGAATCATAGTCAACAATGTATCTTCCTTGAACACCCCTTCCTCTTCTTTTGTATCTATCCGAATCCTCCTTATTACTTCTTTCGTGTTTCCCACTTTAACTATGGCTGTGTGGCATATGGGGGCCTCTCGAATATACTCGAGGATAGATTGAGGCGAATCATGAACTGTACACTACGGTTTGTCTCCAATGTCCCATCTCACCTCTATGACGAGATAAATTAACTCTTTCCTTCATCCGTGAACTCTATTTTCTTTGTTCAATCTTATAGCAAACCATCTACTCACAACATCCCTCTTACATGTATAGACTCCTTCAATTCAAATCCTCAATCCAATCCAAGGGCACAAGATCTCAGCTTTCCGACCTTAACACTCGTTCCCACAGAACCCAAGCCTTTCTCCCCCCTTTCAACCTATCTTTTGAACCCATTCCAACCTGATATCCATATGCGTCTTCGTAATCCATATTCAAATGGAAGCTTTTTCTACATCTCCTAAATCCCCAAAGAGATTTCTCTACCCAATAATAATTAACAGCTTATATCCACCAGAAGTAATATTTTTTCTCTTTTTATCAGCTCAATTCTTATTATTCTAAAATAATACGAATTTGTATTCTATTTTTTTCTTTTCAAGTACATAATATTTAGTTTATTTTTATTTTCATGTACTTTTATAAGAATATTCTATCATTCTTATAATGCAGCCCTTTGGCCAAATGAGTACTCATTTAATTTTGTACAAATCTGTAATTTTTAAGGGATCTGGTCCCAGAATAAAATTAGTTTAGCATTAAATTCTGTATAGACTAGGGAGAGAGAAAGATTAGAGAGTAGAAAGTTAGTGTGGTAAGTTTATAGCATGCAAGGAGAATAGTCACTAAGTTAGATTTAGAGTAGTCATTAAATTATAATGATAGTCAATAGTTAATCAGTCACTTGTATATCCATGTTATGAATCTTCAATGTCACAATCTAACAAGTCGTATACCGTTCGATAACAATATGATTTGAAATATCGTTAAGTTCTGAATAAAGTTAACAATGAAAGGTGTCGGAATGTAATTCTCAATTTGGTAATAATCATAACAAGACTGGTGTGAGTTTATTTGATTAAAAAAAACAATAAATAACTCTAACCTAAAATCATCTAAAAAAAAGTTGAGACGTGACTCCAGAACTGGTAATTTATCGAAGTGATCTTCGAGATGGGCCTACTATCAAACGACAGTAAAAATCACCCTAGCTAAAGAACGCGTGCCTATACCAGCCTATACTAATTCCTGATTGTCCTACCCCTACGTGCTTTCCAGCAACATGGGTAACATAGCATCACGATACTTCCAATACTAAAATAATAAATATTAATATAAATAAATAATACTACTAAAATAATTAACATTGAATCATTTATTACTTAATGTAGAAAATGGCCAGGAATGCGGACTATGAATTCTACATGCATATGACCAACTTATTAAATAACACCATTTTCTACTCCACCCAAGATATATGGGGTCAACAATTTTTTCATCAATACACATTAATTAAAATAATATATATGAATAATTAACCAGTTTTAAAATGGTTCTTTTCGACGGCAAAGACTTTCACTAGACACTCTTAATTCCACTCAATTACAAAACGTCATTCATATTGACCGTAAGTGGAACAATCGGTGTTGATCTTTTGGATTCCAAAAAACAAAAACAAATTCCTCGTTATAGGAGTTCGTACATTCTAACCTCACTCAAACCCATTAGATTTTAACCACTTTCCGTTATGTTCCCACAACTCCCCGAGTCGATAAAGGGATATAACAGGTCTTAGGAATTGTCAACATAGAACTGTCTTAATTCTTTTGGGGGATGTTTGTATGGCTTATTACTCACACATCATTGAAATCTAAACAAGAAATTTTAAAATTCGAACTTAATTACAAGCAGACACATATTTCAATATACATAAATTTATATAACAGGATGGCATATTTCCAAGCACATAACGTTTCCTATGTTTAATATACCATCTTAATTGTCGGAATTTTTTAAATTATGACTAATAATTAACAATGCAGAAGGTGTAACGACTCCGACTAGGCTATTAGCGAGGAACGTTTTAATTGAATATGCTTCACTATCAAGCCTGCTCAGAATGCTTGAGATGTTACGCAACGAGGAAGTACCGCGAAGTGACGATCTGATAAAGGACACGAGATCCGAGGTAGAGAGCAGACAATGACAAAGATAAGACCATAATTGCAACCAACAATAGCAGCCAAATATAAGTATACAGATAAAAATGTTAATGAACTGAAGAATATAAGATCTAAATTTCTTAAGATTGTATCCAATAAGATTTTTTCAAAACTGTTTTACTTGTCGTTTTTACGAATCTTAACCTTACTTGCAGCATGTAAAGTTGGAGACAGTGTATGGGCGGTGACTTGGTGAATATCGTTAGGTATCTAGAAGTGGTCATAACGAAATAATGATGGTTCAGTCTATTTAAAAGTTTATTTGTACAATGTTGTTTTGTGCTTTAAATAAAATAGAACTTCAAATTATTTAATTCTATCATTTATTACAGTACTCATCATTTATTGATACATATTGAATGTTTTTACTTTAATCATTCACTGGGAATATTGCTTACTCCCTATTGTGACTCGTTCTTTTCTGAGAGATAATATAAATTAAGCACTAATTTAAAATAGAATATAACGTGTGAAAGAGAGGAAGTCCTTTTTACGGAATCAATAAGTTTTTAAATTCTTTAATCATGCCTACCCTGTCCACTGGAATATAGATAACTCTAAGCTTAACCACTACAATCCATTAAGAGTCTTGTGTTTAGTGCATCATAAAGACCAAACCGTTTCCTAGCCAACGGACGTTGATTCTGCCATGATATGCTCAACCGTCAAGTTTTTACTCATAATTAAAGGTAATCGACAAATCCCGTTATATCACCTTTATCCACCGTCGTAAACCAATGACTTCCTTTACTCTAGTTTCGTTTAATAACATCCCACTGATATAGAACAGATACTTAGGACTATATCTTGACAAACGTTTAACTTAAAATCCTCATGTTAGACTGAAAAAAAACAGCTCGCCCCGACCCGAATCGGATGGAAGGATTGTCATGAAAAACTTTATTTACACTCAAACCCACTAGTTTTAAACTTTGCAACATCTTTCATTCTTGATAATCCTCCAGAAGATGGCCTCGTGATCTTTTAAGTTTAATTGGTTTTTCGAGTACCATCAGGAGGTAGTTTCTCTACTTAAGTTTATTTCATGCCTATATATATCTTTCCTTCTATTTACTAAATATATTATTATTATTATACAGTCGTAAATTTCAATAAATACATTTTTTTTAAATGAAGGGTAATCAATTTAAAAAGGTAGTGTCAGTATCAGGGGGTCTCTAGATATGACCCACAGCTGTCATAAAATAAATTAACACACCCTCCTCACCCTCACTCCCAAGTTATTCATAAAAGCGACAAATAATTAATTATTAATACCCTTTTTAATAGCAGTCATTATGAGGTCGTCAGGGGTATCCTTAATAAACATTAGGGAAAGAGAAACATCTAAATGGTACGAATACAATGATAAACCTTGGCCCAGAGCTGAAGAAGGCCTTCGGTATAGATTCCTTAGAGAGCCGTGGTAACTCGGACGGGAGGCACAGGACGAGAGGCCAAGGCAGGCTCGGTGGGAAAGCCATTAAACCAACAATGACCTTTTCAACGAGGAGTAATAAAGTAGCCAACTCAATACCATAAGTGCTATCAGCGATGAGTTTGTTCTTATATTAGGATGAACTTATCTAAAGAAAAATGAATTTGCAACGAAATCAGATTGGAAGGTAAAGATCGAATTTCCCGATGGCATTTGCATAAGCGATAGAAGGCCAGTGAAGTGGAACAATACGCAACCAATTGAAAACTCGGTTTTTTTTAAGGAAAAATAGAAAGTTGGTTATCTGCAAAGCAGTCGGGTTGATAGAGCAATAACCGAAGTAGGTCATTCCAGTGAGGTTAATATCTCACCGTTCGCAATGGCCATAAACCGAACCATTAAATATTATCGCCAGTGCGATCGAAATAAAAATTAACTTTAATGAATATTAAGCTTCAGCTCAAAATAATAAAAATCGCACAGACAGATGATTTGAGCTGCTGGAAGGTATAAATTCAGTTGTATTTAAAAAGGGTTTATACTTTTAAATGATTTTAATTATTATCATTTCATAAAAAATTAAAAAGTTAAATAGGGTTTAAAACACCACTCTTTACTAAGTCCTGAGTGATGAAAACATTTGCCCGTTTGATCATATTTTTAACGTAATTAAAATGAAAACCTTTAGATAAATGGACTTATACCACTTTCAATAAAGTAATACAGACATTTGCGCCCATACAATTTTCTTCGACATTTCTATCAAGAAACCCAGTTTATAGTCAGATAAAAAAAAAATTGGCACATTTTTATTCAATGTACCATAAATCTATATCATAAAATAAAGATAGAGAGATCTTTAAATAAGAAATGCATCTCTAACGCATGGTGTGTACACTCACAGAAATTCAATGGGTATACAATACATTACTAATACGATTCAGATGATTTTAGGGGCTGAATATTTTTGTGGCAGGTATTAAAATACAATTACTTGCTTACTTGCATGGCCATTGGTACCTTAAGTTATTTAAAAGTACTTGCCCTCACAAATGCATTGCCTCCACCGATTCGTATCACTTGCGTGCTCTTCAGTTGCAATGACCTTGAACTTGTATATTTTTTTTATAGCGGAGAGGCTACCAAGGACCACGCAAATATCACTTCACTTTATGTAGTTTCCTTCCTTGATCATGTCTAATAAAAAGTCTTGCAATATTAATCCAAGATCTTGTTTCGGATTAAAATGCTATTGCTTTTTTATTAGATATTTTGCCTATTTTTATACACATTTAGACAATGTAAATCGTGATTATGATTACAAGTATGCATAGATCATACACTGAATAGAAAGCAAGATTTGCTAATATGGTTGAGCTTTAATTAATATGGTTTTGAACAAAGAATTTCCTTTTCTAAACATTTATCTATCTTCTTCTTCTTCAATCGGCGCAACAACCCATTACTGGGTCCTGGCCTCCTCAAGCAGCTTCCGCCAGCTTAACCGGTCAAGTGCAGCTGCTCTCCGATTCCGTACTCCGAGCAGGGTCGTTGCATCTTCTTCAACACTATCCAACCATCGCAGCCTAGGGCGGCCTCTTGGTCTTGTTCCTTGTAGGGGCTCATTAAGTTTATTTGGGATCTCATCAGTTCTCATCCTTGCTATATGGCCTGCCCAGCGCACCCTACCATCCTCACAATTTTTCCGTCATCAGGCTCACCAATCAATGAGTATACTTCCCTGTTTGTGCGTCTTCTCCAAACTAAACCATCCTTTACTGAGCCGTAGTTGCGTATGAGTATCTTTCTCTCAAATGTTTGGAGATCCTTTTCATCAGACTTCGTAAGTACCCAAGTTTCTGATGCGTAGGTTAGTACTGGTCGAATTAGCGTCTTATATAATCTTGTTTTTGTAGATCTTGATAACGAGCTACTTCCTAAGTGGCGACGCAGTCCAAAATAGCACCAATTGGCCGATGCTATTCGCCTCTTTATTTCTGCGAGACGTCATTGATGGAATTGACCTGAGATCCGAGGTATACAAACTCATCAACCTGTTCGAAAGAGTAATTGCCAATTTGGATAAATCTTTCGTTAATACCTCTTTGTTTACCAGCATTCATATATTTGGTTTTGTCAGTATTGACAGCAAGTCTCTGCTTCCTAGCAGCATCATCAAGAGCAAGAAAGGCCTCTTCCACAACAGCTCTTGATCTCCCAATAATAATAATCTCCCCAGTTTGTTTTATAAAACTGATAGATATATGTTTAAAAAATACAATAGAACCAAAAGATGAACAATCCAATGCAATATTGAAAAGAAATTTACAACTTCAAGTAACGCAATATTTCTGTTTATCCGATTAGAAAACAAGTATGTTTTTTATAATTAAATAAAAACACTATATACCAAAATAGAGAGTTTTTACATTGAATACAAAAGTTACGATGGGACTAGTCAATCAAAACGGATATTTTTGTTAAAATCTGAAAAATTCTTAATTACAAAACAGAATTACAATAACTCAATAAATCTATCTAAAGGATCTGTTTTCCCTTTAATTGAAACTAATTAAAAAATAACTGACATCAGATAATAACTAACATAAGAATCAATTTATTGGAGATTTCAAATTGCTCCTTAGAAAAAATAAGTGTCATAAGTCAGTGAACCTGTCTGACTGGTCAAACATTTTCAGTAGAAAGATGTTCTTATAAAATTGCATTGATTAAACTTCAATAGATCCTGGTGACAGATATAAATATTTAAGTTTGAAACACAATTTTATTGTTTAGTTGTATGCACTACGGCCGAATGTATTGAATTCATCCAATGGCGTTGTTTACATGTCACCAACGCCCCTCTTTTCAGCGTCAGGAAATTCGAAGTATAAAACTAACTCCTGGCGAAACGAGATAGACTAGAAAGATAGGGGTTCGGTTCGCGAATTGTTGTATTAAATATTCAGGAAAACTGATCCGGAGGCCTAAATAAACAAGTAAGCATTCGATGGGAGAATGTATCTTGAATAAGTTATAAAAGAGGCAGAGAGCTACGATAAGGCCACGCGCTTCACAAGTGATAACTGACCTCAGATTCATCTACAATTAATTATAGTTATAACCACTTCAAACCAAATCAAATTACATACAATGAAACATTTGAACTGCGGGCTGCTTCTGCCTTATCAACTCATGGCGCCACATTAGTGCGGAATTCGTATTAATTAACTACTTAGAATGCAACTGTAAAGTTCCATACAATGTTATTGCAGCTGGCTTTCGATCGTTACGAACGCTTAATGAATAACAAAACACTAAAGATCCTTTATATTAATTCTACAGTTGGATCCAAACTAGTTAATTTCAAAAAAATAAGGTAGATAGCACTAATATGGACTATGTATTATTCGAGCCAACGGCCATCCCACGTTGAACACACCGGTTCTCGCCTGATCACTATGTACTATTCGAGTAATAACTTCAGTTTTTTGTCCAGTTAAGTGGCGTAGAGACCAACAGTAGCTTGTTTCTAAGGCTTTATCGACGATATTTGCCTAACTAATTACAGAAATATGACAGAAAGGCGCGACATGCCGCGGAAGAGCATCACTTGAAGCGGGTACATCAGCCGCCACTTCCTAAGGAGGCCGGAACTACGCGCTCTTATGTAACTGATACAGCAGAGCTCCGGGCACAAAAGCCTTTGTCTCTCCGTGGCAAGGTGCCGCACCTGCCTTTCTTTGTCTCCGTAGCCGTCAGAAGTAAACCAAGGTACTTGGCGGGGAGTATCGATAAGGATCGAAATCCGAAAGCGCACATCTTCCAGAACTCTTCAGATGAGTAACAATAATGTCCATTTCAATTTAAATTAAATACTAGATCTAAGGATGTTCTGAAGTAGAAAGTTCTAATGAAATTTTATTCCCAATACTGACTATATATATGACACGGGTTCGCAGTTAACCTTCCTTAAAGAACAGTTCTCATAAAAAACTATCATCATCTAATATATCATTAACTCACATAATAAAAATTAAAGTTGTACATGTTGATGCCGAACATGCTATAGAAATTATTGCATAGATTTATTTGAGAAATTATAAAGATACACTTTGACACATATTGTATCTGAAAACCTCCACAAAAGGATGGAGAAACCTCTCATTGAAGCAGTCTTTTGTTTTTCATCAGTAGTAGTGATCCCTGCTTCAGAGGTGTCCAGCAAATGAGTCAAGGAAAAAGTTTGTGGCTTTTCTTAACTGTGTCAATTACGAGTGATAGATCTTTATGTAATGATATATTGTTTATATTGGTAATGAATAAGGGGCAGTGGGTAATATAATGAAGTAACCTCGACTGAACAATTTTTGTTGTAAATAAATAATAGTTGGTAAGTGATTGTTCAACTTTGAGGTGAAGTAGTCTTAATAGAGAGACTCAGTCTTCATCCTTTTCTTAAAATTAGTCAAATGTGATTTCCATGTCATTTCATGTCTTCAAACACCAATGTAAATAAACAGACAAATTAACATTCAAATAGCCAATCCTCCAGTAGCCTCGGCCTGCTGACTGGCCGGTGAAGACTGGCAGGTGGACCTTGAGAACACAGACGCCGAACAGGTGGGATGGACCAGGGCCCACGTAGGACACCTGTTGCCAGCTGGAGGATACAGAGTACTCTCATCACCGTTCCTTCGATAATAAACACAAATCAACATTAATGAAACCAACTGCCTGGTTATACGATAGAGCACGACGAGGGAATCAAAACAGGAAGATGTTCCAATATATCTCCATCCATCTAATTGGAACAGTTCGGAACTGTACTTGATTATCTGATGTTGATATCATACAATCAACACCTGTAGAACCCAGGATGGAAAGTAATTCCCTGTTTTAATACCAGGTAGATGTTCAGTACATCTAAACCTTGGAACAATTCAAAAATAAGTTTAAGAGAGGAAAATAGTTGACTGGATGATATAATGGAGAATGGAGATAGTTGGGGAGTGCAGTGAAGAAAACACCAAATAAGTTAAGACTTATTTTTTATTTGTGCTACTATACATTTATTCTGTAATTTTTTTTAATTCATTATCCTTAATAATAGTCCAGGATCCATGGTCCATTTTTGCACTTGATTACTATCAAGCTGAATCTTCCTGAATAGCTTCGTTTCTATGAGACGTCCAACAATTTCCTATGCGAAAATTCTCGATTGTGGTAGCTAACAGAGGTAGCAAGGATAAAATATGCCGATTTGATGATTCTCAAAAATGTATTACTAACTGTTTTTTTTTTTTTTTTGTTAAATCTCAAGATAATTAACCTAAATTATTTGAAATAATATTTGTCCTACAAAATGTATGGTTTGAACAAAGAGTCCCCTCCTTCCAATATGTATCGATAAAGAAGTCATTAAAAATTATTACTAACCAGCTGTGTTTTTTTTACTTATTTATAAGGATCTTTACAACTACATTTGAGCGTAGGACCGGGATAACGTACCACGCAATTTGTAGGATAATATGACTGTTCAATTTATCAGCTGGTTAGTAATCATTTTGCAGTTGTAAACAACAGTTGTATTAGCTGAAGCTTTTTAGTTCAGGAACATCATATCTGATATTCCATTTTCAACATGTTTTTTAATAAAATCATATTTTGAGTTGTATCATGTTTGAACTTGAACTTTTTTGGGAATAAGTACATAAGTTAAAATTTAAAAAAATTAAGTTTTTAAAAATTTTCTATAGGTTAATAAAAGAACTTCAATACCATCATTACAGTAGCAATGCTTTGCTTTACCAATACCCAAATTTTAATTTTTTAACTCGTCTTGATTTTTGACAAGACATGGAACTTTCAAATACCTATCTTGAAAACTTAGGTTTTTTGATTTATGACATTGTTTCTTTGAAGAAGCGATGTGTTATAATGGATCCGCAATCCGAACACAAACTTATATCATGCTAACTCCATAAAACTATTCTATGACGTATTAAAAAAAAATAAATTGCTATGGAAATTAACATTTTCGTCATTATAGACTTAATGCACTTTCATAATTCACTTTTTTGAAGTAGTTAAATTAAAAAAAAAAAGAGTTGAGAATTAATTTAGCTGAATATCTATCCTAACCTAAATTTTGGAAAATATAACCGTAACAAGATAAAAATATTGTGAATTGGGCCGATTCCGATTTAGCCACCGGGTAAGGTAGTTCTATTTTAATTTTTAATTATTGACGAGTAGGTTAGAGTATTCTTAGCTCTGAACTTCCCTAATATAATCGAAACTAAAACGAAAGGTTATTATTGAGGCGCTGACAAGGAAAAATTAACTAGTAAAAAAAAAATCATTTCACTTTATTTTCATAGAAAAGGTTGCAATTAATCATGCCAATAGCGTTGAAAGTGGAGTCAAAACTGGGAGTGGTTTAGTTTCTGTGAACGGTGGCAGTTACTATTTTCCAATTGAAACTTTCATTTCTAGTTGTCAAAAACTTTATTGCTTCTCCTGTAAAATTACCTTTTCATGACTCACTACCCTTTTCATACCAACGCCTCAATTCTTCTGCTACCGGATTTGTCAAAAACAATCTGTGTGAGGTTAAAGCAATAAGATTGCGGAACCTTTAAATATGGAATGAAAATGAAAATATTACATTTTCAAAGAATATCGCAAGCATATATAAATGTTACAGGCATTCTAGCATATTACATGAGTCCATGCAAGTGTTAGGAATAGACGACCTAAATAGGAAACAAAATGCCTATGTAATAATGGAGCACTACATTGGTAGGCACTGTAGCTTCATCTATCGAAACCAAAATTTAAGACAACTTTTAACAATCAAATGTTAATGATAAATACTTTGAGAGAGTCAATGCGTGAAGTGGATATACTCAAAATGTCCTAATCGATAAATCGTATAACCAATAACGTAAATGAAAAATTCATCTGAATATCTTATAAAGGTTCAATGATAATTCCGAGGGAAAAAAGTATTTATTTAACTCGGAATTTCAACCGAATTATTACGACTGCCACACCACTATCATACCATACCATATCACCAGGAATAATACCAATAAGTTACATCACTCCAACCGTAAAGAACTCCAATAAAATTAATGTCTAAATAGATGTAGAGAGGAAATGAGTTGACTGGAAGATCTAATGTAAGGATGGAGATAGTTGGGGGTGCAGTCAAATTAAACACCAAATAAGTGAATACTTATTTCTTATTTGTGCCGACGTTTCGACCTCCTTTGTAGGTCATCTTCAGGGCATATAGAAGGAGCTCGGGAACCGTGTAACTGACAAATAAAAAAATAAATAATTTTTTTAGCCCTGAAAATGCCATACAAAGAAGGTCGAAACGTCGGCACAAATAATAAATAAGTATTAACTTATTTGGTGTTTCTTTGACTGCACCCCCAACTATCTCCATCCTTATATCATCAAAATAAAAAGTAAAAAATCGAATTTGAAGTGCCATCAATAAATTACTCAATATCAGTAAAAAGAGACGAAAGTTTTACATGCCTGAAATCCTCTTTGAAATTGATAATTTCCTATGGTCTAGTTTCAGTTGAAACACTGTACAAATAAAAATGTACAAAAGAATTTCTGCTTTTGATGCGTCGTTCTATAGACAGGATATATAGGGATATACCATAGAGTTCTCAATTTAACTCAAAAGGTGACAAATAAACTGAAAAACATTATTATTTCGAATGAAGGTTTTTGTGTTTAATAATAATTTTATTATTACATCATTTTGGAGAGAAGTACTGGGAAATTAGGAATTTGAAAGAAGATATGAAGAAGCATAAAGAATGCTAGAAGGGAAGGAATTCCAGAGAAGAGTGGATCGAGCAGCAATAACATTCATATGTTTTGTGGGCATGTCGTTAAGGTGTGGAAAATGCATCCACAATGCATTTTCCACACCTTAGTCTAGTATCTGTGCCTGGTCAGAGGATTTGTATCACAGGATGCTAAGGTTGAACATGCGAGAGACCGAGATTCGTGGACGCACTGACTGGAGTCTCGTCTACAGTGAAAGGCACAAAAAAGGGAGAGAATGGAGTAGAATTTGAGATTGGATGGAAGCTGGATGCTTAGGTTTGATGGTACGGAGCAGGTTGGTTTGCTGAGGGTTTATGGTTTGGCCCAGGACGGATCCCAATGGTGGAGGGATTAGCCACTTTAAGCCACCATTAATTAATTAAGATGTGAAACCGTCTCGAGGTTCCACAGACAAATCATTGAAAGATCTTGATGCGCTTCGATCTGTCTTGCTCGGCATCCGGAAAGCCGTCGAATTCAGAACAGCCGTGGCCAATATGGGAGTGTTTATGACACGATACAAGAGACTTATCATGGAAAATATTGAGAACGATCGAATAAGTAGTTAAATGAAACTAATTGGTCGTAGAAAAATATATGTTAAAATTCAGTACTATACATATATAAAAGAAACAAGTCTAGCCATTCAGCTGAAATTGATTTTTTGAATTAGCAGTTTCAATTAAAAACGAAGACGGGAAAATAAAAGG
Organism: Arma custos; assembly: GCA_037127475.1. Classification (NCBI taxonomy): domain Eukaryota; kingdom Metazoa; phylum Arthropoda; class Insecta; order Hemiptera; family Pentatomidae; genus Arma; species Arma custos. The sequence continues at coordinate 44,599,584 of CM073759.1, read as the reverse complement.
CATAACACTTATTTATTATTCGCGCTTCCCTTACTTTTCACGAATACGATCAAGTTGTCTGCAGGTTTTTTTTAAACTATTAACCAACAGACGTTTAATTATCGATTTAATTTAATTATTTTTAAAAATAAATAAGCATTATCCATATTTCTTAATGTGTACTTCATGTATCTGTAGGCGAAAGTAAAAAAGTGAAATGCTCAACATTAAATAACTTATTACTTCGTATGTGTGTCGACTGAAGTCAACGATGCCGTAACTGTCCGGGGGGAACATAACGGACCTACGCGACGATTATTCCAACCAGCACAAAAACTAAACAAGCAGTACTTCTTTTGAGTCTATTTTTAAATTGTTAAGTCGTACACAATTAAGTTAGACAACATTAAGTATTAATTAGCAAAAAAGGTAAAATAAAACAAAATCCAACTCACCCCAATATCACAAGTTCGCCGTACTTAACACGGCCCTTGTCCTCCACCTGCTGGTTCCGCTCCTCTAGGTGGGGGGTCTCGCTGCTTTCTGACCTGTCATAATATTAAATAAATTAGTATTTATAATCTTAAAAAGAATATTAATAAATAAATGTAACAGAAACAAATTTAAGACATTCAGTATATTAAGTGCATAATTGGGACTATAGTGTTTCCAAGCCAACGATCTTAGTGGTTTGATGTTCTCACTCAACCACCAGGGCCCTCCTCAATTAAATTAACCCACTTTATAGAGGCTGGGTGAGCCCCTGCAAGGTCTCTACATTTTACAGCCGGTCTCGAACTCACGTCAAAGAGCTCAGCAAACCAGCACTAAACATACTGAGCTACGTTACTAATAAGTGAATTTAACGAAAAAATGCATAAACAAAGGAAAAGGAAAAAGTATGTTTTAAAAACCACTAGAAGCGCTAATTAAATGTCCAATAAGCTAATTAATTTCAACGGATAATTAAAGTTGTTAGTAACTATGTAAAATTTTAATTTTATTAAAACATTTTCTATTGTGTTTTTTTAAATCATTAAAATTAGAATAGGATAGAAATTCATAAACAAAGGAATTTTCTAGTTGCATTTACTTATGTCTCGCTTTAATAGCTGTTCATTAAATATTGTGTAGGCTATGCTACAGATTATTAACTCAGTGCTTCACCCACCGACTACTCGTCTCTTATATAAATCATGTATGAAAGTATCTAATAAATTATTTGTTTACTTTTTCCTTCAATTGCGTTTCCCATGAAGTACTAGTATAATTCCGTATAAACACAGAAAAAAAAACCCTGTACCACTGCAAAACAGGAAGGTTCAGTACATGGTAGATGGTAGAATCGTACTGTTTCTAGGACAACAGTTTTCCAAGTTTTACCCCATTCAAGGGTGGATACCCCTCAACAATAATAGAGTCTGGATGAGCTCCATGAAGATACTCAGACCCTACATGATTATGATTATTACATCTGTTACAGCCAGATTTGAACCCGGAACCTTCGACATAGCAATTCAGGCTAGGGTTAGCTCTACCTACTATGGGTTAGCATAGCTCGTGTAAACACAAAAAATTTAATTAATTTAAAAAAGAAAAATAATAGTGAGCTACTCAGTTTAAATGACCAAACCAAACTGTAACTATTGTTTATGAAGAATTCTGAATCCGATCCATAATATCGACCGACAAGCGATCAATTAATTAACAAAAAATAATTAACTACTTTAACAAGGATTGATATAATTGCAGAGGCATCGCCCGTGAGAGTGGCTAGAGCTGCCGATCAAGTTAACTCCAAAGCCGCCCCAATTAACAGCGAAATAAAATTACACAGGGATGGGAGTCCGTGGGAGAAGATGGCAGAAAGAGCTATCGGAAAGGAAGAGGAAATGAAAGTATTTCTACGGTCAGATCCGCTTTGCGCAATTTATTAAGCGCTATTCTTTCAAATTATGCAAGCTCATGGTTTTTGTTTACAAAAAAAAATTAACAATGGAATATTTGTAGGACCGTGGGAGCCTTTTAGGTCAACAGAGTCTCATATTCCAGTCGACTGGGAAATAGGCTTGGCCAAAATTCACAAGAAAATCATTTGTAAACAGGTTTCAATTAGAATTCGATCAGTATTTATATTGTATTTTTTACAATATAATTTTCATTATTAAAATAATTTAATGATACAATTTTTTTCTATATATTAAAGGACATAAATGTACCTCTCGGCAAACAAAGTTGCACCTATACAAGACCACCATTCGTCCTGTCCTGATGTATGGCTCGGAAACCTGGACAACAACCAAGGCAAGCGAACAAATACCTCCTCCTGTTTGAGAGGAAAATCCTTCGCAGGATATTTGGAGGAGCGCTGTTAGATGGAAACTGGAGAAGACGCAAGAACCAGGAGCTATATGACGTATTCAAAGAACTGACCGATACCGAAAACTGGGCCGATTGCGGTGGGTAGGACATGTGGATCGCATGTGTGAGGAAGGGAAGATTTGCCCAGGAAGCTGCTGACAGAGCCTCTATACAGGACAAGAAGACGAGGAAGACCCAGGCTTAGGCGGAATGACGGAGTAGCGGCTGATGAAGGGAATACCCTTGGTGTACGCAACTGGATGGTAGCTGCTGACGATTGACGGAAGCTGCTTTTAGAGGCCAGGACTGGGTTGTTGGACCGACTACGTTAGTTAGTTAATGGACATTAATGAGTAAAGATGTTTAGGATAAAATGAATAATAATTAATGTTTTTTATACATTATCAATGCTGTTTTATTATATGAAAATCATGAATTCTCGTGGATTTGTGATTAAGCACAAACAATCGCTGACTTAATTGAAATAATGTTTACATAAACTAATGTGAGTAAGGATAAGTTTGACAGGTTTAGTATGTTTTTTTTTATTAATTTATTCATTAACATTTACAACTGTATTGTAACAATGCACCAAGTAAACGACAGGAATGACACACACTTGTATAGATAAAGACAAGAAGAGAATCTACCCAGTGGTAGTACTCAAAAAAACAATTTCAACTTAAAAGTCACGAGGCGTCAGACGATCAGGAATTGAAGAAGTTTCCTGATTTGAAACTAGTGTTTTATAACCATAAATGCTTAATGTTAAAAAATCTTGAATCTCTAAAAAAACAAAACAGTAAATAACTTATTAGTCAATGTTTTGCTGAATCAGACATAATCATTACAGTTAAAATAATATCTCGTGCATTTAGACTAGAGATAACATCTCCTCCCCCCCCTCTTCATAATCATGAAAATTACCAACAGATTCAGAATTTAAAATTTATCGAATATGTTGGACTTTTTGGTGATTTACTGTATTTATTTAATGCTATTTGAGTGACTGTATTACAAATATTATTGGGTATAAATGTTAAACGAGTCTATAAATGTTCATAGTTTTCTCTTGTGTTTATGTATTCTGTTTATGAATCCACAACGATGTGGATCTCATCCTGTGGTTCAACCAGCAGATTAAATGTAGGTACCAATCATTAATTAGTGGGAAACCTGGCGTTTGAGCGTTATTTCGGCCAAATCATCTTCCAACAGCATTGGCTTGGAAACATTACAGTCCCCCCTAGCATGTACTCAGTACAATTCATGAGTTTTAGAGGTAAAAGTTTTTGTTATAATTTTATGTAATTAAACCTTTGGCGTCTCTAAAAGTGAGTTATGGGTATTTTATGAAACTTCATATCGAGTAAATAGTATTTCAAGTCTATACCTTGATACAACTAAAAATGTAAATTAAATTATACAGTTCTGAATTGATTCAGAACTTCAAATCACAGAACTGAAAAATTAGTTGTTTTTTTACCGCAGTTAATTCTTCTGGGCCACCACAATCATTTTTATAAAGATATTTTGAGTAATTCATGGTCAAAATATTTCTAGACATCGCCGACAAAATACTCCTATTAACAACATAGAAAATAAATGAATAATTTATTGTAGGGTTGTATATAATCCCCTGACCTTTTTATCATCCTTATGTTTATTTAGGGTTTCCATTTTTATTTACTTATTTTAATAGGAATGTTGTGGTTTTCGGTTATTATGAGAATGCTCTCTTCTTTGCTAAAACGTAAGTGAGAAAATATCAACCGGCTATTCCCCTACCCTATAAAAGATTTTGTAGATTTCTTGCTTCAATTTCTCTTAATTCAAGATTTGCGTGGTATGTACTCATCAAATAAAGACAGACAAAATAGCAAACTTTTGAGCTTAAATGATTTGAAAAATTTATGTTCAAATCTTTATCTAACTGTAGTGGATTTATATTAAAATTTATTTATTGAATTTTACAACTGCAATAGTAACTGTAATGCATCAAGTAAATATAATGAAAGATGTATGTATGTGCAAGTATAGAAACTGCACAATGATAGTAATCGAATAACAAATTCAAATTATAAGGAAACGAAGCCATCTTCTTTTCAGATGTCTCAGAAGATTATCAGGTTGCTAGGTTTGAAACTAGTGGGTTTGAGTGGGAATAAAATTTGTCCTAATAGATTGATTTCGGATTCCGGCCAAATCAGTAACAAATAGGACATTAAGGTCATTATGGATGACTTTTTCGTAACGAGTTGAGGGACATTTAGGATTTTGGATTGAATACGAGAGGAGTTGGATGGCTATGTGGAGCCCCAAAGCTTTACACCGTAAGTCCAGATCGGTCTTGTAATTGTCAAGTCTTTTGTAATTAATTGGGAGCTTAAAACGTTTGAGAGTGGATTTAAAAATAAAAATAGATCGTTAGTCTTGAATTATTTTCTCCAGTCCTCTCACACACAACTAGACACTATATTTTTTCAGACTCGTAACACAGATACTAAGGGATAGACATTGTCTATTGTAAGAAGTAAATCTTGTGAATACACCGAATTCGTAGAAAATGAAAAAGATTTACCTAAAAACTTTAAACTATATCGAACAAACTTTTAATTATTTTTCGATAGCTTTTTGTGTTATTAAAAAGTTTGATCTATTTCTTTATTTAAATTATGATAAAAAAACTAATATCACTAGATTCATGTTCTATAATTTAGCACTCATAACTCAACACGAGCATTGTTTTAATAGAATTTGCACCAAAACTTAATTCTCATTAAATTTTAATTATTAACCATATGATATTAAAAAACTTTTTCACTTTATTCACTTCATGATTAATGAGTAGAAAAGCCATTATTGGTGAAAACTCAGCTTTGCACTCTTGCAAACTTACACTTTTCACTAATTATTCACAATGTGTTTATCCTATGAGTCCATGATATATGACGATGTTCTTGATGGCACAATGAATTACATGTATTGATCATAAACAATGAACATAAAAATATTAGTTCGAACAATCAAATGCCCAGAGATAAAACCATTATAATAATCAAATGATATAAAATTATGATTAGTGTATTCCAGATGTAATTTCACGAATCTCTGTGTTCGAGGCCTTTCATTTGCTTTAAATTTTCAATACCCAATCGATACTGAGGTTTTGCACTCGATTTTTTCAACATTAAAACACTATATTACTATAAACATTTATATAATTTAAATTTGTTATATCTATTTACTCCCCTGCCTGTCCAGGCTAACCACCCCCTTAGCTACGCCACTGGGTTTACATCAAGTGTACATTATTTTTTATTCACTGCTGAGGTTTAGAAAGGCTGATAAGAAGATAACTTCTTACCGGCTCAACTTGCAAGTTTCACTTGACTAATGTTTCAGATGACCTGGTTCCTCAACAAGGAAATTACAGTTCCGTTAATTCCGTCGAGCTATTCCAAGTTGTATCAGCGATATTTTTTTATCTCTGTATATATGCCAAATACACTATTACCTTATCCCTGACCAATAGTGTCTTCTGTATTTTACTTATAATACATGTTTAAAAAAATGTCATTGAAAAATAAAACCAGAACTTTAAAATATATAAGAGTTCAGTGTACACCTTTTCTCACGCCTATGACCATTTTGGAGAATGGGAAAACAGTGAACTCATTACAACATAAATAAAATGTTATAATCTTAAGTTAAAACTGATACACCATTCCAGGCTATTTCAACATTTACTAGAAAACGCAAAATAGTATTTCACTAATTTTAATTTTTCAAATTCATTAATCCTATCTACTATTTTTCAAACAGTCATTGTACACTATTGTTACTGTACAATAGTATTTCTATTATTCACATTAGTAATTGTACATACAGTCCCATACTTTTCTGTAACAATTAACATCTTTAAGTCCGTTATCATACATTTTATATCTTTATTTTACTAGTTTTTCTTTATTCTTCATGTTCCAACCTTTTTTTGGTATATGTAAATATTCTCATTTTGTTTCTTTTGTTTACCTCCTCCTTTTTGATTTTCCTTTATATTATTTTTACTTTACTATCCTTTCTGTACATTTATTTTCTGTATTTTATTTTATATGCGTTATTTATAATTTATCATTTCTGCTCATTCTCTTTAATTTTATTAAATCTGTCTTACGTTATTATATCTGTCATTATTTTCATTTTCTTTTCATTATCATTAATTTTGTTATATCTGTCTTTATCTTAATTTTATTATATCTGTCACTATTTTAATTTCTTTTCATTATCATTATTTTTTTAAATCTGTCTATATCTTAATTTTATTATATTCTGTCACTTTTTTAATATTCGTTATCTTCCATCTTTAGATCTGCCACTATTTTAATTTTCTACATTACTTGTCACCATATTATTGTTACTGTACATTTTTATATTTTTTGTTCTGTTTGTTTCTCTCTCATAGCCATGAAGATGACCTACACTGTAGGTCGAAACGTCGGCACATAATTATAAGTTTATTACTTATTCAGTGTTCTTTTTGACTGCACCCCCCAACTATCTCCTTTACATTAGATCATCCAGTCAACTATTTTCATCTCTTAATATTTATTAGTTGTGACAGTTCAGTTGACAGTTAAAAGTGTTGTAACAAGTCACCCACTATTTGTCCTGAAGATGGCCTAATGGCAAGATTGATTAATAAAAATTAATTTTTGTGTTATCATTGACTGCACCCTCTGAACAATTCAATCCACCATTTGAATTATCCAGTCAACTATTTTCCACTCAAATTTTTAAGTATAGATGATGATATAACCTATACAGTCTGTGTAAGTCAGTTGTTTAATCGATCAGTAACCATCTCTCAACAATCAGGAAGTTCCATATCAACCCAAAAAAAAAATAGCTAGGAATAAAATTAATAGATTAAGTCTATATACACATATGGCTGTAGGAGAAATTCCGCACGTGAATCATATGAAGAGGGAATTGGAACAGCAGAGAACATGTAAAAGAAACAGGATCGGAAACTGATTAAATAATGATGAGGTGTTGGTTGTAACTTAACATAAAGCGACAAACTACGGAACTGATATCCAAATAATGATACCATCATGTGTCCAATAATGATTCATAGTGAATGTGAAAATCGGTTCGAATTATATTTGCTTCATGAGGGAGAAATAGCAACAACAAAAAATTACCTCTGAACAAACTATTGACGAAAAAAAAGGTAATGACTAAAGGTGAAATTAAATCGAAACAATTGAATCAATTAAGAACAACTAGAGAAGTACTATACGCTTAGAGAGATAGAAGACTAACTGGCTAACGGAGCAGGGGCGCACACTAACCTTAGGATGAAGGTCAATGTACATCCAGTGCAGGTAGGAACATGTTCTCCTCTCTCCATCTCTCTCGCTCCTACGCCGTATCACAGATTACCTTCTCTCTCTTGCTTTGTATTATAATATTTTAGATATTCTTTTAACTATTAAAGAAGATAATATCTATAGAAGGTATCATTTTATCGAGGAAAAAGGTAAGAAAAAACATGGAACAAACTGTAAATTCTCCCATCCATTTGGTATAAGCATTATTGAGAATTAGATTTTAATCAGGCATGGGAGAAAATAACACAGTCATTAGAGCTGAAATTAAACTGCAGTAAATCTAGTACACATCCTGTTATGGTGTGTTAAGTCATAAAATATGAAATTAAATAATCACTATAAGCTCAGGGCCGATTTGAATTAATTGAACAAAGTTTTTATTCATAATCTTCTATGATGGATTAAATTGGTCAGGGAGTGCAGTCAAAGATGACACGAAATAAGCAAGACTTATTTAATTGTGCCAACGTTTCGCCCTACGGTGTAGGCCATCTTCAGGGCAGACAAATAGAATGTCTGGTCTGCGGTGACTTGTCAAACCAACAACTGCCAACTTGATTTTTTTCTATGGTTTGATTCCATTTGATTGAAGGCGATAAAATGAAGACAATCTGTAACTTTGATGACATTAAAAGAAAGAAACTAGAAACTGAATGGAACGAAATGAAAAAAAGTATCTGTGCCGTAGGTTGTCGCTTCGAGTTGAGTTACAACAAATTTAAACTGTTTATTCGTTTCATTTTTAATATTTTCCAAAAATACTATCGTGAGCTTTAGTATGGAAAAGAGAATATAATTGTGGGTAATAGGCCGATTTGGGTAATCTTTCATCAAGAAATAAAAGTTTCAACTAACATTGCTAAGTATAGATGATATATCCCGGTCCTGGTCATATCTTTTCTTCTCAAATATAATATTTATAGATGATACATGTTTATTGAAACGTTCACATCTAGATGAAATGATAACGAAGTATACACATTTCCCATAATTAAATTATATTTTCCATACTAAAGAAAGCTCATGATCACTTTTTTTTGGAAATTATAAAAAGAGAAATGAATGAAAAATTAGGACTTGTGACTCAACTTGAAGAACAACAACTTGAACAACCTGCGGAATAATTACCAAATTTCATTCAAGAATCTATAACTATTTCTACTATGAAATTGTTTAGTAAGGCTATGAATGCGAAATTGAGTTAACACGGCTATCAATGGAACAGGTAAGGGTTATCTTGATGGTATCGAATGTAAAGAATGCCAGATTTTTTTTCCTATTCCGACACCATCCCAGGTGTCTCGGGAGCAGAGAAGAAAAGCAATAAAGAAGCTTTAAATAGGAAAAAAAAAACACGGAATCGTCTAACTCCCCGATATCGAAGAACAAAACTGTGAAACAGAAGAAAAAGTGTGCTTATAGAAAACATTATAGAACCGCCGAAAAACGCCCTTGATCCTATGGACCAGAAAAACATAAATTAGCACAATTTGTCCATGGTAGCTTTCAAATTCGTCATGCGTTGCGTGGATCTACTTCATGGGTAACACTAACAGCTTTCAAATATCTAGACGGTATTATGATAATTCTTATATGCAAATAAAAGCCTATATATGGACAAACTAGAAAACATACAAATGAAAATAGCAATGGTCTGGTTAGATTGAAGATAAAAAAAATGTTTATTAGAATAAACAACCAACAGATTCAGCCTACATTCAATAATGTGTACGTCCTTTATACATGGCTAGGAAAATAATTAATCATATTGTTTATATATATTTTTATGCAGGTGAATTTCCGCTACAATAAAGATGAAATAGAAAAAAAAATAAGTCTTCAAGAAAAAATAAAATCAGCTTCCAGTCATAATTCTTTTATTGTTTTAAACAATAAACGAATAAAACAATAAAAGAATTATGACTGGAAGCTGATTTTATTTTTTCTTGAAGATGAAATTCAAATAAATCCAGTTGAAAAAAGGAAAAAATTATAAGAATAAAAAAAATAAGAACAGCAGGGAACATTAGTATAAAAGAAGCAAAGATGGGAACATGTATGTATGAGGATCGGAAACTAATCACATTGCATATACTTATACAGGAATTAGTGGTGGAACTTATGGTCCTCATAGCCAGGCTTCTGAAGGACCACCGCTAGGATTTTAAGGATTCTCTTGAAAGCAACCGTCTAGGATGAAACTGAATGCTCACGTGGTTTTTCAAGAAAAACCAAAGCTGAAGACGGGAAAGAAATGGACGGAAGAAAGAAGGAAGCAGCACCGGCGACGATTGAGGGAGTGAGTACTGGGCAAATATCAAGACGAAATACAAAAAAGACAATTGAAATGATGTGGTCCTAAGTAGGCCAATACGGGAAGAAAATATTTACAGGAAGGAATCGAACCTACCACGTTCCGAACAAGATACTCTGGACCCTTACCCTAACGTGCTCAACAGACAGTGTTCCTCTACTAAATATAAGATATGTGAAACAAAATAACAAATTGTTAGTCTGGAAGAAACAGTAAGAAAATCCAGTTCCTCTCTGAAACCTATTTTAAGCAATATATATGTTAACGTAAGGTATGACCTCAAGAACGGATCAAATCTTCTGTTTCGTCAAAGACATCGAGAGACAGCTACACACAACGTAGGTAGTTTGAGGTTTGCAGCAGAAAAAGTCTATTGTACGGTCAAACAATAATATTGTCCATTAAGATAAAACGTATTAAGATAGACTTAGAGTAGAATACTGTAAAAACTTATCGGGCTGACTCACAAACTAAGTCAACGGTATCGTACATATAAAGCAAATAGAGTACTTTACAATTCAATAGGGCGGTGTGCTACGGAGACACATGTCACTTCCCGCTGTACCACAAATTACTCTATTTCACGGTATTGCTCACAGTTCGTGTAAGGGAATTCGGCTTCAGTTGTTACAACTTATGAAGATTGAATTTACGCTGAAGCTTCAATTATAACTCATAAACTACATTATTTAATTGAGTTCCATTATTGAAAAAGTTGGGACAGTAGTTCTAAAAACTAAATTCTTGGCAATTACAATAGAACCAAAGTAAAGTATTGTGAATAACAATTATGAAGTAATTTCAAGTTCGTTAACCAGTAACTAGGACTATCTATTAAAAAACTTGACGGCCAGGATTTCTTCTCAAAATATAAGAACAGGGTTCTGTTATTGGCGGCATAAAAAATGTAGCCAAATTTCATTACTTGCGGCTTTCGTTTACCTTTTACGCCCAAGATCGCAGGTTCGTAGACTGGCGGATGTAAAAAATACTTGGTTACGCCTTCCTTTGGAAGAAACATAAAAAAGAATACTATATGTTATAAATGAAATCTCGTAAGCAATGAGTAAGGAATACCCTGTTGCAACTGGAACAGATGATAACGTTTTTCTTACGAACGTTGGATGAGCATGAGCTACTGTGCTCAATCTTATCGGTCGTGTCTCACATCTCTAAGAGGCGTGAAAACGTGTAGTATTGTTCTCTTTTTTAAGACGGTGAGTTCACAGCTGGATGGTCCAATAGCACCGTCATATAAGTTGACGTTAGCAAATGATAACCTCCCTTTCACAATTAAGTTAGAGCTCCCAGTCCTAACTCGCAACTAGGTCATGGCGCGGTCAGTCCTAAACTGCTTTCAGTCTCATTGCGGAATACTACGACACCCGACCCTGCAGTTCATGGCTCTGCCTCTTTATCCTATCCTAATAGCTTATATTATACCCAACCCTATAAATATAGAATTGTAGGTTAGTAAGCTGTAAACTTGTACGTGTCAGGCAGCTCAGTGAACTAAGGGCTGTGGACTTTCCCATCATAAAGCAAGATTTATTCTTATCCTTGTGTTAAGCCAGATCACAACGAAACTTAATATATTAAACAATAAGAAGGTACACTCAAATAAATATGTACGGAGCAATAACAATTAAATATCAGGTATCGAAGAATGAACAGAAGTGATTGTTTAACACTTACAACATTCGACCTCAAGCTTGTCTGGACATAATTTAACATTTAAATAGTATTAATTCCATACATGCTTTAAGCAGGAAACGATCAAGGATGAGATAATGCAACTATTCATTTTCACTTCTAATAATGATGGCTAGTTACTTTCCAATTGTAGTAGGTAATTTTAAATTAAAAATCCCTTTAAAAACTCCTAAAAAACAAAAACAGTGTAGTTTTTCAAGGAAAATCCTTCAAAAACATCTCGAACAGATTGTAATAAGGAGTGGTCAACGTTTCTATCAACTATATTTTCGATAGAAAGCAACTTCCTCAGTCGCTGGATTCAGTGTTTATGCAACTTCAAAAAAATAAGCTTACAGAGAAAACGAAATTAGAGCTTAGAACAGGAGATTACGCTCTACGAGGAGAAAGCCTTCTTCCTCTAAAAACCTTCCACCTTGTTTTTATTTTAAAGTGAAACTTTTTTTCTATCGCCCCAAAATTGTTCGTTCATCTATCGCATGTCGCATTAAATTACCTTCTCGCATTACTTATTTCATATGAATATTTGATGGAGTATTTCAATTTTCTCCGGCTCATTCATTTGTATTGTAAATAAAATCTTAGAGGATGTGAAAAAAAATCCGGTTCATTCAATATATTTAATTTTATTTATGCCTTCAGTCATCTCCACAAGCTGGACTACACTCTGAGCCGCCGGAAAAAATTAATTGACTGCCGACAGATGTCATGCCGAGTAATAGTTGGGGCCCAGCGTTGAGTGTTGGATTGAATACGTTTATCGTTCAAAGTGGCGAACCTATATCCGAAAATATTGTCACAGAAAAAATTCTGCATCGAAAGCGACTAAATGCGGAAAGATGCCGCAGATATCGTCAGAAATGCAAGCGGCTAAAATCGGGCGCCAGTTCTAATCAAAGCATGAGCGGCAGTGATAAGAGTACGAGTCGAGATACAATATCTATATCCCAGATTTAAATAAATATTGCTCTTACTTTTTAATATGCGTTTATCATCTAAATGATTGTATTAATTATTTATTCCGTACTCAAATACCCAAATTGAAATTAAATTGTATAATTGAATATTCTGTCTACTATTGATTTCCCATTATCATTCCCATTTTTTAATAATTAAGTTAAGATTAAAAACGCAATTTTAATACCCTAAATCGAATAATTTTCCAATTTTTTTTAATTAAATGCCTACAAACCGAAAAAGAGTTTCTCTTGCATCGTGGTTTCATAAAACCACTCAAATTTTTTTTTAATATTATTTACTTTTGTAACTATCAAAAACCCATTCAAGCACACTTAAACATCCTTTCTACATTGTGTTTGGCTTTTTTTATTATTAAGTAGTGAGAATCTTCATGCCTCTCACTTCATTTTGTTCTATTCTACTTATTTTTAATTAAATGAAGACTAGTATGTAAGTGTACAAGCAAAATGAATTTTCAAGAATCAAAGCCTTTATATATTTTAATATTTATAAAAGGCAGTCAAACTGCAAGAGCATTGTGTTTTATTTCAACAGAACATTCCATAATAAACAATGTACGCCTTCATGGGAACCGTTACACATTTCTATTGTTCGTACTGTAACAGACAGTTATAATTAACATTAGTTTTAAAATAGTTCTACTTACTTGTTCTTTCGGCTGTTTCACAACCCTACGTGACCAAGCAAGCAAACAATTTCACTTTAACTCAGAAAGCAGAAAAATCTGTTCTCCCCGGTATTTGAACCTGATAATGAAAATCGCTTCTGTGGTCCTATGTAGGGTTGGAAAAAAAATTTAATCTGTAAATAGCAACTGGGTTTAAAATTGATCCATAATAACCTAAACCATCTGACAAATAGCCCTAAGAATAAAGGAAATATAAAAATCAAGTGACATGGTCTAGAAAGGACTGTTCTTATATTATTTTAAATATAAATTATATTTTCATTTATTTATACACACAATCTTTTGGCTAAACAATAATTGACTACCTAAAAATTATTTTTATTTAAAAATTAAATTATTTTTAACACTACAATTACGGTTATTTGCTTGGGGAGTTCGCAGTAGATATGTGTTCTTAGGAACTGGTTAATTTTGTAAGCCTACTGGTGAGGAAAGTTTTGTAATATTCTGTAGCAGTACATGAAACTGCTTGAAAGTTCAAGTCGTATTTAAAACATAGAATAGTCCATACACTATACTTCTAAAATAAATTGTTTTTGTTAGTTGGTATGAACAATAGGAGGAATAATTAGTGTACATACGTTTTATCGTCAGCAGAGCGTATTATTTAGAAGATAAGTCACGATTGTGATGGATATGTTATGTTTTTCTGATTGGTTACTGCTTTGGATTGACTGATGGCATTATGATTATTATTATGACTCCATAGTAAAGGATTTTAACTGGAAAGGCTTAAATCTTTCGATATTCACAGAATTGGCAGGACACTGTAATCGAATCAATAAGCGCTTATTAATGGATCTGTGCATGGTACCTGTGTAATTAACAAAACATAAAATAAGCAAATAGTTATTAGTACAAATATATAGACATTAATTACTTTCAAGAATGCGAAATCTTGGTCAAGGATGATATAGAGAAATTAATGTATTTTTTTTAAGAAGTAGAGAAGTTTCACGAATGAATCAAAAGGGGAAAGGGCACGATTAATTAAAGAATATAAAATAAAAATCTGGTAATAAAGCATATTATCGATGGAAGGACACAAGGTGTGGACGTATATAGAAAAAATTAGTTTATATTTAGTAGAAAGAAGAGGTATCCAAACTTGGGGTAATGTCGCCATTGCAAAATATGTGAGAGCGTACAATTGTAAATTTATTACAGAATTATTAATTTATTTGCAATTAAAGATTACATCCCTATTCTTAATTCATTAGAAGAACCCTCTACGGTCACATGTGGTCTAGTGTTTAGCGTAACAAACTACTAAACCCAAGATCGCGGGTTCGTAGCCCGGCAGGTGGCCCTAGGATTTTTTTAAGGGAGTAAAAAATTCATAGTTACGCCGTCCTTCGGAAGGGACGTTAAACGGGGGTCCCGAGCCTGTACGATGTCAGGTACTCGTTAAAAATCCCTATCCTAACTAAATCTGGATAGGCAAAATTTAGAGCTCCTACTGTAGCATCGTCCGATTAGCCATAGCAGCATAAAGTGACGTTAAATGAACAAACAACAAGATCCCTACTTTCATTGGGGATATATAGAAGAAAATTTTCAGGAAATGGATGATGTCAGAGCCTTGCCAGTCTAGACCTGCACACTGTACGACGCTTCATCAAAGAGGAATGGATCTAAAAATCAATTCTTGGAATGAATCACACACAGGTGGACTCTCCCGGTCACGCACAAAACTCTCAATTCTATTTGTACGATGTCCTGGGATCAATAATTCCACCTTGAATAATGCCAGGATCTGTACAGACTAAAATTAAATCAAGAATAAATAGTCATATACTATTTAGAACAGGCAATGGGTCGATTTAGTAGGAATAATACATTAAAGATTGGGAATAAGAAAGTGGGCATAAATGATTCAATGAAGGTCAAATCCCCACGAAGTTAAGGAACAAGTGAAAGTTAGTAAGTATATAACTTGAAAAATCTGCATCCAACATATTCCTGGATTTTATACAGTTATTTTTATATAATTATATATTTTTGTGGTATGAATTTGAGCATGGAAGTCCGGTTGGTACAAAGCATAGCTAAAATTGTGTCTAATCTTAAAGAAATGGAAAAAAAAAGGGAGAGAGAGAGGGAGAGAGGGGGGGGAGAGAGGGAGAGAGGGGGGGGAGAGAGAGAGAGAGAGAGAGAGAGAGAGAGAGAGAGAGAGAGAGAGAGAGAGAGAGAGAGAGAGAGAGAGAGAGAGAGAGAGAGAGAGAGAGAGAGAGAGAGAGAGAGAGAGAGAGAGAGAGAGAGAGAGAGAGAGAGAGAGAGAGAGAGAGAGAGAGAGAGAGAGTATAAGAACTATAGGCCACCCTAGACGTCGTACGGACATTTAGTCCTAATCCGAGAGAACGCTGTGACAAAAAATCATCTTGATACAAAATTACAGAAAATAAGTTAGGGTCAGACCTGGCCGTCCGTATAATTTATCGTGTAGGGGCCTCAATCCAACAGACATACATCCTGGTCCCGACATATCCTCATTCTCTTCATTTGACTCAGGGTTTTTCCTCTTTAATAGACGCAGACACTACATAATTACCAATTAATCAAGCTTGGTATTCAACAAAAGTATAATTTCATAATTTCAATTTCAGTTAATAAGAGTAAAATGCTCTTTAAAACAGATGTTTCTGTCAGAAACTGAAACAAGTTGTAAAAAATGCCCGTGTATTTTTTTTTTTAAATTTGTTAACATCTGATTAAATTTGTTAACATCTGATCAAGTTTCGCTATGGTGTGCACTAACCAGACTTCCACATCCGAGTTAATACCACATAAGTATAATTATTTAGTATTTATTTTTTGTTAGTTCGCTTTCTCTATGTTTCACTAACTGGAAAGGAGCTTCAATCGAACAGAGACATTCTTCCCTGTTTCGATACCTCCTCTTCATTTGAGCCAGGAATTTGCCTCTCTTTGCTCTTATTTTCTTAATAGATACAGGGAATTAGGTACAAAGAATCTAAAAAATAAATATTTGAGAATTAAACTATGCGTTTATCACATTATAACTTATTTTGCAATAGAATTCATAGGGGCTTTGATCAATAGACTAAATATATAAAACTCACACGTTTTCTTATTATTTCAAAACATATATGGAATTCCTCCTGCCTAGCAGCAAGACGAACCCGCAAGTTGGGCGTGGCCAGGTAGACGTCGAAGCCTTCCGAGAAGTGGAGCCGTGGATGGCGATATCCCGACGTGCTTTTATCCCGAAGGGGCTTCCGTCCAACCCAACCTGTCCTCCGTCCTTTCTACGCATCAATGCTGCTCTTATGAGCCAGGTACAAAGAATGCTAGAAATAACTCCAACACACTGCACTAATATAGGGAGGGACCTTAAGGAATGTCTATTTTGGTACCTAATAACCACCAGTTTTTGGTGCAAAAGCCAAAAAGTTTTAAAATAGAGGCATTTTTTTGTTTTATTTGCATGGGCGGATAGGACGACATTAATATTTTAGAACTATCTTAGCATTGAGCTGAATCCTTTCTCCTGATGTGTACAAGGTTCAAATTTTCGAATTGTCTAATTATTCTCTGTGGCAAAAGAACACTTACTATATCAAACCATCTGCACCGATCATCTTCCTATGGAAACAATCTTCAATCCGCCTATTATTATAGCCTATTTCATTAATGAACTGTCAACCCTTGACCCCATTATAAGTTGTGAGTGAAGAAGACCAGCAATGCGGGTTGAAATGTTAAAATAAAAAGTTCTCCTCATTTGAGAGAAGTTTTTCTGACCCCCTCCCGGACCATTCACACTAAACAAGACTTGGACATTCTGAACTTCCTCCACCACACTACAACGACAAACTAATCCTACGTTCCATTCTAACCAGCTCCACAATCCTCTGGAATTTGCCGCCTCCTGATATCCGCTATGCTAATAGAAATCCCCCCCTTTCCAACACCTCACGTCCCAGACGCTTACTGTAGAGAATACTAGCTACTTAATTTTAATTGCGGTCAGATGGAGATAATTTTCACAATAATTAAATTTATACAATGTGATAAAATTTATTTAGTTTTATATCTCTGCTTTGTTTGGGAAAGGTAATATTTTTTTAAACAAGAGAATCAATAATTGCCTTTTACAAAGCAATTATTTATTGTATTGTTCATTATAATTTTACTGACTAAAAATAAAAGTATAGTTTTTCTATTCCCAATCATAGATTTATTGTTTTAAAAGATATTAATCAGCTTAAACTTCAATATAATTCATATTTTTGCGGAGAATATTTATAGTTATAAAAAAATGAGTAGAAAATTTGTTCTATTTCACACGTTCATGATTTTATATCACTAATCATTTCAGAGCAAAATTGTTGGTTTTATCCAATTTTATTTAGAAAAATAAAATGGAATTAGGTGAAAATTCAAATGATTATCCTAATTAAAATAAGAATATTATAAGATGGTGGTAAATTATTAACAAAAGTTTTTTTTTCATATTTTTTTAATTTGCTTCGAAAACGAGCGACAGAAATAATACTTAACAGGTATGATGGCCCCAAGAGTACCTGAACGTTATGTAAGCATGCAGGTCATAGTCTCCCATGAATGAAATCTAAAATCTCATTCAAATATATATATATATATATATATTTCGCAGTAAATTTAAAAAACTGTAAAATTTGTTTTGGTATTTCAACCAGATATATTCTCTAGCCATATAAATACATATTTTTTGTCTTAAGATGCTGCATTATTTGTTATGAAATATAGTCATCCAGTGGAGAAATGAAAAACACCCATAAAGGATTGTAATTTGACGCAGCAAACTTATGATTTGCATTATTTGGCACTAAAACAATGGAACAAAGAACAAAGACAAAGGATACAGATCAGCAAGATAAAATGAGTGAAGAACTAGATGGTTATGACTTTGTCATTTCTTTATCTTCTTCTATCCTCACTTTTACATCACAAGGATCTTATAAGGATTTTTAATCGTATATTTGGTGGTAAGGTTATAAATTCCAAAATCTGGACCCTGTGACTTTGTAGATGCTCAAATAAACAATAACATGGCCAACAACCCGCCACCATAATCAACAAGTAAAAGATTTTAAGACAGAAAACACTTCCTGTTGATCTATATTGGTAAATAATGTGCATGTACTGTTTTTTTTTCGGAATTTATTTATTATTTAAATGGAGTTTATTTGTTGAGTTTAACTTTTTCTATGGTGATTAGGTGGGAAGCGTCAGGTTTGCGAAATGTCAGATAACTCACTGAAAAATGTTAAATCATGTCTACTTTCCAATCGGCGTTATCTCTGTAATTTTACGATAGTTACTCTGATTGAAATGGTGAAATTTTGTTTTTCACCAATTTATAAAATTATTGATCGCGGATTAGTACAATTGTAAGTTGAACTGGATCTCAGTTGAACAAAAATGCTATTTATGTACAATTATCAAATAATTAGAACAAAAATACTAATAGGCTAAATTAGAACATTGACCATTGTGAGCATTGAAGCACTGATCTAAACATTTGTCTTTGGCTAAAAAATATTGGGTTATTAAAAATTTCAGTTCCGCAGTTTGTCGCTTCGAGTCAAGTCACAAATTTTAACTTAATTAATAATCTTGAGTTTTAGTGCGAAAAAATGTTGTGTAATTATAAGAAATGTGTATGTAATCAAGTAATAAACGTTTTAAGTAAATTTCGAAGTATAGTTGATGAGATATGTTTGTTGAAACGTTCATATCTTGATGAAATGATCACCGATACATATCACACTCTTTTTTTCCATTCTAAAACTCACGATTATTTTTATTTTAGAACTGATACCAAAAACAGTTAGGTATAAACCTCTAAATTTTTTTTTTTTTTTTTTCTTAACCCCTTAGTTTGAAGATTTCTAATCTGGATTACGATTAGGTTGGAGAGGAATCTCTATTACTGTACTGCGCACATTTTAAGAGGAGGATGAGAAAATGGAAGGCTCTAATTTCTTTCTTTATTTATTAACTATGGATTTTTCCAAACCTCTAAATAAAAATAAAAATCCTTAACATCAATAATAGAAAATTATGTACTATGAGAATGAAATATTGTGGTTGTAATTCTAAAAAGGTATTTTTTTTTTAAGAATGGAAACAGATTTTATAATGAAATAAAAAGTCAGGGTACAGTAAGTGTCATATTTTCAGAATTTTAAAATAAAAAATAGTGTGATAATTGGTTATTTAATCATACACATCACAGTCGACCATTAAACACCAATGATACTACCAGGTCTGCAAGTTTAAAATGTCGTTTTAATTCCAATAGAATGCGCCCTTAGCCTATTGAAGGATTTGCTTATCTCTAAACGCTATTTTGTTTGTTAGTCATTTGTTTACAAAAGTCAGCTGTTTTTAAGTCGTTTACGTGGACGTATCATACCTTTCTTTGGTGTTAAAAATGTCTAATTTTAAGCCAAATAAAGAGCATTTGCGTCATGTCATGATTTTCTTATTCAATCAAAAGAAAAAGGCATCTGAATGTCATCGAATTCTTGTTGAGACTTATGGCGATCTTGCTCCAACCGTCAAGACATGTGAACGTTGGTTTCAAAGTTTCAAACGTGGTGATTTTGATGTTACTGATAAAAAACGAGAAAATCGACCAAAAAAGTTTGAGGACGTCGAATTGCAATCTTTATTAGACGAAGACAATACCCAAACCCAACAAATGATGGCAGAACAGTTGAATGTCACTAGACAAGCCATTTCCGATCGCCTGAGAGCTATGGGAAAAATTCAAAAGATTGGAAAATGGGTTCCACATGAATTGGACGAACGACAGATGGAAAAACGAAAAATTGTGTGCGAAATGCTGCTTTTACGCCACGAAAGAAAGGGTTTTTTGCATCGAGTTGTAACTGGCGATGAAAAATGGATTTATTTTCAGAATCCCAAACGAATAAAATCATGGGTAACGCCAGGACAACCATCCACATCGAGTGCAAGACCGGATCGTTTTGGGAAGAAGACAATGCTGTGTGTGTGGTGGGATCAGAAGGGAGTAGTCTACTACGAGCTTCTCAAACCCGGCGAAACAGTCAATACCGACCGCTACCGACAACAAATGATCAATTTGAGTCACGCATTGATCGAAAAACGCCCAGAATGGGCTCAAAGGCACGCCAAAGTCATTCTTCAGCATGATAACGCTCCTGCACATTCAGCCAGATTGACTAAGGAAACGATTTCTTCGCTTGGTTGGGAACTCCTACCCCACCCGCCGTATTCACCTGACCTGGCGCCTTCTGATTATCACCTATTCTCATCGATGGGACACTCATTCGCTGAGCAACACTTTAACAATTTGGAGGATGTAAGAAAATGGCGCGATGAATGGATTTCAAATAAAGATGAAGCATTCTTTTGGAATGGTATCCATAAATTGCCCGAGAGATGGACAAAATGTGTAGAAAGCGAGGGCCAGTACTTTGAATAAAATATATTATACTTTTTTTTTTAAATTAAATTATATTTTAAGAAATAAACGACATTTTAAACTTGCAGACCTGGTATAGTAACACGGGTTGAATTTTATTCTATTTTTTTAAACAGTTTTTACGTTTCCAAACATAAACGGCTGAGAATATTTCAGTGACAGAGTGTTGGAAGCGAGTAGGAAGTTATAAGGAGCCCGTATGCCAGTGGGCTCCTATCGATTTTCGGAATGAGAAAACATGGCCCCCTCAGGCTATTAGAGCAACCCAAGTACCACACCCCACCAAACTGACAAAAAATAAAACATCCCGTCATAAAATGGTCCCAGAGGCCAGGACTGGACCTAACGGGAGCCACGACACTCTCTATGCTAATACACAGCTCTAGATTATAGCAATCATCCGCGAAACAACGTCATCTCGGCAGAGCTTCTAGCATTAAGCTGCCTTAGCCTCTGTATAATCACCGCTTGCAATTATTGAGCAGTTAACCCGAACAGTTAACTTCCAATATTACCAAGTCAGCGGGGGCAGCTACCTAGCGTTAGTAAAGAAAAACTGAGGGCTCAGAGCTGATCTTAAGCAGGAAGTATTCAAAAACAAAATTAGAAGAGCTATTAACTACTAACGTTTACTAATGGGTATTCAAGCATATGGGGCATAAACTTCATATAACAGAAGCATATAAGTTCAGAGAGCATTTAGTAAACCGCTATCTAGGGATGACTGAATAAAACTAGCAAATTAATAACGAAAAGAACTAACCCAGCCATTCCATACGCTATCGTTATCCTTCGTAAATGCATTTATAAACTTTTTTTTATACTCATACTACACTGAGAAGACAAGAAACTGTTTGCCAATTCAGGATACTTCAACACTTACTCTTAAACGTTCTAAGCTCCCAATTAAATATATAAGACCCATATATGTGACTATTTTAAGATCTATTTGCTTTGGGGCTCGACTAAGCCATCGAGTTCCTCTCGTGTCCAATCCTAACAATCCAAAATACTACGAAAAATTCTCTATGCTGCTTTCTTTGCTACGAATAAAGTCATCCATAGCGACTTTAATGACTCATTTGGCCCGAAAACTATATGAATCCTTTCATGACAAACTTTCTTCTCGCTCAAACACACTAGTTTTCAATCTAGCAATCTCTTTGATTCCTGACAATCCTCCGAGGGGTCTGAAAAGAAGATAGCCTCGTGACCTTTCAAGTTGAATTTGTAATTTGAGTACTACTAGTGGATAGTTTCTCTACTTGCTTTTATTTGGTGCCATTATGTATCATAAATTAAATTTATTTGATGTATTACCATTATAATGTAATAAATTACAATAAATAAATTTAAAAAAAAATTAAAATATGTGAATATATAATTTTTATGAATAAATATAAATGCAATACTAGACCTTCCAGCAAGACCTGGATCCAAACACAGACATACCAATCAATGTATAATCACCCCTTAATACATTTGAACTGTTACGGTTTGGCAAAGGTGTAACCGCACTTCCATTCCAATTATCGAATAACATGGGTCAGATATAGCCAAAACAGTAAACACATATTCCCTCGTGTTTATACTTCATAAATATACACAATGTGCGAAAAAAATTAAGTAAAAAAGATTCGATATCGACATTACGAGGATTAGCAACTGCCTCCATAAATAATTCGGACAACCCTTTGTTGCAACTATGCCTCAGACATTTAATCGTTTGTTGAAGATTCATTATAAAAAATGCAACGTTTCCAGGATTTCATAAGCAATAAATTTTTAACGAGAATTGTATATAGCTTGCTTATATTATACAAGGTTCAAAAAAGCATTTATATAATTTTGTAATTCTGTCTTAAAATAAGATAGACAAATGTTTTTTAAATAAATAGATATATTCACATCTATCTAATTCATTAATAAAACAGATAGACTTAATAAATCTGAAATTTTGGAATTCGCTACTACCATTGTTAGATCCCTGCGCCCACAAAATACCGTCAAAACCCATTTAAAATAACTAATCGCAATCCTCCTACCTACGCTTAGATGATCTTCTCCTTCAACCTACTGGGCACATATATGATAAATATTATACTGTAAAAACAGTTTGGCCCTTTTTTCTTTCACATTCCCAGGAGCAAATAGTACTGTACAGTAATTAGCTAATAATCCTCAAATATACTAAAAAGTATTTCACCTATTCCTGTTTTCCTTAACAAACAAATTTGTTTATCTCTGTTATCAATCGAATTCAGTGACGTATCGTGGAGTTTACATTACTTCCATGGCCAATTGTTATGTTTTATTAGCTCCGAGGTAGGTAATCCTGTGAGACACACTCCTTAGTCACATTCAGGTTTTTATACTTGTCCAGCAGCTTTTTATAATGGGCCAGTTGGCAAGGCAAGCGAAGTCCGTCCCAGGTCATGAGGACTTAATCCTTATATTTTACGAAAAAAATATAAGGCAAGGGCTTAAGATTTTTCGTTATGCAATATATAATATTAAAAGGTTCATTTCACTGGTGAGAAGATTAATCTTTAGTGGAAATAATTTACCTTTAAAATACAACAGAAGCCTATGGATATATAGGTTAGATACCTATAGGTTCTGTGCCAACATCAATCTGCGCAGAGTGGTCTGGATTCTCCCTTCATGGTGCAAAAATCGATGACCTTTCAGTGGGATGCATGTCAAGTAGGGCCTATTGATGGAGTTAGTTTCACTTTCGGATGATCCGTTTTAGTGCTGAGTGAAAAAAGTCAGTCCCCAACATGACCGTTATATCTGTCATTTTATGCAGCCCAAAGCTGCAAGGCAGTTCCTTAGCGAAGATGTTTTTCGGCTTAGCTCAATTAAAATATGCGTCAAGTGAACGATAAGTACAACTAATGATGATTGAACGAACAATGTTCGGGTATTTAAATTTAATAAATTACAAAATTTTTAAGGTCAGACATGTTATATCGGGAATTTGGACAAGGGGAGACTGAGAAAACAGCAAAAAAATGTCTTCGTGATAATCCGTTTAACGTCAATTTATTCCACTGAAGATGCTGCAGTGGGAGTCCTAAATTTTGTCTCTCAAGGTATAATTAGAATAGGGATCGTTAACGAGTACATGAAGCCGCACAAGCTGGAGACCACCATTTTACGTCTCCTCTGAATGAATGCTGCGAACCCACGACCTTGGTCATGGAAGGTTATATTTCGTGAAGTTATTTATACCTACTGGTAAAGACCAGGTGCAGCAATATATTCCTTGATATTTGATGCAGCCAGTAATGATTTTATATTAATTAGTGAAAAATGTTTTATGAAAATTATAATTAAAAAGGCAGATTTTAAAAATTTGTTCAAAATGAGTAAATTTCACTTAAGCAGCTTAATTGTGTCATTTTCAAAATGAATAATTGATTAAGTCAGGCTTAGTCTAGAATATTTTTTCACCCGGTTTTTGCTTACTTGCTTGGCTTGAAATGTAGTTGTAGTAAGCAATATAAGTATCATATAATATAAGTATCATAACTTCATCATGGCTGCAGATATATCGTCTTTCCAAATATGTACGTAGTGGCTTATCTGAAAATTATGGTGTTATATTTGATATGCCACTTATATTTAAGTAATGATTATTCATTTTATATTTCAACAATGATTTCAGTCAATTAGTTTGTCAACCTTAGATTAGAGGGTATAATAACATGTTTTAGATAATACGAATTGTGCATATTAATTATAAATTGCCAAAAAAACACAAATAACAACACTCAAAGTAGTAAATTGTTAAACAGCTAAGAATAGAAACAATACTACCAATCAAACAATTAATACAAAAAACAACAAGACAAAATCAGGTGCAGAAGGACCAATAGAAATGTAGCTTTAATCCAATAAGAAAGTAAGTACGTAAATTTCAAAAATAAGGTGGAGTTAATAATATTAATAGAAATACAAACTCAAGAAATGAAACTTACAATACCATAGGCACTTCTTTAATACAGCACCCAGTTTTCAAAATTATCTGAACAGCTTAAGTCTCTGAAGTCTAGCGGCACTTACCTAAAAAATAAAAATAATGAGTAAATAATTTATTAATTAAACCATTAAACAATTTTTAAATACATGGTTAACATAAGGTATGATTTGTTTTTATTTTTACTACCAATTTTTTAGATTCTGATACTATAAAAGAATAAAACTCAGAATATGAGAAAACCAAACTTTTTGATTAAACAGATATCGACTAAGCATTCCTTAGGTTAACATATAAGGGGAGATATTCCACCCCTAACAAATTTTTCTTAAGAGCATGCATGTACATTGCAATGCTTTAAAAAAGATTCTATTTATCTATGTTAATTGCATAAAATAAAAAATTAAAACGAGAATGCGATAAACAAAATAACTATGATAATCATTGATCAGCATTCTATGTAAATTAGCAAACCGACAAAGTTGAACAGCCACTCACAAACAGAACTAATTGAAAACGAACGAAGAACACAGAGAGAAACAAAACTATTTAAGGCATAATTTATGGGGTACCGGGTACCAGTAAAGAACGGAAAAAACTGTAATTAATATAAACCACACGAACTCAAACACAAAATAAAATAGAAAGGATACGCGCCAGGGACTAGACCATCTAGCTTGACAAGACAGTTTTATTTCCACAGCAAGAAACAGTACTATTAGTCATTAGTAGAAATACATATGTATTTCTAAATATTTCCTTACTGATCTCAGCAGGAAAATTAGAATGCCTACACGCCGACTGTCACGTAAGATATAAGGAACCGATTGCATGACTGCCCAATTTTTTATCTATAAAACTGCAGAATTATAAATATTTAATGTTCAATTTTGTAAAAAAAAGCTTTCATTTAGACAAAATCTTTCTATTTCACAATGACGATAAACCGACAGATCTACACTGAATAAGTAAATATCTATACTAATATAAATAAATCCTCTATACCCATTCAAAAATAATAAATATTGATGTATGAAGTACAGAGAAAACGTGAGAATGCCTATGATATCCTGAGCATTACGTAACCTTTAGTAGCGCAGTTAAAGAGTTCAATGAACCCTCTTTGTTAACAACGTAAATGTTCATTTTATTAATGTCCATTTCCAAATCAGAATTAATAATAAAAACTATCGTTTCAGAGCGCTAATGGCTAATCTATTTTGCAGAAGAAAAATAGGGCTTGAGTATTAATTATTTTTAAATTAATGACATGTTAAACCGTTAATGATGCCATATCGATTTTTTAAAATGTACTAAGTTCTAGAACTGATGTAGGTCTTTTGGCCGTTATATTTATTTTCTATATGCAGTAGCCGTATGTTTAATAAAAAAAAAAATTAACAACCCTGTATTTTTTGTTTACATATAATAATAGGCTTTACATACTTAATTGCATTATATTTACTTAATTTCTGGCATTAATGGCATTGACGCTAGAAATAACCCTTATATATAATTGCTGACTTACATTTCTGCAAACGGCAATAAATATTTTAATGAAACATTAATAAATTGTTTAAAAACAAGGTTAACATTCATTTTATATTAATATAAACACTTTAACAAAGTGTTAAACAAAATAAACAAAAAAACAAATGCAAATTATTATAAAATGGTAGAATACATTCGTAGAATATTGAAATCATTAAATAAAAATTGTAGTAAATGAAATTTAAATTAACTATAATTGTATTAACAGTGAGTGAATGCACTCAACTTTTTTCCTATAACCGAAATTCGGTGAATAAAGTAAGGAAATTGGGTAAAAATTTCGATGTGCAGTTAATACATAATTACACGTTTCACAGCTCAGCAAATTCAAAAATGGTGATTACAAAAAATAATTTAAATAGGTTATGTAGCGTATTGACGTTCATAACGGATTGTTATACATATTTTAGCACTATTTTACCTTTAGTGTTTCAATAACTTTAAAATTATACATTTCCAGGAGCAATCTAGATATTTATTTTAATGATATTTAACTTCCTCAAATGCTAAATAATATTAAAAAATATTAATAATAATAACGCAGATCAATATACAGTTTTATATTGGATTTTATCAAGTATGAGTGGAAACTCCCGATTTTCTTTTTTCTTATATGGAGGGTACAAGGTTGGAGCATATACTACAATTTAACAGAACCAAGAAGCTGCCATTAGCTTAATTATAAGAGCTCATTCATTAAATAACAGAGGATTCGCTGTTTCATTCCTGTTTCTTCCTGTTATGCAATAGATAACAGGATGAAAAGGAGATTTTTTACCGCCTGTAGATAATTAGCCGTGACGTTAAAGTGATAATATTTTCTGGACATAATGACCCAATTGGTACCGACGCTAAATAAAAAAAAAATAAATGACCTCTAAGTTATTGTTAGTAAGGATATGCCCCTTTAAATTGTTCGAGGTTAACAATGATTCTGCAGAGCAGCGTTCAAAGTGAAATGAACCAACGATCGAAGTTTTAATAGTGATTCTATTATGACCTCCATTTGGTAAAGTTGATTAGTTAAAAACTAATTAAAATTAATCAGAAATATAATATCAATATTCGCAGCAGAATAACCAAAACACATATTTACCCTTAACTACTCGAATCTTCCTACATAATTTAAATATTAATGAAATTAAAAACACCAATTGGAATGAGAAGCATGTCATGGAAAACATGACAGGGATGGCTGGGTCAAGCTCTACAAAGAGTCGCCTCAGATTGCTTAGACCAGTGGTTCCCAACTAGTTTTTTTTGTTTCAAATCTCCATTTATTCAAATTTTAAAAAAAATTATTTACAATGTCTATGTATATATATATATATATATATATATATATATATATATACACAGAAAAGAATTATAATACTTTTTCTACCCGAAGGTATCCCAACCAGTGGCCAGCGAATAATTTTAAATTTAGCGGGCAGTGAGCCCGTTGCACTGTGGTCAAAATGTCTTAATTACGCGGCCAATTAGACAAAAGCACGGACACTGGTGAAGTTACTGAAGGAATCCGGGTAGAACTCATTGAATTCCAAAATGACAGAAAACGCAAGGATGCTCGAACCGAATTCACTTGAGTCGTTTTGGTGTAAAAAAGCAATTTCTTGTACTAAACTTCGATAAATCGCCTATTTCAGGATAGCTCAGTTGGTAGAGCACCACAACGGAAATGTGGGTGACCCGGGTTCGAATCCCGGCCTTGGGCTTATCTTATCTCTTCAAAAATAAAAATATTTAAAAATAATATTATTTCTTTTTATGTAATTTCAGTCAAAAAAGTTTCAGTTAGATTATTACAGTTTATATTATTACACCTACATAGTGGTCCCTGCTAACAAGAATAATATAAAAGTGATCCCTGACCAAGAAAAGGTTGGGAACCCCTGGCTTAGACGGTAGACGAGGATAAGATTATGATAATGATGAAAAATACATCTTAATTTTGTTTTTAAATGATTACAATAACAATGACCAACTATAATGTACAAATATTGGCTTTTAGCTGTTCTTATTATATTAAACCAAACTGACTTCACCAGATTCATTTCGGCAATTAATAACAATAAGGGGCCTTTTAAAGTGACTTTTTAAAATTTTATTTTTATTTTTAGCTGTACTGAAGTAAAACGAATTATTTTATTTATATAACATTATTTTAACTTTAATATAAGTCAACTCCACAAATTTTGAGATACGCCACTTGGCAATATTACAGTGAGAAAGTCTTTAGCATCCTTGCCTCCATACGTCCGTTAATACTGAACTTATGTAACTTGAGTTCACTATCAATGAATCCAGTTTTAATGAGACTGCAAGCTGATCTAGTAGCCATTCCCTTCAGACTGCCTTGAGATAATCGTGAGCTCTAACTCGCCACTACATCATCCAATGATTTCGTTACATGCACTGTCAGATCCAGAATGCAGTGAACAACCCTCCCTTCTCAGGGTGGAATGATACAGCCAAGATCTAGCAGGCGTGGTAGCACAAGAGCAAGCATTAGCAGAGCTAAGTATAGTTGCTCATCAAGTCGTGATCCCACCCATCATGTATCGCTTTGCCAACGCTCATTCAGCACTTCTTCCAGCAGAGGGCATGACCTCAACCTGGGATACCATTCAGCTAACGGTTGGGTTTCTTTATAAACCTTTCCTTGTGATGAAATAATATAGTTTTGAGAATATACAATATCCCTTTGTCAAAAGAACCTTTAAAAAACATAATATGCAAAGAGGCTTAATGGTTGACAGACCATCCTGAAAGGAAATAATACGACAGAAGTTGCTTATTAGGGCATGTGAACGAGGTAACTGTGTGTCATAAAATCCATTCATCGTAGGCAAGGTTATAAACTTGCAATTAACAATGTAAATTCAGCATTACACTAGTAGGAAATGTTAACAAGAAGAAAAATTGTCAAAATTACATAGAAATAATACCTGACACACAAAAAAACAGTTCCTATATAAATGATGAGGTACCACCGGTTAATATAAAAATAATGAGGTAAGGAAAATTAAAAAAAAAAACTAGATACTTCAGGGTTTTTCCCTATACAGGCAAGATTGGTATATTCCATATTTAAATTAGTTAAAGATTCTACTATTCAGTTAAGTACTCGCTTTGTCCCCACAGCTATAATTTATATCTGTTATTATATAATTTTGTTAGTAGTTTTCAAATATTTATGAAGGTTAAATTTTTTCTAGGTCTGCTAATTTCAATATTTCAAAATGAAAATGAAGCCTCTTATATAAGAGCATCAAGTAGCTACCAATTTTGCTTGTACTTGGATAGAGATTATATTTAGAAGCAAGCGATTCGGGCAGGATCATGCTCGACCTCCATGTACTCCCCCAAACCCATTAAAGGATCAAGGCCCCCGGTTTATGTAGGGCTGGATGTGCCCCGTGGGAGGGTCCACCCCAAGTAAAGTTCACCCTATCCCTGATCAACTGGAAAATATATATATAACTAAAACTGGACACGAACCTACCCCCCTACTCCTTCACAATCAATTACTCACTGAACCATCACATCTTTAATTATAAGGCAAGCGGCTATTTTTTTCTGTTAATATTATTCTATCTGTAAGATTAATAGAAAAAAATAAGTACAGTTGCGTGGATGTCGATAAAACAAAATTGTACTAGAATGAATAATTTAAATAATAATTATTGGTGAAAATGTAATAATAAAAAACTAATGTAACAAATTAGATCTGCTACTATTAAACTCGAATAGAAAATCTTAAAAATCGCAATATGAATGAAACACGAAGTATGACATAGTAACACTGTGATAGACTGAGACCTATTTTAAGATGTCATAAAAGAAATCGGTAATTGGAGAAAATGGTAATAAACAAAAAAAAATTGGAAAATGTATCGAGGTGACAAAAAGGAAATAAGGGGGCCAACAATAGGAGGAAGAGAAAGTGAGAACTAACTTGGACAAAAGCTGCCATCGTTAGCGAAAGCTGTAAAATACCGTCAAGTCTGCTCATGCATCCACGTGGGTTTGTTGGTTCCAAACCGTTTGCTATAGCAAAAAAAAAATCGAAAATAAAACAAATAGAAAAAAGATGGACCCATTGGAGCTGTACAGAGGCGTGACCGAAATTATCTCCCATTCACTCTCAGAAATAATTGGTCTGACATATTTAAAGTAACCCGTGTGACAATGAAAAGTTCTCATCAAAGAAAGGAATGTAAGAAGGGATTAAAAACTAAACCACAATGATTTCTGATTTCTTTTTAAAACTGAACTGTTGTGATTATTATTTTTAGAGACTCCAGAAAGTTAGCATGCTTTTAAGTAGGAACGATTTAAACGGACTGAAATATGTAGAGCTATTGCATTTCAAGTAAATAGGACGATTTGTATGTAAATTGTACATTACTGATATAAAACTATCAGTAATCGATAACAATTGAGAACAGTATTGAAAAGTAAACAAAAACATTATAGTCAAGACGTCTATTACATAGTAAATAAACAAAAAACCAAACTATGCTACTACAACCTACGAAGGGTCTAGAGGTTCACCGTGGTAGAGACGGTACTGTTTCATGGAAAACAGTTGTGCAGGGAGGTGATTTGTCCTGGATCTTGCTCAACCGCCAGATTCCGCCCCCTTATTTTGGGTACCAACTTTATAGAGGATGGGTGAGCCCCAGGAGGTCCTAGATCCCATAGCATCCATCTCTGGTCGCTAACAGATAAATAAAAATCTGCCAGCAGCGGGATTTGGCACGGCAGCTCAGCACTCTAACACTGAGCCTAGATAGAAGTTTTGACACCATTCTTCAAGATCAGTGATATGGGATTGGAGGCTTTGGGATGCAATAGCTGCATTGGTGCTGACTGATAATACACATGTATCATCGGCATACGTGGCAAGGATAGTATTAGGATGAGTTGGGATGTCAGCTGTATAAGCTGTATAAAGGATTGGGCCAAGGATACTACCTTGAGGAACCCCAGCAGATTGGTAAAGAACAAATTAAGAAAGAAAAACAATCTTACCCGATAGAAGTAGAATTTGATGCACTTTTATTTTACGTGATTTTTATGTACGTTTTTCATAAATATCATTCAAACCACCGATTTCGAATAAACTCTTTCAGATCTGGCTATCACCATTTTCTGAAAACATCTGACAGTGTTGCCAACTAAGAAACAACCGTAGACATTTCTATTCTTCAATTTCTCTGAGCAAAGGTTTACATTGCCGTCCGTTCCTTATAGTTATTATTTGTTGTTTGTTCATTTAACACTCCTTTATGCTGCTAAGGCTAATCGGACGATGCTAGTGTGGAAGCCCTAAATTTTGCCTATTCAGGATTAATTAGGGTAGGGATAGGGATTCTTAACAAGTTCCTGACATGGTACCGGCTTACGGTCGATTAGGACTAGATAGATATTAAAACTTCTATCATCAAAAATTATTGATGGTTCATAGGAAAATTTTGTAATTACTAATTTTAAAAAACATAGGTTTCTTTTTATCTACTTCTGTTGAGCTCCGATGTTTTTAATAACCACCGCATTAAATCTGCAAAAGGAACTAAAAATAACTGCATCGCTTTCATTGATTGAATGCATCTTACTTTAGTGGATTAAAAGCTCCAGTGTCTAAAAAATTGGACAGATAACCATGAAATAATTTATTTTATACATGTATTTAAGATGGGTCATTTTCGCTTAAGTATCTTCAATGTCTTTTAAATTTTTCTAATTAGGTTAGATTTCAATAGTTCTTCACCATTTCACCTCAATGGTCCCAAGGGAGTAGAACTACTATTTCGCAATATTTCTCACAGAAAAACAAGGCACAAGTTTTCGCTGAAGTTGCACAAGGCTACATTCATGTCTACTCACTACTGTGATATAACCTTAACAGCAAATTCGAAGAAATTATCTAACAATACCAGACACCGTCGAACGGCAAAATTGTTTTCCAACTTCACATTCATGTTTAGTATGCCGTTTTAATTATTTTCAATAATAATTAACACGTTAGATATCATAGATATCAGCAAAGATCATTATGAGCAAAAGATTTGACCAAAACATTACAGAGATTTACAATCTATAATGTTTTCAATAAAACAATACAGTTGAATTCCCACGATTATGGGTAATTCCAGGGTAAACCGAAAACATAATGGAGTAATCGGTATATGGTTTAACTATAAATTAATAGAAATATGAATGAACATAACAAGTTTTTGCTTGCAGAACGAAGTAAAAACTTTTTTATAGGCGATATCACTAATCGATAAAACGTTTTATAATTTTTAATTTATAAATTTTTTTTGTAAGAACAATACGTTCAAGAAGCAAGTAAATCCAGGTTTAAGTAATAGGAATGTCGACTGTTTAAATACTAAGGACATTTACTTAACAAGCCAAAATACACTGTTACTTAAAGGTTTAGGAGTTACACAATGCCTACAAAATGTCCTACAATTAAGATTGTAGAAACTTCCACAAGACTCCGGCTCCAATTTGGCGCCTTCACGCTACCCAACTGGGTGGGACGTAGGAAGGCTCACACCCACAAATAATTAAGATACTGAAACCCATTAAATCTCTCTACGCAAGGGAGGTTCTAAAACACTGTACTAAATAATAAATAACTTTCTAAGCGAAATTTTCTGCTTTTGAAAAAAATTAAACTTCATAAATACAACAGCCACAAACTGGACCAATTTAAAAGAAAAAAAAATATACTTACAAAAATATAATAATAATTATGATCTAATTTCATTTCTCTCTTTTTTTTAAAAAACTTAAAATATATTAAATTACCAAAATAATGCGGTTTTACCGAAACCTCTGAAGGTCGAACTGTGTTTTATGTAACTAAATACCACTTAATAGCTGAAATCGCAAACAACCGGGAAGAAATCCCCCCTATTATTTGTGGCCTCGGGAAAAATAAACAAAAAAAAAACCGGGCTAGAAAGGCCAAGAAAAATTTTCAAATATCTAAACCTGAAATTCAATATTAATTATTGTTCGTTTCCTTTGTGTATTAATTATTTTTGCGAGTCATTTCTAAAATTTAAACAAGTATTTAATTAAATTTTACAAACTGAAGGGTGTGATAAAACAATATTTTATACTATTTTTTTTTTTTATATTTATCATCTACTCTATTTAATTGAAGTTTCAAGGCTTGTTCACATAATCTTTAAGTTGAAATAATTCTTACGATCATTAAATAGATAGGATAGATTACACTTTTTATGATATTATACCTGATCATTACATAATTAATATTGATTTGGTGAAATATTAAACAAAATTTTAAAATATTAAAAGGAATTTTAAAAATCACTATTATATAAATAAATAAATACACACAAATGAATAATGGGAATCGACAAAATGAGTTATTAGCTAACACAGCCCTTCTCTGATTGCTAAGGAATTCCCAAACCTTATCAAAGGAAATTCCCAGAGTGTCAGCTTTAACTGGTAGCTTATCAAAAAGGTCTAGTTTTTTTAAGAGATATTCTATTTATATTGAAATATTAATACAAACTTTATAAAAAAAAAAAAAGAAGAGCATTAACCTAGAAATATATATAGGAAAACTACCTGGCTTTCAAATAATAAACACCAGCTGTGTTTTGTTTGTTATAATATAGGGTCGTTTCATATGAAATATCCGTTTTCAAAAGAAAAAGTTATTTAGTAAAACAACTTTATGAAATCAAAACCTTTTTATTCAAAATATTCATCCTCATTTTCTATATGAGAGGAAAACAGTTGACTGGATGATACAATGGAGAATGGGGGTGTAGTCAAAAAATAATAATAAATAATAATAAAATAAATTATTCCTATCATTGACAACCACATAAAAACCAATAATTTTTTTTTTTAAGCAAATTTGGTTTTGCATCCAAAAAAGGTCTGTTTGTTATTCCCTTCCCCGAATGCGGAGGTAATGTTACTTGCTCCCAGCTTGGGTTGCCGACTGTCCAAGTTTAAACACATTAAAAAAAAATAGAACAAAATCGCATGTTTCCATGGTCATATTTGATGGCATAATAATAAATGATCGTTTAACTGTAATGATAGCAAATATTATCAAATAAGAGAGGATTAATAACAGCTCATTACAATGTAATCTGTAAACATTAACATAGTAAACACAACACAAATTCACTAATTCCATTGAATTTTAGAAATAATGAAACGGAAATTTCATATGAAACGGCCCAATGCATACTTCTACATACAATTTGTATTACAATTCAAGAAACTTGTCAATAACATATTAATTTATTATTTTCTTAAGATCGTAAAAAATATTTCCAATGTATCGAGGGATATTTCATTACATATATTTTATATTCAAACACATTATAACGTTTTTCTGGCTATCGAATGTATAAAATACGCCCATGAAGAATGTTTAAAACATTATTCCGAATGCATTTTGAAATTCTTGTGTCTAGCCTAGACTACAGATACTTATTTTCAAGCGTTAGATATATTCCTTTCAATTTAATATGTTGAACGAAATTGAACAAAAAATGCTTTCAATATTACTACACATTAGGATTAAAAAAGGTACACTATAAATGGCAATATTGTGTATGGTGTATTTTAAAAATATGTAATATAGAATCATTTTGATTTATTTTTCCTTCTACTAATTTCTTAAAAAGAACTTTTTAAAATTACCTGTAACAAGATATACGTGGTACCCTTACATCAATGAATTACAAATCATTTTAGCCCATTATATGTACTGATAAAAAAAAACCTATACCACCTTTACCGTGAATTCGGCACATGATAGAGACTGTACTGTTTCATGTACAACAGTTCTGCAAGGAAGAGACTTGTCCTAGTTCACGCTCAACCGCCAGATTCCCCCCCTTAATTTTGGGTACCCTATTTTAATAATATTTTATAGAGGCTGGGTGAGCCCCAGGAAGTTTCTAGATCCTAATATGTATTGATACATAATGATAATATTATTAATACCAAATAGGTGATCCATTTATTTCCAGAAAAATACGCATAAACACACTTAAGGTATTCGAAAGTATAAGTTATTGCGAATTAAACATAAAAAAATACCAAACGTATTGTGAAGGGAATAATTACGCGTTAAAATACAGCATAACCCCAAATATGATACGTCGATTATATACATATTTATAAGAAACAAAGTTTCCACAATACTTATTCTTATATTTGATTATTACGGACTTGACAATTAAATTAAATTAGAGCAGAGAAAACAGAAAGTAAGCATTTTTATTAGGGATAGCTAAAAATCCTTTCAAAGTTCTATTTTCTCTCATTTTCTTAACATAAAAATATTTTCTGAGGAGAAAGTGTAGTAAGGGAAAATTGCTTTCCGATTGGAGTTGTATAATTACTTCTCCGGAAGCGATGGCTGAAGAGAAAAGCCCCACGACTGTGAAACCATAATCCTTAGCCATTCCCTTCTATTCCTCATTAATCTTATATATTTCCCAGGGAGTCCAAATGTCACATGAAAACTCGATCCTTGAATATAGAGAAATCGGAATTATTCAATTAACATAATACAGTATAACTAACATAGGTACATACAATTTTTACGGTTCATGAGAAAAAATATAGCCAAACATTTTTTTTATTATTGAATGATTCTCAAAGAACCTGAAAAACTTCATTAGGCATAGTATTTAATATGTATCTTCTTCACACGACGCTATGGTCCGTGGAGGAGCTTGGTCTCCTTGGCAATTTTCTTCCACTCTGAATATATTGTAATTCATAGAGTAAGACCAACTTATTTGCAGAAAGCGAAGAAAGAATTAAGTGATATAGAAAAAAAGTTTTGTAAAAAAGGAACAAAACTGAATAGTAGCGTCTGAGAAGAAAACATTGAAGAAATTATAAACAAAATGGACAGAGAAGAGATAAAGTAAAGACGAAAAACAACGCCAGAATGCTTTGTGTGATCCTTGCAATGTAAAAATATTCTTTGTACTGTAATGTTTTTATAGTTGTTTGTTTTTTCTCTCATAGCCCTGAAGATGACCGACAAAGTAGATCGAAACGTCGGCACAAATAAAAATAAGTATTGACTCGTTTAGTGTTTTTTTACTGCAAACCACCCCAACTATCTCCATTCTCCACTAAAAATAAATAAGTTTACGACACCGTATTGGTAATACATATTTATTTTGAACAATAAATCTAATAGTGTTAAACAGTCGAGAAAAATATATACCAGTATAGCATATAATCTAATAGCAACTATTATATGCTGGAGGATGTAGCTGCAAGATAAATTTTTGGGGCACGATGCTAAAAACAGAATTCTTAGTTGGAAATGTCTGAAGCGTATAACTGTTTATATGTAATATGTATTGTAAATTTATGGCAAATAGGGCTACGTTTTTAAAATGAGGTTAAAGAAACATCATAAACACATACGTATAATTTTTTTTTAAGAACGCCATTTTAAGACCCAGCTTGCTAAGTACATTGTCCTTTTATACAACATTTATTTTTAATTAAAACAAAATTAGGAGCAAATACTTAAAATGAAGCAAAACACTTAATTAAAAAAGCAATTATCAGAAAATAAAAAAAAGTTATTACTAAAGAGTTCGTCGCAATAACGCTGATTACTACAGGCTCAATTATAGATTTGTTTTTTATAAGATTAACCAATC
Organism: Arma custos; assembly: GCA_037127475.1. Taxonomy (NCBI): domain Eukaryota; kingdom Metazoa; phylum Arthropoda; class Insecta; order Hemiptera; family Pentatomidae; genus Arma; species Arma custos. Next base: position 44,562,421 of record CM073759.1, on the reverse strand, counting down.
CTTAAAAAATCCTGTACCACTACAACCCATGTAGTGCGTAGTAGAATTTACTACTTCCAGGACTACGGCTGTTCAAGGTGATTTGTCTGGGATCACGCTCAACCACAGTTTTCCTCCAATTGAGGGTACCAACTCTATAAATGCTTGGTAAGCCCCAGAGTCCATTCCCGGCTGTCAACAGATTAAATATATTATCTGTCATAGCTGGATTTAAACCCGGGACATTCAGGATAGCAATTTAGCGCTCTACCAATGAGCTATCCCACTCCTAAAATTAACCAACACATACATATAAATCAACTTATAGAATTGAGTTGATTTGAATAAAATTTCAGCTTTAGCTGGTACATATTTAAAATGATTATTAATACGAACAAAGATTATTAATATAAAATAGTAACCAATAAACAATAATGTCAATAATCAGGATACTAAACAGATTGCTATTAAGATGAAAACAGGTAGTAATATAAATTAGTGTTTTACGAATAACTAAAAATACTCAACATGGTTAATCAATTCTTGAAAGTAAAGCTAATGAGACAAATTTAATAATAGTGAATACATAAAAACTGAAGCAACGCTCGATAACTGCAGATGTCATAGTGAGTTCGGAGTAAGGACAGAAGCGGAAATGAAACAGCAGATTCAGAGAAGCTGTAGCGTCCCGTCCCACTAAGGGGCAACCCACCATCATCCACTTGGGCAAGCTTACAATTTCAGAATTTAGTCATAATTTCGCTTTTAGTCATTTATTTATACCACAAGCAATGATTCATCAATTTCTAGTATTTAAGGAAAAGTAAAGTTTAAAAGTATAGGACTTAAATAATTCTGAAATACTGCTGGCATTATATAACAAAACGAAATTAATTTGTTATTCCCAATTGACACACCCTCTACCTAAACCCATCCAAGGATAGGCTGCCGATATCTGCACAGCAATCACCACGACTCCACTCAGCGAAAGGTTATGTGTACACGCTCCCAGCAACTTTCTGAAAAGGTCGAAATAGATTTGCACGAAATTCCAGTTTCGTCGTATGCAATTAAATTGGTCCAAAAAAATAAAAAAGCATACAACGTTTAGTTATTTAACACTAATATCGGCAACGCATCACATATTGAATATTGGATTATACGATCCAATATTCAAGAGGTCCAAAAAAGATTAAAATATTATTTTAATAAAAAAAAGTTATGAAAAAATTATCTGCCAAGTTTAGGATTAAATTTCAAATAACAATGGACTGTTCAAAAATAAAATAATAATAATTTAAAAGTAAGGGAAAACGTAAAAAGAGCTTATCAATAATTTAACATTAAATTTATACGACTTTCAGCTTATGGACTAAATAACAGAATTCAAGTGGCGTAGTGGAAATTATTAATTTTTTTTTAAAATAAATTTTCGCAATATTTTCTGTTCTAGGTTAATTGAAAATAAAGGCTTATCGTCATTGAATTTTTTTTTTTTTAAATTCTCATAAATGATCAACAAAGATCAAGCGTATACGAAAACATTATTTGTACATGCTGAATTTATGAGTTATACTCGTGAATTTTTTGTAGATTCGTTATTTTTATTATTAACTGTTATGATTTATTAGTAACCTGTGAATATAGCAAATAATAAGGAAAAATAGTTTAGTAAGCAGTCGAAAAAAATAGATATAACAATTATTAATCACGCCAAACAATAAATAAATAGATAAAAATAAAGAAGAAAGAGTTTAATGCATGTTTTAGAAGATATTTAGAACATGAGAAAAGATATTTCAACTAAAATGTTATTAATACCTCATCATCAAAAAGACGCTAGGAACAGTCTTACGTTTTAAAACATCGACAAATCAAAATATGATATTACACATAAGTCATAAAGACATATTTTTCATTACTAATTACTTCACAAAAACTGAAGCTATACGGAGCTCAGTTAACGATTGACGGAAGGACCGAACGCCACTGAACTACTTGCGGGAACAGAACAGAGGCCTGCCCGGACCTGCAATGGGGGAACACAGTCCATTGTATTCCTGTCATCGTGAGATTATTGTGGCGATATTTGTAAATAGTTAACAAGATAAAACTGTTTTAGTGCGAAAAAGTAGTCAAAGATATCCGACATTTAAGTATACAATAAAAATGAAGAAAGGAAAACATATTACACATCATGAAATAACGATGAATCATAAAGGAGGAGAACAAAATGTTTATAAAATAACGATATATAAAAAATAAATAAATCTTTATTCAATAAATTGTAGCATGGTGCGTGAGAGCAGGCTAACAGAGGGAGAAAAGGCTACGTATAAATGACTCAACAAGGAACTGTTCTTAGAATTTTGTGACTGCCAGCACTCAGTAATATTATAAACAAATAATATATCATATAAACTAAAAACAAAGAAGTAAATAAATGCTGCTAAATTAATACTGAAAAAGTATGGATATTATTTACAATAAATTATCTGTGTTTCTAAACAAAACATAATGTGACATATTCTATTCTAAAGATTATATTTGTTTTGCAGGTTACTATAATTTCTTTTATTTTGAATGATTATTAATTAACCTAATAAATTTGAAGATAAGATAATAGTCTGGGTGTAGGCCAAAGTAAATTTCAAAAATAATAAGACACTTATTTACTATTTTATATTAGTAATAAAAAATTAATACTTTTATAATCGCATATTTATTTATCTAATATTAAAATTATATAAGAAAGTAAGTTTCATACAATTCGGGAAAGTTATTATTACTTTCACCCAGATAATTTATTTTAATTAATGACCGGTTTTGTTTAAGTTTGAATTTATGTATATTTTATTATGTTGAAAATTAAAAAGAAGGTAAAAAATCGGACTTCAATCGGATACAGTGGCTCACAGTCAAAATGATACACCTGGATATTGATAGGAATCTTTTGTTAAATAAATAGTTCACCTCCAATTAAAATAGTAAAAATAATTTATTGTAATCACTTAACTTCCCAGTCATACGTTCTTTATGTTTAAGCATTTAAAAATAAACAAGGATTTAATAATCAAAATAAAAAAGAAATCTGCTTATAATTACTAATCCCATAGTGAAATAATACACTTCTGATTTTCCCATTATTTATTTACCTTAAGCCATTTTCCTTTAGTAAAACTCTTGGGTCGATAGTGTTAGGTGTTAGACAGTTGTTAGTTAGGTGTTGTTGGTTAATTAGATAGTGTTAGTTTCACAGTCAATTCCGAAAAATCTACCGCATATTGGAATAATTTTTCAGTAATGGGAATACACAAAACGTTTAAGGAACGCGAGTTTGAGATGAAGCAAAGTTTTAATGATAGAAATCCTTTGAATCAAATAGCCGAAATTATTTTAAAAACGTTCAAAAGTCCATCATATAGTGGTGAGATCCAAAAAGGAAAACCACAAAAAAAAAAATGTGAAAGTGAATGAAATAGTGAGACTTAGATTGTCAGAGAAATAGAACAAAATCCCCATTTGAGTGTACCCAACAATGTAGAGCCTATAAAGTATTGAACTAAATTAATAAAAAGTTTATAAATTAATAGTACTCAAAAGTTAATAAGAGGTGAGGTGCAAAATTTTGACAGTGAGGAGAAATTATTTACTCATTTTTTATTGATTTTTTCAAAACAATCGAAACTGATTATTTTTAACAGCTTCTACATATTTTAATTTTTTTTGTAATCAATGTGTTGAAGATTTTCTGGTTTTGTTTCCTGTAACCATTAACATTTTTTTCTTTTTCTTTCTACCTACAGGGTGTTTCAATTTCACTGTGAACCAATGAATGAGTTTATGTATGAGTGAATCTGGTATTTATATACAGCACAAATATGATAAAAAAACATTGTTACATAAATATGATATTTAGAAAATATAATGCAATATGAATATTAAATACATTCTTATCGAATTTCGATTTACTGATAAGATTGGGTTATCGGACACCCTCCCACAAGCCACGAAATCATATTGAGTCATCTTTCACATAGCGTCACCTCCTATCTCATGACTGGACATGACGAGACTAGGCAAACCAATGAGGTCTTGTTCAAGATACCATTGAGCAGCCGGTACTCCAATGCAATGCAATACGCAACCGTTGCCGTGACTACCGCCAAGAGAACCGGTCCTCCAAGACCCCACTCCAATAACCTTATCAATCTCCTCCCTAACTATAGCACTCTTCACGTCGACCGTAACAAATGTTACTTTTACAAGAGAGCTAGCTCCGAGCGGGCGCAACCTACATCCAAAGCGAAAGGTCACTACGCCCGTTGCTTCGAGAGGGAAATGTCGAAGCTACAAGTTACCGCAGTGGAGTCGCAATAGCAATCCAACCAAACTGAATTAATGCAAGAAATTAGCGATACCTAGTTAGATGTAAATTTAGACGGATACTTAAAATACATAATAATATTTTAAATAATAATCTATAATATAATGCTCTTTCATGCTAATTTCTTGTAGGCGTTGATACAAAGGTCAACAAGATTTATAAGCTACAAAGAAATAATCTTGAATAGGTTTAATTGACCTTATATATATATGAGGAAGAAAACAGTCCGGGTAGAACTCAACCATCAGTTAAACCTCAACCATTGACCCCCTTATAAGCCCTGAAGAAGACCTGCAATGCAAGTCGAAACGTTGGCTTTGGAACAGTTCTCCTTAATTAAGTTTTTTTTTACCGGTCCATTTTCTTTCTCATACAAAGAAATAAGTTTTAGATTTTCTTAAGCTATACTTCCATATTGTTTACATAATAACGTGTTCAAAGTTATTGAAAGATTTAATGAAAGCAATTAGAGGAGTGTAAAACTATTTTTTTTTTATTAAGTTTCGGACTAAATAGTAGATCATTAATAGTGGTAAGTTAAAATAAAACTAAAACTTAATAGTAAACCTAATAAAAAAATATGTAAGTCAAAATTGTCAGGTGAGTCGTACAATTTTTTTCAAAAATTACCTTTTCTCAATTAAATATCAACTAATCACCTAATTATTGAATTTTACTGGAGATTCTTGAGCTGATTGAGAAATACAAACTCTTATTTACAGAACAGTAAACAGATATATACTAAATTCCATGACGGAGTACGCGAATTAGATACCTTCAACAGCAATTTCTTAATGGTTAGTGGTCTATTTCTTTCTTGTTTATTCATTTATGATAATACTTGGAATTTGTGAGTTATAATAATAAAACCCATTAACTTTAACAGTACATGAATATATAATACATACACCAAAGTTACTTAAGTAAATTTATGATACAATGTACAGTAGACATAAATATCAATACTAGACTAATAAAGTTTTCTGGTACTATTTCGATTGCCAAAGTACAGTTACTAAGATCAACGTTTATACAAATTTAATCACAAGTAATAAATTATTTAAAATTAAAGTAGTAGCATTAATGATAATAGACAAATAATTAAGGAAAGGAGTACTTTCTGCTAATATGACTACAGTTGTGATTTTTAAAATTTATTACAAAATGTCTATTTATTTTGACAATAAATCCTGATTTCAAAGATGAAACATAATAATTAATTTTCAATAGCAGTAAATTGACCAGGCACCCAACAACCCTAAAGCGTAAGTGATATCTGAACAATTAGACGAAATGCTTCCAACAATGAGGCGTTCTGGGATTTTCCAACTGATGTTTCGCTCTGGTGATTCCCTACCGCACCTGACCCCTTCACAGGCAGGAAGAATGGCCCGAATGTCACCAAGGCACGGTCCAGAGCACAGGGACAAGCAACTTCAAAACCAAAGAAGCTTGCCATCACTAGAACTATTTATTTCAGTATAAAAACAATATATCATCTAATGACTGAGTTTAGACTTTAAGTATAGTTTTATACTAACATTTCTATAAACAAAAAAATACCTGGGTTGTAATGGACCCGTGAACGGGTCTGGGGTTCAGTACAAGGTAGAGACTATACTGTTTCATGCACAACGGTTCTGCAAGGTGACTTGTCCCATGTCCTAGGTCACGAGATTTCCCCCCTAATTTTTATAATACTTTATAGAGGCTGGGTGGGCACCAGGAGGGCCTATAAGATTCATCTCCCGCTGCAAACAGACTTAAAAAAAGTCATGGCCTACAGCGGGATTTGAACCAGGATTGCCGGCATGGCAACTCAGTGCTCTACCACTGAGCCACTCCGCTCGCTAACATTTCTATAATACGAATGATAATATAAGTTTGTTGAAGTGTTTATCGATACACATTTACCATAATCAAACTCAAGTTTATTTTTATTTTCGAGAATATTAAAAAGAAAACGAAGGAAAAGTTATAGCTTGTTGTGATTTAGCTAGAAGCGACAACCTTTGGAACTGAGACCGAAGGGGCTGTAATGTTTCCAAGCCAGCATCATACTGCATCCGTGGTGATGACGCTCATTTGCCAGGTTCATAACCCTATTAAGAGAACTCACTTCAAAGAGGCTGGGTGAGCCCATGATGGGTATCCAGATGCCAATAGGTCGACTGTTACCGGAATAAATACTATATCTATGACAGAACTCAGGAACATGATCCCAGCAACTCATCACTGTATGAACTGATATATCCCGTTTTCTCATAGTTTCGAACTGCAATTTATGTAATTGACTAAATTAGAATCAAAACGACAAAATATTTTCTAATTAACCTAAAAATTAATTTTCACAGAAAATATTCTTATTCTGAAGCTCGGGTAAATGCCAGTCCAGGCAATGGTTTTAAGTTTCATCGAAGTCGGTTGAGATTTCAAAAATATACAAATTTTCAAACACACAAACTACTACACGCTTTTACAAATTTTACATTATAAAAGATAAATGCTTATGTAGACCTTGTACATATTTTAATATTAAGATTTCCATCGCCGTTTAAGGCTACTGCAACACTTCTATGCAAACCTTCCAAGCTCCCAATTAATTACAAAAGACATATGACTTTTATAACAGACATACATGACTTTTATAAGACTTATTTATTTAGACTTGCGTAGTAGAGTTTTGTGTATAGTAGCCACCGAACTCCTCTCGTATCCATAACGACCTCAATATCCCATATTTTGCTGATTTGTCTCAAAGACGATACCAGCCTTTTCATGACGAACTTTATACCCACTCAAAACTAGCTACTTCAATTCTCGATATCCCTTTGAGAGGTCTGATAAGAAGATGTCCTCATCACCTTCTAAGTTAAATTTGTTATTTGAGTACTACCTGCATATTTTCCCTAAATGCCTATAACCATGCCATTATACTCACTTGTTATATTGTTAAAATACAGTTATAAATATAAATATACGTACATATTTTTAAAAAATAATAATAAGGGCACTCATAATTATATATTTACGAATGTATATGAAACGTAAAAAAAATATTAGACCTCAATTAACCATAGAGAAGGTTAAGTACACCGTAGCGACAGCTCAGAGCGGGCCATGACAAAGTTACAACATAAAGCCAATCTCGTTGGCCTCTCCCTTTCTCCTTCAATTACTCCAAACGAAGAAACCACTCCGACCTGATGTTAGGTTAAGCAAGCGGGCAATAAGCGACGACAGAGATAGCAGAGGACAATAAGAAGGAGATAGGAGAGCTGCGGAGATCCCTATCCCTCTTCGTCGTAAAATGGCACAACCGTAATTCGGAAGAGAGTTGCCCACACCGAAGCCCCCACGGTTCGCCCACTACCTAGTTCTTTCCTTTCAGGTCTCGGCTCCAATTTACGGCGAAACCTTTGAAGCCTCTTTGCTTCCTACATTAACTACAGAAAATAAGTTTTTTTAAAAGTTAGCATATATATAAATTGTTGAGTAGGTCCGAAGGCAGCAGGACGATACTACCAATTGCACTTGACAAACCTCCGTTTATGGATTACCTCTTAAACACAAATCCGTAAGACGATCCTTTAATTTATCATCCCACCTATAGCCTCGTCCGATAGTAAGGCTCAACACTTATTAACTAATTAAGTATTCGTTTTTATCTAAGCTATACAACTTATCATCATATGAATGCTATCATTTCAGTTATATTCACAGGGCGCATAAAAGAACTCCTTCGGAGTTTTAATAAATCTTTCTTGACATTCACGCAAAAAGAATGATAAAATACGAAGCAGAAAAGAGTTTGCACGCAGCCGAACAAACATAATTAAGTACAATGGCAATATAAACGGCAATGATAAATTACAAATAACAATATAATTAGGTTATTTCTCTCTATACCTCAACATTTATTTACTCAACTGTTTTGTTTGTAAATCGGTAATATTAATAACATAAATATTTAATAAATAAAATAAATTTAAATTGCTCCACGTATTAAGTTTTCTTTACAACAGTCGCCTGTAAACTTGCGTACACACGATCAACTTTTTGTTATATAGTTATAGAAGCAAGACAATTCTGAAAAGGTAGAGTAATACATAACTTTTAAGCCACTATCCTCATATTTAATAATAAATGGGTGAATTACAGACGATAAATAAATCATTGTATGTAATACAACGATTATAATCTGAAAATCAGACAGAAAGAAAAAAGATCGACGACATAACTAAAAAAATGGCATTTTAGAGCTAAGCCTTCAGTGGCAATTATATTGGTTGAAGGTTTTTAATTAATATTCTACTGATATTCTACTTCAACATTTTTATATATATATATATATATATAAATAAAGTCATATTAAAGATGTATCATCATCATTTTATGGGACTATTGACAAAAGTTAAAATAAAAAAGTTGCAAGATTTTGAACATTTCCTAATGAATAATAAAACAATTTCAATACCATCATTCCAAAAGGAGTGCTTTGCTTTACCAATGCCCAATTTTTTATTTTTTTTTAAACTCATCTGGTTTAATTTGAGCAATACAAGGAACTTAGAAATACCTCTATTGAAAAATTGGGTTTTATGAGTAATGATATGGTTCTTTGAAGGAGCGATATATCTACAGCTACGTAGGGAGTAGCATAAGTAGTAAAGTCCCATTTGTCCTAAATATGTTTATTGCTCTGAGGGGAGCGGATCGTGTTATTTTTGTAGTGAATGAGTGTCTAAGTTAGACATTGACTTAAAAAAAAAAGCTGTTGCTTACATTACAACTTCATTTAAATCCAAACACTACGCGATTCCACTTGCTTCAATCCAATTAACTCATTTTGGACAAAATTTGACATAACCACTTCTTAACCGGGGCTTCAGATATAATCATATAACTATAGAGAGCTTCTTTATGATAAAGATACATTCCCCTAAATAAATTATATGTTATATATTCCGAGGACGCGGCTAGGTGTGAGAGAAGCGGGACTTGTCCGATTCCGGCCGGGGCAAGAATAAACGGTTTCGTGACAGAGCTACAGAATAAATATGGGCACCTTACCCTGGTTGGAAAAGGCCGATAACCTCCAGATAAGCCGCCCTTCCTGCCCTAGATAGATTACTGAGGACTACTGTGATTGCTTCCAAGCAAGAAAAAAAATGTAATATATTTATTAAGAAACCTACATGAATGGCATATATCCGAACAAATGATAAAACAAATAAAGAAAAAGAAAAATATTCAATGCGGTTTGTGGGATAGTGTAAAATAAGTGTTAGGTTAGCACGCGATGTGGCTGCAGTAGAAACAAGAAGGTATACGCTATCAGGTTCAGCATCTCCACACAATGGGATTTAAGTCAGTAACGAATAACTCAAACGTAATAAACACGTGTGCCCTATATCGGGGTGTTTTTCCAGTTAGAAATGTCTAGTTCTAAGGTTTAATATTTATAAAACTCATAACGATTAATAAATCAATTCAACATCAAACATATATCTAAATTTGTGTTACTTTTTTTTTTCATTTCTGGAGAAGTATGCAATTAAAATGTACCCATACACCGTGCCGATTAAAATTAAACAATTATATAAAATTGTAATAATGTTTATATTTCATTTTCTTATGAATCTGTTAAATTTACAATTATTTAATTAATAAAAAATCTATATTATAACCATAGAAACGACTCGGAGAAGACAGTTAAATTAATATATATATATATATATATATATATATATATATATATATATATATATATATATATTTTTTTTTTTTTTTTAATTTTGAAGAGAAAATATTATGTCTTGGCCGGGATTCGAACCCGGGTCGCCCGCGTTATATATATATATATATTAAATGGGCAGTTATAAACATTGCCGACAGAAATGAAAATTCAAAACAGGAATAACGGTGTTCTTTTTTAAGAAGATTTGTAAACTGAAATTATTAACATCAGTCTAGTTTTCACATCTCTCAGTATGCGAGCAAAAATTACATACATTTTCAAGTAGTTTATTAATTAACCAAAACATATGAGGGCTGTATAAGCACATTACAAAAGATAATAACACTTAATTGAAATAATAATTAGTACAATGTTAGAATATTTATATCACCAAAATTCTTTGTACTTGTATTCATTAGCAACTTAAAATAACTAGAGCATATATATAATTAGCAGTAACGAAAAGTTTAGCTAGTTATTATGTTTTAAGTTATTATTATGAATTTCGCACGATTTTTTGTTAAATATTATTCTTGTATCAATCAATTCTAACTTTTAAACTAAAGATACAAAAGGAAGAAAATGGGCCATGTGGAAATAAAAAAAAATTGTCTTAAATAGGGAGAACCGTTTATTGGAAAGGCAACGTTTAGGCCCACATTGTAGGTCTTTTTCAGGGCTAAATTTATTAGATACATATGTTATTAATATGCAGTATATCGATAGAATTATAATATACTATATGTAGCAAGTAGTAGAAAGGAATTATTTCGTAGTAAATTCTAAGTAGTAAGTAGTTCATGTTCATAAAATTAGAATAGATTTTATTAATGACTGATGGTGTTGTACAGCTTTTTAAATTATTTTAGCGTGCCGCTCAACGGATAAAGGAAAACAATAGAAAAAATAACCGTCCATTAAAAAATTCAACAATCTATTATAATTAATATTTATAAGCATTATTTTTAATTTTTAAAATTTATTAATCCAATCAACTATTTTTATAATACATCCCTTACTTATATTATCAAATTCTACATTTCTAACTGTCAATCTACGAGATACCTATTCATTTTTTTCTACATATTTCTTCTGTAATTATTCTTTGGCATCATATTTTGTATTATTTTTCAGACATTATACTTATGTAACCTCTAGGAGTCTAGTACCAGACATTAAATATATCTGTAATTAAACTAGTTTTTTCTAAATCCCTTATATCCCACCTTTTTTTATATTTTAATCATTTCATTTTGTATCTTTCTGTTTTTTTTTTTACCCTTTATATTATGTTTACATTATTATCCTTTCTGTACATTTATTCTGTACTAGCTTAAGCCCGCGGCTTCGCTCGCGTGGAATTTGGTCTGCCACATAAAGTTTCGTGAAAGATCATTTTAAATAAATAATATAATTATTTTTTTTAATATAAGTTACTCGTCCATCCAAAATTTCAGATGTCTAACTTAAAAACTGACGGATTCTATACAACCTTTGATATACAACCCCTATTATATTAAAGGGGAAACCTTTGGAGTCGAATTATCCAAATTTCTTTCTTTAACTATACAAATAACCTATCTACAATTTTCAAGATGCTAAGTTCCTGATTTGCCTTTAATAATGTATTATAACGAGGAGGGCACATAGCACTGTAGCATATGATGTATAACCTATTTTACTCAATAAGTTTCATCCAAATCCGATCAGTAGATTTTGCGTGAATGAGTAACAAACATGAATACAAACATTCGCATATATAATATTAGAAGGATATCAAACCAATAGTTTCACTCATGTTCTTTCTGTTATTTTAACCACTATTATCATGTTATTTGCCTTTAATTATGTACTACAATGGATTCTCCATAGTACCTAAAAAAACTTTCGGGGGGGGGGCACGTGCCCCCGTACGCCCCCCACCTAAATCCGCGCTAGCTATAGCCTATGTGTGATTCTGATGTATAACCTATATTACTATAAAGTTTCATCCAAATCCGTTCAGTAGTTATTTCGTGAAAGAGAGACAACCATACAAACTTCCACATTATAATATTAGTAAGATAAGATTTTATATTCGTTATCTTTAATTATTATATCATATTTTATTATTATATCTGTCACTACTTTATTTTCTGTTCGTTATCTTTAATTTTATTAAATCTGTCACTATTTTAATTTATATCTGTCACTATTTTAATATTCGTTATCTTTAATTATTAGATCTGTCACTATTTTAATTTTCTACATTACATTCTTGTTACTGTAACGTTTTATATACTTTTTTGTTCGGCTTGTTTCTCTCTCATAGCCCTGAAGATGGCCTACAAGGTAGGTCGAAACGTCGGCACACATTAAATATAAGTCTTGTACTTATTTGGTGTTGTTTTTTTGACTGCACCCCCAACTATCTCCCTCCATTCTCTATTATAATTAATAATCTGCGCAGTAATCATTTTGCATAAAACACCATTTGCAAAATATTACTATGATCATTCACAATCATATACAACATTATTTATTTAAGAAACCGCAATTCTAAATGATCGCTAGGAGGAGTTTAGCTGTGCTGGCCTGTTAATTAGGCATGAGATTTGACCTAGATCTCCCTGCGGGGGTGCGCCAGCCGCGAAATATAGAAAGTATTAAAGCCGCTAGTCTAAGCTTCTCTATCTTCATAAAGTATTGATTCATATTCATAATTCATAACAGGGAAGCAAATAATTTAATAACGTAATAATAATTTAATATCATAAATAATAACGGAAATAAGACAAATTCAACAATTCTAAAAATAAAAATCATCCTAGGGGAGAAAAAAATAATTAATGAACTTAAAAATACTTCAGATCAACTTAAAAGACTTGAAAATACTGGCAAGAATATAAATTGTTTACATTCTCTCTGATAAAGTCGAACATTATGTAACTTTAAAATACTATGTAATAATGAATACTGACTTAAAAATAGTCATATGTAATAATGACTTTATTAATTCTGTATAAAGAAACCTCTATAAGAAGTTTATATGAAATTGTTATTTTCATTAAGTAGTGGTACTAGAGAAGAGAGCGAGGTAGATCAGAACTGCGATGAGATGCAGAAGGTTTCGGGTTCAAATTCGGATTTGAGACCCTCCTGAGGCTAGCCCAGCTTCTATAAAATGTATAAACTTAACTTGGGGAATAAACCTAGTGGTTGAGTCAACTCGGACGAACCTCTTGCACTATCGCTGTCCAAGAAACAATACAGTCTCTGCCCTGTACTCTACCACAGATCCATCACGGGTTGTGGTGGTACAGGTTTTTTTTTAATCCAGTAATCTTACTAATATTATAAATGTGAAAGTTTGTATGTTTGTCTCTCTTTCACGCAAAAACTACTGAACGGATTTGGATGAAACTTTACAGTAATTTAGGTTTTACATCAGAATAACACTTAGGCTATAGCAAGCGCGGTTTTAGGGGTGCGCACGGGGGCACGTGCCCCTCTCCCCCAACTGTTTTTTAGGTATTGTGGAGAATCCATTATAGGACATAACTAAAGTGAAATCACATGATAATAGTTGTTAAAACAACAGAAAGAACATGAGTGAAACTATTGTTTTGATATCCTTCTAATATTATATATGCGAATGTTTGTATTCATGTTTGTTACTCATTCACGCAAAATCTACTGAACGGATTTGGATGAAACTTATTGAGTAAAATAGGTTATACATCATCGGCTACAGCAAGGGCAGATTTACGTGGGGGCACGGGGGCATGTGCCCTCCTCGTTATAATACATTATTAAAGGCAAATCAGGAACTTAGCATCTTTAAAATTGTAGATAGGTTTTTTGTATAGTTTAAGAAAGAAATTTGGATAGTTCCACCCCGAGGGTTTCCCCTTTAATATAATAGGGGTTCAAAGGTTGTATAGAATCCGTCAGTTTTGAAGTTAGGCATCTGAAATTTTGGTTGTACGAGTAACTTATATTTTAAAAAAATAATTAAATTATTTATTTTAAATGATCTTTCACAAAACTTTATGTGGCACACCAAATTCCACGCGAGCGAAGCCGCGGGCATAAGCTAGTATATTATAGTATAGTAATACTGAACCCAACACTTCCAAGAGTTGTAATGGTACGCGTTAACATAGTGGTTCCAAATAGGAAAAACAATTTAATATTCTTAGTACATCATTATAATTTGGAGATTAATTTTCTTTTACACTACCGTAATATTCAAGTATTGAATTTAAATTTTTTTTTATGGTAAAACAATCAATCAAGATGAGGGTATCAGATCCGCAGGTTTTTTGAAACTTTTATTTCTTGGAAAATGATTACTGAAATATACACATTATTACATAAATCCACTCGTGTATTCATACTAAAACTCACGATAATTTGTATCAACCTTCGGAACTAATACTTATTTAAATTCATTTAAGTTTATGTTTTCTTAATTATATTTTCAGCTGATTATTCATGTAAAACCAAGAGGTTTAAATAGCTTACAATGATAATGATATAAAAAGGTTAATGTATTAGATGCCAAATAATGTTGAGCATTAAATAAATGTAAATAAGATTAATTAAGTTCTTGATTTTTATGCTTTTATTAATGTTTTATGCTGATATTACACAAATTATCCCATCAAGTGTCAAAGACCCGGGCCCACTGCGCCAAAGGCACTGAGTAGAGGGGGTTGGAAAACTAGGTTAAGAGAACTAACGCGCAAAGCGGATTACCAGAATTTTCCCATCGAGAGATTCGATGCATTTTCGAAAAGCGTGTAAAAAGATCACGAAAAGCTCCGTTGCGTTTTATAAGTCGAAAATTTGAAATAATCTGCAATAATAAATATAATCGAACAGTCGTAATGCAATCAATATTTTTTTTTCTTCTAGGTCATTCTATACAATCTTATCATGAAGATAATTCATAAATCATATCATAACGACGTGATAGATAATACCAGGTAGACAAAATTGTTCTCGATAAATTAATCATTGATGTTCCTTCAAGTGTCACATACTTCGAAGTCTAATGAGAGAACCTTTCTTATAAGAAGTTCAAATAATAAGTACAGTTAATTCATTACAACTAATAATAATACAAGTTGTAAGAAAGAATGGTTATACCACACGCGTTCGTATATATACCCATTTACTTATACATAAGGTGTCAATCAGTTCCGCAAGTTGTCACTTCGAGTAAGTCACAACTTTCAACTTTTCAATCGTTTCCATCTTAATAATCTCGAAAATAGATATAATCGAGAGCTTTAGTCTGGAATAAAAATAAAGTAATTAACGGTAATGTCTATATTTAGGTCACCATTTCATCAAGAAATGAATGTTTCAACAAATATATATCATTATCAACACTTCGAAATGTTAGTTGAAACGTTTATTTCTTAATGAATTTCTTAGTTACCGAAATATACACATTTCCCATATTTACAGTCCTTTTTCCATATTAAAACTCGCAATTGTTTTTATTTTCGAGAATCTTATAAAGAAAACGAAAGAAGTTATATCTTAAGTTAAAGGGTGGTATGAAATAGTTAGTGGTGCAGCCAATGATTACAAAAAATAAGAACTACTTATTATAATTGTGCCTAGGTTTTGGCCTATGATGTAAGTCATTTTCAGGCCAGCGAGGTGTAAAAGAGTTAAAACTTGGAGTTAATTGCTCGAAGGGACCTCCTGCGGAACAGATACCTTACATAAAATTGTATATTTAAATATTTTATTTAAAAAGAAAAGATATGACCAGGACCGGAATTCGAACCCGGGTCCCCCATCTGTCCTTGGAGGTGCTTAGCCACCTCAGCCATCCTGGTTCGCTTTTCGGTCAGACATATCCCTTCTTTTCACTGATCCTATATCTCCGTGTTCTCGCAATTTGCGATGTATACGCGGGGTTATTGTTATATTATATTTTTTTGGTTATATGGTGTATTTTTTAAAATATTTTTCAATATTTTATTTGAAAAGAAAAGATATGACCAGGACCGGAATTCGAACCCGGGTCCCCCATCTGTCCTTGGAGGTGCTTAGCCACCTCAGCCATCCTGGTTCGCTTTTCGGTCAGACATATCCCTTCTTTTCACTGATCCTATATCTCCGTGTTCTCGCAATTTGCGATGTATACGCGGGGTTATTGTTATATTATATTTTTTTGGTTATATGGTGTATTTTTTAAAATATTTTTCAATATTTTATTTGAAAAGAAAAGATATGACCAGGACCGGAATTCGAACCCGGGTCCCCCATCTGTCCTTGGAGGTGCTTAGCCACCTCAGCCATCCTGGTTCGCTTTTCGGTCAGACATATCCCTTCTTTTCACTGATCCTATATCTCCGTGTTCTCGCAATTTGCGATGTATACGCGGGGTTATTGTTATATTATATTTTTTTGGTTATATGGTGTATTTTTTAAAATATTTTTCAATATTTTATTTGAAAAGAAAAGATATGACCAGGACCGGAATTCGAACCCGGGTCCCCCATCTGTCCTTGGAGGTGCTTAGCCACCTCAGCCATCCTGGTTCGCTTCTCGGTCAGTCATATCCCTTCTTTTCACTATTCCTATATCTCCGTATTCTCCCAATTTGCGTTGTATACACAGTGTTATTCTTATATGATATTTTTTTGGTTATATGGTATATTTTTTAAAAATATTTTTCAATATTTTATTTGAAAAGAAAAGATATGACCAGGACCGGGACTCGAACCCGGGTCTCCCACCTGCCCGTGGTGGTGCTTTAGCCATCTCAGCTATCCTGTTTCGCTTCTCGGTCAGTCATATCCCTTCTTTTTATTAATTCATTACATAAATAAAATTATATACTTCCTTTTATTTCAAAACTTAATAGTTAAACCAAAGAAATAAAAAAAAATTGATACATACGACAAAGCTTATATAGTTCACAGCTTCGATGAAATGAAAATTCCATACTCACCTGAAAAAAAAGAAAGAAAAAGTTAATAATAAATAACAGAATTCTTTTTTACTAAGAATAATAGCTACCCGTACTTCATTCAACCTTAAACAATAAAAAAAAAAGTCGGTTCCAGACAGTGCACTAACCACTCGAGAACAAGTCGACACCGTGGCAGGGAAAAGTGGTTGAAGGGTGTAGACACTCCAATACAAATGTATATAAATTATTTATGGTTTCATTTAAATATTAATGTGGATTTTAGATACTGTATAAAAAAACATGAGAGAAAAAAAATTGATGTTCTGATATTGGAGATGACTTCGAAACGTCAAATTAAATAACAACATTATTGACTAAACAAATCGATAAAACGAAGTTCTAATTCATTAATAATACTGTTATTTCATGTTCATACTTGCTTTTATAGCAGTTTCATCAGGTACTCCGAAGGTTTATCGAAAACGTATTTGGGGGCAAAAAACATGTTTCAGGTGTTCGTATTAGTATGAATTTTGAAATAAAAAATGGGGTATCTGTTCCCCATGTTGTGGCTTCGAGTTGAGTTACAAGTTTTAACTGTTTATTCTCTTTATTTTTAATTTTTTTCAAAAATACAAATTATCCTGAGCTTTAGCATGGAAAAGATGATGTAATTATGGGTAAAGAGTAGATTTCAGTTATCGTTTCATCAAGAAATAAAAGTTTCAACACACCTCAAGGTGCGTTTACACCAAGGTTGGCAACTAAAAGTTGGCAACAAATTGTGGAAAACTAAAAGTTGTCAACTAAAAGTTCTTCTTCAGACGCGTTTACACCAAAGTCTTCCACAAGTTGCGGCAACTTGTTGCCGGTTATAATAAAATACAGCAACTGTTTTTGTCTTCCACTTGTGGAGAGACAAATCTTCCACTAAATTTTCGTTTCCCGCGGAGAGTCGGTAAAGATCAAAGAAAGTTGGCAACTAAAAGTGGAAGACTTGTTGCTATTCATAATTAAATAGTGCTGTAAACGCATTTATTCATAAATAAATAGTGCATCTGGGGTATGTAAGCACCAAAAGAATTATAATAAATTAGTCAAGTATTTACAAATAATTTTAATGCCGGGGGCATATCTTTCCTCTTTAAAATAAAATTATTTAAAAATTAAAATAGTTGACCAATAATTATAAAAAAAAAGTCTTCTATATATTTACAAGGTTACTTATTAGTATATTTTTACAATATTTTAATTCCAGTATGTTATTAGATACACTAGTAATGAACCAGAATTAATAATGGTACATGATAAAATTAGTAACATATTCCAAAGTAATATTAAACGTCACACTTGTTTTTACTATACATATGTATTTCAATATTAAATCTTACCGTAATAGACTACAGAAGCTTGTTATTTAAATGTTCTATTTTAATTAATAATTTCAATTACTAAGTTTATCATTACATTGGGTTACAAGAGGACTACCTAATAAACCTTACATGAACAATAATACCGCTGGTTTTGTTAAAATCAATAGTATGGACTATTTGAACCTAGCGTCTATATTTATCCTTACTAACGTACTTTAATATCATTATTCAATAGTTATTGAGCATATCGATTTATAATTGTGATGTTGAATTATAATTAATAGTTCTAATACTAACTGTAATAATGAAAATGGCTAACAAGGGGAATACCCAATAACCTTTAAGTTCACTTTTATGACAATTTTTACCTTTACTATAATATTATAATTTGTATACATGGTGACGATTAATATTGATAATATATACACCAATAGCTATAAAATAACAAAAAATATCGACCCTACAAAAGGTTTGAACATTATCTAAATATGGTCACTACAATATGACAGTTTCAATTTTTTTTCCTATTTTAAAAAAATTTGTAATTTTGATTGATTAGGTTTAGTTTTTTTATTAGAATTACTATGGATAAGTTTTTTTGAATCCTTAATATTTTCATTAGTAATGCGGTTAATATTCATATTATTTGGTATGCTATTATTATCTACTTATTATTTTATATTGTGTGTACCATAACTTGTTTATAAGGCTAATTGGAAAGGCATTGCTTAATAGAATTTTGAATACTATTTAGAATTTTTTATTTTTTGTTTCTTTTAAGAATTTGACATCTGTTAATTTAATAGATCTTCCAATCAGATTAGCAGCTACATTTTTTATTTGGGCAATAGGGTGGTTTGAGTAATAGTTTAACAACCTATTAGAGGTTACATCTTTTTTGAACCATTTAGTAGTAAGATAGTTATTTTTTGGTTCTCTGATAATTGTAATATCTAAAAAATTAATTGAGTTTTCGGTTTCCATTTCCAGTGTAAAAATTATATTTTTATTTTGTTCGTTTAGGATTTTGTTGATTTTTTCTAAAATATTATTATTAGTAATAACCAACAGATCATCTATATACTTTGCTATAAAAATTGGAGGGTTGTTCAATTTTAGTAAACTTTCTTTAATAATGTGATTAATTACTACTCCAGAAATATTCACTGAAAGTCTGCCTCCCATCGGTAAACCCGGTATTTGTTTATAAAATTTATTTTGAAAAGTGAAATATCCATTTTCAGTACATATGGAATGTTAGGGAACATGGAGACAATGTCTAAACTGTCAATTATTTGGTCGGGTTGTAAATTAATATGCTTTAAATTATTGTTCAATTATATTGCATTTTTGATCTCAAACTCGTTACCATTGTTTAAATTGTCTAAGGCCCCATTTAAAAATTTGGCTAGATTATCCGTTGGGTTATTAGTTCCATCAACTGTTGGTCTGAGGGGATAATTCTTTTTATGCATCTTAATTAAGCCATGTATTCTAGGGGTATTAAAATAGTTATTTGAAAGTTTATTTTTGTAATTTTTATCAAAAAATTTATATTTTATTAATTTATATATATATATATATATATATATATATATATATATATATATATCTGTTTATCATTAATTATACCTAAAATCTTTTGTTGATAATTATTTTTTGTCATAATAACCAATTGTTTAGTTTTATCAGATTTAATAATGCATATATCTTTGTTATTTTTAGAATAACTTTTTGTATTTTTAAGATCATTGTTTATAATTTTATTAAATTTATTTATTGTGTTATTAGGTTTATTTTTTTCTTTGTTCAAATAATTAAGGATGTTTTTATTTATAGTATTCCTAAGTCCATTTCTATGGGTTTCGGGAGTGTCTAAATTTATGATTATAGATTCAATGTCCGCTAACATAAGAAAAATGTTGATTTTTTTTATTATTTGGGTCATAATTAAAATGATCCCCTAGACTTAATAAAGTTATGATGTTGTTGGGTATTATATTAGTTGTTAAGTTAACGGCTCTATTGTATTTGCCTTGGTGGCTCAATTGGTAGAGCGCTGTCACGGAAAGACAAAGGTTCCGGGTTCATATCCCGGCCGAGGGCCTATCTTTTCTCTTTAAAAATAAAAATATTTCTCAAATTGTTAGAAAAGATTGTTGTACAATGCTTATTTGCTATTTCATTGTTATCATATGGGTTTCTGAATGTTGATTTGTTAGGTTTATTTGCTTTAAATTTTATATTTATTATTTTGATATCTTTTAATATGTTACTCCATTTTTTGCATATGTTATAGATTTGTGTATATGAATTATTATCTACACTATTAATTTTATCTAAGTGATTTTTTCTTATTTGTTCTGATTAGCCAATAAGCTTGTTTTTTATCTAGGTTTAATATTTTATTTCTTAGAATATTGAAGAAATTATTTTGTTTAGTGTTGTTTAAATAATTTTTATTAAAAAAAAATTTTCAGATTAATAATGTGAGACAGTAAATGGTGTTAGGTATGATTTGGTTATCTATACATATTTTTAAGTACAACAATTTGCATTCTGCGTATATGAAATTTTGGTTATTGATAATTTAAATATTTTTGCTTGTACCAATGGATGCCCTAAAACTTTTGTTAAAGATAAGTGTTTAGAACAGGTACAAGGGCCCGCCTCTTGGCAATTTATTACCAGTTTAAACCAACCCGGCGGTATTCGCCTCTTCAAGGAGCACTGTTTGGGCCCCAAATGGTAATACAGATAAAACGAACCCCCTGCACAGGTTGCAAAATATTTATGCGAAGGCCACACTTTTGCTAGGTGCCCAGGTTATTGAGAACAAAGAAGCCGCACTGGTAATAAAAAGGCATACCCTTCTTTTGAAACTGTCATATTGCGGTGACCATATTTAGAAAATGTATCTAATAACATACTGTAAGTAAAATATTGTAAATATATACTAATAAGAAACCTTGTAAATATTTAGAACAAATTATTTGTAAATACTTGACTAATTTATTATAAGTAATTTGGTTCTTACATACCCCAGATGCACTATTTATTTATGAATAAATGCGTTTAAAGCACTATTTAATTATGAATAGGGCGCGTGGAGGGGGAACAGTTCTCGACTTGTTTTCCACAAGTTGCTAGATACTCGCGCAGCAACAAATCTTCCACTTTTAGTTTTCCACAAGTGGAAGACAAAAACAGTTGCTGTATTTTCTTAAAACCGGCAACAAGTTGCCGTAACTTGTGGAAGACTTTGGTGTAAACGCAGCCTTACACACCAACCAAGTATAGATGATAAATGTGGAAGATGATTACCGAAGTAAAAACATTTCCTATAATGACATCAAAATATTAAGAGGCTAAATATTGAAAGTCAAAACCTGTTGTGACTCAACTCGAAGCGACAACCTGCGTAATAATTACCAAAAAGTGGTACAAAGGAATTATTACACTTACACGGTTATGGGTAATTTTGTTTGTGACTCAGATACAGGAGAAACTTCAATGTTGGGAAACCATGAAGAAAACTCCGAGAAAATATTTATCCTAGGTATGACAATAGTAATAAACCTGATGTTGAAGTGATTTAGGAGCAGGTTTGTTCTGCTTGAATCTGCACGAGAACTCCAAATAAGACTCTATTGTGTAGCGATGAGTTGGATGCTATTGAAGTATACTAATTCAGTTATACAAATAAAACTGTTTCCACAAGGTCCGCCAATTTCCACAACCAGATCCCGGAATCCACATCCATTTTCATTTGCATAAATCACCCATAAGATGCCCCTGAGCGAGGAAGATAAACATGTCAACAAAACCTCATTTCCCGTTTTTATTTATGATAATCAGCCACGAGGAAAACATGTATCGATTGAAAACGAATCGATTTAAAAATGTTCGCTATAAAATCTCCTTTTTTATCTGTCTATGAAAAAATCTGGAAAAGCTCGCCGGAAAAGGTGCAAGGCCTCGCATATATTTTAAATTATTTTTTGCTATTTTTTTCTTAACTGTATAGAAGTTTTCCTTAAGAAATACTTAAGGGTTTTAGCATCCGAAATATTTCCTAAAATTCTCGAGTTTCAAATGGAGTATCTTTTTGTTCCTTTCACATTCTTGAACTTGATGAACCCCCAATTTTTCTTCAAGTTTACCTGAGAATGGGGTGTAGGCCCGCTCTGCAAGCAAACAGTACCTGTCTGCATAGTTTCACCTTTAGGAAATATAATATAAAATGATAGCAAATATTGAAAACAGAACAAACAACGAAACAGTTCATTGTGCTTTGATTCGTATACGATTACTACTAAAACAGAAACAGAAAATTACTTATGACATACTGAGAGTAATTTAATTAGGTAAAAAAGAGTTTAATGAAATACTGAACTTAACTTAATGTCGCAATATTACGACAAAACCACATTCCAGGTTTTCGGATTTTTTTTTCAATGATTACTACAAATTGATGCTCTTAAAAAAATATGGAGTACTTCGAGAATAAAACTAATCATAAAAATAAAGTAATATCATAACTAGAAGATATACGTGTACCATTTTCTTAAACGTCCATTGGATTTCCATGGTCATAACACTTAAATGAAAGTCGGCTCAAAACTAACCGATAAAACTAACTAAAACATACTCGTATCTTTGTGTGAGCGTGAAGGAGCTTGTGAATGGGGGCCCATATTTTTACTTTCCTGGAAAGTAGACTAATAAAATTATCGAAACATTATTATTATTTTTTTTTTACAATTAACTAAATAACAGTACAATTAACAAAAATTAAAATATGGTATGGGTACATCACAAACCTGTCACGAAAAGCCTTACGTGAATAACTCATTGATTTATATGAAATTAAATATTTTTTATGTAGAGAGGAAATTAGTTGACTGGAAGATCTAATGTAAGGATGGAGATAGTTGGGGGTGCAGTCAAATTAAACTTATTTAAAGTGAATACTTATTTGGTGTTTAATTTGACTGCACCCCCAACTATCTTTACCCGTACATTAAATATTTTTTAGTACTAAAATAAATTATTTTCATGTCCTTATTCACCTTTCAATAATTTCGATAAATATGCTAACAAAAATGTTTTTTTAATTTTAAACTTTCTATTTAACAATACACCACACACTAATAATCACATTAATTTCTCGAAATTTTCAGCCAGGAGCGAGACTGACGAGACCTTTTAGATAACAAAAATTACTAAGTTTTACAAAAATCGTTAAATTCAAAATTTTATATTTATTTATTAGGATTAAAATTATTAGGGACCAATAATTATTAGGAATAAACAAAAAAAAATTAGCATACTTGAGAACTCAAATAGTTATTTTAATTATAAATGTTAAACCTAGTTTATTTTGTAACCAACTTAACGTGCATTGATTTAATAAGCTTATTCAAAATCTTTAGAGTGGTTTTCGTGAAAATAAAAAATAAGTTCAAACTGGCACATCCGGTTATTCAATTGTATTCAAAACAATCACTATGTAACCATTAATGCGTAATTTCAGTTCCACGTGGTTTCATTTTTTAAGCTTGAATAATTACATAATAAAAATAATAAAATAAATACAGTTTATATACGACGGTCTTGAGGAGTTTGAATCGCGTATTTCCGTTGAAAACTCGGATCCGTGAAAAACCGAATTATTACTGCATTTTCTCTTGTCATATATTTCGTAAATATATAAGTGAACTGAGGTCGTTAAAGGAAACAATCGATAGTACAAATACCGGCAAGTTATCTATCGATAGTAAAATTGATACGACCTTGTGATAAGTTCACGGCCCGATTTCTCATTTCCCCTTTTCGTCACGAAAGACATCATTTTGAATAATACATGAATAATACACATAATACAAAATATCACGAATTCTGATGGCAATTTTAACATACGAAAAAACACATCCCGCACTTTAAAAAAATAGATAATTAAATTTTTAAAAAACTAGACCAGTCAATTTTATTATTTCCCAACAATCACCTCTAATTACAAACGAAATATACTATATAAATTACTAGAACTTCTCTTTCGCAAGTTACACATGAAAAGTAGATCAATGTGCAACTGGATAACTGAAAATATACATTGAAATATAAGAACCCATAATGACATCACTACCCCTAAAAAATATTAATTTAAAAAAAATTACAAAATAAATACTACGCCCCAAAACGAAATAGCATAAATTCCTCAACATGAAAGGAAATACAATTATAAAGGATAAATTGGTCTGGAGGTGTAGTCAATAATAACACCAAATAAGAAAAACTTATTGTTTTTGTTATTCATATATATATATTTTATAATCTATACGACGCTATATTTCTTTACTTCTCATAACTCTTTATGTTATTGCATAATTCTTAGTACTGCAATGTTCTTATAGTTATTTTCTGTTTTTCTTTCTAAGCCCTGAAGATGGCCTACACTGTAGGCCGAAACTTTGGCACTAGTTATTTGGTGATATTATTGACTGCACGCCAGACCAATTTATTCTTCATCAGAATCTTTCAGTCAACTATTTTCCTCTTTAAGATAGAAAATCATGAAAAAAATTGTAATAAAGGTTTATATCAATTCCGCATTAACTAAACTTGGCAATAGGTATTAATCGGTGGGGGTGAATAAACATAAGATAACAGGGAACAACAAACATTGATAATGACAATAAGAGCAATACAACTACAATCTTATCAGTAACATGAAAAAAAAATTGGATCGGAAAGAACATCATTCCTATTAATGTAATCGTACCTATTATTATTTTTTTCTTTTAGAGTTGAAATACACATTCATCTTAAAAGAACGATAAAATACGAAACAGAAAATAGGTCGCACTTGGAACGTTTTGGGCAAATAATAAAATTATTTCAAATATAGTTTTTTATTCTAGATTAAACTATTTATTAATCATTCTATATTATTATTAATCATTCATATCTATTAGCTATTTATTAATAATTATCATTAATTAAGAGATTTTATAATTATCATTAACCAGGGGAGGAAGTAAGACCCGTTGCTCCAATTAAATAATTGTTCAAATCACTCCAAGTGAAGTTTAAATTTCCTTAGTTTTATTAAATCTTTTTTTTCATGAAATAGCTTTAATTATTATGCGAACTTGATACAGGCCTTCTGAATATTTTAAGAAACGGAACAATTCATAACAACGAAAAGATAAAAGCGAAACAACAGTACTCAGATATACGGAGATAGGCGATCATATAGAATAATTAGCAAAAACGAATTATTAGAGAAGTTCATTTAACCCTCATATCTCGATAGCTAAAACTGGCACAAGTAAACAGTTTTAAAATGGGCTGATAAGAATAAATTTTAATTTTACTACATTCCAACCGCCAAAAAAAAAAAAACTTTTTCTCGGCTTCCTGATATCACATTTTTCCCCTCGTGTTTTCAGCAACGTCAGTAGACCTACTAAATCAACACCACTTCTCACAACGACAAACTTTTTAAACATTTATAGCATATTTTGCAAAAAAGTTTAATCTACTATCGCAAAGAGCAGCAGTATTTTTTTAAAATAATAAATTAGAAGAGCGATCTCAGGAATTATTATTTTTAAAATTTCAGGAATTATTACTTATATCGAAGGGGACACAGCCCGATTTTATTCTCTTCCTAACTTGGTAAATAATAATATATTTAATACTGGCGATTATATATTATTAATAACAAACATTATAACACAGCTGTTTATAACTAAACTACCATACCGTACCAATACAATAAATAAAGTTTTCCGAAACTATTATTCAAAAATGGTTTGAAAGCATCGAACTGCACGATTAATGGATATGTCGAGTTCGGAGAGTCCTCCCTCCGAGTTGGTGCTAAATATGAAAAAAAAAATCAGCCCCATAATTCCAAATAAAACCACAGAAAAGGATAGACTTTTTCAAAAATAGATCTTTCAATTCTACGTATCTTAAAATGCATTATTTTTTATTTGTTTTTGGTCAATAACAGATATTCATTCTTGAATAAAATACGTTAAGGCAATTACTTACGATATCACAAATAATCCATATGCCAATAAACTGCGTATTATACCAATTTTCTCATTGTTATTTATTTATTCTATCTTCATTGTTATTTATTTATATATTTATTCTTTGTTTTGATTTTTCTTCAGATTCCCTTGGTTTTTTAATTAAAAAGACATTCATAGAACAAAGAAATAGATGTTAGCCAAACTTTCAAAATTAGCCACAGATCAATAAAGGTGTAAAATGAGGTATTACTATTGAAGGTAAATATTTGAATAATTACTCTAAGTCACTACTTAAAAAAAAAAGGGGAGGGGGCGAAGTTTGTATGCTTGCTCACGTGTTTCTTACTCGCAAAATCTACATATTTTCGCTGAACAAAACAAATCAAGTAACATAGTTCACTTCCCGCTAAACGGTCCCTCCCTGTTTTGTATTGTACAAAGTCAGTGGCTCTGAGCCGGTTCGAGTAAAAACCGCCTTCAGCTGACTCAGCCCATTGTAACGCCTTAAAATACCGAAAGGTAACAGAAGGCTTTGGTTTATATAGAAGCATTTTCAGGAATTTCTGTAAATTTGTATTATATTGTAAATAAAATTTTTGGATGAGAAAAAAAAAAAAAAAGAAGCACTGCAGAGAGAGCAGACTGGAGTTGCCTGTGACCACCACCTGGCTAAGCTGCAGGCGCACACCATAGAGCGCATGCAGATGAACATAGCTACGGCGTTCATTTCACTGGACTGCACCCAGGCCTTTGAATGTGTGTCTCATGAGTTGTTACTGCGGCGCTTAGAAGAGTTTAGCTTTCCCGCCACTCTATGTCGTCTGATCCAAAGCTATCTCAGCGGAAGATCATTCGATCGATGTTACGAGTCGGTAACAGTTACTCGATTTCTAGCACCACCACCTGTGGAGTACCTCAAGGTATCACAGCACCCGTGATCGCAATGAAGCAACCAGGAGCAATGGTAGCAGCATATGCGGATGATATTGGGATTTACGCCACCAGCATCAGCACCCCACATGCCCTTAAGAAGGCACAAATGGCAACTGAAACCATAGTGAACGAGCTGAAACTGATTGGCATCAGGGTGAATCCGTCTAAGACGGATGCCATCGTGATGTCATTTCAGAGTGTGAGTAGGAAACCTCTACCGAAGACTTTTACCGTGGACTGCGAGGATAGAAGATTATACACTTCAATTCTCTACCTTGCCGTTACCTTTGATAAACATCTCACCTTCTCAAAGCACGTTCAGGCAAGATTGAAGTTGGCACGCCAGAAATCCCACAGGCTATACCATCTGCTCTTGTCGCCGCCGCTCTCACTGAGGTTGAAATTACAAATCTACAAGTCCATCATAAGACCTACGTTGCTCTATGGTGCACCACTACTGAGACAACTCTACAAAACAACGCTGCAGCATTACCAGAATTCCATCCTTAGAAACATCGTAAGTGGGACATCGCTCGAGGGAGCACTTAACACCACCATCCGGGAGAAGCTTCGGCTTCCCTCGGTGCCCGAGTAAATAGGTCGGAGGCACATCAAATTTTTTGATGTGCTGAAGACCTGTGCGAACCCCTTATTTAGGGGCTTGAAACCACCCCCCAGACCTGGGGACCCCATGGACCCCCTTGGTCGATGTGCTTACATTTGATCTAGGGATGGGGTAAGTACTCCCTTGTCCTTATCCTTCCTTCCTTTTCCTTCTTCCTTCCTTCCCTTTCTTCTTTCTACAACTATTTCTTGATCCCGCTAAACGTCCTGTTTTGTATTGCATAAAGGCTTTGAGCCGGTTCGAGTAAAAACCGCCTTCAGCGGACTCAGCCCATTGTAACGCCTTAAAATACCGAAAGGTAATAGAAGGCTTTTGTTTTATATAGAAGCATTTTCAGGTATTTATTGTAAATTTGTATTATCTTGTAAATAAAATCTTGGAGGATGCGAAAAAAAAGTTCACTTCACGCTGCTGCCGTACGACAAGTGAACCCGTAATACTAAGTAATCCTTTTCAATGAATTCAATAACATTACATACTAATCCTTTACTGACACGAACAACAGTAAACTTCTGTCCGTCCCGTTTGTTAATCAGTGTCAATGTATGTTTCACGGCTGTGCTGATCCGTCAGTGATCAAATTTGATATTGATAAAATCAAGCATGGGGAAGAAAATAGGCTATTTTTTATCAACACGCCTCACAGGCGAAGTTTATATAAAACAGTAACCTGAATGACTAACACACCCAGCGATCAACGCACAGCCGAAACCACTGAACATAGCAACTTGAAATTTGCCGATAGGTTCTTTGTATAGCTTAAATGAGCACTAAGAAAGGAATTTGGGCAATTTCAACCCCAAGGGTTTCCCCCTTAATATAATAAGGGTTCAAAGATTGTATGGAACCCGTCAGTTTTGAAGTTAGACATCTGAAATTTCGGTTGTACGAGTAACTCATAGTTAAAAAAATTAAATTATTTATTTAAAACGATCTGTCACGAAACTTTATGTAGCAGACCAAATTCCACGCGAGCAAAGCCGTGGGCAGAAGCTAGTATATATATATATATATATATATATATATATATATATATATATATATATATAATAATAAAGAAGAATTAAGAAAATCATATATATACGTTATATATATGTAAATGTATATATTTATACAATTTTTTCTTTATTTTAAAAGTATAATATTAGTTGTATTCCTTAGTTTATAACTGTGTTAAGTGTTTTCGTGCCGTTTCGTTGTCTTGTTATCATTTTAAGTTGTCATTCATCTAGGTGTTTGCTGTTTCTTATCTTCTTTATTTTATGCGTGGAAGGTAACTAAAGTGATAAGATAAAATTTCTTATGCCATTGTGATGTAGATAACCTTATTTAATTGGTTATGTTTACTGAGGTAACGGCGTAAGGTCTCCTTGATTTATAAACAAGGAAATGCTGGCTCAGGAGATTTCAACACTGTCTTAAGTTGTTTGACCTCTTCTGGCTAGTCCAATGAAGGTCTTTAGTCTGCTCTGGTTTATTTGCAATTATCCAATGCATTGTGTTGGTGGTTAATATATAATATAATAACTATTTTGCTTCAAAAGTGTAATTAATTTTGGGCATGATTTTATAGACTTAAGGAAATCTATGTGAATTAATACTAAATTTAGTCGCGTATTGTACTAATTTAACTTGAATTAATAATAAGAAGTCATAAAAACGATACAATTGGTAATTCTATACTAATCATCCATTGCAAGCAGCCTCGTAAGAGAACTCTCCAAATCCTTAACAGTCATAAGAGTCTTACCAAAAACTATGAGGACCACGGTTGCCAGAACTGTGAAGTTAGAAAGGCAAAGGAATGTCACCATGAATCTAAGTTGGAAGAAAAAATATATATACCATGCTGAACTACTACTTGGCGGCCAGGCTGTAATTTATGTATTTAAATAAAACCAAATCAAATTTTCTTTGAGTTTTTTATTGTGTAAGTACACAATATTTATTGGAGCGGAGTGCCTTGAAGTACGGAAGGCACTGTGTTAATAATCTCTACGTCGCGAATTCAAGATCGACTGCATCAGATGAATTATTTACTCTAGTAACAACCGCGAATCGACCCTGTTGGACCAGAAAAATCATCCGAGATTCACCTATCTTCCATAAAGAAGGGAAAATCCTGGAGGGTGATGTTGATCGATCTCATGAAAATCCATGCACTGATCTCAATACCCTTAATGGATTGTAGTGGCAGTTTTTTTAATAATAGTTATTAATTGTTTTTTATATAATACTATAAATATAATAATAATAATTATTGAATATTTATATAACAAGCGCCTAAGTTGTACAAACATAAATCGATTCAATGCATTAACAACAAACCGGTCAGTGAGAGGTAAAAGTGCCCATTTTTTTGTCAAGCTTTACGGTAGTAGCAATATTTAATTAAATAAACAATTATTTATAGTGAATATATTAAAATAAAAATTAGTGGAATGAAAATTAAATATCCTAAAGAACAAAAATAAAAAGGCTCAGTTACACGTGTAGCTCACGTGTTACTAATGCAGTCAGTGTGGGTCTTCTAGACAGAATTTTTAAAAGCAAACACTCTTAGAACTCCACATCAAAAAGCTCCTTCGTAAGACAACTAAAAATTCCTTTTAGAGCAGCAGGAATCAAATTATGGTGTCTGGTTGATTAAAGGTACACACTAGTTAAAAATACCTTACCAATAATAAATGTACCGCTTACGGTTTTTGGTACGTGTTAATATCGATAACATAAATATGATGAAATAAATACAAACAATTTATTTGATTTAATAGAAGCGTAAATCTGTTAATTATGTAATTTTTTTCATATGAACAAATTTAATGGGAAAAAATTAGTTCTAGTAGATCATAGAATCAATTAATATAATACTCATATGATACAAACAACTTAAAACATTGTCCTTAAGCTCGAAGAACTATACCAATAATTCTACAAGGCCGGTTCGTAACATGAACAAGACGTCAAGAACACACAATAGGCTTACTGAAACTTCACCAGCTGATATAAACTTGCCTGAGCTTTCAAAACCCAGAAGGCTGCATAAGATAAACGTTCCCAATGACTCTAAAACACCTTCACTCCCAAGAAAGGGCTGAAATAATATGTGGAAGCATAACGTTGTATTTTGGTTTGTTCTAAGTTGTTATAGCAGATTCAGATTTAGCGATACCGTGTTAAACTTATGGGCATAGACAAAAATGTCGGTTTTCGTTATTTCTAATATGGTTTCACAGACACTTTAGCCATCGATAAAAAGGAATACCAATTTCTGGTACAGTACAATCAATTTTAAAAAATATCTTGAAATTCTTACAAGTTATTTTCTGGAAAAATTACTAGATTCTTAATATAACGAAAAGGCATAATGGTGAATTAAAAACACAGTTATATTTTATTAGTAAATCACACAAGCCATAAATTCAGACTGCAATTATGCATCGTCAAAGCAAGACATATCCTACTAGCACGTGCGGGACTTAAAGAATGAATTTCGAATGTTCGATTAGGGCACCCAGCTTTTATATTCAGGTTTGGTTTATCCAAAGCTTATTTCATGGAACAATGTCACGTGTTTCATACATACTGGCAAGTCTGAGGTAAGGCATATTTGCCCTAATGATAAAACTTAGTAGTTGTGTATTAGCCTGTACACATGAAACCTCTTCTTATCACTCGTCTCATTTGAGTTATTTGTGTGTGCGTTACTAAATCATTTTCTGTATTTGTTTTTTAGTGTTTTTGTCTTGGAAATTCAGTTTATTGTCTATTTAAATTTCTGAACTTTTTATTAAATTTAACTTGGTGTTTTAGTCTTATTTCGTTTGTTATTGCTTATTTTATTTAAAATAAACAGAATAAACCTTTGGGAATAGCCGTCTTTAAAAGAATAAGGTGTGAAATACTTCTAGATGATTCCAAAGATGAAATTACGGTAAAAAAGTCATCGAATGGATTTGACAAGGATAGAATTGAAGATGTTTCCGTCGAAAGTGTATAAATTTATATAAGAAGAGGAACGTGGCTAGGAGGGTCTAGAATTAGCATTTTTCTATTACATTTTGCATATTTCAATTTCTATTGATATTAATATCCATTGATACTGATAACACCTACCCTCTTATTCATATGAATGAGATTTAAGGTGTTATCTGTAACAGAATTATCAGTTCTCCTGTTGAGAACAACGGCGGATAAGAGTATCTGGGTTCCGGCTAACCGGTATAGTAACCTGCTAACACACAAGTACCCAAAATATTATACAAGTAATACTGTTGGGAACATAAGTATATAGAAAGCCTAAAATCAAAATATGATTAATAATGAGATTAATATGATTACGAAACTAGTGGTTTAAACGTTAATCCAAGCTTACTCATTGCATCAATAAAACTTAATAAAACCAAAAAATCTAGATCATTAAATGTATAGTGTAATTAAGTTATTTTTTTTTAGGAAAATGAGAGTATATTTTCTCTTTAAATAATCCAAGGAAAACAATGTCATAAACTTTGTTTGTAAAACTTTACCATAAAAAAATCTCAGTAATTGAATATTAAAATATGAATATTGGAATACTTTAGAATATATATATAAAAAAAAAAGATATTGTATTTATAATTTAAAAAAAAAAATCTTAGTTTTAGTTAAATTGTAATAGAGCAACTACTAAATACTGATAAAACTTCAGAAATCAATTTTTTAAAAATTATAATGCAATTGGGAAAAACCATAATGCAAAGCCTTATGTTTCAAATCCAGTAATACACCCACTTACCATTCGACTTTTCGCCTATTCAGGCATTATCAAGGCACAAAAACAAAAAAAGGGGGTTATATGAATCACATCTGGAAGAAAAAGGTGCAATACATCCCAACGATCAACAGCCCAAGCAGGCTCCAGACATGAGGCAGCACCCCACCACCACCAAGACGTTCAACATCGAAACGTCGACTGGTAAGTGGGTCTATTACTGGATTTGAAACATAAGGCTTTGCATTGTGTTTTTTCCCAATTGCATTATAATAAATAATAGTGTTTCTTTTTGAGTTTTTGACTCTATTTTATTATTTTTTTTTAATTTCCGAGAAAATTATGGAGAATTAAAAATTACTTGAATAACCTTCGTTAAATCATGTTTTGGATTAATACATACACAACCACCGGAGAAAAATCTATATGACCTGGAAACCAAATCAACTGCTTCGAACTGCATTCAGTTCACTGACGTATTGAACTTAATTGCCGGAATGGGCTGTGGGGAATAAGGATCTCACTTCAACTTAAATCAGTTAGCGTACTACATATATCTAAGTTCTTCTTTTTATGCTCCTGTACTTAAAAGTTTCATAGAGCTAAAACTAAGACTTCATTTGGTTTTGGATACTTCCTCACTCAATATTCGACGGTAGAGTGAGATTTCTGTAAATCCCATTATTTTTTGCGAATAAACAAACAATATGATAGCAATGCATTAGATATATGCAACAAGCCATATTATAGCAAACAGACATCCCTAAGAGGAAAAAGCTTACAATTCAACTATTAAATACTTATTTTCAATAATAAGCGCATAATTATGGTGAGAGAAGAATTTAATCACTGGAAAAATACAGAATATAATATTATAGTTATCCGACTTCGTAACAGTACAAACCTTGGGAAACAGATTGAGACAAACAATAGTTCAACAAACATAATTAAGTAAAATGATAAATAATAAATGACAATGTTGAGGTTATTACTCTCTATACCTCAACATATTTTTACTCAATGGTTTTGTTTATAAACCAGCAATATAAATAACATAAATACATAATAAAGTGTTATCAGTACTGGGTAAAAAAGAAAATAGAAAAAAAAAGTAGATCGTAAAGAACATCGTATAAACAGGAATTTATGTTATTATTTTTTCTTTTAGAGTTTACATAAAATCTTTCTAGACATCCACGTAAAAAGAATGGTAAAATAAGAATCAGCAACGAGTTGGCACCAGCCGAACAAACATAATTAATTACAATGGCAATAGGAACGGCAATGATAAATAATAATTGACAATATAATAAGTTTATTACTCTCAAAACTCAATTTTATTAACTTAACTATTTTGTTTATAAACCAGTATTATTAATAACATAAACATATAATGAATAAAATTAATGTAATTAGCATCCACGGACACTAAGTTTTCTTTACAACGGCCATAATTACCTATAAACTTACGTACACACGATCAACTTTTTATTACGTAGTTACACAAGCAAGAAAATTCTGAAAAGGTAGAGTAATAAGTAAACTATTAGTAACTACTTATTAGTATTTAAAAGTAAAAGGACGAATTACAGATGAAAAATGGACCATTAAATATCAGTACGATACAGTACAACTGGAGGTTAGCTGAAACTCAGTCATAAGATAAGGTGACTTTAAAAAGCAAATACCTGAGATATAATCCTGCTAATATTATAAATGCGAAAGTTAGTATGTTTGTCTCTCTTTCACGCAAAAACTACTAAACGGATTTGGATGAAACTTTACAGTAATATAGGTTATAGATCAGAATAACACATAGGCTACAGCAAGGGCGGATTTAGGGGAGGGGCACGGGGGCACATAATTAAAGGCAAATCAGGAACTTGGCATCTTGAAATTGGCAGATAGGTTCTTTGCATAATTTAAGAAAGAAATTTGGATAATTCCACTCCCAAGGGTTTCCCCCTTAATATAATAGGGGTTCAAAGATTGTATGGAATCCGTCAGTTTTGAAGTTAGACATCTGAAATGTTGGATGTAAGAGTAACTTACGGTTAAAAAAATAATAAATTATTTATTTAAAATGATCTGTCACGAAACTTTATGTGGCAGACCAAATTCCACGCGAGCGAAACCGCGACTATGGGGGTTATAATAAAAATAAATAAAAAATGTGATAAAAGATTACTGTAGGTACTTCCTCCACCTTATGTGACAAGAATTAGTAAAAATAGATTTCAAGAGAAGACCGTCTTAACTATATACTCGTACATTGTGGTATTAACACTTCTAAGGTATCCAGTACCATATTACTTAAACCTTTGCCATTTAGAACACTGTACAGCTGCCATAAAATACTCTCAAAATATCTTGTTACGTGTCGAAGAAGCCTGAACGAGAAGTGGGTCCATGGACCCTAATAAGATTACACAACTTCAACTGATAAGGCTTCAGGAGGAAACTCTTCTATTAAGGAGGACTTTCCAACTAAATATACAACGGGATAACATGACACGTATTCAAGAGCAACATCCTCTTATTCAAATTTTCACAAAAAAAATTTATAAAAGTGTAAAAGCTTACAAAGGTTATCGGTTGAATATTCTTTATATTGTTCTAATGGGATGAACGAGAATTTTTGGAAGGAATAGCATTAATTGAGATTTATTAGTTCGAGGCCATTAACTAATAATCCGACTTACGATATGCATAATCAAAGAAATATAAGATACATATTATAAATAAAGCTTTCGGGACGACCTGTGGTGTAGTGATTAGCGAAACTAACACTAAGCCCAAGATCGCAGGTTCGTAGCCCCGCAGGTGGCCCTTGGATTTTTTAAAGGGAGTAAACAATCCTTAGTTACGCGTCCTTCGGAAGGGACGTTAAACGGGGGTCCCGAGCCTGTACGATGTTAGGTACTCTTAAAAATCCCTATCCTAATTAAATCTGGAAAGGCAAAATATAGTGCTCCCAATGTAGCATCGTCCAATTAACCATAGCAGCAAAAAGTGGTGTTAAATGAACAAACATAAATAAAGCTTATAAATAAAGCTTTAAAACTGTAAATAAAGTCAGGAATAAAACGATTTTATAGATAGTCCCCACACAATTACTCAAAGGAGGTCAAGAATGGAATACGACACATCTAACCATCAGGTCTAGTTTAAACTCACTTTATTTGGATTTTGAAACCTAAATCACATACGTACGTGAGTTAGGCTGGGTTTGTGCATGGATAACTATCGCCGTGAGGTAAGATATTGCACGTCACGAACATATAATGAAAACGAACAATTCGTTTGATTTACTAACGATTACCGATAAGGTACGTTCCAAAAACAATCTGGTGAGGTGGTTAGGTCTATGATTGCCAATTACACATCAACACTTAATTATTTCAATTTTCAAATTTATTTCTTCGTTTATTTAAACTTTGACAATGACTTTGCGCGAATTTACTTATGGTTTTTTGGTGCAAAAAATTGTTTCCGAATATAAAAATGAAAATCGTAAAAATTCTGGCAGATAAACAAATCGACGAACTTGCGATGACCAAGAATATAAGAGTGTTGTTTATTCTTTTTTAACATCTCTTTATACAGTTATATCTCTTTTTTTTTTCTTCGTTGTTATTATTCTGATCCTGAGGGTCTTGGCGTGATTATTAAAGCCCGAAGTTTTCCTAAAAACTTTAATAATAACAAAAATACAAACATTCTCAGAAAAAAAATAAATCGATATACCGACCTTTACACCAATCTGAGAAAATACATAATTTATCCATCTTGGTTATATCTGTGGCACCTGTGCATAGTGGGCTAAGTTGAATTTTGTGAATTTCAAGCTATCTACTTAGAATCGTAATTTTTCTGAACTTATTTTAAGTTCAAGATTGGAGTATCAGCCCACGATTCACAAAGGAATATCCTTCATTGAAATGGACGGAGCACTTAGCGTGTTCAGGAAAGAGAAATGGACACAAGGAAAGAGAAAAAATTACGCTTCTAAGTAGATCGCTTGAAATTCATAAAATTCGACTTAGCCCACTATGCACAGGTGCCGCAGATATATAGTATGTATAGGTAAGTTAGTTATAACTTGTGAAATCTAAATAGTAAATATTTCATTAAAAATAACACTCGATACGAAAAAAATAAAATAAAACTCTAGGTCTATTCTTATTAAATCAAATAAATAATGTATAGAAGTAATAATAAACATAGGAATTTAACCATAAATCATAAATTTTAAGAAAAATATATAAAAACACAAGTATTTATTTTTGTAGATAACGAGGTTTCAGAGATAGTTGCCATGTAGACAGCACGTACACACCTCGACACTTGTTTCTGTTAGGACTGAAGAGTTAAATATTTACATTTACAGTTATAGATGCGTTCCTATAGGTCCTAGAATATAAAATCTCTTTAACTTTATAAAATAAAAAATGTATAGAAGTATAATTTTAAGTATAACTATCAGATTTCAGCCTTTATCGCTGATAAGATATCGGTCTTTAAGAGGAAAAAAAAATTATAATTGCAGACGAAAACTTAATTGTGATTACTGAATAATGTGACACGCCATTTCAACCTGATAAGGTCTCATGATAGTAACAATAGCCTTTCCTATTAAATTAACTAAAACTGGAAAATTTTACACAAAATTAAAAACTGTCGTAAACTATTCTTATATTTTTAAGAATATTTCATCCACAAGTTTTGGGTTAATACGTAAAATACAAAAACAAGGTTGAGGAAAGACTGACTGATCCTACTTCTGGAAAAACAATTACTAGGGTGATGACCCTCACCATCATCGAGGACCATTACTGAATATAAATCGCCTAATTTGGACCAAGAGAGTTCCTCAAACTCACTAAGAGTATTCACCTTCCCTGTGTTTCCAAATGTTTAATATAGTTTTAGCAATTATGAACGCCCAGTTAGAATAATAGAATAATAACAAAAAAGAGCAAAAAAGCGTCCATAAAACCAATAATGAAGTGTTTGATATCACCTATTAATAAATAAAGACACAGAGTTATATTTCACACTAATTAGCATTACTTTCGTTAACTATTTTTTATCTAATGAAAAAAATTGTTCTTAAGATTTTGTTAGAAGGGAAATTATTTCTTCCATCCTCCAGTAAAATGTCTAAATCCAAAGTCTTAAAAAAAAAACTTTAAAAAACGATGATACTAAAGCAATCAAAATTGAATTACTCTTTTAAATGTAAAATCTTTAACAGCAATAATGAATGTATGAATGTGTGTTTATCCATATTATTATATACAATATTGGTTTACTTGAGATTTTTTTCATGGAAGTGTGATGACTTGAAAGGACCTTTTTATTTACAGATTAATTTTGACATTGGTGTAGTAGAAAAAAATAATAAATTTTTTTTTTAATTTTCTCACAAACTTGAAGGAGAATTAATCTGATATAAACAATTACGATTTTTCACAATAAAAAACGTTTATTGTTAATAACCCAATATATTTGTGCGTAACTATATTGAATATGATTATAAGTTCAATGACAGTCTTTCAATGGTTTTATAAGAGTTAACTTAGTTATTCAAACAATAAAAGGAAAACTATTTCTTTAATCGTTTTTATAACCAAAATAATAGCATATGAACCCAAAACCG
The DNA here is from genome assembly GCA_037127475.1 of Arma custos. NCBI lineage: Eukaryota > Metazoa > Arthropoda > Insecta > Hemiptera > Pentatomidae > Arma > Arma custos. Next base: position 44,524,002 of record CM073759.1, on the reverse strand, counting down.
TAGAATTTATAAATACTTAGGACATGGGAAAAACCTAAAATTAGTTAATACAAATCAAAGATTCTAAAGTAAAAAAAAACCTAAATGTCTCGGTTTTGTGGACTAAATAAAACAAAACTAAGAAATTTGTTTTTCACAATTCATACATAACATTGTCATTCATTTATCACCAGCAAAATAGTAATTATAATGCACAATTTTTGAAGACACCAATAAAAACAAATAATTCCTTAGTATTAAACTAAAGTATAAAACAGTATGAGGCACTCCAATAAGAATAGAAAAAACACTTATTAATTTAAAGGTTGTTATAGTTTATAAATATAATAAATATAGATGTCCGTGGAACATATACTACTGCATGGATACTTTTATGTAACTTCATTAGATATAGTAAATTCATCTTATATATGCGCAGTATCAGCCGTCAAATAAAGAAAAACTAAATATGCTTCAGTTTTGTCCTTCTTGTAAGGAGTACCTTATATGTAAAATACAATTCAATATCAACCACATAATCACTCCTCTGTTCATTTATTCTGATCTATTAAGTAAAAACAAATGCAATTTTCAAACAATCGACATTGTGTGTTGACACCTAAAACTGACTGTCCTCTTCTATACAAAAAAAAAAAACTGTAAAATTTTAACTGTTTCAAAATGATGCTTTTACTCAGTAATAAGAATAGAAATCCTATTTGACCTATTAATTTCATAATAACTAATATTTAAATTATTGTAATCAACTAACAACTAATGCATCATGTAGTCCCGTTATTGAAGCTATTATAAATAGCATCTAAATCTTACTATAAAATGTAAATAAAAATGACTATTAGTTAACATAAAATTTAGAAAACATGTCTTTATAGAAATTAACTTGGTAAAAATTTACTGAGTGAGAAAGGTTTTTGTTTGTGGTTGTAACAATAGAGTTTAAAGAGTGTATATACAAATGGTTAAAATTAAAATAAAGGTAATATGAGAAGAGGTAAAAGTAATATTGACTTAATGAATAGAATCGTGTGCTCTATGACTTTGATAAATGATAATTATTAAAATAAAAAATTATACAAAATAATTATAAATTACTAGCAGTGATAATAAATAGAGCCAGAAAATATCTGATTTAAAAATGAAACAATTTAATCAATTTTTCTTACTTTATCACCATGTTGGAGAAAAGATTTGGTAGGTTCGGAATTTTGATGTTTTTTTCTGTTACTCTTCACAATCAAAAATTGTTGCCTTCACTGGCCATACTTCACTCGGTTGAAAAAACAATCACTTAAACTTTTTAAACGAATGAAACTAGCAACAATTAACTATACAACCCATCTAACAATGATAATTGAAAACGGATTGAAACGAAAATTCAGAAGACACGCACGAACCTAAATGCCCGAACCTCGGTGAGGATTTGAAGTCGAGAGGAGAGAAAGGTGGAATAGGTATACAAAGCTACGGCGCATGCGCATGTTAGTATCAAATAATTCCAGCGCACTCCAGCTCTATCTAGTGGTCTCTGTCAGCAACTACATAATCATCACAGATAACAAATAAATTTTATTGATAAACATTGATCTAAAATTAAAATCATAAAAAGATGATTTAATTAAGCAGATAATAAATATGTGAATTGATAATAATTAATGATGACGAACACTTGGAAATCTATTTACTTCATTTAATGAAAATACATTAAAAATATAGCAGGAGTAAGTAATTAAATACTGCTTAGTGATCAATTCAATTATGATGACAAAACTACAATTAAATTCTAGAATTAGAAACATGAAGTTAAAAGTAGTAGGCAAATTTGACACCTTCTCTAACACTATTCTATAACACTATCTAGTTTGCGTTAATTTTTTTTCAATTGCTTATTTAAAAAATAACAGATTATGTACTGTATAACATAGATATATTGTTAATACAATAGTTTATTCGATAAATATCATAGAAACTCATAACGTTAAAGTAGGAATATATATTAATAAGTCTCATGGTCCTGTTTCCAATAAGTATTAGCAAATAAATTTACTGATAGTGATAACATATCACATTAAGTTTAAACAGGTTTAATCATGTCAATAACTGAGTGAGCTGTGAGATTGTCAAAAGCTCTATTCAGTACAATATATTTGTAAACAGATATTTAAATAATTAAACAACAAAAAAGTGAAGACAGAAAAATTAATTATATTTTGAACTTAAAAATCATCAAGAATAAATATAAAAACTTATAATTTTTATGAACAAAAACTTAAGTATATAAACACCTAATGCTTTAACATTCCCTCATTAAATAACAACATGAATCAGTTATTAATTAGAAGATTTTTTAATAAATATCGTTTATGATATTTACTACATTTCTATACAATAGGGTAGCCCTAACAATATTTTTTTTAAATCGATAAATACCTATAAATGATTAATACTCACAAAAGTCTCGGTCTCTGCATAATATCCGAGGGTAATCATGTATAATTAGATTGTACATGTTCCAACATTCTTTGCACATCAAATTAAAAAAATAAATAGAAATACACACGAACGAACATACTTCTAAGTTAGTATTCACTAACCTCAATGAGAGGTTTTCCACTCTTATCAGAATGGGGTACTATTTTGATAAATATCAAATTTTATTATTTTAGACGGAATAAATCTTTCAAATAAACTATTCTTTGTTTGGTGGTTAAATAACAAACAATTGAATTTGTTTTAAACTTCTGTATTTGTAAAAGAGTTGTATTCTGTTGGTTTTAAGTACAAAGAAAATTATTAAACTTCTTCCAGCTAACAACAATAGTTAAAAAAGAAACAATATTTTAAATCCAAAGTAAATAGGAAGGCCTGTAAATGGCAAAATGTACCATCAAGGACGAACAACTTAAGCTTTATCACAAATTCATATTTCAATTCTTGTATTTTGAATTGAATTTTGAAACTGATTTACTCATATGTAATAATTCAATTAAATAATATGTGGTTTTAAAAGCATTTATCAACAATCAGCATGAAAGTTAGACTGAAATTCTACATAGCGACCTCGGAGATTAATACCAAGACAACCACGAATCTCTCCTACTTATATTAAAATAAATAATACTCCTCGAAAATTTGTTGAATTGAATTCATTTACCACAAGAGAAGCTGTTTAATATAAAACAGATTAATATATAATCACAATTATGAACTAGCTGTTTCGTCAATTTATAGATTTTGATAGATAAATTGTGATAATTTATTTATTACATTTATAGGTAAACAAATCAGACCTCAAGTGAGGTAGACAAGGAACCTCGTTAATAATATATAAAACTGAGGCGCTTAAACAACTCCGTATGTTATACAGAAACATCTACAAAGCAAAGACTCATTGGGTAGCTTATGTTCAATAACTTTGGAATAAAGCTTATTCAGTTAGTTAGATGTATGCTCTGTTATAATAAACTCTGTGGTACAAAGAAGCTCCTGTTCTTTAAACGAACCTCATTCCAGAGATAGATTGACACAAGTGAAGTCCAAAACGTACCTGACATCGTACAGGCTCGGGACCCCCGTCCTTTGGTATTGCGTTCCTCGGTACAGTTAACGACATGATCAATTTAGAAATCAGAATCGTTACTCTTTCCAAGCAGAGGAGTAGACTACTTGGAGCTTTATACTGAGACTTAAAAGAACTGAAGCTATTATTCAGCGAGGTGCTGTGTAGACGTAAGGCTCCGTTGGATGCATTTCTGCCTTTAGAATTAACAGTCCTGAAATTGGAGCTGAACGTTTTTTATTATCTATACTTCATTAACAAGGATGCCATCCTTTTTGTACAGTAAATACTTCCTAATTTTCCGAAGGATGGAGAATATAAAAAAAGTGCGATTGTATACTATCATTCTTTTTTATAACTACCTTCGTTTCGACGCAGAGAGGTTATTACAACGGAGTTATTTTCTTATTTTTTTAAAGGATACATCTCCTTTTTATATTTTTACTTTATTAATGTTGATTGGCAAACGTTAATAATATGGGGACAACAATTATTGAACGAACCGTTTTCAAAAGATATCAATAAAACCAAGCCTCTCAGGACAATGCTTGCCTTAACCACTTATTCACCGGGCCGCAGATATAAGATTGATTTTTATTACTTGTAGCTCTTTGATCAACTGAGCTAATTCTTAGAGGTATAAAATTTTGTAGAAATGAAACCAAAAACTGAACAATAACCTAAAATACCGAACAAATTAAGGCATCTAGTGTATATCTTCTTTGGTACTTCAATGCAGGAGTTAATCTTGCAAGATTTAAAGGTGGAAGGTACCTTTAGGAGTGTTGCATTGATTGAGAGTAAAAACAAGATAAAACTGCAAAGGAATCATTTTGATGAACGCAACCGATTTGTGTTTCTCTTCAGAACTATAAACTTAAAAAGTGGTGGCCTTTAACTATTTTGACTGGAAATATTCTTTTTCTCAAAAGTCGACAGCATTTAGATTAGTTCATTAGAATATAAATAATAAAAGATTTAACTTCTTATAAGGCTACCAGAACTTTAAATTGGAAGATTCCATGGAATTTCCACTTCTTCAGAGTGAAGAATATTTTCTGTTTTTTTTTTAAACGATTATTAATATTTCTAAAACATAACTTAGTGAATACAATACATATCATAATCTTTAAGATAACTATAGAGCCCAGCAAAAAAACAAACATTGATTAAATATAAGGCTAAGGCAAAGATCCCAAGGGTAGAAGGGTTGGCAATGTCCATGAAGCTTATATTGAATTTTTGTTTCACCTCTGCATTTAAATTGCACCTCATCCATCTCTGAGGGATGGAGAAACAGTATTAGTAGTATTTTCTTATCTGAGGGGATTACCAAGCTGAAACTGTGTCAGGGTGTAGAAGGCCCAAAACTAGGATTTTTACCTATTGAGCAAGTCTCGCTTTTCGCTGTCTCGTCTTTCATCCTGTCCTTATATATAAGTGTTTTATTAAAGTACATCACAGAATAACAAGGTCTAAAATAGTCAAACAAACAAGCAGAAACAAATATGTTTAACTTAAAAATTTTTAAAAACATTCAGTTGAAGTTTATCAAACTCAGAATCTGCCACCTGAGGTAAGTACTCCAGTTGCTCTGTTTCCAGTTTGGGTCCTGTATGAAGCAGCAGGCACTTAGTTGCCATGCCAGAAATCCTGGTTCCAATCCCGCTGCAGGCATGATTTTTACTTAGTCTGTTTGCAGTGGGAGATGGATCATAAGGGATCTAGGACCCTCCTGGGGCCCACCCAGCCTCTATAAAACATTATAAAAATAGGGTACCCAAAATAAGGGGAAAAAATCTGGCGGTTGAGCGTGACCTAGGACGTCACCTCCTTGCAGAACCATTGTCCATGAAACAGTACAGTATCTACCCTGTAATGAACCCCAGACCCTTCATGGGTTGTAGTGGTTCAGGTTATGAAGCAGCAGTCTAGAAGTTGTATCTTGACCTTTGGAACCAATCGTCAAATAAGTTATACTATGGTTGGCCCTCTGTATCTTTAATTGATACAATTTGTATTTGTTTAAAACAGAACAATTCAAATATATTTATAATGAATGAAATATCATTTAGGAGAGTTATAAGAATTATGAACACTATATCAAAAAATACTTGATTTGACCAAAGTACTCCTATTTCATATTACTTATCCCACTAAAAAAGAAATACTAAACAAACTGATGATTTATGTTATTATTTTACAGAAAAAAAACAATGTAATTTTCAAATATCTTCAATAGTTTAATATGTATTACACGAAGTTGAAGAGCAAATATCTTCATCTACGGTGTAGCATGTACAGGTTGCATAGAAATTAGAGGAGAGCCGTTAATCTTGGTCTCGTCACTTTTGAGAATATTGCTCTTTTTTCAATGCACTCTGGTACTTCCATGCTTGATAATTGAAATACGTTATATACCCCACAAAAAAAAATAACCAAATCATAAGTGTACTTAAGCTCATCAAGAGGTTGGAAGATTACTTCAGAATTATTTTTTAAAATGTGAATTGAGAAAGATATCTACAACATATACAAAGCTGTTACTGTGTTATATTATTAAAAGCTTGCACATTGAGAAGGGTTTCTTTAAAATAATGCTTCATTTTAATTGTTATTTTTCTATGCTAATTCAGTACTAAGGGTGCACACAAGGAAAGGAAGTTTTAAGCTCTCAACTGTTACTTTTGAGAACATTAATCATTAATTTAATTATCAATTAAAAAGTAAAGTAACGAAGTAGTAAGACTTTGTTAATGGGATGTAAATTGGAATATAGAAACATGTGATAATAATAATGATTATGTATCATTAATAATGATAATAAGACTATTTTAATTAGAGATAAAAAACAAACAGGTTTTATTTATTCAAATCATTGAATGTAAAGACTCTTTTCAAACTAGGGGTTACTCTGGTTTAAGATTGGAAGAATGGAACTATAAAATTATTTTTGCATATTGCTACAGACAACTTAGAGCTGCCTTGCGACTAGCGAATTCATATTTGTATGTTCATTGTTCAATTATAACAGATAAATAAAGATAATTTGAAAAAAAATGTTGCTTTTAAAAATTTATATATGAAAAAAAAAATATATATGCCATGAAGGTTTATAAATCATAAATCTATCTTCCAAAAATTAAAGTAGATATAAAATTAGGTAGAGGAAAAGGAAAAAAAAAGAGACTATGAGAACTTTTATTAAACATTACCTTTATAAAAATAAATGTATTAACTATTATTTAATTTTTATCTGTGTTTCAGTTTAGTCATCCATCAGAGGGCTTTCTTTACTTAGCTTTTCCTTGATTAGCTACTTCCTCCATTGCTTTCTTGACAGTTTCCTCATCACCAAGGAATTGCATAGACACAACTGGTTTCAAGTTTTCGTCAAATTCATACTCAAATGGTATTCCAGTTGGTAGATTGAGAGCCATTATGTCATCATTAGATATATCTGAGGAAAATAGTTATCATATAAATTATCAGTGTTTCTTTTTTTAAAATCTAAAATAGTAATATTGAATATAATATTACTTTTATGAACCACAAATAGAAAGATTATACTTTTAATAATCAAATATTCTTTAATATCAGTTGATTATTAAATTTATTGAAATAGTATGACAGGGCTTAGTTGTTAAATATTTTACTCTAAAATACGTTTAATTTTAAGTATTAAAAAAAGGTGTATTATCTCTCATTTTTTAAGAACTATTATCAAAATTTAATAATTGCTAAAAGTAACATTTGGAAAGACAGGTAAACATGTCTAAAATTAAAAAAATTCTGATTAAAACTGAATTATAAAAAACGCTTAACCTATGTTGCAAAATATTTGTATTGTATATTTATAACTCATTTAAAAATAAAGTTAATAAACATAATTCAGATTTTAAGTTTTGTGACATTATAAATAAACTGATATAACAAATTAATAGCCCTATTATTTTTTTTTATAGCTTTCAAATAGAATCAGACTATTTTTTTAATGTATAGTCAATGAAAATAAAATGCATAAACAAAGTTTATCACAGGAGTTGTACTAAAGAAAAAAAATCCAATGAATACTTACTGTCAATATACTTTACAAGTGACCTCAGGCTGTTACCGTGAGCAGCTATAATAATTTTTTTACCAGCCTTTATTTGGGGGACAATAGTATCAGTCCAAAATGGCACAGTCCGTTCTAATGTTAACTTGAGAGACTCAGCCATCGGAAATTTATCTTTAGCTGGGCCATCTTTATATCTAGAGTCGTTAACAATACAGTCATAATATTTATGATCAGGTTCCATGTTTGGTGGTGGAGTATCGTAACTTCTTCTCCATATTTTTACCTGAAATAAAATGACTATAAATTAATTTTAATAGCAATTATATCATGTCCAACTAATATTATTCAATCTTTTCCTAACTGACAAGACCTTGGAAAAATCAACTGAAAACTTGATACAAACAGTTTATTTTATTTAATAGCTGGTCTGAAGAATTTCGAGAAAAAATATATAATAATGTCCATTATGTTAAAGAGAAACAAGATAAAAAGGAAAAAATTGTAAATTATTTTACTGATATATATTTAAATCAAAATCAAACATTTAAAGTAGTTTATCTCTACTTACATTGGGTTATGGTTCAAAAAAGAATAACAGAGAAAAATATAATTTCAGTAATAACAAGCATAAACATTTATTAGTGAAATAAATTTAATCATGTTACTTATAAAGACAAATCTGGAAATTAATATAAAAAGAATATGGCTTGACCTCTTAATTTGATTATAATAAAAACTAATTAACGTCTGGCACAGTACAATAATTTTAATCACATAAATGATATTCAAAACCATGAATATTGCTTGAGTTACTCTAACTGATCTCAATTAAGGGAATAATCACTAAACACTCTCATTTAAGACTAAATTAAATCACGTTAATTTAAAAATTGTGTTTTCACCTGAGCTTCACCATACTTCGCTGCTGTTTCAGCTTTATTTAAACCTGTTAACCCTCCATAATGCCTCTCATTCAACTGCCATGATTTAACAATGGGTATATTGGTTTGACCAAGCTCTTTTAAGATGACATCCAAAGTTCTGTTAGCTCTGGTAAGAACAGAAGTATATGCCAAATCAAATTTGTATTCCATTTTCTTCAGGGCTAAACCTGCTTCGTGAGCCTCCTTTTCACCTTTAAGTTATCATAATCATAAAATAGCCAAATCAAGTAATTTGGATTTTACAGGAAAAGGTATTTTCTAGGAATAATTTTTATTGTTTCAACGAACCTTTTTCGCTTAGGTTTGCGTCGTACCAACCACAAAAAAGGTTTTTCTGATTCCATTCACTCTCTCCATGCCTAACCATAACAACTTTGTACTTAGTCATAATGGATCCTGAAAATAGAACTAAATTAACAAGACCTGTACCGGTTGACACACAGCACTGACTGATTTCTAATCAGCAGGTTAGCCAACAACCTAGCACGGGTAGGCCATTGATTCAATTCATGTTATTTATGCCACACCAAACAAGAAAAACTCACCCCTCCTCTTAACAAATTTATTACTTTTTGAACGTATTGCTATAAACATTAAAAATTGATTTAATGCAGGCATATTAATAAAAGTTTTTAAATTATCAGTGGACAACTATTATGATCAACCTTATTGACTGCTAATGGCTGTAAGAAAAACTTCCTACTCAACATCTGACCATATGAGTTGGATCTGATTTATTTGCATGAATGTTATTTTAAAAATTAATAGCATCAAAAATACTGCATAAATCTTAGTTTTAAATTCAATTGTATCGAAATTACTTTGGAGGTTTAAGCTGCATCGATGACCTTTCGTCAAATTTCAAAATGGTGAGAGGGTGTACTATATTTAAAATTCTTAAACGCTTACGTTTATTTCAAAACTAAAAGTTTCCGTAATATAGATAGTATTATTCAGTTATCATCGAATTCCTTCAATTTTTACTTTCTGAAGAGGGGATTGAAATATTAACAAGCACAATCTGGTAGGGTCAGTGAATCCGGTGGGACATCAGGCACGTGAAAAAAAAAAATAGTTAGGAACCTGTTGGAATCACAGAAATCCCAGGTACCAAGGAAAATGTCGCACTGGTAGTTTTCGACTCATAGTTTATTATTAATTCAGGATAAACAAAAAAAATTAGATAATATTTAATTTCTCACCCAAAAATTATTGTTTGACTTTGTAATAAGAGTATGAATAAGTGGTGGTGTTAACGCTTTATCTTTAGGAAAACGGAAGTATGAATTTCAATCTTCTTGGTAACTGCAGAATATCCAACAATTAATGTCTTAGTATAGGTAATAGAACGGCTAAACAGAGTCAACTGTGGTATAGTGGTTATCATAACTACTGTACCCAAGTTGCTGGTTCGCAGGGTTTTTAAAGGGAGTAAAAAATTCTTGGTTATGCCGTCTTTCGGATGGGGCGTGTAATGGCAGTCCGTGCCTGTGTGATGTCAGGTACTCGTAATAGGTCCCTATGGTAATTATAACAGGAATGGCAAGATTTAGGGCTCCTTCTGTAGCGTCATCAAATTAGCCATAACAGCATAAATTGACGTTAAATGAAACAAACTAGAATAGTTAAATCAACAATAAATATAACTAATGGTAGTCATCTCTTTCTTACCAGGGAGAATGAAAGAGTGATGGATATGACAAACTTACGTCAAGTCGTTGTGTGGATTGAGGCTAGAGAGAAATTGATTTCGTTGTCAGCCACTACGGTCACAATGCACTTACCGCTTGAGTAAAATCAAAAATTCTATTTCAAATTATAAATAAAAAAGATATTTACTACTGTTTCTTCACCCTGATAACTTTTATTAACTGTAAAAACACTCAAGTATTTTCGATATACTGTTCTTTTTATCCTGTCACTGATACAGCGGTGGTCAAAAGTAATTGCACAAGCCAAATATTGGCTCTAAAGTTATATTGTAATGAAATAAAATTACACAACTTTTTCAACTAACGTATCTTTTATTTACACAAGTTTTTGTGATAAATAATCAATTTAATAAAACTGATCAATAAAAAAAATACAACAAAAAAAAAAAAGGACCTTTCAAAAGTATTTGCCCAAATTTAATTATATTTGTTTGTTAAGAGCTTAATTCCATTTAGGATTGGGGAGATTGTAATGAAATTTATTAAGACTGTATTGTTCTGTATCAAAGTAAACATGTCACCAAAGAAAGGCGAATTTTATATTGCGACTCGATAAAAGTGTGTACTTTTGCGAAATAGCGGAAAAACATATCGGTAAATTGATCAAACATTGGGTATGTGCTTTTCTACAGTTCGTTATATTATTAAGAAATATGACGAGACAGGAACCAGCACCAACAAGACACGAAAAGGACGGCCAAAGGTATTGACACCCAAAGAGTGCAGAAACATAATTAAAGAGGCAACAAAAAATCCATCAATTAGTTCTTGGCGCAGGGTAGATATGGTGGATTCATTTCATGGAGTTGGTAAACTTATTCCGATTGAGTACATTTTAAATGCAGATGGATACGTCAACATTTTGTGCCATAATCTACAGATCAGCACTCAAAAATAGGGATTGAAAATTCTTACGTATTTCAGCAGGATAATGATTCTAAGCATACTGCGAATAAGACCAATTCTGGCTCTTGTATAATGTACTCAGAAGGCTTCTAACCCCTCTCCAAAGTTCGGACCATAATGGATTCGAAATAAATGCACTCAATTAGCGCGTAGACGCCGGCAGACTGGCAAAAAATCCCAACAAGTTCGGACTCGTCGGTTGGTCGGTCGTGAATGGTGTCATCGTACGATGACGGTTATAGTGGTGTAAGTGCACTCCCTTTATTTTACATATGTTTTATTAGATCGGCCGATAACGTCTGAGTAAAGTTCGTATGATAACGGTTTTGGTGTACGCGTGCCTAAAGGGCTATTTGCCGGACTGTGAACCCGCGATCTTGGACATAGAAGGTTGTTACTGCAAGCACTACACCTTTGTTGCCACCGAAATTTATGTGAAGATACACATTATGTTCTAGAGTAATGATTCTTCGTGAATAACTACAAGTAGAAATAAGTTGATTAAAAATAACCATAATTAATAAAGACTTTCAAACTTTATTTAAGTTTAAGATAAATAAAATAAGATAGCCGAGTTTATAAGAAAAAGGATTTATTTAATGTTTAAAGAAAAAGAAAGGATACAAATATTCTTAAAAAAATCCAATTTTAATGATTCATTTCAAATCTATAATGCGAAAGGCAAACTATTATCCACAATATTCTTCTGTCCTCTTTTCTTCCTACCTACATGGGCAAGGCAGCGCAGGTTGCAACTACTGTTACAATAGTTGACAGTTATTGTCAGGTAGTCACAGAAGGAATGACTTGTTAATTTTCCATTTCTGCAATGGTTAACGAAACAATAACTCTTCACCCGAGTATTTCCTGTTCATGGAATCCTGATATCTCTGGTTCAATTTTGACGTTAGGTGAAAAAGATGATCCCAGCCAATGGTATTATTAGATATACATCTAGGACATTATAAGATACATTTATATTGTTTCTTAAGCAATTAAATCTGCAGGGATCCTGATGGAGGTATTGCACATGCAATGGTAGAAGACAATTTTTTGCATCTTAAAAGTCCTGAGGAAGATGAACCTTGTATAATTTGTATTCGAATTCAAGACCCTTTGGTCCATATCACAAATATTTCAGTTGTATCTGAGGTTAGTAAATACTATTTTTCCTTAGACAATTTTTCATCAATATAAAATATCTCACTATTTTTACCATGTATTACAGGCTCAACTTTTTGAAATTTATGGAAAACACGGAGAATATATCAAAACTTGTAGAAGTGATTATTTTGACGAAGTCAAAGGGATAGATATTTACGTTGGCCAAACAAGTTTACTCACTTCTCATGAGATAACTATTAAAGTAAGTTGTTAATCAATGGGTACCGAACCATTTTTTCTCCGTTAAGGTATTATGTATTATAGTCCTACAAAAAAATAATTAATTTAACAATAAAATATTTATAAATTAATATAATTGATTTGAATTTATAAAATTTAGCTAAGAACATTATTCATTTTTTTAATTAAGAAAAAAATCAACATTTCATAAAAGCTAGTTGTTTATACTGAATTTTCTAATATCTAAAATGTGGAAAAACTTCTCTCGGAATTTGATTACTTATTTTGGAAGGGCTATTTTATAATTAACAAGGAGGTATTTATTGCTGTTGTATTGCATTTCCTTTCGTCATTCATTTACTCCCGGCATCATCCTCTCATGCACCAAAAATATATGTGTCCAGCTGTTACAATCTATCCTCTTCATCCATTATTGTTCCAAGAAGGGGTAGTAAACTAATGGTGTTCAGATTTTTTAACAGGATGATAACACTTACTCCTGATCCTATGCTTTAGTATGTTTGAAGAGTGGAAGCTTCTAGGATGATTAGAGAAGACTACACAATCTTTTTTCTGCACCCCATCCATCCATAGTCCAATATCTTGTGTAGTCCTACCTCTCTTAGTTATATAACCCTTTTCACTCTTGAAATTTGGTCAACATTTTGCTTGTTTCTTATAGCATTTGTTATAAGGTTGTAAAATGTAAAAACATTGGCTGCTTTAAGTTTTACAATTTTGGATTTTGTTTTTGCTTGTTTCTAAATTTCTGGTAGAAACTTCAACAATGTCAACTGTATTTTAGAACCATTTGAGAAGGGAAGTGTAATCCTTAATCAGTGTTCCTAGACATCCCCTACTCTCTGATTCCAGAAAAAAATGAGATGTACTAATGACAGGAATGTTTTCATAGGCTTGGAGAGCAGTTTGTAAAATATAGTTTACCATATAAGGATTAGTTGTCAGGCGAATTTGGGTGGCTACATTGGAACTGTATCGCTTACACTTAGTAAAATATAATTGAAGCAATTGGTGAAATTCTACAAAATGAAAAAATCATTGAAAAGAAATTTTAAATTATTTGTTTACCATATTTTGTCATCTGACCGTAGTAGTATAAACCTTCTTGTCAAGAGTAAGGATGCAAATTAATTTAACCACTGAATTCAGAACTAAGTTGATAAGATTAGAGGAGTCTAAAATTATTTCTGATTTTTTTGTTTAGCCAAAATACTATTCCTAACTAATCTGTTTTCTTATAAAGCTCAAAAACAACTTTGTTGCATTTTGCACTAATGATTATGATAGTCCTTTGCTATATCATTGTCACTACTTATTATAGGTAATGAAAATGTATAATTGCATTATTGGAATTCCTTAGTTTTATTTGTTTGCTTCTTCTTTGACTTCCTCTTATGCCATTGCTAGCGTCGAGGAGCCTTCACCCAATGCAGCCATGCCTCTCCGGCCCTTCTCAGCTAACTCATTTCCTTGAGCGTCTTGCCTTTCACCCCTCCGATATGCTGAATGTATTTGTGATAGGACACTCTGGGATGTCCTCTTGGCCTCCTCCTAGTGAGTTTCGCTTCCATAACCTTCCTTGTCCCTCTCTCTTCATCCAACCTACAAACGTGGCAAACCATTTTAGCTGTCAGATTTTATTGAATCCCTTAGCTTAGTCACTTCTAGTTCTTCTCTTATGCTTTCATTACTGATGTGGTCCCTCCTGGTCTTTCCGACTCCGTAGCTGTCACATGGCTAGCTTGCTTTTCCAGCATAACCCAGCTTTCACTTCCATAAGTGAGGGTTGGGACGTAAACTAATTTGTAAATGTGTATTTTTCTTTCCTTACTAACGTCCCTATGCCCATCTATACTGTTGCAGATAGGGTAGTTAACATGGTTAGCTTTGGATATTCTGTTTGCTACTTCTGGGTCAATTTTTCCCCTGCTGTTGATGATTGTTCCCAAGTAGGTGTATTCTTCTACAACTTGCAACTTGCCTCTCCGTTACAGATCAGCTGGACGTCTTCTTGTTCCTCTCTTGAAACCACTAAGACTTTTCTTTTCTTCCTATTTATTGTCATACCTCTGCGGATGAGTTCTTCCTCCCATTCCATCAGGGATTGCTGCAGATTGTCTTTCGTGTCCGCAATCAATACAATATCATCGGCATGCAATAGGCTTTGAAATATAACATTTCTTAAGTTCCATTTGCCGATGGCCATCAAGGCAATATGTGGCTTATAGATTTTAAGGATTTCATCCATGAACAATATACAAAGAAGAGGACTTAAGCTGTCGCCCTGGCTCACACCTCTTCCTGTACCAAAAGACTTGGACTCCCTCCCGTTGATCCTCACTACTCCTTTCACTGCCTCATATACTGACTTAATCGCAGTGATAAGACCTTCTGGCACATTATTTGTTTACCAAAATCATATCTCCATGAATCATGAGGAAATGTGATTTATTTGTTAAATAGAGAGAGGTAGGAATCAAATGCAACAGAGATAATTATAAATTGTTAAATAAGGTTTTGTTATCAAATCTTTATTTCTGCCATTTAATTTCGTGATATAATTAACTAGAAAGCATTTAATAATTGTGGTACCCATTACACCCAGTGTGTAATGTACCAAAAACCCTACTTGTACCAAAAATTAGTCTTTTGTCAAACATACTATTACTTTCAAATGAAACACTCGAGCTTTGCCATTTATCATGTTCTTAGAGATACTAAAGCAGAAAATATTAAATAAGCATCTCCAATTTCAGATTATTTCATCCTAACTTCATAAACAAAGCAGGGTGAGGATGATAGTGACAAACTTATTTAGAAATATATCATGCTACAGCGGAGCTCACCAATAAAACTATGCTTCTAATGTCTGAAACTTGATAGTCCCTATTATACATGGAGGTGTAAATGGGGGGTCCCGAGCCTGTGCTATGTCAGGTACTCATTAAAAACTCCTATACTAAATTAATCCTGGATTGGTAAAATTCAGGACTCCCACTGTAGCAGGATAAAGTGGCATTAAATGAAATGAATGAATGTTATACATGACATATTTAAAATGAATATAGTTTACTACTTACTTTCTTTGGATGAACATTATTAAGATTAAAAAATTAAGTACTCAACATACACATCGGCCAAACATCGGTTTAAAAAACTGCAATAATAATGTTTTAGCACATTAACATAACTATTGTGTACCTAGATAATACTTTGGCAACATCAATGCGAGCTTTTTAACCCATTGATGAAACCTTTCATCTGTATAAGTGAAATCCATATGTTAATAGGTTTTACAAATAATTTTTTTCTGTTCCTAATTAAAGTATAATTTTTGCCAATGCCAACCTTATTGTACATCTACAATATAAGGAAAATACATAATAAATTTCAGCTTCATTGTCATTTTAGTTATGAGATACAGCGATCAAAGAATTTTTTGAAGCCCAGCCTTATTTCACATGTACAGAATGCTTAAGAACCAACAATTTTTCTGCTTCATATGCATAATCATTTTTGGGACACAGTTAATGACTACATAGATCAATCAATGAGTGATGAATTGCTTCTATAGGTACAGTTCTATGCTTATCAAGGGCTACTCTTTTGTTTTGCTAAATAAGAATTAAACCCAGAACAAATATTTGTAGGGGGAAGGACGGAACGCTTATTACAAACAAAGTAGGGATCCTCGAAAGGTTGTCTATCCATTTCGGCAGCCTACTGGGAAATGTTCAGAATCTTGCCCAGGATGAAAACTCAAATGCTATCCTAAATTATAAAGATTGTGAGCTCCTCGACCCACCAGACGATGAAGAAATCGAGGATGCAATTCAGAAACTGAGAAATAACAGAGCTCCAGGGTGTGATGGCATCGCGGCTGAACTTTTAAAGACAGGCGGAAATGAATTGACCAAAGTCATCCGCGATTTACTGCAAAGATTGGTTTATCAGCATCATCATCCCTCTACACAAGAAAGGTGACCAAATGATCTGCGACAACTATCGTGGCATTACACTTTTAAGTAGCGCCTAAAAGGTTCTCTCTAATATAGTGTATGAAAGATTACGTCCCCATGCTCAGAGAGAGATAGGCATGTATCAATGTGGGTTTATGAGTGGGAGATCCTATATTGACCAGATATTTTCCCTGAGAACTCTTAAAAGAACCAGAGCACAATATTACAACACATCATCTTTTTGTCGATTTCAGCAGCGCTTATGATAGCATTATTAGGGACAGACTTTATCAAAGCATGGAAGAAATGAATGTCCCCCAAGAATTGATAAGCCTCACTGAGCTGATGATGAGTGGATCAAGAAGTCAGGTCAAGATCCAAGGTGACTTGTCCGAATCATTTAAGACCACTAGGGGCCTGAGACAAGGGGATGGACTTTCCTGCCTGTTGTTTAACTTTGCTCTCGAGAAGGTGATTAGGGACTCAGGAATACATGTGACCGGTACAATTCTGACCAAATCCATTCAGGTTCTTGCCTATGCGGACGATATTGATATAGTGGGAAGGTCAAAGAGAGATTTGGAACAGGCATTTCTTGCCTTAGAGCAAGCAGGACGACGCATGGAACTCCAAGTAAACCAGTCCAAGACTAAATACATGGTGGCTAGCCCTCCAAGACCACCAGCACCTCATATCACTTTTGAGGGTGTTGATGGTTTTCAGTAACTTGGTTCACTGATCAAATCGGACAACACGATCAGCCCAGAAGTACAGAAAAGAATATTAGCTGCTAATAAGGGTTATTTTGGATTGGCCAAGACATTGAGAAGTCGTCTATTATCAAGAAAGACCAAGGCTACACTGTACAAAACGCTTATTAGACCTGTTTTAACTTATACCTGAGAAACCTGGCCTTTGTCAAAATCTGACGCTAACAGCTTACTGCTCTTTGAAAGGAAAGTGTTAAGAAGAATGTTTGGAGCGGTAAGAGTGGGTGACCAATTCAGGCTTAGGTATAATGCAGAGCTGTACCAAATTTATCAGGAGCCCAATGTGGTACAGCACATAAGAATTTCCAGGCTAAGATAGGGTGGGCATGTGGCTAGGATGGACGAAAACGCTACTCAGAAGAAACTTCTCTTTGGGTATGTGGATAGGAGACGTGGAAGACCGCGACTGAGATGTGTGGACGAGGTCGAGAGGGATTCAAGTGTCCTCATTGGATCAAGAGCTTGGCGGACCCTGGCACAAGACGAGAGGAGTGGAGGCTGTGCCTTGATGCGGCCAAGACCCACCCGTACTGGGTCGTAGAGCCCGTGTTGATTGAAATAAGAATTACAATGTAGTTTAATTATTATATAAACTTCATTGTTTTTATCTATCACAGCAGTTCCCAACCAATGAGCCATGCAGAGTAGATAAAAAAATTGAGAGAACACAATTTGAATCACTCAGTCGATAGTAACTACGGGTTATATAGCTTAATCCAGGATTGGATTGAGACAGCAACTTTGATCCTAAATATAATCTAAGTCGTCATTAGTGTCCCCTCTCCACAACTATCTATTGGTGTAGTGTATTTATTGTACATTTATATTTAGTTAGTGGACCTTGAAGTTATCCTTTCAAAATTGGAGGTCTGTACTACTAAAAAGGTTTGGAACTTTTTTATATTTATTTATTATAACTTTTAATAATAATAAAACCTTATCAAACCTGAAGGCTAAGTGGCTTCATAGTCATAACTATAAATAACGCCAATACAGCTAATATTCATTTTCAAAATGAATCTTGATGCCATGCCCCCCTCTCTTTCTTATGTATAGCATAGAAGTGTCAACCTCTAGATAGACTTGCTGCATTTCTGCTCACTAATAGGATAATGTACCATTTTAAGGCAGCCTTTATGTGCTCACTTTTATGAAAAGGAAAATATGTTCCTTGCTAATTATTTATCATCACATACTTAAACAGTAGACCTTTCAAGTGATAATAAATGCTTTATTATTTAATAACAATTGGACTTGTAACATTTTCTATAAGTATTTTAATTAATATTAAATAGAAAAAAAATTCTGGTAATAATATTTGGAAATATTCAATTACATGAAACACCATTTTCAATTGCACAATTTATAATTTGTCATCTTTAAAATTCTAGACTAGTTGATTGATTGGCAAGTGTTTAAAATGTAAAAAAAACATTATCACTATTAATTTATTCTTATAAGCTGGGAACAGACTGGTCGCATGAATCAAAGTACAAGCATACAAAATTATTATTATTATTACTTTAAACTCCATTATCCAGAAGTCTTTGTAGTGATGGCTTTTATGCACTTTTGATGTCAATAGTTAAAATAAAAATATTTAGTATTATATATTATAAGCTGAAATAGATAATGCCCAAAGTAATGTGATTATAGCTGTAGCACAGCAACAGATTAATATTAAAACAAATAAATTGATGGGTATAGTTAGATATATATATTATAGTAAAGTATAGTTAGAGTTAGTGCATGGTGGAATGGGGTGAGAGGAGGTTAGAATCCCACATCTGTTTAGTAGTCATAGTAGGGACGTATAATACAAGTATCAATATTTTCCTTCTATACAACTGATTACTGTTATCGATACTAGAAGTCAACAAATTACTTATTCTTTAAGGATATTTTCCATTTCAAATTATCATTACATAAACATATAAATCATATTTTTTAGAAAGAAAATATTACAGTGCAAAGATTGCTGATTTCCTTAAAGGCAAGGTGTAAAATGTTAGGCGTTAGTTTATCTTTGTGAATTAGCATCTTAAAAACCTAATGAACCATTTCTGAATTGAAGAATTATTCATAAGAAAAAATTAACCAGATGCATGGAAATCAAAATTACCTTCTAAAAGTTAACAGACTGTAAAAGTATTTCAGTAAAATTTGTTGTGCTTCTATACCAGCACTTATAAGAACAAAATATTTTTCTTTCCATGATTTAGCATAGCGATTTTCAAACTTATTTGTATGACGGCACTTAGATATTATTATAAGATATACTGTTACTGTTCCTCTTATTATTATTATTTTATTTTTGTTTGGCCTTTTTAATCTGTTACGCCCAAAGAAAGAAAGTATTAACAAAATAAATAAATAAAATAAAATAGAAATTTTCATTTAAGAAAGCAAGTTTATTTCCTAAAAAAGCAAAACATTTCATTTTTTTTTTTTTTAATAAATAATTTTGTAATGATATAATTGCAAAACTCCAAACATGTTGCCTACAAACTAAAAAACAACAGAAATATAAACAAATTAGTATATAAAGAACAAAATGCAGCAAAATTCATATTCACCTTAAAAAAAACCCACTAAACGAGGTGTTGAAAGCTAAATTTCATATTTAGAACGGATATTGGATGTAAAATTCCATACATTTGTTCTTTTTATATAAAAGAAGCTGCCATCTATATCCTTACCATTAGCTCGTTTCATTTTGAGCATTTGCTCTTCTTCTTATTCTTAATTTGAATCTTCATAAAAATTTTGAAGCAAAATTACTTTCAGAAACACTGGCTTAGTGGTATTGATACTTTGTCAAAATGTATCATATGTCTCTAAAATCAGATAACCTGGAACTGTAGGAAGATGTGGTAATCTTGTAGTTTGAGCTGGGCTTCTTATATAGCAACCTATTCCAATAAAAAAAAAAGTTCTGTTTAGGAGATTAAAATTAAAGTTATAACCCATTTGGTTAATTTATCATCAGAAGGATAGGAATTGGTTAGGTAAGACTTGTTTAAGGTATTTAGTAATGTATTATATTCACCTAACTTCATGATAAAAAAATAAAATAAACTCAGTGGAAAAGTCACTGAAATGTAGAATTTTAATTATAAAATATGTACATAGTAAGTGATTACAAATACAATTATTCTAACATCATAATTTTTCTAAAATTTAAAATATCTAACATCGCTTATTTCTTTAATATAATTTTAATAAGCAGCAATTTTTCCTTAGGCAATATTTGGAATTTATAGAAGAAAAAATTACTTCTGTAGTAGAAGGATACAAGTCGAAAATTTGAAAACTTCTGAGTTCACAGTATTATTTTTGACATGTTTAAAAATGTTTGTCTTATTTACACTATAGCTCAGTACAAGTGTTCAAGAAAAAGATCACAGTAAATTAAAGGCATATATAAATAATTTATCAATGCCATCTAGGTAACTTATTTTCTCAATAGATTTTAGCGATTAAATAAACAGTGATTTTAGCCAAAGGTTACTTAATATTCACCTATAAGCTACCACATTCAATAATTTAAAAAAATAATAATGCACAGATGTTTGAAATGCAGTGAATAGAATCAATTCCTTATGCTGTCATTTTTATCCTGTAAAAATCATTTTGTTATTATTCACTGTAGCATGTACAATACTATGAGCTTTAGCGAAATAAAATAAAATAAATAAAGAAAAAAATGTTAACTCTATTACTTAAAAAACTAATTTTTATCTATACTGAGAAGTTGTTGAATTGACTTATTTTAAAGAAATAAAAGGGCCATATTTTACAAGTGAAGAAGAACCTTAATTAATTTAGCTGCTATCTTTGTAGATGTTAATACAGACTTTACAAACATTCACTCTGCCCTCTTCAGTGCAATTAAAAATTATTTATTTTTAATCCATTTAACAGGTTTCTTCTGGTTTCGACCGTGTAGTCAAATTCTTTGCCGACTTTTCACTTGCTTCCTCAGAGCTTAATCTGAGACTAAAAATGTTCTTCTTCTACTTCAGTATTTAAAGCTTCTGGGTCCATGGGCGGGGTCTATTCCTCCCATCATCTGATTGAGTGGGTCTCAATTGTTTTGCTTTTTCTTTCAGGTTTTTTGGTTTGTTTTTGGTCACTGGTATGTTTGGGAGCCACAACTTGCTTGATTTGTAAGTATCTTCTCTGTTAAAATTTATGGTTACAAATTAAGCAAATTGTGGCTCCCAAACCAATCGGAAGTAAGCTAATTGAGACCCATCCGATCATATTTCCCCCACACGGGATTAATCCCTGAGGAAGCTTGCAGTATGCCCAGCGAAATGTCGGCAAAGAATTAGACTACATGGCCAAAACCAGAGGAAATAGCTGTTGAATGGATTACAAATATAAAGAGTATAAAAATTACTTATTTTAGGTTTTTTTAAAATGCTTTATTCAGAAAAAGTATTTTAAATGATAATTTGAATTAATCAAGAAGAATCCAACAATCAAATATATTATTAAAACATTTCTAAAAGTAAATTAATTGGTTTTAAATGAAATAAAAGACATTTAATTGAAGACCATAAACAAATATGCCTTTTCGTTGATTGGATTCTTAAGAACACAGAATGTTGAAATTATTTATTTATCTAGGCCAACAAGTTAATTAGTTAAAGTTATTGAACATTTGGTGTTTTCAATGAAATTTGATTATTTTGAGTAGTTTTTCAATTATGTTTATATTATACGGCAGAATAGGTACATCTGAAGAAATTTATTTTAGTAATGAAATTAATAGATAACCAATGCCAGTTTATTTGTTTCAGTTCCCAGGATTGAAAAGAGAATTTTGGCTGTATGGAATAAAATTGATAGTGCACAAATTTTTGCCTCAATCATGTACTTTTGATTATAACCTGATTGATGAAAAGCTTCAGTCTTCAAATGTCGCTATAACTGAAAAGGCTGAGAAATTCAAGAAATTTTTACAGGAATATGCTGTGAATAAGTATGCAACAACAGGCACGGATCAGCAAATGTTATTGAAATTCATGGAAGAACGCTCATCATATTTAAAACTAGTAAGCGACAAAAATAAAAGTATAGCTGATTGTTTGTCGAATCTCATACCTTCAAATTTGAAAATTCAACATGCCAATGAATCAAAAAATAAATTGTTTCCTTCAGATGCAAGTTCTATTTCTGAAGATTCCAACTTATCGACTCTTAAAAATTATGTCGATGAAAGTCTTCAAAAAATGGAGGAGAAATTACAACAAAATTTTCAAAAACAGTTACAAGAACTTGAAGAAAAACAAAGTGAAAAACTAGATACGATACTGGAACTTTTACGAAATTCTGCACTGAGATAAGATTCATTATAATATAGTTTTTATCAAAATATCATGTACAAATTTACAATATTGAAGTAATAACTTATATATAAATCCTTGTTTATTATAATATGGATACTGATTTTGACAACATTGGTTTTTGAAGAACAGAATAATAAAACATATTCTTAAATATGGGACAAATCAGTGGGGATAAATTATTGCACAACACATTTAGTATTATATACAACAAGTATATATTAGGTACTTTGTAATCAAGTTTATAAATATAAGGGTTTAACTTCCCAGTCATTATCTAAAAGAAAAAAAATACAAAATAATCCTTATTAAACATTAAAAAAAAAATTAGTCCATTCTAAGAAGATTATATTAATCATTGTTTACAATGGTATAAGTTTAACCGTCTAAATCTATAAAAATATTTGAACTATTTATATTACAGGTGAAAAAATATCTACCCTATTCAAAATGTGTACATATTTTAAGCATACATAAGATATTTCTTAAAGAAATTGATTTTCATAAAATGTGAAAGCCTGTGATAGGCCAAATTATTGTCATACCATGTTACATGACAGTCAAGTCCACACATTAGACCTTTGAATTAAACTGTCCTTCAAGGCATTGCTTCTTCAAGAGGCAAAGGTGTACATCCTTGATTATCGTCGTCATCATCATCATCATCAGGTTCGTTAGATCGCCTTGAACCACGCTCAACTGCAATCCACGATTTCTTCCTGTCTTGGCGCTTCTTGTCCTGTACTGGAGTATTCGGGAGAGATCCTTCCGTACTTGAGGTATCTGATATATCACTAGATCCTTCAAGGCTGAAAAGTCATTACAATATCTCTGAGGTAAAGGTAAATTTAAACTTCTCTGAGGTAATGGTAAAATTAAGCTATCAAAAAGATGTGGGCATCAAGGAAGAAGAGATGTTAAACTCATTGAAGATAAAAAGGATAATCAAGTTCATAATTCCTTATAAGCTAATACTGCTAAGATCTCAAAATTTCTGTAAGAACACAAATCTAAAATGACCCTAAAACAACTTATTTGTTATTTGAGTAATACCAGTGGGTAGTTACTCAGCTTACTTTTGTCTCATGCCATTATATATTATTTATTTTATTTAATTGTTATATTCTTATTATTATACAATTGAAATTTCTATAAATGAATTTTTTTTTAAATTCCTAAAAACATTTATGAATTATTATAAATTAAAAAAATTAATAGTAATTACTCTGCAGGATGTTGAGAGACACAAGTTTTAACTTTTCATTAGTTTCCCTTTTAATATTTTACAAAAATACATGTTATCATGAGCTTTAGTAATAAAAAGAGAAAGTAATTATGGGGAATGTGTATACTTTGGAGATCATTTCATCTAGAAAAGAATGTTTAAAAAAACATTAATCACCTATAGATCGAAATGTTAGTTGAAACTTTTAATTCTTAATGAAATGATTACTGAAATCTACTTTTCATTACCCATAATTCCATACTAAACTCATGATAAAATGAAAATGAAAGAATAAACATTTAAAACTTGTTGTAATTCAACCCGAAGCAACAACGTGCAGAAGAGGTATTAAATTAATTCAAAGTAAATCAATCCCAGTTCAAAAATTTCGTCACAAATATCTTAAGTAATTGTTCTAAGAGACAACCAATCATCAAATCACACCAAACAACATTGTTTCAGGTCAGTTTCAATTTACTTTATGTCTATGTAATCATAAAAAAAAAATGATTTGACTATGATTGCCAACAATGACAATCTAAAAGATGAGAAGCATCAAATTTCTTCAACTTTCCCAAACCAAACCAACAATTAAATAAGAAATAATAATCATAACACAGGCCAACAAAAAAAACCTTTTTGAAAACTTTTTTAATTTTAATAGCTGATCTTGATAGATTTTTATGTGCTGAATCCAAATCTGCTCGTAGTTTTTATGTATCACCCTTAGTTTCCAAGCAAAATGTATTTTATTATATAGTCTAATACCCATTTACAGTATATAGGGAAATCAATGAAACACTGTAGAATCGTAAAAATGGTTTGTATTTACAGTAAAATACTTGGAATAGTAATTTTATGTGATGATACAAGGTTCACTTGTCAACTGGAATTGGTTTATATTTTCTTTCCCTTTTTTCCTTGAAGCTTCTTGTGTAGCTTTTCCTGCGATGAATAGCTTGCTGAACTTCCCGGTGAAGTGACCAACAGTAATCCCCCATCATGTTGGTATTCCAGCGGCCCTGGTAACGTTTTTCCATCACTTTAACGTCCTGGTGAAAACGCTCACCTTGCTCCTCACTAACATCTCCTAAATTTTCCGGGAAGTAATCGAGGTGGCTGCTCAAAAAGTGAACTTTCAGGCTCATCAAACATCCTAACTGTTCAAATTTTTTTAACATGTTAGCAACAATAGCCTTATATTCTGGGTCTTTTTCATTTCCCAAAAACTTGGTGACAACTTGCTTGAATGAAACCCATGCTTCCTTTTCATTGTGGATTCAAAGTTAACGTCAAACATCATTTTTCTAATATCAGGCCCGGTAAAGACGCCTTCTTTCAGTTTAGCTTCTGAAAGGTGTGGAAACTTCTGACAGAGATATTTGAAACAAAGCCCATCTTTAGGCAAAGCCTTTACAAACTGTTTCATGAGACCTAACTTAATATGTAGTGGTGGTAGGAGCACGTTTTTTGGATCTACAAGGTTTTTGCGTAAAATGTTCTTCTCGCCAGGCTTTAAAGACTCCCTAGCAGGCCAGTTCTTTCTGCACCAATGTTGATTCCGAGCTCTACTGTCCCATTCACACAAGAAACATGGAAATTTGGTAAAACCCCCTTGCTGACCAAGGAGCATGCACGTAACTTTCAAATCACCACATATCATCCAACCGTGTGCAGAATAACCTATTTTATTTAACACTATTTCTAGATTTTCGTAACTCTCTTTCATATGTACAGAATGACCGACAGGTACAGAGGCATACATGTTACCGTTGTGTGCTAAAACTGCCTTCAAACTATTTTTGGATGAATCAATAAACAACCTCCAATCTTCTGTTTTGTATTCAATTCCAAACTCATTCATTAAACCATGAATGTCTGAGCAGTACACCAAATCACCCTCTTGTTCAAAATACTTCGAAAATTGTTGTTCTCTCTTCCTATACACATGAATGCTGGTTCCAGCCGCCAGCAAGTTCTTTTCTTTTAGCCTAGAGCCAAGCAGTTCAGCTTTTTCTTTTGTTAAGCCCAGATCCCTAACTAAGTCATTAAGCTCGACCTGAGTGAACAATTTAGGCTCTACATTTTCTGTAACACATTGGAATTCTTCATCGTGTTCATCTAACTCCGACTGTACATCAGAAAATACTTCTGTTTCAATAGAATTTAAGTCCTCTGGTGGTTCCGGGATTGGCAAATCTACACCGTGCCCTACTGGTCGGATGGCGGACGGAAGGTTAGGGTAGCTTATTACCTTCTTGTTCTTAGAGTTATGACCAGTAATATCTACACTGCAAAAGTAACAGTCATCGGAATGATTTTTTGGTTCCCTCCATATCATGGGAACAGCAAATTTAAAGTGTTTTTTCTCTTTTTTTGACCATTTCCTGAGGTCTTCAACACATACATAACATACCTTATGCGGTGCCCAAGGTTTATCCTGGTCTCCAAGTTTGGTTCCAAAGTATGCTAGATAAACCTTTTTCACAAAGTCTGTAATGTTTCTTTGGTGCTTTTTAATAACAAACTCACCACAAATATAACAAAAACTGTCAGCAGAGTTTTTACAGCCGCGATGAGACATTGCACTGAGCACATGTACAGGAAACGTAAAAGTGAGGTTATGTTGAAAATAAACAAAACATCAGCTGTTTAGCATGTGTTTCAGCAGTGCTGCCAACATCATCTTTGTTCATTAGACCTATTTTTTCATGTTATCTTAACTATGAAAAAGCTGTTAAATTCTAAAAATATTTCTTTATTTCATGAATTTAACTATAAAATGTGAATAAATGGTGGGTGATACAACTTTTTAAGCATCATATTTGGATTCAGCAACCTAAACAACATAAGAATAAGGTATTTTCATTAAAAAAGTTTTTTCATCGTTGGCCTGTGTAATGAATGAATAAATAATAATAATAATAATAATGAAATAATAAAGAATTGAAATGGATCCTAAGAAATTGGAACAACAATGTTTTTGTGCTTTTGTGACTCTAAAAAGGCTGATTAATCAAATAAAATGGAAATTTACTGTCATAGCATTTAGTTCAGTTGAACAGGTTTAACATGACCGGTGAGGCTAGTGAGACATACAGAGGGGAGAGGCTTGCGAGCCATGAGTGGGGAACATTGAGCGGAGTAGGGGACGCTATTGCCATTTCGGTAAATATCAGGCGCCTCGTTCCACTGTGTAAATAACTAAATAAGACACAACACCTTAACAAACAAAACTAAAATATTCTAAACTGAGAAGCTACAGATATTAGGAGTTACGCTAGCGTAAACGGGTGGATTGATGTTTTCAGGATGTACCATACACATCGAAACAAACTATACAGGGGTTGGCGGCATACTGGCTCGCTGAGTACCCCCGTCACTCCATTCCAATCTGTAGCTTCTGCACATCTCAAGACCATCAGTCATGCTAAACCTGACGCCCTGTACTTCACAATAAAGAAGAAAAACCACTTTTACTTTATTATTGTTTAGTAAAAAATTACAGACCTATATGTTGTCTTCTATGGTTACTATATACTTTTCTATTTTAATTGTAGAAATACTTGAAATAGTATTTAATCTAAATTAGAAAGACTAGTTACTAAAACTTGTTTTGATTTAATAATGAGCTAGTACTTATTCAACATCAACTTTGAGATTTTCAAAAATTCACTATCATCAGTCATATTAAGTCAATTCGACACAGGATGTTACTATCTCAAGACTTCTTAAAATTTAGCAACTGTTGAGATAGACTTGGATATAAATGAAATTTTAGTAAAACATATTAAATTATTTTTAAGCTTGGATAGTCCTTAATGAAGATATAATTTGCAACAATCTTTTCAACATAAAATTCAATTAAATATAAAGGAAGTTGTACTTGATGAATCTAGAAACTTTTTTTCCCAATTAGCATTGTGAGATGCAATTATTACAAATAACCATAAAAAGGTTTACATTTTTAAAATTTTGGGATTACTAAAAGCATTAAATTGCCATTTTATTTGAGCGTGTTCTTTTCTAAAGGTAAATTGAGAGAGACCTCAGAAACATTTATTCAATTGAATACAGTAATATTTATACTTAAGGTAGTTTCATAAAAAAAATAGTTTACAAAATTTAGGCAATTAAAATTTTGTTCACATAAATGTAAATCTACAAATTTTTATTTGATTAAAAATAGCAATTATTTTTGCACATGATATATCAGACTTTAAAAGAAATATTTTATTACTAGTGGAATAATATCAGTTGACCTTGAATATATGAGGAAGAAAATGGTCTGGGTGGGGGTGAAAAATTCTCTTATATAGGGAGAACTGTTTATTTGGTAGCTGACGTTTCGACCCACATTGCAGGTCTTCTTCATGGCTATAACAGTAGGATCACACTTGACATTGGAATTAAACAGTTCTCCCTATAAAAGAGATTTTTTTTATACCTCCAACCAGACCTTTTTATGACTAGTTGCATAAACTGTAATTATTATATGCAAAGACTTTTTAAATATATCCTTGAGATTAAAACTTAAATCTTAAATGGAAAACGACTTAACATGACTAATTAAATGGATGCAAGTAAAAGATATGAGGAGATAAAAAACATTTTTTTGAAGAAATATTAGCTTTTTTATACAACACTACATGAAAACTTCACAACATCTTGATTAGAAACAGTATTCTTAATAAGACCATACAATATGAGCTGTGAATATGATCCTTCCGTAATTAAGTGAACATGAATAAATCTGTTGTATTGGGAAGCTGACGACTCCATCATTCCAGTCTTACCGTTAAATATATATTTGAGGGAAGGACTTAAGGGTAAATCTCAACAATACATGGAATAGAAGTGATCCCAAATTTCTTTAAACCTCTAAATGACAATAAAGTTTTAGTCACAAGGTATGGTATATCCTATATTTTATTTTATTGTTATATGGTATAATTTTTTTAATATTTTATTTGAAAAGAAAAGATATGACCAGGACTGGGATTCAAACTCGGGTCTCCCACCTATCCGTGGTGGTGCTTTAGCCACCACCACGGACTTTAGGTGGCTAAAGCACCACCACGGATAGGTGGGAGACACGGTCCTGGTCATATCTTTTCTTTTCAAATAAAATATTTAAAAATATATAATATACAATTTTTTGAAAGCTCACCGACTCTTATCTAAATATCTAAAAAGAGCACTTTCCACACTATACATGAGTATTTGTTAACAATAAAATATACAAAATCTTTATA
Organism: Arma custos; assembly: GCA_037127475.1. Classification (NCBI taxonomy): domain Eukaryota; kingdom Metazoa; phylum Arthropoda; class Insecta; order Hemiptera; family Pentatomidae; genus Arma; species Arma custos. Next base: position 44,494,896 of record CM073759.1, on the reverse strand, counting down.
GTTCAAACATACCATAGGTGTTAATGACCTAAGAGTCTGCAAATTAAAACAAGCAAAATATTTTTCTCTATGGCAATGAAACCTATTTTCTGAACTTAAAAGAAAGGGGAAAAAACAAAAAATTTAATAAAATAGTGTCGGATCGAGTACTACTCTTTTTAATGAAATTACTATATACTTTAATATATATTTGAAATATTTGTTCCCCTGACTTGCAACAGCTTTGATCATTCTTATTTTGATAAAATATGTATATATATTAATAGTATTTAAATTTCCTTTTATTTTTTTTATTAGCAATGAGTATTTCATTTAAGGAGCTCACTACTAACACCGAAAACAAAAGTCATGTTATATAAGACCCTGATTAGGTCGTCCGGACCTCAGCCTCTGAAACATGGACTCTATCTAAGGCCAAGGAAAAAGAGCTGTTTTTGAAAGAATGCTGCTCTGCAGAGTTTTCGGATCTATTTATGTGAAATGTCAATGGAGAAGGCGAACCGAGAAGTATACGAGATGTTTAGGTAGCCCGACATCACTACCTGGGTGAAAATTAATAGATTAAGGTGGGCAAGAATGAGTGAGGAGGATCCCGCGAAGAAGCTGTTGGAGAGAAAGTTGGGCCGTGCTAGAGGAAGAGGAAGACCAAGGTTCCGATGGGAAGATGGAGCCACCTGGCGAAGGCTCCTTGAGGAGGCTAAGACCCATACAGGATTGTATGGTAATAATTTATTGTACATTAATAAATTATTTTTACCAACTGTAGCCTGCCACTTTCACAATTTTCTATCTAATATAGGCACTTGTTTTAATACATTTTCTCATTTTATAAAATTTGTAGAATATACTTTACATTATAGAAATGGATTAAATGTAATATCAATACAATAATAATCCATATTACTTATAATCATTTAAGGCCCAACCCGTGGCCAACCTTGAACTTTTCTCCAGCCTGCGTGATTCACCAGATTTTTACAAAATATATTTATTATATAATGACAAAAGAGGTGAAAACCAATGAAAAAACTTTTTTTGTGAATCCATATATAGGATTTCCAAGTCTATTTGAATCTTTTCCAAGTCACAAGCAACTCTTTCTAACTCAAATGTAACGCGTTACAACCCTTTTTAATTCAATTATAACCGTTTCCATTTTAATTGTCACCCTTGAAAATGTTTTGAAAATTTAACGTACTGTGGAATGGGTGAAGTTAAGGCCTCAGAACTTAATTTTTTCATTATTTACTTCTTGAGAAAAAAAAATCAACATTTTGTTATACATTTTTTGTAACTATGAAGATACTGTTGTTAAGTTCAGATTACATGTTTTTACTTTTTAAAATAAACTTTCTAAGAAATAAAAAATCAACTCTTTGTTTTTTGAATTATTTCCCTCATTTTTGTCCTAACAAGAGTTGGGAAGGAAAAGGTTGTGATTTTATCCTGGCGAGTTCTGAGGCCCTAAATTCGCCCATTCCCCAGTACGGTAAATTTTCACAACATTCTCAAGGGTGATAATTGAAATGGAAATGGTTACAATTGAAATAAAAAGGGTGACACGTTTGTAAAGCGTTACATTAGCTTTGGAATGGGTTTCAACTCATTTGGAAAGGGTAACATTTGAATTGGAAAGAGTCGCTTGTGACTTGGAAAGGGTAGCATTTGATTTGTAAAAGATTACAGTTGACTTGGAAAAGGTTCAAATAGACTTGGAAATGCGATATTAAAAAATTAACTGTGGAAGTGATGAGATAAAATATGATTAGGCTCATTCCACGGTGACAGGTGTTACATTTTCACTCATTTAATTTGGTATAATAAACTAAATATATTAGCGCAGTTGCTTTTAGGTAAATAATAAATTTCAATGAAGTTTAAATTTGACAAAAATGAATAATTTATAAAATGAAGTTTAATATTCGTAAATATAATTTTTAATGCTGTGACGGGTGTTATTTCCTCATAAGGTGTATTGGGGTTCTTGCCTAGTAAATACAAAAGTTTAGGTCTACTGTGCTGTTTTGTTTACAAAATGCAGTATGTTATTAAAAACCAATGTGTAACAATTTTGTTTTCATAGAAAAATTACCCAATCAGCAATAATTAATTGTGTTTAATTACAGTTAAATATGGGACAGGTGTTACAGAGGAATGTGACGGGTGTTACGAGTGAAAAAATTAGGCTTTTATTCACTTTTATATAGCAAATGTTATAAAATTATAGTTATTAATGCATTATTTTTCTAACACAGTACATAGACACTCTGTACAAGTTTATTTTCGCACTCCTCCTCATTTCGGCTCGTGCTTGGGACATGAAGTTGATGAATTGGGTTGGGTGATTGTATTCTCAGTATCGGAATCAGAGTATACATCAGTTTATCTTTGAATAGAGTAGCTCTTTTTAATCCTGAGTAAGTGAGTACTAATTTTATTGCCAATATCGTAAAATAGGATAGTTTTGCTATTCAAATATGACAGTTCTAAAAATCAAACTTTTCATTTTACTCGCGATTAGCGTGGAATGAGCCTTAGCACTTCAATATTATCAGCATTTAATATCATTATTATTGTATAATTTATGTTTACATGTATGAATAATAATAATTCATTACGATTTAATTTTTCACTTCCAAAAATGTCTATAGTGGGTCTCGATCTTAATACATGGATTTATAATTTTAGGTGCGAAAAATCATTTGAGTTTGAGAAAAATTAATGAAATTAAGTAATTTAGTCTTGCCCCCTCCCTGACTTCTCTGCACATCCTCCAGGTTGGGAAACACAGTCACAAAAGCTGCAAATAGCTGACATGGGTTGTAGGGCCAATTGACAATGTTAATGGCATGGTTTGCCTCAAATATGGTGATTAATCAAATATTACTATAAATAAACACACTAGTTAATTAAAAATGTTAACTTTATTTTCTTTATCGAAAATATTAAAATATGAGCTAGACTGAGATATATACTCAAATTTGAAAAAAAAAAATCCAACAAACTACATTAGAGAATGTTGTTCAAATCTTTTCTCAGGTTTCATTTAAATCCTGCTCTATCTACCTCCAATTTACATGAGTAATAGAATGACTAACATATCAAGATCCTAGCAGTATACTTTTGTCATAACCTGATTTATTCTAAGCACATATATCCATTATTATTCAAATCACTAAGTAAATAAATAAATTTAAAATTATTAACTATATGAAATAAAAACATACCACGAAGGGTTTCCACCACCTTCTGATGGAGGATCCCAAAAATGAAGCCTCTGCCTCCAAACTTTGATTAGTCCATCCCAAGCCCGCCGACTGAACTTCAAATGTAATGGTGGTGTTCTAGGATGCATTTTTTTTCTTGCTTCCCTACAAAGCACAATAAAATAAATACAAACATAATAAAATTCAAGAATGAACTGTAAAATTTAAGGCGAGTAAATTGAAAACTGTATTTGTCATAGGCCTGACAAAATATGGATACAATTTGGACTCAAGAAGGAATTTGAATAGGTACAAAAGTTGAATCCTATCATGGATCAAGAATATTTGTTAATAAACATGTGACACTAAAAGCTCAAACCATCGCCAAAAATAAAGCATATCTAATTTTAACACCACCTAACTGAATTACTTAAAGGTGGCTCGAAAAAAACATGTTCCACTACAACCCATGAATGGGTCTGAGGTTCAGTATATGGTAGAGACTGTACTGTTTGATGGACAACGGTTCTGCAAGGAGGTGACTTGTCCTATGTAACGCTTAACTGCCAGATTTCCCCCCCCCCTTATTTTGGGTACCCTATTTATATTTTATAGAGGCTGGGTGGGCCCCAATGAGGGTCCTAGATCCTATATGATCCATCTCCGGCTGTAAATAGACTAAATAAAAGTCTTGCCCGCAGCGGGATTTGAACCAGGATTTCCAGTATGGCAGGTCAGTGCTCTTCCACTTGAGCCACTCCGCCTCTGAAAAAGTGATCCTAAATAAAATGCTAAATTAATATATATGAGGAATTCTTAAAACAACACTTATTGATTACAGAATATAGTTAAAAAATCTGAGTAGGTGTTTTTTTTTAAATTCAATTGCTACGCCTTCATTGGATGTAGAAAGAGGTAAAAAAGCAGGTTAGAATTTCAAGTAATCTATCACTTCTGGATTGTCAATTGTATCTAAAATTGACTCTTATTTCCATTTGTTTAAGCATAATGATTAATTTGAATCATAGATTATACTCATAATAGATTAGCATGTTTCTTGGCTAATGCTTCATTTGAACAAATATTCCATTTTTCAGAGCAGATCAAATTGAAAATTATTAGCTGTAGATAAAAGATCAAATTATATATAAATATATACATTTTTTTTTTTGTTTTGACTATTTTCGAGATATATATATTGATAAGAATAAGACCATTCTTAGAATTTTCAATTCTAGCTTGCTCTCTATTCACTAAGTATTTGTTATTACTTTAATAGAGACTGAACACGAGCAAAATGTAATACAAAGTACAGGATTTAGTTCAAGAACATGTATTTATTTGTTTGAACTGAGATTATTTTAAGAAAAAATATTTGTCCACAGGATATTAATAGTGCTTTTAATCACTAACACAAAAGAAAAATAAATAACTTCTATATAATATTTAAAAACTTACTTCGGAACCAACTGCCTATATCTATCATAACCAATAGTATTCTTGCCGTAGTCAATTTGCTTCTGTCTTCTAGCCAAAACATCTGGATCAGTTTCTATTTCTCGAGGTGTTCTTTTCTCTGAGCTTCAGTAAAACAAGCAATATGTTAGTCACAAAATTTAAAAACAGTACTTTTTATATTAACAGGTTGTTATCAAATATTCATTAGGCAATTTTAAAACAAATAAGTAATTTTTCATAGATATGTATTATTATAACTTCATTGTTACTAATAAAGAAATAAAAACATTAATGTCTTAAATGTGTGAACCACTCAACTTTCAAACTTTAAATTTTAAGAAAAAGTAAAAAATTGTTTAAAAAAATCTATTATAATATCAAGGTGCCTTTTTTTTTATTTTGCTTAATGTACTAGAGCTAGTAACCACTAATGAGTATAAAAATTAAGTTCTTTTACGTTTCAATTTTATGAAAAATTAAAATTCTAAACTAAACCACTATTGACACTAGTAATTTTAAACTTTTTTGGCATATGACATTCATTATTTAGCATAACTTTACATTTCTACTAAAATTCCAGTGGTGCAACTACATGATATATTTTGATTATTTATATAGTAATCTTAAATTGCGAACTCTCCACCAGCCTTTAAATATAGTACAAATTTTACAGAAACTTAATATGACTATTTCAGAAGTAATATACAAATTAAAACAATATCAAACATAAATTTTTGATTTAATTGAAATTAATACACAAACCTTTTTCCAGGGGTTATTTCTCTACTCCTTTTACGATTAAGTATTTTATCAACAGGTGTTTTCATTGGAGTGTTTTGCCTCCTAATTTTACTTGGGCTAGGCATAAGCATTTCGTCATTAAGTTCATTAGTACCTTCATCTGTCTGCAATTTCCGTTTGATTACTTTTGCATCAGAGCTGAAATCTTTTTTATCTGATCTTAAGAAGTAAGATACAGTATTCTTAGAAGGAGTTTTGGTTGGTGTTTTAGGTTCAGTTTTACAGGGGCTAACAAGCTGGAAACCATTTAAGTGGCTTGTCAAACTTAAATCGTCCTGAAGGAATTCCTTAAGCTGTCCACCTGGTTTAACTTTGTTCTCCTTTACAGATGAGGGTGAAATAGGTTCAGATTTCACATGTGATAGAGAAAAGTTTGGCAGAACTTCACTTGGTTCAATTTTAATAGTTTTCGTCCCATTCAGTGGTACATCACATGCGTTTTCATCCAGAGGCTCTTCCTTAATTTTGACAGAAGAACCTCCCTTAAAATTAGTAGAATCCCTTAGTAATGGACTATTGCTAGATTTGGCTAATCTATCTTCTTCCTCAGCCATAATATCTACCCAACTTTTACTACAAACACTCTGGTTCCAAAGGCTATCATCATTAGATATATCTGCTGCTGACATTTTGCTTAATCAATATAAAAACTGAAACAGAAAAGACAAAAAAGCCTTGAAAAACTATATTTCCTCAAAGTATTACTAAACTTAATAACATTGAAATGTATTGTCTAAGCCATGCAACAAGCATTAGTACTAGTTTGTAAATTAGAGATGAAGGTTATGATATTGTACTCACCACTGTTTAAAAAAAATGTTTCACGTAAACCAGTGAATAACGTTAGCACAAATAAAATAAAATCGTATCTTATTCCAAATCATGTAAACACATTAGACAAACAATACCGAGAGCTACACTCAACAACATTCCCTCCTGAATGCTATTCTTTCCCGCGAGAACTAAGAGCTACGGCCATCTAGATTAACTTTATGAAGATTATAAATACCAGTAGCATATATAGTTTATTTATTATGAATTACAACAATTAATTATAATTATTAATTAATATAATTATAATTAGTTAGTTTAATTTTAAATATCACAAATTTAAGTATTTTTTAAACCTTTAATGAAAATGAAATAAAATAAACTATTCTGCTCAAGTATGGATTCCCGGGTTTTCTGCAATTACCTGCGAAACTTTGAAATCGTCGAGTTGTGGATTAACAACATCGTTTGATTCTCAGACAAACGTTAGTTTTATGTAATAATAATTTAAGAAGAAATATTATAGTGATTAAAACCATCACTGTTCAATGTGCAGAAACTTTATGAAAAAGTGATTAAGTTATAAACTGAGTGATTAAATGAATCAAGTTAAATTTAGGATAATTTTGTTATAAATTTAAGAAATTGAAATTTTATTATAATACAAAATATAATTGGTACTATTATGTTTAAGGGCCTGCTGACATCAGCGCGCTCAGGTGTCACTTACCTCAACTATTTGGACCTTGTCAGGTTATGCGTGAATTTTAAATAGGCATTAGTGATGGGCTTAACTGCTACTTTTCAGTAACAGTTCTAACCGTTACTGTGATTTTTCTTACCTGTGATTTCTTAACTGCTACTAACTGTGATTCGTGATTCTGTTCGTGAAATGCTACCAACAATTCCACATCTTGAATATAACGATCACAGAATATGCATTATAAGGATAATAATTACTTGTTATTATAATTACTTGTATAATTCACTATAATGCTGTCAATATAAAAACAGATAGAATTATTTAAATTGAAGAGAGCTGCATTTTTGATATGTTGTAAGGACATGTCTGATTAGGGTAAATCTTAGATTGCAACCGAAAAAACGGATAAGAAAACTTTTGGTGGCCGGAAAACCTCAGGGAGACTGGGTGGATCCCCCTCCGCCAGGGGCGGATCCAGGATTTCTTTCGGGCAGATGGGAAAAAAAATCAACAATAACTTAAAAATAAACTTGTAGTATTTATAGAGATGTTTCAAAGGTTTATTAAAATATCAAAACAATAGTTTCACTCATGTTCTTTCTGTTATTTTATTCATGTATTCTAACAACTATGATCTTGTGATTTGCCTATAAGTATGTACTGTAATGGATTCTCCTCAGTACAAAAAAAAAGTCTGGGGGGGCACGTGCCCCCCTTGCCCTCCCCCTTAAATCCGCCCTTCCCCCTACATAGTAGTACCTACTAATACTACCATTATTTTTTGTATAGGTAATTTACAAGTAAATATTTATACTTTACAATAAACAAGATGTAAATAAATATCTGACTTCCCCTTTTATTTAAACATTCAAATATACTTTAAATTTATTACTGAGCAGTTAATTTTCTACAATAAAATTAATTGAGTCAAATTAAGGTAGCAGCCTATCAGAGTTTATTACTATAGAAAAAGGTTTTCCAAGGGTGCAAATCCCTTACGACATTAATCACTCATTTCACCTAAATCAGAGTAGTCACAATCACCCTTCAATTCCGTTCGCCGACGACCAGTTCCCAAATGCGAAGAACAGTTTAGAACTGTTGCTGTAGTTCTAATAACAATCACACTTCAATTCCGTTCCCCGACGACCAGTTCCCAAATGCGAAGAACAGTTTAGAACTGTTGCTGTAGTTCTAATAACAATCACACTTCAATTCCGTTCCCCGACGACCAGTTCTCAAATGCGAAGAACAGTTTAGAACTGTTGCTGTAGTTCTAATAACAACCACACTTCAATTCCGTTCGCCGACGACCAGTTCTCAAATGCGAAGAACAGTTTAGAACTGTTGCTGTAGTTCTAATAACAATCACACTTCAATTCCGTTCCCCGACGACCAGTTCCCAAATGCGAAGAACAGTTTAGAACTGTTACTGATGAATTTCTAATCACAGGTAGACCTGTGACTTTTGAGTAACAGTGAAAAAGTAACAGTTCGTGATTTCTGGCCCATCACTAATAGGCATTGCCTTTCATTATGATACAACAGATTTATAGGAAATGAAATAAATGAGAAACATGTAGACAAAATTAAACTAGAAATAATAAAACATTTATTACAAGCACTATTCATTAAATAACAATTTGTAACTAAAATATGATAATTTTTTTAATTTTTAAATGTTTTTATTTTAAAAATTAAAAAAATGATCATATTTTAGTAACAAATTGTTATTTAATGTTTAAAATAGAAATATTTAAAATATGATGTTATGATAAACAATGAAAGATTTATTCCAAACAATGCTCATTAAAAAGAACAATATCTTCAAAAATTGCATCAAAAGGGTCTCTTCCCTCTAACTTCGTTATATAAAATGGACAATAGTTTCCAAAAGTAATGTACTATTCCTCAACCACGTATTTGATCGAATACCCAGGGTCTTGTTGCATCCTTTTTTCTGGCATCTCCATCTAATTTTATTCCCCACTTGCAGTTTCATATCATGTCCATTTCCACAACGCATTTTCTGGGGAATGACATTCCGCTCCTGAAGAAACCTAACAGCTGATTTTTCATCGTTCACCGTGCGAAAAATCTTCTTCAAATTCCAAGTCATATTTGAAGAAAATAATCAAAAACACATTCACGTTCACACGTCAACTTGACATATACAATAACAAAACAATAGAAAGGTTAATAGGTAATTGACTAGTACCGTTATTTTTCAGATTTTAATTCGAAAAGTTTATTAGAATATGTAACCATCGACAAATAGTTTGATTATCAAGTAGAACTATTCATTTTATTGTAATTGATTAAGTAGATAATAACTAATTTACCAAATCTTTTTAAAATAAATATCTTATGATGTATGAATGTGAAGACTTTTCACCGTTCATAAAAATTTCGGACTGTATGAACTATAACAGTAGGAGATGGTTAAGAAAAGTGACAGTAATAATAATAAAAACACCTGTTGTAATAATAAAAACTAGTGGTAAGTATGATTTCTCTCCCAAATTACATAGTCTTCAGCAGCGCCGCCTCTAGCCAATGTAGCGCACATGTGCAATCGAGACCTAGGCGCCCTCTAGTAGGCACGTGATTAAAATTGAACACTCACAGTTAGACAAAGTGTTACAAAAAACGGCAAATCCCCCAAGGAGGTGACTGTGCTCATAAAACTAAACAAATTTTGCTATGGGATCAACATGAAATGAGAATTTTTGAGACTATGAGACGCCTCGCGGCGCCCCTTGAGACCCGGATCCTTATGCCCCCGCACACCCTGCACATAAGGTAAAGCCGCCCCTGGTCTCAATTCAATTTAGTTAATATATATATAGGGAAACAGTTGTATTATACCGATTACGGCTAGTAGAGGAAAATAGAGGTAATATTGGATAGGTACTGTCCTGTAAATATGCAAAATATGGCTATGTTCCGTCAAGTCATGCTAGTCTCTGTTTTCTTTTCTAACTTTGTTTTCCTCTCGAACTTTGTTCCTATTTTTTTTTTGTTTTGTAGTGTTTATGATCACTGTTTAGTTGCATACAATTGAACATTCAGTGCCCTATTGCCTTTGTATTATTTGTAGCCGAAAAAATTTATTCAGTAGAAATTTAACTCGTCTGAAGAATTTATCTTAAACACCTTTCACTATTTATACATGTACTACAGCCAGAGAAAAATAAAGGATAATTTAATTACGAATAACTCATTCAAAAATAATACATGTTTCTTTGATTATACAAATGCTCATTTGATACACGTTTAAAGTAGTAAACGTAGTAGTTTAAAGTAGTAAAAAAAATTAAACTATTCGCTACCTTCCTATTAAAAGGTTGTACGCTACAAAATTGAAAAATCAGAGATTTTTATATCAAATGGTTTATGGATCGAAAACTGTACATAGATCTTCAAAATGTCAAAAAAATCGCGACAGGGTATCATCCAAGGACAAAAAATACAAAGGTGTATTTCGTGATGATTTTAAATTGGAGTCACTTAGTCCTATGTTCCACTTAGAACCTTGTTTATCAAAAAAATGTATGATTTCGGAAGCACATGGGTTTATGTTATAGCATGCACCTATGTAATCCGTTAAATACCCGAATGTTTATCCTCAGTGATTATGGTTAATTAATAATAATTATAAAATTATTTATTTGAGAAATTATACAAATCGCTACCTTAGTATTACATGGCTTTATGTTACAAAATTGTAATATCAGAGATTTTGATATTATATGGTTCTTTGGGTCGAAAACGATACCTGTATCTTCGAAACGTCAGAAAATCGCGAAGGGGTATCATCCAAAGACAACAAATACAAAGGTTTATGTCGTGAAGATTTTAATCGGAGCCACATAATCCTATGTTTCTCATAGAATCTTGTTATTCTAAAAAATGTACGACTTCGGAAGCACCCCCAGGGGTCCACGGGTGACTCGACGGGAGTCTACGTTGGCCTGACAAAAAATGGTTTTAATAACTAGAATCAGTTTGCTGTTGGTACTTTGTTTATTTCATTGCAATAATTAATTAGGTAATCCTATTCTGTTAAAATAATAATCTTGTTGAGTAAGACCGCCTATTGATTACTATATCTTCACATTTTTTGTCGAGTTTTGGGAATATGGTGGAAATGTAGCTGCAGGGGGTCCACCGGAACCAGCTAAATTTTGAAAGTGAAAGTCTATGAGAAAAAAGTCTGAGAACCTCTGCTTTAGATAAAGCAGCAGATTCTCAAAGTTGAGAATCATTCGATCTAACACTTAGAGGCAGTTTATCGAAGGTGATTTATCTATCCAAAAAATATTTGAAATATGTATATAATCTTTGTGAAATAGGTTTCAGTCCTGTCAAATCAAATGTTTATCGCAAAATATTTTGCAATGAGTATAACTTTTCTTTCAATAAACCGTCGAAAGACCTATGTGCAGAAGTAGATCTTAAAAAAAAAACTTTAAGAGAAGATGAGAACAGTATCTAATTGAGAAGAGATGCACGGACGAGCTGGTAATGCCATTGCTAGCTCAATGTACAAACATGGTAATAGAAGATTTTCCACCATTGGAATATTTGATGTTATGGAGTGAAACCTGTTTTCCACAAGACTGCAATAGTTTGATGAGCCTTTCCATTGCTCATATTCTACAGATAAGTCCAAATTTGAATATAATCACAATGGAAATTTTCGTACCGGGCATTTATGCATTTAGGAGGTGCAATTGAACGAAGCTTACGATTGGAATTGGAATATTTATCCACCTCACTTTTAAGAGTATTATTGAAAGTGAATATGAACTTAAACGGACTTTTTTTTTGGTTTTCCGCATTTGTGAATTAATAGGAAATTTAATACTCTTACTGTAATTCAATTAATTTTTTTCCAAATAATGCACCTCAGTAATCACAGGTCGAAATCACAAATATTCTATACATTTTTCATCTTTTTGTGCAGCCATTTTTTCATGTAGTACGGTACAAATGACACTCTCTTTTTCAAGAGACAAATATAAATAGGGGCTGTAAAATGTGGTTAAAATCGTTATTATTTTTTAGAATAGTTTGTTATTTTCGTTGTAGGATATTACGGTTTTATTCGGTCTGAGGCCGAAGCTCCGGTTTAAGCAACCGTGAAGAAGTCGTCACTGCAATGTGATACGTTGGTGGCTTGCTATGTCAGCTGTTCTGGTAGGTTCCTCCTTTTACAACTTAGTACTTATATTTATATTTAAAGCTTTCTTACAATCGATTTTAATTTGTTTATCTCAGTCATTCTTATCGAATATATTGCGCGGTGCATCCCTTCTCCTAAGAACTTAGTAATAATAATCATTTAAAAATTTATTTTTATTATAGTTTAAATTCTCACAAATTTTATTACAATCACAATAATTACTTGAAATGTATACATGTGTATTTCTTCGCTTCTCTTACAGAAACATTATTACAAGCTTCGTTATAACTTTTCTACAAATATAATTGTTTTGTCATCCTACTAATATTATAAATGTGAAAGTTTGTCTCTCTTTCACGCAAAAACTACTGGACGAATTTGGATAACAATTATTGAGTAAAATAGGTTATATATCATAGGCTACTGCAAGGGCATATTTATATGGGGACACGAGGTCATGTGCTCTCCTGTTGTAGTACATAATAAAAGGCAAATCAGGAACTTAGCATCTTGAAATTTGTAGATAGGTTCTTTGTATAGTTTAAGAAAGAAATTTGGATAATTCCACCCCAAGGGTTTCCCCTTTAATATAATAGGGGTTCAAAGGTTGAAGTTAGACATCTGAAATTTTGGATGTAAGAGTAACTTATATTTTTAAAAAATAATTAAATTATTTTATTTTATTTTTTTAAAATTATTTTATTGAGTTGTAAAACTGTAATATATACATCTAGTAAAATTGCTATAAGAGTAAATAATACATGATAGGACATGTAGAGACACTACCCACTGGCAGCACTCTAATAAAGTTCTATAATAGAAGGTCCCGAGGCTATCTTCTCTTCAGACGCCTAGGAGGATTGTCCGGGATGGAATTGGATGTAAGGATGGAAACTAGTGGGTTTGAATGGGTTTGAAGTTTATTGTGGAATGATAGGTATCTGGAATGGGCTAAATCGGTAACATATGGAACGTTAAGGTCATTATGGATGGGTTTATTTGTGACAAAATAAGGAGCGTTTAGGATTTTGCGAAGGATTTTGGATTGCAAGGATTGGATACGAGAGGAATTCGATGGTTTGGTGGAGCCCCATAGTTCAATTCCATAAGTCCATATAGGCCTTATAACAGTCACATAAAGAAGTCTCTTGTAATTGATCTGAAGCTTTGAGCGTTTATCTAGTATGTGTTGAAGTAGTCGGAAGCGTCTAGCTGTTTCTTGTCTTTTCAGTCTTGTGTGAGGGTTCCAAGTAAGACGCTTGTCTAAGTTGAGTCCCAGGTAGCGAATCTGTTCAACAGGGATAAGTGGAGTACTATTAAAGAATACAGTAGGACAGGAAGCCATTGATTTTCGACGAAGGGTAAAGGTAATTTGATGGGACTTGCTGGGATTGATTTTAATTCTCCAATTCCGACACCGACATTCTTCGAGGCTTGATAGGTGTAATTGAAGGGATTGGGATGCAATATAGGGGTCGTTATTAACTGATAACACACATGTGTCATCAGCATACGTGGAGATGAAGGTGTTAGGATGGGTTGGAATGCCAGCTGTATATACCGTGTAAAGGATAGGATCGAGGATGCTACCTTGAGGAACGCCAGCAGACTGGGAATAGACGGATGAGTAGGAACCTTTATGACTTACTTTAAATGTTCTGCCAGTTAGAAAGGAGCGAATGATTAAAAAGTATGTAGGAGGAAGGAATTGTCGGATTTTGTAAAGGAGACCTGGGTGCCAGACTCGATCAAAAGCCTGTTCTACATCGAGTAAGGCTCCCGTGCAGTACAATCTATGCTCCAATGCAGAGGAGACAACATCCACCACACGATGACATTGCTGGATAGTGGAGTGGGATGTTCGGAAACCAAACTGGTGGTCTGGGATTATGCGGTTACTACTCGTATCTAGGATGGGATATATACGTTTTAAAATGAGTTTTTCGAGGATCTTGCCCATTATGGGTAAGAGGGAGATAGGACGATAAGAGGATGGGAGTTCTAGAGGCTTTTTGGATTTTGGGATCATTTTTACTATAGATAGTTTCCATGTATCAGGAAAATAGGTAGTACGGATTACAGAATTATATATGTATGTGAGGAATAGGATAGCTTTTCGAGGAAGGGATTTTAGGATGTGAGCTGTAATAAGGTCATGTCTAGGAGCTTTACGGGAAGGTAAACTATGAATAATATTGGATATTTCTGACGGATGAATAGCCTTAGGTGGGAGAGACATTTGGAATGGGATATCCAGTTCTGCTTCAATACGCTCAATGTGAATAGGGTTGAGGATATCAGGGTGTGGATTAAAGGTTTTGAAGAGGTGTTGGGCGTATATGTGAGATTTTTCTTCATCAGATCTGGACCAAGTTTGATTTTCAGTAAGGAGAGGATGATTAAAATCTTTGAATTTAAGGATCTTTTTGGGGATCGTCCATAGTGATTTGTTAGTAGTCGTAAGATTTTCAGTCACACTAAATAAATTTTGGATTTTGAAGTTTCTAATCTATAGTATAGATTCAGTCAGTTTTGAAGTTATACATCTGAAATTTTGGATGTACGAGCAATTTACATTTTTAAGAAATAATTAAATTATTTATTAAAAATGATCTTTCATGAAACATTAGGTGGCAGACCAAACTCCACGCGAGCGAAGCCGCGGGCATAAGCTAGTATTATAAATGTGAAAGTTTGTATGTTTGTCCCTCTTTCACGCAAAAACTACTTAACAGATTTGGATGAAACTTTACAGTATTATAGGTTATACATCAGAATAACACATACGCTATAGCAAGCGCGGATTTAGGGGGGGCGCACGGGGGCACGTGCCCCCTCCCGACAGTTTTTAGGTACTGTGGAGAATTCATTACAGTACATAATTAAAGGCAAATCACACGATAATAGTGGGTAAAATAACAGAAAGAACATGAGTGAAACTATTGTTTTGATATCCTATTAACATTATAAATGCGAATGTTTGTATTAATTTTGTTACTCATTCACGCAAAAACTACTGAACGGATTTGGATGAAACTTATTGAGTAAAATAGGTCATACATCATAGGCTACAGCAAGGGCAGATTTATGTGGGGGCACGGGGGCATATTCTCCCCCCCGTTATAGTACATAATTAAAGGCAAACCAGGAACTCTTGAAATTTGTAGATAGGTTCTTTGTATAGTTTAAGAAAGAAATTTGGATAATTCCACTCCAAGGGTTTCCCCTTTAATATAATAGGGGTTCAAAGGTTGTATAGAATCCGTCAGTTTTGAAGTTAGAAATCTGAAATTTTGGATGAACGAGTAACTTTTATTTAAAAAAAAATAATTAAATTATTTATTTAAAATGAACTTAAAAGAAACTTTATGTGGGAGACCAAATTTCACGCGAGCGAAGCCGCGGGCATAAGCTAGTACAAAATAAAACATTCTGAATACATATAGATAAAAAAAAAAGAAAAAAATGGATAAAAGAAGAAAGGGGGGGGGGAAAGTTAATGTCACTGGGTTCGAACTCAAGATCGGCCGGAGACGAGAACAGTATATATAAGAACAGTGACCGTGAAGTCAATAGTAAATAGCTGATAAGACCTCCTAGAGGAATTACCAGCTGGCTGAGTAGCCTCTATCAACCGATCACTATGTTGTTCATTTATTAATTGTCTATAATTAACCACTCACTTCACTTTTAGGTTAATGTAAAAATTTTCCATGAGTTATAAACTCAATGTTTATAGAGTTTCACTAAGAGATGTTCAGTAATAACGGGCTGAGAACGTAACGAGCGAAACTACAATGGAACTTCAGTTGCGGCCATGACACTTGCTACTCGGCTTATTTATTTTAAATGATCTTTCACGAAACGTTATATGGCAGATCAAATTCCACGCGAACGAAGCCGCGGGCATAAGCTAGTATTATAATAAAACAAACAATCCAAATTTTTTTTTTATATTATTAAACATTTTAGTTATTTTTCCCGACATTTTTCGAATTCAAAATTCAAGTTTCTCTGAGTAGTTTATTTCAATTAGAATCGACACTGCATAAGCCTATTCCATTTTAAAACACTTCAATACATTTAGAATGTCTTCTCTTCTCTTCTTTATCCCCCTCCTTAGTGCCTCTCAACGTGGAGGTGCACCAATCCAGGACAGCCAAGCCCTTCGATCTCCAGCCAGCGCTTTCATCCCTTTCATATTCCTTCCCTTCCTTTCACCAATCCTTGAGATGTGGTCCATCCATTGCAGTCTAGGTCTTTCTCGAGGACGACGTCCGGTGGGCGTGGCTTCAAAAAACTTCTTTGGGTCCCGGTCCTCATCCATTCTGCACAGATGACCAAACCACACCAACTGTCTCCTCTCCACTGTTTCCCTTAGTGCAGGGACTCCCAGGTATCCCCTTAATCTCTCATTCCTAACTCTGTTCCTCCTTGTTTTGCTTGCCATTCTCCGGAGGTATTTCATTTCAGCAGCGGTAACCCTACTCTAGTGCTTGTCCGGGACTCAGCTCTCGCTTCCATAGATAAGGGTAGGCAGATATATGGACTTAAATATGTGCAGGTTTACACTATTTCCCAATTCCCTTTTCCCACCACTGAGTTGCCTAGCTGGTAGTATATGCTATTAGCTTTCTTAATTCTGTTTGAAAGCTCTTGGTCCATTTTCCCATTTTTGCTGAGCACTACTCCTAGGTAAGTATATTCCTGCGCTATCTCCAAGTTTTCTCTTCTGCAGTGAATCAAGACCTCTTCTTCACGCCCAATGTGCATCACCTTGCTTTTTCCTACATTTAATATCATGCCCTTCCTTTCCAGTTCTGCCTCACATTCCGTAACCGCCTGTTGTAGATGATTCTTGGAATCGACAATGAGGACAATATCATCTGCGAAAACCATTGATTGATTTCTATAGCCCATGTGACATCTTCCTCCCATATCACATCATCAGGCGGGAAATAGAGGAAACAGAAGAATATGATTATGTGAGATTTAGAATATACTGGATTGATACAAAATCATGCCACCGTTTGTGCGGTTCAGTCTTGATTCCACAGAGAAAAATGAGTTTATCCATATCTTGTTTCTTCTATATTTCAAATTTCACTGATACGCGCAATTTCCATTTGATTTCCCAGCAACAATTGCGTAATTGCACATAAAATGGTTTGAAGTATGTATAATCGACAACCTATTTCCTTTTTGTGATTCGGCAGTTATTAATCCAAATAAATCGCTTTAAATGGGTTCCTATTGCTCACTTTCTAGTCTGCTTGTTTGGTTAATTTCCCTTCCAGACATAGTTCTCACAGTTCCTTACCTTTAGCTTCACTTCTCTTTTCCATCCTCTGTGGCACGATTTTTTGTTGATTTCTGATTTACTTAGAGGATTTAGTGAGTGGCTAAAAGCTTAATCGATTAACTTTAGACATGTGGTGAAGCATTTCTCTACCTTAAAATATCAATAATAAGAGAAATCTTTAATTTTAAATATCTAAAAGTAACTAAAACAAACCGAAACTTTTCTATCGACTAAGCACCCTAAACATTGCGGGCTAGATCGATAGCGCAGAAGAATGGTGAATCAAGAGCCTCCTTCCCCTTATCTTATTATACATTATTGAGAGGGGGGGGGGGGTTCTGCATGGCGGGGTGATATCCCCCTTCTCTCCTCCGCAAGTATTAACAACGTTTAAGTTTGGTCTAGAATAGTTTCCTGTCTATAGTAAGTCGAGTCTATGGTTTGTGATGTTGCGTCCTCTGCTATTTTTCTTCATAGGGTGTGGTGACTGGGAGGGCATTGCGGAACCGGGATAGACATTATATCTATCAGCGTTGTAGTTATATATTCTGACATACCGGGAAAAAGCCAGTTCCGTTATTTTTTTCAGATTCAGGACTGAATCTGCTATTGAGTTTTGAGATTCCATGGTTGGTATACAACTAACTAGAAATTAGAGCTATTGGAAGAATAATTGAAAGTGCGACTTGCAGGTGATATTAAAATTACAAGTTATTATTTATTATATTGAAGAAAACATAAGTGTAAGTGTAAAAAAAAAATAATTCTAGTGGGACTGTAGCTCACATCTACTTGCCTACATAAGCAATTCTTTTGAATCAATATGTCAGCCATACTTACGATATACACAGATATTTCTCGTATCCTTGAAGTCATTACTTTCCGATTAAAATTATATTTAAATGCGAAGAGTATTTACAATAGAATAACTTATAGTAAGATTCAGCTATAAACTATTTAATCCTTCATTAGGTAACAGAAATATAAATGATATAGCCAATTCAATATTTAAATTTATCTTTTAAAGTAGAAGTTATCAACATTATTACGCATGCTGAAATGTAGATGTTAGATGAGAAAAAATTTATGAAGCATAAATTTGTTTTGGACAAAATTGATATCAAGCGATAAAAAACGATAAGTAATAAGGCTTGGCGAACCCGAGGGCTTGTTGCTGATACCACTGCTTTTATATATATATATATATATATATATATATATATATATATATATATATATATATATATTACAAACTTCTGCCTACGGGCCACTATCAATGCGCCAGATCATCCTTAACGCAATCTTCCAACCTACTTATTGGTCTACTCCTCAGACGTTTACCGATCGGCACAGCACTTGTTAAATCAAACGATAATATAGAATTAAAATAATTTTTTTTTAATTCCTCCTATTTTTAAACAAGAAAAATTTCGATTTTGTGATTTAAAATGATATATCCATCTTAATCAGTTTCGTTATGACTTTTAGTATTTACTTTCATATTTCTCATTAGTGAAATCTTTAAATTTTGGGTCTGTTGGTGTGGTGTCTAGTGGCTGTCATTAAATGACCTCCGGAAGTAGAAATTTTAATTGATTTACTTGAAACTTTTAATAAATTTTTTAAAAAGCATCTATTCTGAAAAGTTAATTATATTTATATTATGCATTTTTTAACTGTTTAAGAGAAGTTGTGATAAATAATGGAAGTTATAAAGCACATAATATTATTCATAATAATTTTTAGGCTAGTCGAAAATCTCGTAATTATGCTGGAAGTTCAGAACTGTCTTTTATCATTAGTGAGTGTGGTGCATGTACTGTGGTAAAAATCGTCTACCAAAGTTTTTGCTTCTTCGAGCACAGTTGAGGTATCTATGTTATATAGACCAAACCTAAGTCAGTTTCATTAATCACAGTCATTTTTATATAACTGAAAGTATTCTGTTATAGGTAATAAGCAATCATTTGAAAAAATTTGATTCTAAACGCAAAGATTTCAATTAGATTCACGATCACTTTCTTAGCCGCTGATTTATTAGTTTAGTTTGAAATTTAGTAGTTCCCAATAGTTTGAAATGAGAACGAGGATCATATTCCGTTAGAAATATATTAATCACAATGTTCTATTTTATATTTAAAATCGTTGTGGATTATTGAAGAAAATGATTATCAGCTGTCATCGAAAATCGCCTATGAAAAAGCATCCAACTGTTTAGCTGTTGCATGGAATTACATCTAATTACGCTCCAGTCCCGTTTCGTAATCAGAAACACAGCTGGCTTGTCAATCCCCTCTCCTCGTCTTCTAGCTGGCATTGACACTGATTACACTCTACTATGTTTTGTTTATTTAAATGATTTAAAATTAAATTAAATAGTTCAATTTTAATTCACCAACTATCTAAAATATAAGTATAATGAGGAAAAATAGTCAGAGGTCGAGGGGGGGGGGGAGATTCAACGGTATAATTGCTTGAATAGAGATGAACTATTTATTAGAAACATAAGTTTCGAACCACACGCAGGTCCTCTTCAAGGCATACATAAACAGGATACAAAAAGTTTTAACTGAAAATATTGGAACAGAAAAACATAAAGAATAGAATAATATATAAAAATGAAACGATTGGAGTAAACC
This sequence comes from Arma custos, assembly GCA_037127475.1. NCBI lineage: Eukaryota > Metazoa > Arthropoda > Insecta > Hemiptera > Pentatomidae > Arma > Arma custos. The sequence continues at coordinate 44,474,828 of CM073759.1, read as the reverse complement.
AGATTCAAAAGTAGGAATACAAAATTTCAATTTATATTACATTATTCCTACTTTTGTATAACAATCAAAATATCATTTATATATCAGAATAATAATCAAATTAAAATTAGATGTTAACATGCACTGCAATGTTTTATTATCCTACCGTCAATATGTAAGGTAGAAGTTTTGCATGGTGCAGTTTTGTGCACATGAAAAATTATAGTGCAGATCTATCTGCCACAGAATCCCTGAGTTAAATAAAGAAAAAAATAAATTATTTAAACCAAATCAGTATTATCAAAGAAAAACAAAAATGGGAGTGCCTTGCACAAGAGCAGCTTTTCCGAGATCTTCCGAAAGGCGAGGCTGTTGCGAGATTCAGACTCATCACAGACCACGATTACCTCCTGGCACATCTGCACAGAATGGGTATCGCAGAAACTGATAATTGTCCCATTTTTCTTTCTGGTGTAATGGACGGTGCACATTTACGACACTGCAGTGGACTTAATGATATTCCTAACAATGATGATGATGCATGTCTTTATTGGGAGACTCGGTGGCGTATGGCAAAAATGCCATGTGCTGGCATTGGATAAATAAAAAAAAAGTATCAAACATATGTGTATTGAACTTTATAAAAAGCACACACAAAACAGAATAAAACCTTAATCGGGCTGATGTACTTGATAGAAATGAACATATTTTTTTGCTCTTTCACCGAACTAACCACTTTTGATAAATTTATATCTGTCCATTACTATGTTTCGATCCGTGTTTAATTTTCTGGATTGGATAATGTTTATGGAAGACTGGACCTTCATAAATTTGAGTTAAGTTACTTGATTGTGCTAAAAGCATCATATCACATTTATAGTGTAAAGTGCGAGGTGCTAAAAAAGATCAGTATTGCGAGTGATCTACAATTAGCATCTGATTTCCAAAAACTTTTGATCTAAAAAATAATAACAATAAGGCTTAGCGAACCCGAAGGCTCGATGCCGATATTACCAATCTCTGCTTACAAACTTCTATCCACGGATCACGATCCAAACCCAAATCCGCCGCTCTTAAAACAATCTTCCCGCCTACTTCTCGGTATACCCCTCAGACGCTTCCCATTAGGCACAGCGCTTATTAACTTTTTAGGGATTCTTTCGTCACTGAGCCTTACAACTTTACAAGCCCATCCTTATCACCGTGACGCTTATCACTTGAATAATATTAACCGGGTGTAAGCTTCGAAATTCCGCGTTGTGTAATCTCCTAATTCTCCAGTGGTCTCATTTTTTTTTTGGACCAACTATTCTATGCAACACCTCATATTCGAATACCTTATTTGGCCGAATAATAACAAGCATTTCCTGCCTTTATTTGCTCTTTAATTTAATTTTTTCTATTTACCATAGACCCCAATTATTTTATTTATATAATTTACCTTATTTTACACACTTATGATTTTAATGATGCATCATTACTTGCATAAAATTGCATAAGCTAGTTTTGGTTAAATATGTACCCCAATCATGAAGGATCTCGGGTTGTAGAGACAATACAGGTTCTACAACGGTTATGTCCTAGATTAGGCTCACCGCCACATTTGTCCCCAATTAAGAGTTTGAATCCTACCCTGGACATCGTATAATAGATAACCATTTCATTCACCTCATTTAAATGAATTGTTTAAAAATAATGTAGATTAAAAATGAAGAGTATAATTAATAGTAATTTGCAATACAAAACTAGTAGATGATCATGCTCGTAACCAGGACTAAATACTGCTGTTGTTTTTATCTTCTCTTGTAAACTTTCCTCATAAAACCTCCTTCTTATGACCCTACGAGGTCAAATGCCAAGAACCATAGATCCTTATCAATGGGAGGAGGGAGTAATATCGACGCGCTATCTGATAAGGTAAGAGCGGCACTCCCACCCCAAGACCGCACTCGCTCCCGTCAGTGGCCTCCCGCAGTTCGTGGGGGTAGTGTCGTTTTCTCCTTCGTCCTTCTGCCGCGACTATATTACTCGTTTCTTGTGATGCTATAGAGCTGAAGGATCTCAACCATTCTCGAGTCAGGTCATCTCATAAAGTCAGAACTGGATAATCTTTCCCATTGTACTGGATATTATGTAAAGGTTTGATATATTTTTTAAAAATTTATTTATCACATACAACAAATGCTTATTCAATTAAGTGAAACCTAGATATTGAGACACTTAATTCCATTTACATATATGGTATTAATGTAAATGAGCAAGATTCGCTAATGCATTTAATAGCTATTATATGCTATAAACTATTGCATAGTTCTATTTATAGACTTTGATGTATTTAATTAGTTTTTTAACCTTAAAAAATATTGCAAATAAAACTTTAGGCAGCTTGATGCTTCGAGTCACAAGTTTTAACTTTTCATTAATTTATGTTTTAATATTCTCGAAAATAATAATCGTGTGTTTTAGTATGGAAAACAAAGTGTACATATACATAATGTTCTCGGGATTATAAATAAATATATTATTTATTTCGGGCAAGGGAGGATTTGAAAAGAAGAAAGAACGTTATCATCTGTGATCACGTGTTTTAATAAATTATTATTTTGAAAAAATTTCTTGTTTTTCGTTATCTGTTTTACTGCATTTTCATTCCTTAATACACAAACGTTATGTTGGTTAGTATGAACATCAAATATATATACTGATGTTACCATTGTTAATACTGATACCAAACATTTAATGAAAATAAATAAATGTATTTAATAAACACCAGATTCATAGATATTATAAATGTTTTATAGCTATTGTAAAAATGATATATTGATTATATAGAGGACAGATTTATGTATGGGGTGTTTCAGATCAAAACAGGATAACTCCAAATTTCCGAACTTTTTTACATTTGTCGTTTGCTTAGTCGAGCAATGCTTTATGCTCTCGAAATTTCGTGCTCAGAACAGGACTAAAACCATCAGAAAAAAGGTGGCAAAGTGTCATTTCAGTCGAATTTTTGAGTTATCTGCTTTTGATTCTGAACGGATCAAATGTAAATACTATGGGAACATATGAGGAGATATAACGTTTGAAAAAAAATTGATTTTATTACTCACCTACATAACGTTTGTATTTTAAGGAATCCATAAGCATTAAAGCATTTTTTGATAATGCGAAGTATCATTTTTGATATCAATAGGTTTTAGCTGCTAATTACATTTTAAAGATTTGTTATTTTAATCGATATGTATTTTGTTACTGAGAATGATGGTTATTATTTTATTTTTTTTGGAGAGAGAGGAGAGACAAGTAGGTATCAATGTGTTCACCGATCTGAATTCCTTCCTTTTATTTTAGATTTTATTTCTCTGAGTGTTTTTTAGTTCGCGTGAGCTAGATGAAATACAAAAGATGGCATTTAATAATGGGGAATTACATTTGAACAAACTTCCCGTACGAAAGATATCTTACAATCTATTTTTAATACTTAGGTACATTATACGTTCATAATCACTTTTCATCAGTTTCGATTTAATTATTTAAAGATGATTGATAGCTGTACTATTCAATACAAAAGTATTGAATAGTAGAGCTATTTTTTAAACAAATAGATTATGCAGTACAAATATACTTCATTTTATTATAATTTATTTAATTGATATATGATATAATTTTTTAAAATATTTTATGTTAAAAGAAAAGATATGGCCAGGATCGGGACTCGAACCCGGGTATTTCACCTCTCCGTGGTGACGCCTCAACCATCTCGGCCACCCTGGCACGTTCTCGACCAGCCTCATCAATTCTTTTCACCGATCCTATATCTCCGTGCTCTCGAATTTGCGATGCATACACGGGGAGAATGTTAATTGAACATTACTTAATTTTTGGATTTAGTTGACTTTAAGTCATTAATATTATTATAATTTATTTAATTGTTATATGATATAATTTTTTTAAATATTTTATTTGAAAAGAAAATATATGGCTATGACCGTGACTCGAACCCGGGTATTTCACCTCTCCGTGGTGAGGTGAAATACCCGGGTTCGAGTCCCGGTCCTAGCCATATCTTTTCTTTTCAAATAAAATACTCCATTTTAATTTGTTTTTATTATTATTTATATTTTTATCGGCCAGGGCAAATCTTTTCTCTTCAAAACAAAAATACTTCATTTTAGTATCTAATGCACCTGAGGGTATGTCCAAAATATATTCTCATGGTCAAAAGAGCTAATAAATAAATAAAAAATATTATTACTTTAGGAATCCAATAATCTACATAATTTAAAAGAGTACTATAAAAAAGATAAAATACTTAATATTAAATTTATTGTTATCTAATTTGCATGAATGACCTACTATAGTCGAAAGAGTTCACAAAACTTCCTTAGTTCTATTCAAAACTATATACAGCCTCTGAGAGCTCTATATTGTAAATGCGGCCACAATAGCCCATTCACAAGTTAAGATTATGATTCATTTTAATTATTATTGTTCGCCCAGGAGGTATAGTGAATCAATAAATATCCTCACTTTATTCTCCCATTATTTTTTTTGTTTTCTATACAGAATCGCTTTCCTACATTCGTGTTGTTAAGACGAAAAAGAAAAGATTGGCAGAATAAAATCTTAGAAGTTTACTGAATGTTATTTTGTTCTTCCTGGTTACGATAGGAAAATTTAACACTTTCGGTGAAAATTTTAAATTCATAGTTCCATTTCTGTTTATCTGTAAGCCAAGAAGAATCTGGTATCATTGAACAGAGAACATACTGTTAGAGATTGGATAAAGATCATTACATTAAAGATAAAGAAAAGTGGTACATTGTTTTATTTTTGATTGACTGAAGTTATTTATTAGTTTATTAGGATTTGTGACCTAGTTTAAGATTTAATAATTTTAATAAACATTAGTTATCGCATAAGCACTTTATAGTCATTATTCAGCTCCACCACATTAATTCTCAGGAATAAAAGTTAGGTTATAAACCTCCAGAATAGAAAATATATCGTCCTTAGTGTACGCAAATAGCTGTTTTTTTTTAGTAATAAAACAACCCATGTTTTTTTGAATGACAGTTCGTTGCCATTTATCTGTGTTTGTAAAAATTTGCGCTTCACTATTCAAAAAGTTGTGAAATTGTTAGGTCATTATTGAGGATTTCACAAATAATAATTCCTTAAAATATTCAATCCGTGTATTTACTTCTGATATCTATAGCAACAAACTATAATTATGGTATAATTATTATCTTTAAAGTTAGAATATTCAACAATAAATTATATATAATGGTTGTTTTTTGTTTCGTTTTATATGTGTGTGTGTGTGTGTGTGTGTGTGTGTGTGTGTGTGTGTGTGCGCGTGTGTGTGTGCGCGTGTGCGTGTGCGTTTTTTTGTGTGTGTGTGTGTTTATACGTATTTATCGGTTACTACTGTTCTCGACTGTTAAAAATGATTTATGCTTGAGGTTCTCGAGTTTCAGTCAGTTTTTCAAACTTCTGTCTGGTGACGTTTCGAGACTATATAATATATTATATGGATAGGTAATATATTAATGGACACTGTATATATTATGCGATCAAGTGTGTTGTGTAGTCCATTAACAATTTTGAAGTTGAATGAATGAAGTTCATTTATTTGTTAATATTTTCTTAAATTAATTGAGATAGTAGGGGGTATATAAAACAATAATTTAAGTAAATTTTATTTTACTTAATAAATTATCTTTTATTGATGCTTAAACTAATAAATGAATACAGTAAACATGGTTCGCATTCATATGTGCTCACTCCAATTGATGTGCCTTTGTGTGCCGTAACGACTTCCTGTTTAGTGGAGCAAGTGCATTCAGTCTTTATCGACTCACACCTCTATGGAGTCAATAATGATTTGTTGATCTTATAGTTGTTTTTTAAATTTATTTTAAGATAGAAGCAATATTTTTCTGTGAAAACGTTTTGATCTTTGATGTAGAGGCTGAGATTCCTCACAGATATTACTTCGGGGACGACCCCATCCTTCTTGAACCCTTCACGATTGCATCTACTGCTCCACTTTTTTCGATAACGGCTCATCGATGTAGCAGTCCAGATTTTTCAATGACCGCGGATGTTTCCAGATTAATTCTTTTAGAGCGTAGATCTAAGTATTCACAGTTTAATCCATCAAGTAACGATAATCTGAGTAAGATCTAACCAATTTTCTCCGGCTTCTACAATTTTTTTTTCCAAAAATGTTGATGGATGCCTGAATCATCCATAAAAATGGAGCAACGTTTCTCTTGACATTATGGAAAAAAACCTTGAAACTAACTGTAATGTCCTTTACACATTTCTTATATGAATCTTTCATAGTTACACTAAACATATTCCTCCCTTATATCTTAAAAATGTTGCACAGAATTTTTACAAACCGGTTTTGTTATTTATATATTTTTTCATTCACTTCATAGGATCATTTTTAATAAAACAACAAATCGAACATTTAAAATAAATTAGTTAAAATCATACTCATTGAAAATTTTCAGCAGAATTCATTATTATTCTTTAAATTTTAATTAAACTGTTAAGAAAAAAAAATGATTATGTGCAGCCGTCCATCAGGGCTGTGTTGACATTTATTACACATTAATATTTAGTTTCTAAAGTATTAAAGAAAATAGTAATATAATTGTATTAACTTATATGCAATCAATGATCAATTAATATTAATATTTTTAATATTAATTAATGTTATACCATTGTTATACTAATAACATATAATGATCATAATATACATTAATTAATTAATTGACATCATACTATTATATTAAACGTTTGGTTTCGTTTCCAAGACATTTTGTTACCACTAAATTATAATACAAACATATTATTGATTTATTTGCAGCTTTAATTTAATAATTAACTAATTTATTATTTATATTTCTGAATAATATTACTTTTTGTTGATATTATCTTATTAACTACAAGGTCTTCATGAATTATCTGATGATAAAAACTTTATTAACTTGGATATAGATAGGGGGCATAAAATGCATTACCCGTAATACTGAACTGTTGTGTTTTGCGGGTTAACGGTCGGATAGGGTCTGGCGCACTGAAGGGATATCATAGTATATTCTATAGCATTTCCAAGCCCATTTGAACCTTTTCCAAGTTGACTGCAACCTTTTATAAATCAAATGCTACCATTTCCAAATCACAAGCAACTCATTCCAATTCAAATGTAACCCTTTCCAAATGAGTTGAAACCCTTTCCAAGTCACAAGCAACCCTTTCCAAAGCAAATGTAACGCTTTACAACTCAATTGTCACCCTTTTTATTTCAATTGTAACTGTTTCCATTTCAATTGTCACCCTTGAAAATGTTTTGAAAATTTAACGTAATTTTAAACGAACAGTGTTATTTTACAGTTCAGTTCAGTTTACATTTTTTCATTTTTTTTATTATTTAATTCTTGAAAAAAAAATGTTTTATTTCAAATTTTTTCTTTAATTTTTTGTAAATAAGAATATTATTATGTTTATTATTTTGTACAAAACTATGGAGATACTGTTAAGTTCAGATTACATGTTTTTACTTTTTTTAAATAATCTTTCTCAGAAACAAAAACTTAACTATTTGTTTTTTGAATTATTTCCCTCCTGTTTGTCATAACAAGAGTTGTGAAAAAAAAGGTTGTGATGATTTTATCCTGGCGAGTTCTGAAGCCCTAAATTCACCCATTTCCCAGTACGGTAAATTTTCAAAACATTTTCAAGGGTGACAATTCAAATGGAAACGGTTACTATTGATATAAAAAGGGTGACAATTGAGTTGTAAAGCGTTTGTTTTGGAAGGGGTTTCAACTCATTTGGAAAGGGTTACATTTGAATTGGAATGAGTTGCTTGTGACTTGGAAAGAGCAGCATTTGATTTGTAAAAGGCTACAGTTGACTTGGAAAAGGTCCAAATAGACTTGGAAATGTTAAATGTAGTTATTAATAATTATTGAATTATAAATAGTTATTAATTAATATATTATTGATATCTTTATTAAATATGGACCATTTTATTTTGGAACCATTTAACTATAGCTCTTTCGGAAAATGTATGATGTAGATTATGATGTTTCATTCTTTAAGTTTGGCATTACAAATCAATTATCTTTTTCTTTTTTGTTTTATTTTTAAATTGCAGCTTCCTTCCATGGTTGTAATAGATCAACAACTTGTTAGTTATAATGCCTTCCTTACCAAGCTGCAATAATAATATTATGTAAGTAATTTATAGTAATTGTATGTACTTATTGTATTATAATAATTAATATTATACAATATCTAGTTAGTATGTAAACTGAGATGCTTATTATTCTTTGCAAGTTCACTATGTTTACAAGTTTGTAGATTTAGTCATCCTACATATTTATCCGTTTATTGTTACTTACAGCTTTGGTCTATTAGTCCAAACATTAATATTAACGTTGTCATCTAATGTTTGATTATATCTTTTTCAATATTTCATAACATGAGAAACAGGTCTGGGAAAACTGGCAAAATGTTGAGTCCGTGTGAAACTACGGCGAATAAAAAATTCTCTTTTCCCATCGAACAATGAGAGTAGTTCTAATTGCTTACATTTTTCAAGTTTGTTTGTATATAGTCTCTTTCTTATATTTCTCGAACAATATTTCTACTCTTCATATAAATAAAATTATGATTATTTGCAGTAATGTCTCTTGAATTCATTATTGATATTAAATTATTTTGCTGCCGAATGAACAAATATATAGTTCTTGAATTTAAATTTTATTAATTCTTGTTCACAAACATGATTTTATAAATTCGATAATGGACCTTTTGTTTATAAAACGAATTCAATAGCCATTAAGGCATTAAAGAATATTTTTTTATTTATTTTCACAATGATTCGTTTATGAATTACGAATAATATAACTTTTTCTCACTTACAAAATTTACTATTAAGTGTTAGTAATTCAGTAATTCAGAATTGATGTTTTTATTTGCTTTATATAAGTTCAATGTTGCCTTAATAATAAATTAATTATTGTAAAATGATTGAAGTTTTATTATGAGATGTCCAGTAGATTGGGATGAATAAAATTAATTCGAATCGCCGTAAAATTTTGAATTAGTAAGTTACAAAAATCCTCTCTTTTTTTATCGCTGTAAGACAAAAGTAAGAGCTTTGTTGGTGCACGAATTTATAATAAAAACAGTGATATATATTATAACAATTTTATGTTTTACATAAACAAAGTCACATTTTAAGCGTATGCTCTGCTACATTTATTTTAAATTATTTGAACCAATAAAGAATTATTTATGTGAATGGTTGTACAAATTTTCTGTAGTTTAAAAAAAAAGTATTTTTTTCATGCCAAACATGCATAAAATTATTGATTAAAGCATGCATATACAATAGTAAATACCTACTTTTACTGATGTTCACTACAGCAACCAAAGGAATTATGGAAGTGAGAAACAATAAGAAGAAACATAATAATAATAATAATACTAAATTCTTTATTTATTCTGGGACAAGTCCCTTTAGAATAACGTCACTGTACATTATTGTGGGCTTTAGAGCCTTAAAGTACAAAGAAAAAAAAACAAGTAGAAAAGTCAATCTATAAAGCTGATATACATATACCATTTATATTGAATTATATTTAAATTTATAGCGTTTATATAACACGATACATACGTATATGTGTACATGCAGTTTGCCTATTCTGCTTTGTAGACACTTAAGTACAAGTTATCTATGGTTTTACTAAGTTATACACGATTTTACCGCACCATACCTGCAGTTATATATTTGGTGACCAAAACACGTTTCCCTGTTATTTTTTTCTTATATCCTACGCTTTTGATTTCAACATAAAAAATGGAGAGAAGGAAAAAAAATAGGAAAAGCAAAGTAATATTTTTAAGTTGCTTCCTATCTTAGGTTGTTTACTTGGAGATAAAATCATGTTCCAAAATACCGTGACAGTTCTGGTACGTGTCTCTAGAAAGTTGTGTGAGTTCGTAACCTAATCCTTTCCTTCTCCAGGTATTTATAGAGACTAATATTGTGCTTCCTGACGAAAAAAGAAAAGAAAACATCAACATATTTATGATATTTAAAGAGAAACAATATAGAGCAGAAGGAAGATAAACATGACTATTTCTGAAAATAAACCGAAGCTGTAGTAGTGTTGGTTGCCATGGCGGCGGAATTTAAACAGCCGAAGCGAGAGTGAATCAGTGCACGTGCCCTCGGTCCGAGGGCTTATTTCTGGCCGCACTATCCTCACTAGTGATTACAATGAAGATATTTATTATCCGATCCTTTTCTTCCTTCCTACTTACTGTGGTAGTTGTACCGGGGTCTTGTACTTACTGGTGTCGTGCAGAGAGAACCTTGGTTCTTGGATGCCATCGCGTTGGTTGAGTGTTGACATGCCAACAAAAAAGAAATAAGAAAACAAGAGTGATTTCTTATCAGTATGTTTTAAGCAATTGTTCCCGGTTTCAGGCTACTTCAGCACTTCACACTCTAAGCTCCCAAATGAATGCATGAGTTACATATATAACTATTTTAAGACCCATCTGGACTTCCAGAGTAGAGCTTTGGACTCCACTTAGCTATCGAATTCCACTTGTAATCAACAGGAATATCCTTACCATGTTAGGAATTAAGTTATCCATAAGTATCTATAGGTCTCATTTGTTGCTGATTTGTCCCAAAACCGGATATCAATCCATTATTCCCATTTAGCGTTTGAAAAAAAGCTGGCCTAATGATGTTCTAGGTTGAATTTGCTATTTGAGTACTAATTTATCTATATTTCATTTGCCATGAATATATAGTAGATAAAGATTACTATAGTATTTATAGTATTATTAAGTATTATATTATTATATAGTATTATTAAGTAATTGTAGTAAATATATTTATATATTTTTCTTAATATTTGTTTACTTTTAGTTGCTGAAGTATGAAATTTTTTCTTTCAGATAAGGGTATCTCATTGTTTAAAGCGCTGAATAGCTGTGCTAAAGGCTTCGTATTCAAATCAGGCTGTGGCAGATTAATCTGTTAAATTATTACATAGATCAAGTGGAATCTTCAGATCATCTTGTGGTCACATAGACTCAATAAAATAATTACGCTAATCTCAGCCGAATTACCTCTCTGCAAAACTGTTGACTTCGAAACAGTTTGGAGTGTAATCAGCCTCGCGTTGCTTTAAATTACATTACATGTAATCAGGCCTTCAAAGGTAGGCTGCACAGGGTTATTCATTCAGATATTCGCAACTCTCTCATTATTTGTGCTGCTAAATGCCTAAATCGTTATGAGATACTTCGAAGAAAAGTTAATTAAAAAAATATATTTATTATAATATAGTCATTATCTTTACTGTGCGAAGCGTCGTCGTGTGATGCAATCGAACACGGGAGTTTTTTCTACTATATCGAAAATAGTTGACTTCAATGTAACGAGGAATGAAATTTAATTGCAGCTTTTCAAGAAATTTGTTTAGTTTTAAAAAGTGGTTAAATTACGTATAGTGGTTAAATACACTTACATAACAGACCAATTATGAATAAGGATTTGACTCTTAAATGATTATTAATTAGTAATTTGATGATAGTTTTTATAAGATGATGTTATATCGACAGACGACAGAGACGGATGGAAGAAGAAACTACTTTCGAGGGTTGTGACCCAGAGACCCTATTCCCCATCCCGCTCTCAATCATCTTGGACCAGTCACCTCGTTTGTTTTTCTCCCCACTTTCTCGCGGCCTCTACACGTTCAGGCACACAGTTCTTCATTTTTAGCGATAGTTAAAATAAGAAACGAAGCAGACATGACTGTGAATTTTAAATCATAAATGCTACTGGTATATAAAGTGAAATAGGAACCAACGGTATTACTCGAAAGCTTGTAAATATCCTGTAAAAACTTCCGTTTTATTTTCCCCATAAAACATTATTTCAAATCTATTTAGGCTATAAGAAAGAAGACATAAAGGCCGGCCAATTGGAATAAGCGTTCCAAACGGTTCAGAACGATCAGTTAGTAATTCCCTTCTGAGTGAGGTAAAATTTATTCCGTAGTATACTAGTAAAGTACTTTATGTGTTTAAAATTTACTATATGAATAAATTAATTTGTTCTCTATAAAAGTCGATGAAAATGTAATTGTTTATTGTTTAATCCTTAATTTGATAATGATGATTTTACGTTGTCCAACGGAATCAATCGGTGGACACTAAGAGCTCATAAATGTGTCTGTCGAAAGTCATCAACAGGGACTATGGACGCATATGCGCGTTTTTCAATTTTTCATATAATAATTACATAAGATACATAAGATTTAAAATATTACAGATAGCTTTAAGTAAGGCAGATATGTATACATAACTTTAGTTGAACAACATTAAAGAAAGAGAGGTGGTGAACAATCAGGTTTATAGGGAAAACATTATAATTAAGTTAAAGTATTTAACAGTTCAAATTAACTAAAATATCTTGATATTTTTAATACAGTTTATGGTATTTATTATTTATATACTGTTCATCATCGAGACCTTAAATAGCTGCGTAGGCACTCCAGATTTTTTTCTTATTTTTATGTTGTAACAATATAAATTTAATTAATTTTATTAGATAATTGATCCTTGAAAATAATGTTTTTTATTATTCAACCTTATGCAAAAGAAATACTATATTAATTTAGTAGTCGTGCCTTGAAGTTAATCAAGCAATAGAGCTTGCATGAATACTTTTGTATTCAGGACACACGCCGTGGTAAGCGCTCAGCACGCGCAGCCTCTCTGGACCGCACCGGCCGAGAGTCGCCCGCACTTAAATGGCTATACATGTACGGTAAATATTTATGCGACATTTTTTCTGCATCCACACTCTTAAAACAGGAAATATATGTTTCTTTATGATATCTGCCTAACTTATTATTGTTTTCAGGTTCGCTGAACAGCAACTAGAGGTATCTTAAATTCTGCCAGCCTTATTTTAACTACCTCTCCTCTGGTCGCTTGCCAACTACTGCGGTATTCATGATTGCTTGGGTATCGAACCACATGTTGGGTATTGATCTCGATTGACAGTTCCAAACCACATGTTTCGCCTTTCTTAACTCCATTTCCTTTTTATTCTCATGTTTTTCGTCAGTGGTTTCCACTCTGTCTTTCTCAGTTTTCTTTTGAACCAGCCAAACTAAATTCTTCTATCTGAAATAAGAGTCTGGCATAGGTATTGGAACATCTTTTATCAAGTCAGCTTAATTCACCTGCTTAATGTTTTAGTACTCTCATCTACATTTCGTGTCTCTTGTTTAATATACTTTTTACAATTTTATTCATAAGCGCAATTAATTTACATTCCTCAATAAGTCGCAGTGATATTACAATGTTCTGGTTTCATAATGGAATAATCTCGTCGATATGAGGTGTTAGAAGGCCTCGAATAACGGATAGGAGAAGTGGAAGAGGATTGCAGAATGACTGATAATGTCGGAGAGTTATCTTTTCCGATCCCTCAGAGATCGGAAAAGATTCACTTACCAGATAGCTGGTGTCTTCCTCGCCGTATGTTCCTCGGTTCATTCTTTAAAAACAAGATCCCAGGTTTCAATGAACTACCTCCTACCAAAAACATCAACATAGTACATTATTTTGTAATTTATTACCACTTCCATTCGTAAAACCTTATTCTTCATCTAGACAACAAAAGTGTTAACACTACTGTTTCAATAATCCACATATATATGTAAGAAACGAGATTTTTTTCGTGTGTCAATGCCAAGTGTAAGTCGACAAATAACAAATGGTCTAATGTTGATTGGACTAAATAATATCTGATGTATGAGGAAAGGACCCAGAAATCGTGATTCTTGGTTCTTGTTCTCTCTCTTTTGTTAGCTGAGGGGAATGGAAGGTGATCTCTCATACAGCAATTTTTTAGTTTCCTTCTCATAATGGAACTAAAACTCAAAGATAGCCATTTCGGCTGTAGCATAACTCTAATAAGCATGTTTATATGCCTGAATAAGCCTCCTTAAGAAGATGCCTTAATAAAAAAGTCTTTGACTATTTGTCGTCTTGTTTAGACCTTTATGTAAGGTTTTGCAGTTCACTTATCAAGGTGACTGGAATGTTTAGAGATTATATCTACAGCACCGGTGAATAAGTCTAATTTTCTCCAAAATGAGTTTCTTGTACTTAAGTAAGCGGAATTGAGTTATTTTCGTTTTGAAACAACGAAAAGGAGTTATTGTTTATATTACAACTCCACTTCAAGCCAAAACAAATGTCCAGATACGATTCCGGTTATCTGAAAACAGTTAACTCTCTATAGACGAAATCCGACTTAGTACTTATTCACCGGGGCTGTAGGTATAACTGGGAGTTTAAAGTACCGTATAGCTCTGAGGAGTATGTCTGTACGGATGTAAATATGTTTTATATTTCGATATAATATATTTGAATATAATGCAGTACATATCACCTATTAAGTAAATATAAAGTAATTTAACTCGTTTGTAAAGGCCCTGTTTTAACGTATTACATTCTGTATAATGGAATCTTTTTTTGTGAAATTACGAGACGTGATTTTTAACCTATAATTGGTTATTTCACAAAGTTAAACATACATCCTATTAAACTTATGGACATATTTTTTTTTCCTTTTTCCTTATCATTGTAACTGTCTTGTATTTTATAAACGTGCATTTGCTTGAATTTATAATGTTGGTTTGAATTATTAAAAGCCTCACATATTACTGGAACTGTTAATGTTTTTGTGATTCTAAGCGGATTACATTTCTTTGATGAAAAGTAATTTTTCATCGATTCATTCATCCGAGTATTGACAATTTTAAAAATGAAATCTCGGTTTCAAAATTATTGTGTCATTTATTTAAGTTTTTTAAATAATATAAAATCCGAGGTATCTGTGTTTTCTATCTATTACAAGACTTAATATTGATCATTAGGAGTATATCATGAATAAAGAAATGTGATCGATCGAACATGACTCATGATCCTCAGTAATAATTTATGAATGTAATCTATGATTATTTCATCCGTCAATTATTGCTCATTCCTTTAAGGGCATGCAATGCATACCTACCACTGGAAGTAATCTGCCGTTTTTAATTTCATTTAAGGTATTGTCATAAGTACTTGTAAATCCTTGTTATTAGCTGGATTTGAAGAACCGATATTGTTATGAAGTGATTTTAGCCCCACTCCAAGGGCATTATCAAATATCTTTCAGGACCCGGAAGACCTGGAACAGCCGTGACAATGGACATCCTCCCAGCGGATGTAGGATATGCTCCTCATTCTTCGCTAGTGGTGGCTTTGTGTCGCAAGAGCTCTGCGGGTTCGAGGCTCTTCGGCTGACGCCATCTGGCACCTCGGCTCTGTCGGCATCACTTGGGGCTATATTAATTTATGGTAGCACTTCAATTGGCTGGGCGGGATTTTTAGTGTGCTTAGCTTTTTTAATTTCTTTTTTTAAGGATAAGAACATTGAAAAACTATAACGATTTTTATTATCAAATTAACTTGGAACTGAGAAGTAGTGGAGGTAATATGATTGCAGCATGTATAGGGATATCACTAATTTTGTTGTATTTTCTTTGCCTAGCATTTTAATATTATTTTTATTATAAAAAAGCATTAATTTTTATTAGCAACTGAATGAATGAATGAATGAATGAATTAAGCCTTTATTATAAAGAGAAATATAAACAAGATAAAATGGTTTACAAAAAACTACTAATATTTTACAAAAATATATACACATTTGCTACACATATTTATAGGCTTTGCCTTATGGGAGTAAGGTCTAACTTCCCGGAACGACCAGCTCTATTTGGAAGTGGAGTTCGACATTCCTGCCACTTAACTTTATTTAAAATATATATTAATTAAATTAAATTTAACATATGTATTTCTGAATTATCAATAATTAGTTTTAGATATTGATATATCTAACATTCATATTTATAAATTATCGATTATTAACATTCTGAAATCCCTATAATAATCTTATAGGCGCATTAATTCTTTCACAACCAGATTGCAGAATCATCTCTGATTAAAAGAGTGATCTGAAACATTGATGGAAAACCTAAATAAAATCGATTCAGTAATCTCGAAGAAAGCCGGGTGAACAGGATTTAGTTTAAATTCCATATTTGGATAAGTATCATGAATCATGAAATTTCAAAGTGGGCTTTTGAATATTATTTTTTTATTTTAGCCCATTACAGAGGTTCATCATTGGCAATAAACCAAAAATTACTTTAAATTCAACTAATAACCGTAGAAGTTAGGAATAACAACTTTCAGTGAGCGAACTGCAGTTAGCCAGTTAGGATACTCGTACCTTTCATTGTATAACAAAGCTGCTTTCAATCCTTCAAAATCAACACAACTTACTCTAGAATTTGTGTTAAATCTTAGGAAAAGATCTTATATGCAACATTCACTCGTTGCAATGCCTTCACTTGTTCCATTCTTAGACAAGTGATGCTTCCTTCTATTGTTCTAGAGAAATTCTGGAACAATAGAAGGAAGCAAATATCTATACCTCAATCATTTTCCCCATCTGCTATATCCATATAATTTTCTCCATCCTCATTATGTGTTTAGTCGCGGACCTGGACTGTCCGCCAGATGGAACGGACAGATCATTGCCTCTAAAATCGAAAAATGTACTGTACCGCCAAAACCTAGGAGAGGGGAGCGACGCTATTGAGTCACTTCACTTGCTATTAGATCGCCGAGCGGACTAGTTCTATCAGCCCTTCGCAGCTAAGATCATCGCACACTCCGCTCTCAAGCCGTTATTCATATGAGAACGTCAAGAGGTCTTCAAGCTTGTCATTCGCCAGAAGCTATGCTGACATGCTAATTGGATTTACATCACACAAATTGTAAGTCCCATTTCATTATCATAAGGCCTCAAATAGTCAACTAATTCTTCTCCGGATGATCAACGTATCACATGGTACCAACCGGACAGTTCAAGTTAATTAGTGATATCATATTCATTGCTCCTTCATGCCGTGATCACTGGCGAAGATAATAATAATTCGCACATCTTCGCGCCTTATTGAAAACTTCATTATTACGTTCAAGTCTCTTTTGTTGTAATTATCTCTTTGGCCATTATGCTAGCATGGAGCATTTCTGTTATTGTTAATTATCGCTCCCATTCATATTAATCATTTTTCTTCTTTTGTTTGTATTAAATTACTTTGTTCATTAGATCGCTAAGTTGCATGTTTAGTTTTAAGTCATTTTTGTAGACGCTATTATTATTTTGTATCTTCTATTACATGTATATTTAATAGTATTTAGGAAAATCTCGCATGTTATGTAAATTAATAAATCAAACGCTTTGTTAATATCTGAGATTTCATTCAAATTCCCGTGGTACTTCCATTTGCTTCCTATTAAATTTATTCAGTCTAATCACGCCTAAACATTATGATTAGGCTTAAACAGTGCTCCATCTCCTACTGTTTTTGTATCTCCATCTCCTACTGTGATAACATTTCGTCACCAAAAGTCCTTTGCGAGTAAACATCATACGACATACGCACGAGGGTAAAACACTATATATTGCAGTCTATTATATGAACGAGCGATCCTCTGCTCTAGTCCCGTATAGTCGCTGGTGAGGCACTCTACAGCCACCCCCGAAGCTGGCCAGCTGCGTTCTTATCACGGCCATCTAAACAGCACGCACTATCATTTAGTGCACAAAGGCCCAGGCCATTGCTGCCTAAAGCCTATCTCATCGACTCTCGTATCTATGAGAGATAAATTGTTTAGCGAATAGAGATCCAATAGTGTTTTCCTTTCCAATAGTGTTTATTCTTGATTCGTGATTATTTTGCGAACAATTTTGTCGCACAAATGTCCCTTTAGTCGCACAAAAACCTCTATAATTGTAATTTTCCAGAAATGAATGAAATGAAACTTATGAATGAAAACAAACAATAGAGAAACCATAATACTTACATAGACATAAAATCTTTTGATCTTAAATAGAACCTGAAAAAAACTGCTGCATACATCCGTATTTAAAAAACGTCAATTTTTCATTAAGTTATTGTGGCACTAATGCTACAAATAATAGTTCTCCATACGTAGGTTCCATTTTATTTAATAAATGAGTTTTTTTTTAAACAAAAAATGAATTAACTGATATGCATGGAAAGAAATGATGACTACAAGGGAAAACGTGTAATTTTATCCTATACTCACCTATTCCTAAATGTTCTGTGCCTGTACCACTTCATCCCATTAGGAGTCTGGGGTTCAGTACATCGTAGGGAAAGTACTGTTTCTTGGACAACGGTTGTGGAGGGAGGTGATTTAGGACAGATCACTCTCAACCGCCGGATTTCCCCCCTTATTTTGGGTACCCACTTTATAGAGGCAGGGTCAACCCAAGGAGTGTCCTATATCCCCCATGGGATTAATCTCCGACCGCTAACAGATTAAATAAAAGTCTGCCAGCAGCGTACCCAGGACCTTCGGCATGGCAACTCAGCGCTCTACCACTGAGCCAGTCCGCTCCCTTATTCCTAAATGTTCAGGAGAGCGAAAATAATCTCGGAGTCAGTATCATTATTTTATTAGTCCAAGCGGATAGCTGGTACTGACGGTCTGACAATAAAGAGGATGTTTGAGATGCTCGGAGCCCGACTTGGGGAAGCCACGATACCTTGTTCTTCCACTGCACCTTTCGATTGAACTAGTTTTCCCATTTACGGACATATATTTTCAGTCTTTTTGAGCCGTTTGAACTCGTTTTTCGCCTGTTTTGACCACACCATCGTCTTCGCAATCGAATGATCTATCAGAAACCGTTGTAACTAAATTTTGAAAAAAAAAAATTCAAGTTACCTCGTTTTCCCTTCTATTTTTCAAATCATATGGTTAATGTATCAACCGTTAAAATCTTCAAATTGACCATTGACGTAGAATCGTTTAGTTACCTATCTACCATTTTTATTGATTCAGTTTTAAACTGTGAACATTTTGGTGAATTCGAAATATTATAGGTTTCTTAAATATCTTTAAATTAAAAAAAAACTTATAACATCTAACAATAAAATAAAATAAATCAATTATTATTATAGATTTCATTTGTTCTAAATAAAATGCTTTAATAATTACTATAATTAATCTTATCACTAAGAGTACTGAAGTTACTTCTCTGTATCTAAAAAAATATAAGAAAAGAATCGTCAAGGACCCTCAGTTTTATTTGATTGAGTCATTGCGACGTAATCGCTTTGAAAGTCATTAGAAAACATTTTTTTTTGTTCGTTTTAATAGTATTTTTTAAAGAAATATGAGTGTTAAGTTATATTTTAGTATTTTGTAGTGTGAAAAATATAAAACTATATCATTTTTGCCAAAGATTGTTTTGACTGAAATATTTGTTTATGAAAGAAATATTCTTATTTATAATACACAGAAATCTAATTTCGAATAGGATACAGCCACTACCAGTGGGGTCAGCTTTGCATAGATATAGTAGAGGGATGATAATCCCAGTAAAATTAGGATATCGATCCAAACTTCCTGCTACGATAATCCGTTTATTTTCAACAAATGATGTGAGTTATTAAATGTCTAAATCAGTTCCATAATGATAATGAATAATATCAATAAAACGCATTTATGTTTCCGTACTATCTGAAATTTTTTTGCTGTGAAATTTCCAATTTTACCCTCAAGGGGACAAAGTAAAAGAAAGCTTTAGGGGGGGGGGGGAGGAGTTAAAATGGGAAATAAAAGAAAATACATACATGTAACTGGAAATTTATATAAAAGATTTTTGTGATTTGTGGATAATATTTTGTGGTTTTATATTGTATAATTTTTCAAATTAGGCTATTCCGATTTGTAATATTAATTCTGTATTATAAAGTTCAAAATAATAAATATTAATATTGAAAAGGGAAAGGTAAAAAGAGACCTTACATAAATGTTAAGACCGTGGAAAAATTCCAAAGAAAAGCCTTTAAGTCTCCAAACTAAAACAGAAATTGAAAATATCTGTCCAATATTTCGTCTATTCAGGCATCCTCAGGGTAGAAAGAGAATAACAGCAAAACAAAACATGAATAATGCACCCAAGAAACATTCCACCACCTCGAAGGCTCAAATGCAACTAATGAATCATAAGGAAGGTTACTCGACCCCTGCTGGATAAGGTTAGTTAAAAACAGCTGGTAAATACTTCGGAAATTGAAATTTCAATATAAACTCACCAAATTTCAAAAAGCACAATAGGAAAATTAAATAATAGTAAACAACAGAAAAACATAAGACAAAAGACCATATAAAAAAAAAAATGAAAGTAAAAGTGCAAGATAACAAGAACATTATAAAAAAACCAGTGGATTTATTGCTATTCCGCAAAATATATTAATATTGAAAAGGGAAAGGTAAAAAGGTACCTTACATAAATGTTAAGAGCGTGGAAAAATTCTAACGAAAAGCCTTTAAACTAAAACAGAAATTGAAAATATCATTATTCATGTTCTGTTTTGCTGTTATTCTCTTTCTACCCTGAGGATGCCCGAATAGGCGAAATATTGGACATATATTTTCTGTTTTAGTTTGGAGACTTAAAGGCTTTTCGTTGGAATTTTTCCACGTTCTTAATAATAAATATTGTTTAAAAAATGAAAAAAAAAGATTTACTATTATTAAAAAACAAAAAAAAAAACTTCTCTCTTAATTTATTATCAATCGCTATAATTACAGATGAATGTGTATACTATAATTACAGATACTGTGAAGATCCTTTTTTAACTCTTAGATAAAAACATTTTACAAATTATCAAATGATTTCCAGGATCTTAACGAAGCGTTTGAATGTAAATATCGATTTTTAAACGATATTTGGAACTACTATTTCGAGATATTGTATTAGAAATCAATCGATACTATATTAAAATTATTATACTGATATTATAAATTATTATACTATATTCAGTCTAGTGTCAACCCCCATCCATCAAACTAGTCCTGAAGAAGACCTGCAATGCTGGTCGAAACGTTGGCTTACCAATAAAAAGTTCGCCGTATATAAGAGAATTTTCTTGACCTCTACACTGACCATTTTCTTCCTCAAATTATTATAGTGTATAATAAATTATTTTTTATCTATATCTAAATCTTTAAGAAAATATTTTCAATTCCGTTAAAGTCAAGTGGTGATCCACAATGTGGATTCGGAAAGTTTTATCTCCATTTTTAAAAACACCCATATTTTATTCACTCTGTATTTATAAAATTTTTGATAACCCCCCTCCCCCTTCTCTCTCTCTTTCTGAAGCTTAAGGATATAATTAGTGAGGGAAGAGGTTGAAGTAGTTACAAGTAATCCCTTAACCCAATTCTAGGACGGAGATGAAATCTTATAACGGCGGGTCAATCTCCTGGAGTCTCCGAGGCGATCGATATGTCGTGTCACTTGAGTAGGCCTCGCTGCACTAAATAACTATTAGGCAGTATGGTAGGTGCCCAGGAAGGCAATTGAAATATTTTGTTTTGATCACCCGTATGCCTGAATAAATACAGTGGTTTAAAATAATAATTGAAAAATAACTTAATTGGAGATGTACATCATTCTATACCCATGTTCAGATATAAAATATTAAAATAATTTAGGTAGTATACTGCCCTACTAGGAAAAAAGGCCTTAAGTCCAAAAAAAAATGAAAATTGAGTTAAAGTCAAATTACGGTTTTCTATATTCTGTATTTAACAAGTCATTACTTGTCAGTCTTTTAAGTTCATTAATTAGCCTCTCAACAAAAATATATTATGAGCCAACATGGGAGTTATGTTGCACTCCTGTTTTGGTAGTTTGCACTCCTGTTTGGAGATAACAGGACTTTAAGTCCCATTTTATATCTAAAAAAGCCAAAATCGATTTTTTTAAAACTAAAACTGGTTTTTTTATATCAAATTATTTGATCCTTTAAATGTACATTTTACAGAAAAAAAAAGGTGTGAAAAGGTATATATTATGTTTTATTGAATATCTCAATTTCATGTGAAGGCTTTCTTCTTAAGCGGGGCAGTATAGGTTTAATTCCTATTCGTTTGACATAGGGCTGACTTAATAATTTTTAAATTTATGTAAAAAGAAAAAAATTATACAATAAAAAAATATGTGTTGAAGTATAAGTTGGGACTTGATCAATTTATTTAAAAAACAAAATTTATTCTTCCTGTTATAATTTATATGAAATGATGAAGTTTCTGAAGTAGAAGCGCTTGATTTTTGTTTTATGAAAAATATATAGAACCTAAAACTCCATCACACAAGCGTACACAGAAAAGAATACAAATAAAATAGCAAATCAATTAAGTCAATAAATTATTTTTCCATAACGACGCAAAACTACTTATTACTTTATTAATGTTTTAATTCGAATTGGAGACTATTTATTGCTGTTTCTAATTACAAGTTTTATTTACGTTTAAACTCATAAATTTTTTGCCTCATAAGTTGGTTTTTAATTCCTTTCTCCATTAGATATTTGTATCGTCCGTTAGGCTTTGATTGCATCCTAGAACTGTTTTTTATTGTCGTTGATTA
This sequence comes from Arma custos, assembly GCA_037127475.1. NCBI lineage: Eukaryota > Metazoa > Arthropoda > Insecta > Hemiptera > Pentatomidae > Arma > Arma custos. Next base: position 44,452,183 of record CM073759.1, on the reverse strand, counting down.
TATTTTTTTTTCGCAGTTTCGTCTATTAACATATTTTCGGTATTTCAAGTTTTAGTGTATTCTTATCCGATTCCTGAAACCAATTTGGTTTGAATTTCTTGTTGAAAAATTAAAAATTCTTTTGTTTAGTTTTTTCGTGTTCATTCTGAGGGTGCGTTCATGTCAATAGATTAATTACACAAGGGAACAACATTTTTGTTGCATGAAATATTTTGACTAATATTCTACTTCCTCGAGGTGCTGATTTAAGATCTGAAGTCAGTTTGTTTGTATCAGCTTTACTTTTGGGGTTATAATCATAAACTGTTTTTTAAGATGAAAATATTTTTTATTAAGAAAACTATTAAAAAAATTACCACTACATATCAAAAAATTTTCTTTTGTAAGATTTTCTGGCTTGATTCGGTTCACGGGGGCTGTTTTTAATGCTCCAACAATAGTCCGCCATCATGTGAGCATTCCAGTGACCTTGGTAACGTTCCTCCATAGTTGGAATGTCCTGATGGAACCGTTCCCCTTGTTCTTCACTCAGATCACCAAGATTTTCAGGGAAACGGTCCAAATGGCTGTGGAGGAAGTGTACTTTGATGCTCATATTACAACCAAGCTGCTGGAAGTGTAACAACATTAGTTCAATATGCTCCGCATAGCTTTCTTCCTTTTTGTTTCCCAGAAAATTTTGAGCAGTCCAAACGAATTCATTCCAGGCATTTTTTTCAATATCAGTCATGTAACTAATAAAGTTTTCATCCTTTATCAACCTTCTTATTTGGGGACCATCAAAAATTCCATTTTTAATTTTTTCTTGGCTCAAATTAAAGAACTTCTTAGAGATGTATTTATAGCAATCACCACCCTTGTTCAAAGCTTTGACAAATTGTTTCATGAGCCCTAGTTTGATATGCAAAGGTGGCAGTATTATTCGATCCGTGGGCACAAGGGGCTCATTTATTACATTCAGTTGTCCCGGAACCATAGATTGCCTGGAAGGCCAATCTTTTCTAATCCAGTGCTCAGACCTAGCTCTGCTGTCCCATAAACAAATAAAACATGGATATTTTGTATATCCACCTTGTTGTCCAAGAAGAAAATTCACCATTTTTAGATCAACACTTATCAACCACTTTTGTTCGTTGTATTTGATTCTATCCATTACAGAAGCTACAGTAGCATATTCTTCTTTGACTGTAGTTGAATGTGCAATCGGTATCGAACCCAGCTTATTGCCGTTATGCATAAGTACACATTTCAGGCTACGTTTAGAGGAGTCAATAAATAAACGCCATTCATTTGGATCATACTTCTGTACTCCCATTGCTTTCAATAAACCAGGAACATCTGAACAAAAAGCAAAGTCGTCATCTTTAGAAAAGAATGACAGCATTTCTGCCTCTCGGTTACGATAGTATGAAATTCTTGTTTCTGGGGTTAAAAGATTTCTTTGCTTTAATCGAGAAGCTAGAATCTCCGATGTCTTTTTAGAAAGACCAAGATCTCTGATTAATGCATTGAGGTCTTCCTGATTAAAGAGCTGGGGCTCAGAAGTAAAATCAGGGTAAGAATCACTTGTCCGACTTTCATCACTTGAAGAATAGTTTTGTTTTTCTATATCATGATCATTTTGTACAGATGAAGAAGCTTGGGGTACTGGTGCATCGCCAGAGAACAAGACTGGTCGAGTAACAGATAACAAGTTTGGATAAGACCATTTCGACCGGTTATTTTTATTAATTCCATTAATATCAATCACACAAAAATAACAATCATCTTGATGATTATTAGGTTCCCGCCAAATCATTGGTGTTTGATACTTAAAATGGGGTCTTTTCTTATTTGCCCATAATCTCAAAGACTCAACACATGTTTTACATACCATATGAGGGATCCAGTACTTGTCACGGATGTCCAAAGCGAATCCAAAGTAATCAAAATATACCTCTGTTATAAACTCTGACACACTTAGCCTACAATTTTTGAATGTATATTCACCACAAATGTTACAGAAATAGTTTGGATCGTTTCTACAGATATTTCTTAACTTGGACATTGTTATTTAACACAAGAGCACAAACTTTTTCACTAAACAACTCAGTTGAATTGAAGTTTGAATGTGACTAGTACAAATATATGTCTATCAGCTGTTTGCCAAAAACAAAAGGTGCTGGAGAAAAACTGAGGCTAGATTTGTAATCACCAACCTCTAATTAGTAAACAACAGGCCTAAAACTCCATGCAACAAAAAATTAATAAAAATTTGTTCCCTTGTGTTATTTGTCTTATTTTATTGACCTGAAACAATTCTTTGTAATAGTTGTTGACCAGCCCTGTACTTATTGATATAAACTTTAATTAACAAAAAATTAAGTGAACCATATTTACATGAACCGGAAGATGGCCTCGTGACCTTTTAAGTTGAACTTTTTATTTGAGTACTACTACTTATGGCTTCTCTACTTGCCTTTTTCTCTGGACCAGATTTATCTATCATAATATTTATTTCATAAATTCTGTATATTTGTATGTAATGTAAAATGTAAATTTCAATTAATACATTGTAAAAAAATGAACCTTTTTATCGCATAAAATTACATCGTCGATACAAATGCTAAGTATCGAATGTGAAAAACACCAAATGTCTGGAGAGTGAAAAAACTGTTTCAAGGTTCATTCAAAATCAGTGTTTATTGCCAAATGTATTTTACCTATGTAATTGTACATTGTTTTTGTTTCTTACAGATGAATCTAGATAAATTTTCTATCAATTATCATTTCTAAAAGTAAAATGTGTTTTTTTCACATTTAATAATTTGCATTTGTATCGTCGATATGATTAACTTTTTCCAGCGCTAGAAATTATAATACAAATCTAATAGTTAATGAAAATTAAGTATAAAAAATATGCTTTTTTGTTATTATACAGTTCTATGTTTTGTTCTTGTTGATGTTTTGTATTTTATGAACCTGTGTATATCGATACATACTTTTAATATTCAAACCATAAAATCTTTGTTTCAGTTATTTTCTTTTAATATCGGTATTTAGGTTCTAGTAACCGAAGTGGAGAAGGTTTTATTAAAAAATATTATGTGATGGAGTTTAATACCTATTAAGTTAACAGTTCAGTTAACCACGGTGTAATAAGAAAATGACTCGACATGATTCAAGTATCGATGCAAGTACCTGTGCGTTATTTTTCCTTTAATTTTCATTACACGATGACAATTGCCGATCTCCAAGCAGGTGTATTCTGAAGAACCCATCACCAGACAAGAATTTTTACTTAAATTAATCTTAATGGTTGTTTATCGTAAAAGTAGAAACACGTTTTATTCAGCGGTATTCACCTACTCCCAATTATAATATGAAAATTTTAAATATGGCTTACATTTAAGTGCTTATATAACATACAATAAATATTTTATTTCCCGTTGTTTAGTAAAATTTCATTGAAGCCAAAAGTGAATTGAATGCCCATGGCCGTCCTAACCACAAAGCTAAACCACCGTGGAGAAAGTCTTTGGGCTGCAGTGGTTATTTGGTCTAGTTTTTGTTGTTTCTATTATACTATATACTTTTTAGAATCTATTACTGACGAAAATAACCAAATAAACTATTCAAAATAAAACTGAATTTATTATTTGTATACATACCAAACTTGAGTCTGCAATATCCGTACGAAAAAGCCAAAGTTTCACTCTATCTATCATTGTTTTACTTTCTTTGATTTCTTGGAACAAAACTGACAGTCTTGACATTACAATTACATGCTACTATAGGGCACACCATAACAAATAACTTTGACCCAAGCCAAATTGTTCACAATTCAAATAGGAAATTCTATTGGACCATATAACATTATGAAATGGTAATTAATGAAATATAAACAGTTAGACAAGAATTGGTTGACTGTAACTTCTAATGTGAGGAAGAAATAGTTCGGGGTGCAGTCAATAAAAACACCTTAATAAGTGTAACTTATTTATTGTGTGCCGACGTTTCGGCCTACAATGTAGGCCATCTTCAGGGCTAAGAGAGAGAAACAAACAGAAAAACATATAAAAAACAATAACAAGAATATGGTGACAAGTAATGTAGTAATGTGGTACAAGTAATGTGGAAATTAAAATAGTGACTAGATATGATGAAATAGTGAATAGATATGATAATTAAAGATAACAAATTCTTCATATATACATGGTCAACTAATATATAAACAGGCTAAATTATTTTTCTTAGTCCTTTGAACCAAGTACCTAGAAAGCAGGTATGGAATATGGGGAGGACACAAAAGATATAAAATGTTTTCCATAAAATTAGAAAACTACCTATAAAGACAGATTCAGGTTATCAACTTCATTGATAGTAAACCTTTAATCATTGTAACACATCGATCCCATAAGCAGTTAAACGCCAAGTCTACTTTTATAAATTAAAAAAAAACAACAGACTTGTAAGTTTAGTAATGATTTTAGACACAGTCTTTGGATGGGTTTGGCTTCCTAGCAATAGAAGATCATACGATCTATTCTAACCTTTTGAACTTTCATGTTACAGATTTAGATGACCTATCTTAGTCAGTTATGTTTGTCCAAAAATAGCTCGTGTCACGAGTGTTGAGAGGATTTCCGCCCTCTTTGTAAACGAATGGAAATATCAGGCATGTGTGACGTCACCGGGAACATCTGTTTAAAATTTTTAAGACGATTTTTAAGCTATACAGATAATGGTTTAAGTAATTGCTACTACATCATGAGACTCTTTTATTTAAATAATGATGAAAATGTTAGACTTTTATACCAAGACAGTATTGCGCCATATATCAGTTTTTACTCTATCCATAGACAGAACTACTACAAAACTAAGTCAAGAGTAAGCAAGTTAAATCCATCCGTATCCGAGTGTCCGTGTGATGTACATTTGTTTTCCCTCTCAATATCTATATTTTGTTAAAAATAACAACTTTTCACAAGTTTACGGTTGTTTTGTCGATATAGTCTACATTAATCGATGCTTCCTGGCGAAATAAAACCTGTAATATCGAGAATATTCAGTTTTAGATAACAGTTCTGTACCTTAGGTTATATTATAAAAGAGAATTGGAAATTACAGCAAATTCGAGAATTAATATTAAGAAATATTTGTTGTAGGGGAAGAAAATGTGACAAACTAGCAAACCCGATTTTTTTCTCAATCAAAATCGGTTTTTTTTTTTTTAGTACGATCGACATGAATTCCAGTTTTCTGTTTAATATACTTATTTTATGCTCTTATGGTTTTTTTTAGTTGTTCTTATTTATTATTCTGCTTATAAGGGATTTTTTTTCTAATTTTTCAAGCTTATATTTTTTATGGGTCTCAGCAATCTGTATTGAATATAAATATAGGTCTATATTAGGATATTTTTATTTTAATCATAATGGATTTGTTTGTTTACGACTTTTCTCGTCTGTTGCATTGGTTTTTGTAGTATTTAAAACCACAAGTTTGGTTTCGTTGGTCACGGGATGCCGTTTATTTTTTTACAGAAAAGTAATAAAAACTATGACGACTGACCTACTTATTTTATTTTCCTTCAAAGAAACGGCGGCAGCTATTAAGTTATTTTTGTTCGATTGAGTAACATCAGCCAGCGGAAGATTCCCGATGGCCTATTCCTACCGTGGCTGTTTTACTCTCATCCTAAAACTTTCTAGCCATTTCGAAGTCAGTGATGAGTTCATCCTGATTATATCCCTCAATCATTTATGACGTAAAATGTCGTTCACAGAAAGGACATTGAGTCTGAGTTTCATTGGCAATAAAAGTTTGTTGAAAAAGAGATGACGTTTCCGACTAATAACACACCAAACTTCGAAACGTCTTGTTTAATTAAATTTAACACTAGTCTAGAAAAATCTCCACAGAAAAAAAAATATTTGTAATAAAACCATGTAACGTAGTTTGCATTTTTTTTCTTAGTTTCAAATCCTGTTTTACGTGTTACCGAACCACAATTAGCTCAAGATGTGTAAAAACGTGTATTGTAAAAAAATATCTATCGAGTTTTTATTATTATAAAATTAATTTCAAAGAGATCAGAGGGGTTTTCTTCTCTATCATCTACCAAACATACAGAATTTTCAGGTATTGAGCAGGATATATTGGGACACGTTTGGTAAACTAAAGTAACAAACGTATTACTTTGGTTTTTATTTTTCATTTTGTCGGAATGTGTACTGGATATTAATATTAAGTCTGTATTAATTGATATTGAAGACTGCTATTAGTCTGGTTCTTGTATTGTTTTTTGAATCTAGTTAATAAAAACACACAGAAAAACCTTACTTTATGAAATTGTTATTATTTATCCTATTTATCCCTTGATAACATGATATCACCACTAGCAGCAACCCTTGCAATAAAAAAATACATTGAATATAATAACGTTACTCAACTTCTGCTTGCACTCATAATTGGTATATCTCAAACCATCCAAAGGTTCCCTAATTGCAGCTCTCATTTGCAAAGGTTAGACCTCATTTCCATTACTTTTCGTTTTGTTGTCGAAGTCCTTCCGATCTGGAGTTTGTAGAACCTTGTTGATTAGGCCTTAATTATGATATTCAATTATTACATTACCAAATTGTAACTACATCATCTAGTGAATATTGTAAAGCATTGGTATTAAATTATGGTCTGGAAAGTTTGTTTCCAGATCCCTTGTGCTGTAAAATGAGCATTGCTAAACCCAAATCGATCCCTAAGATTCGGTTTGATTACCAATGATATTGTCAATAGATAATCAATTGTATCAGATTTTTATCAGAAATTGTACATTACACCTGCAGAGGATGAGGAGTTTTATTATCCCCAGCTGATGGGAAAAAATTATGAAGGATAACATGATGGAAATTATTTCTTTTTAAAAGTAAGTGCGTTCCAAACCTCTGAAGAAACACGCAACTCTACGTTTTTCTCTTCTTGGTTTTAAATTAATCCAAGCGTCGTTATCCCCATTCATCTCACTGATTTTTGTGTGCCACAGAAGTTTTGTGAAATTATAATAAAATATATATTATATTAAAATATATTTGGGAATATTCTAAAAATACCGGTCGATATAGTTTATGTATGATCTTCTTTTGTAAACCTCCCCTTTGGGATGCAAGTTGAATTTAGGATGTAACTCTAATTGAAGGCTCTTCTAGGTTGTTTGATCTCTCTGTAATAAATCTCTGCTTCAGAGACGTTTAATCTCTTTGTTGGGCTCAGGGTAATTTTTCTGTCAGTAATGTTTATGCAAGTAACGTTGGGTGTTCAGCGAATGAGCCTCGAAAATTTGCATGGTGTTTCTTGCAACTTTCACGAGTTGTATTTCCAGGTCTTTGCGAAATGATTAAATGCAATCGCCAATATGGATTTCTGATTCTCAATGTTGGGCTTTGTTTAAAAATTCAAAATTGAACATTGCTTTATTTATATGTATATTGAGCTTGGTGAGAATTAGATAGAATAATAAGTAAGTAAGTGTTTGTTTTGACTAATTTCAATACTCATGACAGTATGAATTTCGTTATTTTGATCAGTGGGAAATTTCGTTGGTTTCCATTTTAAAACTAATTTGTAAAATGTGCTAGGTAATATAGCTGATGCAACTCCCTGGATTGAGCCAAGTTTCTCCAAGCGTTAACTTTGGAGCCTCGGGGGAGATCCAGAGTGGTGTTTACACCCTGAGGGTAGGGTAGAGGCTCGTATCTAATGCGCTCTAATCTGATATAACATTGATAGCGGCTAGAATATTACATTGAATAATATATTGGGTTTCTTAAAGAAAAAGTAACATATTTCTTAACAGTTTGAATAAAATATATAATCATTATTATTATTAGAATTGTGTAAAATGCTGAGGTTGTGCAGACAATGAATTAAAAAAAAATATACTTATTTTATTTTGCCTACGGTTCGACCTAATATTTAGGTCACTATCAGGGCTGAGAAGAGAATGAGATGAATAGAAGAAAAGAAAATAATAAAAAGAGCTAAAAAGAAACAGAAAAAAACTATATAAAACATTGCAGTACCATAGAAGAATAATAGTAACAATTTATATAATTATGAAATAACGGATGAGAAAGTATAAGAATGGAGAAATCTAGAAGATAATGAAATATTTATCTTTTACTTTAATTTATCTTTATTTATTTTTTATCCCTGAAGATGGCCTAAATCTTAGGTCAAAACGTAGACCCAATAACATAAGTCTATCTTATATTGTGTGTGTTAAGGCGTGATTAGACTGAATAAATTTAATAGGAAGCAAATGGAAGTACCACGGGAATTTGAATGAAATCTCAGATATTAACAAAGCGTTTGATTTATTAATTTTAATAACATGCGAGATATCTTTTCTTAAATATTATTAAATATACATGTATGAGAAAATACAAATTAATAATAGCTTCTATAAGAATAACTTAAAACTAAACATGCAACTTAGCGATCTAATGAACAAAGTAATTTAATACAAACAAAAGAAGAAAAATGATTAATATAAATGGGAGCGATAATTAACAATAACAGAAATGCTCCATGCTAGCATAATGGCCAGAGATATAATAACTACAAATAAACTTGAACGTTGTAATGAAGATTTCAATAAGGCGCGAATATGTGCGAATTACTATTATCTTCGCCAGTGATCACGGCATGAAGGAGCAATGAGTATGATATCATGAATTAACTTGAACTGTCCGATTGGTACCATGTAATACGTTGATCGTCAGGAGAAAAATTAGTTGACAATTTGAGTCCTTATGATAGTGAAATGGGACTTACAATTTGTGTGATGTAAACCCAATTAGCACCTCAGCATAGCTTCTGGCGAGTGACAATCTTGAAACCTCTGGACGTCCTCACAGGAATAGCGGCTTGAAAGCGGATTACTAGGCGGCAGTGTGCGATGATCTTAGCTGCGAAGGGCTGATAGAACTAGTCCGCTCGGCGATCTAATAGCAAGTGAAGTGACTCAATAGCGTCGCTCCCCTCTCCTAGGCTTTGGCGGTACAGTACATTTTTCGATTTTAGAGGCAATGATCTGTCCGTTCCATCTGGCGGGCAGTCCAGGTCCGCGACTAAACAGTGTGATTCAAAGACTGCACCCCCTGAATATTTTAAACTATTCTTAGATTATCCAGTCAATCATTTCCATTTGAACATAATTAATTTAGACAAATATATTAAAATGTCTTCCTAACAAATGGAACTTTTATTTCTATATAAAAAATAATATATATCTGGTTTATATTTTTTAAAGCACTTCAATACTTTTTTGCAATTCAATATTTCAACATTTCAATACTTTTCAAACTGCAACCCTTGAAAGGTCTTACATTTCAGGGTTCAATACATAGATTCAGTTTTTCTAGTGATTTGTCCAATATTAAGCTCAACTGCCAGTCTTTTACTCCAATTCATAGTACTCATTTTATAGAGACTGAGTGAGTCCCAGGAAGTTCTATTTATCATATTGTAATATAAAGTATAAGTAGATAAACTTTAATCAATCGGGTCTTATATCCATTCTGAATTATTCCATATATTATCTCATCCGAATAAATACAAATTTATTCCAATAAGATCAGTTATTTTATTTTTCTAAGTGTTGGCAATACTTATTTTATTTTTCTAAGTGTTGGCAATACCTCATAGTTAGCAGAAATAAAAAATGGATACTTATAGTAACCTCTTTAAATAATTGATCATTAGCTAATATGAAAAGGAAAAAAAAAGAAGAAAAAAAAAGAGTAGTGATATATGAACGTATTTATGCAGCTAAAGCAAAACAGAATTCAGGAAAAATATATTCTAAATAATATTAAAAAAATAAACAGAGAAGAGCAACACATAAATGTATGTGATTGATGTTAATGATATCTATTGTTCTATTGTTTACTGAGAAAATTTATAAGTTTATGAGAGCAAACAACAACAAGCTAACAACTTGCTTCATGATGATCTATCTGAAACTAGAGCGTTAATTTTCAAAAGTTAAGATCTGACTAACTATTATTGTCTCCATCCCCATCTTAGCTTTCATTACGTCATCCTCTGCATGTTGCATGGAGCAAATGGGACGGAGATGACGTAAAAAATAGAATTTTCCTGTATTTCTTGATTTCACTTAATAATAAGAAAAGCACAACGAAATCTAAAGCTCGATACTGATAAAACCCATCGCTGCTGACATACTCGTACATCCACACGGATGTCCCGCCCAAACCCTAATTCGTAATATCAATCTCAACATGACCTAACCTACGCCTCGATCTATCCTCTCGGTAATTGTCAGCGATTATTAATTTCGATTAGAAACCCGTAAGCATACCGATGTGTGCTATTGGAACTAACTGTCCACTGCTGACTCGTGTTAAAGAAAGGAGATACGTTTCCAACATGGCTCCAAAATAGTGAAGATAACAGGCCATTTTGGATTTGTACCAAGGACATCAATTAAAATATTTATTATTATTTATTTATTAAGAATAAATCAGCTTCGAGTAGAATCATTCCAAACATAACTAGCCTCATAAGTACTAAATTATTTATGAAAACTAGTAATTCTCACGATAAGTTATAGTCAGAAAAAAATATTTATATTTTTGGTAAGGTTGCTTTTTAACTAAATAAAATTAAATTAAAAAATACCCTTCAATTACCCATCTATAATTTTTTATTTATGAAAAATTCACTTTTTTTTTTTAATTAGGAAACACTTGTTTATCAAGCTTTTTCACAGCTATAGTTATTATCGTAATTACGATGAAAAATAATAGATTGCTTACTGTCTATTTAGAAACACATTTGGCTTTCTGATACCCAGATGTAGATTTGTTACATTCTAGCAGCTCATATTTTAAAAAATCACCTCTTTGCCTAACACCATTTCTTATCTTACTTAAACAATAATTTCAATTTTAAAAAATATTTTTTTTCCCGTGTACTTATCAAATTCAGTATTTGTTCCTTATAGGGTTTTTCCTGAATTGACTTTTGTTGATAAAATGATTGATGCGTGGGCAGACCTTAGACGTCGAGGATATTTATCACAGTAGCTGTCGTTCGTAATCGATTGCACTACAGGGACTTCCGTCTCTAAGTCCGAGGCTTAGCATGACTGAGCTTTACGCGATTTATATTAATGTTAGTATTGTTATACTGATAAATGAGTATTTTTTTTATTTTTTTTTTATTTACAGTGGTATAATTCCATTTTTCATGTACCGGGATATTTCAGGGTTTGTATTTAAATTACAAAAATATTGGAAACGTTGTGTTTTTAACACTTAACACTTAGCAAAGACTGATTTTTTTAAAACTCTATACTCCTTTTAAATTTGATTACTGAATAATAACTATTAAAATTATTTAAAAGAGTAAAAATTTATTTTTAAATCCACATAGACTTTTTCAAAAATAACAGCTTTATGTGATGACTTATTTTTTTAGGATAACTATTTTATCAATATTAAGATGTCCTATTATATTAATAATGTCATATTAATAGAATTAATGTTTTCCCATTTTCATTGTAGTCGTGTGGGTTTTGGCTTTACTTTTGGGACAATCTTGAAATAAATCAAGAAGCACGCCATCTTTATGGATAGATCTTTTAGAGCAGAGGGATTAACTTGAAATGGCTGTTTAAATATTAAAATATCATTTCTAAAAGAAGAAACTTGTAGGAGTCTTGACCTGCAGCCTGTGTTTAGATGATGAATAAATAACTCGGCTCTTTTTGAATGCCAATTTCTCACCTTTTATAAACTGCAGGACTTCGAGCGGGCTATCCTTGTACAAAAAAAAAATTCTTAAATGGTTTTTAATATAATAAAAATACTTATTTAAGATATTTTACAAATGCCATATGGTACATATTGTGTTTCTTAAATGTAATCGTAAAGAACTAATATGCTGCACTGCATGCCTGAAATGCCTTAGGGATCTGGTGTCCTGGTAAGTAGTGATAAGTGAATTTAATTAACAGAAGCGTTTGATTTTGTCAAAGGGAATCTATCCTTCTTTATATCGGCAGATATATCCTGAGCTTACTAAAAACCTCACTAAAAAATCTAAACCATATTTATTGACAAGTTTAGGTATTATTACCTAATAGAAGGTGATTGAGAAGTGAGTGATATAAGAAATAGTGTTATTTTCTCAAGGAAATTGAGACGTTAACCGTAGCTCTCTCCTGTTTAACTAAGGGAAGCGCTGTAACCGGACGACTTTCATTTCTTTTTTCCACGCTTTTCTACCAACTAAAAAATCTAAAAAGGAAAATATGGGTTATCTGATGAAGAAATGTATTTCTTGATTCTTCTCACCTCGTGAGTTCACGTTTTTCGGATTCACGAGTATTATGAATAAGTTCACTCACCTACTATAATTATTGATTCAATGTATTTTTTAAACCATATCTTATAATAAAAAAATATACTTTTCTAAATTTTACATAATTTTAGTTCAGAACACAAGTAACATAATATAAACATGTACAGTAAAACCTCTAATTAACGGACAGCCCTGGTGCAAATGTTTTTGTCCGTTATGTAAAGGTGTCCTTTAAAGAGAGGTTTTATTTTTTCATAAATATGTATTTGTACAAATTAATTCTCTCTTATTCAATTTCCCATGTATTGAAAAGGTAGGTAGAATAAAATAAAAAAGTTTTACACAAAATTTCTTTTTATAACAAAAATGATATATGTAATGTACATTTATGTATTGTGTAAATTCTGTTCATAAAATAAAAAAAATACAACATAAAATAATTAGATGAGTAAAGTAAATAATTAGAATACATAATTAGATAAGTAAAATATTAGATAAGTAAAGAATTAGTTTCAGTAAGTAAATTTATGAACAATTTCAAATGTCATTTTTATTATTAGAACAGCTTGGGAAAAATTGATTCACTGTTGTTTGTTTTCGTTTGGCTTTACTGTGTTTCGATTCTATAATCATCTGAATGTCAGCAGCCATTTTGACACCCAGAGCGTCTTCATGATAGAGAAAAAAGTCTTTTAGTTTTTTTGAACACCAAAAAAATTGGTCTAAGCCTTTGAATTAAATTCCCAAATTACACCTAGTTTTTTCATGTCACCTCCTCGAAAGCAACGGGGTTGTTTGGCTTTACCTATAACCATAGGAGGTTCGAATTCACCAGCAAGGTTTACACATAAAAGAACCGTTAACCTTTCTTTTGAAATTTTATCCCCTCAACAATTTTATCGGGTAATGCACGGAAAAAGAGATTGGTTTCATCGCAATTATAGATGTCTTTATCAGAGTAATTTATTTATCATATCTTGTAATTTTTGAGCCCATGCAACCACGATCTCATCATCAACGCTTCCTGCTTCACCACAAATAGATTTATATTTGATGTTGTTCCTGGTTCTGAATTTTTCGAGCCATCCGTTAGATCCTTTGAATCCATTTAAATTCAATTTGTTTGCCACTTCACGAGCTTTTTCCTGAATAAGAGGTCCTGTAATCGGGATATTGTTTGCCCTAGCATGGACAAACCATTTAAGAATGACATTGTCAATCCCAATAGTTTTTCTGTTCATGAACACATTTTTAATTTTTTTGTTTTTATTTTCATTACATAATTTGAAAAGCACCGCACGGTTTTGGAGTGTTTCCGAAACTTGTGTCCTACCGATATTGAGTCTTTCCGCTAGCGCACGTACACATTTTTCACGGTCATAAACGTCGATCACATTTATTTTTTGTTTTAAAGTGAGTTTCTTACGTGGAGGAGACATTTTCAGCCGCCTGCCACGAGGGTTAGAACAGAACTAAAGTTTAATAAAGCAGGTTCGAGAATAAAAAAAAAGAAAGTATTTATGTGAAAAACCTTTACTCAAAAGTAAACACAGCTGTTCCTGTTTTCTTAGACGGGAAAATACTAATTCTTTCCGAGAAACGGGAAAGGGATAAAGTCATACTGTCCGTCTTTTAGTGTTTTTTTTAATCGATTTCTAACCAACACAGCCTGTCCGTGACCGTTAATGAGAGGTTTCGTTAAATAGAGGTTCAAATGCCTAGAATATTGTATTAAAATGCCGGTGCAAAAAAAATCGGCCGGTAATGGGGAGTGACCGCTATTTAGGGGTGTCCGTTAGTAGAGGTTTCACTGTATTTTGTTATAATTTATGAGCAGTTTATATTGTTTTTGAATTCCTTTATTTATTTTCACTTACCTGCCTACATCTGTCATTCGGTTTTATTTTCTGTACCTAACCAAAACTATCTATTAAATTCTTCTCTATAATCGTTATGTTGTTCGTAACCTCCTGATTAATGCTTATGTAAGTTTATAGCAAGCTCAGATAGGTGCGTTAGGCGACCTAAAGTGCTTTGTAGTAGATTTTAAAATTCATAATTTTTACCATTACACTGTTTTACCGATAAAGACAGTCGTTTGTCCTTCTTCTCAGTATGCTCTTTTCCCCATCGTCAGAACATTTTTCTAAAATTTCAAATGTGATCTAAAAATAATACACTAGAACTATATAACTCATGTCCTTGTGGATAACGAGATGAAAACGTTAGAATTTTAATTAAATAAGATTTTGCTACAGTATTTGTTCAGGAGAGCCAATTTAATATAACTTTGAACTATTAAAATTTGTTTCTTAGTTACTTATAGAGATCTCTTAAAGAAACTTGTTCAAATTGTTATTGACATTGATAAGTAATTGATCATAGTATTTATTTATGACAATTTATCTAAAATATCACCTATTTTGTACCTTTACTTCCGGGGCAAATATATGTTTTAATAAAATACTATCTTTACGCGATAAAAACGAAAATTCGCCTAGTTATTACCAAAATCGTGAATATATATGGATAAATATTAGTTAGCTGTTGATAATTCCACTACCTTGTTAATAATGAGGCGTGAATCTTATTCAGACACAATTATGCAGGAAAAAATTTTATTTTCTCAAAAATGCAGTTCTTCGGTTTTCGAATACAAATTTTCAAATATACTATCAAAAAAAATGCGATCAAAAAATGAAAAAAAAATATGAATCGTAGAACAACACAAAATCGTTTGAAATAAAAGTATTTTAAATATAAAATAAATATATTTTATTTGTTTCGTAAAGTAACACCGAAAAAGCTAAAGCTGAGTTATGTGTTGATTTATTTTAGCATTGCATTATCAATTATACACATGCTTTAAAATTAGATGGTAATTAGTTAATGTGTCCTGGGAGATAAAATTAGCGACATGTTAACCCTGACCGGAACCATTAGCGTCATGGAATGAATTGTTTTGTTCTAGGAAAAAGACGGGTTGGTTTCACGTGTCCTCTGGTCTTGTGTAAGGCGACATTAATGTTAATAAGAAAAAAAAAAGGTAGAAATATTATTCTACTGTACTCTTTATATCCCTAAAGTTACTTCACATAAAATAAAAAATCAATAAATAATAATTATTATTCAATAATTGATTATAAATTAATAAGGTCAATATTCTCCTTCCATCTTATTCTGAGTCTTATTATTTTTCTGTTCTTTTTTCTTTTCCTAAGAGGAAAAGTTGTATCATTTTACCACAAACTTTCTTTAGTGCTGTTATATACAAACAGTTCTTATTAACGACAGTCGTCTTGCTACTAAGATGTTTATTTTTTTTAAATCCTTTCCTTTTGACAAAAGCAGAAAGATGAAAAGTTTCAGGATTTTCGTAATTGGCTCTACTAATTGAAATATTGGAGCTGTTCACTTATGGTCCTGGACGCCTCAAATGATAAACCAATATGCATTAATTTGCAAAGTTTTATTATTTATCCATATGTTATTTACTTTTGTACTTTTATTGAATATATCGATGAAAATGCAAAGTATCGAATGTGAAAAAAACATATTTCAAGTGTTATAGCGAATTTTTGAATTTACTTTGTAAAGCGGAAGTATGAGCCTGTTGATAGGTCGAATATGCAACTATCTTGATGTTCACAAGGAACAGATTAAAAATTCGTTATTCTGCATTTGTTATTGTAAACATTTATTTGAACCAGAAGTTTCAAAGACTTTTTCCCCTTATTTTATAGAGGCTGGGTGAGCCCCAGGACAGTCCTAGATTCCATAGGATCTATCTCACAGGTTATTTAAAAGCCTCTGTAACTGAAGAGAACCTTCGGCACGGAAACAGCGCTCTACCATTGAGCCGCTCCGCTCCCTCATATATAATGACATCTATTTGGCACAAAACCACGTATAACATTATATACCGGTATAATAAAATATATATACATATATATATATATATATATATATATATATATATATATATATATATATGTATATATATTTCATGTCTTTTATATAATGTCAGATGTGATATTTGTCCTGAAGTTCGGCGACTGATCTATATCTCTATACTTCATTATTATGTCTATGTATGTATTATGGTTTATGTCTTTATTAAATACTAGCTTTTGCCCGCGGCTTCGTTCGCGTGGAATTTGGTTTGCCTCTTAATGTTTCTTGACAGATCATTTTAAATTAATTTTTTTTTTTAAACTATAAGTTACTCCTACATCCGAAATTTCAGATGTCTAACTTCAAAACTGACGGATTCCATACAATCATTGAACCCCATTTATATCAAGGGGGAAACCCATGGGAAGTGGAATTATCTAAATTTTTTTCTTAAATTATCCAAAGAGCTTATCTGCAAATTTCAAGGTGCTTCCTGATTTGCCTTTAATTATGTACTATAATGGATTCTCCACAGAACACAAAAAACTGTCTGGAGGGCACGTGCCCCCGCCCCCCTACATCTGCCCTTAATGCAGCCTATGTGTTATTATGATGTATAACCTAAATTAAGTTTCAAATCCGTTCGGTAGTTTTTGGATGAAAGAGAGACAAACATACAAACTTTCGCATTTATATAAGAATAGTACGATATCAAAACAATTAGTTTCACTCATGTTCTTTCTGTTATTTTAACCACTATTCTCATGTGATATGCCTTTAATTATGTATTATAATGGATTCTCCACCGTCCCTAAAAAACAGTCGGGGGGGGCACGTCTCCCGGTACGCCCCCCGCTAAATCCGCGCTTGCTATAGCCTATGTGTTATTCTGATGTATAACCTATATTACTGTCAAGTTTCATCTAAATCCGTTCAGTAGTTTTAGGGTGAAAGAGAGACAAACATACAAACTTTCGCATTTATAATATTAGTAAGATTTTTAAGGATTTTATTATTTTGTATGTTCGCAGTTGGAACTAGGTTTGAAGGAAAACAACCGCTCGGATCCTAAATCCCCCACTCCCTGAGCGGTGTCAGAGACCCCCCTGGCTTTGACAGAGCCGACAGAAGACTATAATGACAGAGATGGCCACTCCCGCTCTCTTTAGCGGACTATAAAGCCCAACCCGTTCTATGTTTACTCTTCGTCGGGAACTTTGACCTCGGCACGTGTCTTCGCGGCTCCGGTTCGTCTCATCTGCCTTTAATTGTCTCACGAGACCGTTTGTTTTATTTTATATGTATGTTCATAGATAATAAGAATTATTATAAGTATTTCCGTTGCCCAAGGAAGAAAAAGCCATTAGTATTTGATCTAAAAAAAAAAAAAAATTGTACCATTACAACTCATGAAGGAACTTGGGGTCAGAACATGTTAGAGACTGTACTGGTTCAAGGGCAATGTCTGTGAAAGAAGGTGATTTGTCCTAGATCACGCCAACCTCCAGATTTCCCTCTCGTATTTAGGTACGCACTTTGTAGATGCTGGGGGACCCTTAGAAGTGTCTCTGATTTCATAGGATCAGCAGATTAAATAAATTCTGCCACAGCCGGATTTTGTTTACTTCCATGACCTCGGCATGGCAACTCAGCGCTCTACCACTCAGCTCTTCTTCCCGTTTGATTTTATATGATACTTTTATAAAATGGTGAAAGAGATTATATTCATTTAACTGTTAAATAAAATTGGCAAAGTGTATACTAAGTAAAAAATAAAAACCTTCTCCCACCTTTTTTCTGCCTATATCAACATCATTTTCAATTTTTATGGAAGTAAAAATTACATAGTATGTAAAAATTACATGAAATGTTTTCAAAACATTTCTAGATTTAAGAGCGAAACATATCGTGTGGATTTTTCTTTTTATTTCTCGACTACTGTTAGTTTCTGGAGTATAAAATAACATTGAAGTTGGCTCAATATTCTATTTTTGTTTTAGTGACTGTTGCTCAGGCAAAGTCGAAGATTCAATAATCTCTCAAACCGATCCTAAAGGTAGCGCAGATAACGTTTCCATCAGTACAGAAATATCTTTTCCGATTTGCTTTGTTTCAAACCCGACCCATTTCGTGTTAGAATTGACTAGAACCAAAACAGCAGCATATATCTTCAACCTCGGTGAATAAGATAAAATATCAACGAGATTTATGTTTACTATAGGGACATGGAGTAATATTTTACTCTTGATAATATTATCAGTGATAGGGAAACAGTTTTTATATATATGACATACAGTAGTAGATCATTCTTGATTACTTGTTGTATACTAGTGGCGTATTTATGGGGTAATCAATTTTAATTATAGGCTCCGAAGCCATTGAAGTGATCTATTCCTGACGATTTTAAATGCATTGAATGAATATTCCGTGTATTTAATCATACTGATTACTATTTTAATAAATTAATTAATATGCAGCCTACTTTTCGAAGCCTATAATAAATATTTTATGTTTAGTTTCGTCCATCGCGTCATGCTTCTCCCTTGAGCTATTTAAAGATTTTTTTCCAGGAGATTTCTGAACCAATTCCTTTTGGAACTTGATAACTTAAAGTCTTCGTTGGATATTTTATCGTATGTGTATATTCTGATCGTGGTTTTTGTAATGTTAATATGTCTGTTTAAGATCGGAATGTGAGGGATTCGAACGACGATTCGATGTTTTTTGCTAGCTGTGATATATATTTTTAATTAGAATACTTTTAGATTTCACTTATCTACATTCATAAATATTCATTATAGAGGGGATAACCGAAAAGGAAACATCTTATAATTATGTGAAAGAAATTCTATCAAACATTTCGTTCAGTGCCGCCAAACGAATCGATTTATCTTGTTTTCGAAATTGGCTTTTTGAATATTTGAAAATTTTGCCTTGAACGAAAAATGTCTCGACTTACATCTCTATTAGGGAATCTACAAAGTTTCTTGACCTCGACATCTGTATATTTCTCAGAAATATTTCTAATCAATTCGAAAAATCTTGAGAACCGTTTAAAAATGTTAAGTTACAGTGGATATTATTTAGTGTTATATTGTTATATATATTATATAATAGAAATAAGAAATTTTCTAGGAAAACCATCCAACAAAATATCGAATAAGAATTTAAATTGAAGTTGTGCTTGGCCGCAAAGCATAATTTTTTTAGCCTCTCCTCACTTAATTGCTGCTACATTGCGGACACCCCTTCCAGCGGACATTTAATTAATGTTTTTTATATTCCGTTGCCATAGACTTCCTTCAACTGCCTGCTAAATACTCCTTTACTTATTAATTGCTGTTTAAATATTTATGCTTAGTTTATTCACATTGAATTCTAATGGTTTGATTTTTTTTCAGTTTTGTTGTTGTTGTTTGTTCATTTAACGTGACTTTATGCTGCTATGGCTAATCGGACGATGCTACAGTGGGAGCTCTAAATTTTGCCTGTCCAAGTTTAATTAGGATAGGGATTTTTAACGAGTACCTTACATCGTACAGGCTCGGGACCCTCTTTTAACGCCCCTTCCGAAGGACGGCATAACCGAGGATTTTTTACTTCCTTTAAAAAATCATAGGGCCACCTGCCGGGCTACGAACCCGCGATCATGGGCTTAGTAGTTTTCTATGTTAACCACTTTTACAGTTTATCCTGCATTTATATTATATTTATCCTGCATCATCAGTGTGTCGACGCTGTGGGGACTATAAACCCAACTCACTTAGCCTCTATTAAGAGGGTATCCTTAATTAGGGAACACCTGTAGTGATCTGCGCCAAATCACCTTTATAACGGTTGGCTGATATGTGATAGTTTGAAAAGAGTTTCATATACTTTAAGAAGCGAAATGTTGTTACTAAGTGGCTAAGTCAGTCAGTCATTTTGTTTAAAATAAAGTGATTGCTTATATTATAACCCCATTCCAACTATTAAGTTGAGAGAATGACACGATTACGTAATTAACATAAAACAATTAATAGTCTCTGCACAAAATTCGACATACTCATTTATTCATCGGGGTTGTAGGTATATAGAACAGTCTCTACCATGTACTGAACATTTTTAAGTTATTGTTTACAATTATTAAATTATTTATTCCCCTATTTTATTACGATGTAATTTAACATGGAGCTATTTTTAATGGTTTTATAAATTAATCGCTGGCTTCTGATCAGGGCATGTAGTGTGGATCAATACGTTGGTTTTCAATAACACTTTCGTTTTTAATATTTGCGATTTTCATATGATCGTCCCCCGGACCTTGTTATCCTTCAAAAAATATAATTTTTAATTATTTAATATAATTCTTGCTTAATAGAATCTATGAAAGGAGTTGTTTTTTTTGTAGTAGTTGGAGGATGTAGCGTTGTTGACTGGAGGCTAAGCCGGGTGAGCCAACGGCTGTGTCGCAACCCTTACGTCAGTGCAACATCTGAAAGGGAGATTAAAGAGGGTGTAGTAGCTTCCTCTCTTCTGCTCCTTCGTGAGGTCCTTAGGTCCCACCCTCTTCCTTTATAATTCCAAGGATAAAGGATAAAGAATCTTCGGCTAATTAAGAGTTTTAGGTAATTATCGTACCATTGAGGAATCTTAACAGGAAGAGCTACTCTTTGAAGAAACCGAACCAATCTTCCCGATTTGTTTAATTTCAAGTGGGCCGTCTTGGGAAAGATCAGTTACGCTGATTTTTCCATGTGCTATATTTAGACTCGGGAAGTATTTAATTGATTGTTGTTAACCAGAATTATAAAAACGTTTTGTTCGTAACATTTCAGATTGCTGGGAGTATCATCACTAGAGATAATAAATCTTAATATAAAGACATTTAAATTTGTACAGAATATACAATATAATAGAAAAATAGTTTTATTCTGAGATCAAGTCCCTTAAGAATAACAAATGTGTACAATAATTTTTGTTATTTCTGATTTAGTAAAATACAGAGAGTTTGGTATGAAAATTACAAAAATAAAAGTACATAAGGAAAAGTAAACATACGTGTACAAGAAAAAACTTGTAATTCAACTTAGATAATAATAATAATACCAAACATAGCGTTGAAGATAAAATTAAAATTATAGCTATGAATTAATACCAAATTAAACAATAGCAAACAGGAGTAGCAAAACTAATATGTAAGAAAATGAAAAATTACATAAATCAAAGGAACTATTATATGCATAAGCAACCATAGGTGTCACTCGGCCAGAGCTGTTCTTATACTTGGGAATTTAGATAGAAAAAAAATATTATTTGCGTGGAGAAATTCTAATTTGGCTTCGAAGTCTTGTTCTCTCTATGGGTAGATCTGATGTCAAGTACGGATCAACTGATCTAGTGTCAACTCCCGATCTCATCAGCCCTGCAATGTGGGTCGAAACGTCGGCTTCCAAATAAATATGAGAATTTTTTACCTCCACCCGGGACATTTTCTTCCTCTTCTACATATTGTAGATGCATTGTATTACAATTTAATAAGGGCGGGGAGATAGCAGTTGGCACTTGACCACTCCATCTGGCGCTCAATAGTCCATCCAATATGTCTTCATATTGCGATAAAGTGTATCATCCCTTTTGTAAGTTGGAAATTAATTTTAAATTTATATCCTCTAAAATATACTTAAATCCTCATAAAATTATCTGACATTTTGCGTTTATTGATTGATTATTATCTGGATAAAAAAACCGCTTTTACTTACACCTTTAAATATCGCCATTATTTCGGATTCTCATACGCTAACAGGCATAATTAAGTCCCAATAGTGTTTCGAAAGTAACAGCTTAAGTTTAGGATACATGCTTAATCATCATTGATGAACCTTTCAAAGGTGATAAGAAAGGACTATACCAGTTATTTATTTTGGGGATCATTCTGTTCCTTGACAGTAGAGTTTAAGTGATGCGTCCCATTTTTTAACATCAATTGATTAAATTGACCCCATCCGGCCATTTTGAGCTAGATCATGCGTGCCAATCTTACCTTTTGACGATATCAGATTTATTTTTAGCCTATCTTTGTCTCAAAAGGAATTAAATGAATACACGAAAAGTAGTATTTCAAGAAGGTTTCTTAAATTTCTATTGGGTCCAATAGAAGTGAACCATTCAATGTTTTAGATGCTACAATACAATACAATTTCATTTCATCCCTCTAGGATAATTCTTACAAAGAAATATTGCTAAACGTTTTTTTATTAAAACTGAAAAATTTTACTGACACTTTTGCAGTAATAATTGATTGCAACCATTACATGATAGTATTTATTTGTGATATTATTTTTTTTTAAATCATTAATAACTCATTGATCTTAATTACACCTAATAAAAGGGTTTCGATCACAGGTCCAATATCTACAACGCCGTGATTTCTTGTAGACTGACTTCTGATCAACTGTGTTTTTTTTTCCATTGACTTTATTTACTCGTAAATAATTCTTGATTTCTTTTCGGATTCTTGTTTCGCTCCTTGTACAGCGGTATAGCTTATAAATTGCTATTTATGTCTGGTTGTGGATTTTTCACGTGATGTCTAGCTTACAACTATTGGAGGCAACTAACAATGACCGAGCGTAGTGTTGTGTTGTGTATATGTATCTACTAAGTTGTGGACACCTATTCCGCATACATCTATCGGGAATAGCAATGTGGTTTTCTGGTATGTCAAATACCGTTCATGGACGACCTGCTTTGAGGTAAAAAGGTATAGATTATCGCGCCTGCTTACTCCGAACAGCCACAATATCCTTGGATTTAGGCTTATTTTTTCCTGTCCTCCAACCTTAGTGGGACCTGTCCTTATACTTCGGTGGGACACTGGTGAATCATCCAATAAGGGACTAGACCCGGTAGACAGCCGTTGGAAACTATGCTTCACAGGAAAGTCGAGTTGTCTATCCTCCCAGAGGCAATATGCGTCTACAGAATGTCCACATAGCTTCGTCAACATCAAGATGTCCGACCATTTAATGGGATTAAATTAATAGATATAAATAAAAAATAAAAATCATGGGTATGAGAAATTATTTAGGTATAATTTGGTTACATTACAGCCATACAGCCAGACATTCGGTATAAGTTTAATACCTGCCGGGACAATTTTATGGCATTTTTACTTGAAAAGATTTATCCTGGAGGGCAACCAAAACTACTTCTCCGGTAAAAGTGCTCAACAAAACAAACAAAGTTCTCATCAAACAATTGAAGTTACTTCTCTAGCTCGCGGAAAAACTTATCTTTACATGAATTTTTAAATTCCTCTTCTAACAGCATTCCATTCCTTTTTAATGTTAAGTCACTATTCCACAATAAAACACGGTAGTTACCATTCAAAAATGGAAAATTAGAATATTCAAAAGCTATTATCCTTTCTTCCGTTCATGGGGAGTTTGGGGCGTTGACGTAATGTAGGAACAATGGCTGAATGTTTTTGAGAGTAACTATTGGGTCAAATATGATTCTTTTGAAAGCTGAATAGTTAAAAGGATATGAGAGGAAAATAGTTGACTGGATGGTAAAATGTAGAACGGAGATAGTTGGGGGGGTGCAGTAAAAAAAAAACACTGAATAAGTACTAGACTTATATTTATGTGCCGACGTTTCGACCTACAGTGTAGGTCATCTTCAGGGCTATGAGAGAGAAACATACAGAACGAAAATTATATAAAAATGCACAGTAACAATAATATAGTGACAGTTAATGTAGAAAATTAAAATAGTGACAGATATGAAAATTAAAGATACGAATATTAAAAAAGTGACAGAATATAATAGAATTAAGATAAAGACAGATTTAATAAAATTAAAGATAATGAAAAGAAATTAAAATAGTGACAGATATAATAAAATTAAGATAAAGACAGATTTAATAAAATTAAAGATAATGAACAGAAATTAAAATAGAGACAGATATAATAATTAAAGATAACGAATATAAAATAAAATACAGAAAATAAATGCACAGAAAGGATAGAAAAGTAAAAATAATATAAAGGGAAATAAAGAAGAGGAGGTAAACCAAAGATACAAAATGAGAAGATTAACATAAAAAAAAAAGGTTGGAACATGAAGGATTTAGAAAAACTAGTAAAATAAAGATATAAAATGTATGATAACGGACTTCTAGAGGTTACATAAGTAAATGTATGAGACATTATAATACAAGAATATGTAGAAAGAAATGAAACTACCGTGTTTTATTTTATTAAATCTGTCTTTATCTTAATTTTATTATATCTGTCACTATTTTAATTTCTTTTCACTATCTTTAATTTTATTAAATCTGTCTATATCTTAGTTTTATTATATTCTGTCACTTTTTTAATATTCGTTATCTTTAATTTTCATATCTGTCACTATTTTAATTTTCAACATTAACTGTCACTATATTATTGTTACTGTACGTTTTTATATAATTTTTGTTCTGTTTGTTTCTCTCTCATAGCCCTGAAGATGACCCACACTGTAGGTCGAAACGTCGGAACATAAATATAAGTCTAGTACTTATTCAGTGCTTTTTTTTTTACTGCACCCCCAACTATCTCCGTTGGTTACTATACAGTTTAAAGTATAGGAAACTGCGGGTTAATAATTCTCAGATCGGAGTTTTAATTGAATTTGTTGAGTGGAAAAATGGGTGCAACTGTTAGAGAGGCAGTATGATCGTATAGACGTAATCGTGGTTTGCTTATCTTAATTTATTCACAATTAAGTTTGAGTTTTCTGACTTTGCTAATTATTCACGAGGAATTCCATAGAATAGACTTCTCCGAAATCGTCCTTGAAGTAGTAGCCTTATTCCTAATTCTAATTACTATTCTAGCATTTAAAAAAATAAACAATATTATATCTTCTTATTCATCTCTATGGAGGAAATAAGTGACCGTAGAAAACATCTTCTTGTGTAATAGTTTTTGTTAAGCAACTTGGCAATCAGCAAACATAAATTAATGTTTCCTTTTTAAAAATAAATATTTGAAAATTTAAGCACAGGTATTTTTTTAAACAATTTATAAGTGAAAATGTTTATTTGAAGTTATTGATTATCATTTTATAATCACATTTTAAAAGTCATTCCCAACTGATATCCGTCAAGATTCTTCCTTTTCCACATTCAAACCCATGTTTTTCCTACATTTCCTAAATTCTGAAACATATGCCCTCTAATCAATTACACAACCTAAAAGACCCTCACCACTACAACCCGTGAATGGGTCTGGGGTTCAGTACATGGAAGAGACTGTACTGTTTCATGGATTCGGGTCCGCAAGGAGGTGACTTGTCCTAGGTCACACTCAACCGCCATATTTCTCCCCCCTTATTTTGGGTTCCCCATATTTGTAATATTTTATAGATGCTGGTTGAGCCCCAGGAGGGTCCGGGATCCCATATGATCCATCTCCCGCTACAAAAATCAATTACACAGGTCTGCAAAAAAAACTTTTTTAAAAATTGTGTTGATTTAGTTAACTGATCTTTATGTAGTTTTTTGCGCTGATTTAAAAAATGACATTGGTTTTTTTTTCTATCACGTAAGGCTTGCCTACGAAATAAAGTTGAAGTTTTTGGAAAAAGTACAAAATACGGAAAATTTTGGATTTGTTTTTATTATTTTAACATGAAGTAAAAGCAATACAAAAACAACGATACCTAGCTAAAATGAGCATAAAAGTGATGCCGATGTGTTGTAAAGTCTTTAAATAATAAGTCTTTGTAAAAACGTTTTCTTTTTCCTTCATAGCTTCTTTTGGTACTTTTTCGGCTGTTCTTGTGAATTTTCCAACAGTAGTCTGCCATCATGTTGACATTCCTTCGACCTTGGTATCTGCGCTCCATTTCTTTTATATCTTGATGGAAACGTTCTCCTTGTTCCTCACTTACAGCCCCAAGATTTTATGGAAAGCAGTCCAGTTGTGAGTGAACGAAATGAACTTTGACACTCATGTTGCAGCCCAACATTTTGTAGTTTTGTAAAAATTCAGCAACCGTTACAGTTTAGTAGTTTGGGTCTTTTTTGTATCCAAGAAATGCTGTTACAACGAGTTTAAATGAATTCCAGGCATTTTTTCTTTCATTTCCATTTTAGTGACAAAGCTTTCATCTTTTAAAAGTTTTCTGATGTCAGGCCCAACAATGATTCCCTTAAGCTTAGCATCGGATATACCAGGAAACTGTCCACAAAGATACTTGAAACACTCTCCTTCTTTGGGTAATGCTTTCACGAACTGTTTCATTAGCCCCAATATGATATGAAGTGGTGGAAGTAAGATCTTTTTTGGAGTAAACTTTGTATTTCAACATTTTTAACTCCAGGAATAAGAGCCACGTCTGCTTGACACAATGTTGTTTCCTGTCACGGCTATTCCATTCACAGAGGAAACATGGAAACTTTGTGTAACCACTTTTTTGGCCTAGTAACATGGAAATAACTTTCAAATCCCTACAAATGGTCCATTTATGGTCAGATTAGTCGGGCTACATACTTAAGAACAAACTCAAGATTTTCGTAGCATCCTTTCAAATGGACTGAGTGTCCAACAGGCACAGAAGCTTATTGGTTACCATTTTGAAGGAGTACATCTTTCAAAGTCCTTTTTGATGAATCAAATAAGAAATTTTCAGGTGTAATTTGTGACTTATCTATGGATGATTGATTTTTCACTATTTTTCCGTAATCAACACAAAAAATAATGTTAAAGCCACTAGTTAAATATGCTACAATTTTTTCACGTAGACTTGTGTTACAATAGCTAATGGATAATTATCATAAGTAATGGATGAATAACTATAAATTTGCTTCTTTTATAACGATAGTATTTTTATATGTGTTACGTCCTTTTATTTATTTATTTTATTTCTCAGCTTAATTCTTCTTATTTTAGATTTTTATTCTATTATTTTTTCCTGTAGCAGAACATATATTTTAGCTTATATTGCTTGGCAGATTGTAATAATTCAATAAAGTATTAAAAAAAAGTTTATATTTATTTTCAAGTAATTATGAAATGTAGTTTCTTGGCTAGATATATATTTAATTATTTTTGTACACATCGGTTATTCTTAAGGGACTTGATCCCAGAATAAAATTATTTTTCTATTCTATATAATTTACTAACAGAAAATAGCAGATATCTTACGATTATAAAATCCAACTCTGAAATAAATGCACTTCATGGGATTTCTATTTCTATACTATAAAGAAATTACATGCGTCAGTGGCCCCGCATAATTGAAATGCTCCAGCTGGTTCTATTCTCGTCGCTCTAAAACAACTCCACTCATTCATTTTGACTAATTCTCGACTGGCTGTGTATTTTACCCGATCTAAAATCATAGTGCTCTCAATGTGAACCGTATCCTGTCTCCATTCATATTCAGTCCATTCATCAAGCTACCCTGCGTACGCATTAACATGTCAGTCTATTTTATCGTTGAGACATAGAGACTGTGACAATACATAAATCAAAATATTCAAAAATTATCCAAAATTTTATTCCTTTTTATTAATTTATTTATTTCCGTTTATTAATTATAATTTAGTTTTTGTTGTAAGCATGTAGTAAACTTAAAGCTTAAAAAGTAGAACAAACAAAAAATATGAAAAAATGTAGAATGGACACTAGATAAACTGAATCCTTTCTAGAAGACTTTTGAAATATTTCAATAAGCTGAAATTAAAGTATAAATAATTTGCAGAAGTGGAAAAAGATGTGGAGGAGCTGAAGATTACTACAGCAGATGTTACAGAGGGATCGTCTCTGAAGGCGAAATTGTACAAATCGGTGGGTTTTCAGGAATCACCTAAAAAGAAGGTTGAACAAAAGAAAGGAAAAACATCGAGCACTAAAAAAGGAGATTTGGGAAGCTGAGGAGGCAGAATAGAAGCAAAAAGCTGAATAAACTTAGTCCATAGTGGCTTATCTGAAAAAAAAAAATACCTGAAACAAAAATAAATAACATAAGGAAGAAATAGTTGGGGGTGCAGTAAATAAAAACACCTTAATAAGTGTAACTTATTTATTTAGTTACACTTATTAAGGTGTTTTTATTGACTGCACCCCCAACTATTTCTTCCTTATATTAGAAGTTACAGTCAACCAGTTTTTCTCTAACAAAAATAAATAACATTAATTTTATATATGTACTTTAGAAATATAATTAGATTTACAATTAAATAATAATAAAATAAGTAAGCATGCAAGATAGAATAAATGTTTAAAGTAAAAATTATATAAAATCATTTTTACACAATCTCATATTAAAATTTGCTTAGAGAACTCAGAACGCATTGAATGGAAAAACCAGGCTCCGGGTATCACCAGGTAAAACGAGCCTTGTAACAGTATCGAAAGTCGGTAAAAAACTTATGAATTTATAAAAATGGACTAATAGTTGGTATCTTGGTGGTTTAGCAAGATCTCGGTGAATTTCCACAATTGTTTAGAAACCTTACTTTACCAAGTGTACTGTAGCGTTATACATCTCTTTGTCACTAGTAATTTCCTAGGAGGATCTTTATTCTTTTATTTTTTATTATTATTAATATTTATTCGCTCCTAAGATAGTATTATTATTCCTCAGAAGTTCAACCATAGTCTGAAAACGACGAAGCCCGAAAAAGTACTAGATAGTTCGATTTTAGATAAGTTTTGTTTTCTGATAGGGTGTGGAAGAAGGGGCTCCTAATAATAATTCGCTAACCTTCTATCCGAGCGAATTTGCCGGTTGTGAATTCAATAAAAAAACCTAATAGTTTGATTGGGTGACAATTTCCCCAAATAAATATAGTTGAAGCTATAAAAGGAAAGAAAAGAAATTCATCAAGTAAATACAAATAAAAACATCCAAAAATGAGTAAATGATAAATATATAATGTAAAAATAGAAAAATAACAATTATAAAATTATTAATGTGCACAAGTAAACCTAAGAAAATACAAAGAAAGTTATTTAAAAGTAAATAAAAAAAAATATGAAAAAAAGAAAATGCACTAAGCTATTATTTACATAAAAAATGAATTAACTTATTTACTAAAGAGAGATGAGTCTTAAAATAAAAATATTACTGGTCTGTGAATCAATGAAAAACTGAGAAATGAATTGATTTCTTTGAAAGTGTTGAGTTCTTGATAGCGATGACTTGATGATACGAAATAATAATGAGTAGAAAAATTAAATGTCTCTTACCGGTAAGTCCAAAATTAGATCAAAATAGCGAGAAGTTTTACTGGTGAGAGTTGACAAAATTCAAGTTGAAGAAGATGTGAAAGTGATGAAGAAGTGGTGACAAAATCAAGTGTAGAGCAGCAAGCAACCTTCTCACAGGGCAACTGTCTTGAGACTGATCTTGTTTTGTTTTTTCGAACATTACACTTAATATTAAAACATATGTTTTTAAAATTGCTCTCTGAATTCTTTTGTTTCCTTTTAATAAATTTTGTTAATGTTAGAATTATATAAAACAAACAAAAAAAAAATCTAGCTTTTAATGCAATAAAATATTCATTTGGAAATAAAAAACATAAAATAAAAAATAGTTATTGATACCCGACATACCGCCCACCAAATTTGAGTACAAATTTCCCAGGTATATTAAGAGATTAGGAGGGTATCAATGGAGCTAAACGAGAAAGAGGACGAGTGTACTCAGCCGTAGAGGTTCTCACTTTGACTACTCTAATTATACCATCTTTACCAGGGAACACTTGTGTAATACGCCCAACAGGCCAATTGAGAGGCGGTACATTAGAGTCGATAAGAAGCAGCGTGCCGACTGCTACATTTGGCGAATCAGTGGTCCACTTGCTTCGCTGTTGTAGAGAATTTAAGTAGTCACGTCGCCATTGTTTCCAAATATTGCCTATGCTTTAATGGATAAGATTCCACCTTGAAATAGGATGGCGGGGTGGTTCTATTGATTCTGGTTCTGGCAGTGCAACCAAAGGGGCGCCAATCAAGAAATGGCCTGGTGTCAAGACATCTAAGTCTTCAGGAGAAGATGACATTGGATACATAGGTCTTGAGTTCAAAATTGCTTCAATGCGACTTGCAATCGTAGAGAGTTCTTCAAAGGTAAGGGGATGGCCATCCAATACTCTCCTGAGGTGGTATTTAAAAGACTTTATACCAGCCTCCCATAATCCACCAAAATGAGGCGCAAAAGGTGGGATAAAACTCCAAACTATTTCTCGCTGGGCGAAATAGTTTTCGATGTTCCTTTTCTGGGAGTATTCGTTCCACCATGAGTATAGCTCTTTCAAATGTCGTGACGCACCTACAAAAAATGTACCATTATCAGAGAATATTCTGCTAGGTAGTCCTCTTCGAGCTATAAATCTGTCGAAGCAAGCTAGAAAAGTTACTGTTTTCAATTGCGATACGATTTCAATGTGCAGCGCCTTTGTGCTCATGCACACAAACAAGCAGGCGTATGCCTTTCCAAGGGCTGCCTTACGGCGAGAAGATTCACGGATTGAGAATGGACCAGCAAAATCAATTCCAACATTTATAAAAGGTCGCCCTTGTTCGAATCTTGACAATGGCAAATTTCCCATGAACGGTGTATAGGGTTTGACTTTCAAACGATGACATTTCAGACAGCGATGTATTCGAGTGCGTATAAGACGTCTTGCAGAAATAATCCAAAAGTGGTGACGTAGTAAGGAATGTAGTAGCTGATGCCCAGCATGTAGGTAAACGATATGGAAATGGTCGACAAGTAGTTCTACAAAACGTGATTTGTAAGGTAGTAACACTGGATGTTTAGCATCATAAGATAAAGGGGCATTACTAAGGCGACCGCCCACCCTGTACACTCCACAAGAATCTATGAAAATTGATAAAGACTTCAACGAGTTGTTGCAATACTCGCATTGCCAAAATGGGAGAACATGAAAGTCCAAAAGGTAAACGATTAAATTCAAATTTGGCTAGGGGATCGAAACTTTCAGCTCTAAAAAATAAATGAAGATAAGAACGATCCTCTGGGGCAATCAAAATCTGTATGCACATTTGACAGATATCGGCTGTCATGACTATTTGTGGTAATCGAAATTTTAAAAACACATCTGTGATCTCCGGTTGTAGTTTGGGACCACAAAGTAGGTAATCATTGAGAGATCCATTAAAGGTTGAAGCTGAACCATCAAAAAACTATACGCAGTTTGGTACTTGTGCTCCTTTTCAATACACAGTGGTGAGGAAGAAAATATTTTCCCGGTTGAAAACTGGGCGATAAGTAACATTTTTGCAGATATTCTTCAAAAACTTTTCCATATTCCAATTTCAAAATTGGTTCTCGTTCGAATTTTGTTTCTAATTTTCTAAAACGTTTTAAGAACATGTACTTGGAGCTTTCTAAATTAGGCGGTTGCTTTTTAAAGGTTAAACGGACTGTGTATCTTCCAGAGGGTGTTCGATAGTGTGTTTTTCTAAAATGATCTTCGCTCATTACATCAAGCGGATTCATTCTCGAAACATTATTTATTTCTTCGACTTCCCAAAAACGGGTAATCAGCTGTGATAAATCCTGAGGTTCAGACGAAGGCACAAAATTGGCAAGCAAGGTAGAGCTATAAGTAGAGGGAGTTGAAGTTGAAACAGGTCCTAACAAAATTCATCCAAGAGAGGTTTTCATGGCATTGGGGAATCCATGAGCCGACTTTATTACTTCTCCATTTAATATTTCCCCAAATAAATCGCAACCAATTAGAAAATCTATAGGCCCTGGTTGATAGAAAATTGGATCATCCAGATCTAAATGTCGGAAATGTTGGACTACATTATCCATAACGGTTTCACAGGGCATTTCGTTACTAATATGATTAATAATAATTGCGTATGTGTGGTGAGTGGATGATTCTTCCTTATTGGGAGAAATAGTGCAAAGAACTTGGTGTTTACAACCAGAAATGGGATTGCTCCCGAAACCAACAAACTTCTGAGAGTTTTGAATAAGTGGCAAACGCAATCGTCGTGCACATTGTGAAGTGATGAATGAGCGTTGAGACCCACTATCAATTAAAGCGCGTACAACCTGGAAACAACCTGAGGAGTCTTTAATCCTAATTAATGCAGTACCCAGAAGAACATTTACTTTTCCACTTGAAGTCGACGACAATACAGCTTCTGGGTTTGAAAGATTCGAGTTGTTGGTAGCTGTTTGTGAAGACTCAGAATGGGTAGGTGTAATGCACGATTTCCTTGCATTAGATTTTTCAAAAGAGTTAGTTTGAAGCGCTGAATGTGCGATAGGTATAGAGGGACCTTGATTTCGATTAGATGAGGTGCAGAGATCAGAACCTTTCGGAAAATGTAAAAGGGAATGGTGCCGTAAATTACACTGCTTGCAGGAGTTTGTAGAGCTGCATTTCGAAGCTGAATGACCAGAAGCCAAACAGTTGAGACAACGATTTAACAATTTTATCTTTTCAAATCTTTGCCTGGGTGCGAGTGATCGAAAATTAGAACAGTTGTAAATTCTATGGTTTTCCTTACAAAGGGGGCATTCAAAACGAATGGTGGCTGCTGTGGAAGACATCAAAACCTTTTTAGACTGATAAGTAGATTTGTAGTTGGTGTTAACTGAAGTGGGATTTTGATATGCCGTGAGATTATTTGATTGGAGCTGAATAATTGATTGAAAGATAAAATCAGAAAATTCCTTCCAAGTTGGAGTTTCAGATCAGGATCCGAATTCGTTTTCAAAACGTTCTCGAGTTTTAGTGTCTAATAACCTGATAGCAAAAGTATATAATATGAATCCGGCAGCATCATCTATGTTCAATCTATTAAAGGCTGCAGCAATTTCAAGAATAACTGAAGAAAAGTGTTCAAGGGTAGCGAGAGAACATTTTTGAAGGGGTAGAAAATTAAATATATTCATCAAATGATGAGTTGCTTGAAGTCCTTTGCTATCATACCTCTTCGTTAAAGCTGCCCAACCTTGATCATAGCCGTCGTGAGTGAGATTAATCGAGGTGATAGTCTGTGCTGCTCCACCTTTCAAAGACGACTTCAAATAGTGGAATTTTTGAATAGGATTCAAGTCTGGATTATTGTGAATCATTGAGGAAAAAGTGTCTTTGAAGGAAGGCCAATCTGAAATATTTCCAGAGAATGTTGGAATATTTATCGTAGGAATGCGTAATTGAGAATGTTCTTCTCTGTCAATAACTGATTTATTTCCAGTGGATTCAGTAGGGGCAAGAGAAGAACCCAATGCTAATGCTTCATAATAGGTGCCACGAATCTCTTTAAAAGCCGATTCGAATTCTGTGAAGGGCTTCTTTAACTTTTTTGCGAGCTTCCTCAAATTTGAATATATTGTTGAAAGCTTTTCGAAAGTATTATCAAGTCGGGAAATGCGAGCGGCTAACATTTTTTTTTTAGTCGAGTCAGACTCCATTAATAAGCCTGCGGTTTTGGTTTCGTTAATGTCATCAGCTAAGTCCCGGAATTCATCCTTAAGAGCATCCAATAGATCTTCCGATTCATCCTGATTAACTTTGGGAGCCATTTTAACTATACAAATTTAATAACAATAAAAAAGTACTATATACCAAAATAAAAGAAGAAACAACAAGTTTTATAAATGGAAAAAATAGAAATCGAATATTTACTAGAAAATTTTACTGAAATCACAATATCCCAGCCCGGAGGACCATAAAGATGTGGAAGAACGGGCTCCTAATAATAATTCGCTAACCTTCTATCCGAGCGAATTTGCCGGTTGTGAATTCAATAAAAAAACCTAATAGTTTGATTGGGTGACAATTTCCCCAAATAAATATAGTTGAAGCTATAAAAGGAAAGAAAAGAAATTCATCAAGTAAATACAAATAAAAACATCCAAAAATGAGTAAATGATAAATATATAATGTAAAAATAGAAAAATAACAATTATAAAATTATTAATGTGCACAAGTAAACCTAAGAAAATACAAAGAAAGTTATTTAAAAGTAAATAAAAAAAATATGAAAAAAAGAAAATGCACTAAGCTATTATTTACATAAAAAATGAATTAACTTATTTACTAAAGAGAGATGAGTCTTAAAATAAAAATATTACTGGTCTGTGAATCAATGAAAAACTGAGAAATGAATTGATTTCTTTGAAAGTGTTGAGTTCTTGATAGCGATGACTTGATGATACGAAATAATGATGAGTAGAAAAATTAAATGTCTCTTACCGGTAAGTCCAAAATTAGATCAAAATAGCGAGAAGTTTTACTGGTGAGAGTTGACAAAATTCAAGTTGAAGAAGATGTGAAAGTGATGAAGAAGTGGTGACAAAATCAAGTGTAGAGCAGCAAGCAACCTTCTCACAGGGCAACTGTCTTGAGACTGATCTTGTTTTGTTTTTTCGAACATTACACTTAATATTAAAACATATGTTTTTAAAATTGCTC
Source organism: Arma custos (assembly GCA_037127475.1). Taxonomy (NCBI): domain Eukaryota; kingdom Metazoa; phylum Arthropoda; class Insecta; order Hemiptera; family Pentatomidae; genus Arma; species Arma custos. The sequence continues at coordinate 44,417,475 of CM073759.1, read as the reverse complement.
TCTGAATTCTTTTGTTTCCTTTTAATAAATTTTGTTAATGTTAGAATTATATAAAACAAACAAAAAAAAAATCTAGCTTTTAATGCAATAAAATATTCATTTGGAAATAAAAAACATAAAATAAAAAATAGTTATTGATACCCGACATAGGGATTGCAGTAAAGGTGAAGATTGAGACATAAAGCAGGCTTCAAAATGGTATTTTTTTACCGTTACTAGGATTGCAAATTCCAGTTTTCAAATTTTTCTTCCTTTGCCTGTAGTCCCTCAGGAGGTCGCTGGGGTTTGGGCTCATTGAGCATATTGACCCTTACAGAAAATCTTTGTAATGGTAATAGTTCTGCATATCTACGGGAAATCTTTCTGTTCTAGTTTTTCAAAGGAGTTTAGTACAAAATGCTATAGTTGGAGTATCTTGGGTGCTTTTCTGATATTCTCTATTCTTTTCTGATTCGAATAGACGTCTGTATCAGCTATCTAAAGACTACCTCATTGCATCTGCCGTAACTTTTAATATAAACCAAATGCCTGGAGTTGGACTAGGATCAAATGGAAGTTTTAAAAACTGGTTGTCCATGGAAACATACTTTATTTATGTTTAAATTCTTGAAAGGAAAAACTTAAAAGCCCTGTTAGGTTTTCGAATAAGCTAGCTAAAAGCCCATAAAGTGGCAAGTTCGTTGTAGTAAAGACTTTACGACTTTTTTTTTAGAAAAAAAAAGAACATGAAAGCTGTTGACTCAGCGTGCATTATTTGTCATTCTCTAAAAACTAACTGAGCCGGAAAAAAAGATTTTTAAAGATTAAAAAAAAATAATTTATTTTGAATATAGCTTTAGCTACATTTTCAATTCCACGTATAAGGGCTATTAATATATTTCACTTATAATCATCCTAAATAGATCTATTAAATTTTAAAAATAATTATGAAGACATTCTATTCTAAACATTAAATTGTTTTTTGTTTATTTTAAGTTTTAGTCATTGATAAGCATTTGTAACATTTCACCACTCACACACGCATTAATTAACTAGATTAGAGCTTATTTAAACTTATCGATGAAATTAGACGACTTCGTTACAAAGAGTCTAACCTTAGATTTGTCTGAAATAGTTCAAGCGTAGAATTCATACCTTCGAATAAAAAATATACTGGAAAACTATTTTTTTTTTCGTCTCCTAGGTAATCTATCAATAGTATTTTAAAAAATCAATTTCTAAAAACTAGAAACTTTTCCTTACATACTTCGACAATCGATTTCCCTCCTCGGTTTTCCCCCTCATTCCCACCGATTTCCTGACACGTGACGCAGGGTAAAACCATGCTGTTGACAACTGTTACATTTGGTGAAATAAAGTGCTGCCGCAGGTGTTCAGGCAACCAACACGCTTCCTGAATAAAATACTGCACTGCACTCTCTCTGTGTGCACACCGCGTCCATAACAAATTCATATCCTATAGTGCAATATACTTCTGAATCACGTAAAATGCAGATATTAATCAAACTTTTCTTGACTTGAAATGGATCCTTACTTTTTTTCCTGTAAAACAAAATACAGAATAAAAACTGGTTTATTGTACAGTTGTTTATTTTTAATACAACTGTTATATTTTATTAAATTCACTTATTTTATTTTGTTTATATCATTTTTTATTTTGTTATGGAATGGCTGTAGCACATACTAAATATACACATAGCACCATTACTTATTGCCCAAAAGTGGCAAATTGTAATGTTTCAATAAAGTGTTTAATAAAAAAAAAAAAATACAACTGTATTCCATTTTTTATTTTCATTACTGTGTAGCCATATCAGCACATTGATTGAGATGTAATTATTAATCTTAAAAATCTTAATTATTGGAAATATATATTATTTGGTGTTCGAGCGTAAAAAAAATGTTATGACTAAACCATTTAGAATTAATCATTTGTTGGTTTCATTCAAATATGATGCCTAATGACTTCTTGAAGCCTAAGTAACGAGAGAAGATTGGATTAAAATTTGTTTTCTACAATAATTTGGTACAATCATAAATGCTATTGTTAGATGCGCAATAACAAAATGGTTGATAAGGCTACTTTTCTGTATATTCTGAGTTAAGGTGTTATTTAGTTCACGTTCGTGCTCACCATATTTGAACAAGCCATAAAATACGATAAAAGCCGAGAAAAAGATGTTTCATCGCCATTTACTGATTATCGACCGGGGCAAATTTACTGATGGTTGTTGACAAAAAATGTCTGTTATTATTTATTTTTTGGAGAGATAGAATTTATTTTCGGATCCAGTGGGTTTCCTTTACGAGCATAAACCTTCCGACTTGCTTTTCTTGAGCTTTTTGTTAAATGAGATAGGTCGGCCAAAAGATAATTGTTTTTCTTCTTATATTTGTATCCACATCTGGCAAGTGCAAGAGATTGGCAATCGGCAGAAAGATAAATATTATGTGAGAAACCAATAAAAACCCGGGTGGTATAAGAACTTCGACCATATTCGGCCTTTAAATTTGAGTTTTTAAAAAGATTTTTAGATAATTTAAATTCTTTATGGTTCTTTGAAACCAGGGATAATCAGTTTATTTACTGCAGAACAGGTGGGGATCAAAGCTGAACACTAGAATGTGGTCAGATACAACAACAAAAAAAAGATAAGATACTAAGCTGAAGATGAAGGTATTTTTTTTCGTCAATGTATTATTTGACTTAAAAAGATTCGATATAAGAAGAGAATTCGTTTTCAAGTAAGTAGGTGAGATTGTCGTTACTCCCTCTACTGGAGTACTTCTTCCAGCTATTTCCAAATCCATTGTAACTTTTTCCATTCCAGTTTAAACTTTTCCATTCCAATCTGAACCCATTCCAACCGTAATCCTTCTTTAGTTTCTCTGGAGGATACAAAAATAGAAGAACTGCTACGACACCCAACCAAGATGTCGTGGAAGTTAACTAATTTATGGTTTTTATTGATATGAGAATTCAAATCAGTTCAATTAAGTGATGCAACCTTAGCCTCCAGACTGAACCCCAAGCTAGTTACACACCTGGAACCCTCGGCAGCCGAAGAGCAGGAAGGTAAACTGAAGATGCTCATTAACTGTTGTGTCAGACGCCCCCAGGACTTGTAACACCAGGATACCTTGTTAACTTGAGGGTACTTCCCTCCGTCCTATCAGAAGACATAAACAGTCGCAAAGTTCTCAGTTCGCTCCGCCTTCTCAAACCTGATTCGGATCCCTACAGAACTCACGCGTACCTACTTCCTGTTGAATTAATTTTCGGAAATATATTGTTGCATTTTTCAATGAAAAAACAGCATCCAGACTATCCAGGGTATCCAGACTAGAAAGAAGGACTAATGCTAAAATTAGAGAGCGAAAGCAAACTCAATAACACGTCCTCCAAAATATAGAGTAAAAAATATTGTAATGTCATCTGAAAAGAATGAAAGAAGAAATTAATTGATTGAATTTAATCTTCAATTAGAAATCTGAAGGGAGAAAACGGCGAGGAAAACCACGAAGAAGATGAATAGAAGGAATTGAGGAAAATATATACAGGAGGAACATATACAAGAAAGAACAAAATGGAAAAACGAACTAAAGGAAATTTTTGGTTGAAGGAAACCTCAATCTGAGGAAACTCTTAGAAAAAAAACAACAAAAAAACATTCCATTCCGGGATTGCTGCAATAGGGGCTTAATTTGATATAGAAAAAAGTTACTAGACATTTTATTCTTTAAATAATTTAATTTTGAATACCATCGTTAACTCACTGTCATTATTGAAGAAATCACAAGAGTCAGAGTACCAGAAAATGAGATTTCAAAAACAGGACACCGCAGACTATTGGATGAGATTCAGTTGCACCTTCTGCGATCGTGGTGCGAGTATCATGTTACTCTACATCTACGAATGCTGTCAGAAGTTAGTTGTGACCAAATCTTGAATATTTTTTATTGGGGCGACTTCGAAGAATGAAATGTGACACCTTTCGGTAAAAGTATTTGGCGATTGGTACCTTCTTGGTGCTGTATGTAGCACATATTATTATGCATATTATATCTAAGTAAATTAAAAAAATATATCTTAATGAACAACTATATAGTAACAATACAGCAAGTGAATATGATGATACATAAATGTATGGATGAAGGATTGCAGAGAAACTACACAGTGGTAGTATTCAAATAACAGATTCAATCTAAAAAGTCACGAGTCTATCTTCTTTTCAGACTCCTTGGAGGGGTTTATCAGGAATTGTTTTGCTATGTTTGAAACTAGCAGGTTTGAGTGAGCATATACTTTGTCATGAAAGTACTGATATGACAAAGTATGGTTTGCGCCGAATTAGCAACAAATGGGACATTGAGGGCAATATGGATGACTTTATTCGTAACAATGTTAGGAGCATTAAAGATTTTAGGAAGGATTTTGAATTTTAGCGATTGGATACGAGAGGAATTCCAAATAGGTCTCATAATAGTGATGTATATATGAGGTTTAACTGCTGTAGTAACTGTTTAAAAGCACATTTTAACAATCAATAGTACTTTATTAATATTAAATTAATATTTATTATGCTATATTTAGGTTATGGCGACACGTTTAAAAAAATATTGAAGGAGCTATGAGCTTTGGAGTTAGGGAGGTTGTAATGTGATATTAGCTGGTCAGGCGGCCAGGTCCTCCGCTACTTAGTTCTAAGTGGATTAGACTAAATTTATCTAGGTCGACCTCTGGGGGAAATAATCAGGATATAAGTCTATATTCCTTCCTTTAGGGCTATCTTCTCTCGTATAATTATGATAATATAATGAAGGAAAAATTTTGTTTTTATTTATAGATTATTCATATTGTTTTTTCGCTTTGAGCGATATTTGGTAGGGGAAAACTTATGGGTCGCGTCACCGACATGCTCGTGACGTGGTACGTGAGACTGTGGCCTGTGTATGAGTTGCACTATTTGTTTTAATCGACTTAGATTAAATGTTAGAATTCGATTGACATAAGAAAAATAATATTTAAGTAAAATATCATTTAATAGTTGTGCAATTCATATTAATAATAACTTAAAACATCACTAACTAGTGAAACATTTCGTGTCCCCCTGAATATTCCCTGAAATATTATATTGTTTAAATATGTCTATGTAAGAATTTCGCGATATAAAGTGATGATTTCAATAAAAACTTTGCAGTGATAAAAATCTACGATTAATTATTGTTCTAAACGAAGCATTTGTTTTGGCTATGTCTAATGATAGAAAATTCAATACTACATATATAAAATTTCGACTACTTAAGCGATACTTACACAAATTTCTGTTTAATATATTTGTTCCTTATGAAATTTAAATAATTTTAAGTATTATTTATTTAGAAACTCAATAAAGAACACGGTTGTTCCAAAGTTTTGAGTTTTCACATCTGTCGGAACTCGTCATAACTCCCTATATGAATTTTTTTTAGTTGACTTTTTGGTGGAATACTTTCCTGGAACTCCTCGTAGGAAAAGCATTTTTTTCGTTATATTTTTTAAATATAATAATGAAACGGTGATTTCTGGCTTTGTTATTTTTTTTTTAACTTTTAGAATGACAGACAATCCATATTTGATTGATAAAGTCGACTATACCTCCAGAAATATAAAGACTTACGGCCCCCAATCTGTGGCATAATACTTTAAATCTGATCTTTTGTAATGTTTTCAATTTTTTTGTAATTTTATCTGTCCATAAGTTGAAAACCTTTGTAAATATTATAGTTGAAAGTGTTGAAAAACGGATGAAAAGCAGCGAATTATTAGTTTAAAATATATATTTTTTAAATCATTAGAACAGGGAGATCTTAAAATAAAATTTAATTTTCTTTTGAAAACAGATGATGGGAGTCGGTAAAAGCAAGACAGATGGAAGAACAGCAGGAGGCGACGAGAAGGCTTTGTTTTTGCCGATCTCACAGCTGGGGACCCATTAACTGTTTAGGCCCCTCTGATTGGCCCGAGCATCTCAATTGTCTAGGATTCATTCAAGTCACGTTGACGATCATTAATAGAGGGCACTAGAATAGGGCTCATTTGAGAGCCCAGCAACTGCAGTACTCCCGGCGTTTGTGGAGAAATCGATTTCCGGTAAGAAAGAAGTTTCTGGGTTCTTAGCTTAGAAAGCACGGGAAACACAACTAATCCTTTGGAAGCACGATAGTGGCCTTGAGACGCTGTTTTGTTTTGACCAATAAACTGTAGCAAGAACGGTTAGCAGAAATAAACTTGTCATCTCTAGTTCTTCACGATCACTGGATCTCTATTGAACGGATTGGCTCAGTTGTAGAGCGCTGAGTTGCCCTGCAGAAGGTCACGGGTTCAAATCTGGGCGTGGCTGATAATTCATTTAATCTTTTACCAGTCGGGGGTGTTGGATCTGGACCATGTGGGATTTGGAGATCCTTCTGAAGCTCATCCGTTCTCTCTAAAGTGGACGCACTTAATTGGGGGAAAACCTGGGGGTTGAGCACCGTTTTAGACATTACCTTCCTCCACACCCGTAGCCTCAGAAATAGTACAGAATTTACCTCATACTGAACCCAAGACCCTCCATGAGTGGTAGACATACAGGAGAAAAAAATTGAGCCTAAATTTGTAATAGGATACTTTTCACATCACATCTAGAGGCGTACCTCTTCTGTCATTCAGTTTTTTCCTGATTCATCTCAGGCTCATAACTCTTAGCAGGACCTTCCAATATGCTAGAAATGTTTTAATTAAAACAAGTTGAGATTGTTCTATGGCGTCGACATCATCCGCATAAGTCGAAAGTTGCTATCTCCGGCTGAATATCGACTACTCAACCTTTGTGCTGACCTTTCATGGCCATAGGCAAAGTTGAATGAGAGACACGCGATGGCATCTCCTCGCAGTTGCGGTATTGTTGGCTTGTGTTGTAAATTGAAAGTTTTAAATTTAATTATTTTAATTAAATGCTACTATAACTGATTTATTGATGAAAAATTATACGTTCTCCATTGGGACTGAATAACTGAATTTGAACTTGAAATATTTAGAACCAAGGGGATTGAGTACCGAGAGCTGGAGCTAGGAGATAGTGCAGCGATTGCCGCCATAATTCTGGTTTGAGAAATTGAGGGCAGCTGCACTCAATAGAGGTGATAAGAGGATGGTTCAAGTCTCAGTTCAGGGCTTAACTCAATTAACTCAATACATAATGATAATCCATATTGTATAATATAATATAATATAAAACAATATAACTTAATATATTTTAAGTGTTATGTTCTTTATTAATTTCCAATCACTCGCTATTTGGCGTAACTCAATGAGTGATTCCAATAATTAACTTTTAAAAAACAAACGATTTCTGACATTCATTTTTATTTTTTAAATTACATGTAAATATTAATAAAATTGGGAAATTCTGAAAATCATATTATGTTTAATAGGATATTTATAGATAATTTATTAGGCCAATGTAAATAGCAAATAAATAAAATATATAAAAAATTTTATGATAATATAACAACCTGTAATTTTATAAACTCATAAATGAATATAAAGATTATGAGCAACACAATTGTTGACATTATGTCAGGATTCAGTTCAACATAAAAAAGAAGGAAATATGATAAATATTTTTATTTTGAAGAGAAAAGATTTGTCCAGGCCGGGATTCGAACTCGGGTCTTCCTGCATTCTCTAGCGCTTAGCTCTAACCAACTGAGTTACCTGGCTCGTAACATAGCCAGACAAATCCATTCTCTTCACCGATCCTAAATCCATCAGAATGTTCATCGAACATGACTTTTTAATTTAGGATCTCGTTGACTTACGTCAATATTATATTATAATTTATTTTATATTTATCATTCTAATGGTGGTGATAATTTAGGCTATAGCAAGCGCGGATTTAGGAGGAGGGGGCACGCCCCCCCCCCGCCGAGTTTTTTAGGTACTGTGGAGAATCCATTATAGTACATAAATAAAGGAAAATCACATGATAATTGTAGTTAAAAGAACAGAAAGAATATGAGTGAAACTATTTGTTTTGATATCCTACTAATATTATGAATGCAAATGTTTGTTACTCATTCACGCAAAACTTACTGATCGGATTTGGATGAAACTTATTGAGTAAAATAGGTTATAAATCATAGGCTACAGCAAGGGCAGATTTATATGGGGGCACGGGGGCATGTGCTCCCCCTTTATAATACATAATTAAAAGCAAATCAGGAACTTAGCATCTTGAAATTTGTAGATAGGTTCTTTGTATAGTTTAAGAAAGAAATTTGGATAATTCCACCCCAAGGGTTTACCCTTTAATATAGTAGGGGTTCAAAGGTTGTGTAGAATCCGTCAGTTTTGAAGTTAGACATCTGAAAATTTGGATATACGAGTAACTTATATTTTAAGAAAATAATTAAATTATTTATTTAAAATGATCTTTCACGAAACTTTATGTGGCAGACCAAATTCCACGCGAGCGAAGCCGCGGGCATAAGCTAGTCTATACGTATTATAAATGTTATGGGCTACTGGGTATTAAAATGAATTAAACAATTCCTTAATTAAAGATACTAATATTTATTAACAAAATGATAAAAAGGATACAATTAAACTATTAACAATTAAATTATTAAACTAATATAAATTTATAATAACAATATTCTAAATATTTATTATCTAGGCCTAACTCCTATTTAATTATTACAATAATATAAGATATTACTAATTCTAGATAGCTTAACTAGTTACAATAGTTCTTATGAATATATTACACTACAATTTATACTAATAATTAATTAACACTTACAGTTCACTAGTCCACCGACCGTAAGATTCATTCACCGTAAGTATCACAAACTGACACACAGTAACAAACAGAAAAAAGTTTATTACACTCGCGAGACTGTCACAGTTCACTGATACACTTATTACACGGGCCGGTTCAACACTGACTAGTTTATCACACTGACTAGTTTATCACACTGACACTCACTTATTACACTTAACACAGATCTTCACTGGTCTACTCTCAGGCTAAGACTGACTGCCTCGAGTTGAAGGAAGTATTTAAAGAGGCAAGGCCGAACATTCTAGAACACGGAGGGGCCAGAAAATTCTGGAATCTTCTTAATCCTTTTCCGACAAAAGAAGACGATCTAGAACAGTCCTAATCCTATTTTAACTTCTCCCGCCGACGGATTTAAGCCGCTAATCCTCTTGCTTCCGTCTTCCTTCCGGCGCCCGTAACATAAAACCAAGTCCTCGGCCGTGTTTGTTCACGGTAAACTCAATAACTACTGCACGGATTTTCGTGCGGTTTTCACCAATAGATAGAGTGATTCACCAGGAAGGTTTAGGTATATAACTTGTCGAGGTTTTGTGTAAATGGGTTGGAATATCGATGGGTTTCACCGAACACTCTGCTTGCCTAATCCCGTGCAATTATCTAACGTGCAAGATAATAAATATAAAGAAATATTTGATTTTGTTTTTATTTTTATAATTTCTATATTTCTATATTAGGTGAGAGGGGAAGAAAGGAAATCCAGACTACCAAAGAAGACTAACCATGATATTCACGTGGTCCTTAGTGGTCGGTATGTGATAAAAAAAAATACATTACACAGGCAAATTATGTAGGAATAATATGCTTTATTACCCGAGCAAAGCTGGGGTGGGTCGCTAGCATAAAATAAAAAAAAAAGGAAATTTAATCTTTGTGTACATTAAGTGCGTGCTATGTTCTTTATTAATGTCCAACCACTCGCAAATGTCATAACTGAATTAAACTTAAATAAAAACATTTTCTGCCATTCATTTAAATAGTGAGTGATTCCGATTAATAATAAAAATTGATAGAGAATTCATATATATACATTATTTATATATTACTTATAAATATAGAGGAATTTCAAAGTTTGAAAAAAAAAGCATTTGTTGTGTTTAATTGGTAATTTATAGATACACATGTGGGAGTTAGATAGTCTGGTAGTGCAGTAAAAAAAACACTACCAACACAACAAAATAAGACAAACTTATTTATTGTAAATACTAACGTTCGGCTTACGTTGTAGGCCATCTTCAGGGCTGGTGGAAGAAAGATATATAGTTTCTTAAGCAAACGTATTTAATAGATAAATAAAAAAACATGTAAGACCCTTTAATATGCTCATCAATGACTAATAAGATCAAGATTAAGAGAAATACAAAGGGTGATATGGGACCAGGATACAATTCAGTGTAAAAAGAAGGAAATTTAATTTTTGTGTATTTTACTTTGATGCCTTCATCATAAAGTAGAATATACCTCCTGTAAGAACCGTAGTTAAGCTTAGTTACGTCTTTTGTAAGGGTATCAGGTTATGTCAGGAATATTTAGTTTACTGTAGGTAGTAAAAAGACAACCTTAAAGCATTATATAGGACGTTGTATAAATTATATATTCGTGAATTATAGCATTTCATTCCGGGATCAATGAATGATGCCATCCATAAATCCCTTCTGCATTCCATCGATCCAATCCATCCATCCCTTCTGCACTCCATTGATCTCAGCTGATGAGGGTACCTGACCTTTCCCAGAGCAGCTAGGGGGTGATATTCTTCTATGTTTATTCTGGAGTTACTTCAAATGATTAATTGACTTAAGTGAATGTTATATATGCATTAAAAAAAAATATTACTAGCTTTCACTTTCTCTTATGACCGAAGAACTGCAATATGGGTCGAAGCGTTGGTTTCAAATAAATAGTTTTTTTTATTTATTATTTATTTATTGATATTCACAACTGTATTACAATAACACAAAGTATTGAAATAAATAGGCTAAGTGATACATAATAACATGAGATAATGACAAGTAGAGAAACTACCCGCTGGTAGTACTCAAATCACAAGTTCAACTAAGAAGGTCACGTGGCCATTTTCTTTTCAGACGCCTCGGAAGATTATTAAGAATTGAAGAGGAAGCTTGGTTAGAAACTAGAGGGTTTGTGTGGAAATGAAGTTTGTTATGAAAGGATAGATAGCGAGTTCGAGCCAAATCAGCAACAAAAGGGACATTAAGGCCGTTATAGGTGACTTTATTCTTAACAAAATAAGGAGCATTGAGGATTTTACGAAGGATTTTGGATTGTAAGGATTGGATACGAGAGGAATTCGATGGCTTAGTGGAGCCCTAAAGCTCTACTCCGTCCAAATAGGTCATATGATGGTCATGTAGATGAGTCTTTTGTAATTAATTGGGAGCTTAGAGCGTTTGTCTAGTAAGTGTTGAAGTAGCCTGAAACGTCGAGCGGTTTCTTGTCTTTTCAGTCTTGCATAATGATTCCAGGTTAATCGGTTGTCGAGATACAACTCTAAGTATCGGATCTGTTCTACAGGCACAAGTGGGATATTATTAAGGATACTGAAGGGCAGGAAGTCATTGGTTTACGACGTAAGGCAAAAGTGATTTGATGCGATTTTTGAGAATTTATTTTAATTCTCCAGTTTTGACACCATTCTTCTAGATCAGTGATATGGGATTGGAGGCTTTGGGATGCAATAACTGGATTGGTGTTGACTGATAATACACATGTATCATCAGCATACGTGGTAAGGATAGTATTAGGATGAGTTGGGATGTCAGCTGTATAAACTGTATAAAGGATTGGCCCATTAATACTACCTTGAGGAAAATAAATAGTTAAACCTTGTCCACGAAATTCTTTCACTCTCAATAACTCCACCAGGACCATTTTCTCCCCAAATATACAGGGTCAGCTAATATTATTCAAGATGACTATTAATCAAAGAAACGAAACAGTTTGTTCTCCGTTATTTACCTTACCAGATATACACCACCTTCTAGCTGTAATTACAGGCCCGGATAATATTTCCATTTTCTGACCAGTGAGCCTAACGGAATCCGTAAAATCCATAAACGAACAAGCCGGGGCACATTATGAGACCTTCAAACGAGATTGCCTACGGAATTCGGAGGAAATTGAAGTGCTACCTTGGAATTGGTTTCAAATTGACTTTCGCCCGTATTTCCGGAAATTTCGCTTTCTAGAAGTAAATTTTTCGATTAGAAAGAATATAGACCTCCTAAAAATTGAGACATGTTTGGAATGTTTCCTATTAAAAACGCATTTTCGGAATTTCCTCAACTTACCGTTATTTATTTCTAATTTTAATAACGATAACTGCTTCAAAAAAGAAGATGAATATTAAATATGCCAATTTTGACACTGACAGCATTACTCGATTTTTTATTTTATGTTGAAGCCGCTATAAATAAGTAGCAGTCCTTGGATAAGACTCTATCCCGAAATAGGGTTCATACCTGGAATTACCTTAAAAGAATGCTACTGCCATCTTTAAAAACCTGGAACGATAAAAAATCTTGGTATTTATTCACTGGCGTTACAAAAGTTCATATTTGTTGTAATTATTGTAGCACTATTGATAATTATATCCACTTGACCCAAGAGATAAACAAATTCCCAAAGGATCCTTTTCAGATGAAATTTATGTAATGTTTCTATCTTCCGATTTCAAGATATTTCTTTTATGTGAATACAAATATGAAAAACGAAACCATAGTTATTTAAAAATTAATTAGCAAGATTTAAGAATTTTTGGTGTTAAAGTTTTAGCGATGAGAAACCAACGTCGTAGGATAGATACACCACGATGTCGGTCAACCGAAAACTACGGTGTTATAATTATAGTACATGTTAAAATTGAATTAATCCTTGAATTTTAAAATATTGTAATTCTAATAAAACAGAAGAAGCACAAATATTTTAAACTGCCTGTATGACTATAACCCTTGAGTGGGTTTTGGGTTCAGTACATGGTAGAGACTTTACTGTCCAGGGATAGTAGTCTCCGTTAGACAACGGCTGTCAAGGGATGTGATTTGCGTATGATAACGTTAAACCGCCAAGTTTTCCCAAAACAAAGGATACTACTTTACTTAGGCTGGTTGGGCTCCAGGTGGCTCTGCAAAATCGACAGCGCCCATCTATGCCAGCGCAGCTAACAGATTAAATAAGTTCTACTACAACCAGAATCGAACCCAGTACTCCCAGCAACTACTACAGCACTCTATACACTCAGCTACCTCGGCTTTCTGTTACAAAAAAATAAGATAATTGGCACTTTCCTCATTTAAGCTGCATCGACGATATTTTTCACCAACAATTGTAGATGAATAACGTCAGAAGCAAACTTTCGATTAATGAATTTTTATGTTGTTTATTGGAACCGGAAGCAGCAGACAGTGTTACCGTTACAGCCCGGGGCATACACCTTCACTTCCGCTTCGGTCAGGCGAACGGCACACGCACATTTGTCATTGAGTGCATGCACCTGATGTGGGTCACTCTGCACCTGCCGTCGTGACCATTACATAAGGCACTATATATTACTCTATAAGGTACCAATCTAAGGCACTTCCTAATTTGTGTATACAATTTTATAAGACTGCTCAAATTTTTCATCTTCATGTCATGTCTCCTTACTCGCTTCTAATATTCATGCTAAAACTTAAAACTAGGTACTATTTTGCCACCTAATAAGATAATATATACACCGATAAGGGTAGAAGCTACTAAAAGTTAAAGTCACTAAAAGTCATAACGAGTTACATCGTTAGTACATCAAACTTACGGTAATGTTAAACTGGCATTACTGTAAATTGTGGAGCACCATTAAGTAATTAAAGTCCAATGATGTAATTGGCGCTTATGTCATTTGTTTTTTTAGCCTTCGGATAACATTAATGAAGCAAGAATAAATATTACAACACTGTTGTAACTTACTATTCACTTAGAGGTGTTCCAAAGGTTAATAGAATTAATGTTTTTTTCTCTCTCGCAAAAGTTATAAATGAGCCGTTTATTTTGAAAGTGACCTAACTCCGTTTTTAAAATTTTTGCCTAACTCCATTTTTGATAAGAAAACATACATTATTCACTTAATAATTGTTAACATTTTAATTGGAACCATAAATTTAATAGCCTTAGATACACTTAAGCAGTATGACTCATTAGTATCCTATACGTATATTTTTAAATTCATCGAAACGCAAACCCTTAAATATTTGAAGATAAATGGAGGTAGGCCACTTTCAAAATAAACGGCTCAAATATGAATATAACTACTCTTACTCACAGTTGATAGCCTCCACGCAGAAGCTAGAAGGACTCAACATCTCAGTAAATCCTAAAAAGACTGACTGCATAATTTTCTCCTTTCAGGGGAAAAAGCGCCGCCCTCTCCCTAATGTCTATAGGATAGTGGGACGCGAAAACAAACCAGTGGGCAGCATAGTTTACTTAGGCGTAACCCTTGACCGGTACCTGATACTAGCCTACCACTGCAGGAAGAAACTCAGGTCGGTTAGGACCAAGTCTTACAGACTCAACCACCTGCTTACATCTCATAACTTATCCCTCTGCCTCAAGCTGGCAATCTATAAGAGCACCCTAAGACTGGCGCTCCTCTACGGAGCACCATTGTTAGGCAACATCACGCCTGCAACGGCGAAAAAGCTCTAACAGTTCCAGAATGGTGTACTGCAACGCATAGTAAAACACACGACATTACATAAAACCAAAACTGACCTCCTACACACTACTCTCGACATACCGACAGTAACAGACTTTATTAAACTTACACATATTAAATTTTTCGACAACCTGAAATACTGTACAAACCCACTTTTCAGGACTCACCCCAGCAGGACGGCCACAAACGTGGCAAGATCATGTGCGAAATCTCACTGACCAATTTCAATTGGAAGCAACACTGACAATTTCCAGACTGAGAAAAGAAATAAATAAACAAATAAAAATAAAAGGACACGGTGAGCCCCACCGCCGGAAAAATATATAGTTAGTGAATATAAATAAATAAATTATAACTCGTCCTTCTTCTCACCCTCCTCTTAAAATGTACATCGTACAGTACAGGAGATCCTTTCCATCCTATCCTCCAACTTAACAACCATCAAATCTAAAGGGGCTAAGGAAAAAAAAAAAAAAGCCTCTAATACTGCAGGAACCCACTATTCAACACACACCGCCAGGCCGACCTCAGCTCTGGCAAACACATGTACAGACACTCAACATGGTACTAAACTACTAACTCCAATCAGAAAGAACTAGTGAGCCCCATCACTAGAAACCCTCTCCTATCTAATCCCATCTAATTAATCAAGAAATTTCACATTTCCCCTCTTAAAATGCACCTGGTGCAGTTAAAGGGATGCTCTCTCTCTTTACTTTTTTTATTTTCAACAGAACTATAAAAGCCAAGGGGCTAGGAAATATAAAAAACAAAAAAGTTACTTACAGAATGACTTAAAATGCAGAACAAGGCAACACAAGAAGAAGAAACCGGAGCACTTCGAAAATATTTATTTATAGGGGTTTTGGAAAACAAAAAAAGTACTCTTATTGTAAGTCCTTCGTTTCTTTCAATTCAAGGTTGAAAAAGAAATGTTCAATTTTCTATGGCGTTGTATAGAAAACTTTTTAATAAATATGAAGATAAGAATTCCGTTGCAGGATTTCTTCAACAGAATGAAGAAGACAGTATAACCCAATGTACAATGTACATTCCTTTACAACCACGATAACCTCTTTTTGGTTTTCAGGTAGGATACGATTCCAATATAAATACACTATTTGAGCATAAAAAGGCATTGAAATGGTAATGCTAAGTCACTCCTGAATATCAGTTAATAATTAATTAGCCTTTAAAAATATTGAAATTTTGCAGATCGAATAACTCACTTCAATAACTTATTACAAATTTGCTAAACATATATTTTTAATAGACATTACATTGTTTGGAGTCTACTAACAATAATATTCTCACCAATTTGGACACCACAATTACCATTGAGATATTTCTCAAAACATTTGTCAGATTCAACAGCAAATAATAACTGTGAAAATTTAAGAATCTTGAATCCTCACTAGCGTGCCTAGTGGAATTCAGGAGAAATTTTTGAATTTACTTAGTAGTTATTGAAGAAGATTGAAATGTATGTTAAGGAAGGATTTGGGAAGCCAAAGTAAGTGCACCGAATTCCTAATACCTCGTTTGCAAAGACACATATTTGGTAACAAACAGATTAGATCATTCATACATATTTGTTCTAAGAAAAAAAAGTATCCTAGAAAAAACATAAGCTAGTATTTCTTTACTTTTTGTACAAGGCACGTAATTTCTTAATTATACACGATTGTCTATTGATTTGAGATCTCGGTTTCATTTTTTTCAAAGGCTATTTCCTCTAATCGATTATCTATTAATAAAACTCCATTATGATTCCAGAGTAAATGCCAAATACCAGTTTATGTACTCTTATTTTATTTTATTTGTTTTAATAATTCCAATGTATATTGAAGCTATTATCGCACTATCTGTATTCGGAGTCAGTCAAGACATATTTATCGTTAATGTATTAACCTGCAACCAATTTAAGGGCGATTACTTGATTGTCTTTTGAAATTAATGAAAATTGTGAAAACCCAACAATAAGACGTAAATGCTTATCTTCAGCTAGTAATGTTTAAGTTTGGTTTCGTCATTTTAAAATTTGTTCGTATACTTTCCTATTCTTGATGCGTTGAATGGTTTTAAACATATAATATTTTGAACATATATTTTAAATAGCAGACAAGTTATAACGATTGATAAAATATACGTTTTTTTTTTTGTGAAAATAAATTTCTAATTTTAGCTGATTATTTGTATTTATAATTTGTCCAGGAAGGAAAAAGTGTCTTATCTTCACCGGTATATAGTATTTTTATAAGAGAGAGAAAAAGACTCTTAATGAATAATAGATGATCAATTTGATGCATGTATTATGTCAATGTTTGCTCTGTGAAGAAGATAGCTCATACACTTTTCAAACTTCAGACAAGAAAGCTCCTAGGAACAGTAAATAGAAAGCCACCGGGTTACGATGGACAAGTGCCTTCTCGCTTCGTAAACCTGCTTTCAAGTTGAGGGGTCTCGAGTGGTCTTTTGTGCGGAGGCTACGTTTATTATTTCGAGTGTTTATTAGCCTCATCTGTCGGGTAATTGGTACGCCGGTACGTTCAGAAAGGAGTTTTCTAGAAATTCGGCCTTTCTTACGTTACTTCTTGGCCTGTTATCGCATATCTAACATGCTTATTTTTTTTGTTAGTTCAACTAATAAGATGCCATGTTATAATGTAAAGATCTAAGATTTTCAGAACTACTTCTAATTCTTTTCTTTCTTCCATTCAGAACTAACTCTTCGGTGCTTTCCTGTGTGCTGTTTAACATCTTAGATTTATCTTCCTACTGATATGTTTCATTTGGTTCAAAGCCTTTTCTTCGCGTATCGAAGCAAATTCATTCTATTTGGCCATAAATACATTTTCTTCTCAAGCCTCGAGCTTCTATTCTACTCTATCTAACTATTCGAAACACTTATGTTCTTTGTACACACATGTTCCTGGTTCCGGATTTTCTTTGTTATTTCCTGGCTTCCAGGGAAGCTATGTTGAATAGATCCACCTAATTCGGCACTTTTTTCTTTCAATGATTCTATACAGGTGAAAGGAAAAGTTAGCTCACTTAAAGCTACGATATCTCACAAATCGCCAATTACAATTAATTTTGAGGAAGTTTATGTATTTTTTTAAATAATAATAATTTGAGAAGATGACAACATATCCTTAATTCACCTTCACATTGTTTGACATTTTCAAGCCGATCTATTTTGCAACCGAGTTGTAACCGTAAAATTCAACGAATATATTTACTAACCCCATTTACTGAAGTTATAGAATAGAATAGAAAAATAATTTTATGCTGGAATCAGGTCCCTTAAGAATAACAGATCTGTACAAATTTTAATAAAAATATATCTGGCAAAAAGGCTCCATTATTAGAATAATACAATATTTACATAATAACATGGTAATAAATATAAACTAAACAAAATTA
The DNA here is from genome assembly GCA_037127475.1 of Arma custos. Taxonomy (NCBI): domain Eukaryota; kingdom Metazoa; phylum Arthropoda; class Insecta; order Hemiptera; family Pentatomidae; genus Arma; species Arma custos. The sequence continues at coordinate 44,399,469 of CM073759.1, read as the reverse complement.
AAATAAAATAAAAATAAATATGTATGAATTGTATTAATAATTCACACACATATTACTGTTTACGGTCATAACCCATTCCGACTTACTACCTGAGGAGTTATTAAGTAACTTAAAGTTTTTGGATAGATCTTAAAAGATTTATTAATGCTCATCTCAGCCTCAACTAGAGCTTGAAGTTGAGACTAACTAGCTTGGGATTACAGCCATTTATTAAGTACATTATGCGGGTCTTGGCTGTGTATATTCGCACAGGCAGTTTAAGTTCTCTGTGTCTCTAACTTACGCAGTTTCTCACTGTTCTAGACATATGATTTAATTTTACGTTGAACAGGATGTGATCTCTAGTTTCATCCCGCATGGAAAGCTGTTTAAATAATTTAATCCATGTTATAGTGGAATGGATTGAGAATTTATTTACATTTTTATTTATCTGGGAATAGAGGTATCTCCTACCAAAAGAAGAATACTGTACAAAAAAAGTTTTGAAAGTCACTAATCATAAACACTTTTTTAAACAGTAAAAGTAAAAGTAAGTAAAATGTAATTATACATTTTTTTTAGTTTTTTTTTAAATAACAACAGTTACAGGAACAGTTATGTTTTATGGCGGAAACTAATATATTTTTTAGACACATTCACATATTTATTAGGTAAAGTAGATTATAACCAATCAGTCTGATAGATGCAACTTCCTTTGTTGCATTTAGTAACTACGATCTGTAACTGTTATAGTTTAATTGTATTACTAATGTGTTTTCAATAAGGAAACAAATATTGTGTATTTTTGTTACAACTATGGGACCAACACAACCAAATTAAATTAACTTTTTTTTCGAGAAAAGGCCTGTCTCCAAATTCCTCTCTTGAACCCACTGCGATATGTAAAACTTGATTGTTGAATTAAGAAACAGACTGGTCCCTTTTGATCTTCGCCAAAACCTCGTTTGGCAATCTTTCGATATGTCGAATTCGGATAATGTTTTAGGTCGAAGTCGAAAGGTTTGTTTAATGTCGATAAAGAGCAGGTGAAGTTCATTTTTAGCTCATCGGAGTTACGAGTATTTGCCTGGATCTTAATTTTATTCCTATTCTAAACGAAATTTAAAATTATGGACCTCTACAGACTCGTAGATGAGTTTTTATGTAATGAATAAATTGTGGACATCTGAAAAAAATCACTTACAGGTTTCAATTCTGGAGGCCAAGTTGTAACAGAGGTCAGTATAAAAAAACGTACTAAGAATTTCATATTTACTTAAAATCGTAAACCACTTTATTGAAGCAAATTTGTCTATCGAACCAATATAAATATGATTTATATTTGTCTCTCAGACAAATATAAATATAATTTAAAAAAATATTGCATATAATTTAATATTTACCTTTAAATTAAACCTATGTCCCGTTTTTAGTTTAAAAATAAAGGGACAGATTAGTCAATACCTGGCAATTTTGAAGAAATTAGAAACAAAACTGTAATCATCAACTCGATTTTTTTATTATAAATTACTCTGAAGACATGAAAAATGCTACATGAACTAATTGTATGATACCGATTCATATTTATCAATGTTATTCAATGTTGATTTAATTTGGGAGAAGTTTGAGAATAATAATGTTTCTTTTCTTATAGTTTTATTATTATTGTTTTAATATTTACTTTTTAAGACCTAAAATTATCTAAATATAAAAAAATGGAATTAAAACAAGCAAATAAACCTACAGGGAATTATTTATGCTGGTATCTTAGTGGTACTAACCTGATGGCCCAAGACCCCAAACTTCGCGAACCCCTTTGTGGAGGAATGGAGGTTATGTCAACTATTTTCTCATCAGGGCCACTGGAGTCAGGTAATTGTTCCGCGCTCTGTTAAAATAGACCAAGGTCTTGTAGTTTACATAATCTATTTTCAATCTGTTATTTTAATTATCTTCCCATTATATTATATCAGTTCATAATTACGGTCCATCTTAGTGTGTGGTCGAATAAATAGAATAGTCCTCTATTGATTATTATTTACTTTGGTATTATTATACTAAAAACTATATTGAATAATTGTAATTGGCTGTATAAATGTAGATAACCAAATGATTTAGGTTGAGGTAAAAATCCTTAAATAGTGGTCAAATATTTATTAGAAACCCACGGGGCAAAAATATATAAACCTTAAATAATTGTAATAATTAACAAAACATTAAATAAAGATGAGATAATTGGAATAAACGTGATCCAAAAAAAAAAAAATAAATATACAAAAAGTAATAACAGAAGAAGATAAATAAATAAAAAATAAAACTGAAATTTTTTTGGATCATTAGAAAAAAACATAAGAATGGTTGGAGTCTGGTATTGACCACACAACATACCAAGAATGTTAACAATTCAGCACGCTGCCGTTGGTTATTTTTTATTTTAATCTAATATATAACAGTCATATGTATATTATTTAATTTTTTTTTAGATTAATTTTTTGATATTTACAACTGTATTAAATAATCTTACAACAAGTAAATTTGCTAATATGAACAAATGACATGAAAAAAAAAAACACTTGTGGAGAAACTGCCCATCGGTAGCACTCCAATAAAGTTCTATAATAGAAGGTCTCGAGGCTATCTTCTTTTCAAACGCCTCGGAGGGTTATGAGGAATAGTATGGGAAGCAAGTAATTTAAAATAAAATAAAAACAATATGTCTAGTTGTGACCACTAAGGTATGCTTTTCTGTGTATTTTTGTTATTTATATTTCCAAGTTTCATTGAATCTAGAACTGTCATTCTGTAATTATAATTATAAGTACTAATTATTAGAATGTTCTAATTATTTAACCTATTTACAGATTTTATTTATTTATTTATTCGGGTTTTTGTATAATTAATGTATCCCGATACCCAAAATCTTTTCCCGCCAATTCTTCCTCCCGCAGCCCTCTTGCTGCCATGCCTTCTCTTACACCCTCCATCCATGTCTTTTTCTCTTTCTTCTGTAGTTTGGTTTATATAGGAAGAGTTTCTTTCTATAGTAGAAGTAATAAAGTATTTATTACTGTGTTTATAAACTCATATATCATTGTTTTAGATTAAAATAAAAAAAAATATTTATTTTATTTTTATTCTTTATAACATATTTTAAATCTTATTATATTTTTACCTTCACCCATTCCATTTTATTCTCTATGGTAAAAATTGTTATAAATACTGAGCAAAAATACATATGAGGATTAAGTTAGATGAGATCTGATTCTTCACAGTCACGGGCGACTAGTCAACTTTCACCTGATTTAAAAATGATATTATCCAAGTTATATTTTTAGAACATAACATACATAAGTAATACTATGTAGCGTTCATTGCCCAAACAATGATCCCAGGGGAAGACAATATCCTTTGATTCTATTAACTTTTAAAAAATAATACGCTATGCCACCACGAAATCATTGCAACTGATGTTCAGTAATACTTGTCAATATTGATTAAAAACATATCCCTCTCTATTCCATAGGTGGCCGTGGTTGATTAAGAATCGTTTAGTGAATAAAGATCCTTTTACATCGGATATAATAACATTACTTTTATTATGTGGTAATCATGGCTACAAAAATATATTGGATTTCTAATATACAATTGCTATGTTTCTCTCTTAAATTTATTTTGAATATATGTATTGATATTTGGGATGCCAGAGTCTCATTTAGGATGAGTACTCAAATTATTACTTATATTCCTTAATCTTAATTGGGTTCCTTTCCAAAGGTCTATTCTTGTGTTTACCAATTTACTTATCTATTATACCTTCAATATATTATTTATAAATAAATAGTGTATCTGGGGTATGTAAGCACCAAAAGAATTACAATAAGGATCATTTATTTATTTAATTTCAACAAGGTTAATGATTCAGATTTTAATATATATATAAAAAGCATTGCCATAAAATACATTACAGGAAATGAATTAAACTTATCTGTGGACAGGGGTAGATTGGGTTAAAGGCCGGTCTTCATCCTTGACATCTCCGCCCGCTTCGTTCGGCCGCTCTTCTCTCTCGGGGTACCCGTCCTTCTTTTTTCCGGCCTCGTCTCCCGAGTCTATCTCCAGAGTGTCTTCTTCAGCTTCGTTTTCAAGAGTTTTCTTCTCTCCCCCTCTCCTTCCTTCTCCACCATCTTGGACCATAAAACCATAAGGGGACCAAGGGTCTGTTCTTTGTCCAAAACACATTCCCTTTCATGTGTCCCGACATGACACATTTTCCCCACTCCGCATCCCTTTCATGGTGCCGACAATACATAGCACAATATATTATATATCCAATAACAAATATATAATAAATATAAACATACAATATATCTAATAACAAATTTACAATTTTTTAACTTCATAAAATAAACGTAGTAGGTACTCGTACTAATGATCAGCATGTAGTAAAAAAACAAAACAAATGAATCGAGAACTAGATTCATTCAAAGGTGGTTAAAGTAGCAATAAATAGCCAGCACTCTCGAATCTGATTATTTTAGTAAAAATAAGGTCATTATTCCACAGATTGTCGCTTCGAGATAAGTCACAACAATTTTTAACTTTTCTTCGTTTCCCTTTTAATATTTTCCAAAAATACAAGTTTTCATGAGCTTTAGTATGGAAGAAAGAATGTGATTATTGGAAGTGTGTATACTTCGGTAATCATTTCATCTAAAATGAACATCATCTTCTATTTTCGAAATGTTAGTTGAATTTTTTTATTTCTTGATGAAGTAATTACCGAAATCTACGCATTACCCATATAACATCCTCTTTTCCATATTACAGTTCACGATAACTTGCATTTTTGATATATATACAAAAATGAAAAGAAGGAACTGTTAAAACTTGTAACTCAACTCGAAGCGACAACATACGCAACAGATACCAAAATAAATGGAAAACATAACTGAGATTAATTATATTTTATTATGTTTGATGATGCGTTACTTGTATTATTTTAATCTTTGTTCAATCATCGGAGTTTTTCTTCCAGTCTTCGTTAGTCATGAAAAGAAGTGGCCTTAGGTCGAATCTAAGTTCAGATTTCACGTGGATAATATTAAGTAGATCAATATGGAACACGGAAATGAGGGAGCTTATCGTTGGGTTTAAATCTCGCGCAATTACTTTTGAATTTAAAAACTGCAGAAATATTTTTTTCCTTGTGTCATGAGTCATAGCACTTTTTTCTTGCTGCTCCCCAAAGAGCACAAAGATCAATAAATTGCGAAGCTCAGATATCATTCCAGATCATTCAACTAAAGGCTTGGAACCCTTTACAGCCCTACCTGCGTTTCATACCTTCGTTTGGTTAAGACAAGAATGAGAAGAATCGTGGCAAACTCCTGTGAATGGCTAAAGTGGAATGCCTCAATCCATACGCAGCATGCTGGCCGGAGCGAGGGGTTACGCTGGGGGGAGATCGGTAGCTTAGCAACGCGTCCCCCTCCAGTAGCCTATCGCATTAATCAGCCATATAGCAAATAACAGTTCGCTCCATTCGGCCTTCTATTGGCCTATATTATTAATAAGAACTAAATAATTAATAAAATTTTATTAGCATAAATAAATATGAATAAATTTAATATAAAAAACCAACAGTTTAGCAGTTTATTGTGTATATAAAGGCCTAAAAAGCTATAGATTTCAATCCATACGATTCAGGTCATTTTATATAGATTAGGCGACTTTAATTTTAGAATTGGTGACGTCGATTCTTTGCATAACAGAACGTTGTACCCTTTATTTAGACAGTACAGTGTTCGGAGAATGAAAAATATATACTGATATGGAAATGGTTGGCTGGATATATCTTAGAAGAGTGTGAAATTGTCGATTGAGTCGGTACAGTCAATAAATTTTACACAAATAAGTTAAAATTATTTTATTTTTGGGAACGTTTCGCCTAATTTTTTGGCATTCATTTGGGCTGAGAATAAAATAAAACAGAAATATTATATACGCAATATAGTACCAAAGAAGATATAACAGGTTATATAAACTGAAATGATAGGAATGCCAAGAAAGAAATTCAAAGTGTAAAAGATAAATTACGAAATGATTGATGAGAAAAAATAAGCATGGAAATAAACCTAGATGATGATAAAACATTTCCTATTTCGTTATATTCTAAATTTCTATGCTATTTGTTTTTGTATTACTTTTTATAATTCTCTATCAGAACATACTTTTTAGTTTATATTTATTTTCATATTATTATATAAATATTATATTACTTAAATAATGTGGCCCTTTGGCCGGGTATATTTTATTGAATTTTGTTCACTTCTGTTATTCTTAAGGGAGCTGATCCCAGAATAAAATTATTTTTCTATTCTATTCTATTCTATATAAATAGGAATACATAGAAAAAACCTGCACAACCTCGGCGTTAAGTGAGACTGTAAAAATGTGCTTTTACAATAAAGATGAGAATTTATTTTTACTGTAAAAACACATTTTTATAACTTGTATGAATGAGTGAGCCAAAAAACAAAAAATAAAAATATATTTATTGTAACATCGAATTGCATATTTTCAGAAACTATTGAAAAAATTTAATTGTTTGGTTAGTTACTCATTAACAGGTGCTTAAAACCCTACTAATATTATAAATGTGAAAGTTTGTCTCTCTTTCACGCAAAAACTACTGAAAGGATTTGGATGAAATTTTACAATAATATAGGTTATACATCAGAATAACACATAGGCTACAGCAAGAGCGGATTTTTGGGGTGCACGGGGACGCGTGCCCCCCCCCGACAGTTTTTAGGTACTGTGGAGAATCGATTATAGTACATAATTAAAGGCAAATCACATGATGATAGTGGTTAAAATAACAGAAAGAACAAAAGCGAAACTATTGTTTTGATATCCTACTAATATTATAAATGCGAGTGTTTGTTACTCATTCACGCAAAAACTACTGAACGAATTTGGATGAAATTTATTGAGTAAAATATGTTATACATCATAGGCTACAGCAAGGGCAGATTTATGTGGGGGCACGGGGGCATGTGCCACCCCTTTATAGTACATAATTGAAGGCAAATCAGGAACTTAGCATCTTGAAATTTGTAGATAGGTTCTTTGTATAGTTTAAGAAAGAAATTTGGATAATTCCACCCCAATGGGTTCCTCTTTAATATAATAGGGGTTCAAAGGTTGTGTAGAATCCGTCAGTTTTGAAGTTAGACATCTGAAATTTTGGATGTAACTTAAATTTAAAAAAAATAATTAAATTATTTATTTAAAATGATCTTTCACGAAACTTTATGTGGCAGACCAAATTCCACGCTAGCGAAGCCGCGGGCATAAGCTAGGAAGATATAAAATGTTAATTTAAATAATAATTATGAGAAATTCTAATATATATCGATATAAAACATGCATGAATTACCGGAAGTTAGATATTAATTTACAAACTACTGTTTCTTTTTTAAACTACACTTAAAGTTCTTTATTGTGAAAACATATTTTTAAATTATCAATAACATTAACAATAACATTATATTTTTCAGTAATTATTACCCCATCTTCATGCCGGAAATATTCCTATTGTATATTTTTTGTTCTTAATACAGATCAAGGGCTATAAAAACTTAAAATAATAGCGAAGTAATCCGTTTATCAAAATGTCCGAAAATCGAGAGTAATAAATTAAAAATTAAAATTTAATAGTATATTTATTTGTGAATAAATAAATGTAATAATTGAATAACTAAGCCGGTCAATTCAGTCAAAACAAAAAAATAATTAACTGTTTTATCATTTATTTTCCAATTTTAAAAATTTAAATTACGAAGATGCGACCTCGATTCTCCTTTGATGCTCCAACAAGCGTGAAAAATGTGTTCTTCTTCTCGCCACCGATTAACTAAAATATTTTTACGTCGTGGCCTGATCTAAGTACATGTATATACATACGTTGATGATAATAAAAATGATAATATTTTTTAACTATAATAATAAGTTAAAAACTATAACTATTATTGTCATAATAGTTATTGTAAATAAATGATAGAAATAATGTATCAATAAATTTAAAAGAAATTTAATTAAGTTTATGATAAACGATAATTCTTTAAATATTTTTAAATAATTGATCAAAATTTGAGATATTTTTTTAATAATTACATATTTACCTTTGCTGGAGTCTAAGTTCTAAAATTAAAAATGCAAATGCTTTTGTATTCCATATCGTTATAGCGGTTTAACAATTAATAATTAGAATATATATTGCATTTTCCGGACACAAAGCCTGAGTCCATAAAATAACGATTAAAAATTTATTTAGTCCAAAAAATTAACCATCCAACACTTCGGAAAAGACCACAGACGCATCACACCAAAAGATTAAAAATTTACAGCAACTGGAGACAATACATTCTTCTGAATTCATATTTCGAAGTTTATTTTATGTTGCAAGAACTTGAGAGGCGTGTGCCCTTCTAGTTTTCAGGAAGAGAATGTAAGCGTCTCACTTACGTTCCTATGTAAAAATTGCATCGTATTAAATCGCTGTATAAAGTTACACCCAGTGATGTCATGAATAAAAACAAGTCGTTTATTTATTTTTTAATTATTTAAGGTTTCTTTAGATTGAGGTTTCCTTCAACCAACCATCTTGGTCGAGCAAAGATTTCTTTTAGTTTTTTTTTTCCATTTTCCCTCTGTCTTGTACATATACTCTCAGACCATGACCATGCATGCTTTTCTCGATTCCTTCTCTATCTTTTCCTTGGTATTCCTCACCGTTTTCTTTCTTCAGCTTTTCAATTGAAAATTAAATTGAACAACCTTATCTCCTTCTTCTGAGATCAACATAACGTTCCAGTTTATTTGTTTCTATATTTAGCAGGGCGTTCTGTTGGGTTTGCATTCGCTCTCTCATTACTAGTTCTTCTTTTTAGTCTGGACACCCTGGCCGCTCTCCTCCTATAATCCATCTCCGGAGCAAGTAGTTTATTTTCCTAAATCAGCACTTACCGTCCATATATCTGCTCCATATAGCAATATATGGACTTGTAAATGAGCTGCCATTTATTCGTTCTTCATCGGACAATTAATTTCTTTAATAGATCAAAACGTATTACATATATCAAGAACCCTATTACGGGACGGTCCCCGAAAACGACATTGCTTGGTTAGGAAGTAATGTACCATTAGACCTTGAACGGCATAGAACCGAGGCATTGGTTTGAACAATGATCCGAGGGTGCCAAGTCATCTCTTTTTTCGCCGCAGCCAACCGCGAGTGCAATCAAGCCGCGGATCCAATAGCTTTCACTTAGTCTAATGCCTCGCTAGCCCTTCCTATTTTAATCACCACGTTTTTTTTTTTTCTTTTTTCTTTTATTTAAACCTAAGAAGAGCAAAGGTTTTTTTTTTAACCACCACCTCCCCATCTTTACCAGTTTTTAGATGCAGTTTAGCAAATAATTAGAAATAATAAAATCACAGAAAATTCGCAACCCCCCACCTAATATGATAGAGGGGAGTCAAATAAATTAAAAAAGAGAACAGTGTTTTTTTTCTGAAAAAATACTTGTACCACTTCAATGCATGAGGGTATTGGGTTCACTGTTCCAAAAAAGGAGGAGGACTTACACTCAAGTAAGTTTTGCATGGTTAATCACTTTTGAGTTATGTGAGAGACGTAGGAATATACATATAACGTCATACTATTCAAGGTAGCTTCAGAGTTGGTCAAAATGAGCATATCCCTTGAAAATTGAAAATCAAAAGTTTTCACGAATTCAATTCTTTTCGTTTACTACCTAAAAGGAAGTATTAAAACCTAACTGTATGTGAGAAAACGAATTGGTTCATTGAGACATATCCAGCTGGGCATTAGCTTCACGGTTTAATCCCCGACAGCAGGGGCTGAGCACACCCGGGCGTCCGGTAACATAGCAACTGGCAGCCGCGTCGAATCTGATCTGGGTATAATCTTATCCGGGAATAAATAAAATAAAAAATAGATATCTAAGCTTTTACCTTTCTTCGTTCAAAATATGACGGTGAACTGTATCATGTAGTGTTAGAAACAGTATTGTCAACATTAATCTTACCGATACCTGAGTTACAAACACGAACCATTTTTTAACAAAATTAAAAAGAAATTGTTGTTGTCTGATGGTTTAACTATGCATCCAACAGCACCGAAACGGGCATAAATTTGTCTTGCAATGCAATACTGATTCAATAAAAATACAATTGAATACAAAATTTTCTTTTAAAAAATTAACACAAAGGCTAAGTTTCAAACTCGGCTAGAAAAACATACTATAAGCGGGTATTTGGAACGTGGGATTCCTGTCATCATCACTAAACTTTTAGTTTGTGTAAAAAGTTTTAATCTAATGATTAAACTAAAAAGTTATATGATCATAACTTAAAGCACACAGGAAGTAAAAAATATTAAAATTCAAGACAGGCAACTTATTAAAAAAGAGAGTTTTATTAAATGATCTTTAAAAAAAAAAAACTCAAAAATTTACTTCAATATATTCACTACAAAACTTTAATAAATCTATAATGTAATATTAAATGTAAACCGATAATCTCGTAATGACACACAGAATGTTAAAAAAAAATCTTATTTCTTACAGTTATTCTTTTTAAAATTTATCTACAGCTGGACATTTTTTCTAATTAAAAAAGGTGAATGTTCTTTTTTGGCGTATATATATATATACTGTGAATTTGTCGGAGAGCTTTAGAGTTTCTCGGGCAGATCATATAACAAATAGATAATAACTCCACAGAATGCAATTCCTGCCTGAGATCTTGCCGACAATAAACGAAGGAAACTGTACTAAATAACGAGAAATTACTCGAAAAATCTCGAGAGTCTCATGCTCTATGAAATTCTATTGATGGGATGGAATGAGATAAACAGAAATAAGAAGAACATCTTGGCTGGGCAACCTGCTTAATTGTGGTCACTATCCTCCGTTATAAGCGTTGTAAATAAAATAAGAATCACCATAGTTGCTTATGCCCGGAACGGATGAAACAAGTGAAGAAGAAGAATCAATTAATCCCTCTTGTTGAGTTATTTGTTATTGTATAATTTTTTTACTTATGTTTGTTTTTAATTAATGGCTAATAATTAAATATATGTTTTACTAAGTGTTATTTTCTATTCTTACGAAGATCTACTTTCTGTTGCAGGTCATGGCGGGATGTTGTGGTTCAGGTGGCTGACGAAAATGGAACCTTCTGGTTCCGGTAGCCTCGGATCCAGCGGGGACCTCAAGAACAATCTCTTACATGACGTAAGCACTTCCTCTTTTATGTAATGCTTCCATATCTCTGTTGTTTGGGAGAAGGGTATAGGCAAGTTTTTGTGATAATGTTATATTTATGTTGGATACCTTGAAGTTACATCTACCTTTTAGACATAATTATTAGTTAGTAAGGGGCATTACACGTTTTAACATACAATAAACGTACGGTTTCGTTCATATATATCTTTTTTGAAGTAAAAAATTCTTTAACCGCGTTCGGCGGGTTTTGGTGGAGAATAAACTCAAGAGTTTCCAAAAGTCAGTCAACATGAGCGATGTGCTCGTGGCATCTTGTGCGAGACTGTCCGGCCTTTTATGGAGTTATGCACTTTCTTTTAATCAACTTTAGTTCAAAGAATACAATTTCATTGATATAGTAATAATGATATTTAACTAAAAATTTGTTTAATAGTTGTGCAATTGATACTAAGGCTTTCCTCAGATTAAGGTTTCCTTCAACCAAAAATTTCCTCTAATTCATGTTTCCAATTTTTTCTGCCCCTTATACCTTCCTCCCTCAGACCATGGCGGTGCATACTTTCCTCCATGTCTTCTAACCATCTTTTTCGAGGTCTTCCTCACCGTTTCTTCCCTTCGGCACTCCAGTTGAGAATTAAGTTGGGCAATCTTTCTTCCTTCATCTTCTATGATGACCACCCCAATCTTTTTTTCTCTATATTTTTGAGGACGTTTTGTTGAGTTTGCATTAGTTCTCTAATTTCGGCATTTGTCCTTCTTTCTAGCCTGGAGACCCTGGCAGCTCTCCTCCAATAGTCCATCTCAGTAGAAAGAAGCTTTTTTCCTAGAGCAGCGCTCATCTTCCATGTCTCTGCTCAATCTGCTTTCAATTACAGACTTGTATATGAGCTTTCGTCATATTGTTGCTCCAAAGGACCGATTTAAGAATACCAATAGCTTGCGGGTTGTATTTATCCTTTGTTTTATCTCTTTTTCTGATCTATTTTTTATATGTTCTTTCTCTTCTTTTCCATTGCAGAGCCCAAATATTTAAAATTATCCACTCGTTTTATGACATTTCCTTCAACAACGAGGCCCTCCTGATCATATATGATCATATATTCAGTTTTTCTGAAGTTTATTTTAAGGCTCCAACTATCATATGTCTCCCACAGTTTCGTAGCCTCATGGCCCTGAGCGACAATTACCTGATCATCCACGAACAGTAGATTATGTTGATGGCTGATACCTATTCTTACCCCAGTTGCTTACATTTTTTATCCCATTCTTTTAAATCCGTTGAAATGTATATTTTAAATAGGGAGGGTGACGTACACCAACCTTGCAGTAAGCCTTTACTAGTCGAAAATTCTGGTGACAAATTCCTACCAATTTTAATTTGACACTGGTTGCTGCTATATATTTTTCTGATAAGGTATATCAGCGGTCTGCTAATAGAGTTCTTTTCAAGTGCTTACCATAATAATTTTCGGGGCACATTTTCGTATGCTTTTTCTAGGTCTACGAATATCAGACAAATTTCTTTAGATTTCATTTCACATTTTTCCTGGCGAACTGTGAAAATGTGATCGACACAGGGTGCACAATTTGGAGGTGGCCTACACTACACCCTCATACTAATTATTATTTCATGTAAATTATTGATATTTTCTTCGTAGCTTGTGCAACATATTATGTGTTTTGTTTAAAAAATAAACTACTTTTTTCATATTTAAAGTATATTTAAAAAAGAACAACCAATTGAACTAATTGTCGCAAAATAATTACCTACTTGAATCATTGTATCGAGCATGGCCATGACTGCCAATATATTTTGGCTATGTTTTTTTTTTTTTTTATATACGTTTTATTTAAGTTATTTCTTAGCAAGTTTCGCTCTTGAAGGCTTCAAGATGAAGCTCTTCATTTAATTGTAACACAAGCCTTATACTTCCTGTAAGTTGATATCAAGCATCGATCCGGTATCGCCTGACTCTTGATATCGATACTGAGGCCTCATCAAGGCGAAATGTTCGTGCACCACTACCAAGGACAAACTGCGTTTTCCAGTTTATTTCTTTCTACCAATCATCTCCAACCGTCCTATTTTTATTTCAGTAACAACATGCCCTGTCTTTGCGGTTCTAACTAATATCCCACTAGGGCAGACATAGCCGTTTTGTAATAAGAGTCGAAGGCCGGTATATGTAGCATCAAATGGAGTGCATATGGTCTACGATGATTAGTACCATAGTTGTACGTGGAATTAATAACTCCTTATTAATGTGGGAATTTCGGATATCATTCATTAATTTGACATAATTATGTACTATTACTGCCTGCACATCTGTCTGACTTTTCCATGTTATTTTCTATTTTAACATGTAACAAATTAGGAATAAATACAATTTTGTCTCTACCAATGGAATGAAATAATTTCAAGGTTCGCTGAAATGTCTATAGTATTTTGTTGTTTGTAATTATCATTGATCATCTTTGACAAATGTCTGTTCATGACCCGGTTATTATTGAAATATGTTGAGTATTCTATATTCCAAATCGTAGCCTTATTAACACAAATACGTATTTATTTATTTTTAAATGGAATGGTTGACTGGATAATTCTAGCAATAGTGTAAAATTTGTCAGGGGGTGCAGTCAATGAATTACCAAAAGTAAGAATGACTTATAATACGTCATTCTTATTTTGTGTATTTGATTCATTACACCCCCTGAAAAATTTTTGCACTGTATTTATTTATGGTTGTAAACAAACAATAGTAAAAACAAAAACACTAATATCCAACAACGCAAACTAAAGATCTTGTGAACATAAAATAGAACATGAAAAATAGTTTTACGTGTATTGTACGTATCTCAATAATGTCAATTCTGTAGATATTTTCTGTTTTACTAATTACTGTAATTACCGTAGCTGATGATAATAGCTACACATAATCAGTGAGCAGCATCGTTTATTAGAGTGTTTGAACTATAATTCCCTGGAATAGTTGTTGTTTGTCTTATCCGGGCTAAAGTATTCTTTATTTCCTTGAAAATTATTGTTGAGAATATGCCAAGTAATTTAATCAAACTATACCATCTCATCCAATAGATATCCCGAAGAATACATTCCCAATATTACACAATCCTTCCAAAATTATACAATTGTTACTTGATATTGTCACTTAATATGGTAACTAGAATAAAAAAAAACATTGTTCATTAATTAAAGATAGTAAGGAAATAGTAAAATATGTTATTGTAATTTTAGTGAAATATTATAATTGTGTAATTGCTACATTTTGTTATTTTCAGAAATGGCGGACGCTGTTTGATAAAGTAAGTATGAAATTGCAGTTGTTCACTTGTTCTAGATAATAGTTCCTAACTCTACTAAGTTGAGCAGTTAAGCGTTCGAGTTACTCCGACGAATCGGTCAATAATGATCCTATTGGATATACTTAGTTCTTTTTTTATTTTACGTCCTCTAAAGCAGGCCATTGAAAGGGAACGCCAACTTTCTTCTGACCACAGCCTAACTCGACCTCTATCTCCAATAGACTGGAAAACTATTTTATGATTTTTTGCGGTGATATATCCTATCTCTGAAATATCCTTAAAGCAAGATGATATTGTCCGTCAGCATGATCCAAGCATTTTGCTTGCACATGGCTACTACTTTATATTGCATGAGAACGTTTTAACACAATAACTTTCTGATCTTATACCTGCATTAACGTATTACAAAATTATCACTACATTAACTCTTAATTAATATGATCATGTATTTCCTCCGCAAGGAACCAAACCTCCTGACTATCTACAATTCGCAACTAGGTAATTACAATTTGATAAACTTTAGATCGTAATCAAATATCCAAAGTATATCAAATATATGAATAGCATTTTGATTTCGATAAAAACAATCCAACTATTATAATACATTCCTCCTCTTTCTTACGCAATGATGACCTGAGCTGCAGAAAAGAATATAAGCATTGAAGAACTTTTAACAGATGCTTATATGCTTGTATGGGAGCGGAGTGGCTCAGTGGTAGAGCACTGAGTTGCCAAACCGGAAATCCTGGTTCAAATCCCGCTTCAAGGCAGTACTTTAATTTAGTCTGTTTGCAGCCGGAGATGGATCATAGAGGATCCAGAGATTGAGGACTTTACTGGGGCTCACTCAGCCTCTATAAAATATAAGGACAAGTCACCTCCTTGTAGAACCGTTGTCCATGAAACAGTACAGTCTCTACTTTGTACTGAACCCTAGACCCTTTACGGGTTTTAGTTGTACAGTTTTTTTTTTTTCAATATGCTTTTATGAACATTTATTTTAATTATGACATTTTAATATAATATTGCTCTTTGTGAAGTTTACCTACCAGATTCCAGAACCCAATAGGTTCAAATGAAAAGCTAATATCGTCCACTTGAAATTATCTAAGTGAAATCGAAAAGAGTTATTTCGGAGTTAAAGACATACTTGGAACTAGTGTCTATTGTAGTATCTTTTTGTTTTCCAATCTGAATTTTATTCTAGTTATTCAGAATTTTTTTTTTTTTGCAATTTCCTCAACGCCTTAATAAATAACTATTTATCCTAATCGTATTATGTAGGTATTAACATTTCCAATGAAGTATACCCGTGAAAATTTTATTATTTTACATACATATATAAAATCCATATATAACATAATGTGATGTATTACAGACACACTTTAATAGTATAATATTTTATACATTATCTTAACTTTCTATATATTTTTCTACTATAAAATATTTCTGGCCTTACCAAGCTGTTATTTACTAGACGTAAGTTTCTTAGTTACTAAAAGTTAACATTATTAACCCGAATAGGTATTCTTATCTTAAATTGATTCACTAAACTAGTGTCGTATACTTGTATACGAGAATATGATAGTATAATATTATTTCTAATTACTGTAATGTTAATTTGTTTCTGTAACATTTTACAAGGTACTCTCTTTGGACGTCCTGTGAGCTTTGAAAGGACCAGGAAATTACTGCTTCCTTTAATTAGTAACCTGTTACTTTTTTCAGCAACTTGTTGCAACCACCTGCTGCTGTTTAGATTTATCTTAAGCTCTTGAAATGAAAATATTTTTCCGCTACCTGTTGCATCTACCAGCCATGATCAATAACAAATTTATAAAACTTCTAGCATGATATTAAGTACTGCACTCTATTTTACCTCAATTGCATGGTGCATTGCTCCTATCGTTTGAAAAGATTTATTAACTAAAAAATAATTAAAAGTCTAACTTGCTAGTTTTCTTGATCAGAGCGCCGTGTACTAAATATATTGTTGTATGTATTATTAACCCCCGGCATATTAGCTCTATGTACAAGTGGACATTTTCATTTTTAAAGTTTGCGAATTGGTCAACATTACGTCTTGATAACAGAAATAGAGATTGGCGAGTCTATATGTATATATAAAATTGTATTGTTTATTATTGACCGCTCTTATGGTGATAGTCAATCGTTTAAATGAAAACTAAAATTCACATGTTGCGGCTGAAGTAAGTCCCGGTAAATTTTCAAGTAAGTTATAGCCGATTCAAGAGCAATAGGAAAGTTTATATTGAACCATGGTCACATTAATATATTTATTAATGACTTTTTTTATTAATAATGAAATGATCAATAAAAAAATATTATGAACAGCTGCTATTGGGTGGTCTGGAAAATAATGCAGGATTTTATGTTTTCTTTAAAATACCCCTCCAAATAGTTAACGGTTTTATGTTTGATGGACTTTTGACTTTTATAAATGTAAACACTTATAATCATCTTTCGAACAAAAATGTTTATTTATTTCCGTAACGTTTTGCTACTTGGAAATAATTCAGTCTTTACTACGTGTCAAAACGTGATTTTCGACGTGACACACAGGGGCCCAAACAGCCAGAAATATTAACGAGTTTTGGGAGGAAGACAGTACAAGTGAGTGCACTGTTCTAGAGTGGTTCAAGAGATTTCGAGAGGAACACTTAAGCCTTCAAGACAAAGAAGTCCGTGGAAGAAGTTCTGTGCTTGATGACGATGTTCTCCAACTTTGGTGGAAGAAAATCTCATAACAACTGGTCGAGAACATGGATAAAAAGCTTGATAGTTGGTTTCCTCACACATTAAACGACCGCCAAAAAAATCAGTGCTACATTTGCCGAAACAACAGCGTTTTGCGAAACAACCTTTTCCGTGCTGAATCGTGACTGGATGAAAAGTGGATCCTCTACAACATCAGACACTTTAGACAGTGGCTTTACAAAGGAGAAGCAGCACGACATTTTCCAAAAGCCCCAAACCATAAAAAAAAGTGATGTTTCCTGTTTGGTGGACTTCATTTGGTCCAGTGCCGAATCATATTGTTACCAATTTGATGTAATGCAACAGAAATTGGGAACAATGAAGCCATCTTCAGTCAATTGAACCTTTAAGAGATACAGTTTGGCTTATCTAAATCCCACTCCAAGGGGACTTTCGTAGGGACCAATAAGGGAATGTTTTATTTATTTTTTTATCCCATCCTTCACTTTGACTACCTGTGATGATCTTCTATGCTAGAACTTTGGTTGGATTAGGCCGATATCGCTTTCTACTATCAAGAAGAAGTTATCACCAAATTTTCAATAATTTACTATTAACTAAGTTAATACTGAGTAGCAATTGAGTATTATGCTAGTGAAAAATACATTATAACTGAAATTGAAAATTTATATTAAACAGGCCGAAATGATTTCTGACGATTATGCTAGGTGGCAGCACAAAATTTCTGATTTACTAGTCATTGTTATTTTTGTTGATATTTAACTCTGATTGGGAAAAGTAATAAATTTACTAAAGAAGTTACTTGTTCAAGTAAACCATTTTTATTTTTTTCTAATTTGACTCCTAACCAAACTAAGTCACATGAATTGATTTATATTTTGTTGCTGTTAATATAGATTTGTACAGTATTATATTGCTATCAAATTCATTTTCTGAATTAATTTATGTTTTTATATTGAGTAGGTACCTTAATAATGTAGATAACTTTTAAATAGATATTTCATGTGTATATAAAATTGGAGGGCTATTGGTATGAATATGACAAGCCACATCTAAAAAGTTAATGGATATTTTGTACAAAAGGGTACTTTTGTAACATAACAAAAGAGTAAAGAAAAAGTGGCGCAAGACATTCAAGTTTACTTGAGAATTCAAACTTCCACATCAAGGTCTAAATTTTTTTGGATATTTATAAATTAGCTACAAATTAAATATGATCTTTTTGAAGCATAACATTTTTAAATGGTGAAAAAAACAATAGTTTGTTCTTTTTAAATTTTTTTTTTATTAAATCTGATGTTCATTAATTTAATTATGTAGCTAAAATGATATGATATTTTATGTATCATTATAACTGTAGTCCTGGTGAATAAGTGGTTGAGTCGAAATTTGAACAGAATGAGCTAATTGTACTGAAGGAAGTCGAATAGTTTCCTTATCGTAGTTTTGGACTTGAAATGGTGTTATAATATAAGCAATAACTCCATTTCAAACTAAAATCTGACTTTTGCACTTATGCACTACAAGAATGAAACAATTCAACTACCCCCAGTACAAATAACTCAATTTGGACAATATTCAACTTAGCTACTTACTCACAGAGGCTGTATCTATTATCTATTGAAAATAGAACTTATTGAGTGCTGTGCATAGTTTGATCCTGAGGGTTTTGGAGAAATACCCTGGGAGGACCTCTCTGTTGCCCTGGATAGTCCAGAGTTTGCAGAAGAAGTTCCTCCTGCCAAGAGGGAAGCACTGGCACAGCGTGCAGCACACCACACCACTTCTGCCATAACATTTCAGGACTTTGTTAACATAGTAAGTACAACATAAATTTTAAAAAGTAATTTTTTGCTATTTATTTAATTTAGTCAAATAGTGTAATATTTTATGTCAATAAAATAATGTTCATTGTTATTTAAATAATTTAAAAAACAACATGATCCAACAACAGAAAAGAATTAGTGATTGCTTGAACAAGTTTAATGTTGCTTAATTCTTTCCCTGCTTAACATTTCCTTCTCAAGGTATATAATTGTAAAGTTTTTAAACCATAAACTCTGTTGATTTGACTTTCATAATGTCCTTAGATTTTACTGAATCTTGTATTAAACGATTAATTTTTATGTCACCTAACATTTGTCTTGGTCATTGTTTTCAGAAAATTTTCATATTCTATCTATGTATAAAACATTTTAATTTTAAATTGTTTTATATAATGGAAAAGTAAAACATTGCACTTCCTTTTCTCCTTATAGCCGATAGTCTGGAAATGTTTTATAATCCTGACTGTAAATTGGCAATAAATCAATTGCAAGATTGCAAACAGGCATCTCAAACACATTCATAATAATTTTTCTCTTGAATTAAAAAATTGAAATGAGTTACCTCTAATCTTTATTAAGCTTTAAAAACTACTTGTAACATACTGTAACACAATAAAAAATTTAAAAAAGCAGTAAAGAAAGTTTGAACAATAACTAACTAATTTTAATCCATTCAGCAGGTGTTACTTCTGGTTTCGATCGTGTAGTCAAATTCTATGGCGATGTTTCGCTGACCATACTGCAAGTTTCCTCAGGGCTTAATCTGAGACTGAAAATGGTCTTCTTCTACTTCGGTATTTAAAGCTTCTGGGTCCGTGGGCGGAGCCTATTCCTTCAATCGTCTGATTGGCTGCTTTCTGATTGGTCGGGTCTCAACTGGCTGATTTCCGATTGGTTTGCCTTTTCTTTCAAGTTTTTTGGTTTGTTTTTGGTCACTGGTATATTTGGGAGCCACAATTTGCTTAATTTGTAACCATCTTCTCTGTTGAAATTTTTGGGGTGTTTTACTATTTCGATTGCTTCTAATATCTTTCTTTCTGTCGCGTTATTACACTTTTTGAGCATTCTAATTTAATTGATAGCATGGTTGGTATTCACAAAGTGTTCTTCCAATGCTGAGGACTTGCTATCCATCGTTTTTACTCTTCTAATATGTTCCGCAAGTCTTGTACATATTAGTCTTCCTGTTTGCCCAATATACTCCTTCCCACACGAACATGGACTCCTGGCGTCTTTAGGCCTAAGTCATCTTTTGCCACACTTCCTTATCCGCAGAGCCTGACTTATTTTTCTGTCACTCAGGTTTGGCAATCGGAAGTCAGCCAGTTGAGATCCGACTAATTAGAGCTCTCACGGTCGGTCTCTAGCCTATCAGAAAGCAGCCAAAGTAAAGAAAGTAATATTGATAATTATTAAATAATATTTATAATTAACATTGACTTTATACATTCACATAAACAATATATTATTTAATTCTAATTACATTTATTTACTATAATGTGTAATTTGAAACTACTAACTGTACTAAATTGTAATATTGCCAAATTCATCAATCATGATTTAGATTTCATAGTTAATAGTCAAAATCCAAACCAAATATTTATTAATGCTTAGTTTATTAACTTGAATATATTATTTTCTTTTCTCTGTAGACTAATCATTGTTGGTTGTAGTTTATTATACTGATTTATTATTATTATTATTTATTATATACTGATTTTATTACTTATGTAAAAACAAAATTTTGCATGAATTCCTGGAAAAACATTCTTATAAAATTTATCGGACATCCATAATAAATGCCACAAATAAGTAAGTGAAACAATTAAATGGTTTTGATAAATATTCCAATAAGAACTAATATTTACTAAACCTAATACACCCTTGGACATGATTTCAATTCAAGGCCAAATCAGACTGTTTTTTCATAAATTTCTATTTCATTAATACTGTCATCTAATGATGTAATTCAATGACTGTGTAGGTAAGTTCTGTTTGGTAATTATTAACTGCTTTATACAATTGTTGTCATCTGAAGGCATGGCTCTGAATTAACTAAGTGAAATTGCTCTCCATGAGAATATAAACAGAGTCAACAATATTATTTCTTTACTTTCATACTGCTTTCTATTTAAATAACTACATTCTGATTGCACAGTTATGGTAAGTTGTAGAAACCATTGTTCTCAGGATTACCTAAAAATAAATGAAAATTGAACCCACACAGTTCCCAACTGGGTACTCTGGTACCCTTGCTTCAATTTGTTTCTCATAGTGATGAGTCGTTACTATGTACATGACCGTGATAAACATTACGAGTAACAATATGAAGCCTCCAAAGTTGCCACAATCATCTTTAAAAACAGAAATAGATTTAAAGATAATATGTGAGGACTAATGGCCATTATCAATTCTTGCTTATTAAAAAAACACCTGTCATGCTTTTAAAGTTGACTGCCCGCCCCTCCACTTTTATTTTGTTTTTGGGAGAAAGTCGTGGATTTGATCAGCTGTGACATTCCTGGTGAAGTAAATGTTTTTGAAACATCAAAAATTATGAAAAATGATATTATATTAATAAATAAAAGAAGATAACAAGCATTAATGACAGTAGTCTAGGATTTAAAAAGGTAATACTTCTGCCTCATAATTTTAGGTATGATGAGTTAAAGTGGCTCTTCCTTCCTATTCGTAGACAATATTTCCTTAGTGCTTTTCTATACCAATCCATTAACTCGCAACACCCTTAATATTTCCACAGTCTCCTCCAACTCAAATCCTCTATCCAGCACCACATAACAAAATCCCGCCTTTCCAATCTCTACAATCGTTCCCACAGAACCAATGCATTCGAGCATTCCTTTCTCGCCTGCTCCACCACTATGTGGAACTCAATCCCTCCTTTCATCTGCCATGCTTCTTCACTGGCTTCATTAAATCCTTGCTTTACCAACATCTCTCGCATCCCAAAAAGATGCTCTTCAAGCAGTTCAATCTTCCGTTTAAATAAATTAGTATTGAATAATCAATTTTGTTACCTACGTGTTTTGTTTATTTTTCCCAAAGAAGATATAGACTATGTAAATACTTTATTGCATGCTATCCCATTCATTTTATTATTTAGTAATTTTGCTAATAAATATTTTATTAATTATGTTTATAATTATTTTGTTGGTATTAATATATTTATTTTCCACAATCAGATAAAATCCTGTCAAGTTTCGTACTTTTTTCGTACTTCGTGATTCTTAGCCAGCCGGTGCACCCAACGGCTTCTCTCTCCAAATCGCCCTGAAGATGACCTACACTGTAGGTCGAAACGTCGGCACATAATTATAAGTCTAGTACTTATTCAGTGTTTTTTTTTACTGCACCCCCCAACTATCTTCTTCTACATTTGATCATCCAGTCAACTATTTTCCTCTCATTCGTACTTTTTAGTTATTTCATTTCTATTTTTATTTTTATTGTGTTTTTGTCACTTTTAATTAATTCATGATTCGTATTATTATGTAGCCTTCTGGCCAGATGTATATAATGTTTTATTTTTTTTTGTTCATGATTGTTATTATATAGGGACTTGGTCCCAGAATGAAGTTTGTTTTCAATTCTATTCTATTCTACTCTACTGTAATGTAATTTTTTATAATAATTTTATATAAAACAATTGAATCATCTAAGATTGTTTCTAACAATGTTAAGATATGTCCAGGGTATTCTGAAGTGAGAGGTCGGATTGGTTTGAATCTGAGAGGGTTGACTTTTATTGGGTTGAGATTTATTTTATGGCAGACCCAAGGAATAAATTTCAACCCTCTTGTTTCTATTTTAGTTGGAGCATTGAAGGGGTTTAAATCAGTTAAATAAACTAACAAATTGTATGTTGTATGCTTTGTACATCATAGATATATTTAAATGATTTTTTTAGATAATAATTAATATAAATTAAAAGTTACAAAAAACTTTTTAAAGCCAACCATATTTTTTCTCTCTGTCCCTCTCTCTTGCTCTATCTATGGGTATCTTATTTATAATTACTATAATTTTTGTTTTTTAAAATAAAATATGTTATTGTACTAATTTAACTTAAAAATTAATCATTCTTATAATTTTTTCCTTTTTTCAACTGGATTTATTTAATTTTATCTTCAAGAAATAATAAAAAAATTAGCTTCCAGTCATAATTCTTTTATTGTTTTATATAAAACGTTTCGACATCATTGTGTCATTTTCAATTATTTGTTCCTATGCATTCTGGAAAGTCAGTCCTTTTATTTTTAAAAATTATTTTTAAGGAGGTCTTTTATTCTCCATAGTCAAACCTACATTCCATAGAGCTTGGTTTTTAATGTAATGGAATGTAGGTTTGACTATGGAGAATAAAAGACCTCCTTAAAAATAATTTTAAAAATAAAAGGACTGACTTTCCAGAATGCATAGGAACAAATAATTGAAAATGACACAATGATGTCGAAACGTTTTATATAAAACAATAAAAGAATTATGACTGGAAGCTGATTTTTTTATTATTTCTTGAAGATAAACTTAAAAATTAACAGGAGGAAGTTGTCAAAGAAACTAACTAGTCACTGAAAAAATCTGAAACTTCATTGTTGAATACTTTTTATAACAGTTATTTTTTCCAGTAATCTGCAATCATATGCTTAGCCCATCTTCCTCGTCAAAATTTCTCCTTGGTTTTTACATTCTTGTTAAACTTTTTACTTTTTTTTCTAGGTAGTGTATCCTCATTGTCAGGAAAATCGTATTTAGCCTTATAATAATGAACCTTAATGCTTGTGTCCTTAATTATAAATATATTATTTATTTATCTGAAACTATTCAGCATCTTGTTACTGGTTATCATTTTTGCATTTGCCTAACTAACTTTTAATAACTGCAACTAATGAAAGCTTTTCACTGTTTCATTTATATAATTACAATAGCAGGATCTCTAATGAGTTGAGTTCATCTTATTTCAATTTAATACACAAATACAATCCACAAGCATAAATTCATATATGTGAATTATATAGCAACATTTTTAAAATGTATCACCTGAGATACACTTCAATCTACTCTGCATGGCAAACACACAAACTCAGTTCTTGTTGAGAGTTACTATAGTTTAGTGGCATGCTTATTCCTCAAATTATTCTGAGATTCCAGACAGTTAAAAAATTTGTTCATATTACTCATACTTGAACATACAATAACAAAATAGTATATGATTATTTTAATATGAGGCGTTGAGATGCAAATTTAAAATTTTTTCAGGAAACACAAACATATGCATAATTTAGGATATTATGAAATGATTATTTATTTGAGACAATTTTTTTTAGAAAAATCAGACTGGCTTTGGCATGTTTTGAACGGTGAACCATGTACCACCGCATAGAGGAAGCTAAATTTGTGAAAAACATTTAAAAAATTGAAAATGATTAAATATGGATTTATCCCTTTTTGCTTCTCCACTCCTCACATATATTATACAACACATTGACGAACAAGTGGGTATATCTAAAAACTATAGCTCAGTAAAAAAAATCATCTTTCTTATTATTATATCCTATAATGCTTTATAATATACATGATTTCTTTTTGCACCCTTACTTAGCTTTATCTCCCAGTTTCAACTTTAGTTATTCGTATTACTGTTAAGCAGTTTTCCTTATTTGAGTAATAGCGTCAAGTGTGATCTATGTAACTAAAATGTATTCATTCTTGAAAGCTTTGCCTCATTTTAGTTCAACTGGTTCAACCGATACAAATCATCCAACAATACTACATCTCAAAGAAAGTGAGATTTTTAGGTTTGTCATGTTATGGTTCCATACATTCTATCCATATAAGAATATAGGCAATAAATGTCATTTTAGTGTTCTCTGTAACATCCTCTGTAAAATTCTCCACCTGCTTCACTTCCATATCAACTATTACAACTGCATCGCTTCTCAACTCACATTTCTTCAGATATCTCATTTGCATTAATATCAGTCTACTCTTGTTCTTGGTTGTTATAGCTGATGATTCGGAAAAATATGTTAGTGTTGACTGATAGTTTTGTATCTCTAATAATTTTCTTTCTGTTACATAATCTCTCTTTAATACCCTCCAATTCTGCATTCTTTGTATATCTGTTTCTTATTTATTTATTTTAGACATAAAAAAACTTTTAAAATCTTTTTTAGTTACCTGTCTTATTGTTTTTATTGTGTTGAGTTTTCCTCATAAGAAATACATACAAGTTTATATTTAATGTGGAACTATATAAATCTCATAAAGTCAAAACTTATAAGTTTGTTTATATCAAATGTTTACAATGCAAAGTATGAAAAAACTATCTTGTGAAGATTTCGAAAATTCATAACCTACCAACTTTATCACAATTCTTGGATAGAACTGCTAAAAGGATAGAAGGATGAGGATTATATAAACTTGTGTATATTTTCTGATTTAAAGAAATATATTGCTAAAAGCCATACCTTTCCATCAATGTCATTTATAATTAAGCTTATTCATTTAATCAAAACCTGGCAATTGAGTGTGAACTAAGAGAAATCATCTCCCTGCACAACCATGGTCCAAGAGTCAGTACGATATCTACTGCGTACTGAACTCACGGCTAGACCAAAGGGTAGTAGTTGTACAGGTTTTTTTATTCATTTAATCGGCAGTCATACTATGAGAAACTTGGTTGGATGGATATACTCCATTATTATGGCAATTTTAATCAATTTTGTTTTTAAAATCGATCCTTATTCTGCTAAAACAATTTAAATATGGATTGAAGTACATTATCTACTAATGGTTATACATATATTTCTCCTTGTCTGTCCGACCTCTCGATTACTGGTCAATCTTCACAGCTCCAAAGATTTTAGGCCCAATTTTTTTCTCAAGGATCATTAGATTCTGCCCACCAGTCTTGGATAACGTCCACCTATTCCATAATACAGAATCGGCTGGATAACTGTTTTATATAGGAGAATTTTTGTATCTTTAAATAAACCACAACTCCTAAATCATGTATTGAGGCAATAATAACAGTGGTTAGCACATAGAAAACTTTTTGTAATTTCAGAATTCATTGTATTGTCTTGGTTTATGAGGAATCTGAGGCAAGCAAACTCAGCAGCATTTTCAATGGTATATTCCAATATTAATTTCTTCACTAGGTTTTTTGGTTGGGAATTTCCTCAGTTATTTACCTTATGTTTGGTTTTTCCTGTGTTAACTTTCAGCTCTTACTTTATTTTTGCTCCCATTATTTTTAAGGAGCCTATTAATTATTATTAATATATGGTAGCCTGGAAGGAACGTCCAGCTATGAAAATAGCATAAGGAATGCAGTTGTATAGTTTGGCTGAATACTCTTCCACCTATTTGTAAACCTAAATCTGTAATGGTCTTCTCGAGGGCTAAATCAAAGAGGAGATATGTCCATGCCTCTCCCAGTCTTTTTTTTTTTTAGTTTTTTCCCAGAAATGAATTCTCCCGATCTTGTTCCTCCTTTCTGCACCATACATCTCAATTCTTTCATGGTGATTCTTAACATTCTAATCACCCTTTCAGGAATTCTGAGCTCTCTCATTTTCTCATAATTTCCCTATGATATTCCCTATGATTACTACCAAAAGCTTCTTTAAATATTTTATTATAAAAAAAAAAAAGCGAGTGAGCAAAATATTTGCAGAATGGTAGATCATCCTTCGGAAAATCATAATTATGGTATGGACTTAAAATTATCTTTATGGTATGGATATAAGAACTTTTCTGCAATGGGTAGTAGGCATTGATAGATGAGGTTGAAAATTATATTATAAGCTGAGGAGAGAAAGGAAATGCCTCTATAATTACTGACAACTAGCCGGTCACCTTTACACTTGACGCTCCTCATTACACCATTGGTCTCTCAGGTCTCTCTCTTTTGGAACAAGTAGTCTAATAGCTGTATCTGATGTAGTCTTTGAGTATGCAGCCCAAGTGGAGTCAATACCATCCTCCAAGACATCAACCTGTCTAGTTCTGATTCATTCATATATGAGAATGATTGGATCCCTGAGCTTACAAGGCTTCTGTGCTGGTGTGCTTGTTTTCTTTACCCCTATTTGTTTTCTGACATGGACAATGATTAGTGGTCCGAATCCATATTTGACACTAGAACATTTTTGTATAAAGAAGAAGCCATGCCCCTATTTCTTGTTGTCGACAAAGAAATGATCAATCTGATTCAGTGTTGAACCCCCAGGTGTTTTCCAAGATACATTATGGATTTTCTTATGTGCGAAAAGGGCTATGATAAGATCACTAGAGGCAGCAAAATCAAATTATCAAACAAAATATGCCTTAATCTATTTTCATTACTTAACTTGTGCAGACTGTGTGAACTAATAGTGGGATGAAATATAAATTCTTTACCCAATTTTATACCAAAGGCACTGGTGATGATTTTCATATCATATTATGCGCATGCATCCATTGTTCTCTCTACGAGTTCATAAAATATGTTTATTCTCCTTCAACCAAAACTGCACACTTAAAATAAAATTGTTATACAATTCTTATAAGAATAAATAACAAAATGGAATAGTCATTCTAATTTATTTCTTTGATTTTCCAAAAGCTATCCACTTCTGACAACATAGGTCTTAGCAATATTACAGGGTAAGAATATGATAGCAATAAGTATATTTACAAAAAATTACAAAAGTTTCTATTTCTAATCTTGGTTCTCCTACTTCACTCTCATCTCTTAGTAGATTCCTAGTCTTCTTCTAATTTTCCTCCCAATGTATTATCACGTCACCAGCAGGAGGAAAATATTCTGTAATACATAATCTAATTAATCACAACGACTAATTTCATTATTTACTCTCATCTCACTTAAGGTTTCATTACATCTCTGATTGTTTTCTGAAAATTTTTCTTCTTCGATTTTCAGAAGATTTATTCTGTGCAATATTTATTTCTTATTTAGTATATTCTTGGTGTTCTTACATATCTGTTCACAGCATATATAATTATTTTTTAAAGATGGAAAATTAATAGGTCTGAAAAAAGCATTGTTTGTATTTAAAAAATAAACATATTTTATTTTAGATGATATGCTGTTATATTTGTACTCTAAATTTTTTGTTATAAGATTTGATCGAGGAGTGACCTATGGTCTAATGATTAGCATAACAACCTTACAAGCCCAAGATAGCGGGTTCGTAGCCCGGCAGATGGTCCTAGGATTTTTTATTGGGAGTAAAAAATCCTTAGTTATGCCGTTCTTCGGAACGGACGTTAAATGGGTGTCCCGAGTTACACAATAATTTATATGTATATATGTCTATTTCATGAGTTGTTGTTTTTTTTTCTCATCCTCCAAAAATTGTATTTACAATGTGATAAAAATTTACAGAAATTTCTGGAAATGCTTCTATATAAACCAAAGCCTTCTGTTACCTTTCGGTATTTTAAGGCATAACATTGGGCTGAGTCCGCTGAAGGTGGTTTTTACTCGAACCGGCTCAAAGCCGCTGACTTTATATAATAAAAAACAGGGAGGGACCGTTTAGCGGGATCAAGAAAAACGGTCCCTCCCTGTTTTGTATTATATAAAGGCTTTGAGCCGGTTCGAGTGAAAACCGAGCATATACATATATATGTCTATTTCATGAGTTAATTATATAGTTTTAATTATATAGCTCTTGAAAAAATTGAATCAATGGGAATAATCATATAATCATTAAATATTACTCAGTCACGACGATCACTAAAAATTTTTATTGTCATTGTAAAAATTGATAGCTGAATTCTTTTAATGTTAGAATTGAATGAGATACTTTTTATCCTATCATAAATTTCTGTGTTTTTACATCTATAATAAATATTAAATATAGCATATAATTTAAAAATGTATTCTGAAACTATGAAATGTCTGCATAAAATTTTATTTGATAAAAACCTAAGATTAAATAATTTTACATAACAAAAAAAAAGAAAAGAAAGAAAAACAGAAAATAATTTGAATTTCTATTGGCTGTTGAATAAGTAATGGATAATTTTATAATAATTTATTTGCAGATAAAGGTAACATTTTAATTTTTTTGTCATTTTATTTAGTTTAATATAACTGCAGGATTTATAGTATTATTAGAATTATTTGTCTAGAAATGTTGGCTAGCTTAGTAGTTACTGCTTTCAAGTAATGCTAACAGATAGAGCTGCAAAACCACCTTAATGGGCTAGCGCTGCTTGTGGAGAAATACAGAACTGCTGTTGAGTTTCATTGGATTTTAACATTTGAAAATAACAATAAAAAAACTTTTGTACGAGTAAACTATACACAGATAGTTTGGATCTTAAAGAACTTGTTTTATAATAATATATAATTTTCATTTATAATTTAATTAATAAATCACAAATACATTTGATTTAGAAAAAATCTTCGGACACAATTTATAGGCAACAATTTAAAAAAAAATATATACTTTTTAAAATTTCAGTTTAACACTAAGGAGAACGTAAATGTCCCTGCTCATGAAACTCTTGCAATAACTGATGAATATTTTTGGCCATTTTCTCATATTATAAATAGCTTCTACTTCTGTTTTCGTGTAAAGTGTGGAAGTAAGTTTTTCTCATTTTCATAAGAATAAATTTTTGTCTTCATCAGTATCCTCTGTGCGTTTTTCATGGCCTATTTTTTTTTTTTTCATTTAGCTACTTAAGTTCATAATATATTTATAAAAAATTATATGTTTTTTTTTGTTATATTCTTGTTTTGATTTTTTATTCTAGAATCTCTCCAGCTTAGTTTTAAGAGTGAAAAAGTTTTCAAATCTTTGAAGTATTTTTATTCATTTTGAACTCATTGAGCATTTTCCCATAAATTTTTAATTAAGATAAGTAACTTTTAATTATACTTTTGCATTGAGTGATGTTTGGTTGTAATTTTAATTGTTGTTTGTTTGTTCATTAAACTTCACTTTTTGCTGCTATAGCTAATCGGACGGTTTAATTAGGATAGGAATTTTTAACGAGTACCTGGCATCGTACAGGCTCGGGACCCCCTTTTAACGTCCCTTCAGAAGGACGGCGTAACTGAGGATTTTTACTCCCTTTAAAAAATCCTAGGGCTACCTGCCGAGCTACGAATCCGCGATCTTGGGCTTAGTAGTTTGTTAGACCACAGGTCTAACAAACCTCTAGACGGTTTAACCTCTAGACCACAGGTCGCTCCAATATTTTTAATTAGCACTTTGTCAAAAGCTTACTGCTTTTGTGACGATAAAAGGTTGAAACCTCTCTCCACAGTTTGAATCTAAAATATAAAATAAAAGCAACTATGTTTTATTTCAAATGAATAATAATAATTCTTAATATTTTTATAATTAATTATTCGAAAAGAGTTGAATGATAAGCAT
The DNA here is from genome assembly GCA_037127475.1 of Arma custos. Lineage (NCBI taxonomy): Eukaryota > Metazoa > Arthropoda > Insecta > Hemiptera > Pentatomidae > Arma > Arma custos. The sequence continues at coordinate 44,368,869 of CM073759.1, read as the reverse complement.
GAATATTTCGCTATTCCTTGTACAATGTGTAAATTAGATGTTTTTTTCTTGTTATCAGAGAAGGAATTCCCTTTACTCTCAACCGTAACACAGATACTATAGCTACACCCAGAAACTATATTTGAACACATTTTCCTATATATGAGTTTCCCTTTCAGTTCTTGAGATTCAGTCTTATACTCGTTAAACTTTCTTTAGGCAACATTTCAAAACTATGTTGTTCTCCTAATCATGCCCTACAGTGATAAAATTGGCTCATATTAGTGAAGTATATTAAATAACATACTGGACTAAATATAATATTGACACTTGTACGAAATGTTTACAACCACATCCCTCAATACTTTTTCAATAATGCAATATCGTTCTAGTATTTCTAAAATAGCACAACTCAAAAATTGGTATTTTTGAGATATGACGAAATGGGTAAATGTATCGTTATTACTCATCAAAACTGAACCAACTTAGCTTCAGAGCTTGTCTGCCAAAAGGCACTTTAGTCAGTCTTTATGTCCTTATGCTACTGTGTAATGTGTCACCATGCTTAGGCAAGACTGACGCATTTTAAGAGTCTTGGATCTTGTGATCCAATTGATCCAATTGATTGTGAGCGCATTATTTTGAGTTGCGTGGTTTGTTACTGCTTCAGAGTTCGAAAAGATGCTGTTCTACTATTAATAGTTTTTGCTATTTTTTCCAAAAAATGTAGGCTTTTGACTTGTGTCATTTTAAAAATACTAGTACGATAAATATTGTTATTCTATAAATATTGTTCAAGACTAGTGATTGCTGAATTAGGTAAATTAAACATTTCATCATTAATTTGTAAGTACAATTTATGTATTTGTACAAGTATTAATTTTATATTTAGACTAGTGTGTTATTTTGTATAATTCACTAAAAATCCTATTTTTTTTAACTATGTACGAAACAATACAGTCTCAAAACGTCGCCAAATGAAAGTTTAACGAGCATAGAACTGAATCTCAAGAATTTATCTCATTTCTTATTTTACTAACAGTCAAGAAAAGTGGATAGAATAGAATAGAAAAATAATTTTTTTCTGGGACCAGGTCCCTTAAGAATAACAATATTGTACAGAAATTAATAGAAATATTTTTGGCCAAACGGCTATTATTGGAATACTACAATTAAATATGAACTAAAACGTATGTTCCCATAGAGAAGGAAAAAAATATACATAAGACAATCAAAAAAATAAAAATGAAATAATAGAATAAAAAATTACAATAAACAGAAATTGGCTAATGGAAAAAATAAAAAAAGTAGATAAGAACATCATATAATATGAATAATAATATCATAATGAGTGTGGAATATTTACAGTATTTACTCTAAACATCTATTATGTTGAATATAGCTTATTTATTTTATTGATTAGAGAGCATCTGTTTGGGAATTAAGGAGATGTAGGAATACTTTGAATTTCAATGTGGATAAAGAAGACGCATGACCGATGATGGGAGTGAGTTCCAAAGAGAGGTAGACCGAGCTAGGAAGGACCGCTCAAAAGTTTTGGTTCTGTGGGAACGGGAATAAGTGTCGGAAAGGCGGGATCTTGTACCCTTGGATTGGACAGAGGAATTGAACTATAGGAGATTATAGATATAAGATGGATGTTGTGAGTTGATGGCTTAGTATAAGAAAGAACCTAGGAAATAGACTCTACGGATACCAATATATATACAAATATAATCTGGTCATCAAGTCTTTGAAGGGAATTTTCTACTTCATTTACCAATACAGTTTTTTTTTATGGTTCCGGATAATTTTCTGTCTGAGAAAACGGGAAAAACTGCTCCCTGCTGTGTCTCAGTTAATAACCCCCATTAATCCCCTAGCCAATTGCCGCTAATGTTTGTACTCCAACGTTGGCGTATCGGAACCTTTTTTCTAAACGAGTTTCCACATCTCTTAGTTGAAGCTGATAACTATTATCAGGGAGCTTGTTTGGAACAGTTATTACAAAGATTGGATAAAAATTGTCCCTAGGGAAGTTATTAGAGAGTAGGGTAAAGAAAGACAAGGCTCTAGCTACTGTTTAAAGATCCATTAACGATTAGAGGCTGTGTGGTCTCTAACATCATCTTCTTTACTCTGCCTCCTCTCCACCTCTTTCTGCTTTCTACTTCGCTTTACGGTTAAATCTCTCGTTGAAACGCTTTTACTTTCTTATTTTACATCTAAAGTAGGTTAATGCCCCGATATGCAAGTCCCATTTTTAGTACTGACATATCCAGTACACATTTTTAAATTTTACAATATAAAAACACACATACGAAGCGAAGTATGAAGTTCATTTCAATTAGGAAAGATTAGTCAAATTATTTCTGCTCTGAATACTCTCTAGCGGGCTGTGGAGGCATCGTTCGCATGAGTACAAGGCATCATTTCGTAGTTGTTGACGATGCTGGTTTGTTCTTTGAAATTAGAAGGTTTTTATGCATACAAAACTAAAATATAACAACAGAAACGAATTTAACCAATAGTTTATTGTTAAATTATTTTGTAAAAATGTTTTATTCACAAAAAATTCTTTAAAAATTATTATTGTGAAAAAATTATAGGATAAATATTTAAATTAAATGTTTGCAAGATCTAATAAATGAAAATAATAATTGATTTATAAAAATATATTCTTATATATATAGATAGAACAGGAGGAAATGCCTGCAATTTGGGGATGTAAAATTCTCAAAAATGCATTTCAATAATACCAGCCACATCTTATCTCATTCCATTTTCGAGATACGGGTTTTAAAGTATTTTTCGAGTAAAATATGTTGTGTTTAACATATTAAAAAAATATTTAAAAAATTAAGTTCCAAAGATCTCCGATGTAACTGAAGTTATCCCTGCGATAAAGTTCCTCCGTAATTGCCGATTTGTGGAAAAATATGGCTTCGCCAGACTGATGTGGGTACCAAAGCAATTTCGAACAAGTAAAGTCAGGAAATAAAATCATGAACAGTAGGTATAATGTCACGCAATGTTTTATTGAGCTTACGATCTTAAGAAATTCACAAAAGTTTCTTAATTTCACCTAATGGAAAAAACATTTGTGATGAGAGAGATAAAAGTTAAATGTAATACACTTTGTGGCCTCCTAAATGTAGTCTTATTAAAAGTAACTAGTTATATAACAGTAGTGGCCATAAGGCATTTCTCTATTTAAAACTAATTTCAATTATTATTCTAAAATTAAATTTTAATTAAATGGAATTACAAAAAATAATTGAAACTCACCTTTTTGGAAAATTCTCGAAACTCACCTAAAACCTAAAGTTACACCCTCACCGGGTTCACCACTGTTTGATTATGATCAATAGCCTATTCCCATTGTGCCCTCTGATGAAGACATAGACATAGATGAAGATATAGGCCCTCGCCGACAGAGGAACCAATGCTCCAAGTTAATTATATCAACTCCTGGAAGAGGGTGACTATAGATAGCTTGTCCTTTCCAGTGTGGCCATTGCTGTACGTGGCTGGTACCACTTAGTTCCTAAGGGCGCCCAACTATAGTTTTACTATCTCAAGTGGAACTGAGAAAGAGGAAACAGAAATGGCTTTGTACTTTCTTTAAATATAAAGATATGTGATTCGTCTTTTTCTGAAATTGAAATTATTAAAATCTTAAATCAAATTGCTGTAAGTAGACACTTGTTTGTTGCCCCTTGGATGACATGGTTCCAGCTCACAAAATTTAGTTTCCGTCAAGTATAGGATTTGTGCTGAATTATTTGGAAAAACAGTAAAATGGCAAGAAAGCATGATTAGATACCAATTTATGAAGTGAAAACTTCTTTAGCCGCGTTTAGTGACTTTTCTAGGGGAAAACTAATGTGTTCGCGTCATCGACATGCTCCAGACTGGCGACGCCTAGCGACCTTTGCATGAGTTATACAATTTCTTTTAATCAACTTTAGTTTAAAGGTTAGAATTCTTCTTTAGAATAAGAATAATTATGTTTAAATAAAAAATCGTTTAATAGTTGTGCGATTTTATTTAATAGTCGTTCCCCTAAAAGATTTTATTTGCCATAGTTATAGTCATTGGCGTAACTAGTGTTGACTTATGGGGGGGTTAACCCCCACCAGTCAACCACTCCAACATATTACTCCCTTCGAAAAAATGTCTCGTAATATAGTATAATATGTATTATAATATAATCATGTAGCTTCAAATTAAATAAATAAATTATAATTTTTTGTAAATGTTATTTTGGAAGTTATAAATGTTATTTTTGGAAGGACAATCAAGAAGTTTGGAATCAAGAAATTTGGAATTAGCTTTTAAATACAAGTAACCCTATTATTGGTTACATTATCTTAATACACTTAATTGCACAGGGAACTTTCTAGACCCATCCAGACTTTACTTCTAGATTCTAAGAATTGTCTAAACTATTCTTCTCATATTTGCGATCTTATTGTTGCTGCTAGATGCCACTAATGCCGCTATAATAATATAATAAATTGTAAATAAAGAGTATTAAGTTTTGGTTTGTCATTTTAGCGTACCTTTTATTCATTAAAATAACTATGTTTGCACTTTTTTTGTTGTGTTTTGGCATTATTGGCCCTTACTTCTGTAATCCCACAATAATATCTTTGAAAAAGTAAAATCCTTCAAAGTTTTATTTATTTTTTTTAATTTTTACAATTTTTTTTTTTAATTTCCTCTAAGCAATGGGGTGGGGTTACATCCCCAACAACCCCCCCCCTCATTACTCCTATGGTTATAGTAAATGCCTTGTTTTAGGTCATAAAACAAACATAAACATAAAACATTGTACTTCAATGTACAAATGACCTAAGATGATAATAATGATAAAATTGAAAATAAAATCTACGTAAATACAAATACAAGGTATATTTGTAACAATATAACGATAATAATATTATTTATCTTATAAATTATTGAACTTGTGCTTAAATAAATAAATTAATAAATGAACTACTTGAAAGCATATATAATTATTGTTCAGAGAGTAAATATTGGTGAAATAAAGACTAATGTAATTTAATTTTATAAATTTGAAATTTAAATAATTGAGACTAGGATTTGGAAATTCTAAAAATAACATAGCTATTAAAAGTCACGAGTTTTCACTTCTGTCGACAGTCCTCATGACTCCCTATTTAATTTTTTTTTGTAATTATTATGATTATTTATTATAATTATTATTGTACTACAAATTTGAAAATTTAATTGATTATATTTAACAATCATTCAGATTAATTGTTTTTCGTAATTGTAAAATAATTAGTAATTTCGTAATAATGGTATTTTGTAAGGATCTATAATTTAGATAATATTTTTTCAACAATATTTTACACATCTCTATAACTATAAAATGTTTTAATTTCAGTTTGTATATACAATGATCGAGTATTTTCAAAGGGCCAACCAGTATCGTCACCGACTATTGAATTCATTCTGTATTCGTACGGACAAGATTTACTCTGATAGAGATAATAGTCTGATTGAGAGTAGACATTATTTGACAAATCCTTCCAATATTTGGTGGCATTCGGGTTCGCTAAGTCTTAGCGTACTGCCAATGGTTGGTGGTAAATAAAATAACCAATATTAAAGGAACTACAGAGGATAATTTGGCCCAAAATTTGCATGGAGATGGGATCTTGATTATATTAATTAACGTTTTATTAAACGTCGATATAACTGTCTATACTGTCTGTAAAAAATTTTTGCACTCTGGAGTATGAATTCAGTAAAAAAAGTTATGAATAATAAATTATTGTACATGTAGTATACATTTTTCCAATCAAGTATGGCTTAGGGCTATGTAGAGCATGTACTCTTATATAACAAGCATTGAGGAATATTACCGAAAGCAGTTCCATGTACTTAAAAATTATATTCTTAAATATATTTAAAGATATTTTTAAGATTAGGTGCCATTAAACTATCATGTCAAATTGTTTCAATTATTCTTTTGAATATTTCGAGATGAGTTATTACTACAAATTTCAGTTAAAGAGTTCCTTAATTAATTCCGAACGAGAGAGCTGAACATTGGTTAAACAAGCGGTGAAGACAAACAATCGTAACGTTTCTTCAACTCACAAGACAATGAGATTTGCTCTAGTGCACCGCTGCATTTCGACCTCTTTTCTTATGGTCACGTTATTCAAGAAGTTTATCGGCTGGGAAAAAGAAAGTTAGTCCTCAATAAATTAAAAAAATGTTTTACAAAATGGTTGGGTGAAAGGGCCTCTGGCCTTTTCAATTTCCTTTTCTCTATTGACTTAACAAATTTTCACCAATTGTCATTTTTCTGTTACTAGTTCAAATGATGTTTTTTTAAATTTTATATAGCTATAAATTTCTTTTCTAGTTTTTTTTTCACTATATATATATATATATATATATATCTGCGGCCGTGATGAATAAGCATTTAAGTCGAATTTTGTAAAGGGTGAGTTAAATGTATTGAGGGTAGCGGAGTTGTCATTTTGACTTGAAATGGAGTTGTAATATAAGCAATAACACCATGTCAAGCTAATGGCTGACTTAGCCCTTTTATGCAAAACAATACGATTCTGCTTCTACAAGTACAAGAAACTCATTTTGGAGGAAATTCAACTAAACCACTTAATTTTTTATTTAAAATGTCGCATAATTTTTCTTCAGTAAGAAACGATAATTTGAAAACTATTTAAAGCAATTAAAAAGTAGATAAAGTTTACTTTTAGGAATATAGATTGGCTCAACGAAATCTATTGTAAGCTAAATTAAATGGAATAAGTTATATGTAGAGAGGAAATTAGTTGACTGGAAGATCTAATGTAAGGATGTAAATAGTTGGGGGTGCAGTCAAATTTAACTCCAAATAAGTGAATACTTATTTTTTATTTGTGCTGACGTATCGACCAAGGAATAGGTTATAGTTAATACTACATGTATTTAATAAATTTCATTCTCAAAAGAATTCTTTTAGTGAAAACCTATTTTCACAACCATACTTACGGCAAATATTTGAATTTTTTAATAGGAACAGAGGCTAGGTTGCTAGTTAAACTAAAAAAGTAAACATTGTACATCCATTTAATAATGTAGTAATAAACATTTTTCTAAAACTTATAGAATACAAGGCAATTTTGGTGATGAGTGTGATGTGATGAGTCAATTTTTTCATCGTGGCATGTTTTTTGAACAGGAAAATTTTTAAACAATTTATAATATTATAAAATAACTTCAATATGTGAATTAAAATCCTCAGCTAATAATGATTATATTGCAGTAAATAATAATAGTTACATTAGAATGCAATTGAATAACTTAAAATGTTAAGTAATAAAAAAAAAACTAAAATGTTAAGACTTTAAATTGCTAGAAAATGACAAACCGAAATTATTGTTCTCATGGGTAGTTATTTTTCAGCTTATTAGAGGCTTGAAGCTTTGTTTTTTGGAGTTTCCTTATTGCGTTCAATATGTAATTCATACATTTCTCCATATCCGTGTTTTATGCTCTTGTATAACATTCTACCCAGGGATGGTCTACTGGTAATAGCTTAGTTAATAACTAGTGTCATTCAACTGTCTAAATCTGGAATCTTACACCTTGTCATTCTTCTGGTAATCAAATTAATCAATTGAAAGACTTACTTTCCGCCAAGCAGGCATTAGTTAACGTTAGTCGTAGGAGCCGGATTGAAGAACGAGCTTTTCTTAAAATTGTTTTTTTTTCGTTTTTTGAGTAAAAAGTATTAAAATTTACAAAAATAAATTTAAGTAGTTCCGAAAACCCAGGAACCCTTAAGCATTGATCCATGATGACAATACCTACGCCATAAAGAGAAAAAAATTGCTCTCTCTAAAGATTTTTCTCTTCCGCCTTTAGGTTCTCTAAATGGCCCTCGACAACCCCGAATATTGGACGGTCGTGGGTATTGGTTTCCACCCTTTATACACGCCCCTACTCACGTTATTCATTGTTTTCAACAACTCGCGCAGTCGAGATTTCTGTCTTGAAGGGACAAAGAACTCGGCGGGTATTAGTGAATGTGATTCGGCAGTGAATTATGTTCCCTGATGGTGGAGTTAAATCGAGCATGGCCTCTTAAAGTCGAGTCCTCGTGGCCATTCTTCTCCACCACACCCTTCCAGTTCTGCCAACGTAAAGTCCCTGCCCTCTGATTTCTTCAAGAGGCTTCCGGTGAACGGCTGTATTACTTGCTAGGAGGAATATTAATCTGCTATTACATCTTACGCCAAACTGCCTAGCTCTGATAAAACACTAAATAAGCAGATAATGATAAAATTAGTTTCCTCAGTCGGTCAAAGAAAACTGTAACGACAAAACCAAGTTGGCATAAGCGAAGCGACATCAATCGCACTTGTTATTGATCACATGTGATTGATTGATGGTATCTCACCGTTTCCTACCTACGCCTATTGGGGTCACATATGATGTAGTGGTCCAAGACGGCGGGTTCGCAGCACGGCTGGTGGCCCTATTATTTTTTGAATGGAGTAAAATAATGGTAATGCCAGTGATGCCGTCTTTCGGAAGCGACGTAAAATGGAGATCCGTAGCTTGTGCAGTATCAGATATAATTAGAGTTCCCTAGCCTAATTATACTTGGATATTGATCATCAGCTGTTTTATCAGTGTTTAAAATTTAGGGCTCCCACTGTAGCATCATTCGATTAACCTTTGTAGCATAAATAAATGATCAAGAATCAACGTCAAAGTTTTAATGTATTGATTTTTTTTAACCAATTACCTGATTCCAAGATATTTTTAATCATTATTTTTTTAGTTTCTTTTTGTCATATTTTATCTCTAGAAGGGTGCACTACCTTGGTTCCTTCCTTAGATTCGATTCCTAATTATACGTGGATAGACAAAAATTAGGACTCGCACTGTAGCTCCATAGCAGAGTAAAGTGAATAATTAATTAGAAATAATCTACTAACAATTAGCTTTATGGATTAATTTTGGAAGAGATGGTAGAGTTGTGGAAGTAGGGGTGCATTTGTAAAACGATTGACTGGAATCACTAAAGCTACATGCCTTGTAAGGTTTCTTCTTATATCCTAGCTATTGGCATTAAGTGTTAATAATATAAAAAAAAAACTATTTTATTACCACTTATATTTTATTATTATTATTTTCATATATAATTATAACTAATACTCTATTTTATTACTGTCCTGTACATGTTAAATGAAATTATATAAACATATTTATGTTGAAGGGTTACTGCACTCTTTTTATCTTTATATCACAAGAAAATCATTCAATCATAACGCCATTAGACAACAGATTGAGACAATAATAAATTCAATTCCTCGTTTTAATTAAGCTGAGAAACAAAATTGAATTATGAAAAAATTTAGTTCTTATTTACACAAGAACTTCAATTAGTCAATAGAAGCAAAATACATATCTTTCCGTTTTGAACTATATTGAAATTAAATAAAATCAAAATAATAATTATTAAATAAATCCATAATTTTTCTCTTAGGTCACAATATAATATAATTTGTATAAAGAGAGGAAAATAGTTGACTGAAAGATCAAATGAAGGATAAAATTAGTCTGGGGGTACAGTCAATAATAACACCAAATAAGCAAAAATAATAATAATTAATAAATAAGTTTTACTTATTGAATAATTAGCTTAATGTTGAATTATTATCGACTGCACCGCGCAGACTAATTTTATCCTTCATAATTTGTATAAGTTTGATACAGAAAAAAAAAATTCTTGAACAGCTTGAAGTTTCCCTTCATTCAATAGCAGCTGTATATCGGAACTGAAAAAATGCGTTGTTAGATATTGGCCAAATTCATACTCAAGGAAATGATTTGAGATTAATTTTCAAAGAATGAAGTTAAGCTAAATCCACCACCCCCTTCCCCTCAAAAAATGCATGAAATGATACATTAAACGATATAAAAATCAACATAAAAAAAAATGTTCTCAATCTCTTTGATTTTAAATAACTCTATGGTATGCCATTGTAGCCATTTCAGGTTATTTAAGGTGATCGGTTAGTTTTGACTGTAATAAACACTTGTAGATGATTAACGTCATGTATTAATAAGATAAATTTCTAACTATAGCTCAATAGTTTTTAGAAGAAGTTTTATTGTCGATATCAATCGAGCTCCGGGAACAACGCCAAAAAGCATAGGCCATCATAATTGCTCTTAAATCATATCCAAACCTGATTAATTCAGAACTTAAAATATCTCCTTCTATATTCGGTAACATCTCTATTGCGAAATCTAAAATGTTTGCTGCCTTGCTGCAATATTATCTTATAGAGTTTCATTTATGTGTATAGTATACACAATACAAGTTATTAAATTATGTTTAACAAAATTACAACTTATGCTATTTTAACTTGAGCTTTCTTCTTGTCTAGGTTCAAAATTTTTTAAAACTTAGCTATTTTACACCTTCCTTAATTGTCCATTAGAATAATAAAAAGGGAAAAAACATATTTATTTTCATGTATTTATAATTTTAAATATATTGTAGTAAGGCAGCGATAATTTTTCAAAAGTATATTTCAGAATCACCGACCACAACTTTTTTTTTCAATCCGTTTTTGTGATAGGATTTTTTAAAAATGGTTTTCCAAGTAAACAATTTTTTTTTAAAATAAAGCTGCAATTATTTCTGTTGTATTTAAAGTATTGAAAGTGAACACTTTTTTCATTTTCGATCTATAACGTTAGATTTAGGATTGATAATTGATATACAATTGAGTCATCTGTAAGGCACAAAAACAATATGAAATGACATCGTTTGACAACAAGCATTGATTTTGAACAAACCTTGAAACAGATTCACTCTACTGAAAACTGATTTTTCTAAATTATATTCAAATTCAATTCGGAATATTCGGGATTCAATTGTGTGTGTATATATATATATATATATATATATATATATATATATATATATATATATATATATATATATATATATATATATGTATATACATAATATTCAATCGTAGTGTAAAAACATACTTAATTTTAATAATAATTGTAATATACTTAATTTTATATTATATTCAACTGAATGTTGAATAATTAACTTAATATTCTTAAAGATTGTCGTTTTATGGGTCGGATTGAGAAAATTAACTGATGTCTTGTTTGAAGTTTTCATATAATTGTACTGTCTAATTATACTAATTATATTAATAGTATTAAAGATCGTTATAGGAGTTCTCGACTCGGTGGTTCAGCTCGCTCGCTTCTCCACTTGGAAGGTTTCCTAAGCCGACAGACAGGCATTAAATACAGACAACTAAATATAAACGGGACGGAGCTGGACGGACACGAGTGGGCACCGACTGAGGCACAGGCGGCGAAAGGACGAATAAAAAAGTATTTATTTTTTTTGCGAGAGAGAGAGAGAGAGAGAGAGAGAGAGAGAGAGAGAGAGAGTATAAGAACTATAGGCCACCCTAGACGTCGTACGGACATTTAGTCCTAATCCGAGAGAACGCTGTGACAAAAAATCATCTTGATACAAAATTACAGAAAATAAGTTAGGGTCAGACCTGGCCGTCCTTTGTGAGGGGAGCTCTGATGTCGCCGGCACTGCGATCCACCGAGATCCATCATCTCTCCTGTCGCAGTCTTCATCGCTGCCCATTCCCTTTCTTATTTTGACAGATTAGTCCGTGTCTCACAATGCCTTATCCCTAAACATTTATACGTATCTATCTCTGCGCAATAGTTACTTCAACAATGAGTCACGGCAGTGAGTGGGCCTGCTAACGTTTGTAACGAGGCGGATGTTTGGATTGAGCGAACAAAAATTAAAATAGAAAACATTCAGATTTTTTTAAATACGATAGCAATATTACAAATCAATATAATCATTATTTCATTTAAAAAAAGGATCAAAAGGTAACTTAAGAGCAGATGATAACCGAGGAATACTCCTTTAAAACTTTAAGAACTTCGCATATCTTTAAACATAAAGTTATTCCGGTCGTCGTTGTTATCAAGGGTTTGTAACCCTTTGTAAGGTAAGATTCTATAAGATGCTTATAAGCCTATTGTAACATATTCATCGGAAACACAGGCTTTGTGCACCCAACAGTAAATGCCTCAAGAATCTTCAAGAGAAAATGTTTTAGGAATAGGCATAGACATCTACTGGCGGAGGGTTGGTGGAGAATCAGGAAAAACAGCAAATTGTACGAGCTATTTGGATCCTGCTTCATACTCCAGTTAATAAAGAAATATATAGAATGCTTGGGCCATGCACTTATAATGGAGAACAGCAGAGCTCCTAAAAAGTCGAATTTTCCTCGGAAATAAAAGATTATTGCACTGGAGTGAGATTATTTAGAAGCCTTTCTATAACACCTGAAACTCGATTATTGAAGTTTCGGAAATGACTTGCTTTGTCGGTTGCTTCCTAGGCAGAATAACACTATAAATGTGGTTGATTAAAGTTTTAGTAAAAAGTCGATACTTTTAACTGGAATTTCACATTGAATTTAGCGCACTAATTTCAGAAAAAAAGTTGAAATGAAAATTACCTTATGATATGGATATAACTCTTGAGGTTTTTAACTGTTTTATTCCTGCTTATTGTTTTTTCGCCCTCCCAAACTCTTTAAAGGCCTCTCGAAACCCTTCGAATTGAGTGAGAGGGCTGAAACGTATTTTATTTGGAATATGTGGAATGTGTTACAAATTTTCATTGAAATGGTATACACGATTATAGTTTAGTAAAAGTTAGTAAAGATAAGCCTTGATAACCGTTTGTTTTGGAAATAAGGTGCTAGTGCAATGGGTTCAATGTGGTGGTAGTTTTATCTCCCGAAATAGAGTTTGTGAGTTTTAGAACTTCATTATTCACTCTATTTTAATGCATTTTTACAATTCTTGAACGCCGATAAATTAATTTGGTCTGTTGAAAAACATTTGTAATGTTTCTGATTTTGGGATTTGTAAGAAGTGGGATAAAATGTTGTCGATTCAAAGCAAAACCTTAAGTTGGTGTTATTGCATTTATTTTTTTCAATTGAACAGAAAATTATTTGTCTACAAGATAACTTATTTATTAATTAGGATGTGGAATTAGTTCATATTAACACAAGGTCGTTTCTTTATTTAACTATTCCTGATTTCCTATTTTTAATGTGAACGTTCCGTTTAATTTTCTCTGCGCTGTTTTCCCAAGAAAATTGGCGATTACGTAATTTTCTCGGAGTAATTGAGGAGAAGCCCTATTACATTGCTAGGGTTTCAAAACGATTTAACTTTAGGGTTAAATACCCTCTCACATTTTAGGTCTCTTTTTTTTTTAATTGATATATTGGATTGTCTGAAAGTCTCTTCGGTTCTTGTAATCAAGTTTGTTTTATAACTATAACTTTTTTAATCTTTTGTTCACTATTCATTACATAAATAATATAAAAAGTATGTTTGTAAATGTTTTTTCTAATATAAGATTTTGAAATGTTTGGAGGGTGCAGTCAATAAATTTTACACAAAATAAGCATAATTTATTTTATTTGTGTCTAATTTTTATGCCATCATCAGGACAGAGTAATGTAGATTCCAACTGTAACTCATAAAGTTTTTTTTAGCATTGGTTAGGGTTTAAATATTAATTTTAGTGGTCATATCCTACTAAGGATGTTTTAATTGTGCAGTTAACAAGTGATTCAGAAAATATTTCTTCTAAATATACAATTCCTAAAATCTGTTTTTTTAAAAATAAAAATTCTTGTTACTGTCACTATGTTCTTCAATTTATGATTTTTCTTTTGGATATTGATTTATAATTTTTTTATGATTACTTTTTTAAATTATTCTTCAGCTCTAATAAGTATTAATTTATACTCAATTAAAACGTATGCAATGAAATCGTAATAAACTTCTCATATTACAAAATCCTTTTAAAAAAAATACATGTCTTGGTTTTATTTCCTAAAAACCATAAGCCTAGGGAAAACCTAAGAGGACAACATGTGGCAGACGAGGAGGTAATGTGAGACTACTTTTTTATAACTTCAAGTCCGCCGGAAAAATACTACAAGAAAAAAAAGGGTTTGATGTGGAGGATATTGCCAGTTCTGCTGGCCAGGTAAAGGGTCATCTCTTGTTTAACACAATTTTTGTGTTGTCCAATACCTTGACTATTAAACCATCAAAAAAGTCTATATTTTCTATTTCTTGAGCTGAGGAGTTTTTATGCACGAAAAGGGTAATCTCAGGAACTAACTATCTAATCCTTCAAAATTATTTTAGGGCCTAGATTGGCCGTACAACCTCTAAGGATGCATCGGTAATCAATAATAAGTGTTTTTTACTTGTTTGTTAGAATTCACCATATTGGTGAATATATATCCTATATAGGAAGGTATGCTGAGAGAAAATTGTATGTTTCTTTTTTCTTTTAAAATAAAATGTCGCAATATTTGTAGTAGTCAACTTTTGGAACAGTGTTATGGTTTTGTAATGTCCTATATTTTCATTATTCACTTTTCAAAAATTTCTTTATTCACATGGTCATACCACTATCCTTCCTTCCATTTTCCCACCTGCATTTTGTATAGAGGTTTGGTTATGAAAATTTCATAGACAGAAAAATGAGTTGACTATTTTATAATTTCAATATCATCCAACTTCGAAGAACTCATAAAAATACGAGTAATCTTCACAAAATCAATATTTGATTCACCTTTCAATGTTTGAGACCTCTATACGTCATTTTATAAGACCTTTAGAAAGTAATAATGAAGTCCATGGGAATTTTATAATGTCATAATAAAGTCTATGCGAACTTCCAGTTCAATGTTTTCAACTTTCAATCTTCATTTCCGATGTTTTGCCCTTTTTTTACTTCCTTGACTGGGCTAACGGTATACAAATAGCCTCCTCTTCCAGATCCACACCTTTTCGCCTGGAAATATTGATATTGGAGATCGGCCCCGTCAAGTGATGATGGACTGTAGTGAATTCCCGTTAAGACTTCCTTTAGATAAGTCTTTGCCAGTGAAAAGTGTCTCCTGCCCTTCACTGTTTATCTCATCATCACAAGAATGCTACCTTCTCATCGAACAATTATATTTGTAAAGGAAGAGAGCGTTACTGCTAGTGACAGTAGGCTTGAGTAGCACAAAAGGATTGAATGATTTGTCTAATCTTATCAAATAATGCAAGAAATACTGTATTTCTTGATGAAACGTCCTGATGTAACTCTCTTGGCGATTAAGGAGCTGGCTGTGCAATTCTCGTGGACTAGCTAGAAATATTCAAATTAGTTTTGGCAGCAGAGTGTATACTTTATGTTTTCTCCTTTATAATTCACGCTAACTGTTATAAAAGGACAAGAAATCAATTTTATTTTCAGAGCTCTAGGAATCCCTTATTGCTTTTTGCCTATTACAGTCTGACAATATAGTAAGCGCGAAAGTCGTCTCTGGGCGACTGCATAGAGCGACAGCCCTTTCTCCCACTACCTGGCTCGCTTCATTCGCCCTTTTTCCTCATCGTAACCTAGTTTGCTCTTACTGTTATATCTCTGCATTCTGTTGCTGGCTTTGGACTTCATTTTGAACCTTTTATTGTTTTAGATTCGACTTTTGTCAGGTTCATTTTTGGATTTTTAATGTTATTCAACCCAGCAATGGCGACGAGTCTCAGCCAGGTGGGGAAACTCTCTTCTCTCTACCGCATCTTCGCATCTCCTTCTCCGGTTCTGAAAAAGGTTGTTTTATAAATTGGAAGAGTACAATCAACTGTCTTGTCCTTAAATATCTGCTTTAATACCTGCATTTTCCTAATTCCCCCGTTTTCGCTGTACGATTCTCGTTGAAAGCTGCCGCCAAAGTTGTTGAAGTCCAATATCATATATAATAATTTTGTATATATGTTTAATACTTTCTGTCTTCGTCTATTTTCATGTCTGAACCTATTCTAATGGTTCTACAGTTCTATTGTAGAAGTTTAGTAATCGTATGGATATATGAAGGCGAAGTGCTTTGGAATGGTATCGATTACTTTAATCGTAACCGATTAGTAGATGGTATCCTGGTATAGATAATTTTAGAAGCAGCCATTTAATGAACTACACCTACATTAAGATTGAATGAAGAGAGGTGATCTACCCTTGATGGGTACCAGGTGGTGGGAACACGTGTGCCTGAAGGAGCGAGCACTCAGAACCACGGGTCGGAAGGCAGATGTGAGCCTCGATACCGGAACTTCTGGAGCATCGGGCCCTGAAAAAAAATGCATCCTCAAAGCTGATGCCTCTCTTGTCAGCACAACAACAAACAAAAAAAAAAATAAAAAAGGGTTAGTCAATTAAACGCACGTTGATGGTTCCTAACGCGTCATTAATTGCTCCGCTGCTGTTCACATATTTTATATTCAATTTAGTCTATAAGCTTGAAAAGAGAAAATCATCAACAATTTTTGTTGAATAATTAGAATTTGCATTTTTTTTTAAAGACTTCAAAAACAAAATAAAATAATAACAGATTGCTATTTTTTCTGGGCAACCTGTTTTTCTTCAGCTCCTAGCTCTTCATCTTTATCTCGCACTTAATCAGAGATTTCTTTGGTCATCATTACCATTTAATCATCGCATTTCTGAAGAGACGCCATAGTAAACTAATCTTAAATGAGTCATGTTAATATAACTAACCAATCGATATTTGGACTAAGCAATTTTACAATGTGACTAAACCACAGATGAATGCGCATGGAGTTTAATATTTCTGTTTCAAACTCCCATAATTCCAGTTTTATTTCTCCAGGCACCCCTACATATTGGCCCACTGATCCAAACCGAAATCCTGATCTCCTTGACTTTTTCATCCATGCTGGCTTAGGTCCCCTAAACTACTCCATAGGACGCCTTGATGACCTGTCCTCAGATCACAGTCCTTTGATCCTTACCCTTTCAATAGTCCCAATATCCAAACTTCCTCCGCCATCATTTATTAGGGGACCAGTTGACTAGAACCTATTTCACCAGCTTGTATCCGACACCATTGACCTCAGAATTTCCCTAAAAACACCTCAGGAGTTGGATGACGCCGTCAATTCCTTTACCAATTTGATCCAGCTAGCAGGTTGGACTACATCTTCACCCCGTCCTTCCTTCAAAATCCGTAAGAAAAATCCATTACCGCAAGATCTTAGAGATCTTATCCTTATCAAACGCCGTTATCGATCCCTTTGGCAAAGAACCAGACATCCTCACGATCGGAGACGGTATAACTACTTCACCAAATTAGTCAAAAAGAACCTGACAACCTATAGATCCGAATCCTACAAATGCTACCTTTCCACACTATCTGCTTCAGATAATTCCCTTTGGAATGCCAACAAAAAAATCCTCAAATATCACTCTATTTCCCACCCCCTCCGACGTGAAGACGGCTCTTGGGCTGCATCAGATGAGGGCAAAGCAGAAGAATTTGCCAAACACCTTTCAAATACATTTATCCCACATCCTGATATCCACTCTACGCACATTTCCAATATTAATGAATTCCTCTCTTCACCCATCCCTCTATCCTTACGTCCTAAAGCGGTAAATCCCTCTGAGGTTAAATTCCTCTAACAAAAGTTTAAAGCCCGCAAATCTCCTGGACATGACCTTCTAACCACCCAGATCCTGCAACATCTTCCTCAAAAAGGGATTATTTTCCTTACCTACCTATATAACTGTATCCTTCGTACAACTCACTTCCCTTTGCTGTGGAAACACTCCGTCATCATCCTATTCCCTAAACCTGGCAAGCCACCCAATGCCACATCATCATACCGACCCATCAGCCTCCTTCCTATTCTTTCCAAAATTTTCTAAAAAATCCTCCTGAAACGAATCCTACCCATAATTGAATCCAATGATATTCCTTCACACCAGTTTGGATTCTGTCCCAGGCACTCGACGGGCCATCAGGGTCTCCGAGTTGTCGATCACATATCCTCTGCTCTTGAAAACAAACAATACTGCACAGGCGCATTTCTGGACGTAGCACAAGCTTTCGACCGGGTATGGCATGCCAGTTGGCTGTTCAAGCTCAAAACCCAGTTACCTCAATCCTTATTCCTAGTCCTTCGATCCTACCTCTCTGATCGTTACTTCCAAGTACGCTCTGGTAACGAATACTCCAATCTTTACCCAATTCAAGCTGAAGTCCCCCAGGGCAGCGTCCTGGGTCCTATCCTATACATATTGTACACCGCTGATATCCCAACTACTCCTGAAACCTTCCTTGCAACGTTCGCAGACGACACAGCCATCCTATCATCTCATCCAGATCCCGAAATGGCTTCCTCGAACCTCCAAAGGAACCTTTCACTCATTGAAATTTGGTGTAACCAATGCCGGATCAAAGTCAACGAGGAATAATGCAAACACGTGACTTTTACACTTCGCCGGGGAGCATGTCCTTCTGTCCAATTCAATGAAACCGACCTACCCATTTCCGACACAGTACGATACCTTGGCTTTCTCCTAGACAAAAGACTTACATGGAATCCTCATACCAGACTCAAAAGACAAGAACTTAACAGACGATTCAGCCAACTATACAGATTACTATGTAGGACCTCCCATCTTTCAATAGACAATAAACTACTAATATACAAGAGCATCATCAAACCTATTTGGACCTATGGACTGGAACGGTGGGGGACCGCGAAAAAATCGAATATCAGACGCATTCAATCCTTTCAATCCAAAGTCCTGAGAACTATTGTCAATGCTCCTTATTATGTCTCCAACAAAACCCTCCATAATGATCTCAACATTCCTTTCGGCCTCGATCTCATCCCTACTAAATTTTCAAACTTTCACCAAAACCTTGCCTGTCATCCCAACCCCCTGGCTCAGTCATTATCCAGTTCCACACATCCATATAACCCACCCTGCCGCCTAAACCGGCAATGGCCTCGAGACCTGATATAATAATGTTATTTGGAGTACTGGCACTGGCCAGATTCTCCACTCACGACCTGTGTGTGTGTGAAGTGCCGTTAACCAGCTTCCATTGGCGTTTAATGCCAGTGACGCGGCTGGGAAAGGAGGCTGGGGCCTCCCGGACTCCTGCTTTGCCCTCATTCATGAGGAAGAAGCTCAGTTCGGGGACCCCAGGCAAATTGTAAATAGAGTATGAATGTGCACAGTATATTTCTTTTATGTTTTATTTATTATTATAATTTTTTTTATCATATATATATATATATATTTTTTACTTTATTTTTGTATATATTTTTTCGCTTGTATATATTTATTTATGCATTTATTTCGTTTATATCATTGATTTTTTATGGAATGATTGTAAGCTACATAGCACCATTACTTATTACCCACAACAGGCAGATTGTAATGCTTCAATAAAGTGTTTTCTTCTCTCTGTTCTATCTAAAAAAATAAAAAAATCTCAGAATTTTTGAGAGAGAGTGGGTCTCAATATACATGTGCGTATAAAATATAGTTTTGGAGGTTGGATGGAGTGTATAAACAGTAGTTTCCGTGAGAATGAGTGAAGGAGCTTTTATAGTGGAATAGGGATTAATATTTGTTAAAACGTTCTAAAACAAACTTTGGAACTAACGTTATTCATTGATTCTTTCATCAATTGCCTGTAATGCTTCATACGTAATTAGTCGGAGCTCCAGACATTCGACCTGCCAAACCAACCAGTACGACTCTCAATGGCACCATAATCTTGGATTTGTATGGAGTTTCTGTATTTGTCTTAGAGTTTCTGTAAGTTTTTGGTGCAAAGTTCTTGCTTCGGTGGATGATTATTTTAAAATTACCAACCTTTATATTTTATTGCATATTCTATTCTTATTCTCATAGTCTCAGGTAACTATGAAACAATGGCTGTTGGTAATTTTAAAACTATATTAATTTTTTTTTCAAACAATCATTTAAAGTAACGTCTTTAGTAATCCTAGATCGTGTGGTGTCTGAAGTGACAATAGATCACTAGATTACAATAAATCAAATAAATAATAAATCTAACAAATATGGACTAAATAACCATCAATCAAGAAAGTTCCTTATTTTTTTCATGATTTTCTTCTATTACGCGTTATTATTAATAATTATTCTCTTTTTTTTTTAAGTAACAAGTTTAATAACACAGTAGTATCTTGATTTCGTAACCTAAAAAAACAAAAACAAAAAAAAACATCGAGTCTTCCATCTTCTTTTTTTTTCGTAATTTGCTCGGAATCTCCTGAGAAATAGAAATAGAAAGCTTCATAATTCAGTGTTCACAGTGTTTCCTGAAATTATCAGATGAAGCGAAAGAGAGAAGCACGGCTCTCCCTTCGGTAGTTAATAGTTGGAACGAAACGAAACTTTTGTTAAAAAGGGAAGAAGGAAATGAACTGAAGGAAAGTGGGTTGCTACTGAGAGTCGTGTTTCCTGAGCAAGTGGTAATTCTGAAATCGGTAATTTATGACAAATAGCCGGTTGCGATATTCCGGTTGTGCATGTTATTATTTTCAAGATCCCGAAATATTTTGGCCTTAACTGCTTAAAGGAGACATTTCACTTATCGCTAATATTTCTAAAATAATAACCCTAGATTTTTTTTAATTTTTCTTTGTACCTAAGAGACTAACTAAGAGACATTTAAATCAAATTAAAGGTTCCTTTGAATGAAATAAATTTGAGAATCCGACATTTAATCCCCGACTATTTTAATTACGATGAAACTTAGCTGCATGGTCTTAATACCATTTAATCGCATATTACATTACGAACTTTATAAAAATCATCTTTTTCATAGATTAAATTCTGATGTATACAATAAATTAAGATTTTTAAAAAAGCGTGCTCACAATAAGTTACGAAGAGTTAAGGACATGGTAGAGACTATACTGTTTTGTAGCCAACAGTTTTCCAGGTTGTAGATTTGGCCGCTCATGTTAAACCACCTGGTTTATAATGAAATTAATAACGGTTTCCAAGTCCGTACCCAGGAAAACATTTCGGGGGAGGGTCAGGTCAGGATCGAGGATTTTAATAACATTATTCATGATAATTTTTAAAATTTGGATAAATTTACCCATATAAACTATTATTGTATGATGAATGATTTAAATGCAATACGCAACAACAGCAATACTTCAATTCTTGATTTTCGATACGATTGTTAATTATTGTAAAGTTGTTGGAGGACATTTTCAAGCAAATATAAATATAAGTACGCTTGTTGCAATGCACAATGATTTAAAATGTGTTGGATCCTCTGTTGTGTGTGTTGTTTTTAATTAAATTTGCACTTTTTTAACCTAGTATTAATTTTAATACTAACTAAATTTCAGGATTTCGGGGGAGGGGGTTTGACGCCCTAACCTCCTCCCTTAGCTACGGCCTTGACGGTGTCCACTTAACAGAGGCTGGGGGAGCTCTAGGATAGTGTTAATAGAACAAATAATTATCTGTCACAGTCGTTTTTGAACCCGATATCTACCGCTTAGTAACTCTCCTGAACTATTTCCTAGTTTTATGATGGATTAAAAAAAAGATTCAGATTAAACTACTTCTAAAAATTCATAGATCTCTTTTATAAAGATTGGGCCATTTATATCCATATTATCTTTATTTTCTAGCGAAGATCACTCTGAATGCCGAAATAAAATTACAAATATGAAGGTTGAGCAAATAATGTGTATATATATATATATAGTAAAAAAGGGACAGATGAAAAGAAAGGATGTACAGATACTGGAAAGTAAAGAAGAAAAACATTCGAAGATGATATTGTGATTCGAGTTCAGTCGCTCTCATCTTATAGAGGAACAATAAATAGATTAATAATAGTAATAATAAAAATATTTATTTGAGAAATCAAACAGATGACATGTAGCACATTTTTTTTTTTCATTTAACGTCACTTTATGATGCTATGGCTAATCGGACGATACTACAGTGGGAGCTCTAAATTTTGCCTATCCAAGTTTAATTAGGATAGGAATTTTTTACGAGAATCTAACATCGGGATCCCTGTTTAACGTACCTTCCGAAGGACGGCGTAACTGAGGATTTTTTACTCCCATAAGAAAATCCCTGCCACGTGGCGGGCTACGAACCCGCGATCTTGGGCTTAGTAACATTCGATTTATGTTACGATAACCACTAGACCACAGGTGACCTGGTACATTTAGTATTTTCAATCTTCTTTTGAAAATAATAATACCAGGTGGGCTGAAAAGTTCATAGTCTAACATAGTAAAATACAAGGCCGTAGCCAAGGGGGGAGGTCTAGGGGGTCAATTTCCCGAAATCCCGAAATTTAGTTAGTATTAAAAATTAATACTGGGTTAAAAAAGTGCAAATTTAATTAAAAACAACACACACAACAGAGAATCCAACACATTTTAAATCATTGTGCATTGCAACAAGCATACTTATATTTATATTTGCTTGAAAATGACCTCCAACAACTTTACAATAATTAACAATCGTATCGAAAATCAAGAATTGAAGTATTGCTGTTGTTGCGTATTGCATTTAAATCATTCATCATACAATAATAGTTTATATGGGCAAATTTATCCAAATTTTAAAAATTATCATGAATAATGTTATTAAAATCCTCGATCCTGACCTGACTCTCTCCCGAAATGTTTTCCTGGGTACGGACTTGGACACCGTTATTAATTTCATTATAAACCAGGTGGTTTAACATGAGCGGCCAAATCTACAACCTGGAAAACTGTTGGCTACCTGTTGACCTCCAACAACTTTACAATAATTAACAATCGTATCGAAAATCAATAATTGAAGTATTGTTGTTGTTGCGTATTGCATTTAAAGTATTCATCATCCAATAATATTTTAATTTTTTTTTTTTACTTAGTTAATATTTATATAATTTAACAGTCATATTGTCCTACAAATTGCGTGGTACGTTATCCTTAAATTTTGGAGAATCATCAAATCGATATATTTTATCCTTGCTACCTCTGTTAGCTACCACAATCGAGAATTTTCGCAAAGGAAATTGTTGGGCGTCTCATCAAAAAGAAGCTATTCACGAAGATTCAGCTTGATAGTAATCATGTGCAAAAATGTACCAGGGATCCTGGACTATTATCATGAACAATGGTATTAAAATCCTCGATCCTGGCCTGACCCCACCCCCCGAAAGGTTTTCCTGGCTACAGCCTTGGTAAAATATATTTTTTTTTGGTAAAATTCTATTTTATTATTGAACATAGTTCCCTTCTTTAGCCACACAACGATTATAGCGATCAAGCAATTTTTCGAAACCACTTTTATACCACCAATTCTCTGTAGTCTCAAAATAGTTCTCACTATTTGTGATTACTTGTTCATTAGTGCTGAATGTCTTACCAATGAACATTCTTTTAGGATCTACAAACAGGAAAGAGTCACTAGTGGCCAGATTTGATGAACGGGAAAGCAACTTGTATCCTAATTCATGCAATTTTCCATCGTTTTCATTGACCTGTCACCTGTCTTGATGAAACAACAGGTTTTTTTCTTAAAATTGGGCGAATTTCGTACAATTATGTCGATTTACATAATCGTACTACGTATTATTATTATTATTGTATAACTGTTCTAGTAAATGCATTTATGAATCCGCCAAGTCAATAAAGTCAATTTCACAAAATTTTATAGTTGCGTCATTATACTTCCGGAGCAGCGATATAAATTTAATTTTAGTATCACCAATTATATGTCAGCCTACGAACTTTTTACAGACCTAATAACAGCACTAAAAATGTTAGGTATTATTTATATGTTTCTTAAAAAAAAAGTGTTTTGCTAAGCATATTGTTTAGTGAGCATAATTAAACATGAATTTTCTATCTTGACAATGCTGGGATTTTTAGTATTCTTTAGGTATAGAGAGAGTTGATATTATTACAGTTTGATTTCGATTTGTTCGCTTTTAGAGAGCTTCGCGATCTTCAAAGGTGTCACGTTGGGGTAGTATTTTTACTCGTTCTACTTTCTACAGACCGGTGTAGAAGCAACCTAGAAATAGTGCCGATTGTGTTTCCATCGAACATTCATCTCTATTGGCACAAGCTATTGGTCGGGTCGACATAGGAATCAGTACAGTTTCAGTTCATGCGCGCCATAATTTCTCTACATTGAAGAAGTAGGGAAATTAAAAATATATAACGCAGATTATTTCATTCCAAAATAGTAAAATATCATGAGTATTTCTTCTGAGTTGTTTTATATATATTTTTAATTGAAGGCTGGTTAGCACAAATGATCCAGGTGAATTAAACCCGGAAAAATAAGCTGATTGGCATGGCTATAACATTTATGCATTATTAATGGTCTTTTTAATTAAAATTTCAGCTGTAGGCTATATTTTTTTTATAGAAACCCATTTATTTGTTCGAGCATAACTTGGTTATTTTTTCAATGTGATGAGATATTTATTCCGATGTTCAATCGATATAATTAGAAAAGAATATTCAACATTTATTATTATAACTGAAATATTTTTTTTCTTTTCATTACCCTATCATTGCCTGGCGGTTTGGATACAAACACATAGTATTTATTAGTTTATTACTGTGCGAAAAAACAACTAATTTAATTTTTTAACTAAAAAATAATTAATTTATCTCTACTGAAACTGATTATTGAGGAAGTATATAAAAAGCTCTATGATTGCTCACTTCATCGTTTGATTGAGAGTGATTGAAAGTGACGATAACTTAATCGGTAAGTGGTTTATTAAACATCTACAATCTGTTCAGAGCCGAAATATAGATCGGGAAGCGCCTATGATTGGGAGCAGTCTGGGGTGGGGAGAGTTCATTAAAAAGGAAAGGATTGCTACAGGAAGGGTTGAATGGAGCTACTAATGGCAGCGCTAGTGGCTCACGAGTTAATTAGGTATGAGAGCTAATGGATTAGTGGAGGTGGTATTTGTAAATCTGTGGAGCAGGTGGGGATGGACCAGGTGAGGCCACAGGTGGCACGGGGCAGCTGCCGTTGGTATAGTGGCACAAGTAGCGCTCCATCAGGCGGCTCGTGGCCGAAATAGTCTTCCTATAACTCCCTATCCGAGGCAACTTTTATTATTTATTAAGCCTATTAAAAATAAAAAACGCATACAAAGACTAAAAATAATTATTAAAGTGTAATTTCTAAAATACTGAAAAATAACAAACCTGCCAAAGTTTCCCTAAATTTCCTCCAATTTGACTGATTTTTCCACAGCTCTTCTCCATGTTTTCACCCTCAGTCTGCCTCAAATCTGCTTCCACATCGCCCAACCATCGCAGTCTAGGCCTGCCTCTTCCATTTTCTCCCTTTGGACATCCTTCCGCTTTGGGAATCTTTCTATATCCATATATGTGCGTGGCCCAACCATTTCTTTTTTGATACAAGACACCATATCAGGTTCTCCATATAGGTCCATAAGTTCTTGACTCTTTCTGATACCAATGCGATTTCCTTCTTTGGTTGTGCCACATACTCTTCTAAGGATGTTCCTCCCCCAAGTGAAATTTGCTACTTTGGTGTATGTTGCATTTTAACGTCTAGTTTTCTGTTCTGCATTATAAGCTATATTATAAGCTGAACTGGAATTATGCATATGGTATTGTTATACAGTGATCAAAGCAGAATGCAGTTTTAACAACAAAAAATTGTCAATAAATATTACTTTTCGAGCTAAAAACATTTATTGTTATTTTACTCGAAAACAGAAGCAAAATAAAATAAAAATAAACAAAAATAAATAAAATAAAAATTAAAAAAAATTAAAATAATAATAAATAATGAAAAAAATAATAATATTAAATAAAAAAATAAAAAATAAAATAAAGTTAACTAAAATAAAATAAAATAAAATAAAAATAAATAAAATAAAAATTTAAAGAAATTAATATAATAAAAAATAATGAAAAAAATAATAATAATAAATAAAAAAATAAAAAATAAAAAAATAATAAAAAATAAATAAAAAAAATAAAAATTAAAAAAAATAAAAAAATAAAAAATAATAATAATAAAAAAAAATAAAATAAAAAAAATAAATAAAAAAAATAAAAAATATAATTAAAATAAAAATAAATAAAATAAAATAAAATAAAGTAAAATAAAATAAAATAAAAATAAATAAAGTAAAATAAAATAAAATAAAAAAAAAAAAAAAAAATAAATACAAAATTAAAAAAATATAATTAAAATAAAAATAAATAAAATCAAATAAAATAAAATAAATAAAATAAAGTAAAATAAAATAAAATAAAATTAAAATAAATAAAATAAAAGTAAAAAAAAAAAATAAAATAAATAAAATAAAAGTAAAAAAAAATAAAAAAAATAATGAAAAAAAAATAATAATATTAAATAAAAAAATAAAAAATAAAATAAAGTTAACTAAAATAAAATATTTTTTTTTTTTTTTTTTTTTTCTGTTGGCTCTATAGACCTTGTAGATCTTTGACCGCCTTTACCAGCCTTCTCCACCTCTGTCTATCCTGGGCCGCTGATTTCCAGTCTGCCACATGTAG